>JAVTVJ010000766.1:0-1471839 GCA_034509425.1 Eopsaltria australis | reverse complement strand
CAGCCTGTTTTTGAGTAGCAGTTGACAGCCTCCAAGCAATTCCCCACACTTTAAAGCCTTTTGGAATATCCCTTTGGCTAGGTCAGGTCAGCTGTCCTGGCCATGCTTCCTCGTGGCATTGTGTGCACCTGCTCACTGGCAGACCACAGAAAACAGAAAAGTCCTTGGTTCAGGGTAAGCACTACTTTCCAACAACTAAAACATCCATGTTTTATCAACATTAGTCTCATACTGAATCTAAAACTCAACACTGTACCAGCTACTAGGAAAAAAATTACCTGTATTCCAGTCAAAACCATGACAATGATGAAGAACAAAAAATTCATTAGTGGGAGAGAAGCAAAATGGCTCACAGAAAACAGCACAGGGCTGTGACCCAGAAGAGCTCACATTGCAGAATTTTAAAATTGTGTAACTGCCTTTCACTGATCATTGGTTTTGGCTATTAATATTATTATTATTCCTATGTGTGGTTATTAATGCTTCCTCCTTTCTGAAATTATGTTTGTCGTTACAGCAGGAAGTGCTAGCTGTAATTTCCCCATTCCTGGATCTGTACTGTGCAAACACAGGAGTCAACTTTTCCTGCATCTAAACCAGCTTTGGAGGCAAAGTGTGGTCAAAGTAGCAGGAGCAGGATTACATATGGAGTCCTTCTGAGTCCTTTCAGAAAGGAAAGCAGAGGCCATCTGTTCTCTCCTTGATGTCAGATTATTTGGCTTGCAGCCAGGATGATAAAGTCATCAAAAAGGCCTGTCTGCATGGGGGATCCCTCTCAAGCACATTGCAAATGTCCATTTTGTATGCATAACACCTGGAGGATCTTGTAATTACAAGATTTTGTTAATTTACACATCTTCACACAAGAGGTTACTGAATCCAGAGCCTTTTCCTGCCCTTCGCAGTTAGCAGTGTTACCAATAGGAATTCTAGCAGGCTCAGATTCCAGACCAAACATCTGAAGATCAGTTCACTGGAAAAAAAATTCTGGATGCACTCTCTGGAGTTAGCTCATTTAATGACCTTGACAAGAAACATATGAGGCACAATCTGCCATGTGCAGGTTAGAGCATCTTGTGATGCATCAGCACACAGGGAAATGACAGCAGTTAATACTGGCACTCAGATTTTGGACTGCTGAATGTAATTGATTTACTCTTTTGAAAAAATGCCTGCAGTATTATGTGGTTGAACTCCTCAAAGGAGTATAAAATAGCTTTCAAAAAAACCATAAAAACCCAACCAAGGTCTTCTATTTAGATGTAAACAATAAAAATGGGGATGGGAAATGTTCTGGAATCTGTTGTATAGGGATTTTTTTCAGCAAAATCTAAACATTGGCCCCCAAAAGTATTTAACTCTATCTCTTTCCCTACAATGTAAGAAATGTTTGAAAACACTACAGCAAATTTTATGCTGTCTGCTCAATTGCAGAGATCTGGGAGTATTTGATAAAGATGGGTCTTCAAGAACCATTTTGTAAAGTAGGATTTTACAGGCCATCCTTGGTAAAAAGCTAGACCCTCAAGGAAACGTTTTGAAAGTAGATAGCTGGAGAACACAGAAATCAATCAGTATTTCTAAGAAGCTGGAAAACACATAAATCCATCAGTATTTCTAACAGACTGTGCAGACTACCTGTAATAGTCACAAAACGTTTCACAAACTTTTAAAATGCCAAAGAATCTCCTGTATTTCTGCCATGGCAACTCTCTTTCAGGTCCGTGTCGTCCTGCTGAATTGGTGTGCATGGTTTTTACGAATGAAAAAACCTGGGGAGAATATAAAGCCGCTCTCCTGCAAATACAGCTACTCCAAGCACCAGCTGAGCGTGAACAGCATGGAGGTGAATGTGCTTCCCGGGCACCAGTCCAGCAACGGGAACACTGTCTACAGCTACCAGGCCATGGAGAGCCCCTGCTGCCCCCAGAAGAACGACCTGGGCAGCAAGGGTGGGACGACAACTTGCTCCTTAGCAGAAGATATTGAGCTTGTGCAAAACAAAGCTTTAATGGATACTCTTCCAGTGATGGTGAAGATCCTGGAGGAAGTCCAGTTCATAGCAATGCGGTTCAGGAAACAAGATGAGGGTGAGGAGGTCTGCAGTGAGTGGAAGTTTGCAGCTGCTGTCATAGACAGATTATGTCTGGTTGCATTTACCCTTTTTGCCATCATTTGCACATTTACAATACTCATGTCTGCTCCAAATTTTATAGAAGCTGTTTCAAAGGATTTCACATAAGATTTTTAAAGATGAGCATGATAATCAAAAAGTGAGTAATGCCAGTAATTTTACTCGGTAATTTAACTCAAATAGAGAAGTGTACTTATATGTGCTAACATACACAGAAGGGGATTAAAATAATTTCAGGACATGATTATTCCTGATGTTAGTGATTGTAGTTACTGAATAGTAAATATGTTGAACTCTGTTGCTTATTTTATAGACTAGTGCCACGTGTAATTACATCATAATCTGTGATAGGTGATAGACAAGAATTCCATACATTAGAATACTACAATATATTTATTACAAGTTGACACTAGTATCAATCAATGTGTTACTATGAATTTGTGAACTTTTGGATAGTGTTAATTTAAATGATCATTGAAGACTATAAGTTTTGAATAATTTTGTTGTTTTCCGGAAGTTTGTGTTTTATAATTATTGTTTGGTGTGGCTGTGACATGCACTTCTCTGATTTGGAAGACATATCTCCACAGTCTCATGATACTGTACTTTGTATTTATGAAAATAAACCATCAACATTTTAGCTCAAACTAGCACAGTGACTGGAACATTTTCTTGGTAAATTTCTTAAGAATGTATCTTTCCCAGAAAATAATTTTGGTTTTGGTTTTTTTTTCCTTTTAATTAGGAAATATTGTTTGTGACATTGGAAAGAAAATTCTCTCTCCTTGCTGACTATCATATATATAATTTATCATGCTTGCTTAACTGTTTCTGTCACCTTGAAAGTCTACTTAATTTGATATATCATTGCTGTCTTGGAACACAGTTGCCAACCTAATACTGACTAACTCTGTGCAATTAGGGCAGAATCTTGTGTCCCCATTAGAAGTAGAAAATAGTCCACAGATTCAGTTTGGCTCAGATTTCCTACTAGTCTGTACCCCCAAAAGTAGTGTTTCTTGAAAATTCTATTAGTACAGTCTCCTTTCCATGTGATCAGTAGACTTTGGTCAAAGGAGTGTATAAAAGACTAATTTTATTTTCCTAAACTTTAATGTACCAATGTTTATTATCAATTTGCTGTCCCTAAATATTCTCTAATATAATGTCTATATATTAATAAAACATAACTGAATTATGCCACTTCCTGGAATATAAGGGGGAAAAAAAGCCCTATTCTCAATAAGAGCTTCTTTCCACCCAGTGGGTGGGAATGACACCTCTATTGAATGATTTTATTTTCCCTACTGATCACAGCAGAGCTACAGGAGAATATGGTCTGATGTAGACACCTTTCCTCTTTGGAGTAACACAGCACTTCTCTGAATGTTCACTAGAAGAAAATAACGATCTATTTTCTTCTCTGGTTGACTTTCAACTTCCTGTCCTTCCAGGGCTAGTAAAAAATTAACACTGGCCCTATCTACATGATGAGATCCTTCCCATCATCCCTGTTGGAAAGAAAGATGATCACACTTTTACTCAACGGAAAGTACTTCCATTTAAAAGGTCATGGTGAAGCTGGTAGTTCTACAGATTGAAGCAATATTATACTATTTCTTTAAGAAAAAGGTCCCTTCAGCTTTTCCACTACGGCCTCTATTAGGCAGTGATAGCTGACTTTAAACAGAGACTCCACTGTTTTGAGTGTTAAACTCTGTAGCAGTAAGATCAGATCATCAGATCAATGATGGATTTTTCGTACTTCTTGGAGTTATGTTCAAAAAAGCACCAAAGGAGGGCAGCCTAACAAGGTCCTGACTACAGCGACCTGTTCTATATTTCACATAGCTTTCGTGGTTATTTGAGCTCCAGGTGCAGCTCCAAGTGGTAACAATGGCTGATAGTAAAATCCCCTACTGAAAATTCTATCCATGTTTCAGAGAGAAATTCTTCATAAGAGCACTAGTGCTCTAAGTAACTCTTTCCAAGCCTGCAAGAGAAATGTCCCATGATACTTGGTTATGTCTCCTGCCTGTTTTGCTGCTTCTGCTTACAAAATTGTCCTTGCTGTGGTACAGAATGTAATTCAAGAGGGTTTTTCCTAATAGAAACACCTCAATGAACAGCAGGATTAGTTTGGGGGTTCAGGTAAGTTATACCAGGCTCTTCTCTTGGACAGCAGCTGAAATTCTCATTTCATTTTTCTGCTGGTGAAAAGCTTAAATATCCAATTATTTCTGCAACTTCTGATGCAGGATGCTAAACGGACTTAGTCGAAGGACCAGTAATATTTTTGCTTGAAAAGCATTTTTGAGAGTAATTTCCAGTGACAGGATAAAAAAGGTAAAAGTGAATGTTAAAGCACACAGTCACGATAACTTAGCCTCCTAATGCAAAGCATGTTCCCTTACATGAAACGAGTTGTTGTATAAGAGTACTTTTAACTGATGCATACAGCTTAGGATCAGAAGGAGGGTGGAAAACTATCTGAAAACTACAGTGAAAAATTAGTTTAAATCCCCTTTTTTCATATATAAAAGAATTTCACTTATAGGCCATGACTTTATACAGTTAGATTGCCACGGCTGGATTGTCTCTTACAGAAATGTCCTACAACTCAAATTGTATCAGTGCTATGCAATTTACAACGTTTTACACTGGACTGAAACTACTTGCTGATTACTTTTTTGGATCACATGTGAGGCAGATTCTTTTGCTCTCCACTTATCACTCGGACTTCTGAAAGGTAATAACAATGTTACCACAAAGTTTGTAGAATGATCTGTGTATGACAGCACAGAAAAACATATGGTTACTGTACATATAGAACATTGCTGAGTAAAGTGTGAACCCATCCAAGATTTTCCAGAGAATTACAGTACACTTGGAAAGACTGATACATACTGCTTCACAGCTCTTCATGGCATCACCAGTTAATGTTGTGGTGTATTTGATTCCAAGAGAAGGAAAAAATCCCAAATTGATTGCAAAGGTTAAATGGCAACAAGAAACTAACCCATAATATCCTTTCCAAAATCCAGGCACTTGCAGAAATGTTACACAAGGAGTGATGACCTTACTGTCCCATGGTAACAGAGAACATGGTAGTAAAGGTACTTGTGCACTTCATCTTGCTGAGGAACACCTTATTTCCCAGAAGGCATGGTAAGTTTCTGCTGTGAAACTATTCAGCATAAGAAGATGAGAATCTGCCCTGCTTTATTCATCACACATAAAGAACTGTTCATATAATTAAACATAATCTTTACTTTGACCTTAACATATCTAGACATAGCCATGAAAATCTGGGGTTTTTTGTTCTTGGTAGAACATTTCTGTCTTGCAGGTTTTCTATTTTATCTGCTACCATGAGAAATAAAGCTGTTTAACATCCAACAGTGAATATCAAGTATTTCTATATTACAGTGAGGCTACATACTTCATTCATTTGAAATTAACATTTCAGTGTTGACGGCAATAAAGAAGTAAAGGATCATGATCTAAACCCATTATTTTAAATTACCAAGTGCCTGGGAAAATAGGGTGCTGTAAATCAGAAGAAAGTTAATGAAGAACAGGAGTAATCTGGGATTTTAGACAATAAGAATGTCAAATACTAAGAAATCCCCAAATACTGTGAAATTCCCACAGAAATAAATAAAGGCAAAACCCGCTAAAATGCCTTCCCTTTTGTGAAGCTCCTCTTGTCAGAATTTGGAACAAAAATTTAGAACTCTGTAAAACACTTGGTGAGGTTACATCTGGGTTAAGAGATTGGGCTGAGCAGTGATCCTCTGGCGGAAAGGCTTCCCGGAATGATACACCCAGTTCAGAATTAGATGCTAAACAAGGGTTTCTTGGTCTTTTTTTTTTTTTTTTTCTCTTTCTTGATAACAAACAGATTAAGGGAGAAAAGACATGAAACATACAAAACTCCAAGTTTCAATGTAGCTAAGAAAGCATGTGCTCAGAAAGCTGCCTCCTTTTCTTTCTTGTTGAATGAGCTAGAAAATACAAGGGGCTCCTCACCGGTGAGAGTAGAAGTGCATCTTTGGTTTACATTTGATATCACAGCTGTTAAAGCTAAACTCCATCCCAACTGCTTTCTGCCATCATTTCAGATGGTCTTCAGATCTCTAACTCCAATTTCTTTTCAAGTCTGTTGAATCATACAAATAATTCACATCATTTTTCTCCTATCCCAGTATGGGAGCAAGAGTGGCTGTGTCTCAAGTGCTTTCAAAAGCTGCTTAATCTTAATTTCCAATAACAGAGAATTCAATTTCCCTAATCCATTGTTGGCATATTTTTATTCCTTGTTAATTTCTAGCATATAAATGAATCTAGTAGTCTCAATCACTTGAAAAACCCACCTTTCATGTGACAAAGCAAAATGTCAGGATTGTTAGCTGATGAAGTATGTGTAAAGAAACCCTTTATGGTGATAATCATGATCATTATTACCAATCAAAGTCCTAATCATGGCACAGTTATTTTAATATTGGGAATATCTTGACCGTGTCACAGACAAAATTTTGGAAAACAAAGTTTACTAGTTCTTCAACATGTAGAGAATTTGTTTTGCGAACAGAAGCCTCTGAAATGTTACACAGGCTGTCAGCACACTGCCCCTGTAGATTTTCATTTAATGGAAGAAACTGATTAAGACCTTCCCAACTAAAACAGTTAGATAGACTTGCCTGACTAAAGGAAGAAATGTGTTAAACAAAATAAAAAAAAAATAAAAATAAAAAAATGCAAATACTATTAGAATGCATGAATAAAAGAACTGAATGCTAGTGAAAAACCACGCATTCATTCTGATGGCAAGCTCTAAAAAGTGATATTATTGAAAAAAAAAAAGAAAGTTCAACATTTTAGATTTTCAGAACACATGCTTAATTCATACAGACGTTATATCTTCTTGGATTTTTAAATCCATTTATGAGAGAAAACAGGATCGAAATTCCAGACCAAGGACAGGAATATGGTACTGAGCCTTTAGGAGTATCCATTTTCTTATATAGAAAATTATTTTTGTTGAAATAGTTTGCATGGTTATACAACATACACAACATCCAGAAAGGGAAAGTATACATGACATGGTACAGTGAGTTCTAATTAAAATAAATTTAAAGATCATATCTGTGGCACTCTTGGCTTTCAGGCATATGACATTGCATTCCAAAATTTCTGAGCCACATCCATTATTAACATTCAATGACAGAACATAAAAATAGGATGGCATCCTTAGAAATCTCAATATCCTTTAATTGTCTACATCCCTCAAGGTTAAAGCTGTACATTCAGCTATTTTTGTCAACAAATAGCACTGGGGTGTTTTTTTCCCCAGAAATTTCAGCCAGAAAAAGGAATGAAAGGACGTTTTTCATTGAGAAAAAAACATAAAAACCAAAAGAAAAAGGCAAAAGTTTCCTTACAATGTTTTGTGAAATTGTGGGGGAGGAAAAATAGTCTTTATGGTGTTTCAGGTAGAGATTTCTGAAATCTACAAAGTACAGCATTATAATAGGGTAGATTGTGGTAGAAAAAGGGGGAAGGGTTTTTAATGCAAAGAGGAGAGTTAAATTAGATGTTGTAAAGAAATTCTTTCCTGTGAGGGTGGTGAGACACTGGAACAGGTTTCCCAGAGAAGCTGTGGATGCCCCATTACTGGAAGTGTTCAAGGCCAGGTTGCATGGGGCTCTGAGCAACCTGGTCTAGTGAAAGGTGTCCCTGTTCATAGCAAGGCGGTTGTAACTACAAGATCTTTAAGGTCCCTTCCAACCCAAACCATTCTGTGATCCCATGATTCTATGGTTCAGTGATCCTATGTCAGCACACACTGTAACCTTTCACTCAACATCCCAGCAAAGGTTTAGATTTCATCTTTTGCGCATTCAGATGTTCACTTTCCAGTTTGAACAAATGAAGGTTTTGAACACAAAAATGGAATTTCAAAGAAATCCTTATCTGTCACTGGCAGGTATCTGCTCTGGTTATAGAGTGCTGAATGTTACATTTGCAGACTGGATTCACAGCCCCTCTGCATTTCCAAATAAGTCACTGGGACCAACAGATTCATTTGCATAGAAGAGAAACTTCCTGTGACTGTGTGTTGTGGTTTAACCCCAACCAGCAACCAAGCACCAAACACAGCCATTCTTGCTCACTGATCCCCCAGCAGGATGAACTGGGGAAGGGTAAAAGTTGGAAAACTCACAGGTGGAGAACAATTCAGGGAATGCAGAAGCCACACGCACAGGCAAAAAATCACAAAGAACTCATTCACCATTTCCCATGGGCAGGGAGGTGTTCCGCATGTCCAGGACAGCAGGAACCCCTCACGCCTCACAGTGACTTGGGAAGACAGATGCCATCACTCCAAATGTCCCCTCCTTCCTCCTTCTTCTCCCCATCTTGAAATACTGAGCAGGATACCAAATAGTCTGGAATATCCCTTTGGCCAGTTTGAGTTTCTTCCCAGCCTCCCATGTCCTCCCAACTTTCTCTCCATCTTGCCAATATGAAAAGGAGAAAAGGCTGTGGCTCTGTGTAAGCCCTGCTCAGCAATAACAAAAACATCTCTATATTATCAGCCCTGTATGCAGAACAAACCCAAACCACAGCCCCATACTTGCCATTGTGAAGAAAATTAACTCTACCCTATCCAAACCAGCTATCATTTTTCCAAGGACTTGCAGTCAAAGCCATCCCATGAACCAATAAAATATCCTCAGGACAAAGACACTGAAAAGAACATCAAAAAGTGAAAACAATCATTAAAATGTCACAGACAAGAAAAACCAACCATAAACCCAAAAGCCCCTCCACATAAAATACTAAAGTTCATGAAGGAAAAGATAAGGTCAAAGCCACAAAGAATGCTAAAAATAGATGTTCCCATATTATTCTGAAATTTCATTTTATTTAGAAATAATTCTGATTAAAAACTTTTACTAGATTTTATGATCTTTTGAGAAGGCATATGATTAGTACTCAAGAATTCATTTTTATTTGGATAGCACTGTCAATTGGATTGTATAAAGAAAAATTACTCCTAAGAAAAAGCCAAGGTTTTTATTTTATAATCAATAGAAGAGTGATGCATAATTAACCTTTGCATCTCCATATAGTCCATCAGGCCATGAGGACTATCCAAAATTATAGGTGATGGCTCCCTTTCTCCTTTTCTTCTAGAGGAAATGAAAGGGAAACATCCTGATGTATGAGCAACCAGCATCCATGTTCTGGAACTTTGTAGCAAACAAATGTATTTCCATTTAGGGCATTGTTTTTTCCTTGTTTGGTTTGGGGGTGTTATTGTTGCTGTTTTGTTGTTGTTGTGGGGTTTTTGTTTGGCTGTTTCATTGTTTTTTATTGTTGCTTTGGTTTGGTTTTAGTTTTGGATTGTTGGTGGGGTTTTTTTTAACCGGCCAAAAATCCCTGTGGAAAAGAAAAACTGGACAACAGAAAGACTTTTGGCGACCTTTTTTGATCACGACACTAAAAACTCTGAGTATTTTACTCAATGTTATTTGCAATTTTAACAGTGCATACTTAAACTGTACTTGGAAGTTCATAGCTAAGTTCAGCCCATCTGAAGCACATTTAAATTTTCCATAGTGTGGTGATGACAGGTCCTTCTAGCCCAGAGTCCAATTATTAAGAGGACCAACAATTTCTATGACCTGGTTATGCCTTCCTAAATGGAAATTCCTTTCTACAGCTTTGCAGCTATAACTAAAATTAAGCAGTACTTAAGGAATTAATAGGCCACATGTCATGTGTTGAGAAGAGCTAAGAATATAGAACATGTTTATGGTTAATGTGAACATCTCCACATATGACCTGAGTATTTAAATAATGCATTTTCTCAGCATTCTGAATCCCGAGATACCTTGACTTCACAAGGAAGTCAGAGTTGAAGCGCAAAGTTTATTTGCCAGTTCAGAACATTTCCAATTTTATAATTCTGTGCAACCAAATGTCAAAATCCCATTGCAAAATTATGTGATCCTTACATAGCACAGGCATACAATTATGAGCAGAAGGAAGTGGAAGTGACAAAAGAGAAGCCTCTGCATTAGTTATTGGGTGGATAAGATTCTGAACAGGAGAAATTGAAGGTTTAGGACTGTGCTGAATACATAATCTCAAGCAGTAGCTCAACTCCAAACACAACATTTGACACGCCCTGTTTGTTAAAGTCCCTTGGGTGTTCTTTGAAGATGTGTCCACTGAATGCTACAACTCTAGCAAATCTCTCCACTAAATTCCTGCTGCTGCTGAATTTAAAATGGACATGCTCTGGGATTAAGTGTCCCAGCATACTCCCCACAAACAGATCTAAGGTCAGCAGAAAAGACTGCTAGAGTTCTCAGCAGGAGCTTTTTTAAAGGCAAATAGTGGTGGTAATGAGGAGGACACCTAGAGACTTAGTTCTCTCTAATTATGTTAAGATGTCCTCAGCCTTAATTGGAATGCTGCTGCCAGAAACATTCTAGAGCACACACCTGGGAAAATGGCATTAAGCACATTATATTCAAAGTGGAACGGGAAACAATAGCACCAGAGAGACTAGGCAGATGGAGGGAATGGCCCTATCTCAGAGATGGATGCAGTGCAATGACCTGGAAGGCTCAAGCTGTGGAGGTGCTGACTACCACATGTTCCACAAGGACTGTGCTTCAGCACATTCTCCCCACTGCCCAGAAGTCTTTGCCTTGAAGAATAGCAGCAGATTGCAACCAGGTGTCCAGGAACAGACTTGACTAACAGACTTTTCAGTCAGCTGTGTAAATTTCAGATTTTAATTCTAAATTACCTTCGGAGGAAGGAGTACACAGCAAATCTGGGCCAGCCTTTTCTTTAATATCTCTGGACAGGTCCCCTAGTTAAAGCTGAGAAAGCTCAAGCTCAGTATGTACCATCTAGAATGGCTGTCCTGAGGTGAATCTTGTACAAAGCTTCCCAAAGATTTCAGAGGATATGCTGCACAGGCCCACAGAGCAGAAACCTGATTGTTCAGAAAACTGCTGCAGATGTTCTCCATCTCTTCTGACATACTCTAAAAACCAGCATTAACCTTTCTGAGAGTTTCCCCAGAGTTCTAAAAACAAGACTTAAAGGCATTGTCACAAAATCAGAATTGGATCACTTGTCCCTTATTCACAGCTGTGTTTTTGTAATGGCTGCTTCCACAGGATAATAACATGCTTTTTATGCAAAAATATAAAGCTGTTAAAAAATAATCCTGTTTAAAATAGAATGATTTTAAAAGATGGAAAGAGAGCCACTGTTTGTGGTAAGACAGCAATAACTGTGTCATTTTAGACTAATTTTGATGTAAAAATACTGTATTGTGTCTTTTGTTTTTCCCATGGACACATCAAAAGAGCTTGGCTTTTATCTCATTGACCAACCATCAAAAAATCATTCCAGCTTTTTGTAGCTCAGTGATCACATTTTCTACCACATTCTAGGAGCATCTTCTTAGCAAGATGACAATCAGTTTTGGTCTCAGGCTGTGTAATTCTCCTCCATTGAGACAGGGTTTTCCAGGTGACACAACTGAAGTCTGTCTTGTCACGGATTTCCCTAATGGAAAAATGTAATAAAGAAAACAGGGAATTTTTTCCGGTGTCAGAGACAGCCATTCAGGGTTTAGTCTTCAACACACACAGAATTCTGGCATAGTGTTCACCCCTTTTAATGGACAGAAGGCAAATATTTTATTGCCCCTTCCCAGAAGTGCAACATATTGGCATCCTTACTGTAAGAATCCCTGGTGTGCTTCTAATGTTTTCTTCTGTATCAGGAGAAAATCCCAGTCAGAGCCCCATATTATCTTGAGGCTGGATACAAAATTATGACACGGGAGTCCTTATGCGTTGCACAGTGAACATTTTAAGCACTGTGTTCATAAAACACTGCATCCACAAAACAGAGACAAGCACCCTTGTCTGACATCAGAGTTTCTTCATAACCAAGCTCAACACCAATATTACCAAGTATCTGTAAAACTTCCAAGGAGTAAAGATGAAAGTGTCCTGATATGAAAATCCAGTAAGAAATGATACATGTTTAAAAAGTGATGATGTGAAGTGAAATCTGTTTTTCCATTCAGCCATTATTTATAGATGTTCTCTGAGTTTATGAAATAGTCTCAGAAGTGAGGCTAGTGAACACTACTGGTAGATGTAATTTTATCTCTTTTTTTAATCTGGTTAGGGAATTATTCTCTCCACAACATACAGAGACATAGAACACATATATTATTTTCTCACTGCAGTGCAGAACTTGTGCACTGCCCTGTTTGTACTTAGCATAGAGAAGCTAACTCAGAAATCAGAGTCTGCCATAGTGACTCATCGTGAAGCTCTAATGGGGATGGATTCCTCTGGATGGATGGATCCAGAGCTGCCTGATATAGACTGACTGACGAAAAAAACCTCCCCAAAACTGTGCTGCCTATAATCAAAGCAGAATTAGTTAGATCTTACTTTAGTAAAAAGTGTCAAGTTTACAAGTGTCAAGCTACAAGTGTCAAGTTACTTTTGTTTACTGACTGAAGGAACGCTTAAGCTCTCAGTACCAGTTAATTCATTCCTGAACTCCTCGGTTCTAAGAAACACTAACAGCACATCTTGTCTACAGTTCTTACCAATAGCACAGATGTAATGAAATTCTGATGGTTTTGTTGCTTAGAAGCAGGTTTGCTACAGTAGTTCTGAGATCGAGGAGGTCTAGATACCAAAGCACAATCATATTTTGAGTGAAATGTGGATTCTTGCTTTCCTTTCTCAAGGGCATCTGAAGGGTGATTGAGAGCTTTGAGTCAGGAGTCTACACTCACACCTCAGCATCTAAATGCATATCGTCATTGTTTAGAGTCATCTTCAGAACTTCTGCTTTCCACAGACATAAACTAATGGTTCAAGTGCTTTGACCTCCATAAAATATGCTGGGACTCATTTATAGTTTTGTACAGAAACACTCATCTTGCATTTTCATCAACAACTCATGGACCCCATGCAACTCACCTTTCTAAATTTAACTTGGAACATTAAGTGACTCACCTCAAAGTACAAGTTAAAGGATTTGTGTAATATGAAAGCAGTAGACTGAACTCTTCCTGCACTTGTTATACGAACTGGCTGAAAGAACTCTTGGTGGATGACTGACATGTAAGTTGTTAAGACAATGATTTCAAATTATAAGCAGTAGAAAGATTTGTGTAATAGCAGGGTAAAACAAAAGTAACTTCCACTTTCTGTTTTGCTTTTCAGCTATTTCAGAGCCATCATAAGAGATGTCCTAAATATTCAGAGACATCTCTTAAAGGAAAAAGACATAATACACTTCAGGGCAATTAAGATTTCCACTGCAATGAAGTAAACCATTCTAATATAAGGATTTAATGAAAGTTATTAACTGTGTGATTAAGGGTAGCTGGGAATAATCCAATCTAATAGTTATTATTCACAATGCTTTTCATCATGTTCTAAGCAGTAAACTATGAACTCTTTACATTACATCCTTTCAAACATACTACAAAACAGAAAGAAATTAAATGCCCTAAGAATTATGGTCAAACCAATAGTAGCATTTCTATAGGCAAACAAGGGCAAGTGTTCTTGAGAAAAACTCAAGAGAGCGAGTGCATTGGTCTTGTTTATGTATCAAATGCACAATATTAACTGCAATGCCTATTTGGAAACATAAAGCAGTATTTCTAAAAGGATTTGGAAGTCTTAAGTGATTAGAAAAATCAACTCTACTGCTCAAATAAATTTTCCTGATGAGGTATCATAGCAACGATATGCAACTTTTGTTCCACTAGGGAAAACACTGTGTTTCTGGTGAACAGCTTATCTTACGCATTCCTTACATCTTATCACATTTTATTTTCTGAAAGAAAATTTTTGTTCCTACGATCACCTACAAGAGAAGAGCCAGTGAAAACATTTGCCTGCCTTGATTTACACTGATGCATTGAAGAGGTTTGATGTTTGTTGCCATACAGTTTCACTGAACTTTGTGAGAATAGTTCCACTGGCTTGTCTGAATGGAGCCCTGAGATTTTCACTATTTTACCACAAAATGTCCAGGGCCTGCTCTGACTCCAGAGCCTGGTCCCCTTCCCTGTTCCCATACAGTTGGTGGGCCCATCAAACAGAACCTTCTGGAGAACAGAAGAAATGGGAATAGCTCAGCTAGAGAAGGAGCTGAACCCAGGTTGATCTCAATGCACTTAATTTTTCTAAGAAACATTTTCTCTCATGCAAGAGGTTTTTTTTCTGATTAAGGAAACCGAGGAAATCCTGAAAGCAGGTGCTTAACCAGCTGAATTTACCACTACCTGGGATTCTCTCCTGCTGCTTTTCTGAGCTGTGATCTGTTGGTGACAAAGTGTTCCCTGCTGTGCCTGTGAGGGCAGCAAGGCAGCAGGAGCCCACACAATGGTTTATCCCACCCTGATATTCCACCAGACTCGTGGTTTGCAGCACTGGGCAGCATGGGGCACCTGGAAAGAGGCTGCTAACACTGCAATTTGCCCCATCAAAATGCTTTTTAGTATCAGTCTTAACAATGATTAATGTTTGGGGGTCTTTCTTCTTTAAGTGCTTGAGTTATAACTCCCAAATATTTATACTGTGTAGCACTTGTATGTAGTTAGCAAAAGAACACTTTACTTAAAAAGAAAAAAAAGTGCTTTGCTTAATAACATCTGCTTTACATTTACTAGTCAAAATGTCTTTGTGAAGGTGTTCAAATCACAAATGAGAATCTGTTGCTCAATGATGCTTTATATGACACCTTCCATTGATTAACTGTGATTTATGATTGGGGTTTTTTCTCTTTTTAACATTCAAAGTACAAAAAAAACCCCAAACATGAGTATTAGAAGCTTTAGCTTTTTATGCTATGTGTATGCATACTATCATTAGGTAAGCCCAGGATCACCACAAGTTCATTTTTATTAGGAGTGAGTTCATTAAAGATAAAACCGATTTTCATTCTTTTTAATCAATAATCTTCACAATATAGAACAGTAGCACCAAGAAGGATGAAGGTGAACCTGTCATACCAGGAAGTTTGGACAAGATGGTTCTAACAAGTGCTTGAACGATTTCATTTCTGTTTTTTCCTGACCCCTGTGTTTTTGTCTATGGTTGAAACTCAAGGATTATTATAATTTAGGGTATTATCATTAGGTATTATAATTAGGGTATTTATCTCTTTATGCTGTATAGAGAAGAAAGTAAAAATAGGCATCCTTCAGAGAACTTTCCAGAAACCTCATCCTGTCTTTTCTTCTTTCTTCTTTCTCCATAGGAAACATTTCAACGGAATATTTGGGATTATGATTCTATTTACATGGCTTACTCCAAAATTTAGTTCTGGTATTCTACACCAACTTTCTCAGCTATTTAGTAAAATAATAACTACACAGGAAAAATTCATTTCCTAAATTTCATTCCCAGAAATATACTGCATATTTTTAAAATTCTGCACCTAATCTATTCCATTGAATTGCAGACTATGAATACTATTTAAATTCAAAATAGATGCTTAAAATCAGATTAAAGTGTTTATTAATACTTCAAGCTGATCGTTCTAAAGAAGATTTTCACTGATTTCTACATAAAGAGCCTTATTTTTCTCAGTATGTTTCTAATTTGACCATTAAACTCCTTATATATATTACTAAATGAGATCTTAAACATGAGGAAATGAGTTAAAATTTCAATGATTTTACCTCACTGTCTTGGTACTGAATGTTATTAAATCCTTGTTGCAAGCCCAGAGGAACAAAGTTTATTAAATATTGTGTTGTTTATCTTCCCTATTTTCTGTGGGAAGGGTTCTCCTTTATTTTGCTAATACTTCACCTTACTGCTGTAGAAGCTTAGTTTGTAAAACTAATCTTAAGTTATGGACACATACTGGAGCTTTTTTCCCCAAATAGAGACCCATACATAGACTTGGTTCAAAAGCTGATTTTTAAAGCTGAAGTTGATACCGTCGCCCCAAAAGGACTGGTAGGTTTTTTGTCGTGTAATGGATTAAGAATAGAAATTTCAATGATTAGAAATCTTGTAGAAACTGTGAGATGAATGGGAGAATTATGATTCACAGGTCAGGTTACTCAGAATTATACAGGGTGAATGTAACAGTGTTTCTAAACTCAAGAGTAGTCATTAATAAATACAACAGGTATAGGAAGAAAGCTTATCTTATCATCTATTATGACAATAATAGATGATAAGACAAAAAGAGGTAAAATTACTTGTCTAGGGGATCTGTGGTACAATCAAGAACTGTAAAAAATCACTGCAATTCTACTCAAAAACCTTACACATAAACTAACATTTTTTTTCCTTCTTGTTTATGCATCCATTAGTTTGTATTTAAGGTCTCAAAATTCTTATCCTGTGTGTTTCTAAGCATATAATATTACTTTGATTCAGCTGCCATAAATGTCCTGCCTAAGAAGCTTTTAGAGGATTACTAGGGTCCCCATGGGAAAAATGAATAAGATTTAACAAATATAATATTGAGAACTTCAATATGAACAGCTTCTTGGTATTCCTTCAAAGTGTTCCTTTGTGAAATCAGAAAGTGTAAAACCACTATCTCACGAAAAGTGATTGATTTGTACAAAGCCATGGATAACATATATGCTAGCACAGAACATAAAATATTTAAATATTAAGAAGTTATTCATTAAAACCTGAGTTGATAGGAAATGGGCTGAAGAGAACATCCAAGAATCCTCTGTTATGCAAGAGAAGCCAGATCTAACAAGTAGTACAGCCATTTCACCTTATTATTTCTGCTTAACAAACTGTGATTGTTAAACCAAATTTGCCCTTTAATCTACAAAGTATAATTCATTTAACAAAACTGTTTTAGAAATGTATTTAACAAAAACCTACAAACCTGAAACATTAGGTTGGCATTTCTGTGCATTCTAAGGAATTCTGCATCTACAGTCAAAAGAAGTTTTCAATGTATTCTTTAAAGTCTTGGCAATTGCCATGCACATGAGCCAAGAACACTCTTATTGCAGAAACATATACATTCACATATATATGACATCCATATTAAAATATTTTCTTTTGAATGAAATAGATAAAATGAAATGTCAGCCTATACATACGTTATCAAAATAAACCAAATATTTTCCTTGGAGTATCTGAAGATATATGTAATTCACCATAAGAAAGTATCTGTGGGAAGACATGAATGGCAAACTTTTTCATAGGTAGTGACAGATCAGTATCAGCTTTTGATATCCTCAACCTGAACCCTGAAATTGAGGGGTTTGTTCCCATTTAACAACCCAGGTGTTATTCTGGAATACTCTGTCTTGGCTATGGAGGATATTATGAAGTTTGACACTCTGTCACACACTTCCCCCACCTGTTATGCAAACAACACTCAGAAAACAAAAAAGATTTAGAAATCCCAAGATCTGTTTCAAGTTTGAGCACTGAAAATTAAATCCCACAACTAAAGTTAGCCAAATGAGTCATCTGAAAGGCAGTCACTAAAAGGGAGGATGTTTGTTTATTGCTCTTCTGCTCTCTGATATGAAGAAGGAATGAAACAAAACAATTAGGTCAGTTTATCTATTTGCAAATAATAGTTTATAAAGTAATGCTCAAATAATCTACAAGCAAGATTCATGATAGAATATTACTAGGTATGCCAAGCCTGGGTCAAGAATGCCTCCCTACAACTCTGCCTGCTGATCAGAAAGCTTTGCATGTTGGAAAGGAGGGACAACAGCAACATAATTCACCATAGAAAACAACAGTTTTCTATATAAATACCTGCAAAGACTAGAACTGAATTTTAGCATATTGCTTGGATGCATTGAGTGGGATTGATCCTAGATGAAGATTATCTGTATCACATAAATGAGGCATGAAAATACACAAATATTTACTTTCATGGAGTACAAATATAATACCTGAGACTGAATAAATTATTCTACTCAGATTGTCAGAATACTGAAAAATTTTCATCCTTTCCTTGAAATATATGTACCTGATTCTGTATATTTGTCATGTTTCAATGTGCCAGCAAAAAAACATCTTTAAGACTTTACAAAGGCTAAGGCAGTTTCAGATCCAACATTTTGACAGATTTCTACTGAACATAAAAATGCACAAAGAAATATTTCATATTTCTAAATATTCTGAGTATTCTGATTAATTTAGGAGATTTTTTTTATTGTCATGTACACAAAAATGGAAGTGCCTTCATATCATAATCAGTTCTTTTTAGTTGTCAAAGTATAAAGCAATAGTGGTAGTACTATAAAATATCTATGTCAAGCAGTAAATGTGATGTAAATGTTGAATATTCAATATGATACATAAACAATTGCATACCTGATTTGAACATGGTCATGGGTGCAGCTGCATATTTAAGCTTTGTTTGCCTCATCACCCATGTGAACAAACAACTAATTTTTGTATATGTACCCAATTTCCCATATAAACAGAATCGATGCATGTGCAAAACTAACACTTGCTTTCAGTTTCTTCACTTGGAACTTCAAATTATGATTTTTAGTGGGATTATCAACATACATAAACTATTTTCATCTTAATTTCAGATAATGATTGAAAGGGTTTCAAATTCTATGTGAAAATACTGGTTTCTTTATAAGAGATATATGGAACTTCCTAGATATGCAAGCCTTCTAAAATTAACGTGTATCAGCACTGTTTAATTGCACACGTACACACAAAGAGACTCTCTCAAAGACACAAAAAGCATTTTCATTTGGCTTTTCAAATGAAAAGTGGAAACATTCTCAAGGGAACAAGAAAAATTATGTCAGGTATTATTATGTGCTCTGACTTTTATCTCAAAGGGCAAATATTTGTGATACAGTAAACAAGAAGTAAAGGTTAAAAAAAAGTGTATATGAGAAGACTAAAGAAATTCTGTGTCTCTTAAATTTAATAGAATTAAACTTATTTTCAAGACAACTGCTAGAAGAAGAAGAAAAAAAGAAATCTTTATATGGTCTATGCTGAATGCCTATGGAAATGTTTTGCAGAGTTTGTCTTCTAGAGCTGACACATTTATTTCTGAGATTCTAATTCTGTGTTACCTTGTGGTTTTACTTTTCCACACTTTTTTTTTTTTTTTCTGTCATTGGTAACTTTTTCATTTTTAAGGGTCTGGCAATTAATGGAAAAGAAGATTACCAGAGTTGATACTTTCATGAATCTCACATTTCTTTGAAATCCTTGGGTAAAATCTAGGAACAAAATGTACCTTTTTTCTCTACAATAGTTTAGGAATCAGGGCTACAGAATACCAAAGCAATACAGTTGTATTTTCATATTTCATGAGGGGAAGGAACAAAATACAAGGAAACAAGGAAAAAATATTTGAATGGAGACAATTCATTCTGCACAACAAGTATCATTAGAATAATGAAATATTCATGTATTTGCTCTCTCTAATATAGTAAAACATTTCCAAAGGAAATGTCATGACCTCTTATGACAGTGGTACTAAGTTGATGGATGAGGGAAGAGTGGCTGACATTATCTGGACTTGCGCACGGCATTTGACACTGTCCCAGACAACATCCTTGTCTCTAAACTGGAGAGATGTGAATTTGCCAGACGGAGCACTCGGTGGATGAGGAATTGGCTGGATGTCACACTCAAAGGGTTGTGGTCAATGGCTCAATGTCCAAGCAGAGACCAGTGACCAGTGGTATCCTCAGGGTTCAGTATTGGGACCAGCACCATTCAACACCTTTTTTGTCCCATGGACAGTGGGATTGAGGGCAAGTTTGCCACTGAAACTGAGCTGTGTGGGGCAGTCACCACGCTGTAGGGAAGAGATGTCACACAGAGAGACCTTGACATTCTTGGCAGGTGGGCCTGTGCAAATCTCACAAAGTCCAGTGAAGCGCAAGGTCCTGCACCTGGGATAATCCCAAGCATAAAATCAGTCTGGGTGGAGAATGGATAGAAAACAATCCTCAGGAGAAGTACTTGGGAGTGTTACTGCACAAGGAGCTTGACATGACCTGGTAATGTGCACTTGCAGCACAGAAAGCCAACTGCATCCCCGGCTGCATCCAAAAAAGTGGCCAGCAGGGTAAGGGAGATTAATCTGCCTCTCTAGTCTGTTTGTGTGTGATCCTGCCTGGAGTGCTGTGTCCAGCTATCCTGAGATCCCAACACAGGAAGGACATGGACCTGTTGGAGCGAGTCCACTGGAGGTCCACAAAGTTGATCACAGGGCTGGAGCACCTCTCCTATGGAGAGAGTTGAGGTTGTTCAGTCTGTAAAAGAGAAGACTCCAGGGGACCTTAGGGCACCTTCCAGTACCTGGAGGGGGCTACAAGAGACCTGTATAGGGACTTTTTACGAGGGCATGTAGTGGCAGGACTAGGGGGAATGACTTTGAACTGAAACAGAGTCAGTTTTATGGTGGAAAGATGGCAGAAATATTTACAGTGAGGGCGGTGAGGCATGGGGGCAGGTCCAGAGAAGCTGTGGATGGCCCACTACTGGAAGTGTTTAAGGCCAAGTTGGATGAGGCTTTGAGTAACCTGGTCTTGTGAAAGGTGTTCCTTCCCATGGTGGGGGGTATTGGAAACAGATGATCTTTAAAGACTATTCCAATCCAAACCTTTCTATGATTATATGATTTTAGTCCAAATAAAATTCGTCATCTAAACAAGCATTTGCTATCTGATGCCAAAGAGCAAACCTCTTGAAACTCACAGTGGACTGCATTCTGCACATTGTGCTTACGAGGGATGCTTGAAAACACTTATTTCAACAAACATATAAGGGGTCTTTATCTTCAGCTTTGCAAAAGAGTTCAGAACAGTACCCCCAGTTTTGGTTTGTATCTTCCAGTGTATGGGGAAGATAACTATATAAAATATATAGTATTGGACAGAGAAAGCACTTTCATATTTCAACAGAAAGGAGACATTTGAATTGAAGCTCTGCCTCATCTTTGCAGCCATTTTTCTCTGTTATATTACACGTATGGTTTCCTCACCATTACCATCACAGGTGGAAGCTATGACTCTAGTGGAATTTGGGGCAGCAATGATGCAGTCTTGATCAGCCTGAATTTAGTACCAGTGTCAATAGGTATGAAGACTAATCACCAATTCCAGAGCAGAATGTAAGAGAGGTGTTTGTAAGAGTGAAAAACTAATAACCTTGCAGAAGGCACTGCAGTGTTGTTAATGTCTTGTTGACTGACCTGTGGTGCCAGAAATAAATTGTCTAAATCAGTCCATTGATTCCTTCAATACACTGAAGACCCGGTCAGCCTTAGAGGGGAAATTTCAGGCATAAAAATATGCAGACAGTGTTTCTTTGCAAATATGATGAAGGTATGAAGTCAAGCAATTGTGAATGGCTCCTGCTGCAGAGGGTGAGAGCATACAGCTGCTGTCTGCTCTGCAAAGGCACAAAGATTCTCTCTAAGGGGGCTCTTCCTATGAAAGCAGAAGGGAGATAATCAGCTGGGTAATGGCTAACACACTCAGTAGACAAGATAATGGTAGAGTTCAAAGAGCACAGCAATAAAGCAGTTGCATAAGCCAAAGACTGTGACTGTGACTGAAAATGGTGAGCTGTGGAAGCTCCTTTTTCTGTAAGAAAAAGACATTGCACTTTGTGTTAGAAGATAAAAATTAGAAATTTGCTTTTCATCTTGGAAAAGGGATATATGGGGTAAGTGGTCTCTGTTAATATGAGAAATTCAGCGCTTTTTTATATTCTTTTTTTTGGATAGGAGACTTCAAGAAGATTACCTATGACTTGATAGGCAGCATTTATCTGTATATGAGGATTGTATGTGGAGTTTTTAATTTGGAAAGTTCTTCATCTTTCTGAGAAAAAAAGAAAAAGAGGTTTAAAAAATCAAAACCTCTGAGTTATATTAAGAATATTTCAAAGACACTCAATCTTTACTCTTTAATCTATGAGTCTGAGATGAGTAGTGATCACAGATCCTGGACTTCAGTCACTACACCCTTTGTTTCACAGGGTGCTTCAGTTTTAGAAAGAATGTGGAATTCAGCCCACCTATTTTAGCCTTCAGAAAGAACAGTGCATTTCTGTTAGCCTGCATCTTGAACCCTGCCCTGTCAATGGAAAGAGAAGGGCACCTCACTAAGGTCATAATAAATCAGGAAGAATATCTAAAACAGATGGAATAAACATGTTAAACAGATGGAATATACTGTGTCTACACAGTGCATGTTTTTTCTCCTTCACCTCCTTCTCCTTCCTTTTGTAAAGGATACTAGAGACAGCTGAGAGGATAGATCTATTATGCCACAATTAAGCAAAATCCTTCTGCCTGTCAGTCACTAGCATTCACACTACCTTTAGCTTGCCGTGACAAGTCGTATTAACAAGAAAAACATCTTTGGGTTCTGCAAACGCTTTACAGCTTCATCTGGCAGCCAGCTGGTCATGTCAATTCTGGGCCACGTTACATAACCTGCCGTCTGCAGAGCTCTCCTTTTCCCAGAAACGCCAGGAGCAGACAGCCACGACACTGCAGTGCAAGGGCTCTGCTCGTTATCTAAGGGAGGGCAGCCCACGGCCTCTGCCTGCCCTGACAACAAAGGCTTCAGGAAAGTATCACCATCATTAAATTCACACCAGATGTTCCAAACAAGAGATGCAAATGTTTTCCTCTCCTTCTGCATTTAAAGTAAAATGCAATGTGTCATTTTGTGGAGTGGGTTTTGTGCAATTCTAAAACCATGTAATGAGCAAAGCACAGTTCACACCTTGTCCCCTACGGCATAAAGAGGTATATCTGATTATTTCCCTATGTGCTGTGGCTGAAAACACTGATGCTCAGAAAAATTCCTCTGAATTGCCACTACATTAATTCTTGGAAAAGCTGAAGCTGTCAGTTCAGCACTAGACAAACTGCTTAAATGGGCCATTGAATTCTGGAACCCCTCAATCTCTTCTTGAATATTGATCTCTTGGTTTGGACTCTAACAACTTTTCATAATTTTTACTAATTTTTTTGCACGACTTCTAATCACCCTTTTCGGAAATTTCCTTTACAGATGCATTTTATTTTCACGCAGATTCTTCCAGATTTTTTCCTAAGTGGAATGAATGAAAATGACCATGCAAGCATTTTTTAAGTTACAGCAGCAATTTTATCAAGAAATTTTTAAAAAAATCTAAAAAAGCAGCTCCCAGCTTTTGAAACCTTTAGTGCAGAATGAGAAAAACAATGGGAAATGTTGTGAAAACACAGTTTTAAGCTGAAGCAAATGGCTCTTTAATACATATTTGTTGTCTTAGAACACATAGCTTGGCAAGTTTTCATTGCACAACTGAAGAAATATGATGTTGTATCTATGAGAATTGATAAAAGAGAAATTCCTTCCACTTAGGGATGAAGCTAAATAAAATTTATAACACTGGTAACAAGTAAACTACTGCTGGCTGTAGTGGAAAATGGATAAATACTGACATAGTGCAAAATCAGTAAAGGAACATTAATAGTTTTTTTATTTAAGATCACTTTCAGCAACCAGGATGGAAAGAGACTAACTATGTAGGCATATATATCCATGTGTCCAATCCCAGTCTATGATCTTATACTTCAAATATGGAGTTTATTAGTTGAACTGCTTGGAAACACAGAGATTATTTTTTCTTTCTGTGTTTTCTTCCTTTGTCTTGTAATTTTATAAGTTAGTTTTAAGTAGTAACTTTGTATAGACCTTTCTGCAAAATCACAGTATGACTGATGAGAGGCTTCATAGTAGCAAAATAAATCCTGTACTGATTCCTTTTGAACTAGTCACTATATAAATCTGCAGAAAATAATATAACAATTGCAAAACTCTCCTTTTAAAAAAATCCTAAATATGTAAGGCAGGTAGAACAACAGTTTTAATGACTGTCTTTTCCTATGGGCTGCAGTACCTTCAGACATACCTGGCTAACAGCACTAAAAAAACCCAAAAAGTCCCAAAAATGCCAAAAAAAATATTTTTCTCTGTGTTTTGCCAAAGTTATATTCTTTACAAAAATGTAGCTGCCGTTTCTTTGAATGCTGGCCATATGTCTGCATGAAGTCCTTTTGCAGTTTCATTAGCTGTTTGAATTTTTAAAAACCCGCTAATTATACATTTAAATTTTCTTTTCATTTTTATGGTGCTGTGAAGTTAACAGACTCTAGCAACATGGAAACTGAATTTCCATTTTCTGAATGGAATAGATTTATCTACAATAGGTTTTAGCTTTAGTCAGATGAGCATGCTGATTATATAATAAGTGGCATTAAAATTTTGTGACATTTGAATGTGGGAAAGAAGAGATTTAGAGCAGAAAAAAGATGTAAAATAAATGGTCTTGCAGAGATGGGCATAATAATGCTATAAATTAGCTGAAAGTTGACTGAATAATCCTATTATAATTTAATGGTCTTGTTTAGCTGTTATAATATCCCATTTTCTAGCAGCAGTTACCTTTCCTAACGGGCAGAAAGAATGGCCAGGCAGGAGAGCCAGCAGCTTGATTAAAAAGATAAGGGTTGCAAAGGTAAGCAAGTTCAGTAAGTATGAAGAGAGTACAAAATCAGAGAGATGATATAATATTTATTCCTCAGAACCTCTTCTAGGTATCCTTGATTTGTGGCTTATGCTTTCCTAATCCAGGGGTGTTTTCATTCCTTTTAGATTTCATATAGTAGTTTGGTTTTTTTTTTCAATTTGCTAACTAATGGCTTAATTTGATACCCATCCTCCTCGTTTAAAGTACTCTGTTATTTCTCTTCTGCCTTCTTTTGCTCTTCTCAACATAAAGCTCTGTTGTTTCTTTCTCACTCACTTCTTTTCCAGGATGATGTTTTCTAGTCTATTTAATTGTCCCTCATTTGAAAAAAAAAGAAAAAAAAAAAGAAAAAAAAAAGGTGTTTTACACCTGTGGCGATGTTTATTGCTCTTTTTCTAACCTTTTCTAATGATGCAGCTTTTGACAGGGGGGGGACCAGAATAGCTACAGCACACAGGACTCAGTGAGACCACCACTGATTTGTACAGAGGCGTGGTGTAGAACTGTGCTGCTCTCCATTACTTTTCTAATAATTTTTGCCCTTTCCTGACTGCTGCTCTTGGATTTTCATAGAACTGAGGATCAGAACTTCTCAGATTGCTTTGTAGGAAGAATTAGGATTTATTCTCACATGCATTATTTAAAGTTTTTCTGTACATCTGCCACTTTATTATTCATTTTACTGCATGAGATTCTTCAGCAGCTCTTTAGTCTGCTTTTGATTTTACTTCTCTGTACATCTTCAATAATGCCACTTCATTTATCATCCCCTTTTAGTGGGCACTTACAGTCAAAATGAACACAAGTGATCTTAGCAAGGAGATTCATGGGTTTTTACTAATTGCTTGCACCACTATGAATACTATCTATTCTTATTTTGGGGGTTTAAACATTCCTTCTTATTCAGTGGTTTGCTTTACCACTGTTTCAGTGGAGACTTTGCTGACTACTTTGAATGCCGAAAGTATTACCAGTATTACAATTGGTTTTCACCTTTAATTCTTTCAAAGACCTGCAACTGACCCATGAGGCCTGACTTCACTCTTGTTGAAGGTTAGATCTGGTTCTTTTCCTCAGGAATTTTTCTCCCATGGGTTGCTAGGACACGAATGACTAGGTACTTAAAAGAAACAAAGCACAAGGCTGGAGCCTTTCTCCGTGGCAGGGTGGGGCAAAATTGCCCCTCACGGAAGCAGAGCCTGGTAACGCGAGATTTGGAGAGACTGAGAAGCAAGGGCAGAGGGAGGTCACGCCCTCTTGCTCGGGACCCTCGGAGCTGGACGGTCAGAGCTGCTGTCTGCTGAACCCACGGGCCCCCGGAGATAGAAAGCCAGCGCGGAGCTGCCGGTCTGTCTGCCTGTGACATCTCTGGCCTCTTAGCCCATCCGGAGCCGACCTGCCTGCCACCAGCCCGCTTTCTCCGCTACATTGAAGCGGGGGTTTCCCTGCACGGGGAAGACCCCTTACCGTCCCAGCTCCCTGTCCGTCCCGGATCCTGCTGCGGCACCGACCCCAGCTGCCCCTCCGAGGGTCTGTGGAGCAAGGGCTCTCCTCCATCCCTCCGTGCTTCGGTCAGTCGCCATTGCCGTGTGCTACCTGAGCTCACGCCGGAGCGCCCCCTGCAGCCACTGGAGAATCACCGCACCCAGAGCGCCCCTGCAGGCTGTGACTGGAACTGCACCGAAGGGAGAAGGTGCCTGAAGCCGAGCAGGCTGCCACTGGGTTTCTGGTTCTGTTTGTTGGTTAACGTTATAGTTGTTGTTATTTGTTATCCTTGTTTTAGATAGTAGTAAAGAACTGTTATTCCTATTCCCATATCTTTGCCTGAGAGCCTCTTGATTTTCAAATTTATAATAATTCAAAAAGAGAGGAGTTACAGTTTCCCATCCCAAGGGAGGCTCCTGCCTTCCTTAACAGACACCTGTCCTTCAAACCAGGACAACTCTACAAAATGGAATTCCTTTATGATGCTTCCCAAGAGTACTTGTTTATCCATTTTTAAGAAAAATGGGTAATAATATTCCTTAGAATAAACTGAGTCACAGAATGAAGCATAGAATGAGTAGTAAATTCTATGATTCTGTGATTCACATTTTTGTCAAATTGTCTCAGTTTCAACAAAGACTGCCTCTTGAATCTTTTTTAAAAGTTGCAGTCACATTTGCCACAAAGCAAACTGCAGATACCAAGGCAACTTGAACTGGTCTATTTACACTTGAGTTGTATGCTTTTTTCATCCTTGCAGCAGTCTAAATTTTTGGGGTCTGTTCTTGTTACTTGCAACTCCCAAATATATCAGGTGTTGTATCCATGTCACTTCTGCCAATACTAAAATTTAAGACAGAAGAGAGAGGTTCTGGTTGGGAATTACTTAAAGTTCATCTAGCAAAATTAAAAATGCAAACTGCAGTTTATGCTTTCTGACGTAATTGTTTTGTTCTTCAATAATTTATTTAATTGGAGATTTCTACTTCTTGCTTCTGCTATCACTGGAAAAGATCTATTTGTGATTTTTTTTTTCTATTTTGCAACTTCCCCTCTGGGATTTTGAGTCAAAAACATCATGTGTTTTTGAAAAGAAAGGGAGGATAAGTTTATTCTGGTTTTTCTTCAGAACCCACATTTCCATTCCTGAGGCTTGGTATATGTACCTGCTCAATAGTTATATTTACACTCACCACGCTATAAACTAACACTAACACTAAAATTGCAAAGTATCGTGACTTGCTAGAACTTGGTATTTTTAGGTCTTCAGTATCTGCAGTGATGAGAGTTCATCCTATTTCATGTTGTCATAAATAAGACGTGTCTTCCAACAGAAAGGAAAATAGCTAAAGATACAAATACATCAATGTGTAAAACAAGCATCCACAAATACATTTTTAGAAAACAACATAAATATTTTATCTGACAGATTCTATAAGGAATTTTTTTTTTTTTTATTTTGTTTAGTATTTTCTAAACATACTTCACTGGCAGTATTTGGAAGCACAGAGACAGGAGAGGTCTTACAAAGCAGAGAGTTTAAATGGAGATGGAAGTTCCCATGAACTGAAATACCTGAAATACAAATAGCTGTTGTAGCTTAACCCCAGCTGTCAGCTGAGCACCACACACAGTCACACAGCCACTGTCCCCTTGGTGGGTTTGTGAGAGAGTCTGAAGGGTAAAAGCTGGAAAACTTGTGGGTTGAGATAAAGACAGTTTAACAGGGAAAGCAAAAGCTGTACACAGAAGCAAAGCAAAACAAGGAATCCAGTCACCATTTCCCATGGGCAGGCAGGTGTTCAGCGCTCTTCAGGACAGCAGGGCCCCACCACTTGTAATGGTGACTTGGATAGACAAACACCATCAAGCCAAATGTCCTTCCTCTTTCTTGCTCTTCCCCCAGCTGTTACTGGCTGAGCACCAGGCCATGTGTTTTGGGGCATCCCTTTGGTTAACTGGGATCAGCTGTCCTGGCTGTGTCCCCTCACAATTCCTCCATGCATCCCCAGCTCACTCACAGTGATGGTGTGAGAGACATAAAAGGCCTTGGCTCTATGTAAAGACTGCTCAGCAACAGTGTAAACATCTCTGTTATCAGCACTGTTTCCAAGAGAAATCCAAAGCACAGCCCCCATATAGCTACTGTGATGAAAATTAACTGTTTCCCAACCAAAACCAGCACAGCTTGTTCTCTTGTTAACTTCGGCTTAGCGCTATAACCCAACTTTAACCAACATGGTGTCACAAAACTAATTAAAATGAGTACTTTAGTAATATTTTCTAATTCCTATATGTGTGATTTGGGAGACAGAATCAACAATTTTCTAACTGTACTTAGGAAACCTACGTGGAATTAGGGAGTTTGGAATTGGTTGAAGGTTGAATGAACAAAAGCACAAAAATCACAGAAAACTTATGGGAGATAACAGTTAAGAATTAAAACTAAAACCAGAAGATAATTATTGAAAATTGTAACGACAGTACTTATGGGTTGTTTGTGCAACCACACCATGGCAAAATCTATCTTTTTTTTTTGCATATGATTTTATCACAATGGCTTGCATACTGACATCCCTTTCAGAATCACTGTTACCTATTAAAAAAAAGTACAAAACCAATGAAATGAATAACAAAGAAATCAGAGATTATGGATGTGTAAACAAAGTGAAATGGTGAGAACTGTAAAAATGAGCACCTGCTGCATTAGTGAAAGAGAATATTGGTGGAAGAGGAGATTTAGCAAAAATGATGGTTTGCCATATGTCATGTAGTCCTGTCTGTGATTCAGCTCCCAGGCTTTAAAACTGGGTAAGTGTACAGTTTTCCAGTGGATTGTCATTCATTCTTTCATAAAAGAACCACAAGTAAGTAATGTGGTGTACCCTAAAAAGCCATAAAAATGGCAATGGCCTGAAGGCCTCTGTATTTCGCATAACAATACAGCAAATAGTAACTTTTAAATCTTAAAGCGTCTTTCCATTTACCCTAAACATTAAGTGAGAATTACAAGAGCACAATACTGATCTGACACCAACTTTATGAAAACCTGCTCTAATGTGGCGTGAAAGTTACATACTTGCCTGGGTTAAATATCTTACAAGCTCTTATAAAGCAAACTCCCATGTAAAGTTGACTTGGCAGTTTACCAGAAGTATTCCATTTCCTGGTTTTAAATCATCTTTTTCTGCAATAGAGCCTTGGCTTTATCCTGGTGAAACTGACTCCAGTCTGTAATACAGCAAAAGTTTTATGAGTGTGTGTAGTAAGTAAAATTCTGTATCTGGATACTTTTGAAATTGCAGAAGCTTTGGGATTTGCCATTTTGAAAACTCTGGGGCTTAAGTGTTGAAATCAGGGTTTTCAGTCTAATATTTAGACCTAAAATAAAAATTACTTAATTTTCTGAAGAATTAAACACCACCAAATCCATGAGCATATAATTTTGGTGGTAGTAGCTTAAAAACTGGAAATTAAGGCATCATTAGGCATTTAGTTGTTGTATATTACTTTAGACACATTGTTCCAAAAACTGTTACTGTTCTTATAAATGAGAAGAATTACATTATATACATCAAATGTGTAGAAATATATATCTAAACTTACACAATGCAGATGGAATCTCAGTTTCTACTAAGACAGCAGTAAAATCTTGTCAATTGTTACACAGCTAAGAGTTCATACATGGCAATCAAGCATAGAGTATTTTGACACAATGCGTTTAGAAGAGACCGGCATTTAAAAGGGACCAAGGAGAATTCTTTTCCAAATAAGCCTAAAGAATTCATTTCCTACATATCACTAAAATATTTTGATATTTGATATTGATGTCTGCAAAAATCTGCCTGACAGCATGTGCAATCATACAGTGTAATCAATACCTTTCTGAATATCCCAGCTTTTTGTGAAATTGCTCAGAAACTTCAGTTGGGTCAGGACCTGTGTTCAAGACAAGCACTAATGCAGCTGAGGAAGACTTGTCTTTATGCAGAGGTCCAAATCCAGCCTGGAGATTCTCTATGAATTGTTTTCCAAGATTAACTACTCCAAATTCAGCAAATGCAGAGATCAGAGGAAATAATGATACAGCTCCATATAAATGCAGAAAAGATGAGCAAAGTGAACTGTACCTCAGCAGCAAATCCATTGCTTCTTGAGCAATACCTGAAAAATCAGATGCACCCCATTTTTTTCATCGTGATACAAAGAGAACAATAATTAAGCATTAAAAGAAAAATCAATAATCTAGGATACTAATATAAAAATCTGTCATGTCTAGAAACAGCTGCTTCAGTATATCCACAACAAAAAGAAAGCTCTCTTCAATCTACTAATTCAAATACTATTATCTCTAACTATCAATGCTTCAAGAAATTGAGGTCAGCTTCTAGGAGCTGGACGTACTCCATGTCAAAGGGCAGAACTACAAAAGAGCAGTCTTTCCAAGTGGTTTCACTGAAACCACTGTTCCCACTGTTAACAAATACAGACTGTAAATGGCACTGTACAGCTCTAAAAAACCTCTGAAAAGCAGGTAAAACGGACAGAAGCTACCTTTCAGATCTATGTTTCTCCATAATAGCTATGAATCTACAAGCTAGTCTGGGTGTACCTTAAACCCAGCTTGAATTGGCTCATAGAGAGCCATTCCCTCACTCTTTCAGGACTAGTATTTCATTATTCCTTTCACAGAGAAGTACTGGAGTTTCAGAACCAGTAGAATTCAAAAGTAACCATAACTTTTCTGCAGTAAAGAACTTCACCACAATTAATTTCTGAAACTTGTTCTGTCTCAAGTCTCAAGAAGCTTTTGTTACATTTTTACTTCTTTCTTCCTTGTGTAGCTCCACAGGAAAGGGTTCCTAATCATAGTGTCCCCATTCTGGATGAACATGGATTCCAAAGAACTTTACATATGAAACTACCATTTTCTATGCCATGACTGTGTAGTCCATACCATATCAAAAACCCCACATCTAGGTCATAAATATGACACAGATAAAAGAAACAGATATTTTTTGATTCTAAGATAAAAGCCCTTGGAACTTCAAAGTGAACACACATTCTTTTACATTCACTGGGAACACACTACAAGGATTAAAACAGTAATCAGAAGACACCTACTGCATAAAAATCAGTAAATAAGTCTTTGAGCCTTCTCTGAGCGGGAGGATTGATCTAGGTAATCTCTTGCATCTCCTCTAACTTCAGTGAATCTGTGGTAACAAATAGATCCTTTTCAGACTGACAGCTATGCCCATCTTACTGCTAGAGAAGGTTTTTACTTTTTCTAGAGGTTACTATAGCATGCCTCATCAAACCAGGGCACAAACACTGACATGGTCTGAGTTTGGGACAAGGAACATATAAGTGTGGGAAGAAGGGAGAAGTACAGCACAGAGTCCTTTGCATTGCTTCTGTGGAGGTGGAAAAGCAGTTTCGAACTGTCCCATTGAAGTGTGTGACCAGATCCTTTTATGCAGGCTGAGAAAACAGAGATGGGCTTTAGGAAACTACTTACAGACAGACCTGAGCTGGTGTCTTTCAAATTGTTCAAAAACACATCCAACAAAATGAGACGCTGTCACTATTAAAAATTCACTTTTAAAACAATGGGTTAAAAATCACAGAAGGATCTTTCAAATATATCCAGTTTCCTTTGTCACATAATTTAATGAAGATAGGACTGCCAATCCCATCCTTTTGAATTTCTTCTTTCTGTGCATTTCACCTCAGTCATGGCACATAAATCACACAGTGTCTTCAAGCCACAGCATATCCAGTTTAACAAAGCATTGCTCTTGAGTAGGGAGAATAGACAGTGAAAATCAAATAAAGAGAATTACAAATAAAAGGTTAGGAAGTGTATGACTTTCAATAGGCAAAATACAAGCCTATGAAACAAACAGCATTATGAATAACATTCTACTTCCAAAAGTCATTTGAACACATTCCTTAAGTTAACTTTTCAACTGAAGGAGAAGTTGCATTTAAGCATGCCTAGAAATATGTTCTTAAGTTCCACTCGTATGCTGAAGTACTAACATGAGTATATTTTCCTGGATTCAGGCCAGCAAATAGCAAGCAACTTAAAATAATGCATGGCTTAGAGGATATTTTATCTTGGAAAATATTAATTGTGGCACTACATGTCAATATTTTTAAGTCCAAACTCAAGAAAACAATCTTTCTCTTTTGTCTATAAATACCACCGTAAACCTCAGATGTCTAATCATTGATGGGAGTCTTGAACCCAAGCTTGTTGCAATGCACCTTAACCCAAGTCAGAAGGCCCCTGGATGCAGAATTCCATTCCGTATCTCTAAATCCTTCTCTTTGCTGTAGGGTTTCAGGGCACAGTGTAAAGCTAGACAGGACTTGTCAGAAGCTCAGAAAGACCTCAACAAACACTGGTGCATATTGTGTGGAGCGTCTGACTAAGCTGTATCAGGAAGAGCTTCTCCAGATCATTGTTCCCTTCAAAAGCCTTAGTAGTTCTACTAAACAGTTGAAAGAAGAACAGATTAGTTTTACATGAGGTCAATAACTTAATTACAGCCCAATCCTGGATTCATTCACTAGACTAACTGAAACCATTACTCTTGATTTCACATGCTAGATCACAGTTTAAACTAAAGATGTCACAGACCCTCAGTTCTCACTAGTGACTCCCTTATTTTTTCTCTAGAAGTAGCAATGTATTAAATGCCAAACTCATAGAAGAGCACTAAGGAGGCAAGATGACAAGCAAATAATTTTGTTTTAAAATGGCGACAGCTACAAGGCTGTATATACTTATTTTTGTTTTGATGGTGATAAACCAGAGAGAAAAGAAGTTAAATATTAGGGAAATCAAGAGTAGAAGAACTTGGTCCCTTTAGAGAGTCTTATGTGACCTTGAAGAAAGTTGATTTAGTCAAAAGTTGCTTGATACTTAGCTTAAATTCATCCACCTCACAGTAAAAATGACCTGATTTCAGAAGATGATGAACAGTAATCAGTCATGGTAAAAGATGATATGAGGAACTTGCAGAATTTCTGTCGGTGAAGTTTGCTAATAAGAGCTTAAGCAAATGCTTAAGGGAGAGATCTAAGCATCTCAAACCCAGCTTTGGAACAGAAGGGGATGGGCACTCTAGGTCCAGGAGCATTTTGTAAGATTTATTTGAGCATCTTGACCTTAAAAAGAAATTTACATATATGTATATATGTATACATACATATGTATATATATGCTTTGAAAGACAAGGAAATTTTATTTGTCACCTAAACTCAGAATTAATACAGAATATGCACTGGAAGTAAAGCATGAACATTTTTACAATTTCAGAGACCTCACTGGTTTCTCATGATGTACATACAAATAGAATGAATGCTCAAACGAAGTACAGAACAAGGAAGTCTGCCCTACATTTTAGGGTAAATTCATAAAATCCATACTAATCCCATCTTCTAGGAAATATTTTTAACTTATTTTTTCTACAAATATTCTTGTTTTAATGTGTGGGAATTTTAGTGCAATTCAACAAGATGGTATCTTGGGGCATTTAAAACATAGGTAATGTGAAATGCTATTTTCTTAAAAGATATACTAAACAAACCTGCTAAAAATACTTCAAAGAAAAACTGATACACAGGATCTGTCTCTGGCAGACTTGCCATTCCAAAATGCATGACAGATCCTTGAGAGGTGACAACCCAGTATTTCTCATGAGTAGCACTCATTTTCTGTGACATTTCTTCTGCTTCTTTCAACCTTGTAGTGATGCAAAAGAAACACATTTTTTTTTCACAATATTTCTGCATGATTTCTATTACTGGGAACTGAGCACTGGAGAAAACTTTCTTGTGCCAAGGCTGAAGTAGTTACAGGGACAGGTCATCAGAGCACACTTCATATGTAAATGTTAGGTCCAGCTGAAGGAAACGTGACTCCACTTAAATTTCTCTCCCTCTCTTCTGTTCACCCAAGGCAGGAACTCAAGAAGAAGGAATATTTCTATCTTGTGTATCATGCACTTCTAAAATAATGAAATAAACTTTAAACCCAGAGGACTCTGCAGCATTTTGTGGCTTCAGAGTTGCAGAAGTTAATACCAAGGAAAGGTAGCAGCTAATATTTATTCTACAGGCAATGTGCCAGCAGATCATGTAAACTGACTTCCTGATCAAAAATTCTGAAGGATTCTTCTTCTGAAGACAAAATTATGTAATATGTTCTGAAGGTTTTTAAAGTAATCAGTTCACGACCTTTACTTAAACAAAGTAACTTCTCAGCTCTGCTTTCTGAGTGGTGAGGAGATATCAAAGCTATTTTCGGCTACAGAGGGACAGCCTACTCAAAATGTCAAATTATGCCACACCATAGAAGTTGAGCAATGCCTTTTATGAAGAAATCTACATGTAATACATGCAAACCTAAGTTATTTTCCAAGAAAGAGAAAGGTACTCAATTCCTTAAGACTCCCTTAGAGAATCATAGAATTGCCTGGGTTGGAAGGGACCTTACAGATCACCTCAATCCAGTGCCCCTGCACTGGCCAGGAATACCTTCTGCTACATCAGGCTGATCAAAGCTCCATCCAGCCTGGCCTTGAGAGGGCAACTTCCAGGTATCCACAGTTTCTCTGGGCAACCTGTGCCAGTGACTCACCATCCTCACATTTAAGAATTTCTTCCTAATATCTAATCTAAACCTACTCTCTCTTTCTCTTAAAGATATTCCCCCTCATCCTGTCACTGCTGTAATCCCATTGTAGAAGGACACCAATTTTTTCAGGCATTATCTACTTAGCAAAGGCACATTGGTCATCAGCAATTACCTAATTATTTTTCTTGTGCACTTCCATGTTTCCCTGGAGCATCTGACCTACAGTGGGTCCAGAAACATAGGTGAGACTTACCGGCCTGTAGTTCCCCACTCCATCCTTACATACCTTTTTTAAAATGTGGGTTATACTTTCCCTTTTCCAGTCAATGGGGACATCACCAGGCTGCCACACCTTCTCAAATATGATGGATAGCGTCTTAGTCACTTCCTCTGCCAGTTCCTTCAGGATCCATGGATGTATCTCATCAAGTCCCAAGGATTTGTGCACCTTCCAGTTTCTTAGATAGTCTCAAAACTGGTTTTCTCCTACAGCAGGTAGTTCTTCAGTCCCTTTACTTTCTGCAACTTCTACAATTTGGGCAGTGGGGCTAGAGCACTCACCAGAGGAGACCGAGTCAAAAAATTCATGGGATACCTCAGTCTTCTCCATGTTTCTGGTAGCCAGGTCTTCTGTTTCCTTCTAGAAAGGGCCCATATTGTCCCCAGTCTTCCTTTAATCATCAATGTACCTATAGTAAATTTTGTTATTACTCCTGATGTCCTTGGTGAGTTTTAATTATATCAGGGCTTTAGCTTTCCTAATCTTATCCCCGGCTGCTCAGACAGTATCTCTGTATTTTTCCCAGGCTACTGTCCTCGCTTCCACCCTCTGTGTGCTTCCTTTTTGTGTTTGAGTTTGTCCAGTAGCCTTATGAGTTCATCCACACAGGCCTCCTGACATTTTTGTCTGACTTCCTCTTTACTGGGATGCATCACTCCTAAGCTTGGAGAAGGTGATCCTTGAATATCAACCAGCTTTCTTTGGCCTCTCTTCTCTCAGTGAGCTATCCCATGGTACTCAAATTCCTGAGGAGGCCAAAGTCTGGTCCTCTAAGTCCAGGGTAGTGAGCTTGCTGTGCGCTTTCCTCACTGCCCTGAAGATCTCAAATTCCATCACTTCATGGTCACTCAATAGGCTTGCAGCCAAGGCTGCCCCTGGGCTTCATATTCCCCACCAGTCTCTCCTTGTTGGTGAGAGCAAGGTCCAGGATAGGACCTTTCCCTGTTGGCTTCTCTGGCACCTGGAGAAGGAAGTTGTCATCACTGCATTCCAGGAACCTCCAGGATTGCTCATGTCCTGCTGTATTGTCCCTTGAACAGCTCCCAGGGTGGTTCAATCCTCTCCCCTCTGTGGGCCAGGCTTGTGAATGTGAGGCTGCTCCTGTCTGTCTATAGAGGGACTCCCCCACTCAGTGTTCCTGGTCAGGCAGCCTGTAGCAGCCCCTGCTATGATGTCCCCTGTCCCTGCACTCCCTTTAATCCAGATCCATAATCTCAGTTAAGTTCTCATCTATCCCCTGGCAGAGTTCCATCCCCTCCAGCAAGTCCTTGACACAGAACAGAGAGCAACACTTCCTCTGCAGAAATAATCCCATCCAGAAGTGTGAATCCAAAAATCAGCACATCAAACATTTATTACGATTTCTGCCCACAAACTGCAAGCATGTATCCTGCATTTTATCGCTGCAGTATGAGTTCTTCATTGTCCAGGGTGTTTCCCTGAGAATCTTTCTGAGAATTTTGTCTTCAATGGCCTTGATTTTGTACTTTTTTGGTCAGCACCGGTGCACACAGTGATTTAAATCCTTTGATCTACAAGCTCTGATTCCTACAGATGCACATCATCACTAGGGAAGATCTGTATTTCTCTTGGTTGCCCCAACACTTGTGATCCTTGTTTTCCTTTTCTTCAATTCAGGGCTCCAGGAAGTCTCACTTTACCCCAACAAAACTAAAACAGATCCTTTTCTGTTTATGCACCTCTTAATTGTTCTAAAGAGATCACAGTAGAGAGTCTCACACTTCTGTCACTTGCTGTTTCATCCCGGTGTTGTTGCAGGGCTCAAGCTCTGCCCAATTAGAGGCTTCATTTGACAGAGCTGTCAACCCTTGACAGCTACAAAAGCACTGCACCTACTCCTTATTAGCAATTCTACAGCTAGAGCAGAAGCCATTCTCCTATTGCCTGAACTTACAAACTTCCAACACTTGCCATAATGGGAGATCTGTGTCTATCTCCCAAGCCAGACTCTACCTGTGCTGCCTTCAGTACACTTTTAAGTTCAAGTGTTTGAAGCCAGAATCTTGGGAAAGACACACTTAATCTCTTCTCTGTCATCTCTGCTGCTGCACAGCCTGTGGACCTTTTCTCACAGCTTCTTCATTTGGCAGCACCATTTCTCACCACGGGCATGCTTCCTGCAGCATAGGAAGACTTTTCCCACTGCCCCAGCCCCAGCAAGAGGCCTTAGGCTTTCCTGGAAGGCAGCATCCCCCCAGCAGGGCTCTGCCTGGGTACCAGCTCCAGTGCCACAGCGACAGGCACCCCAGCAGCTGTTGGGGGCTGCTCTGTGGTGCAGTGACACCACTGCTGAGGACACATGTGCCTTGTTAAGCCAAGCTGCTGAGCCCCATCCTGTGAAGCCTGCTCTGCAAACTGCTGCGTTTGTTGGCTGCCTCTCAGCTCTTCCTTTGTTAGCTGGCCCCTCTTACCAAACTACCTCAGCTAAAGCACAGCCTGGCAACCAGCAGCTCTGTGAATTACATCCTGCATATGCATAAAAAATTTATGTCCATTGTGCTAAACATGACACAGCATTAACAATAACATTAGAAAGTAGTCACAATTCCATTTTAAAAAATTAGAAATACACAGCATTGAGAATCAATCACAGCAATGGCATAGAAACAGCTAACAAGCAACATTTTTCAAAGTTAAAAATTAAAAAGTAGCTTATGACTAGAGTTTGGCATAAATGGGCTGTAAAATCTTCACACAGAATGGGTTTCAGGGAGTAAATCTCATAATAGAAACTGCTTTCCAGTAGATTTTAATTTTCTGAGTAAAATAGATTTAATGGAATAAATAGGGGATTATGGCAGTCATGTATTGAAATTGCCTAATCAAACATTTTAGCATGGTTGACTTAGAACTCTTTTTTTGTGTTTCCAAAAGGGCAGAAATTATTCTTCTGAAGACTACTAGGAGAGTAAAGGCAAACTATCCCAGGTAACCATAACAAGGTCTTCCTGTAGCCTACACCATTTATGTTTTTTAAGCCTCTGGGCAATACTCTACATTTTTGATCCCAACAACATTTTGGGAGGAAGCACTTTTCTGATATACTACTACCAGTTCAAGTTATTAGATTAGAATACTCATTTATACAACATAAGTCTTAGTTCAGAGAGGATTTTTTTTCTTTTTGTTGGCTACTGTGATACAGGGACAGGTCACATATGAGGGAGCCAAAAGTTCTGATCACAAAACTGGTTTCATGTCTCCCCAGTGACGTAGGTGGAGACAAAACATTGAAGAAGTTTCTTAGTTATGGTTTACAAGAAGAAACTAGAAATGTGATGTGATTTGTGTCTTCCAGATGCCACCTGCTGGGTAGGCAGGGGCAGAGTGTGAATTCTCTGTAGCCTGTCCAATAGGTAACACCAGGAAAGGGGTGCCATCGTGTACTGCTTCTCTCCAGATACCTCAGTACACTTCTTCCAGAGTTTTTCTTCCTTTGGCTTTCATAGCTCTGGCTTCTGTAGTTTCTCTTTCTCCGCCTCTTTGTCCTTCTCAGAAGGTATCAAGAATCTTTGTCCCCTTTTTCTCTCACTGCAGTCTTGTCTGTGGGGTTGCCATCAGTAATTAAACATTTTGTCTTAAAATTAATGTTCTTCCACCAAGAAAGTTTCCAGAATCACAGTCTTAAGCTCTGCCATTTTCTCATTATTTCCCTATCAAATGTTTGATAAAGCAGCAGTCTTTGGGTTTTCTTTCCTACTACCCCCTCCCTGCTGCTTTGCTGCTTCAGCCCTTAACCTGTATTTTCTCTTCAGTATCAGACCTTTCTGTAGATGCTTATCTTACAAGGCATGTGTAAGTCTTTCAGATTATTTTTTTCTAATAAAAAGCAACTTATGTCCAGAAAATCAAGAAATATGTTTTAGATTAATAGACTTTATATTTATTAGAGAGATAATTGAGTTCCTTGTTTCACATTACCTCACAAACTGAGAACTCTTCTCTGTAAAAAGCAGTCATTGGGGGTTTCCCCTCTAACTTTTTTAGACAGCAACTCTGGTCCTTTTTGTTACACAATGAGTGATTACTGCAGTTTGTTCCCAGATGGCCATAGACAAGAGCTTGAAAGTCCCCAAACTTTTCATCTGGTTAAGCTATTAACAGTAGCCAATATTTTTTAAGAATTTAGACCATTTTAGGTATGAGGCCTGCACAGTACTCTCGAAAGATTAGACTCTGGAAAAGAGCCTTTAGGAAAGTAAAACATTGACTGTAGTACAACATTAAGGACCAAGGTCATGATGTTATTGCTCACTTAAAGGGTAGCTTGTTTTATCTGCACCTTCTTACTAAGTATTCACCTACATTTATATACACATGCCCTCACAGATATATAAAAATGTACCTGATTTTAGGGATACTCCTTTGACTTTTTGTCTTTTTTTCCCTCTTTATTTATTTTATAATTTTTTCCTTTTTGTATTGCCATGTGAAAAGATGCATATTTGGACCTTCCTTTTCCTTTTTCTCCTTCAATTAAGAAAACCATTTCTTACAAGGTAAAGTTAAATTGGCTGCAACAATAAGCTTCAGCCTTTCCAACTGATTAGTAATCACTTCTCTGATGATGCCAGAAAATAATTCAGTTTTGACTATGAACTTAGCTCACCTTTCTGAAACACTTATTTACCTACTGTGCTCTCACTAAAAGCAGGATATCAATATCCTCTCCAGACCTGACATGTCACTGCATTCACCAAAAGTCCTACACAGTAGTCTTTTCAGTTATAGAGCAAATGTAATATCCTTCTCTTTTCAAATGAGATAAATAAAAGATGAATAAAAGACACTAGAATTTTGCTTTTCCTCCTTTCAAAATAAGTATCTTGATTTCAATGCAAAATGTTATCTGCTATAATCCAATCTGGCATTTATACTTCTCTTACTTTAGGTCTGATAGTTGCCTATCTAATCCCTCCTTTTCAACTCTATTACAGGATTCCACAGAATGAAGAATATTTATGTCCTTCAAGAACATCTCTGTTACAATCTACAGGTAAGATTGTACATACATTTGATTACCACTTGCAACAATGAAAACTGACAAAGTGGCCACAAAAACTGGTATTAATGGCATAGATATCCACATTATAAAACCTATGGAAGATAGATTTTAAAAAAATAAATTGAAAAGCATTGCAAACTATTAAAAAGAACCAAAAAATCCATGACCACTCCTTCAAATCCACAAAAATCCCAAACACATTCTTCACAGTTTCCATTTTATGTCCATACCTCATGGAGTTAGAAAGACTCGTAACATCTTTTATATTAAGTGGTTATGGTTTACAGATCACCTTCAGCATGAAAAGATCTTGATAGAAGCCATAGACACAAAGGCATGAGAGCTTTCAAATGTCCATAAAAGGGAATTTAAACTGAAAATGAGACAAGATTCTGAAATACTTGAATAGAAGGGTGGTCACTAAAACCCTTCTGATTGTACAAAAGATTTGAGAAGCTGAAAAAGACCTACTGACTTCGATACAAATGATCACCACAGATAAATACTTCTCATCAAAACAGAAATATGGGTAGGTAGTGTCCTGGGTTGATTTTCTATTTAGACAAAGCAGAGCTCCTGGGAAGGATGTGTGCTCTGTATCCAAGCCACGGATACAAAGGTATGCAGCATCCCTGGTCAGACTGCAATCCCAAGTCAAGCCATCCAGTGACTGCCTCTACAGCTGCTTGAGCTCTTGGTCCCAGCACTCAGGGTGGGAGACATCTCCAGTAAATTACAACTGTCTCCTTCAATTTTAGGTTACCACAGATTATCTTCAGTGTCTGGACTAACACAATTTTTTTGTTGCCATGTCAGCCAGATCTTCATGCAGCCTATCAGTTTTTTCTGTTCCAAACTGAGTGTAAATTATCTGAAGAAAATAAAACTGTAGGAAAACTATATAAAGTAGTACAGTTCTAAAACATCCTAAAGTCTACTGGTCAATATTTTCAAAATTGGAAATACAGCAACACACTTATGAATATATTTATTTTATGTACCAAAACCTCATGCTTAAAATCCATGCTTAATTTTTCCAATGTGCTTACACCCTTATCTCAATTTTCAGTTTAGCTTTGCAGCTCATTAAAAGCTACACCCCCATGTCTTTCAATATAGGCTACAAGAGGCAATCAACTTACTCTAATTACAATTAAATTGTGTTTCATGCCTCATTTTCTGTCAAACCACTGTCATAATGAAGCTGGAATATTACAGTTATTGTCACCTCTCACCTCATACATATACATCCTACTTACTTGCATGCCAAATTAATTCTTCCAAACTGACTACCTCTACAATGAGATATCTTCTGTGACTAAGCTGAAAGCAATTCCTAAAGAGACTTAAGTTTCCACTTACAGAAGTCAAACAAAACACAATAAAACCTTTGCTTATCAGAGAAGAGCAGGAACATCTTTGTGAAAGGCAGTTGCCTCTAAAACCTCTTCTGATAAATAGCTAAGTGATCTGATTTTTTAATGAAAATGTTCTAGCTTAAATTTGTTTTAATTCCTTAAATTCCTTTTCAGCATAATGGTTTTGCTGAAATCCATTGTTTAAAAAAAAATTCGTTCAGGGCTGGAGTTTATCTCTAGTGTAAAACAAATGGTGTCAGTGGCAGATTGCTTTCCCCTTTGTTCCCTTGGAGCTCAATGATCAAAATGTTGTGTGTAATTTACCATTCCCTGGGACATGCAAAGAGACAGAGAATAATTAGTGCTCCTTGTTATTGATATCAAACATGCATATCTGCTAACTCTTTAACTACCATGGGACCTCACTAGCCTACCTAAGAAATCTCACTGAAGGGGGAATAAACTAATTTCAGCCATTACAATTAAGATGTAAACTGTGCCTTCGAAAGCAGACTTTAAAAAAAATACATTGTGTATTTTAATGTTGCTTTGTTACTGCTTTTGCAGAAAGGGCCTGAATGAGCATACTGTGCAGTTCTACAGTCAGGTACCAAGGAAGAAATGGCATATATTAGAATAAGTAAGAGCTGAGGGGAAGCTGGGATGTTTTCAGACAACATTGCTGCTGGCTAAGATGCATTGTCAAATCCTTGCTATTGCCACTACAAACACATTACTATTAACAACTCCAAAGCATTAGCTTCCTCGGCTGAAAAACAGATCAGCTACTTCTTTGACAAACAGACCAAACTTTTAGTTATCATTTTATTTTCAGAATTTTTAGCAGGTCGTCTGAAGTCTTTAGACCTCAAGACCTGCAGTGATTACAGTGTTATATGTAGTTCAGGCTATTCAAAAGAAGAAACTTGTTTTTTGACAGTCTGAGACCACAGCTGTACAAAACACTGTTTTATTCATACAGTCATTTCAGAATAAGTGCTGAAAAATAATTTTTCTGCTAAATGTGAAGGCACACGGAAGACAGGGATGTGATTTGTGACAGCCAGCATGGCTTCACCAAGGACGAGTCCTTCCTGATCAGCCTAGAGTGGCGTTCGAGGATGGAGGGACTCCATTAGTGTACAAGGTAAGGGTTATAGGTGTCATTTATCTGAACTTCTGTACAGCTTCTGACACAGTCCCCCCCAACATTCTTCTCTCTAAACTGCAGAGAGATGGATTTGATGAGCGGACTGAGAAACTGAGTGGACAATAGAGGGTAGTTTGTCAATGGCTTAGAGTTTCGATGGACATCAGTAATAAGTGGTGTCCCCCAGGGATCTGTACTGGGACCAGTGTTACTCAATATCTTTATCAGTGACACAGATTAAGGGGTTGAAAGCACTCTCAATAAATTTTCAGATGACACCAAGTTGACTGGTGTAGTTGACACTCCTGGAGGACAGGATGCCAACTGGAGGGATCTGGATGCTGCAACTTGGTCACCCTGATGCATTCTCTGCTCCAAGCTGAACAATCCAAATTTTCTTCGCCTTTCCTCACAGAAGAGATGCTACAACCCTCACCAGAGCAGAGGGGCAGAATCCCCTCCCTCCCCTGCTGCCCATGCTGCTTTGGATGCAGCCCAGGACACGTTTGGCTTTCTGGGCTGGGAGTGCCCATGGCTGGGTCATGTCCAGCCTCTCACCCACCAGCACTCCCAAGGCCTTCTCACAGGGCTGCTCTGATCTGTTCATCCTCCAGCTTGTGCTGATGCCCTGACACTGAGGCAGCATCCTGAACCCAGTTTTATTAAATAATGAGATTTCCACTGGCCCACTTCTCTTTACCTGGCAAATTCTCAAATTTTCTATCTCAAAACTGTTCACTTGAAGCAAGGAACACAAGCTTCGTTGTTGTTTTGCTGTTTAACTTTGTGGAACCTCTGAAGTTTTCACTACGCAACAAGATACAGTGTTAGATCAAAGAAACACCATCCTACAGATCTAGTCATGCTGCAGGTTTCTAAATAATAGTTCTATTCATGTTCTTATGCTATGAAACTTAAGACAAAAACCAGAGTAAAAAACCAACCAAACCCCTCCACCCCATCCCCCAGAAACCTCAAACAAGCAAACAACTCCAACAACAAAACCAAAACTAACCAACCAAAAAGCCCCTAACCAACCAACTGAAAAAAGATACCACCAAAAACCCCACCCCACAAAACCCACTGAGCATAGGAAACAGGGTGAACATTAAAGAAGCAGTAAATTAAGGACATATAGGAAGAAAAAAAAAATATGTTTTCATGGCATTTCATGTAGAATCTCAAAGAGCATGTAAGTACTTAAATCCAGTAAGTAATTTTTACCCATCACTCTAAATCATAGAGAGCCTCAAAATAATCAAAATTCCTCAGTATTTGTTATATCGTCAAGGTTAAGGTTTAAGGAAATCAAGGCAATACATTTTACTATCCCAGACATCTTAACTGTTTTCTATAATCTAGCAGTGACAAACAAATCACACTTCAAAAAGAGTTTTGACTTTCAGAAAAGCCTAAAGTGGTTAAATTATGAAAGGAAAACCAAAAAACATTCAAATAAATATGTAGTGTTTCTTCACTGCTGTAGTTTAATATATTGCCATCAGGGTTGACAAAAGAGAAAAATTACATGGAGTAAGAGGACTTGCCAAATTTTGAGAAGATCACCAATGAATAATTTTTATTAGTTCTATAAAGGCAGTTGTTGTGCGCTGCCATTTCTTTTTAGCTGTTCTCTTTGGGTTCTTCAAAACGTCACTTTTTGTTTCTTTTATATCAACATGTTTTTATGGGTAGGTATTTGCTGTTTGGATTATGGTGTGAACATACTTTGTGTGGAAAAGGACAGCTGCATTGTGGACAAAAATATTGATGATAATAAAAGCCAGTTTACGGCCCAGCAGAAGAGCCTGGAGCTGTTCAGTTGAACTGCCAGGGCTAAGCTTAGATGTGAATTAAATGTGGATAGGTTTCCGTTCTATCACTGCTAGTAACTTGCCTGACAGGTAATATACTACAAATATAATCTAAAATAAATTTTAATGCCAGGCTATATGGGTGTGATTGCACATCACATTAGAAAAGGCAATGGCAATAATTTTTAAAACTTTGCTGTATAACAGGCTATGAGGTAAAAAAAATGTGAACTATGAGATACCTCAATTTTGTGCTCAGCCGTGAAACTTTATGAACCACATATGTTAAAAGCAAAGTCACCATGTTCCTTAATGTATCATTAGAACCATGAACAATAGAAACATAAAATATTTTAGGCCAAAAGAAATCCCCAGGATCATGTATATCAACCTCCTGCTCAAAGCAGGACTAATCAAGTTAGGTCTCTTGTCCTGTAGAGCACTTGTCTCTACTTGTCCAGTAGAGTGTTGAGTATCTCAAAGACAGAGATTTAAAAATCTCTGTGAGCAAACTAATCCAGTATTTTCTTGCCTGTATAGAAAAAAAAAACCAAAACAACAAAGCAAAAAAAACCCAAACAATTTTATATCCTTTGAGTCCTCTCTAGGCAAATCAGCAAACCCTCTTCTCTCAGCCTTTGCTATTATGTCACATGTTACAACCCCAGAAAATCTTGGTGGCTTTCCAGTGGAACTAACTCTAAAAGTATTTCAAAATGTTGATATTCAAATAAAGAAATAATTAGGAAAATAATTACCTCAAATATATTTGTCTTTTCCAATTTGGATTCAATAATCTCTTGTGTACTTGATGCTGTCTGAGCACAGACATTCAGATAAATTGGCACATAGTCTATCTTGAATTAGTTGTAGCTACAGACATTAGAAAGAAAAAAGCGTTTAGTAATAACAATAGCAGATTTCCTGCCTCCATTTTATGCATAATTATGCAATATTGCACACAGTTCTATGATACAATTCAAAGTAATGTGAAGATGTGAAACAGATACAAGCCCTTCATTCCATTTTCCAGTTCACCTTGCAACAGGCTGCTACACTTCACTTCCAGGGACACACAGCAGCACAAACCAAGGTATCCAGGATATTTCACATTGGACCTGCAATGTCTGCTACTTAGGAACAATGAATTACCGTATTATCCCAGAAACCCTTTTCTACCAAAATTAGGTATTGCAGAGGAAATCTGCAATCTGTGAGGGTGAACTGCTCTGGCAGTCAAGCTCTGGAGCAGTGGATTGCATTGGGCACCATAGGGAGGTTTCCTAAACTGGCAAAAATTCAATCTCAGTGCAGAGAGAAGTCCTTAAGTAAGGACTGCTGAGACTGTGACAAGAGGCAGCTCCAACCCCATGCAGGCAGGACTGGGAGCGGCAGCAGCCAGGTCCCTGCACAGATCCCTCTGTATGCACCAGAAAGGACTAGACCGAGCTCCCACAAAACCATGCATCTGTCTGGATGTCTGGCTGTGGGGAGGGCCAGAGTCTGTCACCTGATTATATGTTTCTATAAATGAAGCTGAGAAAGGTCTACAGAATAATTTGTTCCAGATATATTTTCTTCTTAAAATTAAATTGGGTTTGGTTGCTATTTCTACTTTACCATTTTTTTTATTTGTGATGCATCGTAAAATCGTCTTTGGGCACATGATATCCAGGCCATTATCTTAAACAGTCAGGGTAATGAGAAATAAAACCTAAATCTTAAAACACATTCACTTCACCTTTCCCTTTTTACCAGGCTCAACTTCACTCAAAATTTCTTTACTTCCTCCACACATCCCCAGTGGTGCAGGGGAACAAGGAATGGTGGCTGTGATCAGTTCATCATCACACGTTGTTTCTGTTGCTCCTTCCTTCTCAGGGAAAGAACTCACACTCTTTGCCTGCTCCACCATGGGGAGACACGCTCTCTCATGGGAGACAGTCTTCCATGAACTTCTTCAATGTAGGCCCTACCCTAAGGCTATAGTTCTTTACAAAATTTTCCAATGTGGGTCCATTCCACGGGGTTCAGTCCTTCAGGAAAAGGCTGCTCCAGGGTGAGTCCCTCATGGGTTCACAAGTCCAATCAACAAACATGCTCCAGCATGGGTTCTTCTCTCCATGGGGCCACAGGACCTGCCAGGAGCCTGCTTCAGTATGGGCTTCCCAAGGGGCCACAGCCTCCTTTGGGCATCCACCTGCCCTCTGGGGGTTCTCCACAAGCAGATCTCCTGCAGCAATTCTCTTGCAAGGTCTCTGGATTCCAACAGACGGATTGTGACGTGAAAGCAGTAGTACGACAAAGGAACTATGATACCAAAACTCTAACAGAGCTAACAGAAAATGCCAGAGCTTTGAACCAGTGACATCCAATTACCTTCTCCAGCTATCTAAGCAGGGAACCTCCAGGTTCTTCCAGGTTGCCACATAACCTTTTCCAATATGACAAAGACTCATGTCACTGAGTTTGTATTACATATTTTGAATGTCAAGTAGTGCTGGCTACAAGGGCTGCCAGCCAATAAATACAATTTACCAAGACAAAGCTACATTTTTAGAAATATGTATTTTTTAGAATAGGTCAAGGAAGCTTGTGGTCAAATGTTTCCAAAGCTAATACAACATCTTGCTCTCAGAGCATACCCTACATTATGTCTTCCCCCAAGGTGACACTACTTGTGGACACTTTCATTTGAAAACAGTTCAGCTGTTTCCAAGGACATATACAGTTATCAGGAGTCTACTTAAAAATAAATGGGGACATACTTCTTCATATAGGAGCAAGTACATCCATGGAAATATTTGCCAAAACACACTGCAAATGCTATTACAAGGGTCTAAGGGGAAACAGAACAAGTTTATGGAAGGAAAATCTATAAGATGTTACTAAGTACACATAAATTACATCTGGCTCAGAAAAGGAGTGCCAAAGCCAAGAACTGTTGGTAGCTGAGAAAGTATACAAACCCAGGCCTGTCCTATGCCTCTGTGTATTCATTGTCCTCACCACAAAAGCAGTTTTGGGACTAGTTGCAGAAGTTCTCCGGGTTTCTGCACCACATAGGGCTGACAGGAGCAGAACAGTCTGTTCTCTGTCCTTTCTACTTTTTACACAGCACTTCAATGATGTTGTCACTTCAGTACTCTACCCACAGGCAGGTGCTACAAATTTCTGAACAGGCTTCTCTACCCAGAGAATACAGACCCTGAAGGGGTCTCTAATACTATCGACCTGTGATACCTTTAATCAGTGATAATAACTTTCACAAGAAAATTAACTTGCTCAATTATTGTACTGGCCTGTACTCCAGAGAGCATTGTTTCAGGAACTGAGGTTTCCAGTTCTGAACAACATAACTATAAACTGAGTCACAGAATGGTTCAGATTGGAAAAGGCCACCATGGATCAACTGGTCCAACCTCCTTGCTCAAGCACAGTCATTCCAGAGCACTTGGCACAGGATTGTGACCAGATGGTTCTTGAATATTTGCAGTGAGGGAGACCCTTCACCCTCTCTAGGAAGTCTATTCCATGCACAGTTACCTGCACAGTAAAGAAGTTCTTCCTCAATTCAGGTAGAATTTCCTGTGTATCATTTCTGCCTGTTGCCTCTTGTCCTGTTGCTGAGCATCACCAAGAAGATGGTCTCATCCATGCTCCTGAACACCTTCCCTTGAGATATTTATAGACATCAGTGAGGTTCCCTCTCAGCTGTCTCTTCTCAAGGCTGAACAAGCCCACCTCTCTCAGCCTTTCCTTGTTAGGGAGATGCTCCAACCCCTTAATCATCAAACCTATGTTTGCAAGTACAGAAAAGTTCCCAGTAGACAGCACCAGATCATCCTCATTCAGACCATGATAGAAAATATTCCTCAAGTGATTCAGTTTTGAAAGAACCATTCAGACAACATTTACCCTAAATTTTTAAGACAATAAATGAAGCAGATTCAACTGCAGATCTTTAAAGCATTATTAAATCTTCCAGCATTCAAGGGTTCCACACTTAAAGTTTGCTATCCCTTCCTTGCTCTGTCTTGTGGTTCTGTGTTATGCACAAATCTCAAGGCACTTGGGTTTGTGTATTTGGGAAATGTACAAACCCAACTTTCTCCTGGACTGCTGGTATTATTGACAGCACTAAATAGCCTCTCATTTGAATATCTGTCAAATGTGCTGCTCACTCTAACAGAAGGATGTCAAAGGGAGCCTCTTAGACATCATTACTGACAAATGAAACATATATTATCTGTTAAAGAAAAAGAACAATGTTCTGGCAACCTCAAATATAAAACTTTAAATGCATGTATAATCTCTTCCTCCATAGTTGTACTGGGTTTTGCTCAATAGTGTTAATTTTCTACATAGTAGTTTGTATGGTTCTTTGTTTTGGATTGGTGCTGAAAGCAGAGTTGATGACATACACGTGTTTTAGACACTGCTGAACAGTGCTTGAACAACGTAAGTCCTATTCTGTTTCTCATGGTGCTTGCCCAGTGAGCAGGAGGGGAGTGCACAAAAGGTTGGGAGGGCACACAGCTGGACAGCTGACCCCAGATGACCAAAACAATATTCCATATCAGATGGCATCATGCTCAGCATATAAATCTAAGGGGGAAAAAAAAGAGAAGGGGCAGGGACATTTGGAGTTATGTCATTTGTCTTCTCAAGCAATCATTACATGTGATGAACTCTGCTTTCCCAGGGACAGTTGAACATCCTGCTGAAGCTTCAGCCTGCTGAAGCTTTGTTTGCACGCACAGTTTTTGCTTTACCTACCAAACTGTCTTTGTCTCAACCCACAAGTTTTGCCACTTTCACCCTTCCAACTCTCTCCCCACACCACTGTGGGGGACTGAGCAAATGGCTGGCTGGCTCAGCTGCCTGCCAGGACAAACCCACAACAATAATTCAGACATTCTTGTTGTCTAACTTTGTGGCAATTAAGTGTCAAATCTTCTATTTCTCTCTTCAAACAGATGAAGTCCGTGCTGCAGATCTTTCTAATTCAGTCTGACTAGAGAAGCCACTCACAGCCCAGACCAGAGAAAGAAAATGACCTGATGAGATTTCTCTATAAAGTCACAGATCTTTGACAAATAGGTCATTGAGTTTACCTTGCTAAGGACCTCTTTCTGTGGGCAAGATGAATCAATATAGTAAGCAGGAGGAGATACACTAGGTAGATATATTTTGCCTGTTAATTGCCAGACCTGCAAGCCCTGAGCATTTCTCACACAGTACATGGATTTATTATCCAGACAGTCTGTGTTTGAAATATTGTATAACATCAAGAATCAAGATGCAGCATCTTTATTCCATCGTGAGAATAGCTGATATAAAAACCAAGAGTGACATAAATCCCAAGAAAAGCAGTAAAACCAAAGAAACAGATGATACTTTTTGTCAGTGCATCAGGAAGGAAGGGATTTTCTTCAGGAAAGATGTAGGACTGGGAGTGGAAGTGGCTTTATCTCACAGGTAAAAAGGCAGAAATAGCACAAGGTCTCCTACAGCAGGGTTAGCTATACAGCCAACCTGATGTTTACTTATGGTCATTGGATGGAATTCAGGGCTCCTGTGGTTTTATTTTTTGTGAAAGTGTTGTGATTAAAGCACTTTCAAGGATTTGTATACGGCTAAGAATTCAAGGTATGCCTCAAAAGAACAAGAACAGTGGTCTGGCCAGGGTTCAGATGATTTGGCTGCCAGGACTGTGTGTACACCGGCCATTAATTCCTCCAAATACATGACACTCTAAAGAGCTGAATATTCAGGGATAGACTTCTCATCTTTAATACAGATAATGACTCTAATGATTTTATTCTTGGAGTGTACTTTTCTCTCACACAATTTTATCAGTCCTATTCAAGCACTTAGATATATATCTAAGAATGTAACATCCCAATGTGGGGAGGAAGCACCCCAAGGCCTCTTCTTAAGAAAAGAAGGCCCAAATAAAGCACAACTATTAATCTAAAACAGGTAAATGATGCCTGGATGAGTAGCGATCTGAGCAAAGTGCTCCCACTTCAGTGTTTTAACCACATATTTTTTTTGTTCAAGAGAGAACAAGATGACAAACAGAACTAGACACGGAGCACAAAGACAGAAGAGAGTGAGGATGTACTGGAGGCTTAGTAACAACTTTGCCACACCTACTTAAAGTGCGCATATTTCCATCCTGGGCAGTACTGCTTCATACACAGGTAACAGAAAAACCAATGGAAATTTTAAGAAGGCAGATAGGGGTTTCCATTCAAATCACCAGTCAGGCAGGACTAGCCAGATATAAACAATGGTGAGAAGAATACTCACTTAAAGTGAGGCAGAAATATATTTGTACTGCTGACTGAAATAATTCTGAAATGGGAAGCCCTTAGCTATGTACCCAGGGTAGTTTTCCTAAAGCTTCAAACCTGTTCCCTTTTGCATGATGAGTATTGCTTCTGAAGTACATGGGCAACATCTAGCGTTAGCTGAGGCACACTGCATATTCTGGCATCTCCATGAATGGTTAAACATCTGGATTACAGACAATCAACGACTAAGCAGGAGTTTCCTTGAAAACTCTTGGTCAGGTCAAGAGGATGCATCCCAGAGATCAGACAGGCGTTACTACAAAAGGCATACATCATGTATTTGCTTCCCTTTTCTCAATGCCTGACTGCTGTTCTGTTGGTGTCCATTTTAAACTTAGTAATAAAGAGTTTGGAACCTTGAGAAAGCAGGTTAAAGGTACAGTATCAATTCAGAAGTGATGTGTTTTAGACAAACAAGTTGCTAATCCACATGAGTATCCCTGTACCTCCTCTGGGAGTCACCCAGCAGCCATGCTTCCAGCAAGCTATAGATGGTTCACAAGCTACGAGTAAGCTGAAAAAAAAAAAAAAAAAAAAAAAAGATGCTGTCATTTGCTTCCACTGGGCTTCAGTGCGAGGTGCTGGTGACTACTGCTGCATCAGGAGGTCAGACAAGCTATTAGATCCAGGTGTCATGCCAGCCCTCTTAATTGCATCACCTGCAGTTTTTCCTTCCATGCTGGACTTTCAAAGACGGGAATATGGTTATGTTTCTTGGGTTTAGGAACACAGAGCTGGTTTCAGCACAGGAAGATTTAAGGTGTGAGTTTGATACTCTTTTTGCCCTGGCTTGTACTCTTCCTATGACTCAAATCCAAATTGCCATAAAAAAAAAAAAAAAAATCACTTGTCTTTTTTCATTCTACTGGGAAAATGTCTTGTGCTGTAGGTATGTGAAGGTAAGAGCATCTGTTCAATTAAGCTTAATTAAGGACCTATTCAGTGCAAAAGGGAAAATAAATGAAGGGGGAAGTGATAAGAAAGAATACATAAAGACAAACCTGACAGATAACAGTTAAGAGAGATTATGCCAAGGATTAAAAGTTTCTAGTTACTAATTGATGCATGATTGAAAGAAACTCCCAGGCCCACCTTTGAAGATGGCCATCTTTGGAGACGGCCACCTTCATAGCTGATAAGAAACAGGAAAAAAGAGGATTGTGAGGATTTGTGATGTTTGAGGGGAGAGGTATAGTGACTAAGGAAAATTTACACAAGAGTGTTTAGTGAAAGGGGATTGGGGAGAAACAATGAAAGGGAGTAGACAGAAGTGGTATAAAAGGGACTGGTTTGCTGATCAGTACATTCATCTGAACACATCCTGCGCCTGACCAATGAAGTTGGGCCTATCCCCTTTATTAAATCTTTTCTTAAATATTGTGGGTAGTGGTCTTAGCCACCAGCCACCATGACAAGAACAGTGGGCATCCTGAAAAACAGCAACTGCGAGGGAGAACAAAGCAGGTGAGGGGCTCAGCTCTAGATGCTGCAGTGAGACCTCAAGTCACAGGCACATGTGCATGGCACCATTTGCAATGGGGCAGAAGAGGGTCTGTATCTTCTGCCAACCCATTGTGTGCAGGTGTGGGGTGTGTTACAATGGCAAACCACAGGCTGTACCCGTCAGCAAGCAGAAGGTGCTGGGTCTGAGCAGAGGAGGCAGAGGAGCAGGAACTGAGGGGACCTGTGATTGTACAGGACTGTGAGATCAGCATATAAGCTCTGTTAACTGGATGAAATGGTGAGTAGGAGACTTGTGAAGCATGCAAAAGGATTCAGGATCCAGGTGGGAGTGGTGGATACACAGAGGGGTGGGCCATGCCAGCACAAGCTGATTGTGTGCAGCAAGGCAGAGGTGCTACAGAGTGAATGATGCTTTTCCACATATAGAACAGATATAAACACCTCCAGTTGCACTTACTCTGCATAAAAAAAAAAAAATCACAACCGACACCTTAGGAAATGCAATTGCCAAATTGCAAACATGAAGAGATTTTGAAACAGATTTGATTATTAATAAAATTCAGGTGCAAGAATTTCCATGTAAAGCTTGAACACATTACTAGAGAAAACAGACTAGACTAAACAGATAAATTCAGAAAAGCACTGGGTATTTGAAGAATATTCAGCTTCTTTTTAGCAGCTGCCACTGAAATTTTGGAAAGGGTTTTTTTGTCAAATTTCAGGCTGTAAACCAATCTCTGTACTGTACTTCATCATTGACATAATAATTCCTGGGCAATTATTGTGTGTTTGTTCACAGTGGTACACCTGAACACTTCATGGATTATCAGTTTCCATTCCTGCTGACTAGGTGATGAACTGTTGAGACAGTATTTGCCAGGTCTTCTGCAAACTGTTCTACTTACCTAATTTCCTGTATAGCTATTCAGATCTTGGGCTCAAAAAAAATGGTGATGTTTTCAGAATCCTCAACATAACTGATTTTCCTCAAATTTGAGTCTTACCACGGAAAACACCTCCAACATTACAGCTTTCCCTCCCAAGCAGATAATGGCAAGTATACTCACAATAATAAATAAACAGTGCGGTGAATTCTGCCGAGTGTAGCATTGTGTACACTCAGCAGCTTCCACACATCCAGACAATTTAGGCATCAAGCTTGAAAAAGCTTGAGCAAACTTGAAGAGGCTCTTCTGCCAGCCCATGATCCTTTGGCAAAATATGAATGGATTCTAGGCAATGTTTAGTGATTTCTGTTGTAAAGACTCTTCATTTTCTTGTGCCGCTGTTAATATGAACAAACTTCACCAGAGTGACACTGGTCCCAAGTCACCTTCTAGAGGACAAGTTCCTTTGCCAAGCAGTATTTTCATTACTGTATTCTAGTTCCACAGGTAGCAGTGCAAATAAACAACACTGCTGAAAACCCAAGTTGCACTGTGTGACATTTAGGCAGCTGGCACTCGTGTTGTGGGGAAAGCAGCCTGTGTACATGCGCGTCTCACAGGAACCCAGGTGCAGGATGCCTACACAGTGATGAAGTTCCCCAGCATGGCTGGGGTGTCTGCACATCAGCAAAGTGCTTGGAAACATTAAGTCCCCAAGACAGAGGGCTGCTATACTCGTGGTACACATCCTTTTGCCTTTCATTCCAAGATAGGAGACTGATATACAAGATTCTTGCTGCTTGCATCACTTCTGCTCCAGTATTCTTAATGGCCTTTGTCCATTTTATCCTCTTAAGTGTGAGTTTATATTCTTGAAGCTGTATTGGCAAATAATTATCCAGTTCACTGCAAAAGTCCAGCACAAAGCTTCACGTGCCTTCCACATGCAACTGAGGTCCAAAACCACCACTGGAAGGTATCAGAACAGCCTTACCTGTTACCGAGCTCTGGGATGGGCCAAGTGAGTTTACACTTATAACATTCCACTACATTAAAATGAGACATACAAAAAGCATTTCCTGGGATGACCTAAAAAGCCAGGTGGACAATCACAATAATATAAAGTGTGACTGCATGCAGCTGCACATCTACTGCAATGCAACTTGAAAAGACAGCATCGTGTTTTATTCTACTGCTAATCTGAACGTAATCAGAATATCTGATTACTATAATTTCTTAGAAAAGACCACCTCCATAGAGAGGATGTTTCCCCAGTCAATTTTTCAGAGGGGGTTAAGAGGCCACCAGGAGGAGCTCTGGTTCCAAATCCCCTCTAGCAGAGAGCTGAAAACATGTTTTAGCCAGTATTTTAATCTCAGAGCTACCTTTGCCCAAAAAGGCAGTAGCTCTGCTGTTTTTCCTTGGGACTCCAGAAGCAGATCCTTCACTGGGTGCCCATGCGTAGAAAGCTGGTTCCCTGATCTCCTGCTAGTACTACCTACTGGGTAGGGAGAGCAGAGAGGATCTGGTCTGGAAGGAAAAGTGAGGGACTGGAACCACTAGTTTAGCTCACTGGTATCAACCCAACCCCCTAAGACCCTCAAAAATAACTTTATTCGATTACCTTGCACAAACACTCCCAGGATGCAGCCTCTGTAGGCACACAATCCATCAAAGTTTAAGTACATTTCTATTTTTCTGACAGTCAGGCACTTGGAAACAGGCTACAAAATGAGTTACAGCACCAGAATTGAATTATCCATAGAGCTACTTCAGGTCTCTGTTATTTCAGAGCATTCTATAACCACTATTTCTGCATGCCCACCTAAGAAAAACATGGATGGTTGCTTCACTCAACCCAGTTACCCCCACAGAGATGAAGCTCAGGAGCCACCATAGAGGAGAAAACAAAGAGAAAAGGCAGCCTGGGGCTATTTTACACAGCAGCCTTGTAAAGGAGAAAATAAACAAAAACTCTGTTTCAACCACTTTCTCGCAGTGCTTGCAGTGCTCTGGACCTGTGCCACACTTCCATCATACAGTTCTTAAGGACAGAGGACAGCAGGAGGAGAAGCAATACCACGGCATAGATTAGCAAGTGCAGTACACTGGTGTGACATTTTTGGTGGCCAGATGTGCTGGTAAATGGGCAAGTATGTATGTGAGGATGATGAGACACTGGGACAGGCTGTTCAGAAAAGCTGTAGATGGCCCATCCCTGGAAGTGTTCAAGGATGGGGCTTTGAGCAACCTTCTAGTGGAAGGTGTCCTGATGCACAGCAACAGAGTTGGGAATGAGATGAACATTAAGGTCCCTTCCAAACCAAACCGAACTGAACCAAACCAAATCAATTCCATTCTATGATTCTATGTGCCCAGTTTGTCAGGCCTGCAGTGCATTTTTGTAGATAATCTACACTTCATACAATCTGTTCCTTTCAGGTCACATTCAGGTCAAAGAAAACAGCTCCAGCCCTACCAGGTCTATGACCAATGAAATACCAACAAGAGAGAGAGGGACAGGGGAGAACACGTCATCAGCCTGGCTGCTGTGAAAGCCAAGGAAGCCAGAATGCATTCAGGTACTTGGAGTCTTCCAGTATTATGTACAAGAAGGAATATACAATGAGATGGTGCTGTCTTCTACTCAAGCCCGCATACATTTCATTCCCCACAGTGCTGATGCTAACTGTAACACAGCCTCTTCTTCCTCTGTTTTCCTCAGTGAATGGAGGCTGTGTTCAAGTTCAGTCCTACTGGAAGGTGGACTGAAATCTGAGATCAGGAGATGAAAAGCCTGTTAGGGAAGCTGGAGCCTTTGTTGTTCCTTTTCTAATGTGCTATAGAAGGCTACGAAGAAGAAGTACTTTTTACAGGCAATGGAAAAAGCAGTGAAGTATGTGTAAAGGCATAGGAAGGAAAATTTGAAGGTTTGTTGTTTCATTGGGCAGGTGACTGCTACGTTTCCAAGTTACTAAGTTCAACACATGCTCCAAGTTCACCCATAGATGAAACTTAGGACATCTTCCCAGGCAATGAAACCCCATTAAGAGGTTGGGGGAAAATGCTGTTCACAAATTGAGTAAGTGTGATCACAAGAGGATGTCCTGTGCAAATACAGAAAATTTATCACCACTTCTAACCTTCTTTACATTCAACAGTCAACAGCACCTCTACTTTACACACACAGTGAAGGGCTTAAAACAATTTGGAAAGTCTGAGCAATGAAAAAACTTGAAAGGATTTCCTAGAATTAAGTCTAATTATGCAAACCACCTCTTGAGAACTTATTTTGGAAGACTCTAACAGCATGATTTGTGAATAGTAATAATTCCCACAGAAATATTTTGTTTCTTAAATGTACATTTGTTTGCACTTACAAGACTTGCCTGGCCAATGGAGGTTGAGGGATACTCAAATAGCACCAAACAGACAGCAGAAACACTCTGTTCACAAGTCTTCAGTGTTTTATTCTATTGTAGGTGTTGTCATGAACCTTTATAAGTAATCTGGAGCCCTAACAAGCAAGAATTAAAAGCATTACCAGTAGAGACATAAAATACCAACCTCTTTCCCAGCTGTGCTTATATGATGAAAAGATTCCATTCTAACAAACAAGTCAGGGGCGTGTAAATCTTTTTACAAGGCACTGAAGGTGAAAAAGATGTACTTTAGTTGGGCTCAAATAGCTAAACAACAGCTATGTTATAGCGGCATTACAATCTCCCCAAAGCATTATGGGATAACATGAAATCATTCTTCTGCAAGAGAAGGATAAATAACACTTCCATTAAAATATCTTCTCCTGTATTGGGCAGGTCAAACCAGTTAATAGTGTTAATGATCCAGACTCAGGAAAAGGAAGCAGTTTAAGAACACACCAAAGAACAGGTGTCCCACTCATAGTCTTCATTTTTTGCATAAGTTTCTTTTTTTTTTTTTCTTTTTAAGGCAAGAATCTTGCAGCTTGGGTTCTTCTGTGTTTCAGTGCAGCATCATCTTATACAAAGTCAAAGTCAGTAGTGGAAGGAAGAGCGAGTGGGAAAGCTGGTGAGCACTGCTGGTGTCTGCACGAGTGTGACTGGACCGTCCACGGCCCCGCGGCTGGGGCTCGACCGTGATGTAGCCATTAATGATGCGGATCCGGGGAGGAGGATCAGTAGCGCTGCAAGGCAAGAGAAGAACATCAGCCCTGACCCAGCCCACAAGTGCCCAACAGTCACACAACAGGAGGTGGTCAGCCTCTGTGACCCGCTGCCAGTTTTCTGGGTCCTTGTGAATGGTCTCTTGTACAAGTTGCACACTGACCAAAAGTCTGTGCCTCCTCAATGGCAGAGTGCTGTTTTGTCACTTCCTCACACATGTGGGCAGCCCTCAAGCCAGCCCACAAGGGTAAGGTGCTACTCAGCTGAACTGTGAAGTACACTTGAGGGGGAGCAACAAAGAGACGGAGGAGAGTGATGACAGCACCAAAACACCTGCCCTGTCTCGAGTCTACCCAGCCTGCCCATTGCTCCCACACAGTCAGTCAGGAGGGTAAGATGACCATATTCCTAACCCCTGTCAGCTAAGCAGGAAACGTATGAGAACAAAACATGTGTTGTTGCGGAGGAGTGTCACTGCTGGGGCACTTACTGAACACGGGTGGAGTGAGGCACCTGTTTCCTGAGTACACCTTCCTCGGCCATGCTTCATGCACCTGAGTGTGGATCCACCTAGTTTCTACACTGTACAATCTCTTCCACAGGTCAGGAATTACAAAGAGTTTACATGACGTACTTTAAGCAGAGGAAGAAGGGCTTCCAGAAGGTATCCTAGATCACCGCATTTCAGAGTATCTCCCAGTGGTACAGAGTACACTGACATTGTGATGAACAAGAACTGAATTAGAGCATACATGAGCTGAGCTCCCATTATGGCAATACATAACAGAGGAGAGAAGTTTGTATGCTCCAGGCTGCTAACACCAACTGACCTGAACTGGGGGAGATCACACACCACAGCATGCCAAGAGTCAGAAGGGTCAGATACTACACAGGTGGTTGCTCCCTTTGGCAGTGGACTGAAAGCAATGTTTGACACCACAGCTGTAAGACTGACATACCCCTTAGGACCACATGGTGCCGTGCAGAACCTGAAGACAAATCTGGCAAAAAATAAAAGCAACTCCACCTGGCAAATACAAAAACTGAGTAATTTCTTCTGCAGCCAATCCCCAGCTGCTGCGCATCATTCTTGTCTTAGTCCACTAACCAAAAATGCTTTGGGAAATTGCAAGCAATTAGTACCCTTTTTAAAAACACTTTACTCTTCCTTACCCAAAGGGCTCCCCAGAAGATCTGAACAATAGCCACAGAGAAGCCAGCTGGCAGCACATCAAGGAAACACAGCTGGCAGCTGATGCGTACAGGGGCATGAACCAAGGCCATTCTGACAAGCCCACTACAACACTACTAAATCACTTGAGCTGCACCTTTCACATTTTCAGGCTCACAAGAGGAATCACAGAATTATGTAGGTTGGAAAAGACCTTTAAGGTCGTCGAGCCCATCTGTAAACCTGAAAGCTGTGAACGGCCCATTCGTAAGAAACCCGACAGGTTTACCTATGCCTGCGCACCCTGAGGAGCGCTTAGAGCGAGGTCTGAGACTCCGAGTCAGACACGCCCCGGACAGGCGAGCTGCAGCCCAGCGGTGCTGGATTTCCTTGGGAAGGGATGCTCCGCGAGGTGGGGCTGTCTGCACAGCCCTGCTGCGGCAGACAGCGCGCAGGGAACCCCCGCTTTAGGGAAGCCACAGCACGGGTGGGGCTCCGGCCCGAGGGACAGCTGCCTTCCCTCGGCACTACAGACACAGCAACCTCCCAGGCATTGTTTGTTTTTGCCAGCATTGCCATGCAACATCTCCATCTCCAGAGGTTTAAGCTCTTCTCTGCTACTAAGAAATTGCCCCTACAAAGCATTTGCCACCTAGCACCGGCGTTAAGTTTCTAGCACAAAAGATGACTTAAATAATAGGGGAAGAAAGGAAACATAAAAAGAAGAAAAGGAAAGCAGCATTTGCTGCTCCCATATTTATGCAGTAGTTTCCTAGGCTGCCCCCATTTGCTTTGCTTTTGCCTGGAAATACATGAAATCTAGTACGCAGGCCTGTTGTGCCTTCAATTTGGTCACAGTAGCACATCTTCCCATCTTCCCCCTTCTTCTGAAGGCTTCATACTCCAAGTGCACGGGTATCTTAGAGTCACTGCTCACTGACTTCCCTGAGCTTTATGGGAGTAACTGCATGTGAAACACCAAGCATGGCACTGTGGAAGCAGGGTGGGAGATTAAGACGGACATTCCTTAGTATTTCAACTAAACAAACTATCAAGAGAAACTCCAAAAATCTATTCACAATCAGCTAGTACCAACTACCTTAATAGAAAGTAACTGGTACGCTAAGAGACAAAATCAAGTGTGATCAATATAGGATTTGTTACATTGGTGAATCTTGGTGTGTGTGTAGGTCTGTCAGTGGACATTTGTCTCCCTGTGTCTCCTATATACTTCTACTAAGGTTGAGAGAAGGAGCAGAGAAGGGAATGTGGTCTAAAAATCTGGCAATGGCTGAATGCCTCAAACAGAACAACAGCTGGTGCAGTCACTTGTGGCCAGCCTGAGCCACGTCATAGCAGTGGTACAATTAGGATCCAGGGACCTGATAGGAAAGGCATAGCAGAACCCTGCTATACTCAGTAACTTGGGGAGCAGGAAGAAATATTCTTCAGAGGGGAAAAAGCCCTAACAATGTACAGGCTTCATTTCAAGAACTGTCAGACTTTTTTCCATCACCCCAACCTGTCAGGTTGTTTACTGTATCACAAAAATTTAATGCCTTCAACCTGAGTATAGCAGAGATTCAATCACACACACAAACTACAAAAGAAAGCAGATTCAGGCATGTATATTATCTGACAGAAGGGAAACATTAAGGTATACATTCAGCCACAGGCCCAAGTACAGGTAATGAGAGAGAAATAGGTTTGTTTTTTTTTTTATTTGCTGGTTGCTGTAGTTCTTTTAGGCAAGTAAGCTCTTCTGAATGAAAAGGAAGGGATATATGTGAACCTCTGCCCCACAACACACGAATTTTTTAATATAAATTTTGTCATCCATCAGGCTGTCATGCTTCTTCAAATTGGAAGAATACAGAGACTGAAAATACTGCATGAATACTGCCCAAGTGCAAGGAGAACATCTGCCAGGAATGATAGTTTCCTCAAATGCAGGAGCTCTTAGGTAATGGTCCAAGGCTTTGATCTGCACCATCTACCACTGGACCTAGTCCTCCATGACAGAGAGGACTGCCTTATGCTCACAATCCCTCAAACACAAATGCAGAATGATGTAGATAAGGCTTCCACTTGTTTTATGCCTAATTTTCCACAAATCTAACTATGCAAAGAAAAAAAAAGAAAGCTCTTTTGCCACTAAAAGCACAAGCAATCTTGTGCTAATGCTTCAGAAAGAATCACAGCGGTGGAGAAGGTCAGATCCTGTCCACAGGATACCTCTAGCCCCGCAGAAGTTTGAGGGTCTGGATTAAGCATTCTAAGTTAAAGACCAGTTTGCATGACAAGCCATCCTCCCCACCCCAGCTATTAGCTACCTTTCTTCAAGGCGAACCCAGAGGTCGTTAAATTGTCGCAGTCTTTGCTTCTTCTGCTGCTTTTTCTTCTTCTTTTTGTACTTCCTGTCTACTTTCATGAGCACATCAATGCTGTCAGGGAATAGCAGGTGAGGCAGAAACTCTTCCTCCTCCTCTTCCTCTTCCTTCTTGGGGTGCAGTGGGAGCTCATGGGACACGACATAGGGACTGTGTGATGATGAAAAGGCTAACAAGGTTTTGGGAGATTTTCGGCTGGAAGAAATAGAACATAGATAACATTTAAAAGGGCTTTGAGGCAAAATCCTGATACAGATACTATCAAAGCACATACATATAAAATAGATGTTTCGCCCTGACATATTGGCTGGATGCTCATTTCTCTGCCTTGTATTCCTGCTCCCTCTTCCTTAAGTCAATATTGATTTTGTGATCAAAATAGTGCTCTTTAACAAAAAAATCTTTGGAAAAGAGGCAGTCTGTATCAGAGGAAATAATGCAGTTTGGATAAGGGTGGAGTAACTCTTGGTTATAAGCCTGCATATCTAGAAAGAGACAAAAACGGAATCACTTCTAAGCCAGAGTCAAACCACACTCCTCTAGTCTGATGTGCTGCAGAACACAGACCAGATTATTCCTTTCAACATTCCTTCCCAGAGCAAACTAACCTAGGGTACAAGGGGAAGAGGCAAACAAAACTAAAGCACACCAGCTGATGGAGCCAGATCTGGATCAGCAACTCTCACTGGTGGAAAAGGTAAGAAACAAGCTAGCCCGCAGAATGTGGTCATGACTACAGAAACACATCTTGAAAATTACCGCCTTTGAAGGGAAAAGGTTACTACACCATTAACAGGAACCTGGTTGGATGCTGGACCCAGACAGCCGAGGTTCTCAATGACCTCTGTATCTCAGTGTTCAATGGCAAGTGTTCCAGCCAAGCTGCCCAAGTCAGGAAAGGCAAAGGGGAGTATAAAAACCCTAAGTACAATGTAGGGGAGAATCAGGTTTGAGACCATCTAAGGAGCCTGAATGTGCACAAGTGCATGGGGACTGATGACATTCATCTGTGGGTTCTAAGGGAGCAGGCAGGTAAGTTACTAAACCACTATCAATCATTTTTGAAAAACTTTGTGGCACTCAGGTAAAATTCCCAACACCTGGAAAAAGGGAAACATAACCCTCATTTTCAAAAAGGACAAAGTAAAAGTCTCACCCTTGTGTCAGGCAAGATCATGGAGCAGGTTCTCCTGAAAACTGTGCTAAAACAAAAAAAAACATGGAAAACAAAAGAGGTGACTGATAACAGCCAACATGGCTTTGCCAAGGGCAAACAATGCCTGTTAAATTTGATGATCTCCTGTGATGGGAAAGAAATTCTTTACTGTGAGGGTGGCAAAACACTGGAAGAGGTTGCCCAGGGGAGTTGTGGATATCCCAACCCTGGCACTTTCCAAGGTCAGGTTGCATAAGGTCTTGAGCAAGCTGGTCTAGTGGGAGACGTCTCTTCTGATGGGAGGGGGATTAGGATTAGATTATCTGTGAAGTCCTTTCCAATTCCTTAGCATTCTATGATTCTGTGATTAAGAAATCCTTTGGGCCATCTAGTCTGCATCAGCCGAGAGCAGATTAGTTTTGCCACCACCAAGTTCACTCTCTTCCTATTTTCTTTTTGATGAAGGCAGATGGTGCAAAGCAGTGAACAGCCTTTACAAACATCAGAGGACACGTCTGACACACAAGAGACCAGAGCTCAACACACCATTGTGGCATTGGCTTCTAGTATTGATCTGCAAGAGGGTGTAATGCTGTCCTGCCACTCCAATAAAGCACACAAAGGAACATGAAATGGTGGCTTTAGTGGGTTTTACAGGCAAGTGTGGAGGTCTGCATGAAGGGGAGGAAACTCAGGAATTGCGTCTCTCTCATAAACAGAGCTGAGTTTTGCACTCATTTATAGCAAGTAACGAGGGAGTGGGAGTCAGGCCTTAGCCTTCCAGCTGCCCAGATCCTGTACTAGGCTGGCAGCATTTTGGGGAAATTCAAGGGAGATCCAGCAAGTGAGATATGTCACTGAGACTATGTGCGCGCACAAACTGTCTCACAAGGCAAATCCTGGAAATACTAAGTTGAGTTCCCAGAAAAAGCTCTCAGGGCTATGACTACTTAGCTTCCTGTGAAGGTGATAAATTGAAAAAAACAACAAGTAGCTCCACCCTGATTACTGAAGCTCTGTTTCTTTATTCTTAGAGCAAGCAACATCTCATCTATACTCTAAGGCAGGCAGTCCACTGTGTCCTATTCACTCATAGCTTTGCTGGCCCACACTTCTCATTGTTTGGAGCAATTTCCCCTCTTTACTTGTTTATTAGCACCTTGGACAAACTCACAAACTCAATCCACTCTGTGTATACACAGAACCCAGCAAGAGTATCTGACTGATCTTTATGGCTACTTCATAAAGAGAAGAGATGCAACAGTGTGTAACAAAAGTGGAGACTGGCTTGGGCTGAAATTCAGAAAGGTAACAGAAAACCACAGACCGCAGAGCAGAAACCTGCCTTTAATCAATGAAACTTTCCCAGAACTGTGTTCCTTTTTCAGTTTCCAATGGCATGAAAAGAAGGATGTCTGGAAGGAGACATGTTTCAGCATGCGTGCAGTTTTCACTGTATGCACACTTACTTGATAGCAAATAGAGAGTACTTCCTGGAGAAAGGGAAATGAAGTTGTGGACTAGAACATGGAAAGAGTAGATGGAAATAAAAGTTAATTTGTCTGATTTGCTGCAAGGAAAATGTTGAAGTTTATTTGAGAGAGTCTACTGCAGAATGGACCTTGGGTTATCAATCTCATTCAAAAATCATTGTGGTGTCACACTCTGTCACACTTTATCACCTCTGAATTGTCATGATCCTTCAGCTCTCCTCCTAAGCTGCTTCACATCACCCACTCTTTAACTGCCTCTTACAGAGTGATGATCCCCCATCAGCTCTCTCCAGCTGTTTCAAGGATTTAATCTGTTTCAAGGCCTTCTGCCTATGATTCTGTTTTCCACCATTTGTCTCCACTGTTCTGGTTCCTTAACTAAGTCACAGAGTGAGCAGCACCCTGCCCCCATAGAGTGCCATGCTGCCTACAGCCTTCCCTACTGAACCCATGGCCACACCATGCTGGAGCTCAGCATTGCTACAGGTAGAAGATGACCTGCATCCTCCATGGCCAGGCATTTATTCAAAAGATATATACAAAACCTCCTTTGCAACACTTTCTGCAGGCAATTCTAGAGACCACTGGAAAAGGCACACAGATTCAAAAGCTCATCCTTCTTCCCTCTCCCAGCACAGCAGCTAAGGGAGAGCCAGCGAGCACCTTAATTATGGGTGTGATTGTGTCGAATCTTTTACAATATATAACTGCATTCTAAAATCAGGAACACCAGTTAAAGACCAAAGTAAGTGAGAAGGAGCTTGACTGAATGTATGGTACTATTTATAAACTGTCCTTTGCTTGGAGCACCTCTTCTGCCCTCATTGCTTTGGAGACACCAGGGAGAAGGAACCTTTCTGTCTCCAACTAGGGGCATTCATCCCATTTGCTCTGCAAAATGGTGCGGAGTACACCCCAGGCAGCCCTGCCTGCTATGGGAAAATGAGCATAACTATTCTGCACCTTCTTGGTTCCTACACACAGATAGCCACAAGATACCTCAAAAAGGGCTTCCAACCACTTGCATTTTTATACTGCTGCAATTATCAACAGTGAAATAGTCCACAGGTACTGACAGGACTGTGTGCAGCACTATATAGGACAATAACTGGGTAAAGTTCCACATTTATGTGATTAACACTGGGTTTACTGACACAGGCTGCTCTGCTGTTTGCTCTTAGAACAAGCCCAGGATAGCAACCAAGTGAAGTCTTCCTTCCAAGCCCTAGGACTCTTGACACACTGGCTACAGGTCTTTCCCTCACCTTAAATACTCTTTTCCTTTCAACCCACATTTTTCTTGAAATGTATTTCATATTTTTCAACCTGTTTTAAGTCATCCAGAAATGTTAACGGTGAAGTGCCATCTTCTTACTCAGGTTTAGTATCAAGACTCCAGGAAAGATGCTTTGTCCAACAGTCCTAGTAAGAGGTTTATGATGCAACTGATGCCAAACTGAGGGCTTTCAAAGGCACAAGAGGCTGCACAATGATCTCCCACGATGTGTTTATGGAAATGGGTGCCCAGCTACTCCAAGTAACCTCGATACCAACCTTCCTGATAAGTGAAAATGTATTCCTCCTTTCTTCAGTTGTCTGCCCTTACTGCTACATCTTTACAGAGCAGTATCAGATCTTGTCTATTCTCAAGTACCTATTAAGCTATCTTTCTTTAAGCTTTAGGAAGCTGCTGCAGCTGCTTACCTAATGTAAGAATGAAAAAACATGAAAATATCAGTGCAGGCTGTTTTAGGTTTGGTTTTTTATAATCATCTCTGTAAACACTGATACACTGGATTTCCTAGCACAACTCAAGTGTTACAGAATCATTAAGTCTTGTGCTGAAGCACAGGTGCTTCTCACTGTCAGACTACTTGCCCACTGGTAGAAGCAGGGTCAGGGGTTGGCATTCATATAATCTTGGGGTAAGTCTTGAACAAGTTTTTTTCAGTGCATGTAGAGTTAATGATGTATGCCCATGTCAAGAATCATAACAGGAACATGACTTGCTAGAACTGTCATCTCATGTTTTCAGGCAGCAGCAAAGGTGACATAAAGAGAAAGATGAAGCAACCAGAGTATGAGAAAAATGGCTGTTACTAATTTGCACCACACCTGAAGAATCCTTGGCACAGACCAAGACTCTATACTGTGCCCTCTGCATAAACCCTGTCAAAAGTGGTAGTCATGCCTTAGAGTTCTGTATCAGAAATGTGGGGGAGGAGGAACAGAGATGTAAACAGGGACAGTATGCCTGGCACAGAAGATAAAAGGGAAACAGTACCATAATTGGGACCAATTTCCAGTTTTCTCCTTTGGGTTTTTTAGCAGTGAAGAGTATATCTGACAGCAGTGAAGAGTATATCTGACTCGGTAAGAGTCTGGAGAAGGGGAAAGCAAAAATTGCAGGCCCTAAGTTGGCGGCAGGAATTCCAGGAAGAGGTGAGTCAAAGCACAAATAATTCTCGGTAGAGAGTGGAGGAGGAGATTATCTGGCATTCTGTAGTTACTGAAACCTTGGAGGTGGATAAAAGCATCCAGTGAGAGATAAAAAGAGGCAGGAAGGATATATCCCAAAGGACAGCTGCAGGATGAACCAGAACAACAAGTACCTTAGCTTAAAAATGCAGAAGAAAGCAGGGGACATGAGAGCAATCAGTCATGGAGACATCTTGCAAAGACTCTGGGCAATCAGAATCCAGGCTGGGAGAGAGTAAACAGAAAGAATAAAAAATAGCATTGTAAAAGAAGGGGATGATTAAAAGGCAGGGCAGTCTAACACATAAAAGAGAGGAAGGAGAAACCTGGAAGCCTGTGTGGTACAAGACAGTGTCCAGATCTGATGAACCATGCACACATACTCTGTGGCTGTTCACTTAAGAGTTAAAAATTCTCACAAGGATGGAAATTATACTAACAATAACAAAAACCAAAGAAACCCAATAAACCAAGCCCCAAAACCACCAAAAACCCCGCCCCAAAACCACCAAAAACCCACCACAAAACCAAAAAAAAACAACAAACCAACCAACCACCCCCCACCTGCAGCAACAAAAGCTAAAAACCAAACACAATCAAACAAAATCAAACCAAATCCAAATAAAATCCCCTTTCCAAACTAGCCCATGGAAGAGGAAAGCATACTGCTGGGAAGGAAAAAGCCTAGTTCACTTTTGGTTATAGTTCCAGCTACCATTCCTACTTCACACTTGTTTACAAACCCAGCCCCCAATGACTGCTCAGCTAGGTAAAAGCATGCATTACTTGTTGATGGCTTGTCCAGCTGGAGTGTGTTCTACCTCGTACCCTTCTCTCCTTAAAACATCAATCACTGTGTTGTTGCCCATGAAGTGACCTGCAGTTAAAAGAAAAATGGCATCAGAACTCACCAACCACATGGAAAGAGGGAGAAGAACAACAAAGTCCTTCCTCATCACAGGAGGTGTGCCACACTCAAGGCAGGCAGGGCTTTATCACTCCCCAATCAACATGCACCAGAAATACAGGATCTCTGATGAGTGATTGCTGAACTTTCCCAAGGTCACTTCAATTACTACATTCTGCCTTTCTAAAATGCAGATGTGATTGCAATTACTCTGGTCCCACAGGCTGTTGCATAATGGGCTGCCCAGGAAGGTGCTGGAGTCACCATCCAAAGGAAAGACTGAATGTGTCACTTAGTGCCACGGTCTTGTTGGCATGGTGGTGATTGGTCAAAGGTTGGACTTTATGATCTCAGAGGTCTTTTTAAACCTAACTGACTCTGTGATTATCAGGGTACTGTGGATTTCTTGAGGGAGTAAGAGATGAAGCTTGAACCCTGTTCAAGAGCAGCAGTGAATCTACCACTGCTGGTGATGCAAAGAAGGTCAGAATCCAGCCACATTTTAACATTCTCTAGCATCATAAAGACACAGAGCTGTTGTGCACTAACAACTATTAAATGTTTAAGAATCATCCAACTGCAGAGAACAGAAAATAACTCTGAAAGCCAATGACTTAGATCAGCCTCTTTCATTTCTTCATTATATGCCTCTGGGGCCAGAAGCTTGATAAAATTACTTAATTTTAGAAGGACACAGATAGTTCTGCCCTCATTCAGTGATTTACATCTCCACTCAATTCTCAGACAGATGTGGTGGCTTGTAAGATTGTATTTTGGCATTACAGTGAATAAATGACTACTCAAAGGCTGTAGGAGCTTTCCTGACATGCTCTGCCCACAGAAAGTCTTCCACCATCACTCTAACATGCCATCAGACCAGGATACTGAGGATGAGAGAAGAATGAGAGAACAAAGACAGAACAAAGGCCTTGCACAGTCCCTGATAGATCCAGCTTTCATAAAACATTTCTTCATTTAACAGCCTACATTAATTAAAATTGGCCTTCGGCAAATTACTCATTAGAGTCATCCCTTGCTTCTGTAGATATAGACAGTGCTAAAACTGATAAGTAACTCCAGAAAAATCTGTTTTCTGATAATATTGTTCATAAAAACATGGCAATAGAACCAACAGAATGATTCTAGTAGGCAGGGGAAGCAAGAAGTTATAAAGTGAACTCTAACAGTGCCGAGAATATCAGGAGACTAAATATAAGGGATTCATGACTTCTCATTCCAAATGGGGTTGAATGAATTGGAGCACAAAAATTCCAGTTTCTCACGCCACAACAGCAAAGTGCTTATGATGTAACAGCTTAAGGCATGAGTTGGATGGTATAATTTGAGCACAAGATGAACTTTCCCCCAGAGCCTTTCCCCTAAGAGCACAAACTGATGTAGCTCAAATGAAACCTTTTAACTGAACACTGCAATGCACACCCAATGGGTACCGTATTTTCTCACACGGTAATTGGATTTTGCCCCACATTCTCAGATTAAATTTTGTCTTCAGGAGTAAAGCTTATGTACCATTATGTAGACCTAACCTAATACTGTTGGTATCTGTTGCTTCCCAATGGCTCAGCTCCAGGTACAGTTAACCAAGAATTCCCTCATGTCAGCAAAAAAGACCAGTTGCAGCAGGGAACAGGAATGACTGTAGTGAAAGACTGTAACTTAGTAAAATCAGCTACTGTAAAACAAACCCTAGGTATATAAGATGCCAGACTTAGTTTCTATCTCTCACGTTTGACAAAGGAGAGAGGTATGTGTGAAGGGAAGGAGAGAGGGAAGGAGGAGGAGAGATTCACTCTTTCCCTATCTCCATATAGCAGAGGAAGGGGTGCTTCCAAAGAGTAATCCATTCCTTGCAAATGACAGTGAGGTAGGACAACTTGGACTAGTAGAAAAGTGCCTCTCAAGTGACAAGGATATCTTCCAGTGTATATTCCAAGTTCAGACAAGACATTCACCTCATGCAGGCAATGATGCGTGAGCTGAATCCCATCTTCAGAAGTGAAAAGCAGTGCTAAGGCTCTGAACTCATATTTTCCTAAACCAAATCTTTTAGGGGGAAAAGGACAAGGCAGAAAGATAAGCAATCTATAGGGCAATGTATGGTCTTAAAATAATTTTCCTTGTGCCAGTTTAAGAGCTTACAGTTACAGGCATTTCAAGAGTGAGCTACTGAATAGCTGCTCACACCACACCATTAAACATACTACTCCTCCATCAATCTTCAGTCATCCTTGCTCAGAGCAGTGATTTAGAGTGGAATGTAGGAAATGACCGTAGCATATGGATGAATCCCATTTCAATCAATCAACCTGCTTCAGTGATTTTCTGTAGCTGGGCTCTTTCTTTTTAATTTAATGCAGTGATAAGAATATCTTTTTTATTACAGTTATCTGTACATACTTTCACAGAGTGCCTTCGCTCATTGTTGCCAAGGCAATGAGTTATGTCTGCATGTGAGAGAAAAATGATGTGCTAATATCGTGCAGACCAAATGAATAAATATGTGTAAAACAGATGCATACAAACACAAAGAGGCAAGTGATATTAGATTGTTCACAAGTCATGATCAATCAGGAGCCACTCAGGCTGGGCACATAAAGGGTTAGGTGATGCATTATTCACTATCCAAAAGGTGGGCCATTCATGCTCCATGAGACAGAGCTGGCTTGTGGCCTGGAGGATCTACAGGTTCCACTGAGTGAGATGCAAAATTTAAAAAGGCAGAAGGGTGAGGGTTTGAGGTACAGGACCCCACCAGGAAACTCTCCAGAGTCAGAACTTTTGCCCCATTTTTGGGGACTACCACAAAAAGCACTAAGCGGTTTATGAGAGCTCAAATTGCCAAAAACAACGGTAAGAAATACGAGAAAGATTCACTCTCCAAGGTTTAAGATCAAGCAGCTACTGCTGCGAGGGAGACTTAGATAAAAGTAATGTGACAGTGCAGGCCTCTTTCACCTGTTTTCTATTTTAGCCTAACACACTTGAATGCTCCCCAAAAGAAAGGCCCTGGGCCCTGTCCCATCAGAGAGCCTGCTCTTTTCTTTCTGTACATAGCCCTGCATTATCCTCACACCACTAGGTGAAGAGATGCCTCCAAGAGGTCAGTTTACTCTGGCAGGGGGTGGGGAGTCATGAATCTTTATTCTTCTGTGTTCAAGCTCAAAGAGAAACTAAGAAGCTGTTGTGTGGACCAGCTCAGCCATGCACTCTACTGGAGAGTAAATAAGATCCAGGCCTTTAATCTGCACTGAAAGGAGATGGCATGCAGGGACCACAACAAGGCAGTATGCTCAAAGAACAACGCAGTTTGACCAATGAGCACTTGCAGACTTCACCACGCATTGTGTGCTTCTGACCTTCCTCAGCAGCCATACCCAATCCTGCAGAACACGGGTTACTACTACTGCCCTGAAACCTGTGTCTCCCACTTGCAGTTTTTACTGTCAGCGCATGCAGAGCTGCTTTCTCTGTGCCAGTTTAGGTAGGTTTTACCTAGCAGCAGATTGTTGAATCCAAATCTGAGCCATTGTGAGTCTGAAAAAATCTCTGCATCAAGCAAAAGGAACTAGGAAATATTGCAAAACAAATGTTCTGTTACTAAATTTTAATTTTTCACAGAAACGGAGTCTGTAAGACTCATGAAAACTATACTCCTCTCTGAATTTAAATAAAATTGTCTATTCCAAGCAGATAAATAAAGTTCTTTCACCTCTTAGAGTCATGTAAAAGGAAACCCCCAAGCACACATAATTCTGTGTTTTCTTTAGTAGAAAGATGGCACTTCACATCCACCCCAAAAGCATGTCAAGACCTCACCATTTACAAACATCCCAAGACAATTAATCACTGGACATACATGTAAAGACACCAAATTGTTTGTTAGGAAACCTGATCTTGGCTGCTGACTTCCAAGATGTTGTGGGAACAACTAAAGCACAGAATTATAGCACTGCAATCACAAAACAACACAAATGAGTCCAGCCACTGGGGATATCATAAAGCTGGATGTTTATTTGGACTGCAAGTGCTCAAACGGACTTTTGGTGCCAGAGACTCCATGGGTCTCTATGGGAAACAAATACATTCAAGAAAGTTTTAGAGGTACAGATCTTGCAATTATTTAGAAACTTCCTGGAAATGCCTATGGCAATTATAGTCTGCTTTCATTCTTCATAGCTTTGCCTTTAATATAAACACAGTTACACTTTTTAAGTACACACTGGGATGCAGAACTTGGAGTAATTTTAATCCAGCTAGTAAAACTATGGAGGAAAAAAAGCTAGACAAAATATTTATTATGATCCAAAGCAAAAGAAGGAAAGCAGGTAATGTGATCAATTAAATTACAGATTAAATTATAAATTTAGTTTCCTTCATACACATGCTTTTTGTACACACTTTTCAAGAGGAAGACACTGTTTTCAAGCATGAGTACCATGCACCCAGATGTAGCAAGCTCTCACTTCTCCCAGAATGAGAAGGATAAAATTTTGCACAGGTACATTAGATAATCCAAGCAACATACGGAAAACAGGGATCAGTCGTAAGTGGCTGGAATTACAAATTTGCCATTTAAATTAAAACAGTGTATCAAATGAAAAACATGCAATACCAAATCCAGTAAAATCTTGCTTCTCACAGTATTTCTAAGTCCAGAAAAGTCCACATACCAGAACAGAAACCAAAGGATAAAGAGCATAGTACTCCCACAAATTTAATACTGCAGGGAGAAGGAAATGACAAAGATGGAAGGGATGAGGTGGCACCAGTGATGCTCTAAGTCAACTTAAGGAACCCCTGCATTCACATTCGGTGTAGGAGCATAAGGATGTTGCATTACAATACTTCTGCACGCTTGCAGATCAAATCCCATGCAAAGAGCCCTCCCATGCCCTTTTTCAGACTGCAGATCTTCAAACAAAATCATTCCTGTGATTACCTACAAGGTCAAATATGAATGAAATATTACCCCATAAACTTTGAACCCAAGGTTTTATCCTACTGGGACCATGATAAGTGTTTGTCCACAAAATCATGATTTCCTGCAAATCTTTTATTAGTACAAAATCTTAGTGGGTCATACTTCACTACTCTTAAACCAAACAGGAAAATCTGGTGGGCATGACTGTGGAAGAGTGGTGTTCTCTATGCCCAAGAAATTATTTTCCCTAGACATGAAAAGCTTAAAGAAAGTGTCTCAAACTTGGATTCACTCAGGAGGGAAAAAATATAATCTTCCTTTTCTTCAAAAGTGATGTGGTATCCTAATCAACTCACATATGTAACTTCTCAAAGTAGTTGATGTTGTGCAAGTAGCCTTGCACAACATGGGAAAAATGGTCCAACAGCATGGAACAGAAATATATGGAGTTACAATTTGCATAAGCCAAAATGAAGACATTTTTCTTGTGAAAGATAAGAAGATACTCATCTACCAGTTTCTGTCAAAAATTAGGCCTCTCAAATGTAAGACATGAGCATTTTTATCCCAGGGATTCCCATTTTTACCCTTGGGCAAAGTCAAACACCCTGACAATCTCCAAAAATTGAAGCTAGAAAAACCTTCTTCCCTGATTACAAGACTGAATTTATGACTAAATTAACATTAAAAGAAGTTTACATGCCCATATTGCTTGTTTGTAAAAAAATGAATTAAGAGAAACAGCATACATTCAGGCAGCCTTAGCTACTGGGTCTCCATTTACAGAGAGTTTTCCACTGATAAAGCTTTAGGTTATGAGACAAGGAGACTCTTATGAAGGTGACTCTGCTAGCAGCCAGCACTAAGTTACTGGTAAGGCAAGGAATTACCAGTGTCACATCTGAGCTACAGTACTTACAGCCACCTCTGCCACTGGACCCGCCCCCATTACACACCACTCCTTCCTTTCCAGCAAAAAAAGTTATTAAGGACTTGAAATTCCCCTAGCTCAAAACACACATGACATGATGCAAGTTTTCCTACTTTAGCTGCCCAGTAAAGGCAGTAATGGGTAAACCCAGCACCGATAAGAAGACTGTCAGTACCTGAGCAGAAACAGCACAGTTTTTTGGCCTGGCTGATTTTGACAGCTGCACTAATATATTAGAACAGAGGTTACTGCCTCTAATGGAGAAACGCAAAGCTTTCTTCATTTCAGTGTCAGAGATGTCAGGAGTAGTGCCCTTCATGTGAACCCTGAGGCGCTGGATGTGGGTCCTGCCTCCACACATTATCTTTCCCCTTCAGGGGTTGTTGTTCTAATAAACCCTGTCATTAGCATTCTGAAGACTCAAAGAGGCTACTAAAGAAAACAGTCTCAAAGCTGCTGGGTTGTATCTGGCATTCTCAAATTACAGAGGTGCAGGCACACCTTCAGGCACTCAGCCTTTCCTCCCACCCAAGGAAGTCAAAATGCTGCCGCATTCCAGAGACAGAAGCATGCAGGCAATCAGCAAGCCCTTTGAGCCCAGGGAGAAGTGAGGTGGCCCCACAAGACTCATTTAATCTGTTTTTTAAATCTATTTTATCACTACATTGTCTTCCTGCCCCTGCCCCCAACTTCTTTTTTAACTCTTCCGGAATCCACAAATATTCATCTTCTTACAGACTTTTCATGAGCTTACTCATTAAACATTTCAAATATTTTATGTAAGGTGTAGGTAAATGTACATTCCCTGTGCAGCCCACATCTCCAATTCCAAATGTACTGATGGCAAGTTCAAATTTTCCATGGTGGATTCTGAATTCCCACCAAATTTCAGTGATATCTCATTTCCCTGGGCAACTTTCACATTTCCATGGCAGGTTTTTGGTTTTGTTTTACAGGTATAAACACCAATACAAGCTGGACAGAGACATCCTAGGCTTAGCACTGCTGACTGCTTTTTACACCCTGCTTTTTACCTGCTGACAGATCCTTTCCCCCATCTTTTCTTACCCAGAGACAATAAATCTTGCTCCTCTTGCATAATTTCGTATCTAAAAATGCCAGATGGGACAGAAAATTTCAAGAAGAGTGAAGAGCTCTACATGGAAATAGCACCACCTAACACACTACTCAGATTCACCACAATTTCCCCTGGATTAGTTTTGTTGTTTGTTTTTTGTTGTTGTTGTTGCTCTGTTTTGGTTTTTGTTTTTTGGGGTTTTTTTTCTTTTTATGACATAAGGATTGATGGAAAAGTGTTTCAGACATGCCTATGGATCCAACGCATGTGGCACCTAAGGCTGACACAAAACTGATCTCTCACATCACAAGGATTGCTTCAAAACCTAGAGAAGCTGAAGGAAGCCATTTGGTGGACTACAGCAGACTGGGGAAACCACTGGTGGTAACACATTCTGTCTGGGAATCAAAACAGTCAGTCCCTGGAGGTTTGACTCCATACAGTCTGACTAATGCCAAATAAACACATTTGTTATTTCCTTCAGTAATTAGAAGAAATGCTAGCTGAAGAAGTTCTCACCAATATCCTTTTTTCCTTTGTGTTAATGGTGGCTTACCAACATCCACTCTACTTTAAAGCCTCAGAATGATGTTTTTTTAGGAGCAACAAGGAAAAACAGCTCTGAGAGAAAAAGGAATTTTCCAGTGTTCACAAGATTAAGAGGACCAGCTTCTGAGGTTGTCAAATCAGCCAGCGTCTCTCACTGAAGTCAGTAATTTCTTCCACAGGGATATAAGGAATCTTAGATCCCTCTGTACTTCTTATTCATGAACTGGCACTTTGGAGTTTCTCAACTGTTCAAAGAGGCAGAAGAGACTAGAGGGAATTTGAACTTGGCTCCAAGAAACCTGGCTTCACCTGAGGCCTTGTCTGTCAAAATAAAGTCAGGATCTTAAGCCAGTAAGTATGCTTCCTCCGACATAATAAAAACCCCAACACTTTTTTTTCCTCTGTTACACTTTAGTCCCTTCAACAGAAACTGTAAGTAAGCAAAAGGAATAAAATGGAATAAAATGACCATGCTGAAGAAAAACCCATCTAGACTTGAACCTGGTTAGAAACATCAAGGGGAACATGAACTGCCTCTACTGGCACGTCAGCAGCAAAATGTAGACGAGATAAATATAATCTAAGCACTGTAGGGGGCAGAAGACCTGATGACAAAGAACATGGGAAAGGCCAAGTACTAAATGTCTTTGTTACTTTATTCAGTGGTCAAACCAGCCTTCAGGAATCTCAGGTTCCTATGACCAGGGGGAAAGTCCAGGGTGAAGAAGGTTCACTATAGGTGGAGAAGGATCAGGTTAAGGGACATTTAAACAGACCAGCCATTTTCAAGTCCCTATGGAATACATCCAGAGAAATTGTGTGAGCTTGCTTAATGTCATTAGAAGCCACTCTCAATTACCTTCAAAAGGTCATGGCAAGTGGGAAAGGCCCCTGAGGACTGAAAGAAAGCAACTCTTGTCTTCAAGAAGGGCAGGAAGAAGGACCTAGGGAATTACAAACTGCCCAGCCACACCTCTGTTCCTGGGGAAGTTGGTGGGGCAAATTATCCTGAAAATTATTTCCAAATGAGTCAGGGATAAGCAAATAGTTGGGAGTGGTCAGTATGGATTTATGTTGAGGGGAAACTTGGTTCATAAAATTCACCAAATCAAGTTCTGCACCTGGGCAGGAATAGCTCCAGGCACCACGACAGGCTGAGCATCAACTGGCTGAAGACTAGTATGGCAGAAAAAGATGAGGTATGTTGGTGGTCATCAAGTAGGCCTTAAGCCATCGATGTGTCCTTGTGGCAAAGATAGCCAATGGCCTCCTGGGCTGTGTGAGGAGAAGTGTTGCCAGCAGATTGAGGGGGGTGATCCTTCCCTGCTCCTCAGCCCTGGTAACATATATCTGGGTCCATCCAGTGTCTACCTCTGAGCTTCCCAGTTTGAAAGAGATGTGGACATACTGGAGAGAGTGCAGCAAAGGGCCACAAAGATGATGAACAATTAGCGCATGTGTCATACTTAGAGAGGCTGAGACTATTCTGCCTGGACAACAGAAGGCTTAGAGGCCATAATTTATGCATAAATACCTTATAGAAAGCTGCAAAATAGACAGAGCAGAACTTTTCCCAGTAGAGATGTCCCATGAAAGGACAAGAGGCAATGGACAAAAATTGATATACAGGAAGTCCCATTTAAACATAAGGAAAAGCGTCTTTAGTGATTAATCACTAGAAGAGATTACCTGGAGAGATTCTGGAGTCTTCATCCTTGTCCATACTCCAGTCGTAGGAAAACTGCTGTCTCTATATGATCCTGGTCTGAGCAGAAAGATGAACCACACAATTTCTAGAGCTCTCTGTCAGTATCAACTATCCCTTGATTCTGGGAAGGTTTAGCCAGCATGCAGCACCCTTAAACCTGGACAAGTGGCAGAATTCTCCACAGTACAGCAGGACAATGCAGCATTCACAACGTCAGTGTTCCCTTCCTAGACAAACCAGAAAGCTATGGCATTACCTGGCTGGCTAGCTACAGAATCACATATGCCATCACTCATGTTGGCTTAGCATTCAGATCCTGAATGTGCCACTCAAGAATTCAGAGAAATTAAAAAGGCAGACAGAAGGAAGACTGCTGGTGAAAGATTATAGCTGGCTTTCCTTCACAAGTTCCACCAGTGGAAACAGGGAGTAGGCCTGGCTTGTAACCCTGGTGCCACCATATGTAAAGGCCTGTCCACAATTAAGATAAAATCCTTCCTGAACATAGTGGAATGCTGCTGGCATTGCCAGCTCTCTCTTCCCATGCTTTCCTCTAATTCCCTCAAACAGACTTATTTTGGCTTGAAACTTTTCTTGTTTGCGCTCTGGCCAGAAGCAAAATGTTTTGGATCTTTTCAGCAAAATCTGGTATTTTTTTAGTTCTCTACTTTGGTGCAAATTACTTCCAAACAAAAATAGTTCCAGAAAGGAGCTCTGACTGTGAAGCATTTTCGACAGAATATAGGGAGAGCTTGCCTGATTGATTTTATATAAGGCATAAAATGTGCTGAATCTAATGATTAAACCTATTACAGCTCGAACTACCATATGTAGTTCCATGCAAGAAGTCAACATCTATAGCCATGCATACCATGACCACCTATACCATGACCTGGAAAGAGAGAAGACTTCTTTTGCACAATGTATTACACATCTCTAAATCCTGTCAATCCAGTTAGAATATAAAATAAATCCATATTTTCTGGTTTTCCTCCATTTGAAATAAAAATATCAAGAGTAACTTGAATAACAAGAGAAAGTATATGTAATCCCACAGTCATCCACAAGCCATGATCTTGTTTGCATATAATTGAAGATAAAAGTTACTTTTTCAATGGTGTTTCATTAATTGAAAAATTGAACTTTCATTGCAAAAAGCCAAGCTGTTTTAAAAATAAACACAGGGTGAAAAAATTCGGAAAAAAAACAAATGAAAGTCTTCTCTCCCCTTCTGACTGGGAGGCCCTTAAATATCCTACTACCATTTTAATACAACCTTGTCCTGCAGTTTTTAAGCTACTGCTAGGAGATACTTTCTTCACTGGTGGTCAGAAGAGGGCAAACTACCATGCAGTCATGATTTATTTCCATTCCATTAGTGTTGGTTTTTTTTTCTTCTCTTTTCCTACTATTCATTCTAACCTGCCTTGCATGAGCACTTTCCTGGAACCTTTTTACAGTAATTAACAGCAGTACAATTCCAAGCAATGCTTGAAACTGATCACAAGATATTTGTTCATCTTCACTGCTTGCTGGCATAAAAATAACTCTTTCACATAATTATCTATCACATACAGCAATCTGCATAAGCAAAAGGCTAAATTAGCTTGCTGGAAAACAATAAAAGACTGCATTCATAATTGCAATATGCACTGAGGAAACCTCAGGAATCTGTAGAAATTGATCTGTTTTCTACAATATATCCTGTGATGCTACTTCTAGTTTAGATGCTCAGTAAGAAACAAATGAAACAAACAAAACAAATAAAGAAACAAACAAAAACCCATCAAAAAACCTCATGCAGTCAAACAAGGGCATAATCAAGAATTGTGCTGCTAAATGTGGGAGGCTGGCACTATCCTTTGAACAGAACTGTGTGGAAGAGCAGATGAGAACAGAGGACAGACTGGTATCAAAGCCAGAGAGTAATTAGAGACAATTTCAAAATCAGTCCAAAGTCCCCACAGAAAACAGGGAAGCTGTCTGGGTTCAAAAGCATGATGGAAAAGCACGAGATGGGCACACCGAGTGCTTGGAGATCAAGCCATGTGCACATAAACCAAAGATCAAGGGTGTTCATTTAGGCCCAAGGCTCCTGGGAGTGCTGCAGTATAGACATGCTGGCAATCAGGACACAAAAAAGGAGGAACTAGGAATATAAAAGGGAACAGAAAAGCAAGATTCCAGGAAGCCTGGGAAAGGATTTTAGTACCGTCATGAAAGTTGAGAGCAAGAGAAATTAAGAAGGATAGGGATCTGTTCTGGTCCTGGAGTGCTTCTAGGCTCTGGGGCAGGGCTGTGCACACCAATGACAATGAAGACAGTCTGGGGCAGAAGGGCAGGAGCAGAAAGAAATTGATGAGAGGGGAAACAAATGACACAGAACCATCAAAAGACCTGTGATTTGCAGCTGCTGGGATTCAGAGTGTGTGCAAGGAGGGGAAGAACCTCTGTCCTCTCAAAGGATCTTGCTCTTGGGACATGTCAGAGTGACATGTGTCCGCTTACATGGGCAGCTCATCACTCAAGCTGTGATGCAGTAACCAAAGCCCAAAAGCAATTGGCCTCCTGACAGAAGAGTAGCTACCTGCAACAGATGCAACTTGGATGTGGGGCTGGCACATGCTTTAGTCAGAAACATCAGTGCAGCAGGTTCAAATGTAGCCAGAACTTCAGCACTGCAGTGCAGCCAATGCCCTGGTCATAGTCTACAGAAAGACATGACCAGAATCTACACAACCAGGGCCTGCATCCCTGTTCTTTGTCACAGCGAGTTGCACAGAGCAGCGATGCTGCAGGAAGATTGAGGTTACAATCTTCACATGCATCTGAACAAACATGGTCAGCTACCTTTCCTGACGTCCCAGCTCTCACGTGTTGGATCCTTGTTATGCTGAGTTTGTAACCACAGCTTCCTGCTGCGAGTACGGAAATTCTCACAGACTCTGAATACAAATGCTTTTAGTGTTTAAGTAAATATTTTCCTTGCCTTGTCTACATCTTCCATCCTCACTAAAACAGTATGCACAGAGACTGGAAAGCCACACATGGGTACTGACACCAGTCTCAGTTTTCCCCCTTTCCCAAAGGCCATATGGCTCATGGTGGAGGGGATGTGATACTTCTCTGGGAATTAGCACCGGTCTTTTCTAACACTGATCCTGACTTCTTCCTTTCCCTGGAGCTAGAGTCATGTTCATAGCATCCATCCAGCCCTGGTCTGAAGTGTAGATGCTAACCTTACTGAGTTGGATGTGCTGCTGGATGTGCCTGTAGAGTCCTGCTGACTGCTAAGAGGCAGAAAATGGAGTATGTTTTCCCCAACTGGCCCACAGTGCTGCTCCAAAACAGTAGCAGACACAACTTCCTTGTGGCAGCACAGTGAAAGAGGTATGGAGCTGCAGGAGGACATGACAGAGCGACACCTGTCTCTAAAGGTGAAACTGTACCTTGCTTTTACCCTTGCATTTATTGAGTCCCTTAGAGTCACAAAATTTGCCATATCCTTCTTTTGAACGTGTCCTTGAAAGGTTAATTCAAGCACTGGTGCAACCTCAGACGTGGTGCCTTTCATCTCAGCTCCCTGTTCCTCCTATCCTGTTACACCAGTTGCCTAGACAATAAACACGTATACATTTATGAGCTGTTCCTCCTGTGCATGCACTGTAGTTGACTCAGCATCTTTGCCTCTGCAAAGAACAATTATGTCTGTAATCAACAGATGTTGCAGTAACCACATGCACTGTGAGCTCTTCGCACACTGAAGAAAAACAGTCTCCTATACTGAAAAGGTTTTCTTAGGAGGATGCAATTATCAGGAAGATTTCGGTGTCCACCACAGAAAAAACACTGACCCCTCTTTAAACTGAGGCAAGCATTTGCAAAATGCTTCTAAAGGACGTGGGAAGGATGAGTTCAGGTTGAATGGCACCACAGTCACATACCAGCTCCAAATGCAAAGAAGAAACTCTTGTCTGGGTGCTCTTCCAGCAGGTCCTTCACCCTCCTGCCCATTCGCTCATTTCGTTTGTAGATGAGCTCCTGCCGGAAGTAGCTGTCTATCTCTTGGGCAGTAATGCGTTCATGGGCTGGAAGTGTAGCATTAATGAAATTTGGGACCTAAGGTAGAAAAAAAAGTCTTCATGAAAGGGGAATTTATTTCACAGGCAGCCATCATGCACAGGCATTTTTGCTCCACACAGAGTGTGGCAACTGCCTCAAGCCTCAAGGCACAGCCAGTAGGACAAAACCCAAAACAAGCTAAAAAAATACTTAGCAAATTTCTAATAATGCATGGTGCTTCATTTCTCTCAATGTGTCATTTCATAAGCTAGCCAGATGGATTTCTTTTTGATTAAAAGTCAACAAATACTATTATTTTGCCACATTGAAGATCCTAAATCCTGATTGCTCAGTTGAAGAAAGTATTTGCCCCTAACTGCCTTTAGCTACATACCTCTTTCTTAAATTGCCATAGGTATGACATAACTATAATAATAATTACGCTCTTCTAAGAGAATTTGACTGGTATAAGAGCCCTCAGGCTTCCAGAGAACAACTGTGCAATTTGAAGTAGTTAAAGATTCCCTAAACTTAAAGAGGGCCAGATTTTGTCAGGAAAGAAAGCATTACCACCTCCAGTTGCCCTGTTCTGACGGTATCTTCTAAACTGCTGGCTTCCTCCCCTGGGGCCCCCAGGACAGCTGTGGCTGCACACTACCCTGACCTCTTGCCAGTGGAGAGAAAACGTGGGTCTGCAGTTGCAGCAATCCTGGCTTCCTGACAAGCAGTTTTAGACATTCAGTTATGGGGATGGTTAACTAAAGGGCCTGCAAGCAGTGGTTACTGGAGAGCAGAGCCACTAATAAGCCAGGTACTTTTCCTTGCAAGGCTGCAGCAGATGAAGAGACTTTGGAGCCACTCAGAGACTATTACAAAATCTTTCCAAAGGGTAGTTAGCCCACAGATAGTCATCTGCTGGGCAAGCATGGAGTCAAACACAATTTACTGAAAAGTTCTGCTTAAGACATAAACTGACACTGTTGCAAACTAATATTAGTATTAAGCTCTGCTGCCAAGGAGAGTGCCCTGAGGTGGAGCCCCTCACATTAAGTGAAGGACAGTTGCTCCCTAGGCAACATGCATGTCTCAGAAAGAGCTGCTCTCTCCAAGGACCTAGGGGTAATGTCTGCAGTCTGCAACATCTCCACAGGACAGTGATGCAGTGTCCGCATCCTCTTAAAATGCTGGTCTCCTCCAAGAAATCTTTTGAAAGCTATGCATGGAGTGCACAGTGTAAAAAGCTAGGCAGTACTAATGACTAGACAGGATGCCTGCACCTGCAGGCAGGTAGGTGTGTGGGACAGCAAGGCAGCAGCAAACACTCAGAGCTCGGTGCCAGAGAGGCAAGGGTTAGTATAGCTCTGCAGCTCTGCACCATATGTATCAAAAGTCATAGGAAAATGGTTATTCAGTGAAGAAAGCTCAAGTATCAACACCTGCCTTTTCAGCACTCTAAGGATAGAGCCTGTGTTTCCACTGATGCGCACAAACCTCACAGACAAGAACAGAGAGGCTTGATGTCTCAGCCCGAGGTTAGTTAATCTAACAGCCCGAACAGGCCAAATTGGTCCCTGCTGGGCATTTTCTCATGGTTTAAAGATCAGTGTTGCATTCCATTGTGCTGCTTAGGAAACCATCTCCATAAACCCAAGTCTGTGAGGTCTCAGAAGGTCTCTTCCTTAACATTCAGTCTAAATCTATCTTTTCTTTGTTTCAATCCACTTCTCTTCTTTGGGTCTTGTCCACAGCATAATACTATAGAGGACATTAAAAAGCTTGTAACTCGCCCAGCCTTACACAAGCGTCCAAGTAATTGAGTGCATTTCTCTGTTCCTATTTGCACAAGAGAGCCTGCTGCTGCTCTCTGTTGGTGTTAAGTTTGCTCATACCTAAGCTAGCATAATTCTACAGGATCCTTAAGAAAGTAAATGATTAACTCATAGAGCTTTGATGCTAAAGCGAACACGGCACTCATCCAAAATGGAAAGCCAGGTGCACCTTCACTGATTGTGTGCAAGAGAGGGGTTGAGGTGCTGCAGACTCCTGGAACAGGAGGCTCAGGAAAGCAGATGTGCCAGGGAGCCAGCAACATGCCCTGGGGACTCACCCAGAAAGGGCCTGCCTGAGGAGAGACGAATACCAGTGTGACAGGGGTTAGCACTACAGGGAGATGTATGTAGTACAAGGGCTGTGGTGGCAAGACTCACTTGAGAAGTGTCATGGTTGAAGATGATGGAGCTGAGGTCCCCACAGTTGTAATGCTTGATAAGGTCTTCTGTCGTATAGGGGATCTGGAAACTGCCTGCTCGGAGGCTCTCCTGCTGCAAGAGAGTCTGATTCAAAGCAAAGACCACCTGAGGGAGGGGGAGAGGGAGGAAAAGACAGAGTTCCTGGTAAGTTCTCTTTTCATCCCATGAGAAGGTCACAGACACACAGCCACCTGCTGAAGGCTCTCTGAAGCTGCTCCTGCTTGAGCCTGACAGTCCAGACATCACCAACCCACACCTCCTACAGCTCCACAGGTACTCACACCTTGGATCCCAGCTGCTCAGAGGGAAGGGACTCACCACATTTAACTCAGTGGGGGTTTGCCTGTGACTTGATTAACACAGAAGATACAAAGCAGCAGGCTGAAGCAGGGGCAATCTTGCTCCCTTACAGGACAGCCTGCCTGACCACCACAGAGCCCCAGGGCCTGACAGGCTCCTATAACCATAGCCTCTCAGTCACCTACCTAAATTAAGCATGGCCCTTCCTTCCTCATCTGCAAAACCAGTCATGGGCTGTTGTTTCCTGCTTTGTGTCTCCTCTCAGACACCACATCTATTTCAAGCAGGAATAGCTCTCTGGAGCAGGCCAGGGAAGAGTGGTGGCTGTTGGGGGACTTGGGAAGCCACTCTCCCTGTGGCTGCTCAGCACTCAATCTCTCCCAGCTGACTGCCTCGACAGGCAGGGTGCTGCCAGCATTCCTTCCTCCTCAGCCTTCCCCTGGGAATGCAAATATCCCCATTCCCTTTGCCTCAAGGCAAACTATCTGGCTGCCACAGCTCCGACCCCCAGGGACTCTTCTGTTGATCAGAAAGGGAGAAGACCACCCTCCAGATGTGGTTGTCTCCTCACCTCCAGCACAGCAGGGCTCTCCCAAGGCAGTGGCCTCAGGGCCTGACCAGACACTGCCTGCCGATCCAACTGCCCCCTGCCTTGGGTAGTGCACAGCCCATGAGGATGGCAGCCACACGAAAGGGACCAGAGAGCCTTTGGAACAACAGGTGTCTCTGAAGCCAAACAGATGCAGAATCTCTGTACCTCTCCTTAGCTGCTCCAGCCACTACAGCCTGTGGCCACCAAGCCCCAGAAAGGCAGGAAGCCAAGGAAAGACTTGGGGTACAAACTCCCCAGGCTGAACATGGGATGCCTATGGGCACCTTTGGTGGGGAATGGAGCTGTTCAGTTCCCTGTGCAGGGAGGACTCCTCTGTCAGCACCTGGCAAGTAAAACACTGCCATCTCTTCTGTGCAGAGCACTTACATTCATGCTGTCAGTGGCTTTCACACCAAAACTGGATAACTGTAACAAGCTTTCCTACTACCTACTGGTTTATTATTTTTATTTTCAAAGGAAGTAAAGTCAGATATTTCAGCTTTGAATTTTTTCAAAAATTACTCATGAGAGTGTTATTTTCTAAGCTCTGGTTACTCTCTGTGTAATTAACTCCTCCTGGACATTTGCCTCAAACACCATCAAAGGGACTCTACAACTGAAAGTATTTGCCAACACTGTGAAACTCACACATGAGTAAGCATACTCAATGTACTGAGAGTATGTGAACCAAATTTTGGGATTACAGCGCAGATGTGGAAACAAACAGGTGCAACTTCCCTCCCCAGCACAACCATCTGTCTTCTACAGAAAGGTGCAAATACCACCAGACTTGAAATCATGCAATTCCCACTACAGCTAGACTTACCTCTTTGGATCCAAACCACTGTGTATGTAACCCAATATGAAAGCACATAACATAGCATTAATTCTGGGAGGGTGAACAGCAACATTCACTCACATCTTATGTTTTTAAAAAGGGAAAGAATTCACTTTGTTGGTACAAACTGCAATCAACTAAAATAATAACTCCACGCGGACACTCAGGCAAGTTACATCAAACTAACCAGTGGTCATCTTGCAAAGGACCTCTGTTAGATTTTAAAGTAAATTGAACAAAACCAAATTCAGACCACTTTGTGTTTGAACAAAAGTTTGCACGCGGGATGGGGTTTATCATACTCCAAAGTCATTGTTTTCCATTTATTTGACTTCAGAGAATTCCTAGTGGATGCTAATCACCAGGCAACATTCACTGAGAGATAAACCAAATCCAAGCTGAAAATATGGGATTTCTACAGCCATGACTGCTAGGTCATGCCAGGAAAATGTCATATGTACAATCAGTCCATCCAAAAGCACTTCCATGGGAATGGCCTATTTTTAAGCTATTTGACACCATCTGCTTGACTCTTTACCATTAAAGCAGTACGTCCTTTTCTAGACTTTGAAACAATGATCAGACAGTCCCTGTCCAAATAGTAGCCAGGAAACATAACAGCCTCCTGAGCTGGTCAGGTAGCTCTGACTCAATGTAGAATAAGCACATCAAAGAGGTTTTGCAATCTTTACTGTTTGATTTTCATCCAAACACAAACCAGCAGAGGGTAACTGGCTTCTGCGGAGAAAACACCAGCCTGCTGGGTGAGACATGAGAAAAAAGCAAATCTTCCTCTCTCTGCAGCCTGTACTCCTGCTGTCACTTGCTCTGAATGCTACCCTCAGGTTGACACAGATCTCTCCCCTCCTCCCTTGCAATGTGCTTCAGGTGAAATAGATTCATTCTCGCCTCCGAACAGACCAGGCCTGGACTGTAGCAGCCAGACCAAACCATACAGGCATCTTCCTTCCTCATGGCCACCCATTGGCCATAAGAAACGAGCACACAGTAAGCTGCCAAGAGCTACATAAATCTGCCCCAAAAGCACAGCATAAATTTCAAAAATTATCTACAGTTATAGGGGATCACTGCATACTTTTCACAGGAATAGAGACAACTCACCCCCTCTCCCTCCATATCTCTAATCTTACTGCTGGCATGACACAAAACTGTGAGGCAGCTTTGGCAGCTCTATGGCCTTTGCTAGGAGTACACGTTTCTGGTTGGAGGGGTGAGAGTTGATACTGGACAGATGAAGAAATTTCAGAATGGCAGCAGCTGAAGGGCCTGCCTGCCCAAATGGGAAAGCACAGAAAACCCTTTACAATGAGGTTGTTCGTATTTCATCTCAAAGAACAAGGTATCCCAGCTCACTGCTCAAGACTCCTACATCCCATCCTAACCACAACTGCCTGGGGAGCACTGCATTGGCTGTATTTCTTTGGCATGGAGAACTACAGACTGTTCCCTGACAGGTGAGACTTCCACCCAAGCAATGTCTCTCCCCACTCAGATCTAGACCTGCATCCTAGCACTGTACATAGTCCATGAGGGAGAAGCCACACAAGAACCACCTGAAGTCCCCCACCTGGAGAGTGGGCCTTCACCTTGGTGCTGGGAGCGACAGAGGTGGTCTCCGTTCCTTTGAGGACAGCAGCAGCAGTTCAAGTCCTTCTGCACCAGAGGCAGGAAAAGTCAAGAAACAACAAAGAGGCAGAAATCAAGACAGCATCCATATCCATGTCCTTGACAATTAGCCCTCCCTAATGAGTTACGGTTATTCATGCATCAGGCTTTGCACAGCTGGAAAACATGGAATTCTACTGTCAAAAATACTGTCACATCAGCTGGTCTGATGCCATCAGTGGCATCTGCTGGAGGGGGCAAGATGGCACACCTACTGAACAACTAGACAGGATTACCATTTGCCATCAGCATGACTGCACAGCCTCTCAAAGCAATGTGACAGTTCCTCTCAATTCCTGTATCACTCCTACCTTCTTGGGGGAATTGAAACTCCTCAGCAGAAAGAGATGGGGATGTAGGGGTAAAGGGGCAGGAGCTGTTTGTGATATCAGATCTTGCTTAAAGCTCTGCCCTGGTGAGAAGGTTATCTTCAGTAAATAGTAACAGATAAACATTGCCAGGGTCTCAAGAAAAGGGAAGATTCCTGAACCTACTCTTCTTAAAGGATTTAATTTACTGAGATGGGTTTTGCTCAGAAGTTGATAACACATTATCTGTCATTACTTCTCAAAGAAAACATCAGACTAGGTGCAAAGTGATGCTTAGGAAGACCATAGCCATCAAACTCTGCAAATTGGATCCCAGTCTTGTTTACCAGATGTGAAAAGCTGAAGAAAGTCAACAAAGCATGAGAATTAGGGAGCGGATCAGCAGCTGGTCTGAAATTGCTATATTTGCTAAGCACAAATATGGCTTGCCTTCCTAAATCCCCATTCAATCCTGCAGTCCTTTCATTGCCAGTAATTCCAAGAAGTTAAGAAAACAGCAAATAAGGAAAGGTTAAAAAGAAATTTTCAATTTTGTTTAGAAATCAAACCCAAGAATTTGGGTTGATCTGAGCTCCACCAGCAAGTAGTACAGAAAATATACATCTGTCTTGCAGGTATCTCTTTCATTGCACTATTTTACTGCTTCCAAGATCTTTTCTGTGTTGGAATCCACAGAAATCAGTCTACTTTCATCCTCCTTGCAAAACTATTCTTCCTTATTTCACACACCCCCTCCAGCAACTCTATCCTACTCTGCTCCATTAAGTGTATTCATACTAGCATCAAAGCATCTTCTGAAAAGATGTATTCGGAGAACAAAAGTAACAAGTTTATTAGAAAGGGATTTTTTATCTTCCACCTCCCATTTTCACTGTGATCTCTGTTTTCCCCCAACCCACTCCCTTTTTGTACTGTGGAAAAAATCGATTAAGCTCTCTAGTATACATATTGCTGGAAGCCTCATTCTCCTCCTGGAGATTTCTTCAGCTGTCAGGAGACACTTGTCCCCTTTGCTAGCATTGTTGGAGTGGCCTGCTAGGCTAAGGGGGTGGGGAACAGGGAGTTAGAGCCTGGCAGATGCCTTTTTTGTCAAAGACAAAAGACCCCCTGCCATCCTCTCCACTTTTCAGTACTTTCATCCACATTGGATCAAAGGGCTATTCTGCATATGAAAGGAACATGGCATTATTTGCCTCAAATTAGCCTATCGCCATCCCGCTAGCCTCCAAGTCATCCCAACAAAAGCACTCACATCTGTTCCATCATTTGCCTCATCTTTGGGGTTTGTTTTTCTTTCTGCTCTCAGTTTTTGAGGGCCATTCAGCCCCTTGAATTATAGTCTTGGGAGCATCTTCCTTGCTCTGGGATCGCTCAGCCGGACAATTTGTTTTAATTGTCTTAAGGAATCATGGGCTGCTTTTGGGTCCTTCCCAGAGACTAACTGCATCCATTACAGCTTCCATTCAGCCTCTTCAGCCAATTCTTTCCTTTTTTCTCCTCCTTCTCAAAAGCATGTTTCTCTCCTTGCTCTTCACCTGGAGGAGACCATTGCTTCTCTGGGCCAATGAACAATATTGCCCCAAATCAAAGCGGGCCTTAAATCAAAAGCATCGTGACTATCAAAGTCAATAATCCTTCTTTGTCATGGTAATGATCCAGGAGGCCAAGTGTTGAGAAGAAAGTAGGATTTCTTGCTCTAGTGTGATGCAGCTCCTTAGAAGCCTGGTGAGCCTTCAACAGAAAGTTGGGATTGGTAATGCCAGAGCCTGGAAACTTGAACTCACCCACCATGAGGATCCCTGCTAACACCAACCTGCTTACACAGGTGGGAGAAGTCTGATTCTGCCATGGACTGAAAATGGCTAAAGGAGATTTAACCCACTATCTGCAGCCTTCAGAGCAGTCTAAGTCACTTTCAGAGCTGTTGCTTTAGCAATGAAGAGGGGAAAATGAGGCAAATTCCCAAACCTGGACCACTTCTGTGAGAAAGACTGGATTGAAGCCATTAGTAGAGACAGGTTATATGAGGGACCCACCCAGCAGACAAGAGACTAACAGTAGAAGCCAATGAAACAAAAGGAAATGAAAACTACTTTAAGTTACTTATGAGTTACACATTTCCCATGGGCTTCGTATTATTTGTATTTGGGTTTTTTTCTCAAAGCGAGCATTGCAAGTAGAGGGAGTACCTTTTCTGTGGCAGGATCATCCAAGCCATTTAGATGACATCCAGTTTGCCTTAAGTCAGACCCAAAGATGCTGACACAGGTAAAGGCAGTGAAGAATTTGGTCTCTGTCTCTGCTGACAGCAAACTCACACTAACATATCTTATGCTAAATTCTTGCAGTGTGTCTTTCCAGAATCAAACAGGAGATACTGGAAGTTTTCAGTTGTTATCTGGAATTTAAATGGGAATACACAAACCAACCCGTTTTCAACTCGGAGCTATAAAAACAAGGTTTTAGAAGCAATGAATGAATTTTTCATTCTCTTCTTACTGCAGAAGGATGGTTGATTATGTTGAATCAAAGGAACACTACTTACAGCACTGCTGGAAGAAGTGCAACCCATTTACTTGCAATAGACTGCACTAATATGTAGCCTTTTGTCTGAGTAATTTACACTGATTTATAGTTTAATATACAGTTTTTATGTATATTATATATATATGTAAACACCTCACTATGTGCTGAATGTGGAGTAAGACCAGCAGTGGTATAGATTTTTCTCATTCCTCAGCGTGGTTTGTAATTCACATCTGGGCACCTCCAAGACCTTGCTGGAACTTGCTCCCATCTTTCTGTAGGGTTACTTATGTGGCTATGAACCTGCGGCTTCACTCGTCCTGAAAACTCTCCATCTAAGCTTATTGGCACTCCTGCAGGAATCTCCCAAGCTTTCATGAAGTGCATTCTCATACAGAAAATCCTTGAACTGGTGATCCAGATTTGCACATTACTAGAGAAGGATTAAACTTTTTTTTTTTTTTCAAATTCCATCTTTGTTAAAGATTTTGTAAAAGTTAGAAAAGTATGTTTCTAAAACCTTCGCATATCAAATCTTTACTAGTTACATTTTTACTTCAAGAAACCGAACCAGGGACTAGCCCTTTGTCTAATTTCAGATTTCTACAGTCCTGAAGTAAAGTTGAGGGCAAAAAAAATCCCCCCTATTTTCAACCTACTATACTTAGAATTCCTACTTGTTGCCTATTCAACACGTCTTCAGTTAGCAATGTCCAGCTTCAAAATCATTGGGAACAATCATCCAAGTGAAAAGGAAATACTAACAATCCTGATTTCTCTTAGAATTTAGTTCTTGGAGTTCTTTCCAATTTACAGAACTGTCTAACCAGTACACTAGTAGCAATCATTTCTTTCTTTTGACCAATATTTATTTCACAAGACACTTAACAGAATCATCTCAAGATTGTATTAAAATAATAATCAAGTTGCAAAGCAAAAACTCTCAAACTAGGGTTTCTTGGGTTGAGACTAGCTATATTTTAAAAATTCAACATCTGCAACTGATGTTTTAGTTGGCATTTTGTTTGTTTGTTTGTTTGAAATAACCTTCTACTAAAACAGTCACTTTGCTCCACTTCCTCCTCCTACCTTTTCACTGGATACTCTTAAATGTAGTTGAAACAAAACTAAAATACTGAGGTTAATTAAACAGACTTCTTAAGACTTTTTAACATCCATAGAGCAAAATTCTCTTGCAAAGGAAACATTCCAGCTATAGAGAGCATGTAAAAAACGTAGAAATGATGATACTTCACTGTCTTTGTGACTGTAAGGAGTAAGGTTAAACTGCTGAAGGCCACCTATCTTTCAGAGCTTCAAGGACAACATTTAGAAGCACTTTTCACCTTCCTGACCCTTAATTACAGAAACTAAACGAACTTGGTATTGACGACCTGGGATTTTGCTGCCATGTTTTTTCACTCAGCCCTCACAGATGCTCTTTGGAGTGCTGCTAGATGAAAGAAAAATTCTTACAAGCCCCCACTTGCCTTCAGTATTTTTTTTAATTTGTCCTCTCTACCACAGGCCATGTATAGCTTAGGACTAAACAACAGTTTGAAAGATTGCTTCCAGAAGTAACATGCCTTAGAAATTTAGAATACCGAACATATTCTTTCCAGTACTTGTACTCTTTTTTTTTTTTTTTCTTTTTTGGTGGAATGGAATAATTCAGAACATATTTTTAACTGGCTGGAATGCTTCCCCCTCTTTCTGCAAAACTGATGTACATTACTTGTGCAATTCCTATAAGTGTGAGCAACTCAAGACTAGAAGGTCTGCTAGAATAAACAACCTAACCTTACAACATCATGAACAGGCCCAGACAGTTATCATATGTCTTCTAGTAACCATGCAACAAGATCTTTGGATTTTCTTTGAGTTCTGACAGCTGGGAAAGCATGTTCCATATAAAACACTCAGCACTGATAAAACATTTTTCCACTCAATAGAACAATTAGGCCAGGACTCTGGCTGCTGTTCCAAACAAAACAACAATTTTGAACCAGTGTTTATGTTGTAGGCAACTAGAAGCATCATTGAGAGAAGGTTCTGGTTTCCTAAAGGAGCACAGCAGAGCACCAGATGACCTTTCCATGGACACAGGAGTGAAAGGGAGAATTTACATTATATTTATATGTTGTTATATATTGTTAGACTTGCAATGCAAAACTTCTAACAAGAACTGCTAGGGAATGGTCCCTAGCTGGTTTCAAGCAGATCAAAGGCTGGAAGTTCTCAATGCAAAAGCTTTCCAAGAGGAATAGCTGATAAAATTTTCAAATAGTGAGACACAGGCCTAAATCTGTGTTCTTCATAGTAACTGTGAGCTCAGCCATATAGAAAAAATAGCATGTCCCAAGGTAGGATGGGAATTCACAAGCCACCAGCTGTGCAGTGACAACCCCCCTGAGATTATATTCTTGAAAGGAGTCACCTGGATCCACTGTCAGATGGCACCTTCACTCATCTCCCTGGCTGCCTATATTAGGACATGACCACTTGTCCCAATGCAGCCATTACACCAAGCTGCCTTTGTGAAAAAAATCTAAAATATTTTGATTTTCAGACCCAGGAAAATCCATCTGCTGCCAACACAATCAGGAACTGCTGTGTCTTTGGCACTTCTGAGCAAAAGGCTAGAAAGTATCTGGGTGGTTTTGTTTTGCTTTTCTCTTTGTTTTGTTGTTGAAAAGGATTGTTGCATGCCAACAAAGACCCCTCAAATTTTAATGGGCTGTCCAAATTCAACTGATTTGCAAGACATCTCATATCAGGTAAGCTGTTGCTCTCAAAATATGGAAGACTTTAAGCTGTGGACTTCTGAGCCAGTTTCAATGCATCCAACGCCAGAAGAAAATATTCTTACTTTCCTCTGCTAGCCCTGAGACTTGTCCACTGTACCACATGCCTTTATTATTAAAATTCCCCTGCTGCCTACATTTAAAAACAAAAGTGTTACATCATCAAAATGTAACTGCAGTCCACCAAGGTAAGATAGCAGAAGGATGCTAGCTCAAATTGGATGACAGAAACATTATTAAAGGTATCCTCCATTATTACCACTTGAAATGGACAAAAAAAAGAAAGATATTGCAAGATTTTGAGGGGCAAGAAAGGCAAAAAAGCCATGAGAATATCTCTGAACTCAAATCTTTTAGACACTGAATAGGAATTTCTTAATCATCTCAGTGAACAAGGCAGACAACAGTTCCAACAGCTAACCCTGTCTTCTTTAGCACTTTCAAGTCCTAGACACTCAAATCATTTTTCTAAAGGCCAGGGCAGGTCACCTTCCCCACAGCAGTTCCAGCACATGGTCACACCCACTTACTGTCAGGGAAAGTGTCCTGGATAAACATTTGCTCAAAGATCCCTGAGAAAAGCAGAGCTATCTGCCAGGAACTCAGAATTTTTGCAAAGTCACTGTGATTACATAAGTCTGACTGTCAAGATTAAAATGGTCCAAGATAAGCAGGCAGGCTTTGGGGTGTGATGAAATGAACAGAAAGAAGAACAAAGCATGTCAGGATTTATCTTAGAGGCATGTTACACTTCGGTCTCAAAGTGAGTAACTGGGTAACTTTCCTGGGCCAGGCAGGGCAATGCTTTTCAGAAATTATGTGAAAAAGCCACAGTGCAACTGGTATAAACTCAACCAGCAATTATCTGTATGGAAAAATGCAAGAATATATTGATTTATGATCTGTACCACTCAGCACCAAAGCAAAAAGCTCTGGTGCGAAAGATTGTAAAGGTATAATGGGATGTGAATCATCTTTCTCCAAACCCAATTTTGGAAATAACAAACAATGTTGTCCAAGAGCAGTTGCTTAATTAGTAGTTGCTAAAAATGTGACAGAAACAAAACAACAAGCAGGTGATCAGGGGAAAATAATTCAAGTGGCTGAAATATTCACCCTGCCCAGGCTAGGTGAATTCTGACAAGCTGTACTTACACACTAATGGGATCTTTCCCAGGCATTACCAAGTGACTCAATTCCATTTTTTGAACAACAAACCTTCAAGAAGGCCTGTGCAGCATAGGCATAAGACTTGTACTACAGGAAGTCTACACTTAAAACTTACATATGAATGAGAACACAACATATGCAAAGTCCTGGGTTAAATCTCATTACTGTTATCTACCCCAAAGATCTGCTGAAGTATGCCTCCCTCCTGCATCACTACACTGTTAGTAGTGTGCACCTTCTCGGTTTCAGGCAACACCTACTGGAGCTCCTCACGCTTCTGTCTTCAGTTAAAATCTGAGATGCAGGTCCACAAGCCTTGTGTCTATGCAGTGTTGTGACACTGGATTAGGGATAAAAGAGTTCAGAGTTTACCTCTCTCTGGATTGTGACACAGAATAAGTAACATAAAGCAGATATTCAGCCCTTGCAATATTCCACATATCCCACACCATAAAGCTTCTACATGGTTTTTCAAAATATTCATGTACACGAAAGGATTAAAACACTCCTCCCAAACTCATATGCAAGGAAAATAAAGCTGGAATGGAAAACTTGTGTCAAAATCCATCACACAGAAGAAAGAAACTCTCATAAACATGAACTCCAACAAATTCTTCATTTGATCATCTTAGGAAAAATGCCATCCTGTTAGTATGTTTGACTCATCTGTAAACTTTCTAATTAACAACAATTTCTGACACAAAGCTGCCCCTAAGAACAGGACATGTGGTGTTTAAGAGCCAGCGACATGTCATTCCCAGGGAGGGAATCTTTCACTGGAGTCATTAACAGTGAGGGCCCCTATGGACTAGGCTGTGTCACAGCTCAGAGGCAGCCAAACCCACCCCTTCTCCAGGACTGCACACCAGTTTGCTGTGACACACAGTGCACCCTAATGCTGCAGTGTTCTTACACTGCATTCCATCAGGAGCCTATTGCCAAAGCTGTGCTTGTCTGCCCTTCAAAGCAACCCTAACTCCAAACTCCCCCTTCCTTTCTAGCAGCTACTCTTTTCTCACATGCATTCGCTTGCTTTTTCACTCCAGCCCACATTTGGCTGTTTTTTTGCCTTCTTACACATAAGCAGGACAGCGACTCACTGAAGACAGAGAAATGACAATATTACTTCTTGCCTAGTTTTTTCAGACACAGCAGAATGTCATCTGGGAAGAAAAGCCCACAAGAGCCCTGCTAGTGCAGGAATCTTCCTAGACACTAGAACACTCATCCAAACCACTCATCAACCAAAACCAGACTTGTGTTGCTCCCAGCCATGCCAGTTTTTCAAGCTCTGCACCATTCAAGATTTAATAAAACTAAACAGAAACCTAACAGGACAACAGAGATTTCATGTTCAGAACATGTCATAATTATTATGTTGCTCAACGCACTTGGTGCTAAAAAATAAATTCACATCATACATCTTGTTAGGAAACCTTATACAGAATAACATCTGTTTGTGACAGATTAAACAAGGAAAGAAATCACCATCCCTCAGAACTGCATTTGGAACTCATATAAATCCCCAAATTCTCTGAAACCTGGTCACACTTCCAGAACCTGCTGAGAGGTTTGGAATTAATGCAAAAAGGAAATTCAAGTTTTTGAAGAGATTTCAGAAGCCACTGGATAATTTGCTCATCAGCCCCACTGTGATCTCTGAATTGCACATGTGAATTTCAAGCATAGAGAACATTAAAACCTTCTGTCATGTGCATGCACACCACTTTCCAAAAATTCAGCCCTAACCAGTTACAGACTTCCAGCTGAACAGTGATGAAGATTAGGTGTAACACTTGCTAGTGTCTCACTTCATTGCTTCTACTCACCTTCTTGCACTCAAAAATAGGATTTCACACTATATGAGCACATTGAGCTGGTCATGATACATTGGCTGAAGCCTTTCTTCCTGCTGCACAAACCAGAGTTCTATATAAATTCTCTTCCTTTTCCATTCCAAGCCCCCTCTTTCATGCTTAGTATTCCCCTTCTGTTTGTTTGTGACTTGCTGGCATCCACTTCGACTGTGTGTCACTTTGTGTGACTATCCAAATAAGCCACAGAATTTATGAAAGTGTCACTGGTGGGCTGGAGACCTGACAAGTCCAGTCAGAGCTCACTCAATTCAGTGCTCCCAGTATTCTGCTGCTCCAAAGGTTGGAAGAAGGGTAGGGTCCATTCCTGATGGTCACATGCTAAGTGCTGTCACATTCGCTGCTTATAATCAGGCTCTCCACACCTCCTGGATACAACAGCAAAAGGGTCAATATTTCAGTACAAAATTTGAGTTGCAGCAGTGATGTATCAGATTCTCCTGACATGGCAGTATTGATTCTCTGCCTGATGACAAGAAGCGCTGTGAAGGAAATGCCTGCACAACCATCCATAAATGGTGAGAATAAGACCAGAGGGAAACAACTCACTCCCTTGGTATTTCCTCTGGTCAGCATCAAAGCTTAGTACCAAATCCAGAACCCCAATCCTCTGCAGCCCTTACTGTCATCCCCCTGCACAATTCATTTCAGGAGACCTTTCAGATGAAGTGGACAGAACTGCTACCTGAGAACAGCCCTGCTTGTCTTGTTCATACCAACAAGCTCACAAACACAAAAATAGCAGCACCACTGCTCAAACGATGCAAACCTGAGTCATACAGCAGGCTCACAGTTAGCACGTCCAACTGCATCCACATTCCTGAACAGTTCACATCAAGTAAAACAAAGCTTGAAGGCTGTACACCCTGGCAAGTAACGACTTCATTCTCTGTCCTTGGCTTGGGAAAAAAGCCATTCCAGCAATGGAACACGGCATTTCTCTGAAGTCCTCTTTTTGCAAGAAGGACAGTCAGATAAGTGACAGTCCAAATCATAAATGTGTTCCCAGCCTGTCTGTTAGAGATACACAGCCTCTGCTGGGAATATATCACGTCTCTGCAGAGGCCCTTAGAAAATAGTTTAGCACATTTATTTTTCATCCAGGATGGAACATAGAGACAATTTTACTTATGTTTCAATTAATCCAGGCCCGTGTTTTCAGTTTACTAAGCAATCACATAGCTCTGCACCAGAGGCCCTCAAAATTTTGCCAGCACAACCTTTTATCTTGAATGGCTTCATGAAATTCAAAAGCCACTGGACCAGCCCTCAGTACATTGTGTCAAAGATGTATTTGGTGAAGCTCAGTGTTGATTTAAATTTTGGTCAGACAGAGGAGTCATTCAGGGACACCAGGCGATCGTACATTAAATGACTGCACATTTTGAAAACCACCATCAAAAATCAGACCCAAGCAATCATGAAATAAAAATAATTCATACTTTCAGCCCATCATATTTTTTTCTGTGCGGATGGAATTGTTGCAACAACAGTGCACAAAATGGTCTGCAATTCTCTACCAGCAGAAAGGCCTAATTAAATTTCAATTTGAAATAGCTGAAAAACTGATTTTGATATAAGTGCTGACATGTTTGACCTTTGTAACACTTGAAAATAATTTTAATTCAACTTTCTCCTTAACAATTTCCAGAGACATGGCTTTTATCTTATTAAAGACTGTTACTACATTTGCCTAGTTCAGTTTCCTTGGATCTCATTTGTTTTCCATGAAAGTTCAAAAAGGCTGCCTAGCAGTTTGTAGTATCCCGTGCTAGCTCCTTTAGAAGCCTTGGCACTCTGTGGCTGCTTCTGCTGGTGTTAAAATGGTTAGTTTTACCCTCCCCTCATCAGTAAGTTTCTGGCTTAAACCAGAATCAGTTTTATTCTTTTCATGATGGTCCATAACACTGTTTTTTAACAAAAATATTTGCTTTCTGCCATGCTCAGATAGTCCCAGGCTGTTATTTCAAGTCCTTCTCTCATTTCATTTTCCTCTCCTACCTCCACAGCTTCTGCTCCCCTGCTGCAAAATGGTGCAATTAATATTTGTGCATAACAAGGAACTCTGCACCAGGGCATACCTGCTGGTGAACAGCCCTCAGAAAACCTGACCACCAGAAAAAACACTGAATACATTTCTTGCTTCCATCCATTCCATTTTCTTGTCGCACTCATTAGACTTCATGGCTTTAGCTACACTAGAAGCAAATTCCTAATTTAACAAGTCAAAGAAAGAAATGTTAAATGTTAAATAATCTGTACAGTCAATTTCCCTCATTTGGAAGGGAACATAAGTAACAGAGCATCAGCTGCATCAGTAACTGTTTTGGCTAAACTCAGAAAGTCCTCTGAAATTTTTATCCTTGTTTTAAATGGCAGCTAGACATTTAGAGATTACTAGAGGGGGCAGGAGCAGCAGTGAAAGGGAGTGCCATAGTCATCCGCTGTGAAAAGTTCTTTTACAGTCTTTTAAATTCCTAACAGCTAACACAAGAAAATATCTCTGCTTTTGTCATGAGGGCCTTAATCCTCACCCCCATTCCCTTTAAAAGCCAAGCATGGGGTGTCTTTCAAAGGTGTTGGCAAGCACTACAACTAACATACAAAAGAAGCCTTGCAGAAAGCACATACTCTGGAGAGGGGGAAAAAGCCCCACAGCCAACAAACAACCCAAGTGCTACCACCAGGTTCCCTTTTCACAGTGACCAGATGGATGCACCAAGCCTGTTGAAACTACTCACCAGGAACTACCAGAAACTTGGACCATGGGCTCACTGCTGGCACTAAAGCTGCTAACTGCAAAAGTCCTGCTCTGCAGATGTGAAATATCATCATCTCAGACACACTGCTAGAGCTGTTTAGCGTAGAGTTCCCAAAACATTTGCCATTTCCCTTTCCAAGCAATGCACACCAAACATGGACTTTAGCTAGAGCTCACACACTGCCTGAGGCTACTGGGCACAGCTGTACCACAGCTTAGGAGTTGGCAGTCACATGTGGCTTGTGACTTGTGTCAGACACTGAGATATAAGCACTGCATTCAGGATCACTGCACAAACCGGCATAGCTGAATGAACTAAAACACCATAATCCTTCCACATTTCATTTGATTTTTCATATGCTCTGACATTGTTTAATAAGTATTTCCTATCCAGCAAATGCTTATGGGATTTACTACATTAATGGAATAAATGCACAATTACAATTAATTTGTAACATTTATGGCAAATTTGGGTTTCAAGCCTGTCATATCTCTTGAGCTTCCAAACCAAAAGGGCACTGCAATCAAAGGACTTTTTAGAATTGGGAACAGGCAGTATGTTTAGGCAAGCTAATTTATGAGGTCTTCCCAGGACAGGGGCTCTCACTGCAAACTGAATGTGCCTTTCTGTAAAAGGCTAAGGAGCTAAAAATAACAAAATTGATTGTGAACTCCTGGGTCTCTATCTCAGTACACGAAGATTTATTATGACAAATTTTGGTGGGGTTTTGTTTTGTTGGGGTTTTTTCCTTTTTTGGTCAGTGGTATTTTTAATTCCAAAGTCAAAAAGGGCACCAAAAGTTCCTCTTTGAAGATAGTGCAGTATTTCACATCATTTATGGTAAAATGAAAGGATAATGTCAGGTGGATCGAAGGAGAATGTGGGAAGCAAAACTCAGGATCAATACAAAAATAAACATGAGGAAATATTGGGAAGGTAGCCATACCATCACAGGATCTGTGGGTGGCAGGGCACTAGAAAATTTGTGAATCAACAACATGATGTTTTTGCCAAAGCAGTTTCCCATAGTGTAATACATAACAACTGGGAAGTAATTCAGCTGTTCTGTCCTATCCCGTCCTGTCAAGGCCTCTGCCAGTCTCTTGCAACCTGTTTTGGACACTACTGAGATAGAAATAAATTTGGAGTCCAGAGGAGAAAAGGAAAACTGTTCAGAGGTTTGGAAACACGAGCCACAGGAAAGAATGAAGATACTGGCTTAATCAATTCAGGACAAGAGAAGCCTGAGGAAAGAGACAGGCAACACCACAGTTCATCCTGCCTAGAGAAGACAGTTAAACAAAAATATCAACAAGCTATGGTCTGCAAGAAGGAGACATCAGCTGTCAACAGCAAGTGTGTTGGGTATGAGGTGAAGCTAAGATGGGAAGGAAAGAAGAGGAATGGATCTCCCTGCGTCACTGTACAGTCTCCAGCACTGCATTTAAGATGATTAGCTTCATTTCCATGCATCATCTTGGTTTACTTCTACCTTGGGACAAGAAAATGAATTTGATTTCCACAGGCTCAGCAAGTCTTTTAAGCTGTCATAACCAAATGCTCTCACACTATAAAGTATCTGTTTCTTCAGGCGTGAAGACAGTAACCCTGGACAGATACACTGTCTGACTACATACAACCTGTAGTCAGACAAAAAAAAATGCAAAAAGGAAGCAAGTTCTGTTTTTATAAGCCATACTAGAATGCACAGACAAAAGCAAGCAAGGTGCCTCAAACTGTCATTTCCAACAATAGTAGCATCAACTGAATTGCCCGGTCCATCTCCATTTTGAACTGACATAATACTTGGGGATTTTGGCTTTCTAAAAGGTTTGTTGCCTTATTTTCCCAGTTATCTCTGAAACACTCCCCATCTTCTAGGTCAGGCTACTTTGCCCAGAACTTTGCTGTCTCAAGTGATACCAGAACACCAGATCTTATCAGCCATGAAAAAAGTGACTGCTGAAATGAAGCCAAGAGTTTTACTGACTTATTGATCCAGTTTGTAGTCTTTTTTGCATATTTGTGTCTCCCTATTAAAAAGGTTTCAGCTGCTGCTGTAACACTGTGCTGACTTTGGCTGGGGTAGAGTTAACTTTCTTCACAGTGTCAAGTATAGGGCTGTGTTTTGGACTTTATCGATAATTATTATCAACCCTGAACACAGGGTTGATAATACAGAGATGTTCTTGGTATTGCTGAGCAGAGCCAAGGCCTTTTCTGCTTTACATATTGCCAAGCTTGAGAGGAACTTGAGGGTGGCTGGAAAGATGGGAGGGGACACAGCCAGGGCAGGTGACCCAAACTGACCCAAGGGATATTCCAGACCATGTGACATCCTGCTCAATATTTCAAGCTGGGGAGAAGAAGGAGGAAGGGTGAACATTTGGAGTGATGGCATTTGTCCTCCCAAGTCACTGTGAGGCATGAGAGGGCCTGAAGATGCAAAACACCTCCCTGCCCATGGGAACCAGTGAATGTGTGTGTGGCTTTTGCTTTTCCTTTTAAACTGTCTTCATCTCAATCCTTGAGTTTTCTACCTCTTACCCTTCCCATTCTCTCCCCGATCCCGTTCATGTGGGAATAAGTAAGTTGCTGTCTGGGGCTTGGTTGCTGGGTTGCTGGCTGGGATTAAACCACAACAAATACAAACCTGAAACTGGGTAAAAACCAAATATTGTATGCACAATAATTAAGAGCCATTTAGAGCAGTGAAAATAAACATATGCAGAGAGAAAGTCAGTGATCAAAATAATAGGATAATCTTCCCAAAGATTAATTTCAGAGAAGATAGACTATAGAAAAGCATACACTCCCTGGTAATTTTGTTAAACTCAGCAAACCCACAAGATCCGAAATGTTTCTGTTTGTTACATGACACAATAATTCATCTTGGAGATTATTTACATAGAGTTGGTTATAATTTTCTCAGAATCGTGAAACCTGGTGACAATAAAGTCATTCGCATCATATGAGTTCAGTAGCAGTCTGCAAAACAGCTCAGTCAGGAACTTTAATAACTGCTAACTGCAGGCACTTAAATTGGTCCTTCAATTTCAATTTTATTAAATTAAATCAGTCAGTTTATCTTATAAACCTACTTAATACACCAAGTGTCATTGTTGAATTAGCTGTTAATTTAGTTACTGAACAGAAATCATTCGTGCATCTCCACAGAGCTCAGAGGCCACTCAACTTGTTCCTATAGCACGGAAAAACTCTCAAGATATTTCTAGTAACCAGAAAAGGTTGCTGAAAGTGAGACTGCAGCCAAGGGACTGCACTAACCTCTGCCACAGATGAGTCCCATCTACAAGTCTTTATGCCAGAGGGCAAAAAAACCCCAAATTCCACTGAAATAATAAGTCTCACAATGAGAGTTCTGATTTCCCAGTACTCCAATCCTTCTTGACAAATTATCTCTCTGTCAAATCATATCCCTCAACTCCATGTCCTTCTCAGATCCCCTTCACACGTGCCACCCCCCATCACACTGCTGCTTCAACTTAACACACTCGTATGCTCACACACACATACACAGTCTTGAACAAGAATGTGTATGACAGAATCACAGAAATCACACAGTCAGCTAGGCTGGAAAACACCTTTGCGATCATAAATACAACCTATGACTGAACACCACCTTGTCAACCAAACCTCAGCACCAAGTGCCACGTCCCATCCTTTGTGAAACACCTCCAGGGATGGTGACTTCAACACCTCCCTAGGCAGCCCATTCAAATGTCTAATCATCCCCTCTCCTCATTAGGAGAAACTCCTCCTAATGTCCAACCTAATGCAATTCACAGGTACAGCATTTGTGAATCAACAACATGATGTTTTTGCCAAAGCAGTTTCCAATAGTGTAATACATAGTCTTTCCCCACTGTCTAACACTGCCAAAAACTTGAAAGCCCATGAGAAATCTGCATAGATCTTTTAATGACTGCCAAGATCGCAAGCAAACAGGCACTCTTGGAAATGCTGGGCAGAAGGAAATCAAAGCTATCAGAATTTCAGAACAAGCCCAGGAAGTCATCACAATGCATATCCATCCAGCTTTCTGAAAATCAGAGTGATGTTTTTCAAAACTGGCTATCCAAAGAGAATCAACCTATGACAGAGTTCCTGCATTTCAAAAATCCTGTGCCTCTTTCAGCCCAATTCAAAATTATTGGGAGTCAGTATCCCTAAAACAAAATTTAACTTTTACATACAAATATAATGAGATCTAAAATTTAAAATTTTGGAGATACAAAAAGATCAGAGTCCTTCTAGGTTTCCTGTTGCCACAAAAATAAAGTCACACTGCAATTCAAAACAGAGAGATCCTCCTGAAACCTAGAAAATCCTAGTGGAAAAAGAAGCCCTTTCCCACACACTTTTAATTGTACCTTTGAAAGCCACACCTGAGAAAACATGATTCCTTGGCCTGTGGTTATGAACAATCTAGTGGGGACAGAGAATAAGCATCAGCTACCAGAGCTGTGCTGAAAGACCCTTTAAGCTACAGACCTCAAGGACATGGCTTGTCTTCCCCAAGTCAGTCTTCCTCCTGTTTATTTCCTGTGAGAACAACGCTATATCATAACAAAAAGTGTAAGCTATATGTGCAAAAAGTTCAAATCTCCATTGACCTGAATTATACCACACACCTGTTTTCAAAAAGCCAAAAAAGCCACCACTTGAGATCACTGAAAGATGATTGTTTTCACCTGTCTTTGTCTATCCTGCCATGTCTGCTGTAAGCATAATCCATGGAAAATATACTCACCAAAGCACTTGGGAAGTAAACCACAACCTCCACTCTGCTCTGGGCCAGAGAACGTGCTGATGCTTTTCCTTGGCATCTCTGTTACATAGCAACACAGCTGAGAGCACAGCCAAACCAGCAAGAAGCAATCTTCTCACCTCCAGCAATCTGAGCTGTTACATTGCACTAACAGCTGGAAAAATCACTTGTTCACACTCCTTCTGCAGTGACACTGATGATGGGGCTGTCACAACACAGGCAAAGTAACAGTGAGGAGATTCAGACCTAACATCTTCTAACAAACAGTCTCACTGAAAAGAAATAGGACGCTTTAAATAGATCTTTTAAAAATCCAGAATTATGCAGATTTTGGGTTATCCCAGCAAAGATTTTTAGACGCAGACTGGAATATGTGTCCAAGCAATATTGAGACTAAGAAGACTTGTCCTTGTAACCCACTTGACACTTTCCAAAATCTGCTTCAGCCGATACATATTTACCTAACTGGCAAGCATCACATCCAGATGCAAAGGGATGCTCTTCACACTGCAAGCAGCCTACAGGAAATTGTACATCACCCCCTGCACTAGACACAAACCCATCAACATGACACATAGGCTTGAATTAAAAATTACAAAATGACCCAGCACAACTCATTTAACCATGAGACAAAGCACTCATGAGACAATGCTCTCAAGAACATTATCTTCAGGCCACATAGCAGCATCTGCCAACACCCCCTCTCCCCCAGTCTAAAGGCACTTTACCCTCCTGCTGTTTTTTTAACAGGCCCACTGGTGACAGAAGTGTGAGATAATGTTCCAGTCTCTAAAAAAATTAAATTTACGCTCACTAGAGCCCTGAAAATAAGGAAATCCAGAGACAACACCTGTCCTCCCCTCCACAAAAGTATGTAAAGTCACTGGTGCAACACTATTCTCTGAAGTAATTGTGTTTTAGAACATAATCTTCTCAAACATGACAGTCTAATTCCTGCTGGAGAAACAGAGGTCGATTAAGAGGCAAAACACAAAATACCCAGCTACTGTTGGGTCTCTGCAATACAGGGCCACTGTCAATCCTAATGGAATTTGTGCTAAAATTAAACCAACATAAATTAACAAAATCCCCGTTCACTAAATCCTTTAACAGCAAACATCATAAACAAAAGCATCACCTGAGATTAAGAGACATATTAACAGATCAGTGGGGAGAGTAAGCAAAATAACCCTATCCTGATATTTGTTTTCCTGCTAAGTAATTATTTGGCTGTTGCTTACAGAACAGATTTTGTACCCATCCAGGAAAGTGTATATGTTGTAATCTTGATGCATGCTTTCTACTTTTTTGCCAAAAATTCATTCTTAGCTCTTGAAAGAAAATATTTGAAATCTAATTTATTAACATAACTTCATGTGAAAAAGCTAAACTTCCTGGGGAACTAAATCCACCTTCATTCTAAACAGAGAGATGACCTCACATGTCGCCTCAACTTGCTTTGCAGTGACAACTCAGTTCTGCCTCCCTAAAAGGCTACTGAAATGGCTTGTTACTAATAAGGGAACTAGATTCTCAGGCTAGGAAAGGATCAAAAACAATAAATGTGCCTAGAGTGTGACTACAGCATGTGGCCAGGCTGTATTTGTTTAGGAAAGCCAACAGTAGAAGCAGCATGCTACCATCCTCTGTTCCCGTGAATTCTTTTGCTACTGCTATTTCCAAGTACTGGCACAGCACACTCACTGCAACATCTCCATGACAGCTCCGCACAGCACTGTTAATCCTGATGTTATACAAGGAGCAGAAGGCATAGTAGAGGCAGAAAGGCAATGGTAGGTCTGGGAATTAAAGCCAGGTCTTCCCATTATAATATTTCTCAGCCAGGTTCTTTTTCCATCATGTATTTCCATCACACACCAAGTATCCCTCCGCGGAAAAGAATGTTTTTGCCAAAACTGATCCCAAACAAAACCCAAAACCAAATAACAATCATAGTATTGTCTTTTTCAAACCATCATCAAGATTACATTAACATGTTCATGGTTTTCTTTCAAACTTAGGCTTCTCTGGCCTTTTCACAAAATGTTCACTAGAAAAGAGTTCACCTCAGGTCCTCAGAGCAAACCTAGTCAAAGCTCACTACAGAACTGGCAATCAGGAATTGGAGTACTGCCACAGAACTGGCCCAGGATACAGATGAGACATGGAGTGCACTACTCCACCTGATCAAGGTATATGGAAGTCTGCAGGAACACAACAGCCCCCACTTCCCCTGTAGCACACAGGACCTGTTTGCAGAAACTTGGTTCCAGCCACCACTTGCAAGTAAGACTCTCCATCTCCTTCTGAACACCGAAGCCTGCTCCTACTCTAGACCTTGTGTTGAAAGCTTTGCCTGGCATCCATGAACACATCCTATGGGCTCAGCCTTCTTTTGTTTCCACTGGATGCCAAGTCTCTGGTATGTGTCAGAACTGATCACTGGAGACAAACATAGAGGAATGGAAAGGGAGAAGAGACTATGCAGCCACATGTTCTGCCACCAAGAGCATGTGTTTGGAGCTTCTGATCCCTGCTCTCCCACTTCACATACCCCACTCCTACAGCAAGATCAGTGCTCTATGCTCATCTCTTTTCAAGGGGAGATTCATTGTGCATAGGCAGGGCATGCAAAACATGCTACACTGCAGTGCAGGATCCAGGCCAGCCCAGATTATGTCATGTGAACAGTTAACCTGGATGTCAGCACACTGTTCCTCCGAACCTATTACAGTGAGCTTGTTATCCAATAGCATTTGTTGCATTCTGATTCACTCCTTTATGAGACTGTACCTTCTTTAACTCTCCTTCCTGGCTACTGCTGGATAGGAAGCTAGCCAGGCCTTGGAGGGATGCACCAGGCTGTAGTACCACCTCATCTGCTGCTGCACTGCATCAGCAACTACCTAGTGAAATATTACATTGCTTGCCCCTAGCAGACAAAGTGAAATCTAGAAAACAGTGACCTTAGAGGACACAAACCCTGGAAAACATCTGAGGCCAGCACTTACTAATTCAGCTGACCTGATTAACATGCTTTGACCTGTTGGAACAGGTAACTGTTTATCAGGAGGTCCAGACCAGCAGACGGAAAAATCACATTACAAGGAAAGGATTGAATGGAAACTTCTCTTGCAGATCCAGTCCCAAACCAGCCCCTTCTCCTGTGCTCTCTTCCCATTTCCAGGGAAGTTACCTACTTCCACTTAGAAAGATTAATGAAGACAACAGATAAATATGTCTGTTAACATGTCTCATTCTACTGTAGAAGATACAATTATCTTTTTTAACAGTACACCACTGCTAAGAGCGTATCTGGCTCCTCCCCTCATCCTTTCTAACTTCCTTGCTCCAAACTGCAATTTTCTGCATGTATTTTCCACTGTGTTATGTCTGTCACCACTGGACCCTTCTCTGGTTATTAAGCTATTGAAGTATATGTCTTCTATGTATTCTGAGTAATCCAATCCCTAGATTTTGGTATGACAAGCTAGAATCAGAATTCCTAGTTTTTACAGTTAAGCAGTGAATGCAAAATTTGCATTAATGAGTCAGGCTGTGCTGGGACAGTGGGAACTGCTACGCTTAATCTCTGTCCAGGAATGTCATGTTTCACTGCTCACTGGAAAGAATGTAAGTGAATAAAAACTGTCTTGTTGTGCAATTTTCAGTTGTAAACCACTAGCTCAGGAGAGGGTAACTGATCTACAAAGCATAACTTGTAATGTCTGATTAGATGGAGCACAGAACTGCAAATTAAATTCAGTGGAGTCTACCACATAGCATGCTGCACAGCAGGGACAGATTTACCAGTTGTTTCAGCACAAAGTAAAAAAATGAAAAGGTAAGAAATACTTTTGTCAACCACAAAGGAAGAGGGCTCTCTGCTATCATAGGCTACACCACTAATAATTACTGATGCAGTACTAGGCAATCTTTGGCACATTTCTCCAGATAAATTGCTGTACAGCATTGTAAGATTGCAGTCAAATAGAAACCATAACGGGCTAGCATCCAATGGGCCCCATCCCTGTCATTCAATAACCCACCTGTCTTCTTCCCAACACAAGCCTTTCTTGTGAGTCTACAAGTCAGTCTACAAAGCCCTGCCTAACCACAAATCAGCAAAGGGATTCAGGTAGTTCACCAGGGCAAGTTGTGAGACTCTCCACAGGAGACCTCAAAAGACCTGGACATCTAAAACCTGAAGTGATATATGAAAAGTGATGGAGAACATCAAGCATGTCTCTCATAAGCTGTACCCCATGCCTTCAATTCTGCAGTTAAGCATTGCTTTCTGCAGTTGCCACTCCATTTAGCACATGAAGCAGTGCCCAACAAGTGACTCACCCCTACATCTCAGTGGCACAGCCCAGTGTAAGAACAGCTACCTTGAAAAGCCTTAGAGCTGAATTCTGCAAGGTTACACATTGCTTGAACATCAAATAAAAAGAGTATGAGCAGATATGTATGAAATGCAAACACTTCAGGGCAACCAGGCCTCTACAGGACATGCTAAGTGCCTGCCACTGGCATGGCCTGGAGATGTAGAGGGGAGAGCAATGATGCCGACACTAGGAGCTGTTTCATTGTGCCACTTATCATGCACTCTCTGTCACTTACTCAATGACTGCAGTTATCTCTCAGACTTACAGTCTCTGTCCTTGAGAAATTGACTTCAGCCCTCTCCACTCCTGCACCAACCGTTTCACAACCCATTTTCCCACGGCTGCTCATGCTGTGCAGTTTTGAAGCGTAAACTAGCAATCCCTTTGCTGTTTGACTCATGCTGGGACAGAGTTGTTTCCTACCACAATTCTGCCACTACTAAATAAGATGGCATGTGACTGACTATAAGATCATCTTCCTGGTAGGAGCTGAAGCTGAGAAATGGATTGGCTTCAGTCACTGCTCTCTGAGACCTAGAGACTTCACCAGATTTTCATTTCTGTGAGTCTTAGCAACAATACAGTGCCTTAATTTTCTCCTGCCACTCTTATTAGAGGTCATAGCAGAGATAAGGGATGACTGCTTCTTCTCAGATCAGTCTGAGGCAAGTGCAATTTCTGTCTTCATTAAAACTAAATGCAGTACAGCTATCAGAAAAGTGCTTACCCAGCTGTATTAACTGTCAGCCATGAAAGCCCATCAATAAAATACTCTCCTGGAACCCTCTATGGCCAGGATAAAGTTCTTGCTATCAGCTAACTAATCTGCAATCACTCTCCTCTAGGGACTGCAGGGGATGAAAGAAAGCATCTTGGCCAGGGCAAATGTTATTTGAACCACAGTAAGGTATCTACAGGATGTTTGAAAACCTCATGTAATACTTGCAATACCTAATGTGAATACTCATACATTGGTGAATCTCCAGGTTTCCATTCTATGTCATACAGCTAGACCCTGGATGATAAATTGACTAATTTCTAGGAGTGCCAGGCTGGATTAAAACATAGTGTGAACAGAAAGCAAACAGGAGTTCAAGCAAACCAGCAGTGCCAATGCAAACACTTGAGCTCTGACAGTGTAGAGACAGACATTTGCAAGCAGAAATGCTGGGACTGAAGAAGATCATGGTCAATTTGTTATGAGATTCCAGCTTCAAAGCAGATGTTCCTCCTAAATCAGCAGTATTGCACCTCTGCCTGGCATGGGTGACAGGGGGGAAAAAAAGAGAGGAGAAAGAGGGGGAAGAAAAAGGCTCTGAACAGAATCACAGCACTGTGCCCTGGGGCAGTGTGGCAACATGGAGAAACCCTGACTCACTGAAAGTCCTTCAGAAAGGCAGGTGAGCATATAAACCAGGAATCTCAGCTGGGGAGAAAATAACTGAGAAAATGCAGCAGCACTAGAGCAACTGCCTTGTTGCCAGCCTTGAAACAAGTCACGTTTTTGTTCCCTCAGCCAAGTAGAAGATGACAAATGTCTGCACAGCTCTCACCACCAGATCCTGGGAAGCTCTTTAACCTTCTGTGGAATGGCACTATCCATGTACAGCACATGCCCTGGGGAACCCGCATCACCTGCCCGTGCTCTGGCCTCCGTTTCCCAGCTGGAGGGAAGAGCATTCCTTTTTACTTCACAAGGGGCTGCCAGCGAGTGCAAACATAAGCCTCATCCCGCCCCTCCCTGCACCCCTGGCTGTGCAACCTGCAGAGCATGCAGATGTACAAATCCAGCCAGGAATGCAGACCTGCCCGGAGGGCATTTTCAACGCAATATGTAGCAAAGTTGTGGCAGTTGGACTGGCAGGAACCTGGGCTTCCTTCTCGGTCATCTCCTGACAGGCTGGACCACCACCTGGTGCATGCACACTGAGGCCAGGAGCACAGTGAGGAGCCCTGCTGCCCCCAGCCCTGCACCCATCTGCCAGGACATCTCACCGACTGCATGTGACGCTGGAGGAGGAAACCTTCAGCACACACCAGCTCCCAGGGGCCTTGCTGCCACTACAGCAAGGAACTGAAGCAGCAATGCCTTTGCAGGGCTGTTGCCTGTCACCCAGCAGTCAGGAAAGTTTGCTTAATGGTTGCCTTTGTTTTTAAACATGAAGCCAAAGTGCTTGCTTGATTACAGTCAGAGCTCAGGCACTCCACTGGTTTGCATTAGACCTATCCAACTGTGAATAACAGTGTGTATTCCAGGAAAAATACATGAAAGGAAAAAACCAAGACAAAACAAAACAACGAAGTTCAGTTCAGGCCAAATGTTGATGTTAAACTGTAAAAAGGAGCCAGGCAGGAATGCATTTAAAACTCAGTTCTAGCTCTGCCCCTTTGTGCTTACTCTAGAAAAGAGCATGAGCCCAGAATTTGGCAGGGAGGAAGAAAAAAGAATTCTGCTCATCCTGAAGAGGAACAGGACTGAATTTCTGATGCCTATGGAGTTCAGAGGCAGCAGAGAAAGTGACAGCAGCAGGACTATACAGAGCATAGCAGCACCAGGCAAACCAAACCTGACTTGAGTGCTTCTATAAAACTAGGCCCTGGATGTGGGGCAAAAGGAAGAGTGACTCAAATCCCTATGCCTTTATCTCCCTCCTTCTCCAGCTACACACACACAGCTTGGGGTTTGTTGTTGCTGTGAATACAACCATGTGAGGACAACGTAACATTTCATTTACCTTCTGCAATCAACAATGGCATCTGCCCTAAACCACACTGCTGCTAAGATGGGGAGAGAAGAAGAAAACCCATCTCAAGGGAAAGTTAAACTGAACATGAGTGATTCTTTAAATACTGTGTTCAAAGCTCTTGACCACTCTGTCTCTACATCACACGGCAGATGCCCTAACTTAGGGAGGTCCAGCACCAAGTAGCAGTTCTACAGACTTGCTAGAACCAACAGGCTCTCAAGAGATCCCCAGCATCTACATTAAGAGCAAGAACAGAAAAGCATGCAGCACATGGGATCACAGCTGTGTAAACTAGGCAGATACCACTGAGTCACCAGCAACACTCCACTGCATTGCCTGAGAACTTGCTTTATGCTTTATGCATCCAGTCCTGCACTCCCTCACAAACCACAGCTACCAGCTCTGAGTCCAGCAAAGCAGGGTGCTTCCTTCCAGAGAGGTATTGCTGGTAGGAGGATACATAGAAGCAACAACTATGGATAAACATCCATCTCCTAAAGACAATGGTATGTGGAAACACCTGTTTCTACTGTCTCATAGTCACACAGAATCACAGAATTAACTACGTTGGAAAAGACCTTTGAGATCATCAGTTCCAACCTATGACCTAACACCATCTTATCAACTAAACCAGACACTAATTCATTTAGGTTCCTGAGCTGAGGACATAATTCCTCTACGCTTTTATGTCTGCTCAGCTTCATGTGCACAATCATACATGGTAAATGGAACATGAAAGCAGTGCCAGGAACTTCCCCCTGCAAGCCTGTGATCTCTGGAAGCTACAAAAACATTATACTCCAGCAACACAGGCAACTCATCTTCCCTAATCCACCACAACAGAGAGGAGATAGGTTCAAGACAGGTCTACAAAACACTGCAATAGCCTTGAAACACTACATGTCAGAAAACTGCCTGAGCAAGGCAATGTCTTTGGCCAGGTTTCCAATCTTCACTGAGCAGAAAGGGCAGAAGAGATACCCCCACCTAGCTACAATGCTATCCCTAACAGTGACAACACAATGACATAAGATTTGCAATAGTGGTAATGAGCTCCAACTATTCCTTAGGCCAGCTGGAAATTTTAACTTTTATTGTCAAACTGGACAAACCTAAAATAACAACCAAATTTTGAGCAAAAGAAACTAGATTACTCCCAGAGAATTCATTACAGTGCCACTGTGTAGACATGCTGCAGCTTCCTCAGACAGTTTGAACCTCAGCTGGGGAGGAAATACTGAGAGTACAAACCAGAGGAGTGAATGAATTCACAGATAAAAATCACTGAGGTTCAGGCAGGGCCTTAGTGAGACGAAGGCAATGTTGAACTCTAGTGGCTCAATCCTGCCTAACCTGAGCAGGAATGTGGCTTCCAGACATCACCGTGGCTTTAAGATCCTACTTCACTCCTTGCCAACCAGGTAAACAGAGCCCAGAAGTGATGCCTGCCCCTTAGGGATCTTTCTCGGCAGGCATTGCAGCAGTGCATGCAGACCTACCAGTCTTTTGGTTCCTTTCACACCCACAACCACAGTCACATCCACACCCCCTGATGCCTGAGGGCATTTCGAACTGGCTAGCAAAGGCACCCAGTACCTCAAGATCCCCCCTTGTTGGCACTCATTTAAATGATCCTAAAAGCTCAGCCCATTTGCAGAGGATGCACAGCAAAGAGCACACAGCTTTGACCTGCAGCTGCCACCCCATTCTTGCCTGCTGAAGTCTCAGTACTTCTGCTTTAGAAAAGCTTCTTGCCCCATGTCGCATTGTAAGAAAAAGTCTGGTTTCACATTAGCATAAAGGCAGTCACTAACCAGATAGATCAAAATGTACATTGACACCAAGCACAAATCAGGAGCTACCTAGAAACAGTTTCTGTTTCAGAGAGATGTTTGGTGGCAACTTGAAGTCTAAATAATGACAGTTCCACTAGGTCCTAAGGAAATTTGTTAAACTGGCTAATTGCCTTCACTAGAGACCAATTATATTGAATCTGATTGAGTGTTTCCTCAGCATTTAGGCCACTAGACACAGAGCATTTTTTATATTGTCCTACTGCCTCACACAAATACCCAAGCACACTCAAGGAATGATTTGTCCATTTCTCTGGACACAACTTTCAGACCAAGTTTGTTTACTTTCCTTTTATAAAAGCATGGTCTTCAAGTCCCAGAATAATCCTGCAGCTCTTTGCTGACCTATATGCAGCTCTTCAGTGCTCTCTGAAGTTCTGACACAAGGACTAGGCAGCATTCCTACACCAGGGTCCTCAGAACATGTCTCCCCTACTCCTACCACTCACCTAAGGATTGCAAGTTCCCTCTCAGCTGAACTGCTGAGCCTGGCAGTCATGCTCGTATCTTCCGAGCCTATTGCACCACCAGCATATTCCAGACACGGCCTCCAGTCTTGCTAGCTTGACATCTGTGCTTTGCTCTAGACGTACAGCACCAGATAAGCCCTGCTTTTCAGGTGGTTCAGCTCTGCTCCCACAGCTGACCTGTTGTTTACATCCCCTCCAACCACAGCCTCTCTGTGCTTGTGCCAACACTTACGTTTTGAATATTTAAAGACAATAACATTTAACAATTCTCCTAATTACTGGAAGCAGTTTGTCAGCAGAGGAGAAAACATTCTCTTATGACCAAGCTATGAATACAGAGTCGTCTTCTTTCCAAACATCACAAACTAAATGCTGATTATTTCTGCCACTGCTTTTTCGGTATGCTTTTTCACTCCTGATCAGTGTGGAGCCTACAAAGTCTGATACATTTAAAGAATCCCTTCTTATTGTTCAAATCTGCTGCCCAAAAGCTCTTCAGTGGCACCCTTCAGTTCTCCCAGCAACTGTTTGCCTTTGCTTGCAGATTACTTGTCTATGTTGCTTGCTCTATTTTTCCAGTCATTGCATTTTGAGGTTTTTTACTGCTTTAACATCCTTTGTTAAACAAACCAGCTTTCTTTTAAACTAAAAAATTTGTCTTTGCAAATGCAGAAGTGTGGTTTCTCAGGGACTTAATTAGGATTCTTGAACGACTCCCAATTATCATTCCCATTTTTATGCCTAAGTTCTTCCTTCTACTTTATTTGGCCTATAATTCTTTTCTGTTTAAAAAAAACTGACCCCCCCCTCCCCCCCCCATTAGAGTACCAATCATACATATTATTGGTTGGGATTATATATTCTCTTTTCACGTAAAAATGAAGTTCAGTCATTATTACTTGCACCTAAGCAAGCATCCTTTTCAGTTCAGTGATTCATACATTTTTTATTAATCCAGATAAGGTCTGAAATTTCATTACTCCAAGACAGCATCAATACTTTCTAGACAGTGTTATTCACATATGTGTTTTAGGTGAATAGGTTTCTCTGAGTGCTGAAGTACCTGAAGTACCTAAATGGAAGTATAATTCTTCTCTGGTAGAGTTTCAAGGAGATGCTCACCCAAGCACTGTGCAGTACTGGTAACAGGTACTCCCATTCCCTGCATTACTGCTGATCAGCTACAACATTGAGCAGTAAAATAAATAAAAATATATGTGGTGTCACCTTCTCTTCCTTCTCCATTTCATTCTTTCTAGAAAACATGGCTGTACCTACTTATTTTTGAACATTACAGAAATGCAGCTTATCCCATGGGACTCCAGCTGTGACAATAGCCCATTTATCTATATAAACAGGCCTTATAAATTCATACAGGGGTGAAACTTGTGATCAAATTACACTATCACAAGAAGTTACTGTGCACTGGCTGAGCAGCAGAGGAGCTCTATAGAAGAGCTCAGACTTAGGCTGTATGATATGATTTGTTTCAGTAGAAAAGCCTCCATTAGAAGCTTCCAACCACTCCCGACATGCCTGCATTTTACAGAGTCAAGCCATATATACAGGCTGCTGTGAAACTGGAAATGCAGTGGCCAACACAAGACTGAAAGGTACATTACCTGTCTATATTACCCACTCTTGTCTCAAGGAGAGTATAGATACAGCTCATCTCAGGATATCTGCAACTACTTGAGTACAGAAATTTCAGCCATGAAAACTTCCAGAGACCATTTTGCCAAATATTCCAAGAGGGACAGGATTTCAGTTCCTCTCTCAAGGAGCTACAGAGGAGTTTGGTATGTTTGCACTTAGAGGGGCAGGAATTTCCTTAGGCACACATGGAAGTTGGGGGAGTTCTCGTATGATTAAAGGCATTGGCTATCACAGTGACCCTATAGTTAGCTCATTTGGTAAGAGTACGGTGCTAATAACACCAAGGCTGTTGATTCAACCCTACATGGACCATTCACTTAAGAGCTGGATTTGATAATCCCTTCCAACTCTGAATATTCTGTAATCTAAAATTGTAGTTCTGTGGTCAGGTGATCAAACTGCTGCACATTCCCAGCAGAATGGGCTTATCCTGTTATAAGGCAGGAGCTTGAAAACTGAGCTCAGAACAGCAGCAAATCTGCGTGTTTGGCAGGGGCTAAGGGCATGTCTTTCCTGCTGAGACAGCCCTGGTCTAGCAGGCTAGCAACCACAAAGCTCCCAAAGCTGCACAGCCCTGAGCAAGCTAGTGAAAGGTCTAGTGAAAGACCCGGGAGAGTTAGCTTTGTGCTGATCCTGTGTAACCACGGAAAGCTAAGCTGCTTTAGTTTTCTATGCCAATGGATTCTGACATAACCTACCTGCCCTTCAAAAGGCAGAGGGGTAAAAATGGGGGAAGAAACCAGTGGATTTTGAGCATCTGAGTGATTTAGCCAGCTCCCCTCTGCACAATGAGTCCAAACCAATATCAAAACCTGCTTTTCACCGTGGTTCTTTGGGTGTGTGCAGGAGCCAGGACTAAAAGGTTTGCAGTTGGAGAGGCAGGAAGATGTTTAGGACAACGTCTAGATGAAATTTTCTCAGTGGTTAAAATCTTTAAGCAACTAATCCAGTATCCCAAACAAAGGTAAAGCTTTTACCTGACACAACTGAAAATTTAGCCTACACTGGATCAGGGGAACTGAGGACTGTAGTGTCAGTACCAGAGTGCTCAACACCACTTTGTGCTGGGATACGTCCAGCAGCACACCAGTGCAGGGCTGTAGCTCTCCTGCTAGTTTAGAGCATCTGGTGTTATTTATACAATAGGTTCCCATGAAAAACACAAACACTTCCCCTGAGCTTGGAGGAAGGTCCTCAAAATGCCAAAAGACGATGGAAGAGCAAAGCCAAGGAACTGTATGATGCCATCCTGTGCTGACTTCTCTCAAGCAGAAGTGAAAAAAGGCTTGCATGGGCCGCCACTCAGCCAAGTGAAGCACACCATGAAACTCATGTCCTTGGTGGGGGTAGGATGGCTTATCTTGTGTGACATCCCAATGAGCCGGCAAATGCCACTTCTGAAAGGCAGAGGGGCTAACTCTACATGGGGTGCTCTCAAGACAGCAACAAGGCATGACATTCTCCCCACAAACCACGTCTCAGTGGGGTCTCTCCCTACAGCTATTACAAGTGGTCAGTGTGGCCATACCTCTGCATCAGTCATACTCAGCAAAGGCAGCCAGAATCTCAGCCTCTGTCTTGGAGAGAATGGGATAATGTTTGTTGTCTGGATCAAGTAGCACCTGGAAGCACTAATTTCTTTGCAGCAAATTCAACCAGATTTCATGCATAGCTGCAAACCCAATTTGAAGTTTGACAGCCTGATGGTCCTAAAATAAGTATAAATATTTTTCTCACGTGGTGCTGTCTGGGGAATATGGAAGGAGTGGGATACACTTATAATCCACATAGAAATTAAGGGTTTGAGTGAGTAAGATTCAAATCAGTCTCTAACACTATGTCTCACTAATAAACACACTCAAAAAGCAAAACAGGTCACACAAAACCACAAAAAATCTGCCATTAAAAAAAACAAAATTTTATTTGCTAGAACAGTCCTGTAATGCATTTACCAGAGCTGACTTCACGGAAGTCAAGTCAGCGTATCTATTTTTGTCAAAGATTAATCTGAGTTCTGGCTGAAGCTAGCAATCCTGCTAATCTTGTTAAGAACAAAGAGACTGAGAAATGCACAAGGCCAGTTACCTAAATCTCCCCTCAAAGAGTAACAGGACAGAATTGACATCAAAGTTAATTGCAGCGTAAACACTGTTACACATTTGGTCTTAATTGACAGGACTGCTCCCGAGCAATGGATAAATCTTCCCAAGCCCCTCCCTGGTTTCAGACTGCACAGCCAACTGCTCTCATCCGCTCGCATGTGACCTCCGCACGCTCAAGAAAGGTAAGTTTTGTGAAAAGGGAGAACATGGGGGTATCTGAATGCTCCAACAGGGACACTGCCAAGCTTAGTTCAGCTGACCCACTCTGTATCAGCTTCCAAGCCCATCTCAGTTACATTTTGGGAACAAGCTTTCCACATCTGCCCAGTAGAGCAAAAGCCCACAACCTACAGAGCAACTCTTACACCCGCCCTCAATTCAAGGTATCAGGGCCTGAGAGATGTCTTGAGACAGAGATGGCACTTGGGACATGTATGAGATTCCCTGGTGTGACTATCCTTCATCCATCTGTCTAATCCCTTTGAAACTGTTCACACACCTTGGTATCTGAGCATTTTTCATCCAGGCATGCTGGAAATGGATGATGTCTGGTGTGGATGTGCATGAGTTGCAAAGCTTGCTGGATTCTAAGAATTTCATTGAGGAACCCAGTCTTTATTATCAACAAGAAATGAAGAATTCTTCCTACTCTTTCCTTTTTGCCTTAGGTCAGAAATATCAGTCATCTTAAAACTATGTTCAGCCTCATCCTACTTGCAATCAATCTTTCAAATTATCTAATAAAAGCCTTCATGAAGATCATTGCAAATAATTATGGGATATAGAAATTTTAAATTAACAAGTATAATGGAAACCATACAGTTTCCAAAAACCCTGATAAGTGTTTTGCAAGTTTTTTACATTAAGACAACAGCATCAATGAATGTTTTTCTCAAGAGAGTGTACGGTGGTAGGAATTTAGAGAAATACAAAACCAACACTTCACATACTGAAGACATGAGGAGCAGAAACAGTACTTAGAAGACCTAAAAATGTAAATGCAACATGTAAGTTGGCTTGCAAGTTCATCTTGACCAGGGAGCAGACAGGAACTGGATCAACAACAGTAATACTTTTTCTTCCCTGGGATGCAGTGTGAGTAGAAAGGACTTTGACAGCCCCAAGCATGAACACTCAGAAAACCACTGTGCCTGAAAGAATCACAGCCAAACACAGATGCATAAACAAGGAAAGACAAGGACAGTGACAAAACCACTGCACCAAGCACACACGTCTGCCGTGTCACAAGACAGATGCCCCCAGGCCTGGGAAGGGCTGAGTCAACAGTTAACACATAGAAAATGTGCACTGCTGGGACAGGCTCAACCAATAGAACATTAAAGGACAAACTGATTACAGCTGTAATGCTCACACAAATACTGAGAGTGGACAGCAGAGGCTCTTCAGTGGAATAAAAACCCTCGCAAAATCAAACAGATGAAAACTAAAGCTGGGCTTTATTCCTCATCTGAATTTGTTGGGATTCAAGAGCCAACACAGATCCCCATGGATCATGCAATCCAGTCTGGGCCAGAAGTACCATCTCACCACTACTGGACAGCAGGGTGACAGGAGTACAGCCCAGTTCTTAGTTGTGAAAGGAAGCTGTCTTCTACAACTTCTGCAGGCATGTGCCTTTAAGGTGCCCAGACTGGCTGCAACCTTTTTGTCCAAGGGAAAAGCTGGCAGCTACAGTCCCATGGTTTGAGTTCTGTAATGGCAATAAGCAGTGAGCTCTTGGGATCAGGCATCTGACAGAGCCACAGCATCAGACCACTGTGATCCATCACTGTAATTCTGTCAAAACATGAGGACATGCAGACCAAAGCTTCACACAGGGTCACCCAACTATGTGAACAGCTGAAAAAGCCAAGGCCACATCTCTGCCCTGCTCCACACACCTTACTTTTGGCTGAGCTGTTCCTAAAAGCATTCAGCTCAGAGCTTCTGTGTGCTACCTTGAGTTGGCCACCAATGCTTGGCACCCCTCAGCCTGCTGACAGGGCTATGCTCCTCTGCAGCAACAGTGCACTCACCCAAAGCTGGAGGATCGCAAGTGGCACCTACCAACAAGCCCACCAGTTTAGCACTACTTGTCAGAGGACAGCAGGATAACGCAGCCTAGTGCACTTGTCAGAAGTTGGCAGGATAACCCAGCCACAAGTGCTCTCAGAGCAGTGCACACATTTCATTGCCCAGGCCTTGCTCACTGAGTAAAAAGGAAAGTGCACTGGCACACTCACACTGTAAAAGTGGGAGCCAGACACCTGCAAGGAGCCTTGACGGGAGCAGAAAGGACAGAAGACGTCATGTGATGTTTGCCACATGACATCTGTTCCTGCTGTGTAATATGCTGAGCTAAGGGCATTTTTAATGGGAAAATCCAGCTAGCTGATAGGCACACAGAGTGCAAGTGCAAGGAGCAAAGTTCACAGTTTGGGATTTCGAAGCCCTACCACGGAGTCCAGACTGTTTGAAATGAGCTCCCCACACTTCTGAATGCAGAAACAGCATATCACCAATGAATGCCACTTTCACTGCAGGAGGAACCCTGAAATCCCCAGACAGTTAAAAAGATCTTAATTAAACTCCAATTATTTCAATAGAAATGCAAAGCCTTAGTTTTTTTGGTTCCCATCAGCCAGCCCATTCCCCATCCCTGATGTCTAGACATGGAGTCTGCAGGTCTGTTTACACACAAACTGAAAACAAAAGCAAATCTACGTCACAGACTCCAGCAGCCAAAGATGCAAATAGGATCAATTCAGTTGTTCCAGCTCCAGTTCATGTGCACAAAACCCTGATGATCCCACCACCTGAGGAAAGAAGGCTGGTCCTAACAAATAAGTCTTGAAGTTACACCCTTGGGGCAGTATATGCAATCAGACTACTGCAAGCAGTGTCCCATCCAACTTGTTTAGCAATAAAATGCTCTGCTCCTCTGTCAGCTCCTTCATCAAGCAACTGCTCTTTGCTCCGCTCCAAATTTGGACCTAAACTACAGAATCTAATCCACTCTTTGCAGATTTTGTACTATGTGCCTTTCCTTGATTTTTCTTTCTTTAAAATTCTCCATTACTGTCATTGTCAAAGATGAGCCCTACCCAAGGTCTTGTGAATGGAAACACTGCCAGATCTGGCCTCATCATCCCAAAAATTAAAGACACCTATTTTAACTGACCAACCACGTACAGCAAAAAATCCCCTTTTACTTGAAATGAGTAGATTAGCACAAATCTCACCAATTTCGTATTTTATCTTTTGCACCTAATTTCAAGCCATCACTTCTAAATTCCTGAGAACAGGAAAAAAATTCAACAAAAAAACTCAAACAAACATGTAACACTTGTAACAAAGCAATGGTGTCTTTGTTTCCTACTTCCTTCACAAATACAGGCCCTTCCTAAATAATCATTTTATACAAGGGGTTATCAAGGGTGGCCCTTTCACCCAAGTGGGTACACTGATTAAGCAGCAAAAATTATGTTGCTGTTTTGTTGGAAGGAGTAAAATTATTGTCTTAGGTTACAATGGTATGTATTTTATCACCATCTTCATGGGATGTTGGGGCGGGTGGGGCAGTGTTCCTGATGGCCGCAGAATTGTTTGCTATGGGCCAGTCGTTAGGGCCGGATGGGGCACTTCACTCATCCCCAATGACTGCTGCTAGTGGCCCATCATCCCATTGTGAGATGCCCCGCCCAGGGGGAGGAACCAATGTATCCCGATCTGCATATAAACTGGGATTTGAAGCACCACAAGCAGCTTTTCCACTGGATTCCCAGAGGAAGAACAGATCCTTCTACACCACCACTGGACCTTCAGAGGAGAACTACAGCTTTCACAGGATCACTGCTTCAACAGAATCACATCTGTCACTCCCAGAGGACTGCAGCCACCATCTAAGTGGATTGCTACCAACACCGTGACCAACAGGGTGTCAGGTTGTATTCTGACTCTGTCAGTGTTTTTGTATTATTACATTTTTTTTTCCTATTAAATTGTCGTTCTGACTTTGAGCCTCTCACTGATCTGCTTTCAAACTACCACAATTATGTTGCTGTATTTGCTAAGCAGGAGTCCACAGCTCTCACAGTCATGTTAGTGATCCAGAACCTTGAAGTGCTGGGAACCCCTAGAGAAAATCAAGAGTCTCTCAGTGTTTGGCTGCTTGCAAAGGTTGTTTTTGAGTAGAAACATAAACAAATAATGTCCTAATTAATACAAAGTGATAAAGGTAAAAAACTTGGCTTCATTTCCTATCTGCAACAAGCTGTACAAGGGACTGGCTGAAAGATGGAAATGACAAGACCTTCAAGTGCTCAGTCCCACATTTGGAGCCAGGATTTCATGGGCAGTCAGCCCTTAGTGGCTCCCAGCTTCCTATTGCATCCCAAGCAGCTCTGAAGACGACATCTGAATATGCAGCAATGCATTCAGATGCTCAGGTAGGAAGAATGCTGTGACAAGGTATGACCACAGGAAAGTCATGTGGGGAAACAATTCTCAAGTCAAGAACAGGTAACAGAATCTTCTACCAAGTGTCTCAGTACTGGAGAAGCCAAACTGGCCTGGGTTGTGGCTAGGAAGTGGTGATGGCTGGACAGTGTTTACACACTTAACCATGGGTCCACTCAAAGGGCAGACATAAGTCTAAATTTCTTGTGTTTGAGCTGAGACCATTTTGTGAGAAATACAGCCTGGACACCACCTTAGTGTACCAAAGCAAGTGCCTGGCACAGTACTTGCCAACACTTGCTCATCCTCTGAGCCAGTACTAAACTGATGCTCATGACACTACTGAAGCTAACAGCAAAGCTGTTCTGGGCTGCAGCACTAATCCCCCCTATACAGCAAACATGTAAGCACATGCATAACTGGAAAGGAACAGTTGCGAGGGACTGACTCTATGCTGGAAGTCAGCAGCAGCAGATTGTACACAGCTACAAAGCCCAGACACAGCTGGGAATGAGACCTATGCAGGGGATTGCAAGAAGAGAGGCACCACCCAACAAAGAAGATGGAAGAAGTCTGTAAGACAAACTGGGATGGAAACAGCATGAAAGAGGAAAAATAAACACCATAGCCCCAGCATGCAGACAAAATAATCTTTCCATACTCCTGAAGTTGCTCAGAATTTAGAACAAGAAAGAGGGATTGAGAAGGCAGTAAAGTATTTCACAGGTTGTGTACACATCATTGTGTACTGAATAGCAATACTTTTCTGATTTGGCAATGTGGGCAGCCAGCCTGAGCTGAGCAAGAACAGAGAGATTTAGCAGGTAAAATAAGAGAGTCATAAACCAAAAGTCTTTTGTACTAAAAACCAAAGTAAAAGAGCCCCTTGACAGGCAGTGCTGGCTGTTGAATGAGTTTTTTTCCATTTTTTAGTGTTCTCTCTTCACAAGGAGAAGGAAGTTGCTAATTTGGGTTTGTCTGTACTCTGCAGTTACTGAACACTGTGTAACCCCAGGGAGACAACAATAAACAGTTCCAGACCTTCACCTGCAATAACATACACCAACAAGGCCTTGTTCAACAGAATGGATCAAAACAGGGACCTAGCTAGTAACCATGTATGGTTCAGAAGTGGCTTGGGAGTCTGCCTTACCAAGCAGTACAATAATTTTGGATGGGAAAGAAAGAGCAAACCCTATGCAGAAACAAACTGAAAACACTGAACTTGCTTCTCCACTAAGTAAGTAATTTCTCTGTACTTCTGTAAGAAAAAAAGCATCTCTCTAGGTGACATCCAGAGGGACCTGGACAAGCTTGACAAGTGGGCCCATGGGAATCTCATGCAGTTTAACAAGACTAAGTGCCAGGTGCTGCACCTGGGTCAGGACAATCCCCAGTATCAGCACAGGCTGGGGATGAACAGATGGCGAACAGCCCTGTGAGAAGGACTTTGGGGTGCTGGTGGGTGAGAGGCTGGACATGACCCAGCCATGGGCACTCCCAGCCCAGAAAGCCAAACGTGTCCTGGGCTGCATCCCAAGCAGCGTGGGCAGCAGGGGAGGGAGGGGATTCTGCCCCTCTGCTCTGTTCTATTGAGACCCCACCTGGAACCCTGCATCCAGCTCTGGGGTCCCAGCACCATGGATGTGTTGGACTAGGTCCAGAGGAGGCCAACAAGATAGATAAGAAGAAAAGAGCACCTCTCCTATAAGAAAAGGCTAAGAGAACTGGAAAAGAGAAGGCTTTGGGGTGACCTATAATGCACCTTCCAGTACGGGAACGAAGCCCACAGGAAAGACTTTTTGCAAGTGACAAGGGGGAACGGCTTCAGAGTGAAAGAGAGTAGGTTTAGATTAGATATTAGGAAGAAATTCTTTACTGTGAGAGTGGTAAGGTACTGGCACAGGTTGCGCAGAGAAGCTGATGCCCCATACCTGGAAGTGTTCGAGGCCAGGTTGAATGGGGCTCTTGAGCAACCTGGTCTTAGTGATAGGTGTCCCCTGTACATGGTGGAGGGGATGGAACAAAGTGATCATTGAGGTCCCTTCCAACCCAGGCCATTCTGTGATTCTGTGACATTTCTTGTACAGTCTTAGCCAATTCCTTATGGGTTTTGTTCCATTTCCCCCAACAGAAGTTTCTAAGTCATGCCTGTGTGTTCACCTGTTTGAAAAGCAGTCACAACAGTGACCCAATACTGGGGGTTCTCACAAGTCAGCTTCTGAAACAGCCATGAAATTGGCCAATAAAAATCATCTGCCTCTGGTTCTTCATTTCCTTGAGCTGCCTGTATTGGAAATCTATTAGTGGGCAGCAGTGGAGGTGTGAATTTGCAGTGCAGTGGCTGCTCCAGACCTGCTCCCTCAAGGTACAGTGCAGTCCTTCCCCGGGAAGTGAGCAGGTGTGGGAGGAGCTGCAGCCTGCATGATGCAAATGCACACCTCCACTCACCATGGGGCAATTTTCCCAACTAGAGACACTCACAGGGTATGATTTTCCCACCTAGAGGCAAGTTTCTACTGCAGTTTTTGTCTCTCCAGCCTTCTCGGAAGGCTGGGCAATTCTGGATGTGGCAGCTCTGTGTCCCTTGCCCATGCAGCTTCTTGGATCACTTGGTATTTATCCCATCTGCAAAACAGCACAACAGCTGCTCTTTGAAGAAAGCTGTGAAGGCCTAAGAGTTAACATTTACATGAGCTTAGCAGGGGCATGATTTGCAATCAACATTTCTCAATCTCCCTACCACTTTCTTACAAGGCATTGGAGAAAAATGCCCACATCTCCACTTCTATCGTGATAAACTACAGGGGCAATGTCAGCAAAAGAAAAACGTGGGCAATAAAGTTTATAAATCCTCAACCAGGCAAGAGGTGGAAAAGAAGGGACTTCCCAGCCTATTCCCAGATTACCTTCGAGCAAACAGCAAACAGCATAAGGACTCAAAGCACCACCATGTTAAGCAGAAGACTGGAGATGCAAATGAGATTGCCCAGCTGCAAACAATGGAAGAAAGAAGTGCAGAAGCCCTGTCTGCAGTTAAGGGCTACTCAAGTGATGCAGCCTGGGCTGCTGTGCTATTTCCTGCACCGTGATCCCCCCACCAACGCTGTCTGGGGCAGCAGCACTTCAGACATTTGTCCTGAGCTGCTGTCCCTGCCCCTGCTGCGCTGCTCTCATCTTCTGCTCCTTCCCTTCCAAACTCTGCACCAGTGACAGGACAGGCTTCAGGATGCAGGGGAAAGGGTCGAGCATCAGTCAAAACGCCCCAGCCCTATAACCAAAGGTCCTCCCATCCTGTGCTACTGGGGCATGCTGCAAAATGCAGATCTTACCTATTCCTAAGCAAATGCCACTTCCACTCCCCAAACGAGCATCACCCTGCAGCGAAGATACCCCACGTAAGAAAGCATTATGTCTGTGATCGCACTGGGCAGGGACAACAACAGACACTGCTGCCTGGTGCATTTTGCTCAGAGAGGAGCTGCATGAACAACCTCCAGCAGGTTTGCAAACACAAAGGCACTTGCCACAAGTGCCTGTACTAGTCTGTGAAGCTCCCTGCAGAAAGCTGTGCTCTGCTGACCCTCACCTGGTAACAAAGGAAGGGGAAAAAAAAACCCCAACAAACAGAAAATACTTTTCCCAGTGTGGATGATGGGTCCCTATTTCTGAGGGCATCAAGATACTCACTGTGATGCTTTCCAACCAGCAATTACTTCTCAGCACTACTCAGTGCACCCCTGCTTTCCCCAAGTAAGACTTCCTTCTTTTTAACTTTCTATTACAAAAACAAGTTTGGACACTGAGCCCCAGCCTGTCCTGACCTCCTGCAGGGTAGCCCAGTCATGGTCAGAGAGCACACACCCAAAGGTCCGGTGTCTGAGGGTGGAACACACCCAATGCTACCCAAGGAAAAGAACAGGGATCTTCCCAAGCCAGGCCTGAATGAACTCATCATTTGCCTGATCTCCTGTGCTACCAAATTCTCCTGAGGATGTAGGCAAAGGCAGGGGCTGCAGGGAGCAGACACAAGTCTCTGGGTAGAAAGCACTTACCCCACGCCCCAGCCCATGCTGTTGCTGCTGCGATATCCAGCTTAGCAGCCAGCCTGGCACTCTGCACACCACTCCGCCTCACCTGGGAGAAGTTCAGCCCATTGAGTGGGTGGCACTGCTCTTCTACCTTCTCCACAGCGCCCGTTTGCTTCCTCAGCCGCTCCGCTTCCTGGGCCAGGAACAGATCCAGGACAGGCACGCCACGTGACTTGATGTCCACCTCTGTCAGGGAGTTCACCATCAGCATCACCCAGACCGGCCTCTTCCGCTCCCAGTTGCCAGCAATGGCATTGAAGAGGTAGTCTGCATACAGCCCTTTGCCCCTCTGGTCTGGGGTCATCCAGGACGGCATCATGAGCTTGACATACTCCAGGTGTCGCTTCAGCCGGCGGTAGATGTCACGAGGCAGCACATCCTGGAGGCTCTTCCCCTGTGGCAGGAGCTGGCAGCTGGTGAGAGCAGAGATGGTGTAGGGATCAGTGAGATCCAGCTCAAAGTACACGATGTGGCTCTGCTGGAAGGCTTTCTTGGAGTTCTCTGGGATGAAATCCCAAACACGTGTGTATGGGACGTGGATGGTGCCAAAGAAATAAGATGGGGGATCTCTCTTGATTGTCCACAGGAAGGAGTTCAGTTCATTTTGCTGGGAGAGAGGGAGACACAGCTGAGTAAGTACACACATTTATGCCAGGCCACTGCAGCAGAGGGCTTAAGGAAAACACGGTGCCAAGCCAGCAGGTCACCATGTCAGAATGGACTTTCCCTAAAGTGACTTAGATCACATAAAGTCCTCTTTGACCATTGTTCTTCTCAGGTCTTGAGGCAAAAATTCCATTTTCATTAAATAAAAACTAACACCACCTGATACATCACCTGAGTATCTACCAAAAGCAGCAGCAGAGCACAGCCCTAGCATACTGTAATTCAGGCACAACACTTACCCAACTTCTGCCTTTCATCAAGTCAAAAATTGGCATCACTTCGCTAAAGCAAAGCAGGACAGCAGGATTTCTATCACTTTCACTTCAGCACAGCAATGCACCTTTCATCAAAGAAATTGCTGTGACACTTAGTCAGGAGGTGGTGCAGCATCATGGGTGAACTTCCCACCTTGAGTGTGCTGGTTTTGGTTGGGGTGGAGCTCATTTCCTTCACAGTGGTTAGTATGGGGCTGTGTTTTGGATTCGTGCTGAAAACAGTGCTGATATTATAGAGATGATTTTGTTATTGCTGAGCAGTGCTTGCAAAGAGCCAAGGCCTTTTCTCCCTGTCGTATGACTGTCAGCATGCATACTGAGGGTGCACTAGATATTGGGAGGGGATACAGCCAGGACAGCTGACCCTAACTGACCAAAGCAATATTCCACCCCATATGGCATCATGCTCAGCACAAAAAGCCGAGGAGAGGGGACATTCAGAATGATAGGGTTTGTCTTCTCAAGTCACTGCTACGTGCGATGGAGCCTGCTTTCCTGGGGATGGCTGAACACCTGCCTGCCTCAGGAAATGGTGAATGAATTCCCTGTTTTGTTTTGCTTGTGTGCGTGACTTTTGCTTTAGCTATTAAATTGCCATTATCTGAACCCAAGACTTTTCCCACTTTTACCTTTCCAGTGCTCTCTTGCATCCCATGGAATGGGGATTTAATGAGTGCAGTGCTTGACTGACAGCTGGGGTTAAGCCACAACACCAAGACACCATGAAAATGAGTAACACAAAACACAGCTGGCAGGCAGACTTGCTGGAGCAGGTAGAAATAAAGTTTTGCACATGGCAGACAGATACCCAGCCAAGACACCCTCACAGCCCAGTACTTTCTTGAGTAGCAGACAAGAGCATGCAACACCTTGGAAAATAAGGGAAAAAATCTGCAGGCCAAACCTGGCCTGTGGTTTCAGGGTATACCCTTGTAAACACAGAGGAATAAAAAAAAGGCATCTTTTTTAAAATTAGCTTTTAAAATCTCTCAAAACCCACAGCCATCAGGAAGTAAGAATCAGATTTAAATTTGTTCTGCTGGAAAATAAACCTCACAGCATCAGCTGGGATACCTTAATACAGGGTTGTGGTGTTTCCACAGGGCAGAGGAGCAGATGGGGCAACATGGATCCTGCTTGAATCCTTTCAACTCACGTTACACCAGCAGCAGACACAGCCTTCATCACCCACAGCAGCCCACTGGTGCAGCAGTACTTACTGGAGCAATGGACACAAGCAGTGTCTGTCTGCACAGACAGGAAGAGGTAGCCTCTGCATGTATAAGTAAGAGAACAGGCTTCCAGATGCACTCAAACATCTGGTCAGTCTTGAGCCAGCAGATAACTCTAACCTCAGTACAGGGGCTAACTGTGCATGTATGCTGATCTAAGAAGCCTGCCTGACTGCCAAAAGCAGAACAGGCTGCTTGGAGGAATTTGCTGGAAGCACATTGCCTATAAATTTCTGACACTAAAGACTCAGGGTCAGAAAGGTTAATCTTAAAGACTGCTCTGCAATGGCTCATCCCTGACAGCCTTCTCCAGCAGCTCTCTACATCAAAACCAGGCTACAGATCAAGCAGCACTTCAGCTACATGCTACCACCAGCCCACTTCACCTGCATGGACTATAGAATATAGAATACTCTGAGCTGAAAGGGACGCACGGGGATCATTGAAGCCCAACTCCTGGAGCTGCAAGGGAGAGCCCCAAGAATTGCACCATGTGCCCAAGAGCATTGTACAAACCAAATATATTCCAAAGGGCTCTTCAGGATATGTTCTGCAGCATATCAAGAGTCTGAAGGCAACTTCAGACCCTGGCAGCACCACTGTGCAACTCCAAATCCCATAGAACAGTCCTGGAATGCACACCTGAATTACAGGGCATAAAAACTCTCGTGAACACCATAGGAAGAAGGGAGAACAAACATGAAGAGCACGAGGGGGTAGAAAAGATAAGGGGTAATGGGTGAACAAAAATCTAACATAGACCTGGGAAGAACACAGGAGAATGAATATGCAAAGTAAAACAAGAGAGAAAATGAGACAGGGTTCTCCCCTGGCATTATAGTCAGAAGGGGAAAATGAAAGGGAGTGCCACTGTGGCAAGAAATGAACTGAAAGTAGTGGTCAGGCAGCAAGGAGGAAGGACAAGAAGTGCTGCTTCCTACCTACTGCAAGTATAAAGACAGAGAAGGCACCTGGGACAGGTACGAGGTTAGGAGGTCATTATTCCTTCTCTTCATGCAAGTCTGGTCGTGTATGTGGGAGTGCACAAAATCAGCTATGACTGCAAGGAACTGTACAGAACAAGTGGTCACCAGCCAGCTTTTCAGCTCCTCAATAAATCCAGCAAGAAGGCTCAAGCCCAGATGACTGGTACCAAGCTTTAACACAATCATCAGCACTGCTCTGGACTAGTGCACAGAGCCCAGCCAGAAAGGCTTTTGGCATTATACTGGCTTTTTTTTCCTCTGCTCATCCCCGCAACTTTCCTAATCAGATACTGAAAGCAGAGTAATGCTGCCAGCTACCAGTGGTACCTCTGAAGAAATAAAACAGGCCATCAGGCACAGACTACGTGAAGTGTTCCTTTAAAAAGCCTGCAGCACAGGCAGAAGGAAAGCAGGCTGAGACACAGTGAAAATTTTTCTCAAGACCTAGACATTACAAAGCAAAGCAGCTGAGCACTCTTGGCACTTGCATGTCAAAAGGTGTAGCTATGAACTTGGGAAATCACCCTAAGCACCATTCAGACCTTCCTTCACAGAAAGCCTGGAGCCAGCACGAGAGGACAGAGAAACCCCAGTTTCCCACCACTGATGGGAAACTCCCCGGATGCTGCAGAATCAGTTTCCAGGCACCAGCAGTTGTTATCATCACCAAGTGATGATACAAGGGGAGCTCACAAAGCTCACACTCCCTCTGAAAAGCAGCACTACAGCTGTTCCGGACATGCTAGCTCCTCACACTCCTTTGGCATCTTCTTTTCCTTCCAAAGTGAAGACTGGAATCCCAGCACTGCTCTGCCTCTGTGCCAGACCCCTGTGAACAGCCTGATACCGCTCTGTGAGAGAGGCGGAGGGGCAAAGCCCCTGGAGTGCCTCAGCAGGTCTTTCTTTCCCTGCTGTACCTTCGGGCACTCCCACCTCCCTGCCCACCTCCCGGAGCTCTCGCATGTCTCAATGCAGCTGCAGAGAGGGAAAAGCAAGGATATAATCTCACCCCAATAAAAGGGAAGCTGTTAAACAGCACTCTAGGTAGCCATGAAATAGCTCAGGAGCACTGCCGAGGCTTGTTCAGCATCACACCATACACCATCACTGCAGCACCTCACTTCCCTGAGAGCATGCAGCAGATAAAAGTGCTACAACCCAATTTTCCTTTGCAGTAAGATCCTTTAAGGCAGCTGTTGCAAAAAAAAAAAAAAAAAAAAAAAAAAAAAAAAAAATTTAAAACAAACAAATTACAGTCAAAATGTTGTCCTGGAGGCTTATGGCAACTGGGCTGTACAGCTTGAAAAACTTCAGTTCCAGCAATGTAACAAAAAGATTCATGAACAGATCAAGATGCATAGATGCATATTTCTGTCTCCACTCTGCAATTCACAGGTGGTACTCAATGCATTACTCATCACAGGAAAAACCCTGAGCCAGGGGAAAGAGAGGCAATCTCACAAGAGAACACAGCTCTCCCAACTTCTTGGCACACCAAGGTCCAAGGAATCATCAGATCAAGGTATCTCTGCAACAATGATGAAGCATGATTGCATCCTTGTTGCAGCTCAGCACTACAGCGTGGTGCCTTCTCCTCTGCCTTATCTCCTCAGTAAAAAAGCTGACACTGTCACACAGAATGCACTGGGCTGGGACTTGTGGGATCCACTCCCTGCCACAAGACTCAGAAAGCTTCTTTCTCAACTGTGGCTGCACAGGGGACAAACTCCACTGTCCACTGAGGTGCAATGGGAACACATAAGGACAGACAACACATCCCCAACATGAGACGACAACAGTGTCAGCCATAGCAAAAATTCTGGAAAAGCATGGTGCACATCAAGGGTATTTCCTTGGGAGTTGAAGTTCCTTCTTTTTGACTAAAACACCCAAGTCTCAGATTTTGTTAATTTTAACTAGCCCAATCATCTTGCTTTTCCATCACTATTTATAGATCCATTATAGGATGCAACCTGTAGTCTTCAAATACATAAATACTACTGAATTTGTCAGATATCATACATCACTTCAAGTGAGGCAGCAATGATTCTCCCGGAAGAGATGTGCCAAAGAAAATCAGAGAAAGTGTCTTCTTTTTTTTCAGAGAAACTAGCTCAAATTGAGCCAAATGAAGTACAAACAAGAGTAAAATTGGCAAATATCCAGAAAAGAATTCAGGAAAAGCACCAGGAGGAACAAGGAATTCATCTAGTGACAGCTCTCCAAACATCTAGAAGAGTATGGGAGTACAAAAAACTAAACAAGAAAGTAAAGACAGAAGGCTGGGGTGATACAGGGAATGAAGGCTTAGAGGGAAAGGAAAGCTGCAGTCTAGAGACTGAGGAACTCGATGGAACTCCAGACATGGACAACCTACACCTGGTCTGCTTCCTTCTACATGAGTTCTGCTTCCTTCCATCTTCTGTCTCATCTGTGCAGACCATGCACTTCAAAGCACAAAGTGCATACCTCACTATGCAGGTAGGTTCCTTCTGTGGCTTCATTGTCTTTCAGGACCCCTAATATTCACCACTTGGCCTCACAGCCACACCTTCCAAACCTCAGCCCAGAACTGCAGTTTCTCTATCCAGAGTATTCTCCTGCCTTGTTTTTCTTACTTGCTACAGAAGCCAAAGCACGTGGCACCGCAATGTTTCACCCAGGCAGGCAGCCCTATAACCCTCCCTATATGGCTTTCTCCCTCTCTCTTATCTATCCTGGCATCATATCTTGTCATTTTCCTTTACACCTAATTGAGCCAAAGATTTTACTCACCATATTACGTGCCCGTGCAACCATGGTAATGCACACAAAAATGCCAGCCACATTTTTAACAGTACTTCTCTTGAGCTTTTGCCCACCTGCATTACTGACACTCTCAAACTCAGCTTAAGATTTAAAGCAGAACTCACTTGGGGATAAACACTGCACTGGCTACAGCTACTAAAAGAACATGTCCCAAGTGCCAGAAATGTAAAATAAAGTTTTTAACTAAAAAGCCACAGGTTAAGAACAGACGGATGACTTGCTCTGCTGAAGGGCATATATGGGGAAAAGTAGTCATATAAATTAATTGGCCCTCTATCAGGAACAACACATCATAAAATACTAACCAACTACAACTACAAACATTCCACAATTAATCCCTGAATGCTGGCTTTCATTTTTCCAATACACTCCAATGTTAAGCAAAAAGAAAGCAGTACCAGACCACGTTACTTAGTATCTGGAATATGACCCAAAAAGATTCCAGCATACTTTATTTTAAATTAACTGTTTTCAATGTCTTTTTTTTTTTTTTTTTTTTTTTTTTTTTTAGAATGATGAGGCACATTATTATAGCTTTAACTATAATTTGGAGTCAGGATGAGAAAGCCCTCTGAAGTCTTGTAGGTTCATTCCTTAACATAGCAGTTTTTTAGACAACAACACACATACTTCGGTGATGGCAGAGACTTAGGCAACCTGACAAAAAGAAGAAAACTAGACCTAAGAGAGGTAAGAAAAGGAATCCTATAAAGAACTAAACTAAATTTAAAAACCATCTGTGGTGATGCAGGAACAAGACAGTGTATTTTTCCTACAGAGTTCATATAAATATTCATAAGGATAAACTCAACAGTTTTGTAAATAAGGCAGACACTGCCATTCCTAGACAGTGTAGTTATTACCACTGTCCTAATGACCCTCGGAAACGGCCTGCCAATTCCAGAACTACAGGTGGTCTCACATTTTAATGACAGAGTAATCAGCAGATAATTACCTATCATTAACACATTTCACCTCCAGTCTTGCTAGCAACTGGCAGAAGTCCGGTCAGTTGTTCCTCAGAAAAACTGCCTGCATGTCCCACCCAATCTGTGAAGTTATCCATTTCCACAACCATTACTTCTTCTCAGGCTCTCAGGAGCTGTCCTTTTTGTCCTTGCTCTCATTAGCTCCTTGCAGTAGTTTCATACCAGTCCACAGGCTTTTGCACCTCATGCCCTCAAGGAGAAGGGGGCACCCACTCCAAAGGCTTGACCTGGCTTTTTGGCAGTGTCACAGCTGGCCACCTACAAATCCAGTTGACAAACTGGTTCCAAACAAACTGTAAAGACACTATCCCTCAAGGTAGGGCTAGGCTCTGTTTAACTCAAGCTCAGGCAGACACCTCCAGTGAAGCACATACAGCTTGGCATATGGCTGATTCCATAATGCCCTAAATCCTAGGAAAAGACATCCTGGGGAACCAGCATGCTCCTAGAGGCAGGAAGGCCCCAAGAACAAGGGCTATATGTAGGTGCATGGGCATGTGAGAGAATGGAGTAAAGTCATAGAGCAGACCTTCCTCAGTTGCAAAACTTTCTCTCACCTACCCTGCAGTGAGCCTGCTGTGGCTTTGGCACCTCCCCAGTGCAGCAGGTCTGCATTTACTTCTAAGGGCTTCCAGTTTCCTTAGGAGCTGTGGTGGTGGAGTTAACCCTGCCTGGGAGGGAAGGTGAAGTGGTGGTACACATATCCCAGAAGCACGTCAGGTCCAAGTAGATGCCAACAGACAGCACAGATAGCCTGTTGACACAAAGTAAGTTCAAGAATGCTTTTCCTACATGATTTTTGGTACTTTTATCTCAGAAGCTTCAACGAGAATGACTTTTTCTTATTCTTCACAGGAATGACAGACACCTTCTACACATGCTTCACACTGGCCATAACATCACCCCTAACTGGAGTAGGGATGCTCTGCTGTGCTAACCACCCACCGGAGCTAAGTCAGTACATGCTGCTCCTGGCTACTGCAGTCAAGCTGCTAAGTTTTGGAGACGAGCAAAACCTAACATGATGTGTAACCGCGTTTTCACTCCAAATGGCCATTTACTGCTACAGCACGCTCGGCGTTCTGAATTGGAACTGGGTTGTAGCTCTGCGTGGGATGCTGGCTGTAAGTCACTCCCGGCCAGTCTGTCTGCTGGCGACCACCGCAGCTCGTCCTACTCAGCGCAGGCAAAAAATCCTGCTGGGGTCCACCGCGGGGTCCTCCTCCCCCGTCACGCTCTTCCGTCACCACCCAGGGATGGGCGCACGATCCCAGCACCCTCCCGCACAGCCGCGGGAAGCCACGGTGCCGCTGCCGAGCGCTTGCCGCCCGAGCTGACAGGGACCTGAGCCGCGGCCGGGGCGGCCCTGCACACAGCCCCTCCCGTCACCGCACCCGGAGGGGACCAGACCCCCGTCCCCAGCGCTGCGGGCGCGGGGCGGGGCGGGCGGCACCGCACCCCGGGCGGGAGGGCACCCCAGGGCAGGAGGGCACCACGGGCGGCGCTTACCTTTCTGCGGAGCGGGCAGGCGGCGGCGCGGCCGTGCCGGGCTGTGGCCAGCAGGAGGAGGGAGCCCTGCAGCAGCAGAAGCAGCAGCAGCAGCAGCAGCAGCGGGAGGCACAGCCCGCCGGGGCGCACCATCCCCGCGCTGCGCGCTGCCTGCGGACCGCGTCCTCCTGCGGTTTCTGTTTTGTCCCCCCAGCTTCCCCGCTTCCACACCTCCCGTTTTACTTATTCTTTTTTTTTTTTTTTTTTTTAACTTCTTTTGCCTTCTGTTTTTTTTTTCTTCCCCCTCCCTGTTAGGGTTTGTTATTGGCCGTCCGAGTCAATCCCAGGGCTCTCGCAGGAGCGGCCCCGTCCCCCGGCTAAGTCCTGCAGTCGCTGCCCCCTCCTCTTAAAAGGTCCCCTGCGGGGCGGGGGGAGGAAGGGGAGGGCGCGGGGCCCGTCGCACCGGGGGCGGGCGATGGGGCGGCATCGGGGGGGTCCGGCAGCCACCGGCCTGGCAGTGCCACGCAGGGACCTCGCCCGGCCCCGCGGGGCTGTGGCGGCCGCGGCCCCGTCCCCGTCCCGCAGCCCCCGGCGATCCCGCCGCGTCCGGACCCGCGGGGAGCGCAGCACCCCGGCTCTGCCCGCCCTGGGCCTGCCCGCCTGTCCCTGCCCTTCCTACTGCTCTCCTCAAGTGAATGTAAAATGGAATATTGCGATTCTTCGCAAGCTTTTTTTATTGTCCGTTGGCTTGAATTATTTTGACTCCTTGTTTCATGGGCGGCCATTCCAAAATTGTGGATCCCGTGTGCTTTGCACAAGCAGTGTTCACAGCATCACCGAATATTCTGAGTTGGAAGGGACCCGCACGGACCGTAGAGTGGCCTATACAGGGATCGAAGCTGGGACCTTGGCGTTATTAGTACCATGCTCTGAGTATGATCCTTATATGATCAAAAATACACTGAAACATGTATCACTCTCTTATAGTGAAATACAGCGCTCCTGCCGGGGAGGCTAGTGTTTAAATCTTCATGAAAGTACACCTTGCTGTTAAGCACAGTCTTAAAAATAAGCACAGCCAGAAATACACCAGGTTTTAATCCAGTGCAAATTAAAAGAATGAGCTTTCATAGGTCTCTAAATACTCAGTAGCTTCCCCCTGATAGTTTTATTATGGCATGTGTAATTAATTCACATATAGCAAAAGTGTTAGCACTTTCACAGCTTAAACTGTGTAAACCTTTAAAATTAAAACGCTAACAGTCTGTGGCTTACTAAGGTGTACGGCTATGGAACACTCCCTCCTGCATCATCCCTACTTCTTTTAATTAAGTACTTCCCAGCAACAAAGCCAAAATCTATTGAAGCCTTAAATAAAAAGACAACAGAGGTCGAATGAAAGGGAAAATGTGTGTCACTCTACAAAGCAGTATCTTTTTGTTTAAGTAAAAGAATAAAGTGTTGCTTTTATGCAGCTCATTCTCTATGATTAATTTTTCTACCTTTTCTCAGTATTATTATATATAATAATATGTTATCTATTAATATAGTATATATTAGCAATATATAGTATTATATTAGGAATATATATTATATTAATATATTAATCACATATACTATCCAGTAATAGTATTTTTACAATTTCTACCTTAGTAGTGACCATTATGCTCACTGTCCTTTGGGGATGAATGAGATTTCTTCTGATTTTTTTTTTTAATTGCTGGTGGTCTTGACCTACCTGTGGGCTTAGTACACAAAATGAACAAAGATGGTCTTAAAAGACCACTGTAAATTCTTTATTGATGTGGACCATTCCTTCCAAAGCTGTGTATGTGAAAATACAATGCACAAAGCAACACAAGACAAGCCTCTCTGGCTGTTTGCAGACTCAGATAGTCACTGTCTCTTTAGCTTTCCCATTTTCTTACTTCTAAACACATCTTTTTCTAGCCCAGAGATCCAGATATCTGTCCCAAGGTTAAATTCTGGTTCAGAGTCAACAGCAAACTTCCCATCAGCTCAAAGAAAGAAAAGGTGCTATTCTTTACTTTGGTCTGGTTTTTTGGTGCAAATTGACTGCTTCCAGAAGAAAGTAAGCAGAGCCAAAACCCTTCATTGTTTTGCCTTCTTTTATGTGCATTACTGTATTTCTGAATCTTGTGGATTTTGATGAGGAGAATTATACTGGGGTTATACATGAAGTGCATCTTCTTTTGTTAGGTCATGCCAACCATTTAGAGCAAAGAGCATTATGTGACCAAGGATATGGTATTTATGCAATGAATAGTAGTTGTTGTCCATAAATATTTTAATTTTTTTTTTTTTTTTTAACAGCAGGGAAAAATACTACTAGCATTTTGCCAGACATTCAGGTACTCTGTAATAATCAGAGCAAGAAGTGCAGATGGTACCTCTTTCTTTATCATTCTGCCCCCCCAAAAAGAACACTGATTCAACACATGGGCTTCAAATAGTGAGTTTTCCCTTCAGTCACAGATAGTTATGCAGCTTTACTGAATGTCACTCCTATAAGCCCAGTGTAAAACATAACAACAACATTTTCTTTGCTCTGGAATGCAGTAAGCCAGACTCATATTTGGTCATATGCATATCTGGGCATGAAAACCAAATAGCATTCATACAATACCCTGATCATTCTATAGAGAATAAGAATAAATTTTTCATGGCAGACTGATTAGGTACCTTCTGTGTGACTGTTTGGTTTGCTTTTTGTTTTAAAGTAGCAAAATACATAACAGTGCTTTCTGAAAAACAGCTCACAGGCCTACAGGCAATGCAGATTAACATGCTGCTTGGCCTTATTTTTGAATTGGTGGCAAATGCATTCTCTGTGGTGAATTGCTAATGAAAAATAGGGAACAAGAAAAGACAAAGGCAGTGTCTTAAAGAGACTTCCATAGTAATTTTTATTTGCACTGCAACATTTCAGTAGAAAGCCACACCCTAGCTCTATTAGCAAAAACCTAAGAGATAAACCCAACATTTTTATTTTAAAAATTTCTCTCTGTAGAATGGCCAGGATTTGTTTATCCCAGTCCCTTGCAAAATTACTTCAGTAGGACTTCAAAATGTCCTTACATCTAGGTATGTGCTTATGAACACTGTCCAGAAAGGGTAAACAAGCACTCAAATGCTTTTCTGGATCAGGGCCTTAGACCACAGAGAGTCTGTGGCCTGAGTTGTCTAGCTGGTACTTAATTCAAGGTAACTGAAGAAGCTGTGTCTCTTACAGCAGCACAGTTTGAGCAGCTAGTTGGAGCAGCTGTCGTGTGCAAGCAGTTGCTCACACTCACATCCCAAGCTTTAGGAGTGCCTGCAGGTGGGGCCAAGAGGTGACCTGGGTTGTGTGCAAAAACAGGCTATCTTTTTTTTTTTTCTGTCACCTGATGCTTAACCGCAGTCAGTTTCCCATGCCATAAGAGCGTTTATGTGGAAATGGCTGAGAGGCTGTCAGAGGCACAAGTCTCCTCAAGTGGGTGATACCGGTGACAGATCTGCAGAGCATCACAGTCCAAAACTCCTGCACGTGCTAATTGGGATGGCATGCATCCATGTGCACATGTGACACAGCACACAGAGATTGTTCATGTGCCTTTGTTACCTAACATTAACCTGCAGTGGGAAAGAAAGCCACCTCATACAGCCAAACACAGTAAACCTTGAGTGAAAGAAGCTGCCACAAAAGGGGTTTGCACAGAGTTCAGGACAGAATTATTTTCACAGTCCTTTAAACAGGCAGGTCAGCTCTGATTCACCCACTGTTGGACATGAATTCAAAATAGATTTTAAAGACCATGAAAATTAAGCATGAGTATTTCTCACCATTTAAAATTATGAAACAGATATCATAAAGCACATAATAAAGGAGCAAAGGAGCTTTCTTCATCAAGTTGAGAAAAAGTACTCCATCTGCATTTGAAAGGAAGTTTGCTTAGAAGGATTGATGTGGACTTCAGAGATTCATGAACACAGAGTCCCAATTATGCCTCCAGATAAAAAAGGGTTAGTGAACTTTGTAGTATGTTACTGTATGAAAGTGTTAGGTCAGCTGGAAGGGAAATATGGGGAATATATTACAAAGTGAAGTGGTTACATGTAATTATCAAGCATAGTTAGCCAAAAGCCAAAAATAAAGAGAAAATAGTGGAATTCTGTTCTCCAAATGCATCTTAATAATAGTAATCTCAATTTGAATGGAGAGAAAAAGCTAAACAAAAATAAATCTCTTCGACTTTGAAAGGAGGCGAAGAGAAAGTACATGACCATAACAGGGAGCTCTGAATTGTGCTAGGCCCCAGCACTTTTGAAATAAAGGAAAGGATCATTTGAAGCCAGGCTGGAAGGACAGTTTACAAACTGCTTTCCCCAATCTGAAAGTATTTTTTTAAGAGTGCAATCAAGACTCAAACTATTAAAAATGTGAGAATAAAGTCCTAAGAAAATAATAAAAAATACTGTGAGTTAGTCAGTTAGTAGTTCATAATGTTAGGAAGAATAAATGTAAACAATTGTAAAAAATGAATGTGATTAATGCATAATTGTATTAAATTCAGTAAATAGGGATTTAGTCCCTCTCTCTGTGTGGGAACTCTAGCTCCAGTGCTAGTAGACATATGGCCCTCAGCCCTGCTGGCAGAAAAACAGCTGCTTAGGTCTTGGAAAGGAGGGATGCAACAGCCCCTCTTCTCTTTGCACTTCCTTCTTAAGCCCTTCACTGGGCTGGAGGAAAGATGCAGGAGAAATCAGTCCTGGAAACTCAGGTGAGCCCTAGTCCTGTGCACATAAGCATCCATCTGGGAAGCAGCTGGAAAGACTGGGCCCCTCAGGAAGGCTTCAGAATTTGTAAAACCTTTAGTTTATGTAGGTATATTTCTGATGTCTTCTAGGATATATCAGGACAGCTTTGCTTTGGAACAACTGATGGAAATCTAAACCACTTAGATGTGCATTGAATTCAGTTTATCCATTACATTAGCTTTTTTTTTGCTTCAGGATGTTTTGGGGGGAGAAAAGCTATCCTCATTTTATAGCAACTGTAATTAAGGATTTTCCACAAAGAGGAGAGGAGTTTTCCAAGACATAACACTTATTTTCTCCTGGATTTTTAACTTGCTCTGAAAAAATATAAGCAAGCATGTCAGAGTTGAAGACGCAATGTAACCAACGCTAACTTGTTACAAAATGTTGTCTTAACAATATGTAAAGTGCCTTTTTTTTTTTTTTTTTTAACCAGATAAATACATGATGAATGCTTCCTGCATTTACTAAGGTGGTAACAGAGCCATAGAGTGCATCATGGGAGTGAAGCTTCAGCACAAAGCAAACCATTTTGGGTTCTTTTTCAGGATACTGACTTCAGTGGGGTGGAATTTTTCTTTGGGGTGGTGAAGGTCAGATCAGGCATTTGTGGCACCACAGAACTGCCATGTATTTTCCAACCCATTCCGACCTGCCTTCTGAGAAGCATTTGAATGTGTCCTTGCTCGGCAGCAAGCCACTGCTTACCCTGCTGGGTTATTTGCTATACAGACTTGCACAGCTAATGACCATTCCTTCCTCAAGGCATTTAACACTCATATCTTGTGAAGAGTTACATAGGCAGTTTGCTTCACTAGCTGCAGAATGTCCCAGGAAAATTAAAGAAGCAGAATACTGAGAAAGTTTCATGCAATTCTGGATTAGCCTTGAGCTCTCTCAAGAAACCACATGGCTGGATATGAGCCTGTCAGTGATTATCCTTTACTTTACTGCAAAGATTCTTGTTTCTTGTCAGCCCATCAAGTGGAGCAGAGCTGAAATTAAGTTTTTATTCTAGCTCTGTTTCCATGGGTAATTTTCTTTTAGTCAGCAGTTGCTTTTCTTTCTGTCAACTGGGAATTTTCTTTCTCCCCACTAAATCCTGAAGAAAATGCCTACACTTCTTCATCAGGATTAAAGAAGATAAATTTAAAAGAGCCAATAAATGTGCTTTCTACTTATTCCAAGAAACAGCACAACTCTAGCTTGGCAGTTCTTAATGCTGAATTTATTTTCTGAAACTGCATTTTTGGGTGGGGAGGGGACTAATAACTGCCTTTAGTCACAGCTGTTGCACCTCACTTTGCCAAGCAGGTGATCTTGAAGAGCTGAAACGCTGTCCAAATCTTATCAGGCACCATGAACATTTCTGCTCAAAATGCTGTGATACTTTCTTAGCCAGTCTGGATCTGATTTGCACTCTCTCCACTGACAGTTCTGTCCAGGATTTCACTGACCACAGGATTACTCCCTAAATCCTGTGTTAAAGATGTGCTACAAAAACAGGCCAAATTACCTCCTCTGCACCCACTATGATGACATAAAACAAATTTTTTCATTGCGGTGTCTTTCAAGTAAGTAAGTTGCCAGGGACATGAAAGCAGCAGGACCATGTTCCTCCAAACCAGGAGGGTTCTTGGACATATGCTTAACTTAAAGCAGATGGACAGTACCACAGCTGAACCAGATCTCCACTTGGGGCTGTAATCTGGTCAAACACTCTGTTGTGCAGAAAACAAACCCAAACCAGAACAACAAAAGGAAGCTGAACCCTCTGTTGGTCTATGTGTTTACCACTGAATACATGTAGAAATACTTAGGAGGGAAATTCCTGGGGAGAGAGTTCTTTCCTAAGGATATCTCCTCACCATGTGAAGATTAAAGACCTGGTACTGAGCCATGTGTGCCAAACCATTAGCAAGACCACGCATTCTTCCCCTGATCCCAGGCACATGCACTGAAGTTGCTTCACGCTGTTTATTTGTCCTTCCAGTGGTGGGCAGCGCTCCTACTTAATTACTGTGACTATCTGCAGCTATTTTAAACCAAAACCTCATTTTTTAAGCTTCAGAGGCATTTGCTAGAATTAGCTTTGAAATTTCATGAGGCCTGTAGCCTTCTGTCAGATAGACAGGGACACTTAACCTATTGCCAGAAAATGCAAGATCCAAAGCAGGACTTCTGTGCATCTCTCAGGTCACTTCATCTCCATACCTGAGAAGCAGTCAAGCTAGCTGCTACACCTTTGTTCTCCCCAGGCCGTGGGATCAGCTTTTGTCAGTAACAGAAGCCCATAGGCTCATCTCATCTGCTTTCTTGAGTCTGCACACAAAGGGTCAGAGCTACTTTCGCAGCCCAGACTGCACAGGATTGCAGCCCAAGTGAACACCCACGCACGGATGGGATCTGCACAAGATACTGTGCAGACAGGGTTTTGAACAGCACTCAGCATTGACTCCAGTTTCTTTCTCTGCAGATAAGGGGGTTTGGGATGTATTGTTTTCTTCTCCTCTTCTTCTTATCCGTAAAGACATTCTGACCAGAAGATGGCATTATAATTTATATGGATTCATCCTAAACCATACCACCATATTTTCCTAGGATGGTCTTTTTTTCCCCTTATCTGTCTTCATGAGATTTTTCCTGCTGTGGAAGGCTTCAGGCCTCAATATCTGTTAGACATTATGAACCACCTGCCTTTGTTTCCGTCTGCTCAATAGCTGCCAACATCACAGCCCAATAGCAGGGCAACATCTGGACTCCACACAAAGAGTGCAGAGTGGTACCAAGCATCCAGTGCCATTACAAACCAGCTCTCACAGCTCTGCACAGAAGTCAAGAGGACCATATGCTCAAATAAAATCATCTAGGCTCGGCACAGAAAACAATCTTCACTTGTTTTAGTACAAGAAATACGGGAGGCACTACTTTTTTCTGGACTCCTAACGTCCTGGTCCTGTTTAACGTTTTTAAATCCAGTTAAAGAATGTTTCTTTTCTCTGCTATTTTCTTTATTGTGCCTCCTTCTATTATCAAGCAATAGAACAATAAAGCAAGAATAATCAGTATCTAGATGTGTCTGTCTCTGCACAGATTAAACAATGAGATGAAGTGGCAGTCATAGTACTGAAGTGGACAGAAAATGTTTTAACATCAGCAATACAGAGACTGTGTCCTAAAGATATGAAGATCTGGGAGAAAAGTGGCATCAAAGACAATAGCATTTCCTGTCTAAAAGTTTATTAAAGCTTTGTGGGATGAATACCAGGTCTTGTAGGATATGTCCTGGTCATTGTGAAGCCAGAAGAATAGGTAGAGGAGGAAGTTAAGGCAGCAAGAGGTTGTGTTGTTTCTCCAAACGTTTGACCGTGAATTAACTGTTAAAACTGAGAAAATTTTCATTACTGCTAGGCTGGGCCTCTAAAAACTACATACAGGCTGGAGCAGGAATCCAGCGTGGATGGTTCCCTACTCCAACCTGTAGATGGCTTTTGCCTGGATGAGAATCCAGACAAATTCATTCTAGCATCTCTGTTCCTGGTAAAAAAAGAGGAAAGAACCCAGCATACTCATTCCATGTTTTGGGACTAGGGCACAAGAATTTTTCTGCATGTCATAGGACCTCTGATGCCATAGCTTGGCTTTGTTCACCACGTGTTTTACTCCCTGAACACTCTGCACACCAGCTTGGCAGCCTTTCTGCATCTGCTGCTCCTCCAGTCTTTGCATTGCCTTTTTATCTTTTGCATCACCTACAAGATTGCTTTCCTGGCCCTGTCTAGAAAAGGAGAAGTTCTGCCTGTTTGCACTTAGCACATCCTCAAGGTGCTCTGCTAGTAGGGATTTCTTTCTCCCAACCTCTTGCTCCTCCATTCTGCTTGGCACTGCTGCCAGAATGACACCTCAGACCTGACAGGGCTTGTGATTTTGGGCTCAGTGCCTTGCACACACAGCAAAATCACTAGTCCCAGGCATGGGACCCCCTGCAGTGACTATGACAGGGTTTAGCTGCTGCCTGACTAAATGGAAGTGGATATCAGAGCATCAGTTATATATGAAAAGGATTTTCCTTACAGTAAGCTTACATCAAGTCAGCCTTTCCACCTAAGATAATCACTTCTAAAAATCATCATCACTTACAGAATAGACCTCTGGGGTAACAATTCTGTGGCTGTGCAAAATGTCACCCTGCAAGAAAACTCCCTCCAGTTAGTTGCTCATCAGGACCAGCTAATATGCCTAGAGTGGAGACCATGATGAGATGCAGTGTGCCAGGACACATTCTTCCTGTGCTGGCACAGGACACGTCCCTGTCAGTTCTAAAAATGGCCTTAGGCTGTAACCCTAAACGAAAGGAGGAGATTGCACTTCCTGAAGAAGCATGCCTCCAAGCACACATAAATTACAGAGAGACCCCCAGTAAAGACTGGAGTACTATTTTTTTCCTGGGGAGCCTGGGCCAGTGTTGATTCATGACACTTGCTCAGAAGTGTTCTTTCAGCATATTTGCATGAGACAGCAGCAGTGTGGAGGCCCTTACAGACACTAAAAGCACTGCAGGACCTCTCCTAAGCAAACAAGGGTGTTAAATTCTTGGCTAGACCCCAGTGAAGGAAACCAGGTAATTTACACCCCATTTCCTGGGATTCTCCCCATCACTCCTGGGGACACAATTAAACCTTGACACTCCTTGCTTGGAATTCAGATCCTTCAGGCTTTAATGCACCCTTTTTGCTCACCAGCACGTACCAAGAGGTCAGTTTATTGACAGACTCCAGCAGATTTCCATGGGATTGCTCTCTCTGATTCCCTTCAAGAAAATTTGCAGTGGAGGGATGGAGACCTAGTGTGGGTTTGCCCCTTGTCTTCTAATTTTAAGGCAGTGATTGACACCCCAGAACAGGGTCTGGAATCCAGAAGAATTTTCACAATAATTTTTCCTTCCTGTCTGTTCTCACACACCTTCATAGGCAGATCTTGTTGCATATAGTGAAAAGCTGGAAGAATTCATGTTTGCAAACTGTCTGCTGTGTCAGAAGAGTCTAACCAGCTTTTGGGATTGGTCACCTCACTCTAACCAATAGAAGACACCCTGTGAAAGAATGGATCGTATTTTTACAGTCTGTATTTTTGAGGAATACAGTTTGACAGTGAGGTGTTCAAGTTTGCTTGGAAGTATACAGGGGTTGAGGGTTCTTGATGGAGAGTGGGATGAATGCCAAATAAACATGTAGTGTTGCACTGAGATGATGAAAGTAGTTCAAAGGCTGGCAAGGCTGCAAAACACCATACAGCAGCATATGCAGGGACCAGGTTGTGTGGTGTTGTGATGGACAGGGTCCTGGAGCCATCCTGAGTGAGGACAAAAAGTGTCCCAAAGTGAAGCATTGTGATCAAGCATCCTGATATATCTGTAGCAGCCACCACTGTCACAATCATGATCTAGTGCTGGTGTAAGCAAAACCAAGAGTTTAGAAATGACATTTTTAATAGAAAAAAAAATTGCTGATTATATAACTATAAATATATAACTCTAGCATATAGTTATATGTGGTGACTATAGTACAAAAAAGCTTTCAATCTCACAAAAAACTGTGGCTGCACCTTCGCAAGTGTGAATAGCACAGATGAGTTCAGCAGAAGCCAATTGCTACAGAAGCCACTGGAAAAATGGGGCACCCATGCTGCAGTAGTCTGCTCAGCAGTAAGAGGGCTTTTCTTCAAAGTCACAACACAGAGCCATGTGTACATTTGCTTGTCTTCTAGCCATAAAACCTCTGCTACCTCTGGACACAGTTATCTTAAAAGTACTCTGTAAGTAAAAAACAGTGAGAACATAGGTTCCTAGGATCTTACTAACCATCAAATGTGGACAGGCTAGGTTGATCCTGGCACTAGAATTTCAAACTAACTCTGTAACATCAGAAGGGTGAAGTCCCCTGCAAAATGGCATGGATATCTCACATAGCTGGTGCTCTGAAACCAAATTCCCTTTTATATCAGCTTCAGAAACTTCATGTCTTAAATGCTTTGCACTATTTTTCCCAGTGCCTGTGTTCTTCCTCAAGAGAGGATTATTGCTGTGGCAAAGATTCCAAAAGCTGTCAGAGTCAAGGCTGATTTCCAGAGACAGCAAACTGTCTTAGCAGTGGTGTTGCTCTTCTGCATCTCCAGTGCTGCATGCTCAGAACCATGGTTTAGGTCTTAGACCAGGGAGTCACTGGAAGATTTTCCATATATCTACCTTGAGAGAATAAATCACTCAACATTAGGGCTGGTTTTGGGTCTTGTCTCTGAAAATTGCCCCAAATGAAGCACAGTAAGAGGCATCTCTGAGGCCTGGGTTACAGCATTCCATTTCTTATGTCCACCTAGCCAGTTGCTGGACATTTTATCATTACATTTTCTTTAGATCAGTTAGAGGCATTATTTCAAAATCCATCCAGTCCATCACACTGCTGCTTGTTACCAGCAGACTGCAAGCATCTGGAGCATATTTCCCCCACATACTGGAAGAGAAATGTTCTTGCCGGCTTTTTATTTAATTTATACCACAGAATTACTTAGTTCTGAAACAAAACTGACCAAATCTTTGCCTGTGTTTCAAGTTTAGTAGATTGTAAAAGCTTTTTCATCTGCTGATTATTCAGAGATATTTCCAGTTCTGTTCCTCTTCTCCTTTTATGTGATTCATTAGATCTGAGCAAGGCACGTTTGCAGCAATCTCACTTTTGTAAGTTACCAGTTAAATTGTCCCCAGGCATAAAGGACAGAAGCAAAAGGGAATGTCACAGAGTTTTTGTAGGAGAAAAAGCTGGAATTCTGTTTTTTGCCTCTTTTATGCCCTAGGACAACATTGTGTAACCACCTCACACAGTAAGTGGTGTTGCCTGGTGCGTTGGCCTCTGGAACTGTCTTAGACCTAAATGACCCCATATCAACTTTCCAGGGCCTTGTTTTCCCATGGTTGTGAAATGTGGGTCCTTGTTAATGTGCTTCTGTGTCTGCAAGAGAGAGAAGCTGCACAAGAGGAAGCACTGCTACTGACACATTATCATGGTTAAGGCATTTCACTGCCAGCTGCCACTGAGCTGGTGGACTCCCAGTACGTGGGTGAAGACCATGCTCACATTAGACTGGCCTGAAGAGATACCCCAACTCACTGTCACAGAATCACTCCCAAGGTCTAGCAAAGCCACATAGAGCCAGTTGTCCAGGATGACTTTTAAGTATCTCCAGTGACAGAGATCCACCACTTCCCTGGCCTGTCTGCACCAGTGCTTGGTCACCTTCATGGTAAAAAAATTTTCCTGGTGTTCAGAGAAAACCTCCTGTGTTTAAGTTTGTGCCCACTGCCTCTGGCCCCATTACTTAGCATCACTGAAAATAGATTAGTTCAAACATATTTGCACACTTGCTTCAGGTATTTATACAGTTATAAGATCCACACTTTTCTCCCCATTTGTGATTTTTTTTGCTGGTTTCTTTTGACTTAGAAAGACCTTTCCTCCAGATGGCATGATACAAATAAAACAGCTCATGCATAATACCTGAGCCACAGCCTTCAAGGAGATTTCCTTTCTCTTGTAGACATCTGTAATCTCACACAGGGGATGCCTGCAGAAGAGAGGATTCATCTGCTAGGCGAGCCAGCTGCTCAATGAGTGCTCTGCTCCTACCAGGATTAAAAGACAGTCTGAAAAGCAGTTTCCCAGACATCACAGTCATACTGGGAAGTTTGAACTACTGTGCTAACAAGCTACCCTTGAATTGCAGAGGGAAGATCATTTAACAGGCTGGCTGATGGCTGTGATTTTAAACTGTGTGGCAGATCCCCTCTGTCAGCTATAATAGTCACAGAGTCCCACAGGGCTGCTAAAGCAAGTCTTCATCTCTTCCTGTCTCAGAAGCAGGGTTTTACCAGTACTACCTGCATAGAAACACTCTATACTCATTGCTCTCAGAGCAGCATAAAAAACTAGAGCATAACATGATCTCAGCAGAGGATTTGGTTGCTGGCTATCCAGGTGTGTCACATCAACAGCAGTTAGAATCAGAAAGATGTCTGTATAAAGGTGTCGATTTCCAACTTTGTACCTGCTGCCTGTGTCATGTTTGGGTGGTCTCATCTGCCTGAAAACCTCACAGCAAATATCACTCACGTGCTGCTATCACTGCTTATGATGATGCAGGGTAGGGGTGAGTGAGACAGATTTTCATTTTCTCCTCTCAGGCACTGTTTGGAGACCTGCTACCCAAGTGATAATTGTTGAATCCTTCACTAATTGCTGGAAGGGCAATACAATCCCCAAGGCTAGGCTGATTTTGCTGTACTGAGGGATACTGTAGTTGTTGCAACAGATACACAGTCATAAGCCAGGCCACATCACCTTGCACACCACACACATTAAAAAACTAACAACGAGAGTCTTCTCAATCATCATCATGCATGCCTGCACTTCCAGAATTCAACAAAGAAGCAGACGGAGGAGCACTAACTTCATGTGCGTGTGCTATAGCTAGTGGGCAGTGTGGAGCAATGAGGAATGGTGGTGACCAGTGCAAATCCGATCAGGGATTAGGAAGACAGAAAATAGGACTTCAGCTTCAAATAACAGTTGTTAGTGTCACAACTGCATTTGAATTCGTATGATTTAAAAATTAACATAGAAGACACCCAAAAATGTTAAAATCCCTGCTACAGAACCTGAATACCACCCTGGTATTCCCACTGAGATCCCAAATCAGTTTCTGAAAGATTTCATTATATATTTCATTTATGGTTTTGGTGATGACAGTGACAGACAAAGGGGTTTTTTTTTGCCAAAATGTGTGCCCACATTTTTGAGATATGGGCTTTTATTCTCCCATCTATATTCAACCCAATAACTGCACCATGTAAGAAAAACTAAATAAACTGCAAAAAAATAAACAATGGAACTATATAGAGCTGAAAAGGAGAGGCAGGGGGAACAGCTCTCTCTGTGTCATGTAGTTTCTCTTTTCCTACTGCTTGGTTATCTAGCCCTATCAACTTCAAATCAATCAACTGACATCTGATGTGTTTTGCAGATGGATCAGCAATGATGCATATCTGATGCACAGATGTTTCAACTTGGATTTACTAGCTATCTAGCAATCAGGCAGAGTCCTGATGCTGATCATTCACAGATGTTGCAAAAAAAATAGAAATTCTTCCCCCCACTGTAAATAAATATATAAATTTATGCATTTTACTTTTGGTCAGCCAGAGCAGCAGTCTCCTACGAAAACCAAAGTGGGACTGTCAGCTAGGATGGTGGGATTTTGCAGTTGGCTGCATTGTAGGTGTTGTTCCTATGAAAGGAAGATCCCTAAAGCCATTGCTTAAGCATGTGAAACTGTTTTAGCTGTTCAAAAGGCACTTTCGACTATAAGCCAATACCAAGAGCTGTGTTTGAAGTCAAAGTCACAGCTGCTTAACTGGCTTGTTCTTTCAGTGGTGGGGTTCAGCCAGCTTGTTGAGGAGCATGTCCATGGGGCTATGTGGACAAGTTACATCTACAGTCAGGGCTGTAGCTGGGGTGTGACAAACCATCAGCCTGGCAGCACTGAAATCTTTAGCTTAGCACTGACAGTGTCTGTACCATCATTCTGGTTCCTGAAAAGTCATGGAATAGACCTGAAAATATCAAACGGAAAATAAATCCAGATGGAATTTGTTTTCTATGTTTTTGAGTAATTGATGAATCAAGTTTTCACATTTTTCTTCATGATCACAGCTTTATCAGAGCCTCCTCTATGAAAACGGATTGTCACCAAGAATTCTGGGCATTTACCTGTTAACCTATTTGCCTCAGTGGGAACTATCAAATCCTGCACCAAAGAAACTTCTAAAGACATAAAAAACCTCACCAAAACTATTTGTCTGTGGCAGGCAACCATGATACTAACTACAGGGATGCTGACTGCCTCAGGAGCCCCAAAGAGCAAATGTCCTACACCACTTGCAGTCTCCAAGGGTTAGGCTGATGACCTTCCCTGCACCCACACAGCAGAACCAGATGTAAATTCAACTCTTGCCCTGCCCGACTCATAAGGGTGAAAGGCAGTCAGCACTGTCTCAGACAGACACACATCCTCACTGTGATGGCCAGTGTGTTAGTTAGAGAAGTGATCTGTCTTGCCCTTTCTCCTTCAAACATGCAGTATATCGATTTTAGACAGATATCTAAGACAAACGTGCCCTTCCTGACACAATCAGTCAGACCACCACTGACAGAAGTTATGCTAGTCTCTGGCCCTGTACAACCTACAGTCATGCTACCCATGTAGACATTAAATATTGCAGAGAACTTTCATCAAGGACCAAGTCATCTGATGAAGTCTTTTCCCTGAAATTCTTAAGAGTATTTGAACACTTTTTGATCATCAGACTTCATCTGCTCATCACAGAGATGTTCCAGAGGACAGGCTAAAGTACTCAAATTCCTTCCTTACAAAACACACTCAATGCATGGTGATGTGCAGCCAGGCCTCCAGCACCTGGTCCCTTACATGTAATTCCTGCTTAGTGATTTCTATTTAGAGATGCCCCAGCTGCCAGGCTGACAGTATGTCTCAGCCCTGAGTGTAGCTGCACCTTCACTACAAAGCCCCTTGGACGTGCTGTCCAAGTCTTGGCTGTGACAATGTACCCACAGAGATAAAGATCACAGAAAGTACATGAGAAAGTGGAGACACCTGGGACCAGAGAGAAATAGACAGGGATTTAAGAGATTTCTTAATTCCAGTGGTTTCCGTACATACCTAGGATGTCAGAGCAGGAGATGAAAACACCAAAGCCATGAGTGTGCTGTGTGGTGCTCTCAGCTTGACAAATCTCACGACAATGCATCCCTGCAGTATTATCCCCTCCAGGTCCTTCCATCTTATGCCTCTTCTGCAGACCTCCACAGAAGTCACGTGGTAGGATTTAGTGTCTGAGGAGTGTTACCTCCATAGTAAGAGTTAAAATAGACCCATTTAACTCAACATTTCAAAGTTGTTGCACCTGGTAGCAAAAAGTTGATGGCATGAATGAGTCTGCAAGCATGGCACTGTCATCCCAGAAAGGGAAATGGACACTCTTTATCCATCTGACTGAAAAGCACAGATAGCCCTTTTGGCTTTACCTGACCTTGGCCTTCATTCCCCACAGTCCTTAAATATGCAGAATAGCCCACAAGAGTTTTCACATGCTGAAAATCTAGATATGGGTGCCAGTGCTTTGTTGGGGCAGAGCTGGGAACCTGGCCCTGTGTTACTGCAGTCTCACTGGGTTGCTCAGGACTCCTACAACCAACCTAAGCTGCTAAACCACACATAGGGAGAGCAAGGGAACAAGGACAAGCTCCTGTTTTGCCATGTTTAAGACAAACTGCACACAGGGAAACTCTTTCCTGGGAGATGGAGGTGCTGGCAGGTGGTAATAGGTGCAGAAAGGAAGCATGGCACATATCAGGGGCCTGGGTCCTTCCCAGTGCAATCAGCACATTGGCAAGAGCTGTGTGTGCAGGGACAGGCAGGCTGCTCTCACTTCCGAAGAAAGAGGACAGGAAAGATCCTTGGAAGCCATTTTGCAGTTACGAAAGGGAGTTACTTCATCCTTACAGCTGTGTCTACTTCCCCCTAGCACCCAGCAACACTGGAGGGCATGGGGGACCATCAGCTGGCCTGAAGATGGGGGAAGGGGCAGAGACATTGTTGCATGGGGAGAGCTACCCCAGTGGACCACACACCCAGTGGAAGATGAGAGGCTTCACATGAAGGGGGAGCTTGATAACTGGGTATCTCCACAGCCAAAGGAGACCATAAGCCACTGCATTTGAACCACAGCTAATTTGTCACTTGAACACAATATTCACAAATGTGTCCTACAATGTTGCTAACCTGAATTCCAATTTCCAAGGTGGCTAACTCACTGAGTCCTACCAGAAATCACATCCCAGGGTCTCTAGAGTGCTCTGAGCATGACCATCTGGGGAGTGGGCAGGACTGTGTGTGGCTACACCAAAATATATCATATGCAGAAGGGGTAGGGAAGGCTTTAGGCTGGGATCTCCCCACTTTCCTTTACATTATGCAAATATTTACTGTGAAAAGGTAATAGAAGTCAAAGCATAATTTTTAGGTATAGCATGGAAATGTTGCTAGTCTGACACAGCTTCACACAGGCTTGCTGAATGGTGTTTGTGGTTACAGAAAAGCATACTGGGGGAAGGAAAGCAGATATGTGTCAGCAGACTACCTTCCCCTCTGTTGTGCCATATCCAGTAGAGTTACTCACCCACTGAAAGCAGAACACTTCCGAGGTGTGTATTATGTTACTGCTCCTGTGATCACTCAAGTCCTGCATGTCCTTTTCTGTGTGACTCAAATATAGCATTCATGTTGTTGTTGTTGTTGTTGTTGTTGCACTCTACATCATGTGTTCCTCACAGTTTTGCCAGCAGTAAGCCTGTTCCAGAGAAGTCTTGTCTGTCAAAGAGGGTACAGGTGCCACTCAAAGTCCTAAGCAGGAGGGATTATGTGCAACCTGTGACATCATTTGCCATGACAAAGCACATTGTTGAAACAGAAGATCATGCACTCACTCAGCTCTCCACTTGATTACCTTTGTGTCACCAAATATGAAGGCTTTTGTGGCTCTTGGGGACTCCCATGCATGGTGGAGCAAACCTCACTCTTTAATGAGACCGCCTTTAGAAAAAGTCTTCTTGAAAGCAGCACAAAATTCACATCTCAGGCAGAGTCAGGAGAGGTAAGGTCAATGAATACTGTGCTCCCAGAGCAAGCAGCACTAGCCTGCCAAGGCATATGGTCCACATGGCCACCAGAGAGACAGTTAGTCTTTCATTGGAGTCAGGGCACAAGGTCTTTGTTAGCACAGACTGATAACCAGGCTGCTGCTGAAAACTGGTGCTGCCAGCCCCACTGGCAGGACTTCAGCACGCATGCACTCTTCAGCATGAGCTGGGCTGGATTATGTTCTTGCCCCAAAAGCACTTGAAAGTGGTAGAAGTCTCTTTTGTGCTTCTAACACCCCATACCGTGTTTTTCAGAACAGATCCACAACCCCCTAGGAATTTTTAGGAAAAGTTGTTTGTCACAGGGTGCAAGGAGAAGACAGCATCCCCCTTGCTCTGCAGCAAATACTCCAGGGGTATATAGGAACAAATCAGTGACAGTCTTACCACCGTCTCTGTGAGGCAGCTCAGACAAGACCAGCTCTACTCTCCTTAGATCACAAAAAGAGGAGAAAAAAAAATCTAAGCTGACTATTCCATCTGGTACTAGAGGAAAGTTGGACTTCCCCCCTCCCAAACCACTGTTTCAAGTACTATTTGTAAAGAAAGTTCCAAGGTTATAAATCTCCCTTGAGCTTCTCACATGCATAGCCTTCATGTTAATGTACCATGACAATCTTTTCCCTTTCCTTTTAGCAAATGAAGGGTGAAGGTGTATAAACTGGAGTTTTTGAGGTCACTGGCTTACCGGGCAAGGGATGTGACATATGCTTTACATTGCTTTAAGCTCCAGCTCTGAAGCTTGTGAGGACATTCTTGTTCACCACTGGGTTTACTCCTGCTCCTCCCCTTGAAATTTTTTTTACTGTTCTTCGGCTGGAATGCTGGGCATGGTTGCAACTCAGAAGCAAAGTTATTAGAGCCGGTGAAACAATTTTCATGAATGTGAAAGTTGCATAAAAAAGAATGGCATCAGGCCTCAGCGTTTGAAAATAAACCACTTCTAGCAGACCAAAAAAAAACCCAACTTTTTTTTTCTAAGACGACTTATCCTCTTGAAAGAAAGCACACATATTATTCAGACATGTTTGCACTTAAAATTCTATCTAAAGAGGATTTGTGACACACAGATTAACATCATGGTTAAGCAGGAAATCATTTCAAGCGTCCTGTCCCCACTTGCCCTTTCCAGCCTTCTCAACCTCTTAACTTTCACTCACCCCTGTTCTTCGTCTCCCTCTTACACATGACTTCCAGAAGAGCACTATGTTTGCACTTCCTAAGGCTGGTAGCATTATATTTCTTTCCCACATAAAGATTTTTCCCAACTCTTTCTTTTAAGGATATACTGAAACCCTCTGAAACACAAGGATTAAGAACATTTAAAGGTATTTCTTCACATGAGACTACACATTCAGGTGCTTCTAAGAGGGAGGCTACAAGTGTCCCTTTCAGGATTTGAGGAAAAGAAAACCAGTCTCAGGTATAAAAACCCGTGAAGCTCTCAGAACAGCCTTGCAGCACAGGAACTGGGAGAATATTGCCATTCACATCAAACAGTAGCAAAAGAGATCCAAAGACAATTTCCCTACAGATGCTTTTGGCTTCTCCCAGGAACACTAGTACTTCAGGCTGGGATTTTGAGGTTAGAGCTCTCTAACCTGTACATTAAAAAGTCACAACACTGAAAGATTTAGAGACCTGGGGGCTGCTCAGTTTTTGTTGTGGTTTGTCTCAGACAGAATTAAAATCTCCTGGAGTCAGTCTTGGGTTTTTTATTTTTTTCTACCCAAATACAAGACAGCTCCTATTCTGGGCACATAGTAGAGTGTCAAGGATAGAGCAGCTGGATTTAAAAAATAAAAAAGCCTAGCAAACCCTGCCAAACAGAGAGTAGAAGGGTGGATGATCCATCTCTAAACAGGAGCCCATCAGTGAGGAAAGCCAGCTTCAAAATCCTGTCCTGGCAAAGCCTGTTCATCTTAGCTCACAGCAGAGCACATTGGAAAGTGCTGCTCTCAAGTCCCTCCATTAAGTGTGTTTCACTTAAGGGGAAATTTCCTATATTAGGACTTGGAGTGAACCTTCATGCATCCATGCTGTATCTGCCTTGCAGTTCAAGTCAGGATCCAAACCATGTGTTAACCTGTTGCTCTGAAAATGTCTCAGATCTATTTCTCGGGGCATTAAACACTGATGAATTTCTGTTAGTAGGCCAACATGATGAATTTGTGACCTTTTGTAGAAAGCAAAAGAGGGGCCTGCAGTTGTAATACAGCAAATAGCTCATCAAAAATAACTGCTGGAGACAGCATTTAAAACATTAGCAATTAATTGGTTTTTGCTTGTTAGACAATATGTGTTAGCAATAAATGGAGGCAGGCAGGGAGGCTTCAAACACTACAAGGAGAGAAATTTGCAGTTCAAAAGGGATTTTTCTAAGACATTCATTATCATTTCTTCACAGATATCAGAGATGAAACTCCCACTGAATCAAATCTGGACAGTCTTAGCCCAGCAGCAAATGGCTTATTGATGGCTTCCCTCTACATTGGGATCTGACAAAATGACAGCACACTGCAGCAAATCTTGACTCAGTGCTTGGCTGTGAGTACTATGAACAAGAAGAGGTTTTATTGAACAGCAAAGAGAAATTGCTGCTCCAAATGACACAGGAGTTGCTGAGCAGTCTGAACCCCATTCTATTTCATTATCAAAACTATGGCCAAATCCAGTAATATAGGTGTCTAGAAAAGGGAACTGCAAAAGGTCTCTCCCCAGGCCCAGAGCTCTCTGGTTCTTGGATACTTTAGGTACTGAGGCAAAAGTTAGTGACAAAATTATATCCTGTTTTATAAGGGTGTTCTGTCAAAATTTTTGGGAAACAACTTCGGCAAAAGCAGAAGAGAGAATCTCTCCAAGACTCTTCTGGAAATCCAACGTTTTCCCCTCCTATGAGGACCCCAAAACAACCCACATCTGTCTTTCACAGCTGCAGGGCATTTTATCTCCACTTTACCAGAGCAGAATGAATATTTTCTCCTCCTAGGTCTAAAAGCCTAAAAGTTCTTCCTAGCCCTTCCATGTGCTCTTACACTAGTAATTTGTGAGAGAGAGATGACCCTTACGAATTTTTAAACAGATTTGGACTCTGAGTTTCAATGGTGCCAGCGGGCTCTCCATAAACGTCTTGCTACAAAAGTGTTGGATTGTTACACTTGAGAGTGTGTAACTGATGGTATTAGATCAGTTCTTGCTCTTGTCTGTAAAAATCTCGATTCCCAGTAGATGGCACCACCCGTTTCAGTGATGTTTTTCTTCTGGTTCGTGCAACAGACTCTGAGCCTGCAGAGCGAGAGTGTAGTGGTCCCAGAAAGCAGCGACTGCCGTGAGAGCACAGCACACCCGTGTCAGCACAGGGACACCGTTCCATTGAAAGAATGAAGATGCAGCAGCTTTGAAATCAGCGCAGCCGTGAAGAAGATAATAGCATGCGATGGTCGCTGTCCTCCGTGTGCCACAGGGATCATTGCATGGGCAGGGCTCCGTCCTGTGCCCTTCAAACCCACTGCTTTTCAGATCTCTGCTTTGCCTGGGGCACCGTGGGCTGCATCGCCCCTGCCTGTGAGGGGATGAGATTACAGCCCCAGGCAGCACAAGCCATCATCTCTCCTGCAAGGTGGCAGAGAAATGAGTGATGCCAGCAAGGCACTTGTTTCTCGCTTCCTGGAACTCCAGTGCCCATTCAGAGCTGACATCTCTCATTTTCCCTGAGGAGGTGTTGAGTTAATGGACACACATATAAAATCTGTAATGGTTATTTTCTGTAAGGATTTAAAAGTTCAGCAGAGTTGTTGTATCAGTTTATTCAAGAGATTTATAGTTGTCTAAACACAGCAGGCCGAGAAAGTTGGTTTTTTCTCTCAGGGAATAAATTAGTTCTTGCTAGTTAATTACAGGGGAATGGGAACATGCATTACCGTTTAAGCAGAGAAAAGCCGGGCTAAGGATAGCAAGAAGGCTGGTACTGTAGGGATGTGGTGTCCCTGGGCACTAGGGCACCATTTTCTGCTCAGACACACGTTCTTTGTGACCCTGGGCAATGCACACAGCCTCTCTGGGGCTTCTGTCAGTGCCGTTTTACACCACAGGGGTCAGAGGTGGGGGTACATGGCATGTCACAGCCATGAGCTGTGCATGAGCTGATTCCCATATGCTGTGTCTAGTGCCTCTCAAAAAATTCCAACCACCTGGTCTCAGCTTCCCTTTTCTTAAGCAGGCCAAAAATTGTGTATGGCTGCAGGCCATCTCCTTAATAGTACTGGGCAAAGTAAGTATACACTGGCTCTTCTCTAGGCACAGAATCCAGGTCAGAGTCTCTGTCCCCCTATGTAAAATGCCCCTCAGGATTATTTTTTAAGAGCCTAAAAAGCTCCCTTCATCAGCCAGTTTGATCTATGAAGGTGAAAATCTAATTGTAACTACTCAGTAGTGGAAATTTGTGACCAAAGTATGATGTGGCATGGAGGGCAAGAAGGCCCGTCTGCAAGGAGGTGTTAATCTGACTGGAAGCAGGAATGACAGAAACAGAGGGATTTTGTGAAAGGAGTGTAGTTTCCTCTGGTAATCAACAGCCTCATCACTGTCTTGCAGCCATCCTGGAATGGGATCCAAGAGGAGGCCAAGCTCAGGGGATACCTTTGCACAACAGAGCTGGGCTGGTGAATAGACTCACAGCTGGGCTGAGGTGTCCCATGTATCCACTCTTGGGATCAGTGCTGCTGCAAGCATATACAGGAAGTGTGCTTGTGATGCAACTTTGCAGAGTCCATGTAGAACCTCTTGCTGCTGTAGTACTCCGCCCAGGGTACTGTTCATTGAGCTGTTCTTTTATACTTAAACAAAAATGTGTGTTTAATTTATCTCGAAATGTACCTTAAAATTTCCCCATCATCTACCATGCTAATTCCTTTTCCAATGAGTTATGTGATCCTGGCTTATCAGAAATAAAAGGCAGCAAGACTGATGGCAAGTTCTGGACAAGCATGCAAAACATGCATTTTAAGACCAACCTTTATTGACTGGAAAGATCGCATGTCTCATTTGGCTGTGGGCAGAATAATGGATAACTTCTGTAAGTACTGAAGAGTATCTTTTCAAGTCCAGCTCTTGTCTGACTTTCTCTCTCAAACCTGGAAACTTTAAAGCCTCTCTTAGGAAGCTTTAACAGGAGAACATGACTGTCACATGACATGAATTAATTCCTTTTCTCACCTGTTGTGATCACAAGACTGCAAAGCACATGGTCAAGACTGGTGAATACCACACTGGGCAGCAGAGACAACATGTTTGCTCTATTTTGTCGCTATAAAAAACCAAGAAGAGTTTCATCCAGCAATAACATTTTTCTCAGAAGCTAGAATATAGTTGTTTTATTTCAAGAACTGTGTAATCTCATTTTAAAGCCCATGAGAGTTGATGAGTCCCAAACCTGCTCTGTTGTACTATTCAATTACCCTCACAGCCAGGTGCCTGCTGAGACCAGTGCCTGCTTCCTGTCTGCTGAGGAAAGGATTCTGACTGGAGGTAGAATTCTGGCAGAAATGTAATTATCAGGGAACAAGTCAATAACATATTTTTTGAAAAATAACCTGCCTTCATTTGCATCCTTTTTGCTGAAGTGCCTAGAGCAGTGACTGGGCTCCCCCACTTTGTTTCTAATGGTGGGAGCTGTATTTGTATCAACAGTCCACATTTGGATTTATTGAAGATTTATTTGCATGTCTCTGTTTTACTCGGAGCCCTTCTGATGGACCCAGCAGTTAATTCTCTATTTTCACAGCTTGTGTGGAGACAGATGAACATTTGGTGGAGCTGAGACTGCAATTTATGCAGTGCTGGCTTCCCAGAAAGTAACACTGCTGTGCTTTTCCCCCTGCCTTCTTCTTCTTCTGGTCCAGAAACAGTGAACTCAGTACTTGTACATTTAGGTTTGGATTAATGTCTACTCAGAGACTGGTGTCTTTTACATTTACAACAGCTCGTGCCAATCCCTACAGTTACTCATACACTTTTAGTCTTTCCTTCAACTGGCAAGGCAGACTCCTTTGTACAGGAGACACCATTGCTCTCTAGTGGAAACCCACCCATCTTATCCAGCTACCAACCGGCTATCACAATTTTGACTTGGATGAGCAATGATAGGCCTGAGCCCAGATCTCTGCTAGGGGAACATAATCACTCCCCAGATTCTGTTTGATCTAAGGGTACATTCTGTAAGCAGGATAGCTCTTACTGACTCAGCTCTGAGAGAAAAAATGAGAGGCAATAGGATGGTAACAATATTTAGGTAAGAGCTGGGAATGAAATGACATTGTTCCACCAGCGTCTTCTGTGTTCTAAGCTTGTATATCCTCTCTGCAGCAGCAAGCAGAACCAGAGTTTTCCCAGACCTGTGAGTCTTGAGAGCCAGATATAACTCCTTCCGCATTATGGGAGGCCTGCAGTGGCCCATAATTTCCATCCTAATGCACCTTTGCCTCTTTGTGTCACAGCTGTGCCAGACCAATCTTCACTAGCCATGCTCCATTTCGGGGTGATCTGTCCACCTGTGTCCAGGAGGTCTGTATTGCAACACCTAACCAAGGGCTGTCTGACGAGTGAACAGCAAACAGCCCTATGGTAGCTGCTTAGGTTCATTTGTTGCGTGCCAGTTTCAACAGGCATTCCCATTTTTTGCTCCTCAGCTTATCCCTTGCTTTGTTAAGATTATGTCACTACTCACGGGCTCCATACTAAGGACTGATTCTTTCCTTACCCATTTACAACTTCCTACAAGACCTTTCTCCTTCTGCATCCATGGTCATCTTCTACTTGATGACAGTGAGAATCATTTCATGTCTGTTTATTCTATACACTTACACCTTTCCATCTGACTGACAGTACCCACACGCGGTCACTTCTACCCTTCCTAACTTTTAAACCCTCATGGAGTTCTGGGCTTGAGCTTGATGTTACCCCATCACCACCAGGCAAAGTCTTACCTTCTGTGTAACTCCAACAGGTCTAAGCGGCCAAACATGCTCTCACTAGCAAAGGAGAAAGGAAAATTCAGGATAGCCAGCTGCCTTGTAAGCCCTGACGTACAACCACGATGGTACAGAGGGACTGGGCTTCCTGGAACAAGGAAAAATGGTCTGGTGCTCCTTTCAGTTATACAAACTTCATAAGGATATAACTCCACTGGGTTGAGCTGTGAATTGCCTGAAGTGAGAGAAATAAGTCTTATCCATGCCCATGACTTCATCTCTCCAAAGACCATTGTGCTGTGCCACAAGCCTCCTGCCTCCTGATTCTGCTTAATGGGTATGCAGCAGATGACAACACAGAGTCATCCCTTTGATTCCTTTTGATTATGTTTGATTACTTTCTCAGAAGATGAGGCAGTTACATGTACTCTGGAGGACATGCCAGAGCTGAGAATGTATGAAACTTGGCTTCAGAAAGAAGAGGTTACTTCTTATGCTTTAATTATTGGTTCTAGCATTTAATGGGCCTCCTGTCATGGGATGAGGATGCAGAAGGGAGGATAAACTTAATTATTTCAAAAATTTGCAGCAGTAAAATATCTAAGGGAAGGAAAAAATGAACAAAGAAAAGCTATCAAAAGAGTTCAGTTTTGGGATGGGACAGGCAGCAGTAAAATTGCAACAAAGAAAAGCAAACCCTTAGCGTAAATTTTAAAAAAAATTAAAAATAAGTCAAAATTGAGGCTCTCTTACTCATCAGTTGATAGCAAAGGAATACAAACCTCTTAGCATTGTTTCTTGCAGGGGCAAGGTTCTAGCAGAGGAGAGTTGAGAACCAACAAAAATGAAAAAGAAGGAACATAGAGAAATATGGAAAAATACTCTGTCAAGGAGTCTGCTGTCTAAAAGTGCAGGATCAGTACAGGATTTTTATCTGTGTTTTGCAGACAAAAAACTGAAGCATCAAGGAACTATGTGGTTGGACCAAGATGATGCAGCTAAAACATCTATAGTAATGAAGTAAGTCATTTATGTGTTGGCTCAAAAATGCCATTTGGACGTAAGGAGAAGGTTTGAGAATTGTGGAGCTATGCCAGTGGAAACCATGAGAATAACTGCAAAAATCCAGCCTACAACATGTGTCCTAACACTATTTTCAGCTAATGCAGATGTTAAGATCACATTCTTTCTTAATGTTAAGATAGTGCTGGCTTATAGTGACACTTCCTTTCTCTGGAGAGGCTTTGAAATTACTGAGCCATCTGTCTGCTGCCATCTGTTGTTGCTTTGGAAATGGATTTGTCAGGTCAGTTGGAAACAGGTTTCAAATAAACCACTGCTCTGAAAGATAATGCACAATTGCTGTTGGTGGTGTCACCCTTCCACCACAGTGCATCTGCCTCCCAGGAAATGCCAGCTGGTGTCCATTTCTTCTGTGGGGAAAGCACTCTCCTTCTCCAGCAGAACCACTGCTGCTCATGCACATCTTCCCCTTGTGGTGGGGCTGCTCGGCAGTGGGTGTGCTTTGCATCCCACTCATACACACTTCCATGTGGCCTTCTCCCCACATCCACACAGAGATGACACGAGCACATCCACACTCCAACCCTGTGTGCAAAGGCCTGGCTGCTCCCTCCAGCTGTCCATCAGAGGAGGGGCAGATACACTTCCACTGTCAGACTGGAGTCTCCCTAGCTGAGGGAGATCAGAAAGACAAATGAGAAAGCCAGAGATGGCACAGGACCTGCCTTTTGTCACAGAATGTATAGCCGTGTACTTAGAGCTGAGTTACAGTGCCAGCTCTGCCCATCTCAGGATGGGGATTCAGCCTGTGTGAGATAGTTTTGGGTGCCTTATACCTCTGCCTATCAGTGTAAACAAACAACAGCATATTTAGATAACCTAGTGCTTACAGAGGACATGAAAATCTGCTTGGGAAAAGGTGTAGGCTGGAATGGGTTCCCTCAAGGCTTCACGCTCTATCTCCGGCCATTGACAGCAGCACTCACACTGCCTTGGGTATCACATGAATATAAGTTTGAAGCCAAGCTCTGCACAACCTTGCTGTGTAGAACTGCCTGTGCTATTCAAATTCCCTTGCTATTGAGGGGCAGGACCAATTTGTGATCAACATAACAACAACATAAGAAACATGAAATCATGTGTGAGCTAAGCATTGAGATATATGCGCCTGTTATTGTATTTGTAGGAGCATAACAAATGTTTCTTCTGTATATACCGCATTTTCAAGGGTCATCTGTCCCATAGCTATTGCAGCTCTTTTGATATGGTGGTTAGATTCACAAAACTGGGCAGCAGAAAGGGAAACTTTCTATATTTCTTCTGGGCAGAGAACAGAGTACAAACAGAAATTCCAAATTTGAAGGTAGCTTTAGGTAAATTCATAAACAGACAGCAGCTGGTAAACAGCCACTTCTTGGAAAATGGTAATTGCTGGTCCTTTCTTGTCTGTTGTACTGCTTCACTGTTCTGCAGCAAAAATCCAATGCACTTGGCCTCTGCTACTGTGACAGTTCAGAAAGAGAAAGAGGAGCCAAGCCACTCTCTGTGCCAGTGCTTCATCTCTTCCTCCCCACTTGCAGCAAGAAGACAGGAATCTTCCCTTTATAGCCTTTGCCTGGATGTGGGATCTGAGCATAAAAGGTGGTGGGGCTCATCAAGGTTTTGCACAGAAATCAAGTCCTAGGCACAATCCCACCATGCCACAAATGCAGAGGTGATAATTTAAAAATTATTAACTGAGTATTTCCTGCAGAGGGTAACAGAATTGCGCAGACAATTCCTAATGAATAATGTGAGCAGAGTATTTTCTGGAAGGACACACTACCTGAGCTGCAGCCTGCTTCTCCAACACTGGCAGGCAAAATTCCCAGGGGAGAGTAATTTTTCTACGGGTAAGCTTGGAAAGAAGACGCTGTCTTTAGTGAAGAACTAGAACAAATCGAAACAGCAATTCTATGCCTTAATTTACCCTTACCAATCAAAATTCTTCACTACCCTTCCCCAAGTGCACACCAAATGCATGAGCTGGTTATGGGAAGAGCAGGAATAGGACTGAGCAGTAAGTAATGGTCAAATAGAGTGCTTGGCCAGGATCCCACTCACAGTGGAAATCCAGAGCAGCAAAAAGTGCCCGGGTACCATTCAGGTCAGATTGTAATTCTCCCCAGTGCTCTTTGCTTGATGTTTGCACTCTCTGCTGGTTTACACCCTCAGCTCTGCAGGGCAGCCCCCAAAGCTTCCATACCTGCATACTATGCTCTTTTCAGGAAATATATGCATGTTTGACTCAGTGCTGAAGAGACAGGGGTTGCTATTGCCCCCTCATTGTGTGACCTTGAAGTTTTTGGTAAAGAAAACCCATTTTACTTCTGAAAGAGGAGGCAGGCTAATTTAAAAATGTTCCACTAGGTAGAAGTTATGCTTATGCTGCTGTTACCTTAAAGACAGTGAGTATTTATAAAGCAACAATGGGAATGCTATCCAGTTGAAGCCATTTCATGATACAAAGAGCTCACTTGTGCATACTGATGAAGCTTTGTGAGAATGAGTGTAACAGCATCAGTTTTACACTCACTGCCAACACAGTTGAGCACCTCTCTGCCTCGTCTCATCCTTCAAAGCAAAACAGTCTCATCTTCCTGCAGAACATCCCTGCTCTGTTACTGAGTTGCCCTGTATCCTCTGTGACATGCCATGGCTCCTTCCTTGAACACACTCGACAGTTGCTTCCCATTCTTACTGGCTTAATTTGCTGTCGACACAACATGCCAATATTCCTTGATGCTTTGCCGCGTTCAAACCAGTGCTCTGCCTTGCTAAGTATCACTGAATGCCTTTGTTTTTCCTGGGTCTGGTCTTTTGTTTGTATTCTTCCTCCCAAGACACGATTTTAAAGCATCTTCTTTACAAGCCATTCCAAGTGTGGAAAATCCGTCTTCCAGAGAAAGGCTTAAGAAGCTCTTGAGGTTTAGCTTACACAAGAGAAGACAGAGGGACTCAGTTGCAGTCACAGGCAACATACTTAGGGACCAGACTTCTGGATCTGAGGTCTTATTAATCCAACCTGTCCCCTACAAAGCCCCTCCCACCCCCAAACTCCAAACCACAAGTTCTCACAGCCTCCCCTCCCCTAACACCCCTTCAGTAATTCTGAACATGAATTCTGGGAAAATACATAACTGCTGTGGAAAGGCATTGAAATTATGCCTCTCTCATATAGAAGAGACTGTTCTAATGATTTTAAAACAAAGCTGAGTTCAGAATTTCAGAGTTGCACTCAGTCAGACAGAAGATGAAGGCTACCTGTGGGATTTTCAAGATGCACTTTTGTGGCCTGAGCTGCACAAGTCCAGGAGACAAAAAGATCAGTTCATTACAGTGGCTTGATTAATGTCATCTCTACACTTTTGCCTTCAATGACATTTATTACCCTGGCTATGGATACCCAACATCACGAAGTCCATTGTCCTTGCACTTAGAGCTTTCTACTTTGAACCTTCTGCCTTGGTTCAGAGCAGCCCCTGTTATCAGCACAGGCTGGGGGATGAACAGATGGAGAACAGCCATGTGGGAAGGCCTTGGGGGTGCTGGTGGGTGAGAGGCTGGACATGACCCAGCCATGAGCACTCCCAGCCCAGAAAGCCAAACGTGTCCTGGGCTGCATCCCAAGCTGCGTGGGCAGCAGGGGAGGGAGGGGATTCTGCCCCTCTGCTCTGCTCTGGTGAGACCCCACCTGGAACCCTGCATCCAGCTCTGGGGTCCCAGCACAGGAAGGACATCAGGAGGCCACCAGAGTGATTAGAGGGATGGAGCACCTCTCCTCTGAGAAAAGACCGAGAAAATTTGGTTTGTTCAGCCTAGAGAAGAGAAGGTTTTGGGGTGACCTAATTGCAGCCTTCCAGTACATGATGGGCCTACAAGAAAGATGAAGAGGGACCAAGGAGAATGTCTTCAAACTGAGAGTAGGTTTAGATTAGCTATTAGGAAGAGATTCTTTAGTGTGAGAGTAGTGAGGCACAGGAAGAGGTTACCCAGAGAAGCTGTGAATGCCCCATCCCTGGAAGTGTGTAAGGCCAGGTTGGATGAGGCTCTGAGCAATGTGGTGTATTAAAAGGTGTTGCTGCCCATGGCAGGGGGGTCGGAAGTAGGCAATCTTTAAGGTTCCTTCCAACCTAGACCATTCTATGATTCTGTGATCCAGACAGTGAAGCAAAAAGGCTTTTTTCATTGGCTAGGTGGTAACTTAAGGGCCTCTCACCCAAATGTGAATCAAGCTGGTTGGCTACATCAGTAAGATCACCACAAATATCCCAACTCTCAAAGAGTTATCCATCAGCAGTGGCGCACTTCAGGAGGAATTTCAGCTGAGACACACTTTATTGTAGATTTTTCTATTCCACAATTTGCAATGTCAATTGAAAGCCAGAGATGACAGAAATGTTGGGCTGAAGAGCTCAGAAGTTTAATTGGATATGAAATGAGAAATTGTTTTGCTGTAAAAGAATCTCTCAGCTGCATGCCCTCATATACTTACCGTGCTTTCACCTTCTCCCCAGATTCCTTTATCATTGCCTTTTATGGAAGAGCTGAATCAGAGCTCCATTTTCTTTATTGTGTTTGGGCACTGATTGCTTTGATCATGTTGAAGTGTGGTATTGCACTAATGATCGCTAAACCCACCTTTGATGTTGCTTGTGAATGTGCTGCTTTGCCAGTGGAGAGAATGTAAATGCTTTTGTTTTCTGATTATTGTCTGTCGTGTTTAGAAACAACAACAGCACGACAGGGGAAGAAAGTGTGAATTCTTAATGGAATGAAAAATTTGACTGCTGCCTTGCTCCCTGCATCGACTGTCAGGCAATTTCCGCAGAGACAAGGCTGAATGCTTGACTCCATGCTGAATTGAGGGGGAAGCTGAACCAAGCTGCATGCAGCATTGTCCCTGGGGAGCAGGCCAGCACACTGGTGTGGAAGACCACTGCAAAGGCAAAGCACAGCAAATCCACTGGGGAGGGGTGCACTCATCTGGCTGCACCCTATCCTGGGGCACTGGTGAGTGTGAAAAGAGTCAGGAACTGTGGCTCTCCCCTACTGCTTCCTATCACAGCTATGCAGTGCCTGGCCAAGGTCCAGCCCTTTCTAAATCTTCTGTTTTGCTGTAATCTGCCTTGGCATTTACACTATGCTTAGCCCCATTGTATCCAACTGCTTTACAATACAGGAAAGTCCATTCTGTGACAAGATCTGTCAACAGTGAGAAATGCCATTGTTACAAGAGTACACTTTACTTCCATATACTTAATCCAGATAGATGAATCTCCAGAAGGGACAGCAGCACAGTCATCAGGTCCTGCAGAACCAGCAAAGTCTATGCACTGTGAATGACTGCCCACTGTGGCTCTTTCCTTTGGTTGCTAGCCCGACAGTTTATTGATTGCATTAACAACAGCTGCTGTCTGGCTTGAATCTGTTTCTCCCATACCCTACGGTCCTGGAGTCTTGTCCCACCTTCAGGCATGCTAGTCCCAAATGGCTACAAGGAGAAATGGTGATTTGGATGGTATTTGGTGAATGACAACTGATGTTCTGTGCATCATGGTCAAGCCATTCCAACAGCCCTAGACAGCTGAAAAAGCTCAACATCTCACCAGTGCCTGAAGACACATGTTTATGAAACAAGAGCCCAACTTGCTATTTGCACCAGGAGCCTGCTCCATCCTCTTGTTGCAGTAGATGAGACTACTTACATTGACAGGATCATTTAGACAGTTGCATACATTTCTGACAGGTCTCTCAAGCTAACCGAGACTCAGACTTTTCCTGCCTCTACCCAACTGTTTCTTGCATTTGGGGGAAGGATGTTTGTTACAGAATCCAATGCAGTCAGGACACAGCAGTCTGTCTCCTTAGAGAAGGCAGAGCCTTGTCATAGGAAAGTGCAGTGAAGCAACAGTAACAACAAGTGAGGGATCTAGTCTGCCTGACAGCTCCGTTACACGCTGCAGTAAATTCTTTCTACACTTTTAAATGTGCTTCACCTCATTTAGTTGTTTCATTTTCCCGAGTCCTGTCATATAGATTTGCCATCTCAAATAACTTATTTCAAAGCCATCTTGATGACAGGCAGTACTGTTACTCCCATACGCCTATAAATATTTAACGCTAGAAAATTGTAAATTTTTGCTAAAGATAACTTTTGAGAGACATTGGCAATGGCTAGGGGTTCTTTTCTGTCTATTTTAAGGATGTTAGTATTGCTTCATTAATATAGTTATAGCATTAAATACCAAGAGTGGGTGCTGTCCACTACTTGGTATGACATTCAGAATGTGCTTCAAAGCAATATATATATTTTTTTGGTACATGTGTGGTGTGCTCATAATACAGCAGTCTGAACTTTTCAGGCAGAAGTTTTCCATGACATATTTGTAACACTACAGGAAAATATTTCCAGAAGAGAAATTCTGACTTCAGTGACACTTCATCGTCCAGAATCACAGTCCGGCTGAAATTGGGAGGGACCTCTGGAGAGCACCTGGTCCAACCCCACTGCTTTAGCATGACTACCAAGAGCCAGTTGCCCAGGACAATGTCTAGGCAGCTTTTGAATACCTGCAAGGAGGGAAACTCCTCCATCTATCTGAGCAACCCATGCCAGTGCTTGGTCACCTTCACTGTGGAAAAGGGTTTTCTGATGTTCGGGAGGAACCTACCATGTTTCAGTGCTGTCTCTTGCCCTGTTGCACCACAGCAAAGTGGATGAAAACAACTTCTGTGTGTATGTTTGTGTTGGTTTGTGTGGTGGCAATGCAGTGAGAGGGCCTGACATGAACAGAAGTGCAAGAAGATATGCGAGGATTCAGAAGCTGAGAATTAATCTGCAAAACAATCATTTTGTGCATGAAACTAGTGACAGAAAAGAGGTCTATCTGTGAAGGCAGCTTGTAACAAGGGCCAGGTATGGGAGGCATGGCCTTGAGGCAGGAAAGAACAGAGCTCCAAATAACTGGGACAGCTCACCACCTTTGTGGTGCAGAGAGTGAATTTTCACAAAATCACAGAATGGCTTGGCTTAGTAGGGACCTGAAAGATCATCATGTTTCAACCTCACCCACCATGGGCAGAGACACCCTCCATGTTGCACAAAGCCCCATCCAGTCTGGCCTCTGACAGGGAATTCTGACAGGGAATTCTGACAGGTGTGGGACATCCACAACTTCTTCGTGACTCTCTGTAATGTCAGTCATGTCAACAAAGTTCATGGATGCTCTAGAAAAATTACCTGCTGTATGGAAAAGACTGGCATGTGAAAACCATATTATCCTCAAAGCTGAGTAGTGTGCTTACAAGTTTGAGGCACATGGACTCAGATAATGTTATTCAACAAGCAGGAGTTGTGGACTTCTGGAATTTATTCCAATTTCTGTCCCAAGAGAAAGCACTCCCATTAAAGTTACAGCTACAGGCACGATTTTTGCTCAGGAGACATGAGTACAAGTCAGATGTTCTCACCATCCTCAATGACAGATGCATTGTAGTGAAGTTGCAGCTTAGGGAATATTACTTAGTCTGCATTTATAGGGGAGATTAAGTGAAAAAGAAATATTTGTGGATGGAGTACAGTTTCTACTGTTAGGGGAAGATTATTACCCATCTGGCAAAGGAACAGATAAAATAAGATTTGCTAAAGGTGCCCCTCCCCACTCCCCCCAAAAAAGAACTTAGTATATGAAAAAAGAAAGAGACCTTGATTTCCAGAGGCAGTCTTCCCCAAGGAAGCAATTATAATATTCATGTTGCTTTTCCAGTCTACTCTCTCTTAAGAAGTGCAAAAGGGTACAAGTGAAAAGAGTACAGGAACAAATTCAGGAAGAACCATTTCCAGAAGAATGGCATTTAGCTGCAGAGACTTCTAGCAAGAAATCTCAGAACAATTAGAAATTGAGAAGCATTAACATCAGAGACTCCTGGGGCATAAAGGGAATGAGATATTGATCAACAGGCTCAAAATGCATCCATGGGAAATTTGATCATAGCAGGGTCTCTGAGCTGGCAGCAGCATAGACAGAGGTCTCTTGGGCAGTGTAAGCTGAATTGAGATAAATTTGAACCAGAAATGTGTGCAGTTTCAGTAGAGAATAGATATCACAGTCATTAGGAAAGCCCAGAAAAGCGTGGGCTCTTGTTTAAGCAAAGATACTGAACTGCAGGCAGGAAAGAAATCAGGTAAGTACTAAGCCCTGCTATGACAAACAAAACCAAGTGACCTTTTTTCACTGTTCAACACAGAGAAAATGTATTTGCAGCTCTTTTTTTTCCCTTAAGACTAGAGATGTAAAGCTGGTATTCCAACCACTGTTTTTCAGTTCAAGTGTTCCCTGATAACACTGGAGTTCCTACAAATGCTAACATTTCCCTCTGTTACCTTGAACTGGATTTACACTGTTTATTTACTTGCAGGTGAAAGTAATAGTGTAACAGTGGTTATGTTTTCCAGTTAAACTCTGGGAAATCAGTTTCTTTAATGCCCATTTCTATAACAGCCAATCTTATACCAACACGCCTAATGAATCTTGATGCATGAAAAGTCGTTTTAGAGGATGTGAATTTCCTATTGAAACATTTCACTAGATCACATTTTCAACTGTTTTCTATTTTAATTTGTTTATCTCTTTTGCCTTCCCTTTCTCCCCAGTGAACTTCATTAGAATTGCTTAGTTCTGATGAAGTGGAATTTTCAGTTAGAGCAGACACATCTGTTGAACACCATTCACATATATTCTAAGGTAAAGTCTAAGATGAAAGGGCAAGCAGGTATCCCCAGTCAATGTTACCTGCAGGAATTCAGAATGTGTGGGAGAAGATGTCCAAGGAGATCTTCAGCAGTCCAAGAACTCTCTCCAGTTTTATGAACTTACAGGCCAGCCCTGTTCAACTTGGGACAAATTGCCTAGGATGGATGGATACTCAGAAAAAGACTTTAATGAACTGACTGCAGCAGTGCTGTGGTGACCTACCAAAAGATCTAATTCTGTGGTGTATTAGAGGTGCACCTGCTACCAAGACTAGGGAAAAAGCAGAAAGACAGATGACTCTGGACTTCTTGTTTGTCCTCAGTGATGTCTTTCTCATTTCCAGGGTACTGTCATTATGTGCTGTGTGACATACAGCCATCACCATTTAGAAAGACAAGAAATCACACCAACTAACATGAAGAATGTTGACATTTCCATGGAAGCAGTCCATAGACTTCCTCAGGCATATCTTGCATCTCAGGATGCAATGATAAATTGACTTAATAAATTAAGAAGAAATGGGACAAAACATTCTCAGGCACAGTGGAAACTCCAGAAGTGCACAGGACAGGACTTAAAGCACCATGGGTTGGCTAGACATGCATCCTCAACTTTGAGTGTGAAATTGATGTATTTGGCCTAAAAGACCTGAATTATGATGTGTCTGAATCTTCTGGCATATCTTATATATACATGTACTTGTGGAGGTGTGACTTGTGGTGTGCTTGATAGACTGCATTAGCTCATGGGCCTGCCCTTCATCTAATCAGCTTCTCTAAGTCACAGCAGAGGTGGAGGGAGGGAGTGGTGTGCATGTCTGCAGGACACAGCTGGAGCAGCAGTCTGGTGAGCACCCTGGTATGATTCTGTCATCCTTACCAGTCTTTGCCAGTTAGGCTGAGTGACACCAGAGATCTGACAGTTCATCAGTGCACCGGGACTGCCATCCAGTTTTCATGTTAACAAAACCATTTTCACCAAGAAACCCCACATTTCACGTTGTGTTGCTAAGTCACTTGAGCACTGCCTGATGTTTTCCTGAGGTATGAAATAACATTTGCATCAGGAAACTTGCACAACTGTATGGATTGCAGCAGTGTCTTCAAGCTACTCATACTGGACAAGCCTTAGGTTTTCATTGTTTTCTGTGCTCCAGGCACTATTCTTGTGCACAACAAAGACATTACACATGCTGAATCACTTGTTCAACACAGGAAAGGAAATTAGCAGGACATCTAGGATAGAGCTGCAGCACCTTGTGTTGCAGATTAACACGTGGCATGCTTGCTTATTGAGGAATCTAGTCCCACTTTAACAGTGCAGAAACATCTCAACCTCCCACCTGCCATTGTGTTCTTTCATCCAAGACCAGAAGCCTTTCCACTGTGGCCCTTTATCTGTCCTAGGATGACATACCCCATTATCACTGGTGGTATGTCCTTTGTGTTGAACAGCACTTTCTCCTCTGCATATTTCCCAGCATGTTTACCGAGAAACGTGCTTTCTCTGAGACTTCATTTTGTTGGGTAAGGCAAGCCGAGCATTCCTTGATAGATACTTCTAAAAAACTGCTGCAGGAAAAGTTAGATTTTCCAAATGTTGACAGCTGTACGTACTTTTCTAGAGGGTTCTTCACCTGTCACTTGTAGTATAGTATAGGTATTCCTCCAAGATGCCTGGAAATTACTTTGTTGGTGGACAATACACTGAGCAGAATTATTGGGGGTAGTGACATGCATGACATAGAAGTATGGGAGCTGATAAGCTTTTCTGTTTCCTTGGCATTGTCTACTGAGTCATGTCTCCTGCAGCTTTTACATCATCAGCACTGATACTGGGAAAGTTTTTCTGTGCTGCAGCATGACCAGAGCCCTGAAGGCCATTCAGGCTTCTCCTTCCCCCCATCCTACCCCTGGCCCCCTACACATAGTGCATCTGACATCAGTGGGATTGAATCTGCCACATCTTCCCAAACCCCCTGAAGACAGAGAGCGCATGACAAGGCACCCCAAAGAGGAAAAAAAAGGAAAACTCTCAGTAAGGACACAGTCTGAGTGCTGTGAGATTAGGAACTGATGGAGATTGCTACTCATTTCTGCCCATGGAGAAGCTTAGTGCTGGTAAAAATCAATTCCAGTGTCTGAAAAGCAATGTCATACTATCAGTAAAAGTCTCATGAACTTGTGCAAAAATTCTTTGTGCTTCAAAGGAGGAATGATATTATTGCACAGAATGGGCTGCATGAAGCAATGAACACTCAGGAGAAGGCTTATTGACTGAGCCAGGCACCAGGTAAAGCAGTTTCAGCTCCCTGCTCCTTCAAAAGTGTCAACAAGTCCAAATTGTGTGAAATTCCTGCAGCTGAGGGCAAATCAAAAAGCCTTTGATAATAGGACAACAAAATCATCCACCATCCGTACCTTCTGTAGTCATGAGGAGTCAGTCTATTGGCTGTAATATACACAATGCCTGAACCAAAATCTTCTGAGAAATTCAAAACAGAGGAGCTCTGATTTCCTTTGAAGAACAGAATACTTATGTTTCTTCCTGTATAGTTGTGAAAAAACATTAGATTTTTGATTCATGCTTAATTTTACTGGTGCCACTAGGGTAACACACTTCCATACCCCATGACTAATAGATGGTATTGTCCATATCTGGTTTTAGAATTGGTCAAGACTGATGATTTGGTTTATTAAAAAAAAAAAAACAAAACAAGTTTAGTCTTTGCCTGAAAAAATACCAGCACTTTTACTTGCACTTAAAATAAGTCATATCTAACTGTTTTCCCACTGTTGAAAACTCCCAAGCTCTTAGGAAGTCTGGAAATTCAGCCTTCAAGATTTAAAACACAGCAGGTCCACTTGACCTTATAATTTTTATTTTTACCTCCAGTTCCACTTTAATTTTATGAATTTTACTTATTTTTTAAAACTGCTTTGGGAAGGAGTGCTGTGTGAGGTGCTGTTAATAGTGCTAACTTTTTGGCACGTTGCTGTTCATAGGAACATCTGACTGATCTGTCATCTGTTAGACCTTTCAGCCTAATTTAGCTGCAGCAGAGATGCATGTATGTGGTCCTGTGGTTCCTGCTGATAAGTCATCAATAAATACACCAGTTACCACTTTTGTTGATGGCCTCCTTGACTGTTAGAAGTATTTTATTCCACCTCCAAGAATAAAACTAAGTAATGTGGTGTAATGTCATGAGGCTACACGGATAGTTTCAAACACAAATCAGGGCTCATGAAAAGTACAAAAGGCTGAAATAATTGTGTGGTCCCTGATGCCCAGCGAACATGTTCCAGAGAATGGGTTTTGCCACTTAGTGCTAAGATCACCACCTGCATCTATGCATGAAGCAAATATCCAAGCACTGAGAAAGTGACTAGGGTATAAATAGGAAGGGAAAGTCAGATTGCACACATCTGCCTGGAGACCAAAAATCTGGGTGATTCAGCCAAAAATCTGGGTGATTCAGCATCTCGATTAGTCTTCTGACTGTTGAAAGCAGATTTGGTATCACAGCTTTTCTTCAGACTCCACTAAATGGTGCAGAACTAACTGGAGAATGCTGACCAGTTGTGCCTCTGTGTGTCTCATGCCAGACTGAAGGATTGCAGAGTGGCCTGTCCAGAAGAAATGAGGGCAAGCAAGCAAGCACTTCCTAGTGTTAGGAATCTGTAGCACTTAACACCTTGTGCTGAGGTAAGTTTAAGGCAAAACACTATGTGTCCTGAAGACATCCAGGATACCCATAGGTCCTGAGTGTCTTTTCAAGGGCCTCTAAGATTTCAAGGCTGTCATTTTCTCATGCACATAGTCTACCTTATTATATGGTAGCCAGGGAAATGTAGTAAGACTGTTTAAATTGGTTTAAGTTGTCCGAATCTGTAATAATTGCTCCTAAGTGTTTCTTCTGTTCAACACAAACTTCGGTACTTTCAAATCTCCTGTTGCTCCTGCAGAGGTGATCTCCGTAGTAAAGCTTTTGTTATATGCAAATCTAACTGCTTCAAACCTGACAATATTTAAAATCCTCAAAGACATCCCAGCGCACATGGAGAAGTTTTTGTTCGTCCTGGTGTAGTCACCACATTCACCTCCTCAAGGGTCGAGAGACAAGACCGAAGAGGCAGACGCGAGTAGCACAGCGATGGGATGTCTTTACCTGGAACAGGCCAAAAACTGCGCATCCTAGGGGAGGTCGAGCTCTGGCCGGTGGGAGTCGGAGAGACGGGCTCAGCCGTGTGGGACCGCGGCTGCCGCAAAAGTGAACCAACACTGCCCTCGGGTGCTGGGAGTGAAAACCACAGCGCGGCTGAGAGTGCCGCTGGTGCCTCTCGGTGCTCCCTTCTCCGGGCAGAAGGGAAGGGAAGGTTTCGGGAAGGTTTCGGGAAGGTTTCGGGAAGGTTTCGGGAAGGTTTCGGGAAGGGAAGGTTTCGGGAAGGGAAGGTTTCGGGAAGGGAAGGTTTCGGGAAGGTTTCGGGAAGGTTTCGGGAAGGTTTCGGGAAGGTTTCGGGAAGGTTTCGGGGAAAGGGAAGGTTTCGGGAAGGTTTTTGGGAAGGTTTCGGGAAGGTTTCGGGAAGGTTTCGGGAAGGGAAGGAGGGAAGGGGGAAGGAAGGGAAGGGAAGGGAAGGGAAGGAAGGGAAAGGGAAGGGAAGGGAAGGGAAGGGAAGGGAAGGGAAGGGAAGGGAAGGGAAGGGAAGGGAAGGGAAGGGAAGGGAAGGGGAAGGGTGAAGGCCAAGGAAGGACTGAGCTCTCCTTGGCTTCACAAGCTAATCTCGTGTTGGTCAAAACTTGGCATTACAGTGACCTCTTCCCAGAGGTCAAAGTCTGTACAATACTATGTTTGCGTAGAAACAAATGGTCACAGATTTTACTTCCTTCCTATATTCATTTACTCAGCCCAGGAAGAAGCCTTTGGGCTTCTCAGTGGCTGGTATATCAGAGTTTACACATAAGGTGGATTGTCTGTCACCTCAATGTCAGGAGATACCACCCTGACCAGACATTTAAAAACACTGTTAAAAGGTTTCTTTGCTGTGATGTTGTCTCTCAGTGGCAGTATGGCACAGCAGAGTTAAAGAGAGGTAAGTTGTACAAACCAAGAGCAGTGCACGAAGTTAATTGGCAAAATTATATTAAACCCCCCCCCCCCCCCCAGAAAAAAAAATTCAGCAGAGGTCTTGTAATAAACTGTGTAGACTTTTGTTATGTGACCCTTTCACACTCAGCCCCTCTTGCTACCTGCATGTCCCAGTGAACTAGGGCATAGACTGGGACATCTAGGAGAGTAAGAAATTACAAGAAGAAAATAGTTTATCTAAATTTCTATATACTTTTTTTTTTTTTTTTTTTTTACTGAATCTTAACTGCACTATACAGCTCTTATGCATTTGTGTATCTGTGCAGTGGGGATTTAGTTGGTTGTCTTCAAGCAAACAGAGAGGGACATACGACAGCTCAGGCTAAGAGTAAGATGGAACATGTAGGAAAAAATAATGAGCTGGCCTTGACCCATAATGCATTCAAAGCAGAGCTGGAAGACAAAGATGATTCACATGTTGTCTTCTACCAAACAGAGTCCAGGATCAGGCAGAGATGGACCAAGGTGAATATTTAAGACTCGGAGTCTTGTTTCAATATTACCAACATTAATGAACTTTTCTCCAGGGCAGCTGCTCACCTGTCTGAAAAAGAATCAGAAGTCAGGCACAGGATTTTCTTAACTCTTTCCTCTAGTCACTGAGAGTGAATGCAATAGCATAGATACCAGGAAGTTCTCGGTTACCTTCACTGAGATGGAACTTCCTTCTCATTGCTTTTTAGCTGGAAATGAAAAAAGGTCATCAAACAATTACTAACGGGGTTGCACATGTGCCAGATGCAGCATTGGTGCATAAGTAGTGCATTACAAAAATCTGACACTCAGATCAGTCTGCAGAAGAAAGTGTGCAGTACTGAGAACAAAGAAGATGAGGGAAGAAGGGAGAGGCAGTTTGAACAAAACTACGAATGGCCACACTGCTGAGCAAAAGTCCACTGAGGTAGGGGGAAAAGAGCAAAATTCCAACTCATCATGAAGGATGCCAAAACACTGATGAACTGGTGTAAACTTTGTATCTTTCATTCTGCAGGTACTGTCAGCAAGACTTCAGGGTGTGGGGGCTGTATTCTCCTTGACTGTCTTGAGTACAGGGTTCTCAAAGGGTGGATGCCATTAATTTTGTTCCATTTCATAACAGAAGAATAGGACAGCAATTTTTCAGCTTGTTTAATTGCTTCACCTACATTTCTGCAGAAATGAAGCAGAACAGTTTCACCTACACAGGTGTTTTCTCAATTAATGTATAACATGTGCTTCATTAGAGAGTATTTTAAGAGGAAACATATGCCCTTTAAAATTGTTTTCTGTTGTTATGGGAGCTATGACTGCCACTGTATTCACAGAGAAGAAAAAAGGGAAATTAGTCTGTCTCAGTGTTAATCACAAAGCAGGTTTTTTTTTTTTTTTTCTGTTATCATGCTGCAACACAAAGTCAACTTCAGAATAGCCAAATTCTGTTATTATAGATTACCCGTTTTTCCATAGTCTCGACTCTGTCACATTAATGCTCACTAGATGAGGCATAGTATCTCACAAGCAATTAAAAGCACCATTCACAAAGGAAAAACTATCATCTAGGGATGAAATGGCAGGTCACACAGGCAATTGCAGCACCCGGCCATGCTTTTAAAATTCCATCTTCATGAAGAGGTTTTAGAACACAGCCATCAACATCCCATTTTTCTTTTCATTAAAGAATGAGATTTTTAGAAGAGCTCAGTATGGGCCTAATTCTCCTCCTACTGATCCCAAGGGTAAAACACTCAGTGATTTCAGTGGCAGGAGGGTAAAGCAATTTCCTGTGCTTTTGAAATCCCACTTGCTGATACTGTCTCAAGGGAAAAATTGCAGACTCAAGGGATAAAAGTCTTTATTCGTTAGCAGCGAAACAGCACAGGCTCTAGCAATGCAAGGATCTTCAGGCTGCTTCCCCAAGGATACAGCCCAACCCAGAGCTGGAGCATCCATGTGGCAGAGCAGAGCTTCTCCTCTGTCCTGTCCCAGTTGTCCATGGCTGACTATAGTCCCTTCTGCTGAGAATTTCTCACAGAGTGAAGATCAAATTTTTCCATGCTGAAACAAATACAAGAGCAGAAGTACCCCATGAATCTGTAGTGAGATTTAAAACACATCTGTAATTTATTTGCAGGACTAAGCTAACTAACTTTTCAGGGTGACAGTGCTATTTCTTAACAAAGAGAAATCTAGAAGTAAAGAGGTGGAAACCTTCATAATGGACTGTGTAGATGTCTGGAAGCATAAACTACCCTGCTTTTAGCAGAAACACATATTTAATCCCCAGCTTTGCTAATGCAGAGGCACTTGTATCTCAGCTGGCTAGGTAATATAATTTACATGGAAATGCTGCACTGTTCTCTGCTGGACAGCTCAAAGGATAAACACAGACATGTAAGGGAAGTCCAAGGTAGGAGGAAGGAGAAGCTGAGATCACTGAATAGGCCAGAAGTACCTGAAAAAACTCTGCACAACAGTGAATATGTGCATAACCTGGCCATAGGCCACGGAGAAGAGTCCACAGTCTCAGCAATAGACACAAGAATGTGAGAGTCAATAGTAATCTCATACTCTGTAGCTGAAGGCACTGATGTTTGGAAAGCTCTTGCAAGAGGAAGAACAGATTGCAGATGAGGTCAGACCTTTGAATCCCATAGTTAACCCAGACCAGCATTGGGTCAACCATGGCGGTCAGCACTCTTCACAGAAAAGTCCGTGCAGAGGGAGTAGCCATCCCATCACAAAACATCTGGTCTACAGCCAAGGCTAGGCCTAAGCTGCTTCAGATGCACCTCTGCTGACACGGAGCAGTAAAGACAGAAATTACTCAATATGTTCTTCACTCACATGGAAGTTTTATTCTGCCATAGGCTGTGGAATACAGGGAATCTTTAAAAGAACATTGAAAACCAGCAGAAACCAAAAGTTGAACTTTGTAACTAAACCCAAACTACAGAAGATTCTGTATCTCATATCCATATTTTACTGCTCAAAGTACATAGAAACCCATAGAAACCCCTATTACTTATTGTAATAGAAGTACTGTCTGGCACTGACATGGCACCCATGGCACCTCTCACTCCTGAATATCTCTGATATGCAAAGTACTCCCTCATGAAGGCAGAAGTGGTCAGATGGTAGCAATTATAGTGAAAGCCAGTATCATTAAGGTAGCTACATCTTCTTTCCCTCCCTTGGTTGTTTTTCCACCTTGTCTAACAGCAGCATTCTCCCTGCCTTTGCAGGCAAAAGGTGCAGAAACAGTTAAACTTGGACACCCAAAGCCATCCAAGACTTTTCTGGCCACCACTGCTGATAGTCTGACAGCTAATACCACATTACTTCTGTAGTGCTGTTGTGCTGGACTCCTCATTTTCTAAAGTAATCCTAGTCACATCCACCCCTTTTCAAAACAAATTCACTTTTAAATTACTTTTCCTCCCTGCGTTCCTAGTGCAAGGATTTCTAAAAGCAGGAGCACAATGCCAAAACCTGTAACTGTGAGGTGTTTCAGGTTCACCTGGTGATGAGGTTTAGCAATCTCAAAACAGGTCAGAAAAATTACTTCCAGTTAGCAGCAACAAGTGTCAAAAGAATACCCTTGGATGCATGGTACACAAATTCAAAGGAAAGCACAAAGACATAACATGTGTGGCATGCAGAACAGTTCACCGGGTCACCAGTCATCTCATCAGGTGTTTTGTTAGAAAGACATAACCAACACGTCAGTGAAACCAGCTTATCTTTCCTGCCATCCCAAATCAAACAACTCTTGCTTCAAAGACAAAAGTTTTGAAGCTTGACATGCAAATAATAACAACTGTGAAAGTCATCCATTCATTTATTGCTTTGAATGCTAACCCACATCTTTCAGAATAGTCAACTGAATTTGTAAGGCTGCAAAACCTCCACCAACTGCCAAAATTTTTTTACTTCCTGCAATGAGAATCAGAATAACAGTAACACTGAAAGAAAAATTAGTCACGAAACTTGACCTAACACATGCTTTGGAATTGAAAAAATAGTAGAAGGTATTAGAATTATTATATATTCAATGCTTTGCTTCCTTCAGGAAGGTAATACAAATGAGTTCAGGATTTGCACAGCTAGTGTAACTGGGAAAAATGCACCAGGGAAAAGAGCTTTGGAGTCTTATTAGGAAGTGAGTTAGAGAAAGCTTCAATATGTTGCTGCTACTCATATGCATAAATTTTTAAGGTTTACTGTTTAGACATTGCTTTGTAAATTAATGACTTTATTAAAGCACATCAAGTGTGGATGTGTATGTATTTTTGTTTGACAATTAAAAATGGAGCAACCAAGTGAAGTGAGTTTATTCCTACTGAGGAGCAGGGAAATTACTTCTTCTTCAATTCCATGATGTTTTCAAGCTCCATGGTTTGGTTTGGTTTGGTTTTATCTTGTCAGACACTCTTAAAAACTATATGTCACCTGGAAATGCAGAGGTGCAGAACTGTTTTCTTTCCTTAGGTTTACCATGCTTTACTTAATGATCTGGAATGAACATAACAGCTTCCAGCAAACATGTCGAGACTGAAGCTTTTCTCAACACCTTCTAACTCTGTTTCTCAGGTAATAAAAGGTCTGGACACACCAGAAGCCCAGGACCAGTTAATGGCTGAAAATGAGCTGTCAGATCCTGAAGTTTGCAACAAGAAAAATAAAAGGATGCCTGTCAGAACTCAAATGTCACCTTCACAAGCACTTTCCTGAAATAAGCAAGAGGGATGGCTACCTATGAAAACCATTAGTGGAGATGACAATTCTGGCTCCAAACTGACAGCTGAGCAATTGTTTGAGTGATCCAGTGATGGGGGATTCAATCTTGAATTCATAATTCACACATGCTTCTCTGAATGTTAACTTTCAGCCACAGTATCTCAATGGAGAGTCCTGTTCTGGGTCCTGAAGACAACCTGTGACTGAAACTGTCTGTAAGGTAACTCAGGGGATTTCAGAAGAGCCATCTCAACCATTGTTTTGGAAGTCACAAACCAAATCCCTTTTAAATTCAGAATAATTACTGGGAATTTGTATCATCAAGCGATTGAAGTTAGGTACAAATAGGTTGAAATATACAATATTTTGAAAAATGCTAACTTTCACTGTAAAGTGAGAGGTCCATGAAACAAAAGGGAAAAAATGAAAAGTGACTTAAAGGATTTTGACATTTCACTCCAACTGAAATAAATGCATACTAATGCATGCTAAGGAGTAAACTGACAAACAAGTCCTCCAACAAAATAAAATGGGTGACTGGTAAGCCCGAAACAAGTGAAGAGAGGTAGCTCTGCAAGAAGGAAGACAACCAGAAGATGATGCCAAAGTTATGAACAGCAGAAGCTAAAAGGAAGTTTACAGATGAGAAAGATGACAAGGGAGTTTGTGTTTTCATCTTCTCTGTTTGTCCCATGCCTTTGGAATGTTTCTATCAGACATTTCACAATTTTCTCCCCATTCTTCATGGCCATATTGCATGGAGCAAGGGAGAAGGGAGGCCTGTCCCCCACCTCTTTTCTCTGTTTGCAGTGCACTAAGAAGTGAAGTCCACATTGGCAATGTGAGAAAGCTGAGACAAAACCATGGAGGCAACTGGGTGTTGTGGTTTAGGAATGGTATTCTCAAATTTAGTATTACCACTAAAAACCATGTTGAGATATGAACTATTTACTGAAAACAGCAATGAGATAAGAAAACAAACGGTAACAGCAACAATGTCAGTAACAAAAGGTATAAGAAAAGGTACTAAAACCCCTAAAAATAGACAAAGTGAGATTACTCCCATCACCACATTTTCTCCTCCAGACAGAACCATTTCTCCCCAGAAGAGAGTCCTTTTGCCCCAGAAATGACATGAGGTGCTATAACATAACCTCCTTCCATCTACTGCAAAAAATTAGCCCTATTCTGGCTGGAACCAGGACACTGGTGTGGTCTGCAGGTCCATTGACAGCAATTTCTCCACTAGCCCTGTGCCCTGTCATCATCATCATCACTGCCTCCAGCCCCATTTGTGTTGCGTGGAAAGTAGTGACACTCTTTCTATTTTAGATCTCTCAATGTACCAGAATCCTTTTTCCTAAACCTTTTCTCTCTAGCCAGGTTTTGCATTCCCCTTTTCTTGTTATTTTTGAGTTTCATCAATTTGTGCTTCTGAGCCTTCAGCTCAGCCTATTACAAGGAGACAGTCAATGGAGCAAGTAATTTAGCTGGTGGAAATCAGTCTGTCTTCTGATTTGTACCTCCTGCAGACCAAAATACCTTATCCATTATCCCATATTGCTAATATAAATTTTTCTGTATTAAAAAAAGAAAATTTATACATTTCAGAACTGACAAAGAATTACATGGGGATTAGCTTCATAGTTAAATCACTACATTGATTCAAAAATGCTTTTAAAACCCTACAGCAAGATTAACTGAACTCCTTTAAGCTGTATCAAAATAAAGTATTCATCTCCCCATAGTTCATTTCATCCAGATGTAAGCCATGGTAAAACACTTAGTGGGTGGAAGTCCCTGAAATCCCAGTATGCAAATAACCTATGCATGATGGAGTGAAAACATACACTTTTGTAAGTACACATGTTTATGAAGATGTGTTTTCAGAGCATGACTGAAGAAACCATCTATAACAAAGGCCAAAGAGGTCAGAAGAATTGGGTGGGGGAAAAATCTTCTCACTTGTGTTACTTAGAGGAGGAAAAAAAAAGTGAGTCAGCACTATTTTTAGGCAGTAGGACACTTTGCCAGAGCAGAAAGCAGAGGCTGACACTCAGCAGGCCACATGGAAATGTACAAACTATGACAGACTACCCACTTTTCACAGCATTGTGCTGTTCTTATAAATAATGATCATCGTGCAGCAACCTGGATGATTAGCTCAACACACAGATAGCTGGCTGGCTTATGTCAAACATATGCTTCTACCCACTGCTCCCCTCACCTGGGAAGCACCTTCACTTTATCAGACTCTATCTGGAATTGACATAAACTGAAGTCAGTGTTTTTGTTCAGCCAGTTCTCACCATTGTGTATTCATCATCTGGGCTTTGCTGTGAGAAGAAGCAGCCCAGCTCACTGAGATACAGGGAAAGAGGATTATGATGGGAGACCAGGAGCTTTTCAAAACATTCAAGGGAGGAAGAGTGGAAAACAGAAAAGTATGTTTTGAAAAATGCCCTTTGTAAAATACCCCTTAACTTCTGGCCAAGAGTAACAGATAGTAACACTGGTAGCAAAGCCAGACCTGCAGTGCAGAGCATAATAAGGAGAAAAATTAAATATTGATCATGTCTTGTGTTAAAGAGAGAAACAAGGACACAGAGGAAAGAAATCAAGTGAAGAGGGAACACTTTCTACATGGCTAAAATCTTCTTGTACCTGCAATGTGATGCTCAAAATCACCTTCTCAGTCGGAGCAAGGATGCAGGTCAGATTGTCTGTCAGTCTTACATGGTTCAGAGACAGGGGCGCAAGAGTTCTATTGGACTGGATTAGACAAAGCACTCCTATTTTCAACTCCAGACATGTTTGCTACCCTCTTGTGAGAGTACGGAGACCTTGAACAAATCGTGCCACCAGCTTGCAAGCAACATTCACTTTCTGACCCCCAGAACAGTGTGTGGTGCATGGTGAGGTTGCTCTCCCACTGTCTTCATACAGTGGATGGATCACCTCAGCAGATGCAGTCCTGCCCACTTCTGTGCACAGAGACAGTCTGCCAGACAGCTTCAGTGGGAGCACAATTAGGGAGATGAAAGGAAAATGAAATCTAGTGAATTCTGTGTGCTTCCCAGAGAGTGAAACATTTTTGAAAACTCCCCTTGCTCCCAGAGGGACGCTGATGAGCAGAGGAGGGTGCTGAAGCTGGAGCAAAGTAACAGAGCCCCACTGCTATCAGCTTTTTACCTCAAAGAGTAAAGGGAGAGGATACATTCTCATGTCGAGAGGGTATTCTGCATATCACAAGCTCCCTGGTCTCTGGCTTATCTCCACACTGAGATGTGTTTCCCTGGGCAATGGAAAGAAGGAGGGTCCTGGGCTATGTGCCCAGATGGTGTAAACTGACACAGCTTCTCCAGCAGAGCTGTCCCGTCCTGTCCATAGCCAGCACCACCATCATGGGCCTGGAACCAGGTTCAAGTTGGGTTTAACCCATTCCTTCTCCAGAGCTGCTCAGCTAGACTGTGGGGATTGGCAGTGATTTATAGCAGCTGAGGGCATGGCCTGCTCCTCAGGGAATCTCTTCGAAGTGCAAAGAGCCTTGTCAGACAGTTTACTGCCTCTGCCAATCTGTACCTCATATGGGGCTGTACGCACATATTTGTGCATGGGTAACCAGACAGACAGATGGGGAATTTACAAAAATAATACACCTGTTAAAATACAATTTCACCCGCATTCTAGCTTATGAGAGCTGACCAGGAGCTGCACTCAAATTGATATGGTCTCAAATTCCACATGAAGACCACGGGATCATGCCAAAGCTGTGTCTTATCAATCTGACTTAACAGTGCTGTAGTTTGGACTCAGCACAAATTTCTAGGGGTCCTTGGTGAACGTCACTATTGATTAAGTAGAAGTGAAAGAGACATTCAAGCAGTAAATCTTGATGCTGTAACTGTAACTGTGCAAAACACCATGTAACATTATTATACTGTCTTCTTAACAAAAGGAAGCAGTTCTTTCTCAGGAATCTTACCTCACTGTTTTCAGCAATTTCCAACAAATAGACAATGTTCATACAAAACCTTGTGGGAGTGGGTCTCAAATGTAGCAAACTGAAAGGGCTGAATTAGGGTAGATTTGCAACCCTTTTGTTTTAAGTCACCTGAGATAAATGCTTCCGAACCTTACTGTATTTAATGTTTCCTCCTTCTCCATACCCATGGACCAGGGTTTTTCAAACTGTAAGCACTTTAGTCAGCTTGCAGAGCCAAACCAGACTGGGAAGAAGGAGACACATAACTTTATCATGCTCTTGTTTCAGGCATAGAGTCACAGAAAGTGCTAAGATCTCCAGAGAATGGGATTAGAAAACAAACTGGGACACAGTAATAGCGTAACTATCTGCTACATGACAGGAGAGACAGCCCAGTGAGATACTGTGGTGCTCACAGTCTGAGTTCCAGTTACCGCAGAGCGTCCTGCTGCCGCTGCTGAACATTGTGCTGGCAGGATATCTCAGCTATGCTCTCAGAAATGCACACTGAGAGCCATACCTGCTCAATGAGATGCTGACTTCAGTTTCACAGCAGGGCTCAATGACAGCTTGCAAATGCCAGCCTCTCATGAGGATCCAGACTCCATCCCTCATCTGTGCTGCTGCTTGCATCCTCTCCAGCAGTGACTGCTTGTGCTTGGTGTCTGTAGGGGGTGGAGGGACTTAAGCTATAGGAAGGAGAGCTGTGCTTAGCATGCACAAGGCATACAATTGTATTTAAATCAGAGTCTGGAGATTTGGCCTGTCAGACAACCCTCTGTCATCTATCTCCAGACATGACAAATTGCATTTCTTTTCCCTCCTCCAGCCTCACAGGGTAGGGACTAGAAAAAAAGGGAGGTGTTTCTCCCTTCTTTGGTTCATGGTTGGTGGTTTCCATCCTCACTTTTTGGTCATGACAATTTCGCTCCCTGTCTTGCAAGGTCACCTCTGAATGAGCTGGAAACCATTTGCTACCAAGACTTTTTCCAAAGTTAGGCTCCACCTTATAGTTCCCTTTTCTGGAACTCAAAGATTTTGCAGTCTAAACAACTTCAGCAACCTACTGGTATGCACTGTTCATCATATCCCTTGTGAGACTTATGACTTCTCAGCTGGCAGCAGGATTTTAATTGCTGTATTGATGTGTCCTTTGTGTCAGTGTTTCTTAGCCACTTCACTGCTAACCAACCAGCTGGGCTGACCTATGGGTATAGATCAACAGTCTAACGGGTGGTCACATTCTCAGTGCTGTGAAAACACCCCTGTCTGGGGCTGTCATTGGGAACAGGCCTTCCCACACAGAGAATTTACTTCCCAGGACTTGCCAGAGCTACCTGTACCACATGGCAGTCTTCTTCATTGCAGGTAATGGACTTAAGTCTAGACTTTTCTTGAGTAGAAAGAAAACTTTTTACAAAGATTATTTTGATTTCTGGTCACAGTAGTAATGGCCAGCTGTTGCATCCTGTCTTTGGACCTGTCTCACAAGTCAAATGGGAGTTTTCTAAGGCACTTTTGATTTTCTTTCTACTCTTAAAAAACAACAACAACAACAAAAACAAACAACAAAACCAAAAACAAAAACAACAAAACTTTTTACAGAATCTAGTGTCAGTCCCTACAGAGGCTATTTCACTTTTACTCTATTATCTCTGCAGTGACATTGTTAACCTAACAGTTAAATTTCTGCCCCAACATTCCTCAAAGAGGTGCAAAGTTTGGTCTTTGGTGACTTGAAAATCCTTTGTGACTAAGGAGTACAATGTCTTCTGCGTTTTCTTGGCTAGAGGAAAGGACAGATATCTAATGGTGTTCTTGATTTAATGTTCCTCATGCCAGATATCCAAAGTCTAAAGCTTTCAGACATGGACAACTTTTTTTGAATCAACATTAATGCCACCACTGGATACAGAGAAGTGAATCATAGCTCAAAAACATGGTGCAGTGAATGGCAGCTCCAATTACATTAACTCATGTAAGCCATGGAGAGAGAGGAAGATCTCCAGGTCACCTTGCACAGCTTTTGATTAACAGTCAGCTCTTGAGGATGTGATTTTTCTTTTTTTTGGCTTGAATTAGATGATTAGTGGATACCCTCTGCATTTGCTCTAGACCAGCGAGTACCAAACATCATAGTGTAAAGCAGCTTCCTGATTAACATTAAGACACATTTTACCTGTTCAGAAACGCATGCCAAACACTATGAGAAAGAAGTCTTCAGATTGAATACAGTTTTCTGTTGATGGAAGATTTGTATCACACTCTGAATCCTGAATGTCCTGTGGATCCTCCAAAAAGTCTCCCAAGGATATTTGGTACTGTATAGAGGTAGTGAGCTATACATCTAGGATGACAAAAGATTAGGAAAATGTGAGGAAAGAATACTTTGAAACACATAACATCATTTGTCACTAGTTTAAATATGGTGCCTTTATCTGTCTAAAGCACTTTTAATGCTTTCTTTTGAAGACATTGTATACAGAGCACTCATTCTTCTGCATATAGACAGTCACACAATAAAAACTCATTTCTGTATGATAAATTTCTATATAGCAGTGATGCATAGCACATTTCAAAATATTTGAATGGATAACAGCATCAAGATGTCATTACTGGTGCTGAGCATGCAAATAGAGGTAAATCGTATATAATTTTATCATCTGTAGTTGTTGCAGCTGACGAGGGTGATGAGTGGTGAGAGCAGAGGGATACTAAATGCCATGTTTTAATACTTAAACCCTTCTCACCAGAAGTGGTTAGGATGAACCTTGTGCTCGGCAGATTATCCAAGAATGTCACAGTGTGAAGCCCTACACTTTTCTTCACATCTTACAGGAGTGACAGCTGTAGCAATGAAAATCCAAGGCAAGTTGGACTGTCCGTCGACAGTAAGCTTGGAAATTTTTGCTTTCCATATCCCTGACAGTGAGCTGCAGCAATCTCATATGACTGTTCCTCAGTGCTCAGCTCAAAGGTCTGGGAAAGCAGCCATCTGCCACACCTGTAACTGCAGTTTCTGAAGCCACTGTGTGTGCAAGTGGCAGAAGAACACAGTTTTCCCCACCCTGTAACTGGACCATGTCACCTTCAGTCTCCCCACAGAATGAATTACCATATCCAAAGGTAAGCTGTGGGTATGATGGGCATGTCTTCCTGTCCACAGGCATGACAGGAAAAGGCATCAAGGGTCCCTTTGGATTTCTCCTTCCGTCTGCATGGGGAGCATGGGTGAGTGGCTTACCCAAGTAGCCCTCTGGAGAGACCAACCTCTTCCCTTCTGTCATTCAAACCATTCACTAGATTCCTTTCTGAAAACAAGGTAGGAAGTTTAAGGAATCGCAGGGGATACTGAGTGGGATCTTAATTCCTGCCCCTCACCATTTTACCTTGTTGTAAATTATATGCTAAACTCAGCTTGAAGATGTGAGAGTTGAACTTTTGCTTCTATAAATAGCAGGCTTCAATTTTATTCCCAGCTGTGTACATAATAAGATACCCACTCATAATGGACTATTTCTAGTATAAGCAGGTTGGTTTAATATATTTACAGACAGTGCACAGACTTTTTGCACCCACATTCAAAGTGAATTGTTTCAGCATGCATTACTCAGAAATACTACCAAATATTCCTTTAGAGAAACTATGAATATGTGAAATAATTAGGATGAATCCTCTAAAGCTGAAGTATGTATAGGGAAGAGATGGTAAATAATTCTTACATGTTCTCCTGCCATCACGCTTTACATCATCTATATAATTTTTGGTCTCCCTAGGTGGCTTGGGATAAGCCAATTATTATGATGTGATAAAGTGCAGGTCTATCCCTTACATAAGATTTTCACAAACTGAAGAGACCTAGAAAGAGTAGTTTGCACTGAGTACAGTGTAATATCCAGAGCTGACCCACTTCAAGGAAGGAGAGGAACTCCTGCTGTTCCCTGAAATCAGTCTGCTAACAACAGCAAAGCAAGGCAGAAAGAGTGTATTTCCCCACAAAACTAATGTGCTGGCCTCAGAAAAATACACCTTTGTTTTACTGCAGGAATTGTAAGTACAAAAAAATGAAAGAAAGTAAACTGCCTCATTTGTTTTACTTATCTGTCTCCATAAAAGAACTATGAGCAAATTTGTAAGTCCTTGCCCTCTGACTGGCGCAGAGAAGTGTCCATTGGGACATCACTTAAACACTGAGTCACAATGTAGGAACATCCCTGAAATAACAGCCATTTATGGCAGCAAACACCAGGGAGACACACTGTGATTCATGTCATTTCAGACAGGCACCATCCTTAAATTCTGTCACCTGGTATTCAGGGGGATTCCTGGACACCTCAAGCTTACATTGGGATGCCAGCAGCAGCACAAGGACTGATGAGGCTACATATTCACAGAGGAGCCTGAAGCCCTTCCAGGAAGCTCCAGAGCTGCCCACATTGCAGAAACAGGAAAGGAATAATGTCTGTTCACCAATGGAGTACTACTGCAGGAAAGTTAGATCCAGCAAAATATTTTGTATTTAGCTCTCTTTGTGGTGGGTTGGCATCCAGCTCCCACTACTTCACTTGGCTGCTGTCTCTGATCCCTGGAGGGATTGCCTACCCCTTGAGCAAAGGTCTTATTATACCTTGGAAGGTGCTGCTCTTCAGGAAGCTGGACCAGCCTCATGGAGTCCTTTGACAATGAGACCTTGGACAATGGGCTGTTGGTGTATCAAGGCAATAACATGTTATTCACATGCAGGGTCAGTTTGGGCATAGATAGTGTTGACACTCACTGTTTTTGCTGCTTCCCTTAGCAAGGACCAGCTCACACAACCTTAAGGCTAGAGTTTTGCTGCATTTGCCCTGCCCTAAGCAACTGCCCCTTCAGACAGAAACTTGTCTCCCTACTGATTAGTCCTTCTGAAAAAGTAGAGTGCTACCTCCCTTTTGGGAAGAGGGAGCGCAGGATACAAGGAACAAGGGGATGTTTGTGTCTTTCCTCTCTTAAAAGGAGAGAAAGATGGGTTGTGCTGTGTCCTGAAACTGTATGTGTCTGGACAGCACATTGTTTATAAGGAAAGGTGAACAAATGCTATCCCCTCCTCTTTAAATACCTCAGTCTTTGAGAGATGCCACCAAAGAATGCTTGCCATGTATGTGAAGTGTACTATGTTTATTTGGCAGGAGCCTATGTTGCAGACCCTAGGCAGTGAATGTGGACCCAGTCACTAGCAGTGAGGGGTTTGTGGGCCTCTGGCTCCATCTTTCCATTTTAAATTTCTCAGGTAGGATGAGAGCTTACTAAAGGTATCTTGCTCCAGGTATGTCTTAATCAAGGCTGTTTTGGTTTTTAAGATCAGGTAAAGAACTGCCCAAAAGTTCTTCCAGAGACAAAGTCTGAGAACTGCTTTCCGCAGGTGGTATCTCATTAACAGCAGGAGCACCACTTTGGCTGTCATCCTCACACCTCGAAGCATTTTACAAAATCAAGAATTTGAATGGACTAGCAACTGTGCTGTGCATTTCCTGGAAAGCTTTGACTAGAATTGGCAATTCAGTGCACTTAGCTGAACTGGTTGAAATAATGTAACTTAAGTCATGTGTGTACTGAGAGTCTGTAAACATACACAAAAAAGGAGAAAGCACCAAGCTCCTTCCTGAACTACCTGACACTGAAGATCATCCAGTCAGCAGGGAGAATCTGTGGTTAGTGGATGATGTTCATCATGTCTCTCAACAGCTTGCAACATAAATATATAATGGACACATCAGGTTCCAAAGGTTTGGAGAGTCATTTGAAATAACTAAAATCATTTAACAAAACAATATCTCTGCAAAAGCCGAAGACATAATTCCTATGTGCCACTCAACCAGAATGCCAAGTCCTATAATTCCTTGCACTGTTCACCAAATTTTCTTATGCTTATTTGAATGCAGACATAGTATAAATTGCAATGTATCTTTCAGTTTAAAAGACTATCTTGACAGAAATCTTGTGGAAATATGTAAGCTTTGTTTTTACTTTCAAGTACCAACACCTAGTTAGAGACATATGTTATTTGCTTAATGGGTATTGGTTTTGCTACATGCACACTGACAGGAGAGCTCTTGTTTGTGTAGGAGCTGTTCCATGGCAAGCCTGCAGGCAAATACCTCCCAGTCAGGTGCAATCTGCTCTAGCAAGTTCCAGGACTTTTCTTTTTTTATAATTTTCCTGACAAATAAGCCAAGTTGCCACAATTATTTAGATTCTCTTCAGCATTGACTTTCACTTTAAATCAGAGTGTTCCTTTTCAAGAAAAGCCATTTCTGACTCAGGCTTGCCATTCCCTTGCTCTCTGCAGGTCTGACCTACCTACTCTTAAAATACACAATCATCTCTTTGAAGCAAACCACTTATATCACCATGAAAACCTATTATTGCTGTGAAAATGGAGATGCACCTGTTGTGACTGTTGATTGAAATGGCAACATTTCATTTTCATAATATATTAACATCTATTATTTAGCTCACATTTCAGGTTTCTCTTTCAGTGCAAAAATTTGTGCTGTTGATCAGATTCAGAATTTCTGTTTGAAAATTAAAATATGTCATCTTTAATATGTGTGAGTGTTAGCAAAGTGAACACGTGTGGTTGAACAGGAGCCTTGCTCATCCTGATCCTGGGGTACTTATCCAGCCTTAGGGAGCTCTTGGTCTTCTCATGCACTAGTTCTCTTGAAAGCCGTGTTTTGTCTGCACTTCAGAAGTACAGTCTGAATTTTGACACTTACCAGAACTGCTGAGTGCTTGCTATGACTGAATGTTAGGAAACCAAAGGAGGGAAGTCCTTGACCTCCTCCTTATGCCTGTCTTGCACTCAAGCACAAAGTAGATTTTCCTTGAATTAAATCACTGATGGTTCTTCTGAAGAGCTCTGCTATTTTCTTGCTTGGATATAACACACAACCAATCTGGCTTAAAGGCTGGTGTAACTTCAACGTGATGAGAAAATCATAAAATCATGGAATCATTTAGGTTGGAGAAGACCGTTCAGATCACGGAGTTCAACTATTAACCCAACACTGCCAAATTCACCACCATATCATGTCCCTAAGCACCATGATCTCATGTTAAACTCTTAGGAAGAAAATCAAAGAGATGTTGGCAGTGACACATTTAATTTTTTTAAATATCCTTACTCATGCTGTTTTTCTTGTTTCCCAGCTGCTCACTGTCATCGCACTCCCCAGTTACTGCTGTGTCTTTGGAGACAAGCTGGTTTGGATTTTCCTTTCAATATAATGATCTCCAGCTTAAGTGCACAGAATTTAAATATCAACAAAAATATATATTATATTTTCCCTGTGTCTTTTTCTTTTTTTTTTTTTTAAATCCAGGCTCAAGATTAAATGTAGTAGTAGCTATTATAACCTGAATTGGGAAAAAATCCAAAACTGTAGTATTTGCTAATTTTTAAGTGCTTGGACAATCTTACTGCACAGTTCAAATACAGCACGCATATATGTTTGTGAACTGTCACCTCCACACAAGGGATAAATACAGTCATTGTCTATTTGTAGTAGAAACTGGATATTCGTCCTTGCACAGAAAAACAGAATCCGAAATGCATGCACAGACAGAAAGGTAAAAAAATAAAAAATGGAAGAAATGTGGTGCTATTGCCAAATAATTTAAAAATATTTTCTCCCAATAAGTGATTGGGCTAAAAACCTAAAAATCTGGACAAATCTGATGTAAGATTCAAAATTATTTCCCCTTCCTACACCTCAAAACTTACTTAGGATTGGCATTGTATGGGTATAAAAAATATATATATGCAGTGGTGCCAGGTCTTCCCATCTTAGACATTAGTGGCACCTTTGTCAGCCACTTGAAAACTACAGTTGATCACTGGATGTTGGAATGTTCTCTGATTCTGAAACTTTGTTGTGGGTTTCACATTCTCCATTTTCTGTGATTTTGTAGTTTTGTTAAAGACTTTATGGAACCATAAAAAGCCTCTAAAAATGTTAGACTGCTTCTTTGCAAATGTAAAAAGGCATAGATACAGTAGAATTAATTCTTAGTTCATTTCCACAACAATTAAATAGAAATAATTGCACCATAATTCCACCAGATTTGCAAAGCTGTGCAAAGGCCTTGCTTTTTAATTACTATTTCCATTATCAATTTGATTTGAGGCTTTGAAATGGAAGTCACAAGGAAGATCAAAGGAAAAGGACTGAGCTTGTCATAAAACACTGCCTTCATGGTGTGGTGTCCCAGCATTTAGAGTGACGTCTCTGGGACCTTCCTGATGCATCATCCTCTCCAGGAAACCTATCAGGAGAGATGTTTAGGCAAATGAAAAATAGCATCTGAACACGCTTCTGAAAGAGACAATACAAGGAGAAAACTCTGCTTGCTTCACTACCTGTCCACAAACACATCCCCTACACAGGAGTCTCTGCTCTGTACCTGGAGGCAGGTGTAGCATGCTTGTGGTGGGGATGCATGACCCAGTACTACCTGACTCTTTGGGATATGAGGGATGGCCCCACTCACCTGGGCCAAAGTCCTGCCTGCACAAGGAGTTTGGATGGGCTGTCAGTTGCAGCAATGTGTCTGCAGGAAGGCAGATACAGAGAAGGAGATAGACCTGAATGAGAACAAAAATCTAGTATTTATCTTTTCTTTCATTAAAGTGGTGTCCTTGATGTTGTCAGTGTGAAGATTAGCCTTTGTCACTCTATGTGTTTGTCCTTCTGTGATGAGGAGGAGAAGCTGGTGCAGGGGCACTACAGCCTGGCTTTGGGAGCTGATTTTAAATGTTGGCCCAGGTAACCTGCTTCCATATAGTGTCTTCAGGGACAGAGTTTTCAATGAAAGTGTGCTGCAGGAATCTAAGGCTTGAAGATCCCTAGGGAGGTAATTTAATTTATTTCCTGGGAATATCAGTTCAACTTCAACATGTATTTTTCTAACCCTGGTTTAGAAACCTCCAGGATATTGATCTTCCTTCTTTATCCTTTTTTTATTTCCCTTTTTCCTTTTTTCTTTTTTCCCTTTTTTTTTTTTTTTTAAAGGGAAAACTAAAAATCCCAAATCTCTTGTGTTTTATGTATCGCTTATCTCCCTGGTACTTCTTCTGTAGACTCAATTATTTGTCTTTCATTATGCCAACTCCCAGTATCAACACGGGCTGGGCATTAGCAGATCAGAGCAGCCATGTGAGAAGGCCTTGGGGATGTTGCTGGGTGAGAGGCTGGACATGACCCAGCCATGAGCACTCCCAGCCCAGAAAGCCAAAGGTGTCCTGGGCTGCATCCAAAGCCCATGGGCAGCAGGGGAGGGAGGGGATTCTGCCCCTCTGCTCTGCTCTGGTGAGACCCCACCTGGAACCTTGCATCCAGCTCTAGGGTCCCAGCACAGGAACGACACGGACCTATTGGGAAAGAATTCAGAGCAAGCCACAAAGATGAGTAGGGGAATGGAGCTCCTCTCATATAAAGAAAGGCTGAGAGAATTGCTTTGCTCAACTTGGAGAAGGCATCAGAGTGACCTACCTGTGGCCTTTCAGTACCTGAAGGGAGCCTACAGCATAGAGGGGGACTTTTTACAAGGGCATTTTTAGATTAGAAATGAGATGAAAGTTCTTTGCTGTGAGGATGGTAAGGCACTGGAATAGGTTACTCAAGGAATCTCTGGATGTTCCATTCCTGGAAGTGTTCAGGGCCACGTTGGATGGGGCTCTGAGAATCGTGGTCTGCTGGAAGGAGCCCCTGCCCATGGCAGGAAGGTTGGAATAAGATGATCTTTAAGGCCCCTTCCAACCTAAACCATTCTATTATTCTAAGATTCTATGTACAGAAGCCAAGCCTTGAAATTATAATCCAGCTAAAACTGAGTAGAAAGGACAGTTCTGCCTCTGCTGTGGTACACACAACAATCCATCTCATATTACTATCCAAGGAGGTTATTACTTCTTCAAGAACGTTTGCCTGCTGTATAATTTTTGCCTGTGTGTAACTCTTACAGACCTGTCTGTAGTCCTGCCTAAGACCCAGATGTTATCTATTTGTGCACACGCTTGTCGTCCTTTGTGTCAGAGTACTGCTATTAGGAATATATAGAAGCAAAGTACTGAGAGAAAGACAATCCACCCTGTGAAGTCAGCTCAGTCCTAGGCAGAGCAAACATGTCCCTGCTGTGCACTTGCCTCTGCCTTGAAGGCAGAGACTCCTCCATCGATCACCGCACCCCACTCACTGTTCTCACCTAACCGTTTAGAGAGTAGCCGAACAAGAAGTGAATGTCCTTCTGCTGATGAGTAATGATTTCACTGCTTCCCAAATTATCTTAGCTGAGATTGTCCAAACCAAATAGAGGAGAGCTGCACATTTTCTTTGGGGTCCTGGAAGAGCCACACATTCAAAATTATAACAAATCTTCAGATGATTACCAACCACATGACATATTAGTTGCTAGATGAGACATCCAATGCACTAGAATTCTCCACCAGAGTCTGCAGCCAAAATATATTTGAACTGCTGATGCAAAGTAGCACTTTCCTTTTTTGTCTGTTTCCTAGAAATTAAGCTAGCCAAAAGATGAATCAAATGCTACTTAGCATGGCAACATGTAGCACATTTTACACAATAACAAGAATTCCTAAATCAGGATCAGAGTTGTTCCAGTACTGATGGAGTTACACTGATGTTATGTTATTACAGAAATTTAATGCTTTGATTAACTATGAGATATACCTGGTTCTTTCCTAGTTGTTTCCAAGACAGTCATTAAGAGCTTACTAGCAGTGTTCAGGGGTGGCGGAAAATTGGTCTGTGAGTTTGCATGTTGCTTCATTGATATGTAATTCCAATTTCTGAATGAGAAGGAGATCCAACACTTTATTTCTGCCATTAATTATTTTCAGACTAACTGGGAAACTGAATATTTGAACTGAGGTTTATAAGAAGGAATGGCTCAGGGACAAAGCTCAACTGCAATGCAAAAGAAAACCCTCTGTTGAACAGGTATTTTCTACACCTTTTTTTGTAAGGAGATGTTGAGAAGTTAATTAATCTGAATCTGAAGAAACTAATCTTCAGAGCTGTCTCCATGCAGAAGTTGATGCTTGGAAACATGAAGTTGCAAACCTTTGGTGACCTACAAAAACATGAATCCCTATTACTTGTCTTAAAGTGGCATTTTTAAGCTCAATTTCAGACTCTCTAAGATAAAGCTGCACTTCATGTGCACAAAGAACAACCACAGGAAGAAATGGATTGGAGAGCCTGCTGTAAAACACTTTCCACCTACAGAAAAGCCAAGCCCTTTGTCTGGAATAGCAGAGTCTTTACAGGGAATTACTGTGCTATAGTAAGGTATATTCGGCAATTCTTATAGAGGGATTGAACTACCTGAAGGGAATTGCACAGACTTATTGCTTTGAAGAACAATGACAAGGCAAGCTTAATATTAGCATTTATCCAAAATGTGAGTTCTGTGAAAATAGCGCAGTTAATCCCTTACATAGTTTTCTAAAGAAATGACTACTTGGAAAAAGCATTAAACCAAAAATCTTCATACCAGCAAAATTTTCAGAATGTCACTGTGACTCATGTCAACTTCTACAGCATAAATGGGGGACTGGACAACCCCTGCAGAGATTGGAACAGAAACACCCTACAAGCCACATAAAAAGCATAAGAGTAATTTGCAAAGTGAATGACAAAAAGCAGTTCTTATCCTTGCTGGGTAGAACAAAAAGTTACAGTTTTAATATTTCAGCAGGAAAACTTTTATTGGACCCTAGAAAAAATGCTCTTAATAGGAGTTGATGTAGGGTCCCTGAGAACACATTATACATATATTTGAATCCTCACTTTTTTTCAGTACAAATGTAACTAGATTTGATCCTGATGCATTGCATGGTGGTATCCAGGCAGCTTCTCAGGGCCCATCGAGTCCTCTAGTTCTACAGCATGAAAAGGTATCTGGCTTTGGTTCAGTTCCAAGGAATTTCTTCTTGGCTGTTGCTCACTGCTCACCCCCGTGTGTCTCCAGGGCACAGCGTTATGACAACTGATGGCAGTGCAAGAAAGCAAAATGTACCACCTTTTTTCACATGTTGTCTCGTGACAGAAAGCATAAACCTGCCAGAGTTATGTGGCACTGTGCTCCTCTTGTACTCCCTGTGCTGCAGTGCCCTTCCATGTATAAGCTGTAATTCCACCTAAGCAGGATTTCCATGAAAGTGGTAAGCAGCAAAGCAGCATTTGGCTTCAAGGAGCCCTGCAGTCAGACTGTGGTGCCTACAGAGGTTTCCAGATGATGCTGAAGTCCAATTGCACGCTGATAACTAGTAGTAGCAGAGGTCCCCAGAGCCTTTTCACATGCACAGCAATAACAAGCCATTGGAGGAGATGGTGGCCCAATATTCGAGCATCAAATATTGTGCTGCTTTGAGGTGAGAAGTGAACAGGCAGTAGCATGATATCACAGGTGGCAAATAATTGAGTGTGTGTAAGGGTGTGCAGGCAGACTTTAATTGGTATTTTGAACTCACAGGCAGGAGCCTTAGAGTTACTACCCACCATCTGGTTGTAAACTTGGTAGCAACAGGACTAAAGAAAAGAGGCACATTCCAACTCATCGAGAGCCATCAGATAGGACCCCCAGTTAGGAGGCTTTACATATATTGTGTTTCTGTAGGTAGAAAATTTGAATTGTGAAAATCAGGTTCTAGAGTCTCCAGAAAGAAGACTTGTTACCAAGAGATAAATTCTCCCTTAAAGAGGTGGTTTTAGAAAGAAAACAAGGGATGAGAACGGAGGAAGGTAAAGAGCCTAGTTGGAGGAAAGATCCTGAAAGTGGTGGAGGACTCTAAAAATCAGAGAGACAGTTGGAGAAAAATTGAGTTAAAAGACCACAGTCCTTGGCTGCTAATGCCAAAATCAGGTAGTTCTGTGTAGTGGCACAGCACAAAGCAACATGACTTTCTGCCCAAGTATCCTGGAGTATCAAAAACCTCAGTGAAGGGAGAGCAGTTGAGACCACAAACAAAATGTCAAAGAGCAAATAATGTCTGTGTAAGATATCAAGAAGGGTAAAAGATCTAATCATCATGGTTTTTAAATAAACCCCAGCATCCAGATCCATTAACAGTTGCCATTCACTCTATCTCATCTGTGACACTAAACACCACAGCAGATCCACTGCACCTTTGCTAAGGACAATTCCCAGTTGCAATGAAGGAGGCCTGACATGACACAGTTTTGGACTTGATGCTGGAGTAGGTGCCTTGCTGGCTGCCCATTCCTTCCCGGCAGTTCAGACTTTTGAACGACTAATTCCCGACCAAGTATCATCATAGAAGACGAGGAGGAATGTTTCATGTGCTCAAAGAAGTACAGCCACAGGAATATATTCCTGTCTCATACAGGTGTTGCGGTTTATGAGGTTTAGGGATCAAAATTAGGTATAAACATTAACCTTGTAGTTAAGATTATTTGATTTTGTTGTGAGATAAGGATTAATAGTAGGCAAAGCAGGCTTATACTTTAAGGAATGCAAAAAGAAATTTTATTAACAGACTTAAAATAGGAATAATAATCAGGCATTAACACCAAACCCTTTAGAACACTCTTTCACCCCCCTGCCCCCCCACCTTTTCTATGTTCTCTCTTGCTGCCCATACAAAAGGTAATACTTCAACTTATAGTTAATCCACCACCTCTGGAACAAAACAGGTTTTTTAATTTATGTAGAGAGAGAAGCTTTCTTTTGTTTTATCATGTTGACTCCCATAGGAAACACAGTTTCTATGGTTATTAGCTTTCTAGTAAGCAATTTTCTCCTTGAAGGGAGGCATTTGCTTTTCCAGATCCCTTCCCATTTCAGTAGCTTTCCCAGGGCCACACCAATGGACATATGATGGTCATTGAGGTGTTCTTTTTGAGAGCAAATGTTTCTATTACAGTGACAACGACATCCCCTTACTTTATCGTCAGCAACACAAGTCTTCTTCTACTGTTTCCTGGGACAAGGAAAAAGAAAATCTTATACATAAAAGTCTCAGTCTACTGCTTACAACTTAGAACATTACATTTCTTTTTTCTCACCTCTTTTAGACCATTATTGATATATTACAGGGTATATTACAGCTAACTTTATCAACATGTTTTTACAAAAAGAACTTTGAGCATTAAAGCACTCCTCATCTCTTCCTTCTTTGAAAATAAGTTTAGTTATATTTATTAACTTAAAGTCTCTATGTTGTACCTTTTGTAGGTGCTTTCATTCTTGTGCTCTTTCTGTGTGGGAGGGGGAAATGAATGCTCTCAAAGTCTCATTTTGATATTAGAAAAGGAACAGTTAATTTGTCTTTCGGCTGGGCAATCGTCATGTGCCTTTCGCCCGCGTGGTTTGAGTGTTTTAAGTCCGTGCCTGAACCGAAGGAAAGGAGCCCGTCCATGCTGGCTCCCATCCAAGCCGCGTTTGAATCTCAGGGGCCCGGCGGGACCGCGTCCGTGCTGCAGGGGCTGGTTCAAGCCCCCTTCTGTGCCGGAGTGTGCTTGGGGGCCGCCCGGCGGGAGCTGCACCCGAGCTGCGGGAGGGGCTCAGTCTGAGCTCCCTCTGTCTCTCTCCAGTGCTGAGCTTGCTGCGGAGCTAACTGGGTGAGGTGTTCTCGAGGTCTACAGGGCCCGACTTCAAAACCTCTTCCCGCTGGACCATGCCGTGGAGAAAAAAAACTGGCCTGGCTCAGGCTAGGCGAATGGAGCCGGTGAAGTTCCTTGGCCAGGGGCAGCAGAATGAGGCGGCTTAAATTCTCTCTCTCCCCTCCCCACGCCATGCGGGTTGGCAGCCCCAAGCCATGTAGCCTGGGGTGACCTTACCCAGTTCCAGCACGGAGAGGGAGAGCGACTTCTTTCTTCAGCGAACCGGAAGCCTCAAAAAGAGCTTCTTTAGGTGTTTTCTTGGTTCTATGAGTTTTTTAGGTAGGTGGAGTTTTATGCTGGCTACTTCATTTCCGACTCCACTTCCTTTTTTTTCTTTTTTACACCAGGAATTTTTAACAGCAATTACCCCATGACAACAGGGAAGGACATGCTTTGTTTCTGTAAATATTTTTGGATATTCACAGTGTAGTTCCCTGCACAGAAAGAAGGCTACCATATATATCACAAAATGCTTGAAACTATCACTCAGATGAAAGATAGTAAATAGCTATTTTTATCTGCCCTGTGATTGGGAATGAAACAGTTTGCTGTTTGCTTTCCCAGCTTCACATCATCTCGTGTTTGGCAGAATATGGCACATGCTTGCTGCACTAAATAGCCACAAGGGATTCAGAGGGAAGCTCAACAGGCACAAGCACTTTACAGTCTTGTAACACACTTGACAAAAGCTGGAGCATTACAGAATCTGAAAGGCTGTCTAAAAATTAACAGATATTATCAGTAAACTGTACACGACTTTGACTTCAGGATTTTTATTATTTACTGTCTACCTGTAATGTGTTTATGCCCCTCTAATCACTGTATTCTGTGGGAGTATAACATTAACCTTGACATAAACAAAGGAAGGTGGGATTGGTGGTTTTAAGAATAAGACTGGTACTCTTTTTTTCACTATGGGGAGAGGAGAGGGACAACACATTAATATATTATACACTAATATAACATTAATGCATTTCTTACAAAGCACTGGATGCTCACATCTGTATCTGTTTGCCCTGCATTGCAGTGAGATGTAATCAACAGTCTCAAATGAACACTAAGATCCTTTATTCAGAAGCAATTACTAAGACTTCCTCTTTGCAAATGACAGACCAACATTAATGCTCTACTGTGAAACCAAAGTACAACATATGAAGGGGTATTTGGTTGTGTTTCCTAGCCAGTTTAGTGGAACTGAAATGACAATAATTCTGCTTCATCATCATTATCATCATCATCATCATTGTCATCATCATCATCATCAAAAGATTCAGTAACAAGGTTTTCCTTGCAAATACCTTTATTTGTGATAAGTACCTCTTCTTGTACTAAAAGATACTGGGAAAAGAAGGGTTGTTTTAGATTTTGAAGTCTTGAATTGCAACAGTTAGTTAATTCTGAACCCTTAATTTAATTTCCATTTTTTTATTGTGGAGGAAAACTATTGTTGATCATTCGTTCAAGTTCAAGCATTACATTTTACAAGACCAATATTAAGTGCATGCAGATGGGTGTTTTTTTAAAGGATACTGCAAAGCTGCAATTACTGCAAGTAAATTAATGCAAAAACATTAATGCAAAATCATCATAATCTTGGAAAATTTATCCAAGAGCCAAACGATTCTTTAGACAGTAAGCATAACCTATCCATCCCTGTGGGAGAAAAGTTGCACTGGGACAAGGTCGAGACACTAAAGTGAGAATAAAAGAGCCTGCAGGAAAGAGAATCAAAGACGGGATAACACCTCCATCCACACTTTTCAAAGCAAGGACTTCTTTTAAGTCACAGAGGCAATAATAGCTCTTTGGACAATAAAAGCATAAAGCAGGTAGTGCCTACAAAGTTGAAAACTGCGTACTTGCCTGGGCTTTTTCTGATGAAGGTAACACCACTTGCCTGCAACAGACCTGCCATTTAAGGGCAGTATTGCCAAGCAGGAGGTCTCCCAGGCTTCTTACGGCACACTGACTGGTACAGAGCTTTGAAATTTCTGCCTCTGATACTCCTACATGTTCATACAAAGCCTCTCTAGAGTACTTCAAGTCTGTGTCTCGTTTCATGAAGTAAGCATCAGTGAAAACAGAAATATCAACTGTATGTGTTTAATGTCCTCAGAAATATTGGAATAACCTGCCATTGTATCCTCTGACGCTAAAGCGCATCCTTTGGGCAGGGCTTTCGTAGAGGCAGCAGGGCAGAGTAAGTTTTGCTGTTTGCTGGTGTTCAGTGCTTTGGGCTGTAGCACGAACACAGCTGCATGGGTGAACACAAGAAAGCCTATCTGTTTTCCAGGCACAAAACTGCTTCCACTTTTTTCTTATACAGCTGATTCTGGCAGAAGACCCTGGCAGTAACAAACATTTTCATTTTAAAAATATATTTTATGTAAGGCAGTTACCCTTTAAACACAGTGGAAGATTTCTGTAGAGCTGCTACAGCAGGAGCAGGTGAGGCCAAGTGCTGTACCCTCTACAATAAAAATACAGTCTTCCAGTCACTGTATACTTGAAAACCTTGGCTATTCAAACCCTGGTTAACTCCAGCTCCCAGGCTGATGAGGAAAAATGCAAACAAATCTGATGATAATGATGATGATGATGATGATGATGATGATGATGATGATGATGATGATGATGACGATGACAGCAATAATAATGCTTCCAAAAAACAAAAAAACAAACCAAACCAAGCAAAAAAATCCTAGCAAACAAGGCAAAACCCTTTTCCCTGCAGTTCTAAGAGTATCTGAGCCTTTCCTGGTAGCATTTGCGGACACAGAAGGTTCATGTTTCTCTGAGTCATGAGAATCTGAAATAAATTTTGTATTCAGATAATTAAAGTTACACTGTGTAACTGATCCAGTTATAGACCAAAGATGAGGGGGAAAGGAAAATTGCCTCACTGTGGTAATGCTGAGAGAAAACTCCTCACCTATTTACCTTTTACAGATTTTTAAAAATTAAATCACTTATGAGCAGGGAGCAGAGAAGTACAATATATCATGACTGCATTATTTGTATACCCATCAAAATACAGAATTGCTGTGCCTTTCTCTTGAACATTTTATTTGAGGAGAGCAGCATACATTTGCTAAGAAACAAAAGAAGCAATTCCTTTTGCAATGACCTTGTGCAAAATGCTCAGCTACAGCTGGTTCTAATATGCAAGTTAAATCCCTTTAAGGTATGAACCAAGCATACAAAATGCATCTGAGGCTCAACTTTTTACAAACCTCTTCTTTGCTCTCAGTGTCACACACAGAAAAAAAAAGCAAAACAGAAAAAAAATTCAAACCAGAAAAGGAGTTTGAATGCTTCCAAATGGGAGAAAGGCCGGCAAGAAAAGGACAGATTTACTAGAGGTAATTTAGAGAGAACTTGCATTGTAGCAACATTCTCATGCCTAAAGGGAGGGGAGGGTTTCTTCTCCAGAACAGATCAGTCTCTAGATGGACATTATGGCAGACAGCACAAGGCCCTTCAGCCAAACCTTGCTCTGGGGACACTCTGAGATCCATGTCAGCTCTCTTCTGCTATTGCTGGTCACACAGACCATCCTGCTGACCTCAGCAGTGCTGCCTGCAGGAGCTGAGGACGTGCTGAACAAGATACCATAATCCAACATCAGCGACCCCTTCTGCTTAAAAGACTGATGAGAAGTTCTTCCACCAACACTAAAGGAAGATGGTGCAGTCCAATGTTTCTTGGAAATGAAAGGAAATTAGTGGAAGTATCTGAAGATTGTACAGATTTGAAAGTTCTGCTGGCATTTTTTAGTGTCAGTGGCCCCTCAGAGACCATCATGTCTCTGAGCCTCAGTGTGCTTTTGCTACATTCATTGGTGGTATAACAACTCCTCCTACAAAATAGGAACGGTTGTGTGGAGCACGTAAGACAAGTTTTATTTTTTGGACAAGGGATTAGTTTTGTAGCATTTGTAGTTAAAGTAATCTAGTTTTTATTAGCAAATCAGTATGACTGAGGTATAATTTGCTGGCAGAATTTGGCAAAATTTGACAAAAGATGCTCATCTTGACTGCTGTTTCTGTGTATTCTACTTGCCCTTCTCCATATAAGTTCCTCTTTTAGTTTTCAGACCCAGATCTAAGAAGCCATGTCATACACTCCCCTCCTTCATTTTCAAACTAGTCAAATCCTTCCTGAAGGTGCCACTTCATCTGGGGTGGGTCCTCTATCCACCCCTTCTGCTCAGTCCAAGAGAAGACATCATTAATAAGATGACCATCAGATGATTCAGGGTCTTCCTGACCTCAATACCAGTGTTTCTAGAAAAGAATAAAAACTCTCAATGTGAGCCAAGTTCTAGAATCAAAATGAAAATTGAATAGGCATGTCCAGGTTAACCACTTTTGTTTTTCTTTGCTTTAAATGCAGCTGGCTTTGCAAGCAAGGAAAACATGAGGTAAGTATATATATTCGTGTTGTACTTGTAACAAGTGCTGGGGATCTCTGGGGAGTGCAGCTGTGACCTCTGTCAGCTGATGACACCAGAGTCCTCCTTCTGAGCTGGTATCTCAACCAACTGAACTGCTGCCATGCCAGAGTACATCCTCCACTTGGGGGTTCTTAGATAACAAATGGGATACAAACTACCATGTATTTTGTTCATTTGGAACAAGAGAAAGCAAATGAAGGCTCTAAGGCCTTTAGCTGAGGACAAAGAATTCCAAGTTTAAAGTTTCCCAAACAGCTTTTATCTTGAACTCTGCTACTCAAAATAACACTGCAGGCTGGAAGGGAAAAAAAGAAGCGCACGTAACCCTCAATCAGCCAAGATATTGCCTTCCTACATTGTATTTATCATTCTCCCAGGAGTTCCTTTACTTTTTTATAGGGAGTGCAGAGCTTACAAGGGACTCATCCTCAAAGATGAAACAACAAAAGCACTTCTTCCACTTGATTATAACCTGTGTACAAACTGATAAATTCCCAGCTCATCTGGCTTGTGTCTTGCCATTGGTTATTTAACATGATAGAGAGGCAATGCCTCAGCCATCAGGGGATTTTCTTTACTGATGGCTAGTTCACATATCTTCAGCAATGCAGTTCTGGGAGAGCCAAGGCATTTGCTGATGGCAGTGAAAGGCATTTTTCTTTCTGCCCTTCTGTGCCTTCTTACTGAGTGAGATCAAAATCCATGCCTGAGCCTGGAGACAATCAGTGCCACCCAGACCACAGATCATCATTATAATTGCCTGTCAGTACTATGATACCTATCTGATTCTAATTCTTACAAACTAAAATGTCTTCTTGCTGTAAAGTTATAGTGTTTTGCTATGCTGTAACCAGTGCTGATAATGGCTTACTCTTTCATTGTACTGCTCATTTACTAGGTGCTTTCTGTAACATCACCTAAAGGGCTGTTTGAATTAAATTAGTTCAGGGAAAGTGGCAAGATAGGACAAGGAAATGAGCTGCTCACCTGAAATGTATGCTATGAAGCAGGGATATACCCGAAGGTGGCAAATTCACATTTTTGGGGCATTTACTTTTCCCAAGTGCTGCAGAACTGATATCCGAACTCAGATATAGTAGGATGGTGCAGCCATGTGGCAGAAACCCACAGCTCTATGTACAAAAGCCCACAGACAGAAACCTGCACAAGCCATAGCCAGGCCTGTCTCACTGCAAGAGGTGCTGCTAATAGAGCATACTGAAATGAAGAGCCAGCTCTGCTCTCTGTGCTCTCACCTGCACCTGCCTGCAGTCCCCAGAGTGCACGGAGCCAACCACCTGATGACTGCAGCCAGCAAGGGAGAAGGGGCCACCCCTGATGAATGCTGATGTGATAAAGGATCAATGTCAGAACCAACACATTCCCTCTCTTCTCTTCATTTCTTTCATATTTTTCATTTTATCTGCAGTACTGGGATCATAGTGTCATGTGGCCATGGAGAACTGGGCCCAAATCAAAGGCCTTAAAGGAAGTGGAGGGATACTGAAATACAGCAAGGTCCAATCTCAAGCAAAATGCAATTCCCAGGGACAAACAGTGGCAGCAGGATGCATGGACATAGCTCATAACTATAGGTGGGTAGCCACTGAGATGAAGATCAGTAATGGAGCTAAAGGCACAGCTCAGACCACCATCATGATAGGCTTTAAAAAGGAGCAGACTCATCCAAAGAATAGTCTGCATTGGATGTCTGGAAAGCATTGATATTGTAGGGACCCCATTTTACAAAAAGCTGAGCATTGTACAGGTTTGGTTGCTGGAAACATGGCTAAGAGCCACTGAGGCTGATAAAAAATGTTGCTCACAGAAGAGCAGGGGGGATGTTTCCTCAGCCCACTAAGTCAATCCTGTCAGGAATGTAGGTCTGGGACAGTGGCATAGCTCAGTTTCCTGGGAAACCTGTTCTAAAGACAATCTGCAAGAGATTATATCTGTCTTGCAATTTACACCCTTATGAATCCTTATTATGAATCCACTGATGTTTGGTCTGATTTTTGCAGGTAGGACACTGTTACAGTGCCCTCTGCACATCCAACAGAGCAAAAACATCAGTATCAAAGTGAAAAATGTCCAGGTTGGTGCTACCTCACTCCATATCTTCTCTCAGAATGTATTCTGAGTCAGAATGAGTCCATGGCACTTGCGTCAGCAGTTGTGATGATGAGAAATTGTTAACACAGTTATGTGTTAGCAAAGAACCTCTACAATGTGTTTAATGTAAAGATAAGATAGTTTTCTCTCTCATTTTATTTGATTGGGTTTTTCTTCTTAAAGCAGAGTGCAGCTGTTTCCTGTACTACAGAAAAAAAGTAAAAACAGACAATCAATTTAAAAATAGAAACTGTTGTCCTACTGTTTTAGGGAAACTTTGCCCAGAATGCACTATTTTAGTATTGACTTTTTATATTTTTTGTTGCGATAGGATATATGATTTTGAAACACTTTATTTTTGTCTCATATATTCAGCAGTGAGGGTAGAGATGAATCATGCAACCCACTGGTAATTCTTTGTCTTCAATCACAGGAGCATTTAGTACCTGGGAGGGTTACTACTTTCTTATACAAGAATCAGTATTCAGAATCTGCTAAATGTACGAAGTGCTGAGAAGTTGCCTAGTATGACCCAGCATTATGCAAAAACCTCTTCCAATTCCTGTGCTTCTTCCTTAGGGGAAGCCAAATTTAATTCTGAAGTGTATTTGGTTAACACTGAGAACCATACAGAGTACAGCTCTAGAAAACAAAATCAGTATATAAACAGCAATGAGCCAAGTTTAGCAACAGACTACAAAGAAAGAAAAACATCTGATGCTTGACAAAATCATGAGTGAGCTACATCTGAAGTTCTCTTTTCCAATAATCAGTTTGTTGGGTCAGAAAAGGCAGTGTCTGGAACTGATCAAGTATCTCTAGTCTTTTGCCAGGGTCAAGGTCAGCTCTGGGCAGAAGGAGCTAACTGGGGTCAGATCACTTTGCAGAGTACCAGGGGAAGACCTGCCATATCCCTTATGCAGACCCCAGCCCCAGCTACCCCAGTAATGTGTGTATGTGGGGCCTTGGCTACTCTTTGCCACAGAATCCTGCCCTGGATCCCCTTTGCACCATCCCCTGCTCTGGATGGTGAGTTGTCTCCTGGCATTTGTACTTGAATAGCATTGGATTGCATCACAATGATGCACCCAGTTTAGACAACAGATATCTCACAGATACAATCTTTCCTGAAATATATTTTAGTATTTAGCTGAATGCTTTTATTTTTAATCTCCCTGTTCCTTTCTTTTTTTATTTTTCACCAAAAAGTAATATTTTTATCATTAGGATCAGTGCAAGTCATCAGCTAGAAACTCTGCCTGCAAATCTTCATGCATTGAACACCACACATTGTGCAACAACGTGATGTGCAACTGATCTGCTACCTGATTGTCTGCTTGCTATTACAAGCCTACACACACACACACACAGAAAGCCATTCATTTCATGCAGATATCACAGTTTAGGCAGGGAGGAATTGTCAAAGAAAAGTAAGCAGCAGAAAATACACAGAAACCAGACCTAGGATTCCCAATGGATTGGTGCTCTTAGTGCAAACTGCGGTCATATCACATCACCAAAGTGAGCCCTCACATTGCCATCCACGGTCTCCTCTGCCAAGATAACCTGAGGCAATGCATGCACAGGATAAATCCCCTACCAGTCCATCACATCGCCATAGAGAATTCAGCCCTTCATGGCCTGATGTGGCAAAGAGGAAAGGAGAACATCATTCATCCACTTGTTTGGTATGGCATTTATGTGGAATGCTCTCTGTAAGAAGACCCTGTTTCGAACCACAGGGGAAGTTATGAGGAATCAGTTTGCCTGTTTTACATGAGCTGAAGCTGCCTGGACTCCCACTGCCACAAATGAGGCTCAAGGGAACTCTGTGAGGAACCCTGCAACCATCTCAGTCTACCTATTCATGCCTGTCAGACTGTTTCCACTGTCCACAGTGAATGGGCTAATGAGGACACCTCAGTGACAGCACATCTCTGAGTGTGCCATTTCACAAGATGTAGGAAGTTGTCCATAAGGAGAAAATTCGTTATTTGCTTGTTAAGGACTGAAAAGCCCAGGTAAGAGTACAGTGAGGAATCCTGGGACCCAGACTCTGAAATTTTGACGATCCTGCTCCTACCAGTGAAGCAGGGGAGAGAAGTTTTGCAAAAAAGGGCTCCAAATGACATCTTTATATCAGTAAGATGAAACTAGCCTTTTCTAAGTGAGTATCAGCTTCCTGTGTAGACAGAGTTTCTTGGCTGAACTGTTTCCTGGACTATGCAGGCTCTCTGGGAAGGCAGTGGAAAGCAGCAGAGGTGCTGGTGCCTGAAGCAAGGAAAACCACAGTTTTGGTCCTGCAGATAAGCCCTCAGCTGATGATTACTGCCCCAAATCCCAACAAAGGTGAGCTCAGTCTTGGGAGATGGGTGGCTGGGAACCTTCCCCACATCAGACAACATGGATGAAGAACTGATGCAAGATGGAGTGACTGGACCCCAAACAAAGGTTTCGAGATGAACAGCCTCAGGACTGATATTTGCTCAGGATTTCTGAAGGCTTTTATCAGGGCTATTAGAGCAGTAGAAGTGAGGTGTGTGGGTCTTGTCATGGATTAAAATGTGGTTAATCAGTAGGAAATGAACAGCATACAAGACCAGCCATTTTTCAGCACAGAAAGAAGTCAATAGCAGGGTGCTGTCAGGAGGAACATTAGGGCCACTGTGCCTCAGTGTGCTTTGTAATGACCTAGAAGAGGGAAGGGACTAGTTAGGTGGCAGATTTCCTGGTGATATACGATGATTTAGATTAGTGAGGCACGGAGAGCCTTATGAAGAACATCAGAAAACCCCTAGTGAAAATTACTATTTGGCCACCCAATTGTAGTTGAATTTCAGTTGAGGGAAGGGAGTTGCAAACTGGCAGAGCATAATGAAAGAAACAGCTGATTCAACTTGAATATACTGGTGGGTTCTGGGTTAGTCACAACCAGTCTCCTGCCCAGCCACAGAAAGACAAAAAAGAGTAGCTTTCCCTGTGGACAGTGCATTTTGGAGAAAGAGAGGAAAAAATTATCTGTGTCATATGAGTCAGGAACAGAATAGTAAATGGTAAACAGTAAACAGTAAACAATGTGAAAATTTGGGTACAAACCCCATAGGCTCATCTCATCTTCATCTTGAAGCTCTCCTTGGGGTCTAGTGCCTTCATCTTGCCTGCTCAGACTGTATAGTTCTGATCTCTTCCAACATCTTCTGCTACTGCTACAGCTATAAGTGGACAACAGGCAGTAACTTTTTTTTCCTTTTAGTATATATAAATTCTGCCTTAATTTTAGTACCTTATAATTAAGGAATGTCTTGAAGTTTTTTGAGGCCTTTGCCTCCATAGTTCATGGTTACCAGCTATAGCTCTAACAGAAAATAAACTTATTTTCCAATAATTTTGCCTTTAAGGCCAAGACAAAAATATCATTTAGCATCTGTGCAATGGGACTGTCCATTTCACACTCTAATGGTCCAGTACAGACACTGACCATTTTGCAAAGTTCTTATTTCTGATATAAAGCAAATAATTTATTATTGCCCTTGGTATCCTCAGCTATTTGCTCTTGAAATTTCCTTTTGCTTCCACTCTGGCAGGGAAGACACAAGCAGAAGTCTAGTTTCCACTCCGTTAGCATTACAAGAACTAGATTTCCATTTCTTATACAATACTTCTGGTATGAATATATCCCTACTCTTTGCCATTTCACCAGAGTACTTTCTGTTTCCTCTTTTCCCTTCTGAGTGATACATCCTTCTTGTGACTCTCTGTGTCAATCAAAGGCTGCTACTACTACAGATGTGTGCTGTTGCTTAATGTGTTTCAATGCAAGTTACAAGTAATATGCAAAAATATGTTACATGCAAAATCCATTTTCTCCCATCTCAAAACCAGTTCCAAAATACTGTGGAGAAGGTGCTGAAGTGCATAGTCAGGTACACTAAATTTCCTGAAACATTCATCACCCACTGCAGACAAGTGTTTTTGTAGACCATTCCCCTTGAGAAATCTCTGCTGCCTAGGATCCCAAACCAAATACTTAGGCATCAGGCCATGTGGTGGGCAGAACTGGCTCATCACATAACGATGAGCTCCAGACCTAGGCATTGGTCCAGGAACAGTCACACAGATTCTGCTGGAGCAAAGTATAGGATGCAAGGAAGGGTGCCTTGCTATCTGTGCATAACAGGGATGTTGAGACAGCTGAGCACGCAGAGGGGCTGAAGTAGTCACTTGGCTATCAGGACTGCATTTGTCAGTCATCAGGCTGGAAGTTCCTGCAGCTTCAGGGGCCAGTTCAGGTTTTCCCATGCCCTAAACACCTCTTTTCCTGCAGAGATCTTTATGTAGGCAGTGTGTGGAAGTACAAGGGCAAGTAAACAAGACAAATTCTTCAATGGCAGTAGCCAGACCAAATGCAAGGCTTGCCTACAATTTACAGGGGTACCAGAGTCTATGAATATAGTTTCTAGCATAGGCCTTGGGAGCAGCTCCTCAAACTGATTTGTCTCAAGCCATTGAGCCCTTGCTCTCCTTCATAAATAGCCATCTACAACTTCAGGGCCATTAATATGGCGTTGTCAAGAGCAGCAACCTAGCAGAGGAAGGAAGGAAGGAAGGAAGGAAGGAAGGAAGGAAGGAAGGAAGGAAGGAAGGAAGGAAGGAAGGAAGGAAGGAAGGAAGGAACGAAGGAAGGAAGGAAGGAAGGAAGGAAGGAAGGAAGGAAGGAAGGAAGGAAGGAAGGAAGGAAGGAAGGAAGGAAGGTAGGAAGGAAGGAAGGAAGGAAGGAAGGAAGGAAGGAAGGAAGGAAGGAAGGAAGGAAGGAAGGAAGGAAGGAAGGAAGAAGGAAGGATAGGAAAGGAGGAAGGAAGGAAGGAAGGGAAGAAGGAAGGAAGAGGAAAGGAATGGAAGGAAGGAAGGAAGGTAAAAGGAATGAATTGCCGGAAGGAAGGAAGGAATTCCGGAAGGAATTCCGGGAAGGAAGGAATTTCCGGAAGGAAGGAAGGAATTTCCGGAAGGAAGGAATTCCGGAAGGAGGAATCCCGGGAAGTAAGGAAGGAGAGGAAGGGAATTCCGGAAGGAGAGGAAGGAAGGAAGGAAGGGAAAGAAGGAAGGAAGTGAAAGGAAGGATAGGAGGAAGGAAGGAAGGAAAGGAAGGAAGGAAGGAAGGATAGTGAAGGAAGGAAGGAATTTCCGAAGAGTTCCGGTAAGAATGTCCGGAAGGAAATTTCGCGGAAGGAATTTCGGAAGGAATTTCGGAAGGAATTTCGGAAGGAATTTCGGAAGGAAGGAAGGAATTTCGGAAGGAATTTCGGAAGGAATTTCGGAAGGAAGGAATTTCGGAAGGAATTTCGGAAGGAAGGAATTTCGGAAGGAAGGAAGGAATTTCGGAAGGAATTTCGGAAGGAAGGAATTTCGGAAGGAATTTCGGAAGGAATTTCGGAAGGAATTTCGGAAGGAATTTCGGAAGGAATTTCGGAAGGAAGGAAGGAAGGAAGGAAGGAAGGAAGGAAGGAAGGAAGGAAGGAATTCCAGAAGGAAGGAAGGAAGGAAGGAAGGAAGGAAGGAAGGAAGGAAAGAAGGAAAGAAGGAAATTCGGAAGGAAGGAAGGGAAGGAATTACGGAAGGAAGGAATTCCGGAAGGAATTCCGGAAGGAATTGGAAAGGAAGGAAGGAAGGGGAAGGAGGAAGGGAAGGAAGGAAGGAAGCGAAGGGAGGAAAGGAAGGAAAGGAAGGAAGGAAGGAAGGAAGGAAGGAATTCCGGAGGCGAAGGAATTCGCGCGGAAGGAAGGAAAGGATTCCGGAAGGATATTCCGGAAGGAAGGAAGGAATTCCGGATAAGGAAGGAATTTCCCGGAAGGAAGGAAGGAATTCCGGAGGAAGGAAGGAAATTCCGGAAGGAAGGAAGGAAGGAAGGAATTCGCGGAGGAAGGAATGTCTCGGAAGGAGGAAGGAGATTCCGGGGAAGGAAGGAATTTCGGCCGGAAGGAAGGAAGGAATTCCGGAAGGAGGAATGTCGGAAGGAGAGGAGGAATTCCGGAAGGAATTCGCGGAAGGTAAGAAGAAAGAAAGAAAGAAAGAAGAAAGAAAGAAAGAAAGAAAGAAAGAAAGAAAGAAAGAAAGAAAGAAAGAAAGAAAGAAAGAAAGAAAGAAAGAAAGAAAGAAAGAAAGAAAGAAAGAAAGAAAGAAAGAAAGAAAGAAAGAAAGAAAGAAAGAAAGAAAGAAAGAAAGAAAGAAAGAAAGAAAGAAAGAAAGAAAGAAAGAAAGAAAGAAAGAAAGAAAGAAAGAAAGAAAGAAAGAAAGAAAGAAAGAAAGAAAGGAAAAGGAGAGACCAAGGAGTTCTCTCATTTCTGGACTACATGAATTGTGTTCTCAGCTATAGTTCAACCCAATCTGTTGGCACTTGCAGAAGACATAGACAAAGATTCCATTATTTTATCAGGACCATTTTTAGGTTCTTGGGCTCTTTTAGAGGCTTTTGTTGGATCAAAAGAAACATGGCACTCAAATAAAACCAAAACTAGTTACTTTCTAGTCTTAGCAAAGTTGCTTTCCCAGTGATCTACTTCTTTGATGGGTATGACAGCAAACACCCTTATTTTGTTTTCAACAGAAATTCATCACCACTCTCTTAACATCCTTCAGAGAGCAACGTTCCACTGAAATGGGATGGAAAAATGTTATGAGTGACTGTTCTTGATCTTAAAAAGTAGAGCCAGGATTTTGAAATGGTTTATTTTTCTGATGTTCAAAGACTAAGAAGCAGACGATTCTCATCTGCTTTTTGAGACCAATCTGCATAATAAATGCCAAGTTTGTGGTAGACTCCCCAGTTTACATCACATGCAGAGAAGTCCAGATGGGTAAACAAACTCCAGAAATTCATATTCATAAATAGGCTTCCAAGATAGTTTGCCATGGATTCAGTATCAGCCCTGAAAAATGCTACTATTTTTCAATGGAGCAGGTAATTTAACTTGCCAGTATTCTGCATTTGTATTTATGAGGGAGTGATTACCTGTGCCTTACAAATATGTCTTTGTACTGACTACTGTATGCATTCCACAAGGTATTTGTCCATTTCTGAAACCTTTGAGCACGGCAAATTTGCTGTTCCCTCATGCTACCAGCTCACCATAATGCTGGTATTGCCTTTAGATACAGTACACTGCCCTGTTTTGAAAGCCACAAGAAGTTGCTGGACCAGTGATAGTGCTTTGCACGGGAAATTGGCTAGTTTTGAATATAAACTTAAGTGCCAAATATGTTTTTCATCTTAAAAGGGGCAAGGAATTGCTTATTGCCATCTTATAATGCAGAGTGCAGGCTGAGAAAAGTATCCCTGAGGCTCCAAAGTCAGAAACAGTGGAGGTCTAAGCAGGGGGTGGGAGTTGATGGTTCCCAGTTGTGGACCAGGCTTTGTGAACCTGCTCCACTGAATCACAGACATCAAGGTGTGTTCCCCACACCGGGCTGTCACCACTGGCTGTCTGCCTAAAGCTAAGGGAGGCAAAGGCTTGTTTATGTGACTCCAGGCCAAGAGAGAGAACAAACTGAACCTTTCCCCTTCAGCTGATGTAGCAAAGCAGGAGAAAATGAAGAGGGGCAGATGCAGTTGACTTCCTGAGAAGCACAAGCAACAAAAAGCACGGAGATGAAGCAGCCAAGCCCACTTGGCATTATGTCCTTGGACTGCACACCCCTGCATTTTGCATACCCATCCAGAGGAAATATTGAGGAGGTGCTCAATTCTCCCATCATCCATACATTGCTCTGAAAATCAGGAGGCCTCTGAGGGGGTTGTGCTGAATGCTTCAGGTTTGAAGATGCCTCTGTAATTCTAGGTGTTCACTGCTGCAACTCCACCTTCCATCATAGGCTTCAGAGCACAGCTACACCAGACCCAAGGTGCAGGCCCCATGAGTCTTCCCATGCTGCAGGAATGGCAGGGATACCTTACACTTCTGCAAAGGGTCAGATCAGTGCAAGTGGTCCGTACCCAGTGCCTCACTACAGTCTTGCAGTGGTAATGTTATGCAACTGGGTTTCAGGTAAGTGCTTTTTCTTCATTTCCCCATGGTTCCTATGGAAACCAATCCCACAGCCCTTGCCGAGCAAAAGCAGAAACCACAGCAGGGTTCATAAGTGGGAGATATGCCCATTTTCTACATTGGCCAAATGTTTGCTCCACTTACATCGTAACAGCTTCAAGACACACACTCAAAATGCTACACAGTTTGGGAGATCCTGTTTATTCCAGTGGGGCTGTCTCTGCTTTATTAGGCTGCATTTTCCAAGAAATAATTAGTTACATCTGCCAATTTTTGCATGTGAAACTAATTTATGTACATGACAATGTTCAACTCAGCTCTGTAGTTCAGCAGAACATGGTGATAGAGATCTCCTGGCACAAGATCCCTGTAGTTCCCACGTGCATTAATTTATTCATAGGAAATGCAAAGATGGAATTTTGTAAGAATAAAAAATGATTCTTAAGTATTTAGTCATTGCTGAATATTTATAACTGATGGAAAAAACCTTCATTAAAAAGGTAGGTTGTGACCTTTAATGATGACTGACTAGGGATGTCAGAAATCTCTGATCACAAGCAGAGATTTTCTGTGAAATGCTGGTTGCACAACACACCTGACAAAGAAGTCAGCAAACTGCACGGAAGGGGGATGATGCCTGGGCACTCTGTTCCTTACAGGACTTTGGGAACAGCCTAGTCACTTCCCTCTGCACCCACACCTGACTACATCCCTCACACCCATCTCCAACTTGGCTTTCCCTGTCACATGTGGCTCAAACTCTGCTGCAGCAGAACATCTTCACTGTAGAGGCAAACAGAGTGAAACATACCTAGAACACAGTGAACAGGAGGTACCAAGTGTAGCTTTCTATGAAAAGCGTGTTCTATACAGAGAGGGAGTAAATTGTAAAATTCAGCTTTGCCAAGCTCCAGACAGCACAGGCTGCAGAAGGCTTCCTGCTCCCTCCTATTCAGCAAGCACACTCAGTCAGCATCTGATCCAGCAGCTGTTGGAAGCTGCTGAAAAGGCCCCTGCTGATTTTGTGCAACAGCTGACTCATGCCTGAGTAAAGACTGGTGGAAAGTGGTCACCTGCAGAGGATCCTGCCCCTTAAACAGTAGGATTTTCTGCATGGAAGATGAGAGAGCTAAGTAAGCCAAGCCCTTTACTTCTCAAGGAGTGATTTTGGTCAACACAATTACAATTAGCTGGAGATAAACTGGAGTAGAAAGAGGATAGTAGCTTCAACAAATGAAAAATATTTTTGCTCCTTTTTCTGCAAGAAAAAGCTGACTTTACAGTTAATAAGTGGGTGGTTCTTAGGAACATTTCAGGGCAATAAAACCTGTAGTTCAGGACAATACCCTTCCTATAAGCACCAAGACAATGACAGAGATGTAATGAGACCATTCTCCTCTTTCCAGCATCATGATCTGTTTACCAAAGGGTATCCTGGTTGTTTTGTGGGCAGAAGAGTCAGCAAAGCTGACAATATCATCAAAATGTGAGACAGGAAAAGGCCTTTCTAAAGTGTAATGAGGGCAGATTTTCTTCACAGGCTCTGTTTTATAATGTGCTGCTGAGGCACATGTTATTTGCCAGAGCAGAAGCTCTCTAAAGCAGAAGGGAGAAGGGTGAAACACAAAGCCTAGAAAACTGGGTGCATTCTACAAACCACACTGCATAGGCCTAAAAGCAGTGGAGAGACAGAGATGAAACCTCTGTTCATAAATTGTTGAGGTTTAGTGTGAGGATTAATTAAGAACTATAAAGTTTCAAAGTGACAGATTCAATCACAAAACATCTGTCTGGAGAGATAATACATCTGCTATTTGTCTGTTATTCTCCAAAGTGAGTTGAGGCCAGGACCCATTCACTAGGCTGGTCCCACAAGATACTCATGACTGCTCATAGCCTTAGTGTGGGTAAGTGAGGCCATGTCTCCTGAAATGTTCGAGAAGTACATACAAATGTGTCCCCCTGACACAGAGGGCATCCTGCAACAAAGGCAGAATGGTCTCCAAGCAGAAAGAAAATACAAAAATGATGTTTCCTCTTTCAGCAATGAGGTCTCCAGGAAATATGAGCTGCTGTGAGGAGCTTGTGCCAATTCTATGCCAATAGACTGTTCTGCTTGCTTCCACTAACCTTCCATGTCACACCAAACAGGTAGCCTTACTGCTGCTCCATGTCACCTGGACAACCCCAGGTGACAGTCACTGGCTGAGAAACACCTGTAAGATAAAACACCTCTGTTTCTCTTCTGCAGCTGCTGTGCAGCCTCTACTGAGCTAATGGCACTGCAGGAGAAGCTGGAGGAGAGACTAAAAGTCATCCTGTTGAATCACTTTTGGGACCATTCCATACACTCAGCCAGAGGGAACAGGTGGATTTAGAGCTTCAGCTTTTGGAAGAAGTAAACAGGCAACCAGCATCTCTGTTTGGAAATCACACTCTTTTCTAGTGTTCTCTCTTGAAGACAGTCTCTTTAAATCTTCCTTCAGTGATCAACATATCCTGGTCTTGGTGTCTTCTATGCTCAACTTCCCCTTCTTGACTGTTGGCTTTTGCCAAAAGCAATCACCTCCACACATCCACTCCCTTGGCTGCCTCCCTAATTACCATCTCACTCCTTCTTCCTAGAGCTCCTATATTCAGAGCCCCTTGTCATTCTCCACTTGCGCACTTGTCATGTCTGAGTCTCCACTGCCTAACCTCACCTTACTCTCCTATCTACCAGTCTATGAAAAAGGCAGCTCAGGGCTTATTTTGTCTAGGCCTACCCACAAAGAGTGTACTCTCTCTCACTTCATGGTCCTCCTAAATAGCAGCAGCAGCCCTACTTCTTGCAATGGCTCAAGGTGACTTGCTCATGAATCACCTCTTGTCCTGTTTTCCTGTGTGTTGGCATATCTACCTTGCCCTTCAGGGGGTGCTATACTTCTGGAAGATCTGCAAGTGCTTTGCACAGGCGAAGCATTAAGTGAAATAAATGTGGGTGTTTTATGGAATAATAATCTAAGGTGAGGACTGGCATTTCCAGATTTCTCTAAATCAGTAATGATCCTGAGCTGTGGATTTCAAAGCTCCCACAAGCTGTGCCTGTCTATCTGCCAGGCTACTTAAATTATTTTATACACCATGTTTGTGTAATTAATACGAAAAATATTATTTCCATTTATACTACCCAATAATGTTCTGAATTCTCACTGCAGTAGTTTTTTGATTGCAATAGTAAAGATTATTTTCCCCCTAATATGGAGTATACCTACCTTTGTAGAACGCCACAGTAAGCTTGCCTATCTTTTGTTTGTTCATTCCCTTGGGAACTGAGCTGTGCCTAATGTTTCAATTACCTTTCTGCTGCTGCAGAGATGATTGAATTTGGAGTTTCAAGGGACTGCAAAAATACCAGATAGCTAGACAGAAAACCAATACCTTAGGAGCCAACAATTTACTTGGCATATCTTATAACACTTAAACAACTTAACTCTGGGCAATTAATGGCTGTAATGGTATATCTATTAGACAAGTAAGGGAAAAGGAAGAAAATGACATGAATGTTTAATGAAGACACTGATAGAAGCCGCATGAAAATGCTGAATTCTCTTTTCTACTCAGGAAATGCTAAGTGGCTCTTATCAACCACATGTATATGTGATAAGTGAGCTCATTTAATCAATAGGCTTTATTGCATTTCTTAGCCTAAAGAAGTTCTTTTTCTAGAATAAGGAGGATCTAATTAATCTAAGTATATCAAGTATAATAGTGCAATGCATTTGTTTGCTGAAATTATCTATCTAGATCAAAGGCTAATTTGTAATTTGAATACTGGAATGATACTGCCTCCATTAAAAAAAATAAATTATATGAACAGTGAAATAAAAAGACAACTTTAATTTCAGAGAATGATTTCTGTTTCTCACTGATTGGTTCATCAGGACTATTGCCTCTAGTGGAAGTAATGTGAATTTCAGATCCTCAAAGCAACATCCTCGTTCTTACAATTTGTGTGATACCTGGCTGATTTTCTGTTTTGAAGAAAAATATAAAGTAGAATGAGGAAGACCAGATGTCCAACAGATTATAGAAGCGTTTTCTTCTTGCTATCAGCTATATGAGACCAATTTGTGTCCCTTGAGGTTTAAATTCTACGCACCTATCCATACCATGCCTCTGGAAAACATACAAGTTCTAATTCCCATCATCTTTTTTTGGATAAGGCACAGGACACTGTACATTCAGAGCCCAATTCATACCAACTAAAGGAGAGGTCACTGCTCTTATTTTTGCAATTCGGAGAGGGAGTGCTCATGACTTAGCTTGTCTTGGTACTCTCTTCTCAGGTATGTATCTAACACTTCTTTTCTCAGCTACTAAACAACCCAGGTCACAGCTTCCCAGACCCTAGTATCAGTACAATTCCAGCAAACCAAAAGTGTAAATTCTGTGTGCCAGCCAGAACACATGGTTCACTTTAGCTCACTCTGGATACAGAAAGAGAGAACCAAGAAACCTTCTGGCACCAAAAAGGCACCAAAAAAAAACCCCAATCAAGTCTGGAAAAATGTCTACGACAATCATGAATGGGCAGGGTGACTTTTTATGCCTTTTGCTGCTGTGGCACCCTTTCCTTTGATAGTAGGGAACTTCATTTTGAATTCTCTGTATTGTCAGAAAATACTGTCACATACCATTTAGCAGCTTTTGGTTGGCCAAAATGACAAATAGTCAGATTTGGATGGCTAGTGTCCTTCATCTTCAGCTACATGAAGCCTTCACTGTGACCATAGCTGCCTTGGAGTTGCCAGCCTAAAAATGGAAGCTCGTCTGCTCTCCTTTCAGGAGAAAGTGTTGTGTTACGACATCAAAAGGAGTATTTGTGTCTATAGATGCAAAGAAGCAGTAGCACAAACAGAATGACACAGTCCAATATGCTCTTCATTTATTCTGTGACAAACCAAAGAGGACAGCCGTTTCAGTTCAAAAATCCTCTTAGAGGGCCAAGCTCTCAGATTTGCAGAGGCTTGTGTTTTATTGTGTTATGCATTTTCATTAACTCTCCAACTGAAGACTGGCAGGCATACATGATGGTGATCACTTATATCTTCAGAAAGTTATTATTACTTTTGAAGATGAGAAAATTTATTAGTGGAGAAGATATCGCAGAAAAAGTCCTCACAGTTGACCAAGAGGAAGGTAAGGAATATGAGATGCACAGAGCCCTGATCTACCTCGTTGGTCGGAGTTTTTCAGATGTCTGTCAGGGTGTGCAGCTCCCCCCAAATGCAAAGAAGCACATTAAAAAAAAAATCAGCATTTTACCTTTTACCACAGGGCAGTCTTATTTCTCACAGGCCCTTCCCAAACCTGGGGACAGCTACAAAGGCGTCAGGCAGCAGCTAATGAGTGGAGGGTTAGATGAGGGGATGGTTAATGAATCCGGAGGATCAGAGCCCCAGATACACAATTAAAATCCATATCACAGGATAAAAATTATTCTGTTACACGTACTCAGTTTATATGATACCAACCATATTCAGCTCCTTAAATGACAACAATATCTGACAATACTGCTGTGCTGCTTAGAAGATTTTTTCCAGCCTTAATGGAAATACTGATGAGTAAACAAATCCTTTATTCTTACTTCTGCTTTTGAAGCTAGGATTTTAAAGTACATTAAACAACACAATTCACACACACACCCCTAAGCAGACAGATGGCTATAAAATATGGGCAGTTCAATTGACTATGATGGGAAAAATATCTAGTTTCTGCAAAAATATGTACCTGTATGACTCACTTATTAGCTGCAAGGAAAGGATCTCTCTGCTAAATCTAATGAGCCTTTCTCCATGTTAATATCTGCTTCACTGATTGCAGTCCAAGAGGCTACCTGCTATGGTAACTAACTTAATTTGCTTTTTGTATGTTTTTATATAACACACTGTATTAAAGAATTAAAAATAGCACGGTCTAATAGGCTTATGAACAAACAGGATCACTATGAAAAATAGTTATCAGTTCAACAGATCAGCAAACATGCTAAAGCAACCCTTTCCAGCAGTCAGGGAGGAGGGACACTGCCCCTCCATGCAGCTCCTCAATTATACAAATGCACTGAAAGAATTGATTTGCATAATGAGTGGAGGAGCTCCTTCCTCCATAAGGCTGTGTCTAGCTAAGTTGCTTGAATACAGGTAAAGGGAAGGAGGATGAGGGGGCTTGTTTACCAATCCACACCCTGAACGTTACCTGTCTAAGGCTCACAGGAACATTTGTGCAGGCTCACATTTTTTATGCTCAGTTCTGTTCCATGGTAAATTTTTTATGGAAGTTTGAACCGTAGCAGGACAGACACTTTGCATACAAGACAAGTGGATAAAATACACTTTCTCACAATAAAAAATGAATGCTACCAGCTCTGAAAAGCCTCCATTCAAAATGCACAGCATCGGCAAAGTGAAATTTAACAGAAAAAGATGTCTCATTTGGACCATATGACTCGTGGAGGCAGATCGTGTGTGTACTGTGCTCACCAGAATAGGGAAGGACATCACTAAGGGCTGGTAGGAGATATGCCAAACTGGGCTTATCTTTGGGTTAAACCACCAGCAGGCCTTGATCTCACTGGCATCCCTTCAAGGGATGGCTCCTGCTGGTCCCTCCTGTATGAAGAAATCCCTTTACCAAGATGGTGGAGAAAAGCAGCTTTAATGGATGCTCCCTGAGTAATTTCTGACTGTGAAATTAATATGGCTTGTTCTTTTGATGAAACAAGGTCCTCAAAATCTCAAATGTTTAAAAATTAAAATTATTCCAATTTCTTCCTTTGTGTCTCCAAAATTGCACTTCAGAGTTTTGCCTCTAACTCCTCCTCTCAGTCCATAACTGATTATTTACATTGCAAAATCTCTGTAGGAGGGATTTTCTCTTACAACAGGTGTCAGCACTGCCTAACATAACAGAGCTATTGTTTTAGGTACTCCTAGGCACTAATGAAAATAATCCATAGTAGCACAGTTAAGCAATTCCATGGGATATCTCTGTTGCACTAAAATATCTCAGCTACAAAAGTAAAATCTCAGGCAGGAAAGAGCCACATAAGTACTAGGTGTAAAACCCATGCAACGTTATTATGATCTCTTATGCTGCTTGTTCAGCTAGCATTTTAGAGCCACAAAATAGAGATACTCCCAAGCACTCAATAATCTGATGTTCTGCACCCTTGTGCAGTCAATTCCACCCAGCTTAAGCTCCCAGATGTGTTAACACATCTGTTTTGAAAGTGCTGTCACCGCACAAAGTGCATGCAATGGGAAGGAGATAAATAAGGTCCTAGTCCAACCAAATTTTTGTCTTTATGGAAAGAGTCGATTTCAGCACTAGTTTTTGATTTTCTGCTGAGTGATTGACAACAAAAATTGCACATCCCATCAATATGTGAAAAGTCAGTAAAAATCTGTTTAAAAAATACCGATGATTTGCTTCATACAAATGGTTCCACCCACAGGAGAATGAATGCAGCTTGGCTCCCATCAGTGCTGTTTGCAGCACAAATCCACTAGCATTGAGCAGAGGCTGACTTCACAGGGCTGCTCCCTTTCTCTTGCTTGAAACATCCCTCCACTTTCTTCTACCCGTATTTCCTGTCTTTTCTTTTTTTTTTTTTACTTGCCATCCTCCAAAATCCTGATCCTCTGCCAAATCTAGGTGAAAGTGGCTAGTACAAATAAGGAGACTGGAGAGGGGTTGTAACAAATAGAAAAAATGTCACTGCAAGTGGGACAGGAGCATTGCAAAAATATCCCTCATCTTTGTGCACCTAATAGGCACAGCTCTTACTTTGCCCTGAGGAAGAAGACTGGAAAAGAAGAAAGCGTATTGCTCCTCTTTCTGTGAAGAGGGACAACCTGTGCTGAGCCAGAGGCTTCTCCTGCATGCAGGTCAGGGGTGCATCTGCCCCACCAAGCAGCAAACTCCCTCCTCTCACCATAGCATGAGTAACTAGTGTTTAGAAATCATGACCCCAGGCAAGACTGCCTTATGTTATGGCTACACACAACAGGAAACCCAGATCTGGTGCTGTCTCTGCCTGTGGACAGGGACTGGGTGAGATGGTTTCTTCTTGGTCCTTTTTTCTGCCCCTACATCCTACTGCAGCAAGAAGAAAGGGAAGAACTGAAGAACCACCAGGTATCCAACACTTCCCATAGCTCCACTTGGACAGAGAATGGACTTAGCAAGTCATTTATTTTTGTGAATGAGCAAGGAGTTACATGTGTCTTTTGAGAACTCTGCTGTCAGTATTTTTTACTGCTTCTGTAGGGCCTGCATCCATCTCCTTTCATAATACTCCACCATCATTGTACTTTTCCCACCAGCCTCACCATGCTCCCAAAAACATCCTGGTACTAAGTACTCAAAAAAATATGCACCGTTACATCACTCCTACGTACCATACTCTACTCTGACTCTTCACTCTTGAAGACTGATGTTAAATTGTATTGTATTTCACAATGGGTCTGCCAAAAAGGGAGCAAGAGTTCTTCTCTTTTGGTTTTGCAAACAAATTAAAACTTGTTAGGTACTTGTGTATTCTACCGAATTCCAATGCTACAAAATATCCTTTCATGCTTGCTTTAGATTGAGATCATGACTGACTACTGCCCTGAGCCCACCAATGCAAATACATATACATATACAGTACTTACACACTGATATCGTCAGTAGTTTCGTGCCATCAAATCGGAATATGTAAAATTTTAAAATTTTTTAGTTTTGTTTGTTTGTTTACAATTTTATATTTGGCTTGGGTTTTTGTTTCCTCTTTTCTAACCCCAGGTACTGAATTCAGGAGAAAAATTATGTTTTTATGAAGGGGAAGATATTTTTGAAGCTGTAGGGAGAGAAACTTTAAAATGACAGGTAACAACACAATCAGATACCAAAAAGAAGTTAATAGAAACATAAAGCATGTAGGGTTTTTTAAAAATCCCATTATTTTGATCAATCTCCTGAATTTTTGACGCATAACTCATGATCTTTGAAATACTCATCACTCAATTTTCTTATTAAAAGAAAGTGGTTCACTTTCTTATTAAAAGTGGACTGTGGAGAGGGAACAGTTAAGGAATGGAAAATCATTGCTTGAGCAATATAGAGCAAATATATGTTCTGCCTTGTGGACCTTCATACTCTTCTGAGCTCACTTAAGTGCTTCCATCTTCTTTTGGAACTCCCTTTCTTTGTTTTCCACAGGTTCTTCACAAAACATTTTAGAGGTTTCTGCAACAGCATGACAACATGAAGAGCCATGGGGTGGCTGTAGATACACAAAGTGGCGAAAGAGGCAAGATGTGTTTTTATTCTTGACAGTATTTACTACTGGCACCTTCAGCCTTCAACCAAGGAAGAGACCTGGTCTTTGCTTCCTGTTTGGCCATGATTAACAGAAACAAAGGCTCTTCTCCTCCCATACAGACATGAGAGAATGATTCTGTTCCCTGGATTTGCCTTGATGCCTCTTTAGATGCAGGTGTCAGAGATATTGAGGCCACAGAGAGGGAGTTGCTTTCCCTTTCAGGCAGGAGGCTGCTATGTAGAAAGGTCAAAGTGAAACCATGGTGTCCTGACATCAAGGAAAGGTATGGTCAGGATATGAATGATCACTGTGCAAAGCCTGAAGGTCTTTGCTTCATCAGAGGAACAAGTAGAAGTTTTCTCAAATCAGAAGCAAGAATAGAACAGGTACAGGATTCAGGGCAATTCTATACTCACATCTAGGCTTGGATGCCACTGTGTATGCACAGCACTGTCCAGAACCAATCCCTTGGTATCCGAGCCTGAACGAAGGCTTCTGTTCTCTCAGTCCTACAAGGTGCTAAGGTCAGTGACATCTGAGAGCAGAGATTAATAAATCATAGACACCCACACAGGAGAATCACCCTCTGCCCTCCCGTGTAGCGTGACTGTGCTGTGGTCTGCACGCACACAGAACTGAGTGGCTCCTTTACCCTGATGACCTTCAGTAATACACAATTTCTTCCGGTCTCCGGAGGCTGAAGTGAGATGAGCAATGCGTGTCTTGCTTCACGGATCTTGATAGCTCCAAAGCTACTGCTGATCATTATATCCTGATTATTGTTTTTAAGATTGAATCTTGATGGCAGAGACCAGGGAGCCAGGCTTCAGGGAGATACAGTAATAGTTCAGTTGTAAGAGTGCTCAAAAGAGGACAGGAATTTACAGAGAGAACTGAGCCACAGTCACATGTCTGGGAATTTAGGTGTTTTGTGTGCCACCACAAGTCACACAACAAACATAAACATGGGACTTGTTTCAGTCTACTTGTTTCAGAGGTATACCATGATTCTAATCAAATTTCAAAAAAAAAAACCCAAACCAGCAACAAAAACCTCTTGTCGTTTCCTGTGGGTGGCAATGTACCCAGAAAACATACTCCTCTGCTGCAGTCACAGTTGTGTTTTTAGAACTGTTGGAGCCCACTCATTATCCATGAAAATATCTTGGAGCAGGGGGAAGGGGAGAACTAGCAGTGGTGAGTCAGCAGAAATAATGTCTACACCAATGTCTACACAATGAGAGTGCCTCCTAATTTCCTCCCTGCTCCCCAAGTAAAATAGGAGGTTGTTAAAAGCCCAGACAAATCTCCAAAGGCATGCATCACCCAGTTTTAGGAGGATCTCTAGCCTGGTCAGAAACTTTGCTTTCTTGCACTGTTCAGAAGACATCAAGGAAAGATGAAGAAGGATGTACCAAGGGACTAATAACATATCTGAAGGAAAGTCTCACAAGGTGTTGCTCTCCTAAGGAAAATTTCCACCCTTAAGGAGATTCTCATTTGTCATCCAGCAGCAACAGTGTCTCTCAAATGAGGCTAAGGTCCATCAAGGCTTTTTGCGTTCTCACATTCTGATTGGAGGTAATATTTTCCTCTCCTTCTCTCAGTTGCCTTCTTTCCTTTTATTTCCTACCTGTAAGTCTCCAACAATAAAAAGGTGTCATAAAAAGATCTTCTGGTTTCTGCCTTCTTTGATGAGAAGGAGGATAGAGCACAGTGGAGGGAAGACCAGAATGGACACACCAGAAAGGCAGAGCAATGGAGACAGCCAAACTATTAGAAAAAATGGTGGTCCTAAAGTACCACTAATAACAAGGCTATGCAAGTCAAAGAGCCCATGGAGGGAAAGATATACTCACAAGAAACCTGAATGTGCTGATGGTGCAACGAAGAACCTCCTCCAGGACAACGAAACCTTTGAGAGACACTGGAAAAGGAGAGTGCAGAGGAAGTGGGTTACAGTGTTTTACTATCTGACTAATTTCGTGCTGAACACTACTCCTCTGTAATGGGACGTGCAACCACTGTGCCCCTACCCATCACCTGCCTAGAGAGCAAACTTCATCTATAGACAATCAACCATGTGTTCAAAGCAGACGAATGCAGTAGAAGCTTTCAGCAGTGAGAAAACAGAAGAACAAAGTTCTGTCTTCCAGAATCATGTGGTCATCTGTAGACAAGTCTGGGGACAAAAAGCCTAGCTTTCACTTTAAACAAACTCCTGTTCCACAGGAGAGCAAGATAAGGTTGTGAGAACAGGCTATTCAAGGTACTGGGCACAATTGATGAGCATATACAGGGCTCTTGTTTCTCCATTTTTGAGCATTTCAACCTCCCACACGGCCATAAATGGAAGAGTGACAAAATTTGAAAAAGCCAGCAGACCTAAAAAACTTTAGGGAGCTACTGTGCAAGGCACCCATTGGCACCCAGTGACACATACACAGTTTAGTTGCCGCTGGTGCTGTGGCAATAGGAACTGCTGAACACAGTGAGGGGGTATAGAGAAGCAGCTCTCTTTCCTCCACTACAGGTGGTTCTTTCAGGGTCAGGTCTTTCCTGACAAGTGTGAGGAAACAGAGCCAAATGGTTTAGTCAGACTCACGGTTACATTCCAGGTGTCTACTCTTTTTCCCCTTTGACTTATGTCTGTGTTGTCTTAACACAAATCATACAGTGAATCATCTGTGCTGTCCTTCAGGGGACACAAATATTCAAAAAAACCCAGAAAGATGATTGAGAAAAGAGGGGAGGATCACTGCCCTGGTGAGAGGGAAATTCTTTTGTACACTTGGGTTCACAAAATGCCATTATTTTTCCAAGATCTCATTACAACAGTCTTGGCCACCATATTCACTCTGCAGGCAATGAGGACTGGATGACTGGAATAACAATTATGACCAGTAATTATCTCACTCCTGCAACACTGACATTAGAATGGCCAAGTTCAAAGCCAGTATCACTCTTCCTGTCATCCAAAGCCCTATCATAATGCTAGGTGATTTTTCAATAGCTCTGAAAGATTTTCAAGTTCTGGACTTGGGAAAAAATAGTTTTTTGGCAAGAAAAGCAATCCAGTGTGTGTTACATAGTATTACCACGTCTTCACTCTCTTCTCAAAATCTTAAAGGCATTTCTTTACTTCTCATTCCAAGATGAGCCAGTTAAGGCCATGTGTCCCTTGCCTGTCCTCCCATCATGGCCCAGGAACATGTCCAGAGTTGGTGAAAAAATGAGAACTTACATTTGGGATACTATCTTAGTTCAGTTTTACAGATTTAGCCAGAATGAGGTGGAGATAATGCCCAAAGAGAGCATTTCCCCTTCAGGTTTCTCCACAGCCCCAGGATTAAGGACTACGTACTTCTACACCTCTACTGCAGTTTCAGTATTTCCAGTGCACTTCCTGACCCAGCATATATTTGCTAGAGATCTAGAGAGTCTGACATGATGTAATGAAAGGATCCAAACCTTCATTCAAAAGTCCCTGAGCTGTGATTTGTAAATCACTGGAAGCTTAAAATTTGTGCCAAGAAAGCACCATTACTCTAAACTTGTGTTGTGGTTATCTTTTCTAGACACAAGTTATGTGCTCTGCATGAGAGAGGACTGAGGACTGAGGCACTCTATGTGTCACCAGGTGCAGCTGATATCACTATATTTTCATACAGTAGAGAGTCTGGATATCTCTAATTTACAGTGATATTCTGGATATCAGTAGCTCCTTGTATCTTTGTTGGGCTATAATAACTGGCTATAATGGCTGGCAGCAAGAAAACGCTGGTTATCAGACATCATCTGCAAGTTTATGGGTTCTTTCAGAGCCTGAGTATTTGTTTTTACATTAACAAAAAACCTTGGGTGAGTGCGAAGAGAGGAATAAAGCCAAAGTAAGGAGACAAGACATTCAAATAACCACTGTTGCTTTTGCTGAAGAAAACAAAAGCCAATGGTGGTAAGCAATGGAATGCAGTCCACATAGATACTAACTGTAGAAAGGATGTTCTTGTAGTAAAATTCCTCCCTACACCTTTCTGTGCAAACCCTGTGCCTGGCAGCACATACCCACTGCTTCCTTGTGTCTCAGCTTTGTCATGGTTTGCACATTGTGAGGCACTGCAAAGAGGTGATACCTGATTCAAAGGACAATCCAAAGGTCAGGATCATGAGAAATCAGTCATTAACCGTCAAGTAGGCAGCATGCACTAACAATTTCTCCAACTTATGGCTAGGAATCTTTCATTGGTTTGCTTTAGCATGGGGGTGTTTTTAGTAGAGGTAAATCTTGGGAGCTATATCTGTTTTAACTCAACTATGGTTAAATTTTAATACAGTCAAATTTTTTTTTTTCTTTAGATTCTAAACAGAATGCTGAGTTATCATAGAGCAATGTAAGCAGCACTGGTACTGTCAAACTGCCTGGCCAGATCACGTGCAAGGAAAATTTACAACCTTGTATGCACTTTCTGGAATAGCTTTCACACCAGCACAGAGGAATTTCCAGCTTCTACAAAGCCCTAAAAAATGCGCATCGACTACATTGTTGACAAAACAATTAGTAGTGCAACTCATTTTTAAATGAGTTTATCCACCCAATTACAACAGTCAAGCACACCTGCATTACCAGTTGCTGATGCCTCTGTTAAAAGCAAAAATGCTATGAAGGCCAGAGCAAAGATATGCATACTGATAAGGCTTTTCCAAAGCTGAACATATTTATGTAGGTTAGAGCATCACCAGCTGCCAGAGATCGTGTGATCCTCCCCCCATCCTGCTCCAAATAAGCCTGGATAAAAATTATTCTGGCCCCAAATCAGTGGGTGGGATCCTCTAAAATTTAATAATGGTAATAATCAGTATTCCTAAGCCTCCTCAGCCTGCAATCTCATCAGAAAACACAGAACCACATATCCCTGTTAAGAAGTGAAACACTGTAGGTTGTTGGGAGTACTGTGCTACATAAACCATTTTCCCCAGAGATGCCAGGAGAGAATGGAAAACAGCACAACACTGACATGGCTTAGTCAGGCATAACATGTGTTGCTCAGTAAAGTAAAATAAGGTTCTTGAATTCCGCAGGGACAATAGAAGGGAGGGGAAAGGGCAGCAAAGAATCTTAGGTCTGAAGTGTTCCTGAAAATTATAATTACGGTAATGCAATTTTTTAAAATAAATTAAGTCTTAGAAAAATACAGCAGCTCTCAGTCATATACGTGCTTATATTCCTTTCACAGAAGGTGTCTGGAGGCATTGCAAGACAGTGCAACTTGCAGAGAACATGCAGCAAAGACATCAGAGCAGCACAGTTTTGATGAGAATCCTTGCATCAGCCTCCATCCACATGAAAAGAGAATGAGGGCGCTCCACTGGTGCACATCAATCCCATAAGGGAAGAAGGCAAAAATTTGAAATAGAATGGTGGATATTAGTTTTAATTTGTGGCTATCACACACTCCCAGCTTTTCTAATTAAAAAATATCTCTCTCCAAGTCTCTTTTGATATATTTGAAGATTGTGGTGGATAATGTAGCTCCCACTCTGAGTACTCAGGCTGATAATGATCGTACTCAGAGATGTCAGCTGAGTAAACAAAATGGAGTGCATGAACCTCCTAATATCCTCAACAGCTAACTCTTTGGCCAGCACAAGCAGGAATGAGTCTAGTAACAACACATCATGACTCTTTGCCAACCCCCAAATGCAACTTGAAGGTTTTGTCACAAACAAGACTGCTATGAGAAAACCAACAGGGAAAAAGAGCTCGTTTTTGCCATAATGTATTACCCCATAGCAAGTGGGGCACATGCAACTCCACAACGTGTTTCCAGGTGTGGGGATCTGCCCATGACTCTGAATAGCTAACCATTTTCTAGTATTGATGTGTCCACTCATGTCCTGGAGCGCATCAGGCACAGCATCCCCAGCCAGTCAGGGATGGGGACTGTCCTGCTCTGCTCTGCACTGGAGCAGCCTCACCTTGAGTGCTGGGGGCAATTCTGGGTGCCACAGTATAATAAGGACAAACCCCTATTAGAGTGACCAAAGGAGGGCAGTGAAGACGGTGAAGGGCCTCAACAGGAAGACATACAAGGAGCAACTGAGGTCTCTTTGTTTGTTCAGGCTGAAGAAGAGGAGACTAAGAGACCATATTGCAGTCTTCAACTTCTTTGTGAGAGGAAGAGGAGGGGCATGCACTGGTCTCTGTGGTCACCAGTTACAGGACCCAAGGGAATGATATGAACTCTGCCACATTTACGTTGGATGTTAGATAAAAGTTCTTTATCCAGAGGGGGGGTGGGACAGCAAAGTCCAAAAGCTTTTGGGCTTCCTGTTGAAGAGATTTCGTGAGAGACATCAGTTGTCTCCACCTCCCCAACTGGACTGAGAATTAAGAGGGTAAGGAACCCCAAACAATAATTCAAGGGGAGAAAATTAATTAACTTCTCCACATCTGGCTCAGATTCTGGCTAAAGCTAATGGCAAAAACCATATCCATGGCATCCTAGCTTCACCAGCTTCAAAAGGTGTTTCTTTATTTCTCCATTCATTCTTTCTACTTTGCCCAAACTCTGAGGGTGCCAGGGGGTATATAGGTCCCATTATATTCCTAAAGCTGCCATAACCCCTTGAAGAGTTTTTCTGTAAAATGAGTTCCCATATCAGAGGAGTCTATTGCTTTTACCATCCCATATCTTGGAATTATTTGTTCCAAAATTACACTACCAAGTTATCCAGTAGCTGCTGAAGCAACTGGAAACACTTCTGGCCACCCTGCTAGCTCTTACTACTACCAGAAGTTATTTAAGTCTTCCCACTTGAGGCATTTCAGTAAAATCCTGTTGGCACCATTGGAATGGGCATATAGCCCAAAGTCTCCCTCGCCAACAGCTTTCTTTTTCACCTGGCTATTGGCTTTGGCACAAATCAAGCAACCTTCTGCAGCTCACTTTGCCTGAGCAAAAAGACCCAGGGCAGCGTACATCTTGAAGAAGGATTCCGAGAGCCTCAATGACTCCCTCTATGGAGCTATTGTTTTAATATTTGTAGGGCCAAAGCCTTTGATATCCATTGTTTACCATCTTTTGTAAACCATTTGTCCCCTCTTTCCTCTGCTTCATTATTTTTAGTTATCTCCAGCTCCTCCAGTGGAAAAGGCAGTCTCTCCAGTAGCTGTTGAGCCAGTGGGAGCAAAGGGAGGATTTTAGAGACTTCTGGCAAAAGTGCTTCTTTCTGAGCTTCTTCATCCACCAGTCAATTATCTATTGCCACCTCTGAGCACCCTGCATGATGCCTCCTAACAGTATTATTGACACCTCTTCTGGTAAATTAACTGCCTGCAATAGGCAGGTCATTAAACCCTCATGACCTAAGGATTTTCCTCTGCAAGTTACTAGACCTCTTTTGTCCCACTTTTCCAAATGCAGGTACCACCCAATATGCATCCTTTGAATCTGTAAATGCATTAGCCACCTTGCCTTGACACAGTTCACAGACTCTTACAAAGGCATACAATTCCATGGTCTGTGCTGACCATGTGGATGGTAGCTTCCCTTCTTCATGCAATTCCCTTCCTTTTACTATAGCATATCCTGTACTAATTTTCCATCTATTTCTCTTGGAGATCCATCAATAAACACCTTCTGGCCAAGTGGTATACTGTAAATCTTCTCCAGCTGGGGTCTGGACATCTGTTACTTGAATTCAGCCATGAGTTTCCTTCAGGTGTTTTAGGACCAGTTAAACTGGAGGCTGGGTTAAACCCTTCTCTAGGCTAAAAGGGTTAAACTCTTCCCTTCTTCTCAATTCTAAATCCTCCTGTTTTATTAAACAAGTTTCATACTGTAATAACCTAATGCTATTCACCCACTTAGTAGCTCCTTTTGTTAACAAGGCTTAGCTTGATGTGAGACTTTAACAATAAGAGATCCTTCTGCTGTTAATTTTCATGTCTCAGTTACTGAGAGTGTTGTAACTGCACAATATTGCAAAAAGTGGGGCCACCCCCTTGCCACTGGGTCTGACATTTTGGAAAAACAAACCACCTGTCTTTGAGTACCTCCATGTTCTTGCACTAGAATAACTTTGGCATGGCCCTATTAAATATCCACATGTAATTCAAATTCTTCTTCTGTCTGGAAGGGCTAGGGCTGGAGCCTCAGTTAATCTCTTTTTAATGCTTTGAAGCTGTGCTTTCCTTCTGATGTCCATATCACAACATTGGGGCTGTCTTATGTTAAAAGGTCATGCAGGGATCTGGTAAAACAGAAAATCCTCAGTCTAGGTTCTGCAACACCCTGTTAGTCCTAAAAATTGTCACAGGTCCTTTTTAGTCCTGGGTAATGATACTTCTAAAATTCCTTGGACCCTCTCTAGGTCAATACAACACAAGCTTTCAGTCAAAGTATATCCCAAATATTTAACCTCTTTCTCCACCATTTCTGCTCTCTTTTCAGATACTCTGAGCCCCTTTTTAGTTAGAAAATTAATTTCACCATGGCTTCTTCTTTCACTTCCTCTTGTTCTCCTGGTAGGAGCAAGACATCCACATATTGCAGTAATCCGTGGAAGCAGAGTAAATTCTTTCAATTTTTTTTGTGAGGCTAGTCCAAATAAGATCAATGTTTCCATATATCCCTGCTGAATGTCTGCCCATGTCAATTGTTGCTTTCTCATTTTCTCTTCTTCTTATTTGAGTTCCCACTCAAAGGAAAAATACTGTTTACTATCCTCTGTACGTCAGCATCCCCAGAAAGTGTGCTTTAAATGAAGTACTAAACAGTGGTGATATCAGGAGGGAATCTGGTTCAAGATGTTATAAGGATTTGGGACCATGGGATGCCTTGGTTTACTAATCTCATTTATTATTCTAAGGTCTTGCACCATTCTACAGGTTCTGTCTGGTTTTTTAATCATCAGGATGGGAGAATTATAGGGACAGGTGCATGGCTCCGAAAGGCCTGTCTTTAGTGAAGACTCAAGAGCAGGCTGTAACCTCTTTCTTCCTTCTCTTGAAATAGGGCATTGCTTCTTAGAGACCATTTATCTAGGTTGTTTCAAAATAATCTGAAGGGTCTCCATATCTAATTTTCCATATTTCCCTGGGACTGCCCACTCTTCAGTTCACTTTATCAGAAGTTTAACCAGAGAATTAGCAGTATTAAAGCAGTATTAGCCTCTGTATCACTTTTTATTATATTGATTTACATTCCCAGTTTAGCCATTAATTCTCTTCCCAATAGGTTACAATCACAATTTGGAACAAGAGAAAACTCATGCATCTCATATTTATCTCCCACACCCACTAGGAGTTGTTGGATGAGACACACTCTCCCATCTTTTCCATCTAGCCCCTGAATAACCAAAGATAATTTTGACAATTGTTCCCACTTTGGCACAAGATTCAAAGTAGACCAAGAGCCTCCTGTGTCTGCTAGGAAGTGTATGTCCTCTTGATGCAGACCCAGGTTGTACATTATTAGGGGCTCCTGTGTGGTGGGTCCTTGATGCAATGGGAGCCCCTGACACCCCTAACAATCCATTTCCATCACCCAGTGGACTTCCTCTCACAAGAGTCCACTTATCTCTGGGGACATTCCCTCTTCCAGTGTCCTTCTTTGTTACTAATAGGATATTAACTCCTTCTCAATGCTGTCTTGGCTGACCCTCTACCACTGGGAAAGACATATTCCTGTTAAATCCTGGTGACTGCCCCCTTCCCTTTTGTCCTGGGGGTCGCTGCACTTTTTGCTTCAGGGGTTGTAAAAACTGTGCTATTATCCTTGCCTTCACCTTTGCCTTTTCCTCATCCCTTCTTACATGTACCTGCTCTTCCTTTCTAACCAACTCATTCAGGGGCCTATCCTGCCACTTCCCACTTTTCTGCATTCTTATATCAGGCCACAATTTGGTGACAAACTTTATTTTCAACAATGTAAAGGCTGGTCCCTCAGGGTTCAACCCTCCTTCTTTCCTCAAGCCATCCTTAGTCCTTTCTAGACAATGAGAAGGACTCTTGACTTTTTACTTGCTGTAAGACCATAGCATAGTAGTTCTAGGAACTACTGTTTTAATTGCTCTAATTAAATAGCCACTGTAATCTCAAAGGTAGGCCAGTCTGGCTTAATTATTTGGGTGCCACTGAGGATCTGCCTGGGAGATTGCATCAACCACTATAGGCACATTTAGTCCACCCCCTCCCATGGCCTCTGGGTGTTCATCTTCCCACAGCTGGCAAGCATTCTGCAAAATCACCCATTTTTCCTGTATCCTGGAAAAAATGCCTAAAAGGAAACCCCAGTATTTCCAAGTATAATCTGTATTTCCCAAATATTCTTCTATCTTTTCCCCCACCCCTATGGACTCATCCAAATATGGGGGTAATTCCTTTTTCAACTCTCTTATATCCTGGGTCCCCAGACACTCTCAAGTACCCAAACAATTGTGCAGTGCCAGCTGCCACTGAAGGGAGTGGCCATCTCATAGTGGGTGAGGTGCACCTGGAACTCCATTTGCTGTCTGTCCCATCCCTGGAAGGTGAAAAGTTTCCTGTACAAGTCCCCACTTGTGCAGGAAATCACACTGTAAAAGGCCAGTGTCCACAAAGGAGACAGAGAAGTCCTGCAAGAATCAACTTTATTCAGATAAAAAGGGTGTCCACTGGGACATACTCCTGTGGGGTGTCTCGAGTTTTTGGAGCATGCAGCCTCCTTTTTGTCCTAAATTCCCAACCATATGTTGCCATCTTCCTGTCTCAATTGACTGAGGTACCCTGACTGCCTAATACACATTCTCCCTCTACCATGAACTGCCCTCCCACCATACATCGTATGATCATTAAAATTAACTTAAGCCCACCCTGACAGAGAAGTTGATACTCTTAACCCCATTAGGCCTGCAGACTCTTCCTGAAAGGTCAAAAGTTTAGACCCTATTGGGTCTAAACTTGTGCAGTTTGATGTAACTAACTTGTGCAGTTTGATGTTTGTAAAGCCCCCCACACCCGTTCTTCCAAGACATGATTTGTTCTGTCAGGCTACCTAATTTCAGAGTTTGTTTGTGAAGGCCAACCACACCTATTCTCCTATTACTAACCAGCCAGGAACTGTAATGAACTTTCCTAATTACCTGGCAGCCTGTGGGCCTTCCCTGTATTGAAGATTATCCAGAAGGAATAGGAAAAACAATAGTATGGGTAAAAAAAAAAAAAATCAAACAGTGGGAGGACTTTTGGGCATCACTGCTGTGATGGGCTTAGGGAAGAAGCTGCTGTCTAGTAGTCCTGCTCTCTGGATCAAAGAGACGGAGAGAGGATGGCAAGGCAGTTGGTACTATGGGAAAAGAGATTTGCAGCCCTTCACCTGCTACTACTTAATTCAGGGCAGGACACTCTCTGTGCACAGAGAGCCCAGCCAGTGCTGGTAATCAGCACCTAACCTTCACATCTGTGGACTCCACTCCCATGCCCCAAACACAGCACTTACACTCTCATCCCTAGAAAAGGCTAAAATATCAGCAGGCACTCCTCACAGATGCCTTCCTTGGCTGCAGTGTAACCTCTCAGAAGGCACAGTCTAGAAACCAATAATTGTGGTAAGCAAGGTATAGACAAAGATAACTGGGGGATGGAAGAGAGCTAAATCAAGAGATAACTACACCAAATTTCCAGAATACATTTGCAAAATATATGGTAGAACAATGTATTATTTGAATAATACTGAAAGCATTATTATGTACTAAATCATAATCCATATGCATCAGGGAGAGAGTTAAGGTAACAGCAAATTCACCTGCTTAATGCTTTATAACAGGTTAGAATGATAAATTATCCATTTCTCAGCAGCAATCAGTCCTTCTGTCAACCCTGAAATAGTTTTACAGAGAAAGTATTTGCTTTACAGAAAATGCAAATGTTACTGAGTTATTGCATAGTACAACAGTTTCTCATCCTTACTAATAAGTTTCATCAGGATATAAAAAAACAGTTTGTGCAAAGATTATTCCTAAAAACAGCAAGGGTCAGGCAAGTTACTAGGCCCTGCTTCATCTTTGTGCGGCTCAGTTGAGAGTGAGTGATAAAAGTCCTAAAGGCTGCCTTGCCAAGGTGTAACTCTGTAATGTGGCCTAAGTGCCTTCCTCCATCTCTCTCAGAGCAGATGACCCATGACAGTGTCAAAAGGAATAACCAGGATCTGCCCAGAAGAATACTGTGTTACGAAGTTTGAGATAAAGTTGCAAATTCCTCTTTCACTATCTTTTTAGTGGTTTGTTGGTTCTAAAAGCTGCCTCACTCTGCTGGGCTGCTCTGTGTATGTGGCACACCTCTTTTCTGTCAACAACCCCACCCAGCTCTCTCCTCAGCTCTGGAGGAGGTCGATGAGAGGAGCACAAGCAGGCAGTGCAAGAGTAAGGCAACACACCCACTGAGCAGCCTTCCATCTCCAGATGTGCCTCTGCAAGGCCCATCTTTCCCTGTGGGCAGACAGGGCACAGGCTCATGGATATTCAAGGTGGTTATACAGGCTACTCTGGCCACTACTCTGGCTACTGTGGCCACTTCCCTGCCCTAAGCCAGCAGACACTGTCAATAAACACAAATAACAATCATGACAGTGCTCAAATGCAAACCTATTACTTTCTGTCCATGCCTGAGATGACAGTCAAGCTGAGGGCTGGATCACTTCAAAGAAGAAATCTTGTAGCAACTAAACTATAAAGTGTCCATCAGCTGTTCTAAACCTTTCCAGAGACGTGCTTCCAGTTCTGCTGGCAGAGCTGCAGCTGATGGTCTCTGAGACACTGAGCCATCCCACTAGCATTCCCTGGAGCATGCAGCCCTGGTGCAGCTCCCATACGGTCTCCCACTCCAGTCATGGCAAGGCAGTTCTCTGCTTCAGAGTGAACCAGAATTGTCTAGTGGAGAACCCACCCAGAGCAGTCAGGACACCTGAGCTGCCAAAAGCAACCTGTATACTGACCAGCTCCCACTGCAGCTCTCACCCAGGGCTTGACCAATCTCTTCTGAATTTTCATTCGCTACATTTCCCATTGCAGCTTATCAAATGAACAACCAATATTTCTGAATCACTGAAAAGTGAAAGAAGAGAAATTCTTGTTTTCCAGAGGGACAGCACAGACTTCAAGGCACTGGTGAACTCTGCTGTTGGAAGAAAGAGTGATTTAAGACACAGTACTTCCCTTTGATGCTCACTGTCTTAGACATCACATTAATCAGAGCTTTGTGGATAGCTGATGTGCAACCATAGGCACTTTTACTTAAAAGCAGAGAAATCAAGGACATTTAACAGCTCCTGATATGGTATTTTTAAACTTCAAAAGTAATAAACTATTTATGAAGTGCCACTGAGGGGAGTATCCAGCCTAATTCTATATTAGTTTGCCTTTAAAAAAAAAGCCAATTTTTTGTCTTAGGTGCATACCAGTTTACTGCAATGTTAATGTGCATGCAGACCTCAAACAGAATCACTAGCTCATGTCAGCTTCCTTTTCAACTAATGACAGCAGAAATAGATTTTCATTCACCCTACAGAAAATGTGGGAGAAAACCCCAAAACCAAATAAAAACTAAACAAAATAAACCGAAACAAAGCAAAACAAAACAAAACCCTCACGTAGCCTGAAGCAGACAATTTACATGAATGGGGAAATTCCAAAAACATTTGGGCAACATAACCTACCAAGCAGCTTCTCTGGTCAGTCTGAGCTCAGGTGCCACTGTTACCATAGCTACCATGAAAGAAAAGACATTATCTGAGAAGATGACCCATTTTCCCCAAGGGACTGTCCAGGCTGGGAAAACACCTCACAGGCTTTCACCAGAGGTTCTACAGCGTAAGAAAGCTGTAAGATCAGAGGGTAGCACCTTTTACACAAAAAAAATTTGCTGGAAAATTGTGTTTTCCCACCAATCTCACAAATGTCTAAGGAAGAATCTTAGATGGAGATGCTTTGGCAAACAGCCATCTCTGTCTGAGGAAGTAAGGTCCCAAAATAGTCCTGCACAAAGCTGCAGCTGTTTCTTGCTGCTGCAGCTCTGAACGTGAACGTGGGTTTGCCCAGATGCGCAGACATTTAGCAATTAGTATTCTGTTCCCAACTAGTACTCTTTCATTTTCTGTGCAGTTCCTGCACTGTTTTCTTTCCCAGGAAATGGCTGTTTTGTCCTAAGTGAGGCTCTTCTCTTTGCCTTTTCAAATATTGAACATCTACAGTTCCTTTTCACTTTCATCTTCAAGAAAACAATCTTGCAATGCTTTCAGCTTTTTCTAATTCAGCTGAATACAGTTGAATTAAGAAGCAGTAGAAAAATTTCAAGTCCTATAAAGCCTTCAAGACTGCAGTATATTAAAAATAAAAAGGTAAAAAAGTAACACTGTTAAATGAAAGGGACAAAACAGCGCACTTTTCTGCAAATATGGACATCTAGTAAGTATGATATCCTAAGTGTGAATCTTTGTAATCAAGTAGGCTCAGTTACATTCAAGAGGAAAGAACAAGTCTGTTTCAAGAGGGTTATTGGAAAAAGAAAGAAAAAAAGAGAAGAAACCAATGAGAAGAGTTTATCTATTTAAAATAAAGTGACTGAAATATTCAGCATTTTCTTCAGCAACTAGAAAAGAAAAAAACTATTAATTTTTCAAAAACCAAATGTTTCAATGCATAAAAAATAACTGAATTAGTTTAAAATACCATCAAAAGTCATTTTTAAAGGACTTCAAACAACATTGCTATAAGAAAATAAGGACAAGGATTCCTGTCATGAAAAGAATAGCTATATTGGTTTTTCATTGATTTCTTCTGGAAGTATATTGATGAATAAGAAAATGGTCAAACACAAATGGCAGCTGGGTGCCTGAACTATGTAGCCTTCATGGGGACAGGATCCCAAATGTTATTTCTGCTTTTGCAAGATAGCAATAGCAGGTAGTTATTCTAACTACTTATCAACCTAGAATAAAAGTATAGCATGGAGGAGCACAGGCATGGGAAGAGAGCAGAGAACTTGAAAATAAAACCATAGGAATATAAACAGATCTATAACAAGGCAACTAAAACTCACCAAGGCCAGCTATTGGTCAGTGGATGGATGCAACCTTACAATCTGAGTAATGTCAGCTTCAGATGTAGCAAAGAAAGTGACCAACAGGTATTGAGTACAAAAAACTCATCACAAATGGTGAAATCAGATATGGACTGGAAAAACTAACTGTATATGATTTGAAATATAAGTGTTAACATCATTTAACAGACTAGTAACCATTATTCGACTAGACTACAAGACTTCTTTAGACTTAGAGTAAATTTTTGTTCTCTGTTCCTTTAGACCATCTAAATGTCGTGAATTGGTGCAATAAATTGGAGGATAATTTGGCAAGGTAGTGGGCAATTTGGATGAAACTATTTGGTGGAAAAATTGTGCAAATTACACTGTTTAAATGTAGTTCAACAGTTTGAATCCCTTGAAAACTTCAGTTCCAGTGGGAGTGCAATCTGTGCAGCTCCAGTTAGAATTTCACCCAGCTCAGAGACCCTGAAATTTCACTGTAAGCAGCAGATTCAGTGCAACTTCAGTATGTATATCTTAGACAGCAGTCATTCTGGGAACCTCCTGAGCCCTCTGGGAACAACACTGAAAGATCATCCCACAATTTTCTTGGTCTTGCAGCTAACTACTGCAAACAGGGAATTAACTGGACTGCAAAGGTCTTCCTCAGCTTTCCTAGCACTGCACATGAGCAGGGGCTTTGTGCAAAGGATACAGAGTCATGGGATGCGCCCTATAGACAAAAGGTTTCCTGGCATCACTGACCAGTAAGTAGAACTACAGGACAAGGATTAAAGCCTTGAGCAGTGCTCAAATCTTCTCAAACACCCTGCAGGAGTCACGCAGAACCTGAAAAACACAGATATCAGGAATCAGATCTCTTCCACACAGAATGCATTGCCATTTAGAAACCCAACAATTTCCTATCTACATCCAGAGCAAATGAAGCCCTAGGGAAAAGAAGCTGTGCAGTAATTCAAGTAATTTAGTCACTTTTATTAGAATAGGATCAGAATCAACACTACAGTAATGTGATGAAAGAACGCAGAATTTGTGATTCACAACATAAAAAGAAAATACCTTTTTTCCAAGTCACAGATTTACCTAAGAGATGGGAGCAGAACAGAAACCAGAGCAGTTTGAACAATTTGAATACGTCCTGCAGCATAAGGGAGCAGCAGATAATGCCAGATATAGCACCATAAAACAATGAAAAGGAGGCAGATCACTAATACATGGCTTCCTGCTGAACATCACAGCAAGAACCCTCTGACAAAGCAAGGTGCCACAGAAACTCCTGCTGAACTCAGCTGCGTCATGCCTTGACCACTTGCCACGCCAACCAAATGCAGCCAGTAGGTTGTCCACTGGCAGGACTTGGGGAAGAATTCAATTGCAGGCAGTCATAACAGTGACTGGCCTTTAAAAGATGACTTATGGCTTGGGTCTCTGCATGGTCTCTGCATTGAATCTCCCTTGAACTTGAACCCTGCAAAGAGCAGGAGACATGATTGTTGGAAGGTAAGGTCGAGGGAATTGAAGTGAAGCATTCCAGTAACACGGTTTCTGCCAGCTGAAACACTGTTGCTGCCAAGGTGTTTCTGTCTCCATTCTCATCTTGCTCTATAAATAGCGAACAGCCCAGAGCTCACTGAGCTCTCTTGCGTGGCAGCAGGCTGCACATCAGGATGTCCTCTTGAGCAGAGACACCTCTCCAGGTTACTCTTTGAGGCTGAGAGATTCCTTGGCATGTTCTTGGTAAGTGATTAATAGAATGGTAAACTTTGGAGTTTTAGCTAAGTGATAAAAAGAGATGGTTGTGTTTATATAATCCTTTAGAAATAAACTGTTTACCAAGTCTAGGAATTGTACCCAGGTGCACCTAGACTAATTTCTGAGAAGTACAGAAAGCAATGTGGTCTTTTCTGAGCCTTATGACGCAATGGCAGGATCTTCCTGAGAGTTTTGTCTGGCCCTGTCCCTATGAAATTGATAATCAAGTGTACCCTGCCATCAAATGTTGTTAAACCACTGCCACGTCACCATTAAGCTTTGTTAACTTACTACTTTGCATCAATGAAGTATATTGTTGTTTCTGTCTTATGGGTGAAGTGCATTACTCCTCCTCAACAGTCACTTCTGAAGGACCACTTAGAGAGATGCCAGAGCTAATCTGAATTTGACTCACTCCACTTGAGAAAAGTGCTGGTGTTTGCTAGTTCTTTCAGGAAAAAGCACCTTGACATGGGAAACCCCTGTCGTGTAATTCTAGTGATGCCTTAAAGGCTGCAGCTGGTATTCTTTCTACAGGGAGGACCCTGGAAAATCAGGCTTTTCTTACCCATCCAGACAGCTGAAGCGACCTTTTTAATTACAAATCTATGTGCTTTATAAATGCACTCTGTGACTAATGCGATAATACTATAATGCCTCATTCCACTTCAGCTCTGCAGGTGTCAGGGGACTTGAAGTGGGTATGGTAATACTAGAATTCAGAAGGTAACCACTAGCAACACAAATGCAGAAAAAAGTCATGTAATAGGTGCTCATACTACCCTCAGCCAGTGTAGTTCTTCAGCAGGAGGGTAAGTGAGTGTGTGGAGGGGAATAGGGCAGCAGAGGCAATTGCAAGGATGACAGAGTTAGTCTGAGATCTCAGTCCTGGTTTGTAATAAGGGAATAGGGTAATAAGGGAATTTCTCTCTCATGCAGAGAGAAGACTAGAAACAATGTTCTGCAAGGTATTTGACAGAGATAACTGATGTCTGAGATGTCTGGTTAAAAGACAACTCTGAGCCCAAAGCCTTTCTGCTATATTAGCACCTCCACAAATCTAGGCTACCTGTCTCCATGCCTTCCCGAGAGGTCTGAACTCAGACAGAGAGAGCTATCATCTGCTGCTTGTGTAGACAGTTCCAAGTAATCTCATGGCCCTGTCATATCCTGTTACAGGAATTATTTCACCCTAGGTGCTTGTTTAAATACTTCTGTTTAAGGATAGCCCTAGTTAAGTTGTTCACTCCCTCTATATTGTTTCCTCCACCAGTTCAGAAAGAAGGCAAAGGCTTCATAATGTTTAAGATCAATATGAAATTGAAAGAAAATACGTGCAGGATAGTAAAGAAACTAGGAAACAGAATCTGAGTTGCAGAACACAGAGAGAAAAAAACCAGAGATTTGTACCTACAAGCCATAGGCTTCATGCTAATTTTCACTTCCTCAAATTATCACTAAGGTCACTTAGTTAAATCATGTCATTATTGGAAAATTGATTAATAAGCCTTTTTTTGAGATCTAAACCACTTGGAAAGTATCTACCTACCATCTCTCCTGTGGTTCAAAAACCACCTTCATTTCTTCAGATAGGCTGTATTATGTGAGTATAATAGTTTATCTGTACATATGGTATATCCCAGAAAAAAAAAAAAAAAAAAAAAAAAAGGAGGAGGGGACCATTAACAGATTTAACACAAATTCAGAGTTTACACAAAATAGAGAAAGAGCCATGGCATGAGTGCTATACCAACACAATCTCTTAGAACAGCTCTTTCTCCAGGCTCGTTAGTTTTGCAGCTACATTTGGTCATGAGATGTGGTGAGTCTGTTTACACCTAACAGAAATACCTATCATCTAAGACTCTACCCATATAAGGCCAACAGCTGACAGGAACAGAGCAGCAGTCTGACCTCGCTTAGCCCCTCTTGTAAGAGTTAAAACATAACCCTCTTCACCTTTTTCACTCACGCATGGCTGATGTTTCTACCTGTGTTACGCTGGATGCGTCCTTACAAAAGACCTGGCTGTGAGAAGGATGTGGCTGCTGGAACTGGTCCTGCCCATCATAGGGACGTTTTCCCAGGAGCAGATGAGGTACAGTGGTGGGTGTACAGGGACGCTGCTGCTGAGGTTTCAGGCTGTGGCTGCCATGCTGGCTGCAGCCAGTCACATGCAGCGAGGCTGCAAAGAAGAAGACCATGAATGCAGAGGAGCAGCACTAACCCCTCTGGTGCCAACACAGCCACCCAGAGAGAATTCCACTGTGCTGTCCACACTGTTTCTGGCCTCAGCTAGAGCTCTCACAAATGTCTGGGCATGAAGGCAAGCCCACAGGGAAAGCAGGACCAGTCCTTACACAAGAGCTTTTCCCAAAATAACCACATGCACCTCTGCTTCCTACAACTGTCATTGTTCACGATGCAGTGGATTGAACTGAAGTTCTTCAAAATACAGTCAGATGTGCTATGGAACTAAGACTCTATTGCAGTTAAAAGTCCTTGTCTACTTTTCTTGTGTCTTCAGCTGAGGCCACTGATGATACAGAGACAGGCAGGACAGGATCTGTGGTTTGCTGTCAGCAAAGAGTGTGTGCAAATCTGTAAACTGGCATTCCTTTCAATTGCTAGAGTAGATATTTGCCTTCCTTCCCTGCCTGCCCAAAGGCATGTGCACATCTCTAATTTGCAGCTGCTACTTCTGCTTTTGTACCCTGAGCAGAAATTACAGACTAGGAGGTCCCACCCATTAGGTCTCGCTGGCATAATTGCCCCAAGGATCAGTGAAGGTGCAACACTCTGGTGCTGACACTTACTTTCACCATAACCAGGAATCAGGTGAGGTCATGACAACTCTGCTTTCCACCCTGTGTCCTGCAAAGGGAAAGGCCAGTGTCACTCTGCAGTCTGGTGCAGTGGGATGATGCGTTGCCCTCCAGCAGACCTGCTCAAGCAGGCCTGAGACTGATGCACTCTCTGCCTGCACGCTGATATGTTCCCATCCTGCTTGCTACAGGTTATAGGGTAGATCTCCATGAAGAGGGGGAGATTATGACCAGAGCCAAAAGAGGAATATTACATTTCACTCACAAACTTATGAAATATTGGTAAAATCTTAGTGCAGTAATAGACTCTTATTTACCTAGTATGTTGTGATCGTAGTGACAATATTAATATTATGTACCACAGGATTCCAACATTTAGTTTCAAAAGAGAACAGAGGGAGAGAAAAGCACAAAATGAGTTGTGTAGCCCAAAGCCAAAGCAGTGCATCCCAGACTTATTCAGTCAGCCACTACATTTTCTGGGTTACAGGAGAGAACTGGATAAAGGGGGTCAATGCTTTTACCTAGGTAATTAAATCCTAAAGTTAAGTGAAACAGGAGAAAATTTTCAAGTAACACAGTGCATGGGTTTCTCTCCACACAGTGGGTGAGGAAGTTTTTGAACTCCATCAACACATATTATCAGCACTTTAACTAGAAGACAAATTTATTTTGCTAGACGTTTTAAAAATATTTAGGAAATCCTGTTACCCTAAATGAAACACTGTATTTGAGCAGCACCAATTTTTGCCTCATCATGTTGTAATAAATGGAATAGACATGTATACAGCCAAACCGAGACAGAATGAGCAGCAGCAACAGTCTGAGATTACTGAAAATGATATGCTCAGAGACAAAATTGTTTTCCATGTGACTGACAAGAGGCTGGGAGAGAGGTTATTAAGGGAAATGGTTTTGTGCTTGCAAAAAGGTAATAGACATCTGCCAGGTCTTGGAAGCCATGCACTGCTAGAAGCGATAATGTCTGGGCAAAGTGCTGAAAAGTCTATATAATAATACTGTCAATGGAAGCAGCATGAAAAGCGGCAGATCTAGAGCTCAGCCGTGAACAAGACATGCAAATCAGCAATAAAGACAGAGATGGCACTGGCCTCCCTGCTACTGAAAATTACTCTGCATGGACAGTACAGGAGATGCTAAGGCCAGAGCTTTCTTCCACCAATGAAAAATTTTCCCAAAAATCAAAAGAACCCAATGTCTCTTCCTAGGCTATGCCTGCTGAAAGTAGAAGTAAGAGGTTGTCTCAGCTTTGGAAAGCATTTTCTGGTGCCGGAATTGATAATAATACCGATTTTGTTTTAAAAAGTCTAGAAAATTACCAGTTAAAGTAATATCCTATTTAATCCAGAAATTAGGAAACAGAGACACCCCTATCACTATTTTTTGTAGAAAGCTATGGCCCAGAGTCATGAAGGAAAACAGAATTGTACTACATACTATCTATAATGACAGAAAAAGGCATAATGATGAGACTATAGGGAACAAAAAATGTTGTATCTGTAATCTGCTGAAATTACTGAAATATTCAGGAAGGAACATTACTGTTTTATGAACCCTGTGCATTGCTCAAAGATCCATATGTAACTCATCCAGAAGCTGGGAGAGTGGAGAGAGAGGACACCCAGCTGCTATGACACAGGGTGCCAAGTTGGCCTTTTTTTTCCTTTCTCCTTTCTTTAACAATGACTCCTACCAGCTCTTCTGATGCTGCTGTTCTCATGTGCATGGAGTTGGCCTCACTGGGAGCTAGTCAGAGTGATGGCTGACAGTGCAAAACCTTCCTTGAGTGCAACGCAATGCCACCCTTTATGGAATTGTTCAGCCACATCAATGGGCCAAGTCCTGCAATTATGAAGGAGGCAAGGCAGAAGGAGAGAATGAAAACCTCGAGGAGGAATGAAATCCTAGGAATAACGTTCGACTATATATAGGTCCCTTTGTCCCAGCAGAAGAACATAGGATGAGTAGTGCTGGCAAGTCCTAAAGGCAATGACCCAGACCAGAAATTGACAAATTTGTAGTTCAGCTCAGCATGGACTTGCTGCCTCTTTACTCTGCTACTTTTGTTTTCCTTCTTCTAGCCACTCATATGTATGTGTAAATATAGAAAATACAAATATATGAATTTATTAAAATGTATATTAAAAAATAAATAAATATATATATATACTATAGCAAAAAGACTTCAGAGATTTCTGAGCCAGGCAGTGCTGCATCAGGAACCAGCCCATTTAAGGCTCCAAGGTCAGGTGAACTTGCAGAACTGGTGCACAGGCCAGAAAAATTGGTGGAACTGGGCCTAAGATATCCACCAGAGGGGAGTGGGGATGGTGAGCCATACTCTGGGGCTTGACTTTGCTCATCTAGTTAAAATCAATAGCTTTTGCATAAGCAGTTTTCTGCAACCAGTTTTCTGCCTGGAATGCTGCTGAAAAGTTCCAGAACTCTGAGGGGCAGTTTAATAACAAACCCCTGTGAAGACAGGAGATCCCAGGGAGGAGGGTCCTGCTGTGAACAGCACAGGAATAATGAGTCAAATTCTTCAACAGACACAACCCAACTCAGTGGCCCTTGGCTGTACAGTTGCTGCCAGTTTTCAGACAAGGTCTGAAATGCATTGATTTCCACGTTTCTTGCTTCCTGAGTGTCCTGATTCCAGCTGGGATAGTTGATTTTTCTTCTAGTAGCTGGTGCAGCGCTACAGTTTGCATTTACTATGAGAATAATGTTGATAAGACACTGATGTTTGAGCTGTTGTTAAGAAGTGCTAACTCTAAGTCAAGCACTTCTCCAGTTTCATGTGCTCTGCCAGTGAGGAGATGCACAAGAAGCTGAGAGGGAGCACGGCCAGGACAGGTGACCTGAACTGACCAAAGGAATATTCCATACCACAGAACTTTATGCTCACTGTATGAACTGAGGGAAGTTGGTCAGAGGGCATTCATGACTGCTCAGGGATGGACTGAGCAGTCCTAAATGGGTGGTGAACAATTTTATTGTGTATCACTTGTTTAAAATTGAGTTTTATTCTGCTTTATCTTTTCGTTATATCCCTTTTCTTTACTATTGTTGTTGATGTCGTTATTACATAGTTACTTTATTTTCTTTATTAAACTGTTCTTAGCCCGTGGTATGTACCTTTTTCCAGTTCTCCTATCCATCCCACCACAGGGGAGGGGAGTAATCAAATGGTTGCATGGTACTTAATTGCCATCTGGGGTTAATTAGAGTACTAAAATGCACTGAAATAGGCTGACAGGAATCTTACCTTGTTTAGAATCCAGACCTATTAACCTAAGTAACAGAGAAAGGGCTAGAGTATAGAAATTCCTTCTCCAATTCCACCAGGTATCCTGTCATCCTCTCTGGTGTGCCTGCTTCTCCACATCCCTAACCCTTTCTTAATCCTCATCCCTCGGTGCTGCAGTCAATTAACAGGCTCTAATTGTGATGGGCTGTGAAAACATCCTTTTCAGTGGTGTATTCAAAGCCTGTATCTGCAAATGGACTGGTGCATGAGCATGAGAATCAAGTGTATTTTTAAAACTGTGTCATCTCTAATGAATGGATTTTCTCAGGCTTAAAACCTAATCAGTCCCAGACCTTCCTCTGGCAAGTGTTGGATACTTAGTTTAATGTGTATTTGATCTCTGAACAAAATCTTTACTTTAAGGGGGATTTTTTCATTCTTATTGTTAATTGTTCCCAATGTACAACAGATGCGTCTCTCCAGAATCTGTTAGATTTGTCTGCTGCATCTGTGCCTTACACAAAAGTGGTTCAGAAAGGTACAGCCTGAACTATGGCAAATGGTTATTATTTAGATAAGTTTAAGATTTCCAACATCAGGCTGAACAAATACAAATTAACCTGGAGAGTGCTCTGTTTGGTAAATCTATTTCACATTGTTATTAAGGAGCAAAATGGAATAAAAAATGGAAGCCTTTGGACTTCACAGTATGTATAGCTGCCCAGAGTTTTCCAAGAAGCTGTTCAAAATGAAGCAGGTACTGGGCAGTGAGGCATTGTTTGCTACCGGTAGGGCAGATAGCAGTCATCCAATTTAATCACCACCATGAGGCTGGGACAACTTTCCTAGCCAGCATCTGCACTTTGAAAACATACTGTGCAGCATGTCTTCTGGAACCTGCCCATTTCGGCTAAAAGCTCCAGCTGAGAAAGAAGTTGTCCTTCTGGGTAAGATGTTTCCAGAGAAGCACATGAGGATGATGGGATGGTGCAGAGCACCTAGATGGCATCAGAGAAAGTGACTGACTGTTCTACTTTTTCAGATAGAAGGGATTGGTACTACAGGGACAGGCTGCCTCAATGAGGTTTTTCCCTTGCTCTTCTGCCTCCAACTGGCACAACAGACGCTTCCTCCTTGCAAGGAACTTTCTCTCTGCAAGAGTGATCATAACAACTTGGATGTCCCTGGGATAGAGAGGACCACGCTGAGCCACCCACTCACCTGTGGTGTCTGCTGCCCCTGCTTTGTGGACTAATCAAGGCTCAACCTTTGCTGCAGCTCTGAACGCAGTCTTACAGGACTTCTAGGGGCCAGGATCTCTTGGGTGAACCTGGACATGTAAATCATGGCTGAGACATGCATTCATAAAATGATTCATTAAAACTAAGCAGACTTCTTTAGAACAGGAGAGCTTAAAGGCACCAGTCTCTCTGTCTCTCTCTGATGCAAGCACACAGCATAAACGTGAAAAGTACTCTGTTGCTACAACTGCTCAGTCCTTCAGCTTCCTCTCATAAGAGAAATGTTCTTCACCTTTTATCCACCTGTTTCCTTGGCACCTGAACTGCCAAAAAATGAATTCTTCTCCTTTGTGCAATGTGACAGTGTCCCTCCCAGCCTGGTAATCACAATGCATTTGCATCAGCACTGGAAATATATCTACTCCACAGGTGTATTCAGCGAAGATGTAAAAGGTACTACAGTCTCTTTAATATGACCTTAACTTTCCATAAACTAAAGCATTTCTCTTTCCTCTGCTGTCACAGAAAACGTATTTTATTAACCATGTCTTGATACATATCTAGCAAATAATGATCAATATCTGGTGTCTTGAGGAAAATCCATTCTCAAAAGCTTTCAGTTTCTGAATTTGTCTCATGCTAGACACTTTGTATAATGTAGAGGCATATTTACAAGAAAACAGTAAACTATTGACTTGCTGGTGAGTGTATGAAGTAACTGAAGTGCTTTCAATTATATAGCACTTAGTAATTTTTAGAGAAGCATTTCTGCTGGGAGGTAGTACATGTCAAAGTTTTATATGACGAATTCATAAAGGAAAAAAGTCAAAGATACAAAGTTTGCATAATATCATAAAACTAATTTTATGTCTGTCAGGATACTAGTATATTTCTCACACACTAGCAACACTACCCACAAATCACAACCCAAAACTATTATGCCTGGTTTCCCTGAACTGATGCTAAACAAAGAAAAAAAGCACAGAGAAAACTAAAGCCAGGAAAGCTGCAGATATATTCCAGAGAAGTTTCTACATCAAAAATTCAAGAATAAAAGTGTTCCTTCGAGGGTTGTACCCTGCTTCCACACTAAGACGAACTTAAGCCTATACATAACAGCATCTCCTGGGAAGTTTCACAGTAACTAAATCCTCTTCTGTAAACCTAATGGGTTGACTGCTGAATTTACTGCAAACTCCAGAGACATTGTAATCCTTGGCACATCCCTAGAACATCCCTCATATAAACACATAAGAGCAAAGGACCAGGCTTGCACCAGGTTTCCTCCTGACTTTTTTTTCTCCTTCACTCCAGTTACAGAGAACACAGACCCCCAATTACAAGCAGAGAAGCCTCTCATCTGTACTCCGTGGCACCACTCCATCCTGTCATTATGCAGCATTTATGTATCCTGCCTTACTACTTTCTTTTGGGGCCAAGAGTAAACTGGGGCACATCTTCCTCAGTAACAGCTGCTCAGTGCTATATGTGACATGTATCAGATACCACTGGAAAAGCATGCACAAGCATCTGCAAACATCTGCAAACAGGGATCTCCAAACAGCTGTTTGACAGGGAGAGCTGTGACTCTGGATGTGCTAGGCTAAGACATTCCCACCACTGCTGCCTACTGTAAGCAGCCATGCTGTTGGCAGAAGATGATAGTACCCATGTCCCAGACTCAGTTTGCCTTTCCGCACATTAAACTGCCCTCCAGGGCAGCCTGGTGCTAAAAAACACCATCCTGCACTGGAGTGGGTGAAGCAGCATTGACTGCTGACAGCTCTCAGAGCAGTGAGATGTGAACACAGGTTTGCTGTGTCACTATCATTCTCAGCCCATGTGAAATATGTACCATGCCATGTTCTTGCTGCCAGGGCAGGGATGAAACCTGGTGAAGCAACAAAACTTGTCAGCTGGATTGGGGCTGCATGTCAGATGATTCAGAGAAGCTGGAGGTTGTGCCAGCATTTACACACAGTTTCATGGGTGCTTTATGTTTATTTCATTGTGACCGTCCCACCTTTAAAGGGAAGGGAACACACAAGATTCATAAATGCTCATGGTCAAAAGTAATGACAAAAGCCGGGGGTCCACAAATGCTTTCAGAGTTCTATTAGTAAATTACACTCTTGGCATGGAAACTGGTATAAGGTAGTCCCTGGTATCCTGTATGAACACATGGCAGTATGTTTTGGATAAAGGAGTAGAGTGAAAGGAAAGAGAGAAAGAGAGATGAATTAAAGAAGGTGAAAGAAAGGAAAAGAGAAAGAGAGATCACCAGTCCTGGCTCAAATGGCAGACCAGCTGGAGTGTCCTGGGGTGCCTTTACACCTGGGCTTGGTGGGAGTACATTTTATTTCCCCACCCTTTTCACTACCCATGCAAATTTGTTATCATGCACGGTCCATTCCTCTAGAGTTTTCTGGAAAAGAGTTGGAGAGTTTCAGGGGTCTTGTGTGGTCCATGCCTACTCCTCAGTCTCATCCCTGCACTTGTGCTGTGCTGTGTTGTGCTCATCTCCAGGAGCCAGAACAAGGACGTTTGTCCCAGAAATGTGCTGCCCTACCTCCTTATGGCCTTTTCTCCAGCCACATCCTGTTCTTTCTCAGTGTGTTATCACCAGCAATTCTTGGCTGTTATCACCAACAATCCATGGTTGGCTCCACAGATATCTGGCTCTTGGTGTTTGAGACACACAACAGCCCCCTTGTCCTCTAGGATTCTACACTCAGGAGTTAGCCTTTTTCTTGACCTCCTGGCAGTAGCACAGAGCTGTATGCATTCTTAGTTATGTAGCCCTGAAGTCAGTTCTGCACCCAACCGCACAGCCTTAAAAGCGGGCTTAGTCTGGAACAAGCTGAAGTGAAGGCCCTGGGTGACAAACATGCCCTGGTCAGCTTCACTGTGTTTTGTTTCTCTCCCATTCTGAGACAAATCAGCCATCCTATGAACAGGATTTGGATTAAAGGCAGTTTGCACTGATGTTCACCCATTGCCTCGATTTGCCAGTTCCAGATGTGCTTCTTCCAAATTAGCAAAGATGTATCAAACAGGAGTTTGTTGAGCTCCAACAGAGTGACTGCCATCTCCTGGCTGGGAATCCCTCAGCCCTGCCCTCTGCGCAGGCCAAGTTGCATGCAGACATCCTGCTGCTTGTATCACCCTGCTACCATGAAGCAACCTGATGGGGAAGGAAAAGCACTAGAGTGCCCTTAGTAACTCATTCAGTCATGGATTTATAATAAGTTATTTAACCTTTTTTTTAATTACTTGTAATTACTGTTGGGGTGGAAGGAGTCACTTGGTTTCTTACTATGTTTTTACTGTGTAAATACTTCAAACACTTTACATCACAAAAACAAACAAATGTCTCCAGCTGTTCTCTTCTCCCATTCAGATTCTAAATTCTAGTCCAAAGAGTACCAATCATTTCCCATTTTTTGACTCTAATACATTTCTTTTCTACACGTCATATCATCAGCATTTCTATGAACAGAAGGACTATTGCCAGCAAGTGGAGCCAACACTGATTAGTCCAGAATCTTGTTCAGGCAGCTACCAGCAGAATACCAAAAGTCCACCCTGGAAAGGCAATAACAACATGATTAATCTCACAAGTTTGTTCCTTGCCCTCAGACTTCCATCTGCAGTAAACCAGCAGGTCAGGTATTTTCCGGTTCATTCTAGAGATCCAGGAAGGAAAGAGCTGTTTTCCTTATGAAGAAGTTTCCTGGAAAATTGAGCCACTCCATACTTGCCCTTGCAACTGCAGGAGCACAGCAGACACAGAGTAACGTGGGAGTCATGGAAATATTCAGGCTGGTAAAGACCTCTGAGATACAGAGGTAGTCCTGAGCAGCCCACTTTGTGCTATGGGAAGCTGTGTGCTCTATCCCATTCCCACCAGGGTCAAGGGCACCTGAACCCCTCTCTGCAGCAATGGTAGAGATTGCCTGCCCTACTGGGCACCCTCATTCATCTCCTGCCAGCCAGGTGGTTGAGCAAAGCCTTGCATGAGGCAGCTGGATTCAGTTTCAGCCCTCAGCTATGGCTGTGGTCAGGGTTGCAGCAGCTAGAGATCAATGGTGTCGTTAGCTGTCCCACTCAGCTTCCCAGCATCCTAGGGTTGTGGGAGAAGCCCATGCCTCTCCCATCAGCAGAGCCCCAAAGCAAATTGCAGCTGATTACTTTGTTCCACCCCTGTTGGTGTACAGCTGACAGCTGACACATGGAAGATACAGATGACTTGAGAAATCAGCTCCCCTCCTGACTCACATGGAGGAAAGATGCCATAGTGACAGCAGGTTGCAGATATGAGAGAAATTGAAAATTAAAAATAAATAAATAAATACACCCCAGCACTGCAGGGTGATATTCTAATGATATGAAATGGATGTGTCAAAAATAGAATACACCCACTTAAAATGAATATCTTTTAAAGAAATTAATGTTCTTTGCAGAAGATGAAAGGCTGCACAGCGTAACACATGGGAAGACAAATAAATGAGTAATGGTTCCAGGGAAGGTAACCACTCCAATGTGAAGAGCAATTCCAGTTCCCTGCACTGCAGCTGTACAACTTCTTAGTACAGGGCACATATATTATGCACATTTTAATTTCTTTGCCAGGCCTCCAGGAAGATGGAGTCTTTGAAGCCAGACTATGACAAGCAGCACCTGGTCACTCAGACCCTGTATCACACTGAGTCCACAAGAGCAGCTCTGTGAGAAAGTCCCATGTCTAGACACCCATAATTCCTCATAAAACTGGACAAATATCTGAGGCTTGAGTGACAAAATTTAGGTCTTTGAGTTAAGAGGTATAAGCTATTGTCTGGTTTAAACAGGTGCCACCAGCCAGGTTTAAGGCCTGAGCAATATCAGCAAACTATATGCTGAAAGGAGGCAAAAAAGATTCAGGACTAACAACAGACAAAATTACACATAAGCTTCTAGTGCAACATGATATTTAACAAGTAAATGGGTTTCCGTGTGTATGAATGAAGGAATAGGATTTAGCACTGAGGTGTCTCCAGCTTTCTAAACAGAACTGATGAGTTCAGTGTCAGAATCCCATAAATTGTTCACTTGTCTATGCTTTTAAAGGGATGATAAAAATAGATTTCCTTATACTTGCAAAGAGATGTTTAAAAAAAAATTGAAGAGACTTCCATGAGAAAAGAAATTGTGGTTTCAGGACAGCCTTATTGTATAAGTGATTCAAGGAGCCTGAGCTGCTTATCTTATCAAAAAAAAAAAAAAAAGTCAGAAGATAGAGGGGTGACTTGATTACAGAGTACAGTCAGATTCACAGAGAGAAAATCACAAATATTAAAGGGATTTTTTAAATGGATAAAAAAGTCATGCATAAACTCACTGTCTGGAAGTTAATGCCAGACAAATTAGAAACAAGGAACAATTTGTTACAGCAAGGATGATTAACCATTAGGACAAGCCATTTCTGAAAGCAGTAGATTCTTTTTTTCTGCTCAAATTCAGAAGGAATATTTTCTTGGCAGGGAAGCTTATTCCACAAGGTTATGGTCTTATATACAGCAGTAATAAATGAAAGCATATCATCTCCATTGCAGCAGTTTGGGCTGGATGTCTCTTCTGGCATTCACATCTGTCTTTCTCTGGAACAAAGTAAAAAATACCTGACCCAACAATTATTGCAAATACTCTTTGGAAGGTAAGGGTCAGATTTGTGAGACACTTTTTGATCTCTCAATGGCCCTTAATCTGGCTATTAATGGCAATCCAGCACATTAAAACCATCTCCCCAATCTCGAAACAAATTCCTTTTTTATTCCTAAAGAAATTCAATTGGACCGACATAAAATTGATGTGATGCCCCAGCTGAAGCCATTGTTAGCTAGAGTGGGTGTTATTTCCTAAGCCCTTCTCTAGTGGCCTGCTGTGCCAGGAACGTTACCCTTAGAGTTTGTCTGAAGAGTGGAAAAATGGCAATAAAAAATGCGTATCTTCTAGACAGAATCAACAATGCTCAGTGACAGAAATCCTACAAACAAAAGAAAATGTTGTACATTTATAGCCACACAAGGGATCAATGTGTCTAGTAACTCTCTGTTGCGTATAAAGCAGTTTATATAAGGGTTGATAAGAAATTCAGTCAAACCTGGCATCTAAATGAACTCAGTTTTTGACAATGTTGCACACTATAGCATATTCCCTATCCAACTTGAGGCTCACATTAGCCAACTGTCTGCTTTCTAAGTGCACGTTGGTTTTGTACCTGCCAGCAAGACAGCCTTAGCAGTTACACCAGTACAAAGGGAGAACTTCTTGTGGCAGCAAACACAAGGTACCTGAGCAAACTATTTGCTTGGTGATCCAAAAGCTTCTGCAGTGAAAATAATGATTCTGAAGGGAACAAGCATTTTTTTCTGGGAAATCTTTAGGCTGTGGCTATGTTGGATGCCCTTCACAAGAGCACATGTATGTTGTGCGTGCATACAAGGCAACCCTTCTGCTCTCACAGCCTACCAAGGATGGCACAAAATGAAGTGACAGGGCAGTCTCTGGTGGCAGAGCAATCAGCAACAATTACTGACCATATTACACCCCTGCTTTTTTTTAGGTTGCAATGTTCGATGGTGTCTTCAGTTTGGTATTCCCATGCCACAGCCAACAGAGCTCTTTGGGATTAGTGCACTGTGCCTGTAAAAGGATTGCTGTGAGATGGTCTCCCACGCCCAGACTCTCTGTGACTGACCATCTGAGGGAAGGAAACTTGTTACTCCTGAATCATGCCACTTTGTTTGGCTGGACCAGAGTAACTTAATTTCTGGCAATCCAGTGTACATGTTTCTGTGGAAACAGGGACCAGCAGAATGCACTCGTAGCCACTGGTTTGCTCCAGTCTCCATGGAAACAATCATTGCATGGGAGAAAAAAAGTGGTAATGATTGCAAACTAATGACTTACTGGAAGCTTTTCTCTGCCTTAATTTTCCATTTGTTGTCCTTATTGTTATAAAATAAAGAGGGCTTATATGATGATATCTAAAATTGGTGATACGATAATGGCCAGAGTCAGAAAACATGGGATGAAGGCCACAAGAGCTCAGGCAGCCCAGCACCAGGCATCTGAGAAATATCTAGGGTGCAAATATTGGGCTTGCATTCTGCAGAGAGAAAGGTGGGAGGCAGACCCACCCAGCTTGGGCAGATAAGCTCATTATCTCCAAACACAGCCCATCCCAGACCCCCAGGCTACCGGAGCTAGTGAAAGCAATGCACCTCAAGAGACTGACCATTGCTCACATGCTGACGAGGTAGCCTTGTGGTGATAAGGGTCTGGGCAGAGGAAGGACATACCCATGTGGTAATGCCAAGGCACACATATGACTTTCCCAGTCCCTTCAGATTCCTAAGCTTTCTTCTCAGAGAAACCCAGTTATTTTGCCCTTCCTTTGCTTTTTGTCTCTTACAGAGGTTGATGAGTCTCACAACACGACTCCCACAAAACTGCCTCACTTTCTGTAACATGACCTCAAATTAATTACCATCATGGCAACATAAAAAAGATCCATCCTGTTAAAATCAGCTGAGGATTTTCACACAGTCTGCATGTGACCCAAAGTTTTCATTCATTTCTCCCTTTTCTTCTGAGGACCTTCACGGTGACCTTCTGCAATTGTTTTTGCTCAGTCTGTTTTCTTTCATCCTTAGGGTCACTAGCATCTTTGGCCCACATGTATTTTCACAAGAAAAACCCACGTGGGCACCTTTTCAGGATTGTTGGCTATTGTTTCACCTCATTTTGCCTTCTACAGCCATTCTCATCTCCCACTTCCTTCTGATAACACAGATGGAGATATCCCACAAAGCAGTGATGCACTGTGCAGGATAAAGCCTGACATGGTCTCTACTGTGTCTCACCAAACACACTAAGACACATCACCATGTCCTCAGGATGTCAAAGCCCATCCAGTTTCCGTATTTGTGGGTAAAATGGCAGCAGATTTTAGCCAGCATATCCTTGTGCAAGAAGATTAGAAATGGTGTTGATGTCCATAAAAGGGAACAGACAGTCAGGATAAGATGAAATGCAACTGAGGAAGACAGGCAGTATGGTGAGGGGTCTGTAGCCTAATAGAGATGAAATCTTGTGCCCACACAAGCAGAGGACACAGAGGCTGGTTAAACACTGGGAAACTGAATACGACTCATGTCCTTAACCCTTTACTTGACCTTGGCTTGTAAAGGTGAATCCCAGCAAACATCCTTCCAGGAATACCCCTTGCCCCAGTTTCCCCATTTGCTCCTTTGCCTTCAAATCGATTATACATAGCTCTGGTGTGGTTAGTGTGTCTGCTCCTTCCTTTGGTAGCTATTTATGAGCAGCAGTCCCACAGAGTTCTCCACTGCCTGTTCCTGCCACAGTTTTGTGGTCAGATATTCTCTCCCAAATGGTTCAGAGGCAAAGATTTTTCCACATGCTTGCCTCTTCAGGGGCAAAGACTTTTCGTGCTCAAGCAGAATTAACTGAGGATATTCAGGTGGGTGTTTCACATCCCCACAACAATCCTGTGAACAAAGCTTCTTTCTGCTCAGTCAATCTAAATAAATACAACTCACTGCTAATAATTACCTGACTATAAATACATGGCAGGGAATAATTGAGGCATTTCCATGAGGAGCTTAAATTGTCCTTGGCACCTTAGACTAGCAAAATGAAAGGTCCTAACATTCATACTGCTTCTTAATTGTTCCAAGACTGCCAGAAAATCAGATTTAGCCCATTTTCAATGGGATTTAGGGACTTAGGGCAGGAAGATATCTAGTGTTCCCACTTGACTACACAAGATTGCAATTTTTTTTGTACTACAGTGATGCCCAGGAGCCCAAAAGCTAAATAGTGACAGACATTCTTACTCCTGCTTGCCCCTCATCCCAGCATAGTACTCTTTTCCCTAGAGAGTTCTCAGTCTGATTAGTAGTTATGAGACAGAAATGAGACAATACTAGTGCAAAAAATTTGCTAACAGAGAAAACAAAGGAAGAGGAACAATAAAATTGCATGTCAGAAATAGTTTTTCAGGGCATAACTGTATTTTATTCTTTGGATAAAAATATTTTCTGTGCATCCAGATTGGAAAGCCAAGGAAAAATAACAAAAGTAGTTTTAAGTATTCAACTACAATTAAATGCTGAAATATTGATTTTTCTTCATTTCTTTTAATAGACCATAAGGCATACTTGTCTCACATCAGCTGCCATGAAAGCAAAATAGAGAATTCAAAGTTCAATATTTGAATGAGTATTAATTCTAGGAATGCCAACAGCATTGTAGTCATAAAAACAAGGACCTAACAAATTCTTCACAGGTTTTTCGGGTTGTTCTGTCAATCTTTATGTGACTGTCTCTCCCACTTAAGATCAGGTAGCTGTCCCTCCTTCTCTGGAGCACATCCAGAGTTACAAAGAATCTCATTCAAGAAAAGGTTAAAAAGGTTCTGCTATGAAAAGCAGATTCAGAGAGAGAGACCCTGTAATATCCAAATCAATGTTAATGCAAAACAAAGATCAAGTAGGTCAAGGCATGATAAATACATTTACAGAACCGATAGGAAAGGTGAAATGAGATTGTTAAGAAGAATTAGTATGTGGCTGCTGACACACAAAGACAATGAGCAATTAATTACTGAGCTAAAGATGCTTTCTTTTATTGTATAATAGTATCAGAAATACAGAGAATTTCATAAATCCCTATTCATAGACTTCAGGTTAGTTGTTACATGCTAGCATTAAATCTAACACTGCAACAAAGTTGAAGTGGATTGGGACAAGAGGTCTGCAGGATGACAGCATCTTCAAGGTAGTAACTGTACGTGTTGATATTTCCACTTAAGGTATGAATATTCTTTTTATAAATGACAAGTGAACTGTGATAATGACAAGGTTTAAACAGCATATGGAAATTTATCTCCAAATCACATGTCACATCAGAGATTTGGCAAGTCACTCCACTCTCAAAAGTAAAATCTATGAAAACACAATCTGCATAACACTGGCAATGTCAGAGTTTTGCTTTCTCTTTTACCCTGACTGAGCACAGATAATGGAAGACACTCTGTAGCTGCTGTAGTTGTGTCCTTGGAGACCCTAGGGGGAGATGACTTAGAAAAGGAGAAAGATCACTGGTGGAGAAAGTCCAAAGGGGCTAGGAACCCCCTGGAAAGTGGAGTGACCATGGTTTAACCCAGGACAAACCAGAGTAGCCACTGCTGGTGTCCATCATCTCCTCCCTCCTCCCAAGAGCCTTTGTTCTATTCCCTGTTATCTCCTGGGCCCCTTTCCTTCCCCATCCCATAGGACCAAGTAACCCTGGAACTTCCCTATCCTCCCCCAGACCCCCTGGTGATTGGTTGTATGAGATAACTCTTAAAGTTGTGTCTGAGGGCCCCTCGCCCTCTTGGACCCTGCCTCTCCTCTGTGTGAAGACTCTGCAATAAATCCACTCAGAATTAAAGGCATTCCAAGGGCCCTCTCGTTATTCATCTTCAGCTGATAGCTAAACTGGACCGTTCCTGCACCACAACGCAGGCCACAGTTTCTCTGGCTAAGTGTCTACGGGACGCTGCCAGAGTGCCCTGGGGACAGGGGCACTCCTGGAAATATAGCCAGCTGGAATCTGTCGTAGTAACACCAGGCTGGACAGAAAAAAACAGCGAGCTGTAACACTCAGGTGGAAAATTCACATGACCCACGATCTGCACTGCCTGCAAAGCTGTGCTCAAATCTCATTTTCTAATGTAGCTGTGGATCAGAGTAGAGCTGAGATGCTGTGAGGAGTCTGGATTGCACAAGTACCTGGATGAATGCTACTTCATTTGCTTTTCATGTAGTTTGCAAGATCATTTTGTTCAGGTCCACACAGTAGAAATCAGCATGTCTGCACCCTTTGGCAGCTGTGTACTGCCCTGGTGGAGAACTGCCAATCCTCCCCAGAACTCAGCGGGAAACATAGGCAGGAGCATGGAAAGTATTGTAGTCCAGGCACAGGGTGATTTCTGACTCTCAAGGAAGGGAGAAGGGGACCCATGTCTGACCTGTGCAAGACTCTAGAAACACTGCCTTCAGCAAGGTCATCTTTTGGCATCCTCAGTACTGCCAGCTATCCAGATTCCTCTATGACATGAGAAAATATGTCCATGAAACCCTTATGATCACTGTGGGATTGAAAGTGAGAGAAAGCACAAGTCACAGTCCTCAGCCTAGCCTCTGAAATGGCTATGCCTCCTTTTGCCTCTGCCAAAGCATGTGTAATACCTTCAGTTCCAAAGTCAGACATAAGTGATATGCAAGTGGCCATGACTGAGTCTGAATGCTTATCAGTTCCAAAGTCAGACATAAGTGATATGCAAGTAGCCATGACCCAGCCTGGATGCTTGGTTATGGAATTTGCTTCCCCTCCATGTGTCCTCCCAAGCCACTGGGACAAGCACCCTTTCTTTTTTACAGTTCTCACTTCTTCCCCATTTTCACCCCAGCTTCAAATTTCCCTTCAGTATGAAGAGAACAGAATAAAAATGAACAGCTATAGCTACCACAAGAAACATTTGTCCTCATGTATCCAGTTTTCAAGTAATTTTTTTTATTAAGTCTTGTGTGAGCTGCACAGCTCTTTACATGTAAGACTAAAACAATATTTTAACAATAGCTGCCACATTTATACCTGTAGGAAACACATTAATCCGATCAGAGGGCAGGAGTTATAATTACAGTCTGTAGGTAATTTTAATCTTTTATTCCTACACTTTCAAAGCACATAATTTCTGTTTATCTGAACCTCTAAATGAGAGCTGCAAATCTTTTAATTATGATTTTCCAAACAGAATGAAAGACATTTTGTTCCTCTTTACCTTTCTCCTCCCACCACTGTGAGAACCATATCCCTCCTATGTCCTTGAGACTTCCTGCCTTGCCTGCCCCCTCCCAGCTAATGAGGGTGGTAATGCCATGTTTCTGACCTTCTTTTCTGGGCAGGGACCCAATAACCTGCCATGCTAGACTTAGTCCTTCTTCCAAGCTCTTCTTCCAACTCTTCTGTTTCTGTCATGTCTCTCCCCTCCAGTACTACTTGCACCCTTGCACTTTTCCATGCTAGATTCCCCACAGCATCTCACCTTCCCCAGGCTTGGACCAGCTGTCTTTTTGCCTTTGGGCATCCCTTCAACACAGCTGAAAATGGATGCAACACTTCAGGATACAAGTGGAGAAGAGCAGCCATTTGACTTGGCTCTATCTGACAGTCAGCTACAGAGGGTGACTGATTTTGAATAAGGGCAGATTTGTGTGTGCCTTTCCATCCAATTCTTCCTGAGGAAGCTGTGAAAACACCCCCAAACCTCACAGTTTGCAATAAAATTATTCAGGCTGGCAATACTGGCCTGACCCAGTTCCCATCATACTCAGGCAAGGGTGAGCGTATGCAACATGATGCAGCAGCTTATGGAGAAACCTGAGAAAGCAGTAGTACAGAGGACACCTCAGTTTGCTGCTTCATATTGGTTAATCCATTTTACATTTTGGTTAGGCTAGTTGTCCTCAAATAGAGGCTGTATTAACACACCTGCAGAACATTTCTGGACCTGAGATAGCATCAATGCCTCCTCATTGCATGGGGTAGACAAACTTCAAAATGCTTCCAGTTTTCCATGAAGAGACACAGGCGTCTTAATTGGGCACTGCTCTGCTAAATAAAGGTAGGATGAAGGAGATAAAGAGAGACGGAAGGCACACAGACGCAGTCTGTGATCATTATTCAGCTGACACCAAATATCTCTCATGTAATCACTGCTTCCCTGCACAGTCTGCATAAAACATGCAACTTACAATACGAATGGACTGCACACATGTTTATGGAAACACTTAGTCTGGCTACACAAAATGTGTACTTTTTGTCAAAAAAATAGCTCATTTGGGTGTACCTCTACTGAGTCAGGAAGAGTGACATGCTTCCCATAGCTTAGAAACACCATGGGAGTAAAACTCATCAGGGACCCATGAGCAGAGAGGCTGCATGCTGTACCCATGGGTGGAGGAGAGGCTGGATACTGGTATCTTATATGGTAGGAATTTGCTTTAAGGTCCTCATGGTGCCAGCTGCAAGCTGCTGCCTCTGACATCCTGATTCACATCTTGACAAACCAGGTGTGTGCACAGAGCAGCTGGTAGCATTACCATGAACAACAGTCCAGAGTTCATGCTTGACAGTGTGCCTGGCTGTGTTGCTGCCATTCACCAACCAGAGAATTGCCTTTCAATGTTTCTCATGCTGTGGTAGATACAGCTGGTTTGCACATTGCTTGGACTGAATCTTTCTAAAACCTCACTATATTAAAAAGGCTCTTATTCTTCCTTTTTGCAATCCCTATCATTTCTTATTTCCTGGTATTCTTTCTCTGTACCATGTTGAAGTGCTTCTAAGATTGTAAGGCCCTATGTTTCATTGCCCCTTTTGTAAAACACCATGTTGCTTCCCCATGGACAGCATCAGATTCAGGTATTGTTTTCAGTAAACACACAAATTGTTTGGAAAATTACTTCTGATTTGGGTGTAACAACAGGAATAGGCAGAACATTTCCCTTCCCTCCCTATCTTCTTGCAGGTTGAGATGTAAAGGGGATTTTGCTGTAGGAGAAACTTTAAAAAAGGCTTCTCCATCCCTGATCAAACCAGCCTTCTCACTTGCCACACTCCTTTCACTGATGGGTGACATATTTTTGAAAAGAGAGGTTTGAGTATGCTGATATTACCAATCCACTCAAAACATCACAAAATTTTTGCACCTCTATTTCTGTCTCAGGGTTACAACTGTGAGATATTTTTCAGCATTTTATGCTGAATAAAATGTTGCTGTCTCTCACCAGATTCTGTCACTTTAAATTACTCAGGAAGACTAAAAAATGTGTCTTTTCTTTCTTCAAAGAAGTCACTAAAAATCAGTTAGTTCATGTTTAAAATAAGCTCTCTTTTGCTCACCCTCCCTCCCACAGACAGCATAAGAGAAGGATCTCCACGTGTCCTTCCAAAACTCTCATACTGCTAAATTACTCTCATTTCTGATCCTCAGGGTCTCACCCTTGCATGAATGTGAACAACCTCCCTGTGAGCAGCCAGCATTCAGGTAAAATGTGCTGCTTGCCAGCAACCCTGCCTGGAATGCTCCTGCATGACTCTGATTCCAGCAAGTCAGGGAATACATCCATGCATGAGTGGGACACATGGCTCAGATCAGGCTGTCACACAGAATCAGAGGGTGAGACAGAAGAGGTTGTTTGGCCCTCTGCTTTGCTTTCCAGTGAAACTGATCACAAAAAATAGACAAAATCCACTGCTGAAATCCTCTCTCTCACTGTTGGTGGAGTGATTACATGGAGATTAAGTGTTGGTCCATCTGACCCTCCTAGTGGCTGCACCTATACCTGTCTGACTAATGCCACAGGCATGCATCTGTTCATGCCACTTTTTGGCACTCTTCTCACTGCACTACATGAATTGTCATATCTGCTACCCCCTTGTCTCTTTGCCTTTTTAAAACAGAACCAGAAACTCACAGAACAGGTAGGGTTTAAAAGGACCAACGGTGGGGTCATGTAGTCCAACCTCCCTGCTCAAGCAGGGCCATCCTAGAGAACATTGTACAGAATTACATCAAGATAGGGTTTGAATACATCCAGCGAAGAAGACTATAAAATCTCTCCAGACTGGTTCCACAGTGCTCTCTCACCCCCAAAACAAAGAATTTTTTCCCCACATTCAAATGGAACTTTCTGTGTTTTACTTGTGCCCATTGCTCCTTGCTGGACACCACTAGAGAGAGATTGGCTCCCTTCTCTTGACACCCTCCCTTCAGATACTTGCATAATTTGGGGCTCAGGGACATTACCCTCAGAGATGTTGATAAAGTGTCCTCTCAGTTGCTTCTCCTCCAGGCTCAGCCAGACCAACTCCTTCAGACTTTCTTCATAAGAGAAGTCCTCCAGTCCACTCACCATCTTCCTAGCCCTGTGTTGGACTCTCTCCAGTAGTTTCTTGACTCTCTTTTACTCAGGAGCCCATAACTGCACACAGCACTCCAGGAGAAGCCTCATCAAGACTGAGCAGAGGGGCAGGATCACCTCCCTTGACCTGCAGGCAGTGCTCTTCCTAATGCTCCCCAGGATCCCACTGGCCTTCTTGGCCCCCAGGACACACTGCTGGCTCATGGACAGCTTGTTGTCCATCAGGACCATGGTCCTTCTCCACAGAGCCACTTTCCAGCAGCTCAGCCCCAGCCTCTGCTGGTGCCTGGGGCTGTTCCTCCCCAGATGCAGGACCCTGCACTTGCCTTCATTGCATTTCAGATGTTTCTTCTCTTCCCATCCCTCCAGCCTGCCAAGTCCTTCTGAAGGGCTGCACATCCCTCTGGGGTATTGGCCACTGCTCCCAGCTTTGTGTCATCAGTGAACTTGCTGAGGAGGCATCTGCCCCTTCATCCAAGTTCTTGGTGAGTAAGTTAAATAACACTGAGCCCAGTATTGAACCTTGTGAGACACCACCAATGACAGGCTTCCAACTTGACCTTGTGCCATTGATGATGGACCTCTGGGATCTGCCATTCAGCCAATTCTCAATCCACCTCATTGTCCACTCCTCCACTACAGTGGCACAGGCTTCCCAGTAATCAAAAATCTACAGCCCATCTGGACTACACACCTGCTCCAGTTTTCAGGTGGCCATAGCTATGCTTTCCTTTATCCTGTTCCTGTCATACCTATCCCTGAAATGCTACACATGATCAGTTTCCATCCCATAAGCACTTGTAGCCTATACTGCATCTCCCAACAAAAATCCAACATGACAAAAAATCTCAAGATCCAGAAACTGTTGAGTCTCTCAGTTCATTGTAAATATATTATGAAAAATTTCTTCACCAATGTCAAGAGACTTCGGAAAAGGCTGTCCAGGGAAGTGTTGAGTTACTGTCCCCAAAGGTACTTTAAAAATGTGTAGATGTGGCACTCAGTAACATAGTTCAGTGGAAGATTTGTCAGTAGTATGTTAATGATTGGACTCAAAAATCTTCCAGTTCTTTTCCAACCTATACAATTCTATAAGTCTATCATTCTGTGATCTATGTCACTGAGATAATGCCCTGAAGTGGTCACTAGCTTGTATATTAATAACAGCCAGCAATTATTAAATTCCAAAAGCTGTTATTTCAAAAGCTACTGGAGAGCAGAGCCATGGGAAAGGACCAGGTGTTCCTGGCCGATGGCAAGTTGAACATGAGTCAGCAGTGTCCTGGTGGCCAGGAGGGCCACCCGTTTCCTAGGGACATCAGGTACAGCATGACCAGCCAGGCAGGGGAGGAGATTGTCCTGCTCTGCACTGGAGCAGCCTCACCTCAAGCGCTGGGGGCAGTTTTGGATGCCACAATACAAAAAAAAAAGACATTAAACTGTTAGAGAGCATCCAAAGGAGGGCTAAGAAGATGGTGAAGGGCCTTAAGGTAAAGCTGTATGAGGAGCAGCTGAGGCTACTTGGTTTGTTCAGCCTGGAGGAGACTGAAGGGAGACTCCATTGCAGTCTACAGCGTCCTTGTGAGAGGAATGCCTGGATATAATAAAAAGTTCTTCATCCAGTGGGTGGTTGGACACTGAGTTGGACTCCAGTGATCCAGGAAAGGGGTCACAGCACCCGCCTGACAGAGTCTGAGAAGTGTTTGGACAATGCTCTCAGGAACATGGTGAGATTCTTGGGGCTGTCCAATGCAGGTCCAGAAGATGGACTTTGATGATTCTTGTGGTTCCTTCCAACTCAGGATGTGTGGAATACTATGATTCTGTTTCTATGAACAGGAGGACTGCTCAGCCATCACCATACAGGCACACCTGGATCTCAGAAATGAAGGATGGAAGCTGTTGCACACCAGGTTGCTAGACCATCTCTCTTATTATCCAACCAAACACTTGAAGCCTGAGGTTAAGAAAAACAGGCTTAAGAAGGAGAGGTATGCAGGAAGGAGCAAAAAGCAACACAGCCCCCAAGTAAACCATACCTTGAAAGGAAGATATGAGTAACTGAAATATGGCGGGCAGGGATTTGATGCCACGAATGGCATGGCCTGCAGATGGTGAGGTGGAGAGATGACTAACAATTAGGTGGGCTTTGGTAGGTGGATCCTACAGTAGCTGACATTAGAAATGAATAAGGATTTAGTGGGAGTGACTGAGAGATTGTATTTTAGAATTCTACAGAGGAAGAAATAAAAATACTTAGGAAAAACATGCCTTAGAAAAAACAATTGTGTTAGCAAAAGAAAATAAATCAGAAAAACAAAAGCTAGTATTTCAGCTAACTTCATCAGACAAGAGGCTTATAGTATTAAGCTAAATCAATGCCTTGTCTTGCAAGCAGGGCTAATTTGAACAGGTCAAGGTCTTAGCACAAGAAAAATACACCTTTCTTAGGGGAACAAGGCACCACTATCACTTACAACTCCTGAATTTCTACTCTTTAGGCTTCATTTGCACCCACATTTTGCTGTCTGTAGAGCCACGTAAATTGTGTGGTCAAATTGTGTGTCCTCTCAGCCCTGACACTCCAGAGGGTGTTGGAAATCTCGACCAGGCTGGAAATCCTTCATTCTTTTTCACTCTTTTTCCTAATCCACAAATGCTTGTCCTCTTTTCAGCTGCTTTCTACACATATCATGGCTTCTGGTGTTCCTCAGTGATGGATTAATATCAAATGAGAAAAAAAATTGAATGGGAAACTATCCTTGCTGTTAGTAACTTTGATTTCCCTAAATTCATGACATTTGTGTTAAAAATGGCAGACAAAGGGCAGGCTACCTTGGTAAGGTTGTGGTGTGCTTAAATAATGCACACAGTAGAACAGGGATAGGAAGACCAAGCCCCATGGCAGAACAGACAACATCTAAACCACCCTTTGACAAATATTCCTCTGGTTTGCCCATATGGGAGGGCATCCAGAGAGTCAGGGTCCACCACTTCCTCATGACACCTGTTTAATGACTGCCTCAATTACACCATGTAATGATGGCAAAATTATGAAAAAGCTTTTAACACCTAAGTTGTATTTCTGTCCCTAAAATTAAGCAAATTACTTTTTGTTCTGCTTTACTTGGCTACAAAGTACAATTGATGATCATCCCCCTCAATCCTTTCTATACTTTTGAAGATTTTCCACGCTCTGTTCAACCACTCCTTATTCTAGATCAAACTCAATCCTTTCTTCAGAACTTATGTTTTCCTTAAGTCTTTTAACATTTTCCTCTTGCCTCTCTCCAATTTGTCTGTGTCTTCTTAGAGCCTGGTATACAACTTCAAGAGTTACTGTAATGCAGCTTTACCAACTTCAGAATAATTGTCTTTTCTCTCACACAGACTATGCTATTAATAAATTCAAGGACAAAATCTGGCTTTTTCACAACAATGTATTCTAAAGAACCTAATTCAAGGTCCTGACATCTCATCATCCTTTTCCACAGTTCTTTTGGGTGATGTCTTATTCTGTTGTTGTAGTTGAGCATTTGATTTCTATTTCATTACTGAATTTCAGCTTTCTGATTCAGCCCACTTTTCCAGTTCATTAAGAACAACTTGACGCATATCAGAAAGAAACAAAGACATTGACATAACAGTGGTTTGGTTTGATTTATTTTTTTTTACCAAAATATGAATCTGTTCTTGAACAACAAATTCCTTACCTAAGTTAGGGAAGCAAGCACAAGAAACAATGAGATAATTTAAGAATTTTTTAAAAGATAAACATTTTTTCATCTTCCTTACCTACCACATCTTATTTCAGAGAAAGTTCAAATGTTTGTTCCAAAATCAAACAACATTTCTAAACAGCCAGTCTGAGGAAGTAAAAAAAAGGGTATGTCCTCATTGTTCTTTCATCAGAAAGAAAAAGTTACAAACCAATTATAACAGGTGCTCGTAGACTAGTATTTTGACCAACCTTATTATCATGTCATGGCCTGCTCTCATAGCAGGTTAAAACATCAAAACAAAACATGTTTTCTCAAGACCATTAATTTCATTACATCATTTAACAATGGTTATTATTTTCTGCAGTACTGCATTGTTGTGAGATGGTTGTCTTAGCAACTGAAATCTCTCTTAACTCAAGCTGCCATTCCTTAATAATAAAGTCATCTTTTGACCATGAGTCCTACCAAATCAAAGAACAGTGATGTTATAAAATAGTGTGGGGAAGTTTACATGCAAGCTTATTCCAAAATCTCTGGAGTTCAGAAATGGTGCTTCTTAACTATTCCAGCATGATGTCCATTTTCTGTCATACATTTTTTTAAATTATTTGCAGCTGCCTGAAGAAACTTTTGCTGAATCAGTCAAAGCTTGCACAGCATATAATGTTTAATATCAGAACTCCATCTCCATTTACCAGGACACTAGACTTGCCAATCCATAGCAAATGAATAATTTCAGTACATATTAACTTGCATACTTGTTTTCCCTGCATATTCTAAACAAACAATTTTCTGGCAGCAACATAAAAGGAGTCAGGCAGATATATGTGAAAATTGAAGAACATACACTGAGGCTTCAGTGTGAATGGCAAGTGTTTGTTCTACATTTCCAATTTAGAGAATAAAAAGGAACAGGGACATGTGGTGCCCCACATGTGGCCACTTCAAATTAACCAGTACACATCAAATCTTATCTTTAATATCAAGTACTTGCAATGAGCGATTTATACCTTGAAAAGTACCTTAGGAGCATGGCAAGTAACCATAAACAATGAAACCAAAATAAAAGAATGGCATCCTTTACAAACAACCAAATAAAAAATGAAGTTCCTAAAAACTGCTTGCCTAGTCTTCTTTCATCACCCTTTCCTCTCTGAGAAGGCCTGACTCATTTTCCTCAGCAATATGTCCCTTTCAGTAAATATCTATAAATAGTGAAGATGACAAAAATCTCAAAAAAATATTTGGTTTATAAACTGGTTCACATCCCTCGACTTTAGAAACTAAATTTCTGCATAGAGAGAATAAAAGTACATGCAGATACTGCCAGCAAGTTATTGTAGTGCCTGCCTGGGGAATAAGAGATGAGTTATACCTTCATCAAGTTTTGCAGAAAGAGGTCGATTTGCAGCTTTTGTGCTGACTGGAAGCTCGAAGCTGCTGGGGCTAAGTTAATGTTCTGTGCCTATGTGGTGACTCTTCCCTAAGTAGTATCACAATCACAATGATACAGCTCCTACACTGATTTTGGCCCAGGGTATGGAATGACTGACTCCTTGTCTGCTTCCAGAATACCATGTAGACTTATATATCTTCAGAAATAAATCAGTGACAATGTTTTTATGTCTTATTTTATATGTAATTATATTTTACAAAAATATGTTTCAGGAGTAGTTGGATCCCTAGTAAAAAAATCATGTCAAGCCAACAGGTGTCTAGGGACTGTTTCAGGAGTTAAATAACCTCTTAGGATTTGTTTTCCTTTGTTTTCAAAGGATGACCTACAGATAGCATTTTCCTATCTATAAGCAATTATTGTCACTCTGCAAGACTGCTGATGCTGTCCAAATGTCTTCTCCAGCACCCTCTTATGTGCTTAGCAGGAGTGCCATCAGAGGTCACATGGGCTGTGTGGAAGACCCCTAACTGTACCTCTGAGCACTCAGGGAAGCCTCACCCTCAGTGCAATGATGATACGAGCATGCCAGTTACTAAGATATTCCATTTGTTGAATCCCCAGAGAAGCATGGCATAATTTATGTTGAATGAGACCTCTGGAGGTCTTCGGTGCAACACCCTGATCTTGAAAATCTCCATGGTTATATTGTACTCATCAGTCTGTCGAAGGCCAATCCTGATTTCAGGTGAAAATTCTTTTTTCACTGTTCAGTCAAAAGTTCCCTTGTTGCAACTTATTCCCATTTTCCCTCATCCCTTCACTCTGCGCCTTTGAGCAGAGTCTGTTGTCCTGGTTTGAAAGACAGGTGTTTGTTAAGGAAAGCAGGAGTCTCCCTTGGAATGGGAAACTGTAACCCCTCTCCCTCCGAGTTATTATAAATTTGAAAATCAAGAGGCTCTCAGGCAAAGATATGGGAATAGGAATAACAGTTTTTTACTAACATTTAAAACAAAGCTAATAAATAACAACTACTATGGTGTTAACCAACAAACAGAACCAGAAACTTAGTGGCAGCCTGCTCGGCTTCAGGCACTTTTTCCTTTTGGTGCAGTTTCAGTCACAGCCTGCAGGGGACACTCTGGGTGTGATGATTCCCCAGTGGCTGCAGGGGGCGCTCTGGGTGTGACGATTCCCCGGTGCCTGCAGGGGGCGCTCTGGGTGTGATGATTCCCCAGTGCCTGCAGGGGGCGCTCTGGGTGTGATGATTCCCCAGTGGCTGCAGGGGGCGCTCTGGGTGTGATGATTCCCCGGTGGCTGCAGGGGACACTCTGGGTGTGACGATTCCCCAGTGCCTGCAGGGGACACTCTGGGTGTGATGATTCCCCGGTGCCTGCAGGGGACACTCTGGGTGTGATGATTCCCCAGTGGCTGCAGGGGGCGCTCTGGGTGTGATGATTCCCCAGTGGCTGCAGGGGGCGCTCTGGGTGCGGTGATTCCCCGGTGCCTGCAGGGGGCGCTCTGGCGTGAGCTCAGGTAGCGCACGGCAATGGCGACTGCCCGAAGCACGGAGGGATGGAGGAGAGCCCTTGCTCCACAGACCCTTGGGGGCAGCTGGTGTTGGTGCCACAGCAGGATCCTCGGACACAGGGAGCTGGGACTGTAAGAGGTCCCAGCGTGCAGGAGGAGCCTAGTTACAATGCAGCAAAAAACTCGGAGCAGCCTGGAGGAGTGGGGGAGAGGCAGGCTGGTGGCAGGCAGCTCCCGATGGGGGTAGAGACAAAAACTCACAGCAGACAGACCGGCAGCTCCGTGCTGGCTTCTCAGTGGCTGTGGGTTCAGCAGACAGCAGCTCCAACCATCCGGCTCCGAGGGTCCCGAGCCAGAGAGCGACCTCCCCTCCCGCCCTTGCTTTTTCAGTCTCTAAAATCTTGCGTTGGTCAGGCCTTGGTTCTATGAGGGCGATTCTGCCCCACTCTGCCACGGAGAAAGGCCCTAGCCTCAGTGCTTTGTTCTTTTAAGTACTCAGCTATTAGCTCAGTCATTAGGCTCTTAGCAACCCATGGGAGAAAAACTCCTGAGGAAAAAAAACCAACTAAATCCAAACTCCAACAGCTGTCTCTTTCTTCTCTCTAACCTTCTGTGGTAGTTTCAAAGCAAATCAGTGAGAGGCTCGAAGTCAGAACGACAATTTAATAGGAAAAATGTAATAATACAAAAAACTGACAGAGTCAGGATACAACCTGACACCCTGTCGGTCAGGGTGTTGGTAGTAGTCCACTTAGAAGGTGCTTGCAGTTCTCTGGGAGTGGTAAATGTGATTCTGTTGAAGCAGTGAGCCTGTGAAAGGTGTAGTTCTCCTCTGAAGGTCCAGTGGTGGTGTAGAAGGATCTGTTCTTCCTCTGGGAATCCAGTGGAAAAGCTGCTTGTGGTGCTTCAAATCCCAGTTTATATGCAGATCGGGATACATTGGTTCCTCCCTCTGGGCGGGGCATCTCACAATGGGATGATGGGCCACTAGCTGCAATGTTGGGGGTGACTGGCCCATTAGCAAACCATTCTGCGGCCATCAGGAACACTGCCACGCTCGGCCCCAACATCCCATGAAGATGGTGATAGAATACATACCATTGTAACCTAAGACACCTTCCAACAGGCAATTTAAGATAGGAATAAGAACCACAAACTCATTGAATCATTTAGATTGAAAAACATTTTTAAAGTCATCAAGTCCAGCTGTTCACCTAATACTGCCAAGACCACCATTAAACCATGTCCCTCAGGGCTACATCTAAACCTCTTTTAAATACCTCCAGGGACAGTGACTCAACACCTTCCTAGGCTGACTGTTAAAATGATTGGCAACCTTGTGTGAAAATATTTCTTTCCTAATATGCAACCTAAACCTCCCCTGATGCAACTGGAGCATGTTTCCTCTCATCCTGCCACTTGTTGCTTGGGAAAAGGGATCAACTTCCCACCTGTCTACAGTTTCCTTTCATGTGATTGTGGAGGACAATTAGGTCACCTCTGAGCCTCCTTTTCTCCAGACTAAACCCCCCAGGTTTCTTAACCACTCCTCACTGGGTTTGTGCTTCAAATCCTTCATGAGTTCCATTGCTCTTCTCTGAACATGCTCCACCTCTTCAATGTCCTTCTTGTAATGAGGGGGCCAAAACTGGACTCAAATTGTGACTCACCAGAGCCGAGTACAGTGCCCTGGTCCTGCTGGCCACACTATTGCTGAACTGCTGGATGATGTTCAGATGGCTGTCGAGCAATACCCCCAAAATTAGACTCCCTCTTATTATTTTACTTCTGGGCTAAACAAATCCATCTCCTCCCAACAGACACCTTGTTCTCTGCCAAACCCCTGAAACTAATACATGTCTTCTGTTGGAGTACTCCAGTTTCTCAGTATTTCACTTGCACTGAAGAGCCCAAAATTTTACATAATATTCCAGATGAGGCCTCAAATCTGCTGAACAGAGGGAATAAATACTTTCCTCTATATGCTGACTACAATTTTCATAATGTAACAAAATCCATGGTTATCCCTAAGTGCTACAAGGGAGCACTTCTGGTTCTTGTTCATCTTGCTGTCCATCATCAGGTTCCTTTTTTGCAAAGGTCCTCCCTATTCAGTTAGAACCCAACCTAAGTTGTTACTTGTGGCTATTCTGCCACAGACAGGAATTCAGACTCCCCTTTGCTGAAATTCTTGGGGGCCTGTCAGTTCATTTTTCCAGGCTACAAAGTTCTTGTAACAGGAACAGTACCTCCAATATATCAACAATGTGCTTTCACCCCAAATTTGTCCCCCACAAAAGACATAAAGTGCATTTTGTCTGTCATCCACATCATTGATGAAAACATTGGCTCTGGTATTGACTCTGGAGGAACACCACTCTCTCAAAACCTTAACCTATGGGCTCCCATAGAGTGCATCTGCAAATGGACTCACAGTCATTTCCTTTCACCTCCACCAGGACAGGCAGATAGATAAAAAGACACTGAAGAAGTTGTCAGCTCTTTTCAGGTCAGTGAAGGTAATCTGCATATTTCAGTTATATGGGATATGACAGAGGTTTCTTGTGTGAGAATCAAAGGCTGTTAGTGACAAGATCTGGCTTTGGCATTGTGTGATTTCATAGGGTTAACATCTTGCCTCAAATGACACATTTATCCTGTGCTGATTCACACTGTTCTACATGACTGCTTTAGAATAGATTGTGGTCTCACATGAGCCTTGTGTAGTTACCCAGTCATTGTCTTCAACGTGGGTCTCTCCCAGTGCAAATCTCCTCCTGATGAGCAAGTCCAGCCTGAGCTCACTACCAGATTGCTTGTACGCACAGCACTGCTGCACACAAACACACACAGGCAACTGAAATCCTCTAGGAAAGACAGCATGAATTCTATTCTTTCCCAGTTGATGGCACGTCACATATGGGGCCCCTGTGACCTTTCACTGGTTTGAAAGTAAACCAGTGGGAGAAATGAACCCCACACAAATACCTTGAGAGAGAATTCAGGTTGGAGTTACAATTTAATAGAAACATTACAATAAATGCAACGGGACAGGAAAACTAGCTTAAACCTAGAAACTCAAAGTACAACCCGGCACCCTGTTGGTCAGTCCAATTAAGTGGTGATTGCAGTCCTGTTGAAGTGACGGTTCAGTCTTGTCAAAAGTGATGGTCCTGTGGAAAGTCTGGTCCTCTAGTGGAAGTTCAGGTCCTCCTCTGGATCTGTCCAGTGGTGGTGGTGTCCCAAGTTCCTAAAATGCCCAGATTGCCCATGGTCACATTCAGGCAGGAAAGTTCAGTACCTCTCCCAGGGAGGGAGTTTCTTAATGGAAGGAGGTAATACTAGGAGTCATAGGATATTCTGGGTAGTCCTTGATGACCTAGGTGGCTACAGCTGCCCATTGAGGCCTTTGACCGGTTATGGCTTAGTGGCAGAGATGATCCCCCCTTAGGCTGGGTGTTGTTATCATGGCTGGGTGAATTTGTGAAGACAAAGAAACCCTGCCCTTCCTGCAGGGTTTGCCTCTTTCCCTTATCTAACACCCAGCTTGTAGCCTGGGGTGTGGGGTGTGCACTGGGCAACTCTTGCAAGAGATCCACCATTCCCAGTTCTCGGGGAATGATGTGGGTGGGAGAGGAATACATAGTTTGGTTACACCCCACGTAGTAACCCAGGACAGACCTTCAGTCTGTGTTCTGGCACACAAATGCACATTGAAAAGAGAGAGAGGTGGTGGAAACAAATAGGAAGAGGCTGTTGTGTACCAAGGCAGGACAGGCTGCAGTGACCACAGGATTCAGCCACACAAGGTCTGTGGCCAACAAACTGTTTTACACTCTGTGTTACTCTTCCCACACCATCCGTTCACCACACCTGTTCCTCCAGGATCCACCACAATGGATCCACACTTCCTGCTTTGGCCCTTCCCTTGAACATCTCATGGTAAGTAACACACATTCCCACTGTCATCTTGAAAAAATCGCTTACACCATGCTACAACACTCAAAAATATCCCATACAAAGTTTTTTCTTTTCCCTGAGACCCATAGTAGCTTCATTTTTTCCCTTCCTATTTCTCCTGTCTAACTTCCTCCAATGAGAGGTTCCTGCCCACCAACTAGTGAGCTAATATCTGAACTTTAGTACTGCATGTTACCTCCTGCTTGTTAGGGTTTGTGTATCTAAGTGTGGGTGATTAGTGTTCCCATTGCTTACCTTTGATTTTATGCAGAATATCAACAATCAGGATATGCTGATATAGCCTTCCACATATCCTTCCATGAGCATTTTTTAAATGACACTACACTAGGTTAGGTTATTTAAAAGAAGAGGAAAAGGAAAAAAACAAGACAGAAACAGTTCACAGATATCACATGTCTACACACAGCAATGTACAATAGTTGCACACCTGTACTTGTGTTTCCAGGGCTGCAACATTTCTTTGGAACATGCAGAAAACATTTAGGGAAAACAACACAGAAAATGCTTTCAGGCATTGACAACAGGGTCTTACTAGAGTTTATCTAGTTCTTACACACCCTTTCTCTAACCCAAGACATCACAGGGCTGTAACCTAAAACTATCAACAGCCTCAGAGCAGGCATCCTACTGAGTCAGTCCTTTTGTTATATCTCCAGCTTGGATGGTAATGGGAAGAAGGACTCAGTGTTCAGTGAAGTTCAGGGTCATTCAAGGAGAGGGATGGGCGCACATCTGTATGCTGGAACAGCACATCCCTGTCTCAGCAAGCATGTCCAACAGGACTAAAGCAGACAGTCTTCTCAGCTCTTACACAATACTTAGAGCGGTGTGAAGGGTGCTGTGATGGAGCAGATACTTGGTGTTCATGCTTTGATGCCCCTTCACAAAGCATATGTGCAACTGGAGACAGGAAAGAGCAGGAACCCAGGTAGCCCAAGTATATTCCAGGAAAAGTATATTTGAGGCACATGTTGACCAGAAGTCCTTCTGCTTTGAAGGAACTGACATGTGCCCTTGCAAAAGGAGACTGACTTGTTTAAGGGAAAGTGAGAAACCTCTTGGTGCATGAAAAGAAAATGAAGAACAAGACACATGTCTTGTTACTTCATGAAAAAAAGTTAATAATTTGTTACCTGAAGTGCCCTATTTATCATAATGAAGATTACAATACAGAAAAAGTTGTTGATGCCAATTTAATGCAGACCTAGTTGGAAAAAAAAGAGCAAATAAACATGAGAGAACTTTCACATATTCTTCTTACACTATAGCCACTTGTTTCAAAGTATAACTTTCATGGAAGCATCATTAAATATTCTTCCTGGCAACTGCTATTCAGAGATAGTCTGCTGACAAACTCCAGCATCCTTCTTAAAGAAACACAGTTCAAACACTGAACTTAATTCATGTCTGCATTATTTCTTCAGTCCTTTTCAGTGCTATTGACTACATCTGCCTTAAGATAGAGGAAAGGTATCAATGCCTTTCTCACAAAAAGAATTAAAAGGGAAGACTTTTCTTTCACATCTAACAGCATTTTAGTCATATTGAAAAAGTAGCATGATAATACACCATCACATCATTCAGGAAAAGATAGAAATCATTTCAAAGCGAGCACAAACTCCTCAAAGGAGGCATTGAAGCAGTTTTCCTGGTTAGTTATGACATGACTTTTACTCCAGAGTAAAAGTGCAGACACTTCACAATAAAGCTGGAAGCACAAAACATCTGTAAGACCATATAAAGACAAATCTCCTTGAAAACCACATTGCAGAGATTAAAACTCCCATCACAAATGCAACTCTATATTTATCTTGTCAGAATAAGCTGGAATGCTGCTGAGTTTTATGCAGCATGATGCAGACAAGAGCCACTTAACCCTCACGGATTCCTCCTGCATGGCACATCCACGTTTGTGCTGTTCATAGAAGAGGAAACAAAGTACAAAACTGTTTGTTGACTGAAGACCTCACAGAGAAAGAATGATGATGCTTTTCTCAAGTTATCTCTGCACAGTGGCAGCTAACATCAACAGGCTTGTTCTGTCTATTGCTAAACATGGAACTCTGTGAAGTTTTGCAGTGCTTTGGAGAGGTGTGATGACTGTGATGTGAAAATGGTTTAAAAGGAATGCAGTTTTTTCTACCCAAGAACACTTTCAGGCAACAGAATCCACAGAGAAATTATCTACAGCACTGCAACAGCTCAAGTTTCCCACTTAGGATGAAGGTGAGAAGCATTCAATGGCTATTTTTCTCTAAACTAATTTTGTGCTAAACTGAAGACTTTTAGAAGAGCTCAGGAGAAATGAAAAAGCAGAAAACCAGTGAGAGAGCCTTAGAGAGTGCTGGGATTCTGCTGTCAGAGCACCTCTGGCCATATGCACATATTTAGGGACTGTACAAACATTTGCTTCAGCAGGGAAGAGGTACACTGTGGAAAGCATAATCATCAAGGTCATTATTTGGTAGGATGGGAGAGGCACCCAGTAGATTTTCTCACAGCCCCAAAGGAAATCGTCAGCCTAAAACGAGGAGCAGCTTTAAAGCCAGCTGACACAACTATGGGACAAACAGGCCATGGCAGGGATGTTTGGCCAAAAAAACAAGTCATAACTTGACCACAGTTCGTTTTCTTCAGAAAACAGCACTCCTTGTTATGCCCAAGAATCATAGACCAAGCACTGGTAAAAGAGCTAATACAGCAAGGCTGGCAGAAGACAGGTACACAGGGACCTGGCATTAACAGTCCAACCTCTTTGGAAATTAAAGGTTTTTGTAACACAATACATTAGATAAACCAAACACTGCAATCAACATCCAGGAGAGCATGTGTCAGATTCTTCTGGCATTGTCCTGAGCTTTTGCATCTGTTGCTGCTGTCACTGGTGCTCCTGTGACTATTGTTTCCCTGTCAGTCTGCAAAACTACCTGGGAGTAGGATAAGAACAGACAAAATAGGAAGAAACTTTCCTTTTTATCTTTCACAACATATCTGGGTGCTCTCCAGATCACACAGCTATGCTATAATCTGCCAGATGGATGGAATTTTCATCCTTGATCTCTGCCCATAGAATCAATCTCCAAAAGTTACTGCTACCTAGGAAGCACATTCTTTCCTCAGGTGGCAGGGATTCCTTCTCTCCCACTGCACTGTCTTACATACCTTTGTATGAAGCCTAAGAGGTCAGCACAGAGTCACAGTAGGAAACATAAATTTCACCCTGACACACAGAAACAGATAAAATGTTTGCTCCCCAGTCCTCACATCATTGGGGTAGTGCAGACAGTTGCGTGACAGAGACCTTTTCTCACCTTTAGATCACCTGCTGGGATTGGCAGCCTGTGCCATGGCCACCCCAGTGCCACAGCCAAGCAGAAGCACTGCTCTCACTGCAGCATGATGAGCTGGGCTTCCAGCAGAGCATCCAGTGTGGACAGAAGAGACAACCGCAAAATACAGATAAACCACCCTGTTCCACCAGGAACTCCCACATGGATTTTTCAGCAGTACAAGGCAGGAATACTTGTTCACAGCCACTTCTTCCCCCATTTTCTTAATTTAACCTCACACAACTGTCCTTGACCTGGGAAAGGTAGATGGTGAACACAATGGCAGTGCAAAGTTTTCATCTGCTTCTACCAATCAAGTTGGTGAGTGTTATGCTTCTTTCCACCAAAGCAGAGGGAAGGCAAAGAGAGGAAGGGTACTGGTGAGGAAGATGGGGTAGGGGAAAGGAAAAGAAGGGGAGGAGAGGATTTTAGCAGGGAAGTTTATTTAGCACATAAAAGCTAGGTAGAGTCCTTCCAGAAGAATGATTTAAAGTATAATTCATTAGAAAGCATCATATCTGAGCACTTACTACATAATTTATCCCTCCGGTGCAGCAATTCACTAACAGCATTCAGATAAAGGAAAAATATATCTAAACTTGAAATTAGTACTGATGCCTGAAGGATTTTTTCTGCTTTTTCTCTGAATATTTCTTACACTGTTCCCTACATTCACAAGTATTAGCATGCATACTTGTGATGCTTTAGGTGATAGTTTAGCCTGGTTTCATGGTGTTTAGGAGGCCGGTAGACTAAACACCCCTGAAACCACGTAGAGCTAGAGACCAAACACCCTGTTTTCGTGAGCCCTCAAGGTCTCCTAGCAGGATAGATTTTTGTAAACTAGAAGTTAGCCCACCCAGGCCCCTTATTGGGCCCTCCTGATATGCTAATGTGTAGAGTCTTTAATTGTATACTCTTTTGGGGGGAGGGGGCTTTTGCGGCGTGTTCTACCTGGACGGCAGAAGCCATCGAACGGGATCCTATTAAAATACCGAGGTAAACAACCCCCAACCCTTTCACTGTGTCTGAGCCTTTATTTCCTAAGACCAGAAAAAAGGCATCAGTACCAACGATGAACAATCCCAATCCTGCTGCTGCAACTGTACACTGGAAAGAAGTAAGTTGTTTTGTATCCCATCCTACCTTCTAAATCTGCTCAGCTACTACAACTTTGTGCTTAGAGGTGTAAGCTGTACACCAGCAGCAGACACAGACTGGCAGTAGAAAAGCAGCCAGTAGAAAAGCCAGCCTAGCAAGGGAAGGCAACAGCCATTAGCCATTGCCCTCTAGCTGAAGTGAAAACAGGTGAAGTGAAAACTTGCCTTCTCTTTTTTACATATATGGGATCCCTTGGATTCCCAGGAAGTGAGTCTACCTGCCTGTGGAAAAGAGCTCCACAGTCAGCCTGGAAGAGTCAAAGCAAAACCACTGCCTCAATGACCATTCCTGGGATCCTTTCGCACTACCAGGGGAAAGTGGGAGAATGAGAACAGCTTCAAGTTCTAGTAAAGGATCTTTTAAGAGGAAGCAAAATTTCCACAAAGGTCATGGCCTTTAACATTAAGCACAGCTGAGACTGCATTTCGATGAAGGATGGTTAAGGTTCTTAGCACATGAAGCACTCTTAGCTCACTCATGAGCAACTTCTCATTGGTGAATACACAATGCTCTGTCTCCTGAAAATTAATTGCTAGATGTAAGATGCAGAGGAGAGGGAATTCCAGGCACTTCAGAGATGAGAGTAGGCATATCAATGTATGATCAGCTTGCTAGGTCAGCAGACTTGGCTTTGTCCTTCAGAAGTCTGCATAACCACGCCAGATCCTCTCAAGAGCCAATGGCACACATTCTCCTGGCATTCTTTCCGACTTGCCCTCAGTCTCCAGGGCTCACTGAACTTCCTGTTGGATGTTCATGTCCTGTATGAATGTAGCATTCAGTATTGGCATGAGGGGTGTAAAGCATGTCAGTTGTCACCCTGGACTCTTCAGAGCAACTGACAGACATTTCCTTAAGGAAAGTATTCCAGATAGGGGCAGCTGCTTTTCATGCCTTTCAGGTCTTGCTAAACATTGTTATGTAGTTCAGCAGGAGGAGACTGTAGTTATTCAGTTAGAATGATGATAGCCTCCTTAAAACCTTTGCTCTCAAAACACACTTCCACCCCTCAAACATCAATCACACATAAAAGATGGTATGTGTAGTTGATGGTATTTCTCTCTCATCTTGTCTTCTTAGCAGACCAAAACAGAGAGAAGGAGAAAACATGAGAAAATTCTCCCAAGGTACCTGATGTTCCCAGCACCTGGAAGACAGTAAAGGACACGTTTCAGCAGAATAACACCAGTTCGAGTGCTGCCCTGCAGCACAGACAGGAAAAGTGGGAGGACGGGGGTGTCACCTTTATGGCTCTAGATGCAGTGATTCTCCTTGCCAGAAAGCTCTGCTATAGGGTGTAGTTGACCTATCCAACACCCTCAGACCAAATTTTACTGTCCATTGCTGAAACATATATAAGATGGTTGCTGATGGTGAGAAATGTCTTCTGAATTGCAGAACCACGTATGCAAACTTGCTGGTTTCTGAATAATTTTTGCCAGGAGTTCCTGTGACAAACTCAGAGTGCAGCTGAGAACCCAAAAATTTCCTCTCTGGGACAGAGGCATGTGGTCCCTTCCCCCCCTCTCAACAACACACACACAAAGACATCATTTTACCAGTGCCCTTTTTTCACATGAAAGGAGGGCTGAGACTGTTTACTGTTGTGAATCACTCAACATCTTACTCATTAGCAAATATATTCTCCCCAACTGTCTTTCTGTTTTGCAATATTGCACACATCTCCAGCCACTCCTTGTTTTCTTCACTTCTAAATAAACAATAGCTTCTGTAGACAGGAAGAGAATAACAGTAGTCAAGTGATTACCTTTACTTATACAGAAGCTATATTCTTAACTAATGTAAAAGTATATGCAATTGTTCTCAAAATCTATTTCCAATCTATTTAAATTCCCAAATACTTTAGTTATAGTTTACCACATTCATATAGTCATTACTTCTCAGAGGCATTTTTGAAAGCTAATCCTTTAACCTCTATCTCTTATGAGCAAAAGCAAACGCCTGTTGCTTTCTTGTACTTGTCTTTAATTATGTATGAAGAGAATATATGAAATCACATGGAAACATTTACCAGCCTGGATCCAGTCATGCTTGGATTCTAACAGTTACACTCTGTTTGCCATCAGCAAATTAGCATTTTACCAAACAAGCCCCTGTATCCTCCCCCTGCTGCCCCACTGCCTACAAATGATGCAGCTGGATCAATAAGGAAAAAAAGGAGGAAAAAAAAAAAAAGAGTACACAAGTCCCTCCATAGTGTGTCCATACTCTCTGGGAGAAGCTAGAGCATGAAATGCTAGATCTTTTGGTCAAGAAAAACTGGACAACTTGACCCTGGGTGCAGCAAATCCTCATTTTATGTTTCAGCATCCCTCCTGCTGAAATCTAAAAATGGAATTCATTTTGCCAGAAATGCTGCTGGCATAGAAAGGTCATTGTGCTTTCTCAGTTACTTTTAATTGACTGAGTGATCTGAATGTGGCAGGGTGCAATTAAACAGTCCTATATGGCTAGTATGGGACTCTCCAGCAGCCACACCGTGATCATCAACAACTCTTTCAACCTTGCTGGTAATGAACAAGGCAGAAGGTCAGTGTGCTCTCTCCCTCTCTTTCTGTGTCAGGTTTCAATGTTCCTTCCCTCAGCAAGGAGTTAAGCAGCAGGGCTTTGGATCAGTGTACAGCATAACGTGACACATGTGACAGCAACATTTGGTCTGCATGCAGCAGAAAGTATTCAGGGCTCTGGAGTTGCAGAAATAGGCAACAGAGCTGAGCAGGATTCTTTCTTGCTGACATTACAGGAGGCTGGAAGCAGTCCCGGCATTCTGTACAGCTGTGGAGGAATTGATGATGAAGCAAATTACATACACAGAGCATTGTCAAGAGCTGTGCATACTCCTGCTCAAATGATTCTTAACAATCTCACCAGAAAAAGTGCAGCGGATTAACCGGCTGTGGGCAGCATGTGATGTCTGCAAGTTCATAACCCCATCCAATTAAAAACAGCACTTCTGCAGAAAGTTTCCAAAGGCAGGCCTCCTCAGTGAAGTTGATTTCCAGCCTCCTACCCTGGCCGTTTATTTCAGGGACCTTCTAGCAAGCACAGGAGGATTATTTCTGCAGTTCCGGAAAGCAGATTTTGCCATTCTCATTGGAGTCGGAGAAGGGCGATCTGTGCTGAGTCTTCAAAAGGAGTCACACAGACAAATCACAAGAGTTTGTTTGCGGAGGTGATGTAGGAGCAGGCTAGCAGCAGAAAGTAACTGTGAGGTCAGGGCAACTTTTTTAGACCAGATCACTGTCAAGCCTGTCAAAATACTGCTTATGCTTTTATGATATGAAATGCTGGAGCTAAGCCTTAATTGCAATGTGGGAACTGTTTCAAATTGGATTTTTTATCCGATTAAACTGAAGAGTAAGGTGAACGCATTAAATTTGCATGTAGGTGAAAATTCAACCATTCTGACACTTTGTATGATGGGATCCAGCCCACACAATGCAGACAGAAAACTACCTTAGCTTGCCCCTACCTTCTTGGATACTCAAGCCCACAAGCACACTCTGTGGTACTGTCGTGGTGACAAGCTCCCACACCATGACAGAAAAGTGTTGCTCCTCTGTTGTGCTCAATTACAGCTTGCCAAGGGCAGATATTGCTGGGCTGCACCTGTTATTTTGGTGGTAGCCCATTTTTGGCAGGACACAAACCTGACCTGTTCTGCACCTCTGTGCATCAGTTAGAGGAAGGTGAGGGCAGCTCTCCTTCGCTGCAGGTTACCTGCCTCACCCTCCCAGAGCCTGATAACAATTATTCACTGGCCTCTTAAGAAATGTGCAGTGGAAGGATATCTTATTTCTTTCCTTTTCTCTCTCTCAGAAAAGTGTGTTCTTTCAAGATTTTCTGATTACAGGCTTTCTCACCTTTAATTGCTCTTTCTTCCTCCTGTGGACTCTCCAGTTTGTTTCTAATTTCCTAAAAGGAAACCTCATCAGTGCTGAGTACAGGAAAATAATTGCCTTCTCTGCTGCAGAGAACTGATCTGCCGTTAACTCTAAGTTAAGTACTGCTGGCATACTAGGAGGAGAAATGCTGTGCTTTGCCACCAGCTTCATTCTCATCAATTGTGAGCCCACAGAGATGGAGTCAGAGGAGAAATATGACAGACAGTAAAAAGGGTAACTATAGAGGATGGGTGAAGAGCTCTGGGAGGTGATTAAAAAGTCTGACTGTATAAAAATGGGAGACAGACAAGTCCAGCTTGCAAAAAGATGTGCCTTCCAGAATAAAGGGCAGTGAGAAGCTGTCCTGCTTAGTGTACCAGAGAGGCAGAAAGGAAAAGACAGATAAAACCACACTCCTCTGTTTTAAGCAGTGCTCCATTTATCAGGATGTCACACCTGCCTACTTTGGTGCTTGTGGCTGGAAGTTTGGGAGCTTTTGTTTAACATTCTTCTCTGAAACATCGTATTTGGACATCATACTCTTGCTGCCCCCAATATCCATATAGAATAGGAAGAATTCCAGCAGGAGATCTCTGGAATTACATTTTGTTCATGTTACATTTGACAATACAACAACACATCAGAAAAAAATCAAAATGCCTTTTTGCATGAAGTAATACTTGCAGAGAAACAGAACACAAAGCAGCTGATTCAAATCAGAGAGGCAGGATAGAGTTAACAGCAAAAATAACAACCCACATCTTATTTAAAGTTAAATCTATGCCAAAAGAGGATAGAGAAAGGAGTGAAAGTCTCATGAACTTTCAGAGAAAGAAAGAAAGGAAGAGTACAAAAAGATAAAGAAACAATTAGCTTGAGACATGGGTATTTATGAGATAAAAGAGTCCCAAGCACTACCAGGCAATAGAAATCTTAGCAAAAGTGACAAATGCCAGGCACTGAACACATTTGGGTACTTGGGCAATTCTGATGTGTATCTACTTGGAAGATTAATTTCTCTGATTCTCTGGACATTTAAGTGTTAAACCGTAAGTCCCTCACTTCCAAAAGCAAAGGACTGCTAGTATTGAGAAGCTGTTGCTCATGTCACTAGCCTATATCAAAGAACCCCAAAACATTTCCTTTCCTTGGGGATGTGTGAGTAGCAAGGTTGAGGAGTTTAACTGAGTCCTACCTGTGAATCTCTTATACTCTTGGTTTGTGTGGGAGTCTCACAATCACGTCAGCTCCATTTTTAGGGTTTCTATATCTTGTGCATGTCATGCTGTTGCTCAATAATTGTCAGTGTGCACTTTTGTCAGGAAATAATACTGTTTATTCGCTGAGAGACTTTGAATGTTGTTCTTCATATTTTATAAGCCACTCTGAGTCACTAGTACCTAAGGGACAACAGCAAAAGGAATAACATAAGGAAAAAGTAAAGACAGTTGCTTGACATTACATTTAGTTAGCAGAAGGAATTATTCTTGGAAATTTAAAGCTACATTACTCTGTGAATCCAGTAAAAGTTTTTCTTCAGGGCTGTTGTGAAAAACAGAAAACAAGACTTTCAAGTGTATAACCAAATTCCCTTCTGTAACAGGAGACAGTTCAATGCCAAATAGAAACAACAGAGCAGGTGTTGAAGAAGCATTGTACAGTCTTGAAAATATTTATACACACTGAACTATATTAGGTCATAGACTATCAACTATAAAGAGTAGTGCAACATGACAGGTGTAATGTGAGAACAAGGACTGAACAGCTTCTGCGGTATTTCAGATAAGGCTCCCCACAGTCCTGCTTTTCATAAGGTTCAGGCATGGGCAAGTAGGCAAAAACCTTTCTTTGCACACCAGATGGGAGTGAAGCCTTCCCGAGAGGCTGATACACCCAAACCTCAAGGTGCATCTTGGAGCCTTGGTGAATGTCACATGCCAAACCTGTCACTGAGCAGAAGTAGCACAGCCAAATATCCCTGTTTAACTCCAGTCTCCTTGAGGTATGCAAACTGTGGTTTTGCCTGATATGGTATCTCTTTCAGAACTGCTTCTGACTGGGACTCCTTAGTGATACTGTTTCTTACATGCTTCACTGAACAATGAGCTTCTCATTAGTTACCACACTGAAGATTAAACATGGTCAGATGCTGTATCAAGATCTCCTGTGGAATCAATTTGCTTAATATTTCATGTTAAGCTCCTACTGACCCCCAAACTCTTTTGACTCCTAGCACCTTTTCCAGAAATGTCTCCCATCTTTGCTCAGAGACAGCTCAAGCGAGACACCAATTCTCATATGGCTTTGTTCTAAATGATTAAAATCACATATTTCTCTCCTTTAGCCTGAAATTCTGATCTCACATTTAACTGCCAGTTCCCTGTTACCTTTCTTTTCTACATCCAAAGCTCTCTCTGGTACTTGTGCTCTAGTGGCATTTTAGCCATCAGGGGGAGGTACTATGTGGATGGGGGGAACAAATGAAATCTCTTGAACGCTTTCCAAGTTTATCTCTACAGGGGCTATTGGACAAGATTATCTGAATTAATTCTTGAAGTTATGTTCCTTTTGGAAATAAGCAGACACAGAGAAAGGCACTTCATTTGAGTTTTGCTTCCTTTTCTAGGGGAATGAACTATTTTATAATGAAGTTCAGTCATATTTTGTGAATGAGGACCGGTAAAAAACAAGCCACCTGAGCTTAGTCTTTCAAAAATTTGTATTTACAGCTAATCCAAACAACATTTCCTAATACCACCACAAAGTAAAGGTCCAATTTCCACATGTCAAGACAGGTTTTGCCTCTGTCTCCTCAACCCCCAATTCCCACACCATTTCCTCTTTTCTGCAATATTTCCTGTGGTCGTGGACAAATCTGTATTCCTATATTAGATTTTCATCTTGGCATTTCTAGTCTTTATTTCTCAATTGCATATATCTCCAAAGACGACATTACATCCAGCTGCTGTGGCAACAACTATGTTTTAATATTTCAGTAGTTTTATCCATTTTGATCCCCAAACTATTTTCCAGGCTGTAATCCCACACCCTGCAGGTAAGGCCACCATTCCCTCTCCAGACTTACACAGCCTTAGTTTGAGCAGTACCATTTTTCTTCAAATGACCTGCTGAATAATCCTGATTGCTCCTTTTGTACAGCAGGTTTTTTGCACATGGTTTTGCAGACATTTTGTCTGACACAGTGTCAGCTGTACTTTTCAGGGAGTTTGTATTTTCCTTCAGGTATTAGGAAAGATACAGAATGGGCTCAGTAGAAAATTTTTTAGAACACACTGTAAGAATCCACATTTATCATAACTTCCCTTAAAAACTACTTGTGTCAGCTAGCCAATTCTTAGTGCCTGCACATTTCAGAGTCAAATAGCATGTGTTTCTGTATCAACAAGGTAATGGTATAAGATCAATATCATGATAGAGAACCATAAACCTCCACAGCTGCCTTCATCAAAGAAACTTTTTATCTGAAGGAATAAAATAAATTCTATTTGACAAGGTGTATTTGGCATAAAGCTATGTTGACTGACATTAATTTTATTGCTACATTTTGTTTCTCTACTAATTGAATTCTATATCAATTTTTCCATTATTTTCCTCAGGAGTTATGTTAGTCCAACTGGTCTACATCTTTCTGTGTCATCTTGTTCACCTACTAATAGTCAACTTCCAGTCTTCAGATATTTTATCAATTTTCCAAGTATTTTAATGTATTTTTAAAATTATCAATAAAATATTTGCTTTTTCAGTGACAGAGGGGAAGTTTCATTTTTCTTTCTTTCTTTTGGGATCATGAAAGCAAATTACTTAGACTACTGATTGAAAGTCTCTGTTGATTTACCTTCAGTTTTCAGCAGTTAGGCAGCATTCCATGCTTCTTCTTCCAAGCACAGGAGACAGAAAGAACTGGAATATTTTTTACCACTCCTGCTCATCAACATCTTCACCACCCTTATGTCAGATCTTGTTGGTCTTACATGCCCCAAACTGTCTTGGTTCACCTAAGCATGAAATTTCTTCTGATGACCCTGCCTTTCCTTAAAAGCTTTTTCCTCACTTAAAACAACCCATAATTCAGTTTTGCACATCTTCCTCCCTCTCTCACCTATTCGTATTTTCTATTTTGTCTTTATCTGCAGCCCCTACTCATTGCCATTAGGTAAGACACACAACCCATTCTGGATTCACAGCTTTGAGGGCCAGCAAATACCTTTTTCTGAGATCACCACACTGATTAAGAGCCTTGTCCCCAATCCTGTGTTGAACTCCTGTTCTGGATGTTTCTTAAGTTTGCTTTGCCCTTTTCCATCTTATTCATTAGCAGGGTTATACCTTCAATGTAAAATGATTGCATGTGCTTTTCTCTCTTTTTCTCCCCTCACTCCACAAAAATCCACACTCTCCCCTAACATATGGACAGCTGCAGCACCCTCTGCTTTACATCTATTTTGACAGGGCCTAGCTCTGTCTCCCTGTCCATTCCCAGACTCAGTGTCAGCCCTACATACTATTCCAGCCTCTTGCTCACGCTGTCTGTTGTTTCATTCACACTCCCTGCTACCCCACAGAGCTGCTGTGATGCAGGGAGACATTATTTCTACATGCAGCAGATCCCAAGTGTGGTGTGCTGCTCTGCTCTTCTCACAGAAAACAATAAGGCTGGGAACCTACTGTCCTTGCAAGTGCTTCACAGCTGATGTGAAAAAGCTATTCCAAAATTGCCTTTGAGGAAACACAGGATGGCTCAATTTCATTTTTTTGGCATTGATGTTATTGCTCTATGAAATGAATGAAAATTATTTTAGGAGCTTTCCATGTTTTCCCAAAGTTTAAAAATGAGGTGTGGAATATTGCTGCTTCAGAAAGAGGAGGTTTGGGAGACACTGTGCAAGAACTTGACAAATGGCACCTAAAGATAGCCTGTGAAGATATAAATATCCCATTTGGAGGCTTTCTCTTTAAAAGATTCCCAACACTGACTTACAGACATATCTCCCAAGGTTTTGATTGCTGCTGTGGAGACACATTTTTCGTGATGAAACCAGTATAAAATATATATGCATAATTTAGAAATCTAGATTTAAAACTCCCTAGGATAGAAAATCGATGTTCTCGGAGGATTCCGCATTGAGCCCTATGACTGCATAGCCTGTGCTTCACCTGGAGGGTTTCAGAAGTGACCAAACATTGAAGGGCCAAAATAACAGGTCTTGCTCAACAAAGACCCATGGCAGGAGGTACTTCGGACTGCCTTGCAGCAGCTCAGGGAGGCACATCCTCATCTGGAATATATGGAAGAAATTCCAAAGACCCTGGTCAAGTGTTTGTAAAGGCAAATACCAGTACCAAAATGCTCTGGGTCTGCTGCAGCACAAGCCATGAAATCCACTTCTGTCACAGAAATCATGTTATGGTGGAACCACACCCAGCACCTCAGGCACATCTGCAGAATTCAGCCTGCTTTGAGAATTCTACAGAATCTCAGATCTCTTTGTCTCTGATAGAAGAACCTCTTCAGCAAGCATCTCTCAGGTCATTTGTCAAATATATTTAATTCTACTTAGATCCTGTGGCAGAACTGAGTGAAAAGGTGACCCCATCCCTAGCAGATCTCAGCTTCATTTTAGCTGAGAAGCTGTTATATCTCAGCCTCTCTCACGGGCTAGCTGCTATTTCTAACCTGTCCAGTGCTGCATTATGTCAAAGGTCATTATTTATTCAGAAGAACTAGAGGGTGAGATAGCATCCCAGTTCTGTAACAGGGATCAATAGGTGCCTTTTCTATAATGAGAGCAATTATTTTTTCTTTTTAAGGCCTAGTTTCTGAGCACTTAGAGAATCATTTCTAATGCTGAACCATTAGAGATTGTTAAAAACATCAAAGCACTACTAAATGATCTATCAAAAATACTATTGTTGCAAATGCTATTATGCTAATCTATGTATGATCTTGTTATTCTACATGGTAACAAACTCCCAAAACTAAAGAAAGCTAGCTGCATTAAGACCAAGAAAATAGATTTTCATGGAAAATTAGTTACCTGTTAGTATAGATGGTTTTAATCTCTTTATCTTTGCAAGCCAATGGCTTCTTTCTCTTAATTGTCTGGAAAACAAGAAAATTAGATTATGCAGCATAATCAGTTACACACTGCTGCAGACCTCACTTTCCTCTCAAAAAGAGCATCATGAATATCTGCCACCTTGATTCTTGGAAAGTAAAGTAATAAATCTACTACAATTACTATCAGTAGCAGTAGTACTCAGCAGCAGCAGCAGGTAATAAAAATTACCTTGTACTGGTAGAAAGAGGCAAGAAAGGGTAAAGTAGAATTTATTCTGGAAAGAGAAAATAAACCAAACCCCACAAAAAAGTCCAAAGGGTGAGGGACAAACCTTGCATTTTTGGAGCTTGTTGCAAAATTATTTGGGAACCCTGGGGAAACTGAGTCATCCTTGGATGTCCCTGATTATCATAAGAGTTCTTAAAAGCAAGTGAACAAGATCAGAGGTCAGACCAGCACCAGAAACACCAGAGTGTGTATACTTTTACTATCCTTTCTCTATAGAGAATAACAAAGAGAGCAATTTAAAAAATTGCATCAGATTAAGTTCTGTATATAATGCAGAGAAGGGATGGTCACCACAAAGTCAAGGGAGCAAGTGTTTAGCCTCGGTTGATTCAATCTTTTTCTATTACATATTTTCCAATAGAATATATATTAAAAAGCCCTGTAAAACTACACAATGATAATGATGGTTTTCTTAGTGCCATGGGTGTGGAGAAACCCCAGAGGAAGTTCAGATGTCCCTTACAAAGGCTGCTATCTATACTCACAAGAGAGAGAGACTGCCAATAGAAAATATGAAGGTGGAAAATCTAGAGAAGAAAATTTCTCTTGTACCAGGCAGAGCGGCAGCAGAACCCAGGAATAGGGCAGCAAATAGGAGAAGCTTAGGCTGCTGTGTGTTTTTTTGGGTCTGTGAAAGGATTCTGCAAATAACTGAGAGCAAATCAAAGCTGTCCAGTCATTATTGCTCTCTTTGGTATAGGAACTCGCAAGCTAAAGAGGGTACGACTGGTATTGTCTCCAATACATTGCAAAAATAAGAAGAGACTCGAACATGAACATGCATGAGATAGCACTTTGAGGGGGTGCAAGGAGGAGGAGGAGAGAAATAGGCACTGATTTGTAATAGAAAGCTGCCTGAAGCATTGCTCAAACATTGAGATTGGCTCCCCTGGGAACTCCATTCAGAAGGGGCCAGCATGGAGGGGCAATATTCTACACCATGCAATATCAACATCAACGAGAGCTGCTCTCAGGAGAAAAAGAAGAAAGCCAGGGTTGCTCTCAAGAAAACAGATAAGCACACAAAATCGCAGATTCTTCTGGAATTGCAAATCTTTCCAGATTAAAAAGGGCCAATGCATGTCTCTGGGGAATCTGTGTGCAGATGTCCATGAAGAAAGGCCACGTACCCACAGCAGGGTGCAGAATAGCCAGGTTTTGTGGGGACCAACCCAGAGGTTGCTGGGCTGTTGATCTGAGGGACACTGGTGTGAGATGTGCTGTTCACGTGTGGGCAAGGCTGGTGCCTGGTCTTCCTCAGCAGCTCATAGGGAGTGATGGCTGTCCCCAGCACAGGGACACAACAAATTGCCTGCTGTTACCTACCAGCAACAAAGACAGCCTGAACAGGTAGCTCAGATCCTGCACAGTGTTGTAGTCAGGTACAGGTGAAACAAACCCTAACCTGAGACCTCCCTGCTGCCCCGCTAGACCTCTTCCTCTCCAGAGTAAAGGGCAGCAGGGACAAATAGAGGGACTGTTTTCCTCCTGGCCCCAGAATGATAGCCTGGTCCTGATCCACTCGGTCTGGGATTAAGCCTGCAAAACACACTTAAATTGGGAATTAAAAGCTGAGATTGTTTTCACTATTATCTGGGATGCAACCTATGATCCATTAACTAAAGGAAGAGTTACTGTGAGGGAGATGGTCAATACAGATCAGACTTCAACTTTGCATTATCCATTTCTCACCACTTAGCAATAACTTTGCATTAGTGTATTTTTGTATTTAATTGCAGAACTTATTTTATTTCTCTACTAATTATGCTATTTTTTTAATTTATCTTACAATGGAATGCAATAATTTTCTATAATATTCCTCCCACTACTTAACCTACTTAACAAATTTCAACTCCCTGCAACATAATGCATATAAAATTGATTTTAATTTCAAAAGCAGTGAGAGATTTTTATTACAGACATTTTAAATACTTTTCACATACTGGAAATCCATAATGCATGGTCTGAAATCAAATACAAAGCTATGATCCCCCAGACTGAGCAGTTTTGCTTTTAAGTTACTAAAACGCATTTTCAAGGGAGATAATAATTTTTAAAAAAAGATACAGAAAGGCTTTTGTTCCTAATGTATTATTTGATCCAAATTTTCATTTTAAAAAATTGGCCAGGTGCATTATACATCCTCAAGCTTTAATCAGCCAAATATCCAGTGATTTCTAACATAAAAGAACATGCACCTGCAATATGCAGTTTTATAGGGGATAAAAAAATTTAAGTGCTTTGTTTACTACAGCTGAGGATAAATGCTGCTGTACTCCATAGCTGGAATTCTAACAGCATGTAATAGTTTGAAAATTATCTACCATGATGGATGAAACATGCACTCATACACTTCTGCAACAAATGTATGGACCAGACAGAAGGTGGGACAAAAACCATACGAAGTATTTAAGAACACAGGTTGACTGGCAGTAAAGTCAAGTAAAATGTTTGGGTTGCTGAAGACCCTGACCTGTATACACACTACTAAATACACTATTTTAGCAATATAATATGTGTGCCCCTGTATGGAACCAGGCTGGGGTACAAAGGAAAAGAGTCAGGAAATTTATTTTACTTTTTGTTCTTCATATCTGTCACTCATGCATTTGCTTTGCACAAAGTTGCTCTTGGCAGAAGTGCTCAGTCCAGCCCTACTCCTGGTTCTTTTCCAAATTGAATTAAACCAACATTCTAAAAAAGAACAAGATATGCATCCTTGTTCCTACCTTCAAAGAAGGAAGGACATGCAACTTCCAGTCACAAGTGTGGGAAACACCCAACTGATGCATTTTTCTACAAGTAACACATACCAGCATTTTGCCTTGGGCAATAATTTAGCCTCACACCCTCAGGCATATCCAAATAGCTCTGAAAAATGTCTGGACAACTGGTGGATTTTTGAACTGAGGTTTCATATCATGGAGACTCTGCCTGTCTCCGAAAATAAACAAAGCAGAACCAGTCAACATTTTCTTTTAGTTGGACTTACTGTTTTTAAGTTTAATTGTGGCCTTAAAAAAAGAAATCTGGGCCTACACTTGGGAATATTTTCAGAAAATTTTGTTTGTTTGATTAGCACAATGCTTCAGATAAATGAGTTAAGTGTTTGGTTTATGATTTTTTTCCCACATCACATTTTTTTCCACTTTCACACATTCCTTGCTTACTGCTAAAGGTCCAGATTCCTGCCTTGCCTTCCATGGAAAGGAGCCCCTCAGTGGGAAAACAAGCCATTGAATTGTCCCAGGTGTACAGGGAACAAGGTGGGCACAGGGCATGTTGTTTCTTACATGGGGAATTCACTTTGGTAGCCTGACCTGACAGTTCATGTGGACTTCCAGGCCCAGGTAGATGTTCTCTGAGTGTGGCCTCCAAGTGGCCTTGTTACCTGGGGACTTTGTCACGTTCAGAAATTAATATTAATAAGTGTTCATCCAGGAATATATATTTCTTATCTTCAGTTTCACAACTTGCCAATTGGGGAAGAAAAGGAATGTCAGGGTGACAAAATCTTCTACTCCAAACCTGACCAGTTCCATCGCAGACGAGGAGATTTTTCAAATTGCAGTCCCACAGAAAGTGAAAGTCTTCAGCAGTCACCAAACCTGGGGACTAAACATCCAAGTAAATGATTATTGAGTCATTGGGCTATTTCTCTATAACCCTGCTTTCACATGTTTCTTAACATTTCCATTTTTTCCTCATGACTGCTGTACATTTTGTTTGGCATAATGTAAAAAAATGATCCTCTTTCACCAAAAGCAAGCAAGAAGGAGCTTCTAGCAAAGAGAATTCAGCAATTCATTATGCAGACATCATCCAAGGTTTTAACAAGATCAAGATAATACTATCTTTTGTTTTCTTTTTGTAAATCCTTGCCTTAACTCTATTTTTTTTTCCTTCAACAGTGTTATAATTAGCTCTGTGTTTGACTTCCTATGGCAAAATCATAAAGACTACAATTTGAAGAGGAATTACCATAGGCTGATTTCAAGAAAGTATGTCTTTACTGGGACCAATTAAGTCCTTTCAGTTAATCATTAAGCAAGTGCCTTAGTGACTGGAGAAAGTATCCCACTAAAAGATTATAAAACAATGTCTGTGCAAGAGATTGGAGGGATTTCATTTTTAACTGTGTCTAGGTTTTTGTATAACAAAGAAATTAATCCTGTGAAACATCTTATTAGTGCATTGAACTTTTTTCCAACAAATTATGTAGCTTCTGCAAGTTTATTGTGCACAGTGTTTGATAAAATCTAGGTTTTGGTGAATAATACAGTCATGGCAGATTTTTTTTCCCTAATATGTTTCAGAAAGCTAGCAGCTGTATGAAAACAAAGCCCGTATAATTAGAAGTGTTCATATAACAGCAGTTCCTTTGCCGTGTTCCTAAGCCACACAGTGACAGCAAAAGAGACACTGCATTTCCCCTGAAAGGCTTTACAGTGGCACTGAGGGGCTGATACCTCAGGGGGCCCATCCCCAGCACGCAGCCGCCCCAGGCTCCATAAGGCAGCTCTGTGGCAGGCAGGAGCTTGTGTCCCCACTGCCACAGGGACCTGGGGCACAGCCCGAGCCTGGCAGCCGCACCTCCCCTCCCTCACCGGTTCCATCCCACATGGGAGAGGCGCCAGCCCCTTGCCCCTCCCGCATCCCTCCTCCCATCCACCCACCCTCTGGAATGACTCACAGCTGAATAGCTCGGGCGGGGTCATTAATAAAGCTAGCTGAAAAAGAGTTTTGGGTGGGAATATCTAGAGCTTGCAGTTTAACAGTTTTCATTATGTGCTTTTCAAAAAAGTTAAAATTCCAAATCTCAAAAAACAATAAAATGTCAGTGGAAACAATTCTTGCGAAGGGCTTCATTTTTCACTTGGCATTTTTAATCTCAAATACTGGTGTATTTTTGAATTTTTGAATTTTTTTTTTTTTTTACCAAAACTGCTTGCCTAACATTGGAAGGGACTTCTGCTTTATAAGAAATAAGGAAACCATGGCAACCATAGCAGTTGTTTGCATTTGGCTAAGAAACCAATTTTCCATTGAACAAAGCAATCCTGGTAGAGGGCTTTCACCTAATTTTGAAAAGAAAAAGCCTTCCTTCCTAGGGCCACGTGAAGCACATTGCACACTTAATCATGTATGGGTCAGCCAACTAGATGGACAAATAACCTTTGTAAGTAGAGAACACCAAAACTTACACAAAAATAAGTGTGGGATTTCTTTGCCTTCTGGATATTGGAGGATGAAAGAGTAAGGTGCCTACTAAACCACAGCTGTTACTCAGCCTCTTCTCTAACCAGCAGTTCCTTTGCATGTTTTTTACTATGAATGGAAAATAATAAAATAGGGCTTGCTGTGTGCAACTGCTGGGTGGTATTTATTTATAGCTCTGCTGTGGATAGTGTGACTGGCTGGGCAACACAGTATTAATCATCTTTCCAGTGAAAAGCTGGAAAGTGTTCTCAGAATAAGATTAGACATTAAGAACTGTATTGTATATTTTTGGGAGAATCGTGTGCTGGCCAGGGTGGAGCTGGGGGAGGACTGTGCCCAGCACATCCTAGAGAGAGCATGTGCTGCAGAGGATGGGATGCTCTCCTCTCAGCTAACCAGCTCTGCTGGGTGCTGCATCAGACACAGCAGTGCAGGAAAGAACTGAGCATTGCTTTCTTCCTCTGCCCTGCCTTTTTCTTCTGGAGGGAAGATTTTCTTTACTGGAAACTGCCTTGGACCAAGGGGAAAACAGCATCCCTCCTCTCCAGGCAACAGAGGAGAACCCTGCTCCATGGACAGGCTAGATGTGGTGTTGGCTGAGGCACTGGTGTTGCATGGTGACTTGGGGATAGAAGAAAGACCTTACAGCTACAAAAAGTTAAAGCACTTATAAACCTGCAAAAATGTCTCTCAAAGCACTAGGAGATAAGCAGCACACACAGAGCTGAAATTGAAAGGAGCTGGACAGAGAAAAGCAGCAATTCTAACTGCAGCCTGAGAAGTCCAGCGCTTTGCAACCATAAAGCCCAGAGACAGAGCAGAGCAGAGCAGTGCAGCAGGGATGACTGAAACCAGCAGTGCAAAGCAGTGACACCCAGAAGGTGATGTACAGCCACAGTAGGGACAAATAAAGGTCCCAACTCCCACCAGGAAATTGAGCCCCTCCTGAAAGTAGGGATGCTGGATGGGTGTGGTGGCTCTACACAGCTCTGCAGCGATGGAGACCCAGGGGTACTAAGCAACCTTGAGAACCAAAGGGAGTAAGTACTCCTTTACTTCTGCAGCACCTGCCTGTGCTACGGGATGTCTGTTAACACTGTAAGAATGCCCTTATTACCACTACAGGCTGTGAGGATTGAAGGAAGGCATCAAAACAATGCCCAGTCACTTCAGGTTCCCGACACACTTGGGGTCTCTCTGAGAGCTGCAACCCAAGTAACTCATTGACAAGAAGGGAAGACAAAGATCAAGTCTACCTGGTCAGGCTTCTAACTGCATGAGTGTCCAACCCTGGTTTCTTAACTTGATGTTTAATCTTGACCAGCATATTTTAGGGCACACTTGTATCAAGCCTTCAAAGACTGCGTATCTTCCCTGCTTCCCATGTGCACACATGGCTGTCCTCCCAGAGGGAACTGGGGAAAAGCCAGCTCCCAGCCCAGGAACTACAGCAGCATATCCACAGAAAATGCAGCATCAATGTGAAGCCCCAAATCCCTCTGTCAATCCCTCACCTCATTTACCAAGTGTAGGCCTACCTGAGCTCCCTCCCTGTCCTTATCTGCAGTATAAGGATATCCCTGGCACCCATCATTGCCCTTGAAAGCCAGCATCCCCAAAACCCATGCCTCCACTGTGCACAGCTGAAAAGTCAGGCAAACTCTTCTCTCACTGCAAACACTATTTCAAAGCACACATTGCTAAGAGCCTAAATGCGGCTCAATATTTCAAGGCAAATTAAGGGATGTTGTACCTGCAAGACCATGTAAAGCCTGCCCTCTGAGATTGTGATGTGGGCTGGATGCTCTCAAGTGTCCCCTAGACTGCTGCTGAAGATATTCCCTGTGGTTAATGAACCCCAGCAAATGATCAGACCCCAAATGATAGGCTTGATTGGCAAGTAAGCATGAAACGAGCGGAAAGGGAGAGCCAACGGAAGGATACAAGCAATAGGAATATAATTATGCAGTGATTCATCTTGGGCATACTTGCACACTGGGAAGAGGGGGGCAGGAAAATAGGGGGAACCAAGCCTTTTCTCTATTTTATTTTTTTGGACAGTAGTGGAAATCCACAGAAGATAATCTGCGGGAGTGATTTAAAAGAGACATAGGTGGATGTACTGCAAGGATCAAGGAAAGTGAAGCAACCCTTTGATTCTACATGAGCAATACAGAACTCTGCTTCCACAGTGCACAGTGAACACGTTACTGAGATCACAGATTCAGGGGCTTAGCAAGCATTTACAGTCCTATCCTCTCTCTTTGTAGCTTAACCTTCGTGAAACATAGAAGCTTTCACCAACCTTAAGGAAAAACTGTGGGATGAGAATTTTCATAGGCAGCCCACCAGCAGTCTATAAATATATCTGAGTAGTGGCAGAGGCAGATTTCAAGTACATACAAAAGATTGCTTTTGGGAGATCTTTAAAGCGTTGCAGAGCAGGTGAACTGCTTTGAAACCTTGAATTGTCATTTTGAATTAAATGCTCATATCTGCTGTATTTATCAAGTCAAATTACAGGCAGTTGTTACTGGCAGCTGGGGAGGATGATACAGAGCATACTCCCTGTGAGCTGTGTGTGATCAGCCCAGTGGGCTATGAGTGATCAGAACTCAGGAGCAGCAGGGTTATTCTAGAAGTCCATTACTCAGTTCCAGCAAAAGGGCTGCCAACTGGCAAACAGCAGGTTTGCTTTCTGTCAAGAGTCCAAAGGTCACTTCTGTGGCCATCCTTCTCTCATGACCTCCTGCTTCACCTGGTATGGATCACCCTTAAGAGCTTGCAAGAACACAGATGCCCTCAAAGCAATAGCTTTTCCTCTTCATTTCCATAACACATACTGGTGGAAGTCACACCAGCTTTGGCAGCTCTGCACAAGGATGGCTGGAGGTCCTCACACTGTACAGGTGGCCAAAGAATACTCCCCCTTTGGGGCAAACGCAGGTAAAATTGACAGCCAGGTCTTACAGCAACATGTTGAGAGTCACATGCGTGTTGGCCGGTTGCCTAGTGCATGGCTCTTCTACTTTTAAGCTTTCTAAAAAAAATCACAGTGAATAGATGGTAAATGAATAAAGGTTGATTTTTTATGCCTGCGCCAAATTAATTATAAATGAGCAGCAAAATAAATCCAACAGGCTATCATCCCATCTACCAATCAATAAGTTGAAAGTATAAATAAACTAGAATGATATAAAGTGCCTGTGGCACACACACAAACCCAATGAGCTGAAAAAGGAAGGAAAACATTTCCAGTCTTCATCTGGAGAGATGCCATGGATTTCATCAGGCTAAGATGAAGGGGAAGAGTTTTTGTAACTACATGATTTTTATAGACTGAACCTCCTCTCAGCAATCTACCTAGGGGGGAAGTATTTTCTCATAGCCACTAAGCAGCATTGCTAGTCATGTGCATGCACATATACATCAAAACTAATGACCCAAGCAATCTTAATGATTTCAGCAAGGGCAGGAGAGATAGGAAATCCTATCAAAGAGATAGGAAAATGTTTGCTTGGATAAGGGCCTAACTTAACAGAGAGAGGCAAACCCAAAGTCAAGCCATTGCGTATGTCAGTTTGCAGCAAAATCCTAGTGAAAGGTGATTAAAATGTGTTGTGCAGAAAGAGACAACCAAATAAACATCTTCTGCACAGTGATACAGCGAGAGCTGCAGTCTGCAAACAAATTTGGTGCCTCATAATCCATTCCAAGAAGCATTTGAGAGGTGTGAAAGAAAAGGACCCAAGATAGCAACACTATTCCTACTCAGTGCCAAACTACCACACTTCTCTCTTGGTAGAAAAGAATGACAGTTCAGGAACAACCTCCAGCTGTTGCAGAAGCAATCCCTGTGGCACCCTGAGTTGACTTTTCCTCCCTCTGAGAAGACTGGTCAGGTCTCAAATGCACTCCTACATGTGGGTCACCACAACTGCTGGACTCCCCACAGAGTCCAGGTTGCTCAGGCCAGGCACACTGAGATCCAGTGGCTGGCAGCTCCTCATAGAATCTTATGAAAAATTTACCACCATTCTTGTTTCCCATATGGAAACAATCAGCAAAGATTTCATATTGTGCCTGCATTTGCTAATGAGCTGTACATGTTAAGCAAAGACAGACACACAACATCATCCACTGCAGTCATTTGCAAAACACAAGGCTTGAGGATGTTTTCAATAGTCCCAGAAGGCTCAGTTTCACTTTGTGCTAAATTTTTGCCTGTCTATTCTATATGCCACCTCCAAGGAGCTCTCTTTATTTATGGATCAGCTTTCTCTTCTGAAAGCCCAGCGGGGCTCTAGCAGACTGAGTGTGAACACACATTTTAGTGTTCTCCATAATCAATGCAGAAAATTCATGAGCTGAAAGCTGTCTGTGGTAAAGCTGAAGTCTGTAGCTCAGACACAGGCTCTGCCACCTTTGTCTTGAAGACAGACAAGCTGCAATCACACACACACATAGCCAGGCCCTTGGCCTTCATAATTTCATTAACCAGTCCTCACAGGCCCTCATCACTAGGCTGTTACGTCCAGCCTCCTAATAGGTTTCCAGAAGTTTGTTGCCAAGCTCCAAATGCAGCACTTGAACTGGAGTAGGTTCAGGCAATGCCTACTTTCTCCTCATTCAAAGATGAAATGCTTTTGGTCAGGCAGCGCAAGAAATACAGCATAATGATTGATAATTCAGCAATGACAACGGTGCCTTGCCTACTCCTCCAATTCCATGCTTCCCACATTTTTCTCACCCACACATGAACATGTGTGTTCTCCATTTCAGATTACTTTATATTTTCCCTATTTCAATGTCACTCTGTAAATTTTTGCTCCTTCTACCACTCCCCCTCTCCCAATTTTGCAATATTTACATGATGCTATTTCCCTATCCTCATTATTCTTCCTGTTGGAGATTGATAGAGAACCAGCTGCATTATCCATATAAAGAGCTGTGCTCCATTTCCAGGTAAGGACAGCAGCATCAGCTATTAAACACATGAAGTAGCCCCATCATATGGGTGTACTTGAGCTGCTCATTTAAGAGTCACAGGCTGAGCAATGCCATTTCAGATAGAATAGCATTTGTGTAAGGAAACCCAAAGCCACTTTCCTCTCTGGCTTTCTCCTCCTCACTTCTCTTCTTCCATCTTTCTCACTCCTTCCTCTCTTCCCTCTATTATCCACACTATATTTTTAAGTCTTGCTTCATACACCACTGCATAGCTTCTAGGGACTCATATTTGTACTTTCCTTCCTTCCCTGGACCTCATTTGTTATGTTTCTGTCATCTGTGTCAGTCAACTCATACATCCCAGAAAGAGGGTTCTCATCTCAGTGCCACAAACCAAATATCTAAGTAACAGGCCAGAGCTTCCTCTGCTGCAGCACAGCACAGAAGTCCTTTAATTTCATCAGAGCTGTGTGATTCCTTGTCACTCCACAATGACCACCTGGATCAACCTTCCTGGCAGACTGCTATGATCACACAACCAGCTGATCATACCAATTAACCTGTGTTCATCTTAATGGGTCAGAAAACCCAAACAGATGACCTTGCTTTGGGATCCTTTATGGGCTGTAGCCCAGCCACTACCAGCCACTTTCTTCAGCATCTCCATGAAGGACGGACACAGGAGTCAGCTGGAGCCTTGTGAAAAGAAAATATGATCATTAAATAACAGTAACATTAAAAAGCAAAAGCAAAAATAATATACCAGTTGAAGGAAACATTCTTGAGTGCAAAATTTTATGCTGGATATGCGCAAGCACATAAACGCGATGTGTAATTTCTTACACAATCCTTGGAGTTTAAAACTAACCTGTTTTGCCCCAGAAAGGCACCCAGCAAGATCATTTCCATAAAAATTTAATTTCCTGTGCTATTGTGGAGCTGAATACAGGGTGAACACACACTGCATAGGTTACCTAGGGTACTTTGATTTAGCTTAATTAATGGTAACACCTTACCTGGGGCAAGGCAGAGTAAAGCATCTTTATTAGCGAGCTGGAGAAGGTGGTGGTGCAGACTCTTGTCAAGATCTCAGCTGGCAGCAAATTGCATGGAACAGTCAATACAGCATTACCTTGACAGTCCCACTGTATGGGAAAGGGATCAGTGACACGGGGTTAGGGACTTCTCATCTAGGGGGGGTGAGGGACAATGGGCAACAGCTGAACAAGTGTTTCAGATCAGGTATAAACAGAAGGGTTTTGCTGCATGGACTGGGATCCAAAGAGGATATGCATTCTCAATCCTCAGAGTTCTTCATGACCTGACTCTTTCACATTGAAGCATCCTTCAGTCCTTTGGATTCTTAAGGATCCAAAGTCGTGCATACAAAAAAGACTAGAGCCTGGTTACAGGATGGCTCAAAGACATGGACTCCTGCAGGGCCAGTGGTGTCCTAGCCCCTCTGCTGCTGAGGGTGGACTCCAAAATTAAGCACCCTGACAGACCTCATTCTCTGTACCTCTTCTCCTATTACAATACTGGGAACCCACCCCTAGACCTTTAGGATGGGATGGCTTTGCAGATATGTTCTCTGTGTCCTGAGAGCATAGGCACTGTTTTTACAATGCCACACCATGAGCAAGACATATCTGAAAGTGTTTTCAGCACTGCAGACCCCTTCTTGAATTCAGGAAGAAAGTGCTGTGATTCTTCATGCCTTAATTAAGCCACAGTCATTTATATTGTCTGGTAATCATCAGAAATTGTAGTTCCTGACCTGAAAGCCGAGAGCAGTGGATGATAATGCCAGTTTCTAGGTAGGAGACCTTACTGCATTCATGAACAAAAAAGTCACCCTTGTTTTTACAGCCTGTTAGTTCACTGTGGGCAATAGTAGGTGATTTAAAATAATAGCTGTGTTCCAAGCACTCTCTGTGCTTGAGAGAGCAAATACACCTGGAATGAAAAAATAACAGCCAAGAGACAAACAGGAATACAGCAAGCACCTGCAAACACAAAGGAAGAGTGGCTGGGTGGAAACCTGATGGCTTCCAAAAGTCAAAATGTTTTCTCACATCATAATCATGTGAGCCCATGTAAGCACTCTGTCATTTCCACAAAACTTTCAAAATACTTTTTTTTCCTTTTAACATAGCCAGTGTTTTGCAATTGAAGTGGCTTTGCATAGATATTATAGTGTTCCAAAGAAGCTGCTTTAGTAAAACCTTGGTGCCTCCTCACACTGGGGCTTCTCAGAAATCTAGGGATCACTCACATAGATGTAAAACATTAGAATAGCATGAAGTGCTTTTGTTCCACCTTGGAACCTTAGGGAAGGCTTCAAAAACTCTCTGCAAGGCTTTTTCCAGGTAAAAAACACTGCTCTGAAATTCAGGTGAACTTTTGTACTCAAACCACAGAGCAACCTTGGCTAAATTCCTTGGGATTACAGTGTCTACTTGCATGCTGCAGGCTGTCTTCCATTACGCATCACAGGCTGGGTGTAGGACTTCAATTTCTACCCATAATTGCCTTTTGGAAAATAGGAATTCCGTCTAATTGGGAAAGCAAACCTGTGAAAACTAAGCTTGGTCAGAATGTTAATGCTTCCTCATCGCACAGAGCTGAAGTAACTATGGAGGATTTATCCAGGTTCTGTTCAACTGAGCTATCATCTGAAGCATTCTTAATGAAGTACAAGTTGCAAGGTTAATCCCAGTAGATGTAATTGCAAAAAGGCAGGAAACCTGTACATGAAATTTAACACTCAGTGTCCTTCACAGCAAAATGACTTGCAAAACTGAATCATGGTTAGACTTGAATATCCTACCTTCCATCTGACTGGCTCAGCAGAGCACTTTCTGTTCGCTGTCTAAGCTCATTTTCTCTGTCACTGAGTAGCAGCCAGAGTACTGTTCATCTTTCTCCTCAGATTTTTCTGTAATTGTAAAGATCGCCCACATTTTATACAATCCTTTGTGCCCTAATAGAATCTGTTGCAGTGTTTCCTTGTTATTTGAGTTAGTATGAACTACTTTGAGTTAGTGTTTAGAAGAATGAAAGACTGACAAGTGAAGCCTAAGTAGTACATGAACTGGATCTCTGTAAAATCAAGGTGAATTAAAGACCATGGCAGTTCTGTACCATTGTGAAGCTGGCTGCACCATTGCAACTTTCTTCAGTGACCAGATCCCAGGACAGCTGAGGTTGGGAGGGACCTCAGAGATACTTCCAGAGGTACCTAGAGCAAGCTCCCTGCTCTGAGCATTTGCTGTTTGCATCAAGTTACTCAGGATAGCAAATAGTCAGATTTTGAATATGTCTGGGGATGGAGACTCCACAGTCTCTCTGTCCATTTTATGCCAGTGTCCAGCCACTGTAACAGTGAAACAAACAAAAACAAACACACAACCTAAAATTTCCTTTGTTCCCATTGTCAGTTGTCCTTCCATTGGGCACCTCGAAAAGATTTTGGCTCCATCTTCTTTATTCCTCCCTGACAAGTATTCATACATAAGTGTGAGATACATCCAATCCTTCTGTTCTGCACAATAAGAAGTCACAGCTGTCTCAGCCTCTCCTCTTATGTCACATGGTCCTACTTCTCCATCCTTTTGGTGCCCCTTTGCTGGACTATTTTCCAATATGTTCATGCCTCTCTTACACTGAAGAGCCCAGAGCTGGAGTTAGAACTGTAGATACGTCTCAACAGTGCTGAGCTGAGTGGAAGGATCACATCCCTTGATCTGTTTGCAGCTCACTTCCTAATTCAGCCAAAGATGTTGTTGACCAAAGATGTTGTGACCAATGTGCCACAAGAGCACATTGCTCACAGACGACAAGGGATTGGAGCTCCCTTTGCCACTTCTTCCAACTGTGTGCCAGTGTTAACTCCAGTGATTTGAATGAAACTACACCACCCTAATTAATCCTGCAATAAGTTTACGTCAGTTAAGTTTAGCTTTACAATGCAGATGGTCCCTACACTTAAAACTTTAGCTAGAGTGTTGGAAAAAGAGGATTTGAGACTAGAATGTATCCTGACGTCACTAGTTTGATGAAGTGTGATGGCTACATTGGTGCCTAATAAACCATAAACCAGGACAGTTCAAGTGGTGCTTGTGCATGCTTACAAGCATCACAGAGCTGGCCTTCAGCCTTCTTCAGCACCACACCAGAGGTGCAGACTCACTTCACAACTCTTTCTCACCTTCCTGGGTGGGTATTGTAGCAAAGTGATTAGTGCTTAATACTTTCATTAGGGGCATCTGTCAGATCAGGCTTCTTTCATAGGAGAAAGCTTCAGCAGCTTTCATTAAGCTTCTGGGAGGATATCTCTATTTCATTGTAAGATCTTTTTCTGTTCAGTTAAATCAATCCACCAAGTCTCGATCAGTTTAAATTCACTAAAAACAGGGCACGTGCACTGAACAGATAAGTCCTTCAGTAGTGGTATAAATTGTCCTGTGTAGAAAGGAAATAGTGGTCTCTCATTGTTAATTGGTTGAGGGTTGCCTTACATTTATGTGCTGAGGTAGAGTATGAGGCTTCTCAAGTGTAAGAATGGCAGCAGTGATGGCTCTCAGAGTCGCCAGGATGAGTACTGGTGTGGGAGAAGATCCCTTCTTTTGACAGCTTCCCACTGCAGCAGTAGATGCACCTGCTTTTCTCTCTTCAAACAAGTGTAAATCAGAACTGCACCAGATGTTTTTGTTGAATAGGCAGCAAGAGCTGCACTGAGTCAGCAGTCCCAGTACACCACACCAAAATTTCCCTGAAAGTTTTAGCTGGATGCTCAGCAATAAAACACATGTAACCACTTAGCAGGAAGAAGAATAGGTCATTAGGGATTTGGCTTGGCTTCTGTTCCTTTTGTTGAACATGCTTTTCCACTTTCTTCCACAAATAACTACAAAGAAGTTCTGCAAGATTGCCCTGCTATGACACACCTATGACTAATGGAGTAATGAGACAACCACTTTAATTCACTTCTCATCCAAGGCTGCCTTCAGTACTTGTCTTGCACACAGCTGCTATCAAGAATGAGACCTGCTCACTCATAGGGCTACAGCATGATCTGCAGACCCTCCTTAGCAAGCAGGTGAGCAGCCACACTCAGCACACAGTGAGGAGTCACTGCCTCCTCAGCAGTGCAAAAGCAAGCAGTCCTGGTTTTAAGGATGGGAAGCAAGGCTTTTGGCACTGTCTCACATAACATCCTTGCAGGTAAGCTCAGGAAGTGTGGGTTAGCTGAATGGACAGTGAACTGGCTGAATGACAGAGCTCAGAGGGCTGTGACCAGCAGAGTAGAATCCAGTTGGAGGCCTGAAGTGGTGGCATTCCCCAGGGATCAAAGACTGGGTCCAGTCTTAGTTTGTTTATCAACTCAGATGTAGGGATAGAATGAACCCTAAACCAGTTTGCAGATGACACAAAACTGGGGGGAGTGGGTGACACATCTGAAGGCTTTGCTGCCACTCAGAGGGACCTGGATAGGCTGGAGAGCTCAGCAGAGAGAAACCTGATGGGGTTAAACAAGGGCAAGTTTAGAGTCCAGCACCTGGGGAGGAACAGCCCCAGGCACCAGCAGAGGCTGGGGCTGAGCTGCTGGAAAGCAGCTCTGTGGAGAAGGACCTGGGGGTCCTGCTGGACAAGAAGCTGCCCATGAGCCAGCAGTGCCCCTGCAGCCAGGAGGGCCAGTGGGATCCTGGGGGACATCGGGAAGAGTGTGGCCAGCAGGTCAAGGGAGGTGATTGTCCCCCTCTGCTCCACTCTAGCGAGGCCACATCTGGAGTGCTGTGTCCAGTTCTGGTTTCTACAGTTCAAGAAAGACAAGGAGCTATTGGGGAGGGTCCAGTGCAGGCCACAGAGGTGATTTGGGGTCTGGAACATCTCTGTTACGAGGACAGAGAGAGAGAAAGAAAGAGAGAGAGAGGGAGCTGGGCCTGTTCAGTCTGAAGAAGAGAAGACTGAGAGGGGCTCTCAGCAATGCATACAAATATCTCCGAGGTGGGTGCCCAGAGGATGGTGCCAGACTCTTCTCAGTGGTGCCCAGTGACAGAACAAAAAGCAATGGCCATAACAAAAACACAAGAAATTCCACCTCGACATCAGGTAGAAGTTTACATTGAGGGGGCAGAGCACTGGAACAGCTGCCCGGGGAGGTCATGGAGTCTCCCTCTCTGGAGACATTCAAAACCCACCTGGACGTGTTCCTGTGTCACCTGATCAGGGTGACCCTGCTTTGGCAGGGGGGCTGGACTGGATGATCCCTAGAGATTCCTTCCAATTGTCAGGATTCTATGAATGTGTGTAGGTCCTGCTATTCTCTGTCTTGCAGAACACACCGAGAGTCAGCCCTTGCCCTGAAGCTCCAGCCAAAATAAACAGAAGGAAGGACATCTATCTGGCTTCCATCACTACACAAAAGAAGCCAAACTCCATCCAAGGCCATGCAGACAATCTACAATAAAGCCAGGAGTAAAAGCCAGATCTGTTCATTTCAGTCGTAGTTCTTCAGCCACTGGAGTTTTCTGATTTAATTCATGTGAGAACATTCAGAAGAGCAGGGCTCTGTCTGCTTCTGCATTCCAGCCATAGTGGAGGGCCCATGGCAGTGTAGCAGTCTGCCTTGTAATAGCACAGAGAGGACCTAACCTGTCCTCCTCATAGTCGTATGAATTGGAATAAATGGACATTAAATTAATTCAGTGTTTTGTAGTGTGGGGTTTTTTACATCCAATAATCTATCCAACTGTGAATGATCAGCAACTTGTGCGGTTTAAATCAGTATATTGCAAGAATTCAGACTGACAAAATTCCCTTTGTGACAGCAAGGAGAAAACCTCTTACAGACTGGTCTTATATCCATGAAAAAGCAGCTTCTGCATGACTGCTCAGTAGCTTCAGGTAGCATACCTGATCTGCGGCTGTCTGATTTTGCCAACCCCTAAATGGACACAGATCTATTCTGTTGGCTCTTAAAATTGTATTCTTCAGACCTGGCTTCTGCAAAGGCTGTGCCATCCAGCAAGAAAGCAAAAGGAGAGCAAGCACTACATCACAGATGAAAATACCTAGTTAGAAGAAAGTGCCCTGAAAAAACCTAACAAATAATAATATTTCACACTTCCTACTGCTACAACAGGGATACTTCTCACATACTGTTAGAATTAAATATCAATAAATCAAGATGTTTATAAATCAATTTTCTGCAAACCTGTACTAACTATAGAAAGAAAATGCCTTAGATTTGCAAGCCTGAACGTCTTCCAGATAAATTCCATTTTCTATTATGGAGTTACATGTTCTCCTTGTGGGAAGCTTTTTCTTTAAGAGCCTTAATTTACTGCCTTTAAAAACTTCCATATCACTGAAAATCTGCTTCCTAAAAAGAGTATTTATTTCAAGAGAATGCAAATTCAGTAAAAAATTCGTTTAGTTGGTGGAAGAAAAGTTGTTAATTACCATGACATTCTGCAAAATGTAGTTCTGCTATCATACTGCCAAGATATTCAACCTGGCCTTTAAACCTGGCCATGGGAAAATGTTGATGTTGCCAGTTGTCACTGCAGAACATGTGTTTTAGGGACAGCTGGATTTTTTAGTAGGGAGTGATTTGCCAAGGTTAAAGTCAGGGCAACCATCTATTCATTTTCCTTTTTTTTTACTAGCAAAAAAACCCAAACAAACAACACCAAAATAAACTCAAAACAACAAAACCCTTTACATTTCTTGAATAAAAGATACCTCCCCCGTTCCCTTATAATGAAATTGTTGTCCAAAGTGACTCTTAAAAGACTGACAGGTCCTGAGAGACTAGCAAATGTAATGAACTTTTTGTGTTTTTAAACCCAACTGCATTTCTAATGACATCTTAAAATCTAGCATATATGGCCACATTATCCTTTTCTGCTGATGTCCTCTTTCTGCACTTGAAAATAATTCTGCACTCAACCGACTTCAAAAACACTCAACAGCAGACAAAATGTGGCAAAAACTGTAATTATCAAGAAGTTTCAGAAATATCAGGAGATAGAAGATACAGATCCTAGCAGTACTTCACTAAAGAGGAAAATAAAATAAAAGCTTGATCCTTGTTAGGATCAATCCAGAGAGGAGAATACAGTCCATGCCCTACCAGCCACCACAGTGTACCCACCTCTCTCAATTTCCTTTTGTAGTGCAGATTTTCCAACAGCAAAAGAGGTAGAATGGAAAGATCATCTTTTTCACATGTGGACCTGCCAAAATCACCCTTTTACCTGTGGCTTTTCCTCTTTAAAGCAAGGAGTGAAACTGAGATGATACTCAGTATGATTTAGAATTTTTTAAAAAGCCAACTGATCACCCACCTGTGGTGAACCCCATTAACCACTTGTTATTCACTTTAGCACTTTTCCTTATTTTTCCCATTAAAAAAGAAATCATATTAAATTACTTCAGAAATGCAACGTAAGCATGGTCTGACAGTCCATCTAAATAGGATGAGTCAATTTCAATTAACCCTACAATCATCCCAACATAAAGTAGCAGGGACGCAGGAAGTCAGAGACTCACCTGTGAAGGAGAGAGGCCATTTCATGTAGATATCCTGGACCACTGCTTTATGATTTATTTGGCAAATGAGGTCTGCAGGGGAAAGGGAGAAAAACAAAAGTACTTTTTGCAGTGGAAGCTTATTGTCCATTGCAGTGAATACTATACACAGTGTGTCCATTTCTTCAAGGACTTGTGGATACATCTAACCCTGCAGTCCTCTGAGACTGAGGTAGCCCCAGCGCTTATCAAATGCTGGGACTCCAAAGATGAAAATTTAGAAGCAGAAAGAGGGTGTATGTGAGGCAGAATGTTTGGAGATTCGCAAGAACAATCCTCTACGAAACGAATGCAGTAGAAGTTATTCATATTAATATGAGGACAACAGCCTGATATACTACTTTATGGAAAAAATGGCCAGGACAAATTATCTTTCTCTGAGTACTCCCTCCCAAGCTTGTCCTGATACATCACATACCACATACTGTCACAAGCTGTGACAGGCAGTGAAACCCTCAGTGCACATACATACAAGCATAGGAGACAGTGCCAAGGTAGTTAAGCATTAGTAAAAAGCAAATACCTGAAAAAATTTTTAAACAAAAGCAAAAACCAAAACAAGCAAAGCAAAAAAACCCACAAAAACACAAACACAGAAAACCCCAAAAAACAAAAACAAAAACAAACAAACAAACAAAAAAACCCACAAAAACCCCACACAAACAAGAAACCAGCAAACAAGCTCTTAAAGAAAATCAGAGCCACTGTGTGGCTGCAGCTGGGAAGTCCCTGTGCAGACCCTCTAACCCAAACCTCCTCTTCTAAGCAGAGTTCATGAGTGCAGGTTTCTCAGGCCTGCATACAGTCATACTCCCTCTAGACAGTCTGCAGATTGCTGATGTTGCCCTCTGTTCCTCAGCCAAGGCATTCACAAAGATTCAGAAAAACATTAACCCAAGTATCCATCCTGGGATGTTGCTGTGGTGATGGGCTTTTAGCTGGAATTTGTGCCACTGACCATAGAATGTTTTGGGTTGGAAGGGACACTTAAAGGTCCTCTAGTTCAAGCCCCCTGCAGTGAAGAAAGACACCTTCCAAGAAATCATGTTGCTCAGAGCCCTGTTCGATGTGATACTGAATGTGTCCAGGGATGGGGCACCTACAACCTCTCCAGATGACCTGTGCCAGTTTTTTATCCCCCCCAGCATAAAATTTTTTTCTTGTTTTCTAGCCTGAATCTATCCTTGTTGAGTTTAGAACCATTAACCCATGTCCTATCAGTCTAGCCCCAGCGAAAAAGCCTGGCCCCCTCATTCTTATAAGCTCATTTAAGTCCTGAACACCACGCTAAGGTTATGCTGTAGCCTCCACTTCTCCTGAACAACCCTAACTCTCCCAGCCTTTCCTCATAGGAGGTGCTCCATCCCTCTGATCATCAGCTATCCCTCCTCCGCACTCACTCCAGCAGGTCCATGTCGTTCCTGTGCTGGGACCCCAGAGCTGGATGCAGGGTTCCAGGTGGGGTCTCACCAGAGCAGAGCAGAGGGGCAGAATCCCCTCCCTCCCCTGCTGCCCACGCTGCTTGGGATGCAGCCCAGGACACATTTGCCTTTCTGGGCTGGGAGGGCACATGGCTGGGTCATGTCCAGCTTTCTATCCAGCACTACTTACAAGTCCTTTTCCCCTACAATACTTGAACCTTTTCCCCTACAATACTTGAACCTGGGAGTCAGTTGCAACAAAACTTCAGGGAAAGATTTTTTTGTTTGCTTGGTTTGGTCGGTTGTTTAGTGGTTTTTGTTTGTTTTGGGGTTTTGGTTTTGATTTTCTACCTATGGGCACATACAAGCCAATGGCTTTTTATTACTTGTGCAAGTACCTGGCACAGTTGTGCTTATGTAGTGACTGCAAACAGCTTCACCTAGCACACCTGGCTACAAATTTTCCCTCTAAAATTTCAACATATTTCTTGTGTTGTTCTATCTACTGTGGCTGATGCTGCTCCCTACCACAGTGTACTCATGTCTTCTTTCCCCATGTTCCTGAGGAGATTCCAGCTTCCTGATTAGAGTCCAGGAGGCTCTAAAATGATGGAGATCATCCTTTCCTTGTGGGCCATGTTAGCCCAAGCAACCCTGCTTCATTTTGGCTGGCAGGGACTATCTGTGGGGGTGGCATGCTGCTGGGACAAGCATCTGGACCCTCACATGCAGGTCAGCTAAGGTGATGTGGCACTGCAGGTTGCAGTGGCTGAGGAGCCCTTTGAGTGTAAGAAAATGTCCAAGAAGTAGGTGCTGTGCAGTGAGTAGTGGAAAGGGAGCTGGATTTGCCTTTTCAAACCAGCCTCATGACTTTCGGGGAGCTGGCTCTGAAGCTCTTTAGCTACAGATTGAAGGATACACAGCCAGCAATAAATCCAGACAGAAAGCAGGTTCAGTGTCTCCATCAGGGAGGTGGTTTCTTCTAACCTTCAGGTGTCATGAAGAAAGAACAATTTAAAGAAACTAAGCATCTGCACACAAGAAGGTTCCTCATTAAAAAGTCCAGCATTATGGAAAGGCTAAGAAAATGCAGGATGAGTTTTTGAGTATTTCAGGCTATTTCAATGGAAATTTTATTCCTTCTGAACATAATGAAGTTTTATTACCTCCTGACATTGCTGTGCTGACCACTCTTGAGTTGTGAAAAGTCCCTTGCCACTGCACAAGCATGCAAACTGCCATGAGCCAATTTTCTTGGCTCCTGAGAGCTATCAGATAATCTGAGTGAAAGTCCCACCACACCTGCACATCCAAGAAGAACATGCAGTCATGAGGAGGCTACATCCTTCCCTGTGGTGGGACAGGCCCATCTCTCCAAAGGTTAAACTCAGCTGACGCTCCTTCTCTGGGTTTAAAACAGCTTCTCTTTTGGATGGCTGTGCTTTTCCTGCAGTCAAATGGCTCACAGTGGACACAACAGCCTAAAGTTTAGTTAAGATGTTTTAGACACAGACTGGCATTACAAAAAGAAAAGTAAGCAGTGACTAATCAAAGACATAAGAAGTGACTAATCAAACTGCTCCATGGGAAGAGTTGTCAACTTTTGGAACAGACTGCCCAGGGAAGTGATTGAGTCACCATCCTTGGAGATATTTAAAAGATGTCTAGGTGCTTAAGGACTTGGCAGTGTTAGATTGACAGTTGGACTTGATGGTCTTAAAGGCCTTTTCCAAACTAAATTACTCTATGATTATACAACCTTGCAATAGTCTCTCAGCTTTTGAGACTGACTGCTGGAAAAACAAGCAATGAAGAGATTGTTCTTCATCAGAAAGCATCTCTAGTTCCCAATTAAACTGTGATGATGAAGTAAAGGCAAAGTTTGCTTCAAAATAGAAATATGATAGTGTTCAGTCAGTGTCTTACTGGAGAAGCATGTAAAAACTTATAGAAAGAATTAGAAAGAGGAGTCTTTCAGGTGCCAATTTTTGTACTATGCCAGTAACTCCTAATACAGGTTGAGAAAATTCTTTTTTAGGATAAACTTCGTCCAAGGTAGTCCGTCCTAATGAATCCTGTACTTAAAAGATAATGGTTATTTAAGTCACAGAAACAGCTTTTAAAAAGAAGAAAACGCCCTTATCATCTACTTCAAAAAAATGCAGCTGAAAAAGAAGAAAAAAAAATAAAAAAAGAAGAACTTCTGTAAACTTTGAAGTCTGGATTCACAAGATGAGGCACTTCCCTAAAATGCAAGTTTATAGCTTGAGGATCAAAAACACAAAGAAATCAATGATAAATCCTGTTTAGCCATGACAAGATCAGCTTCAAAAAGTCTTGAATCACATGTCAATTTGTGTATAAAATGGCAAAATATGAGCTAGTGTGTCCAAAAGAACTACCTAAGAATTAGCACTTAAAAAAATTGCTAGTCTTGGTAAGATGGCCAAGTAAGTAACATAGAGGATTTTGAATTAACCCAAAATTTCTAGTATACAAAAGAATGATGTTAAATGTAGGGCCCAAATCCAGTCATTTCAGAAAGATAGACAGATGCTGAAATGACAAGACACATTTCATGGAGACACCATTAAGATTCTGAGTTGTGAAGATTCATGCTGATGCACTGAATGTTAAGTAATTTAGCTAAAAGTACTCTTGTTCAGCTTGCACAGTTTGGAGATACAATTCCTACTAGAATTTTCTGAGAAAAATAGAAGAAAAACAGAAAAATATTTGAAGAAATCATGGGATATTGTATTAACCCAAACCTCTAAGGACAACTTCTTAGCTCTGCAAATAGGCAGAGCTACAGGTGTTTCCAAAAGCATATGATTATTCTCCACTTGGTTTCTGGTAGCTTAACTTTTCTGAAAATAACTTTCTAAGGATAATAAGGGGATATTTTATGGGCATAGCTCAGAAGGGTTTTTTGAAGTGAAATTTCACACTGTGTACCAATCAGTACACACAGCAAATTTTTTTTCTTTTTCATTACTTTTGTTCAGGTTCAAAATTCCAGTGGCTTTCTGGAAGTAAAGATTAAAACTAACCTTTGTGTCTTTTCCTCCTACTACTGTGCCTAAAGTAGTTGGATATTTCAAAGAAAGTTGTTATGTTCAGCCTCTGTCCATTGCTTCAGGTCTCAAATGCCACCTGTTAGTCAGATTACTTCACCCTCAAGGAATAGAAAAATCACTGTCTTTTTTCTAACACTAGTTGTAAAAAAAATCTTTTTAACATGCAAAGGGGGAATTGTAGTTCTATGCATATAATATGCAGATGCCAATAGGAACATTCACAACTCCTGCTCCTGTAGGCCAAATCCCCCTGAATGAACGGGAACCTTTCCACCAAACACAGTGGAAACGGGATGAGCTCGTAGACCACTGAACTACATACATGGGATATGCTAAGTGTATTACAGAAATGAACTCTGAAAAAAACACTCAAAAATTTCTTATCCCTTCTGTTCTGAGCTATATTTTATATCAAACCCATTTTTGATGAATATAAATTGTAAAGGTCCATTAGTAGATTGCATTTATAGTAGCAGCATTTGGTATGGAAGAACAGTTTTTCTATGACGGTATCAATCTGCATAAGAACACAAGCTTTCAAATCTTGTAAAAGATGTAGATCGGCAAGAAAATATGTCTTCAGAGAAGTGTTCTATGTTCTTTTTTCATCAAAAACATATTAAAACAAAAACTCATTGAAGAAAAAGAAGAGATAACCTATTAGAATGCAGCTCCAGAGCCATTTGATTCAGCCTTTATGCAGTATGCAGGACTAAAAATTGCTTACATTTTGCTTATGTTCACTCCTTCTTCTGTATAAGGAAGACATTTCATTTCAGCCCAGAGAAAACAAGCTCTTCTTGACTGCAGCAACTCTATTTTATAGTAGTTTCTAGTTCTCAACACTATAATTTTTTTTTCATAGTAAACAGAAACAAAAAAAACAGAGAAAAATCCATCAATTCGTCTACAGGCATGAAAAATGTAAACATATCCTCAAGACAAATAAAAGTGGAACAATACTTCAGGCATTAATAATTTATTTATTTCTGAATAATTCCAATCATTTATTTTAGTCTATAGATAAAAACAAGAGCTAGAATATTTGTCTTCTCTAGGAGAACACAAAATAATATTGCAGAGAGATGACAGGAGAACAATGCATAAATCACTCGTGTAAAACATTATGTACAAATATTCATTGCCATTAAGGTGACACTGAAATACCTGCCTTTCTCAGTCTAAATAATATATCAAAAACAGCACAAACAATTATACAGAAGTCTGTTTGGAACTCCATCATGAAAGACCAAATTCTTTTCCATACCATGCAGGTGATTACTTATGACAAGCTCAAAACAAATAGGAGAGGTAAATCTTTATCCTTTTGCATAGATTTAAATGACATCACAAGGAGAAAAGGAGACCAGAATGAGCTCTTATTCACGCACAGTGATTTGTGGCACTTTTGGATTGATCAGCTAAGGATATTAAGAAACCCAGAGAAGTATTTCAAAGTTTCTGTCAAGGCATCATGGTATCCCAAAAAAAAATGCAATGCTGCCCATTAGGATCACACCTTGAGCATGTTCATTGTCCAATCACTTCCTAAAATATGTACGCTCTTCTCAAATGAAATAATTTAGCTTGGTTGTGTTTAACAACTTTGTATATTTTATTAAGCCACTCAAAATTTCCCTCTTCAACAGTTTAGATAACAGTAATGACCTTCTCCTGAGGTTCATTTCAGGTGTTGTAGACAGAGCTCATTTTAGACAGGTGGCCTGTGTAACACAGTCTTTGGGCCTGTAAGGTGTGCAAAACAGAGGTTTTTAAAACTTGAAAATTTTGATTACAGAGTTCTGCATTAATGGTATTAATTAAGACACCTAAATGGCATCTGAACTTCATTTGTTTTCAGAAGTGTACTTACATGCTTTATAAATTTCTCTGTACTACTTGAACAAGTACTTACTAGAATAGCAGAATCCTACTTATTCTTTCTTTTCTCAGAAAAAGGAATTTTATATCATTTTCTCCTCCACACTGACACCAGCAGCAATATAATCTTTAATCCTTTCTGTGAGCACTGAGAAGGTAGGATTGTAAAATATCCCTACACTGCCATATTTTGCAGTCTGTGTTGGAGTTAGGTAATGCAAGGACTGCAAAGGCAGAGAAAGGTTAGTCAGAACCCTCTGTAAGACATCAAAGGGAGAGGTGAGTTCTGGTGTGCAGGTAAAGCCTGACTGCTGCCCTCTGTATTCCTGAGAACTGTTCTCTTCTTTAGTATTTTTCATAGACTGTTCTTCCAAGACTTGAGTAACTCACATGAATTCCAAATACAGATCTATTTACAGACCTCTTTTCTCCAGTGAACCCTTCCATGTAAACTTCATTTCCTGTCTACACACTCTTGATCAACTTTAAGGAACATATTTAATTATTTCTTAAACTTCTCCTGTTAGCTGCTCATTTTTTGTTAATATTGTAAGATTTCTTAATATAGTGAGATCTTGCATTTTATCTGCTCCTCACTCCAGTAAACACTGCACTTTGCTGTGGACAATGCAGTTATGGAGGACCCACTCAGTGAGTTACTATTTATCTAATCAACCAAGGTATTTAGTTTTAATTATCCTATTTTCTGTTCCAGGTGATGCTCATGCTCTTGCAGGAGATCTTGTGAGCCACTATGAGCCCTGCTCCCCAAAGCACCCATGTCCTCTGAGGAATCATTTCACACGTTTCTGTCAAGCCACTATGACCTCAAACTGTGATTTCTTCAACTATAGCTGTTTAAAAAAATCTTCCACCTTCTTTGTGACACTAAACCTTTGGAGGAACTTTACTCAAGGTTGATACTGTTCATCATTTTCCATGATGAGGACACCAGTGTTATGCATAAGGCACACAGTGTTGTGTACTTTGTCTTTATACCGCCTTGGACAGTCTCTCATAGCTCTGACCACCAAACAGGTGAGACATGGACTGGGTAAGTGGATCATGCAGTGGGTAGGAACTGCTGATGACTGGTAGCCAGCAACATCCCTCAGGGATCGAAATTGGCACAAAGACTATCACATGTCTTTATCCATTACTAGGATAAAGACATGTCATCAGATTCCGTCATCAGATTTGTGGGCAACACCAAACTGGTTGAGTGGACAATTCATTGGAGGGAAAGGCTACTCTTCAGAGAAACCTGGAGAAATCACCTACAGGAACTTTGTGAAGTCTCCCAGGAGAAAACTCAGTCTTGCTTCCTGATGGAATAATCCTGTGGAACAATACAGGCCAGGGCTGACTGTCAGAGAAGCAATTCTGCAGGGAAAAATCTTAGTGTCCTCGTGAGCAGCAAATCAAATATGAACCAGCAGTGTGACCTTGCAGCAAAGAGGGCCAGCTGCATTCAGACTTGTTTTGGTACTTGTGTAACTGGCAGGTCCAGTAGAGTTCTTTGGCGCTTGCAATACTGCATTTAGAGTATTGTGTCTATTTCTGGTCTCCTCAGTTGCAAAAGAACAGATTGGACTGAGTCCACTGGTGGCCACAAAGATGGTCAGGAGTTGGAGTACATAAAGTACAAGAATAGGCTCTAGAAGCAGGAGAAGTTCATCTTGGAATAGAGAAGGGAAAGGAGAAGCATTTCTGCTCACTACAACTGCCTGATCAGAGGTTATATAGCGGATAACACCAGACTCTTCTCAACCATGTACAGCAAAAGGATAAGAAGCAATGGACAAAACACAGGGAATTCTCATTAGGTAGCAGGAAATATTTTTTGCCATAAAAGTAGTTAAATACTGACACAGATTGCCCTGGGATGTTGTCAGATTTTCAACCTCAGAGGAGGTCAAGATTTAATTGGGCATGGCCCTGAGCAATCTGATCCAATTAAACCTGCTGGATTTAGGCAGGTTTTGGGCAGAACAGTCTGCCTCTCCTAATGTATCTTAAATTCAGTTAACAGCTTGTACACTAGTCCCTCTAACAGAGGATACAAAACAAAGCAAAACAAATCCCTCACACCAGTTAGGACTTCAGATTAAGTATAATTGTTCTTTCAGACCATTAGGGGAACTCACAGTAGACTGAAGCACTGAAAACACATTTCTTGATGAAAGTTTAAGGAGGTAGTAGAATCCAAGTAGTAGTTTCCAAGGCATTCCAAATGGCAAAATAAAGTATGTCCTAGAGATCATGGGTTTTGGGTACAAACTAGATACATACAAACCCTAGAGCACCGTACCTACCAGTCCAACCATCCAGACTAGGACTCATCTGTCTGCATGTACTCTTATGCATTCCTGGGAAACTTCTTCCAGATGAAGGAATAGGCTTTGTTGAAAAAGCTAGTAATGGAAAAAATTTTTACTTTCATTTTAGTAAAATTAAAAGTAATTTATGTATCATTTTAGACTTGTACTGAGTCTTGCTGTGGTTCCAGCAAGGTAAGGAGTGGAGTAGCTCTGCATACTAAGGTAGCCCTGGTTAAATGAAGCTCTAGGGTGGTTCTACTTACTTTGCTGTGGATTGCCTTTGTGCAGAACTCTGTGTGAGGCTCCAGCATGAGATTTGACTGTGTATGCCACTTGGCAGTGCTTTTACCATGGAGTTTCAAATTGCCAATCAGTTCCGGAGGTCTCCTGCTGCCCTTGCAAAGATTCCCTTCCAGGTGACCAGGCCCACTCAGTGCTCTCTAAAATGATGCCACATTAATGCCCTTCTTCCCACCCCATTGTATGAGAGAAGAAACAGCTCAAGAGATGATCCTTAAGCTCTTTTCCCTGGGCTACACCCATGAGGGCACTGCCTGGTGTGTACAGCACTCAGTACCTGCTGAGCGTTTCTGCAGATCTGTGGAGGCACCACATCTGGTACCGTCTGTCACTGCAGAGAGTGTGGTGCCTGTCAACCCCTGCCACCAACATCCCCTCCATCATCTGAAACATGTACTGGGCACTGGGTCTCAGATTTATTCCCAGGTGTTTCTCCCCAAAAGCAGTGCATCCACAGTTTAAAGCCAAGGCTCAGTGTCTTACCCAGCCCTGCCCTTCACCTTTCTCCACAGATACCTAACTGGTTTCCCCCTTAACTTCAGTGTTAACAAAGTTTGACTAAGGAGGCAGCACTGAAACCTATAGCATTTACCTGCTTGCATGAGCACAGGGTAATTCAGAAGTTGTGAATTTTAGCAGTCACAGAACCTTTACTAAAAATCACAACATCTGTAAATAATGTCTTCATCCAAGAACAATCTGAATGTAGGCCTTGTTCATTAAAATGACAACAGATGCAAGTTTTTCTTCATCCTGAATTTTCATTTAGATTTATATGATTCTCTCCGCTTAGGTGACCTTCTTAATAAACAGGGAGGTCCTCCTCTTATACTCATAAATCATCCATCAGATGTTTTAACTATTCAGTAACTCTAATATGTGAATGATAAAATAATAATGCTTTGAATAATAATGATAACCAGCATGAATAATAAAAACTTTTTCTGAATACTTTGGAGAGCAATCTCTGCCCTAAGTACAAATTTTTTCATTTTTTGATTTTCAATAACCAAACTTATGAATAAAACAATCTTTTATTTAAGTGTCAGAGAATAGAGGTAAAAGCAGTGATGAAGGTGAAAGAGACTAAATTCATCCATCATATCCACTTTTGCCAGATTTGCTCTAATCTATTATGGAAATGTGGAAGATCAATAAAGAATAAATTTTAAAAAAACCAAAAAAGACCAAAACAAAAATACAGAAGAATTACACCAGATATAGCTGCTATTAGTAAAAAGCTACCATCTATATCAGTAGAAGTTACACTGTTCAAGTCATGGTTAAAGTCTTGTATTTGGGGTCTAATACAACCTGCACTTACAGCTGTCACTTCAGTGAAGTTGCAGTGATGTGTTGTGAGGTAGAGATGGGCTCAAATCGTTCAGTTGTCTTTTATTTCCACTACATAACTCAAGGATAGTTTCATGTTATGACTTCTGTTCATGTAAGAAATAATTAGAAGCTTATTGGTTTTTTTCTTTGTGATTTTATTCTAGAAATTTAAGTGCGAGGTTCAGATACACTTATTTCAGTATATACAATGACATTTCAAAAATCTCATTGAAATACCTCATACCTTTCTTTTTACTCTTTGGAAAGCTCAGATTTAAAATTTTCCTAAATATTCTTCTTAAAACATATTCATGCTTCAAGAGAATGTATCAGACAGGACAGTTAAAAGAAAATTTACAATGTATTTGCTATTTCGTCTCTTCTTAGAAACTCTTGATAGACTTCTGATTTTTGCCCTTGTTTCTTATGCTCTCAAATGGAACAATTTAGTAACAGATTTGTCATCATTGTAAAACAAGAAAATACAGCCTGAAAAAAGAAGTTATAACTTCTGTTGAAAAAAATTAGGTGCTGAAAACCTTTCTGATTTTCAAATTTATGGGAAATCATGTCCAAATAATTTCCTAAGTTTTTTCAGAACCTTTATAAGAAAGATGAATCCGGGAGAAAATAATGCTGTTAGGGCTAATTCAATAGTGGTATAGCAGAACTGTCGATACGAGAATGATGACACAATGCATGAAAATTATTCTTGCAATACAGGGGAAAATTCATTAATGGATAGAAAATGGGAAATTTGCAGTAGGCTCAAGCAGCATTAGCTATTCTTGCAGTATTGTGTGAGGAGTCAGCAGGAAAAGTGCTTAGCTTTCTCTGGGAACAGTTTTAGACCTTTCCCAGTGCACTGGCCTTACTCTGATCTCTGGTGATACAGTGACCCTCTGAGCAAAATCTTTGAGTGCTGCTTTGGGGATAGTCCTTGCTGTTCATCCATGGAAAATCCTTGCTGAATCCTGTTTCACAGTCACAATCTTCTTTTGCTGTTCTTCTCTGAGGGTTTGGGGCTGAGGTGTTTTGGTTTGGCTTTGTCTTTCCACTGTTAAGATTTTTAACTCTGTTTTTCAGCAGAGATATTTTCAGCAGATATAATTTTTCAGCATGAAATTTCACTGTTACCTGTGCCACATGCTTCGTGCTGTTCAGCACATCCACAAAGGCATCAAAAGTGTGGGTCTTTCCAGGGTGCCCGTGCCAAAGCAAGGGCACACTCCTCCATGCCAGGCATGCTCTGGAATGGGGAACTGAATGATGCTTCATTGCCCCACCGCCAAGAAACAGCAGAGGAAGCAGTGCTCCTTGCAGGCATGGAGGGAATAACAGACAGGAACACACATGTTAGCAAATAAACATTGGAAGAGATGCTGACAAACGCCTGGAGATGAGCAGTGCTCCTGTCTTGCTCCCAGCCTGTCTGTGCCAGGAACAAACTTGAAGTGTGACACCAGATTGGATTAGAAAGAAAGACTTCTATGCAAACCAGGCAAACCCATGGAATTAAATCCAGCTTTTAAATAACTTCAGGAATACATCAGGCTCTGGAAGACTCTGCACTGGGAGCTGGGAACTATGCTAGGAAAGTTCACTGTATATTTGCTTTTCTCCCAGGTACTCACCAGCGGCCAATTGATGGATTGGAAGCACTTGCAGAACTTTGAAATGTCGTTCTCCAAATCTGTTTTAGGTTTCCCATTTCCATCCTAAGATGAGTCATGAGTCATGACAGAGAAGAGAGGCTGGATGGACTGGGGCAAGGAATAAGAAATCTTGTTTCCTTCTCAATGCACAGTCCAGTCCCAGAACACCAGCATGTGATTACATTAAGTGTTCTAGTTTTCACTGAACTGGATGAACTGCAAATATAAGGCACTCTTTTACCTGAGTTCTTCCCAGAACCATCGATACTTATCTCGCAGTGGATCCTCACAAAATCTAGCCTGAGAGGCCCACAAGGGCCTGAAGCAGTAAAGAGCATAAAAGCACAAGACTTCCCTCTCAGGCTGTCAATGAGGCTCCAAAAAGATAAATGCCACCTCACTTGCCTGTATCTGGAGATGCTAAAGCAGCCAGAACAGAACATTTTCTCAGTCAGAAGGGAAAAACAGTGCAACCACTCATTTGAACACTCAGTGGAAACATTATTTCTAACTGAAGAATAAACATATGTACTTTAACAGGATACTCCACCACGAGCTGTGACCACAAGCATAGGAAGACAGCAAGCATGATGTGACATTTTTCTAGTACCTTCCTAAGCCAGAGATGGTAATCTGTTGTACAGCCTGCAGCAGAACTTCCTCCCATGATTTTTTCCATCTATTTTATACATATATAAGTTCTATATGTATAAGACTTGAGTGGGAGGTGCTTGGAGAGATGGTCCTGGGCCACTATTAGTGTTATTGCCTGGCCTCTAGCCTGTAGATGAGAAGTGAATTTCCTCTTCTCTTTTCTGCATGCCATTTATCATTTCATAGACCCTTGTGCATTTTCCAGGTTTTCAACTCTGAAGAAGCCAAGTTAGTAGATGCAATTGCTTATTTATATACCTTTAAGTCTTTGACTGCACCCCTTGTAAGATACGAGTAATAATCCATGGTGTGAGATTTTACAAAAATAAATACTGTATTCTGCACCTGGTACAGAGTAATTCTGTACAAAAGTAAAACTTCAGAGAAGAGTGGCAGGACAGCAGCCCTGGAAAAAGAGACCTGTGGGTGCTGACTGACTGCAGGCTTAATATGAGTCAGCAGTGGGCCCTGGCAGGCAAGAGGGCAAACCACATCAGGTGCAGTATCACCAGCTGGCCAAAAGAGGTGATTAGCCTCCTGTATTCAGTGCGTGCAGTCTCACTTCTAATGCTGTGTGAAGATCTGGGACCCAGAGTTTAAGATGGATGCAAAGGTCTTTGAATGCATCCAGAGGAGGGCAATAGAAGTGGTGAAAAGGCTGAAAGGCATGTCCTGTGAGGTGCAGGTAAGGACTTTGGCTTGCCTAATTTAGAGAGCAGGAAGCTGAGGTGACCTCATTGCTCCCTGCAGTTCCTGAGGATGGAAAAGGAGAGGGAAGTGCTAATGTCTTCTTTTGCTCTCCAGTGATAGGTCATGTGGAAATGGTTCAAATTTGCATTATAGGAGGTTCAGACATGACCTTAGGAAACACTTCTTTACCAAGACAGTGGTCAACAGACTAACAGGCTTCTTGGAGAGGTCAGTGTTCCACGTCCGTCAGTGTTTAAGAGGTATTTGAAAAACGCTTTTAATAACATGCTTTAACTTCCAGTCAGCTTGGATTGGTCAAGCAGAGACTAGTTAAGTGCTGTAGGTCCTTCCACTGAATTATTCTGTTCTATCACTGATTAGGACAGTGCATGGTAGAGACAAGCTGCATGGAATTGTGCAGTGAAATAATGGTGTATTTCATTTAATCTTCTGCTCCCTTCCTAGTATTACCTAGTGCTATGCTCTGTGCCCTTGTTTGCTTATTACTGCTGTGCATTGAGCTGACATTTACATAGCCCCTCTGTAACACCAGGATCTCACACCTCGTTAAAAGCAGTCAGTCCAGAGTCCTTTATGTATAAAGCTAGAATTGTTCTTCCCATGTGTTTTTCTTTACATCTGCCTACACAGAATTTCAGCTGCCTGTTTATGCTTCATTCAGTCTCAAGAGATCGTTCTTTGATACAGCCCCAACCTTTAAAACTCTGAATAAGGTTAGCAATATCAGCAAACTTTTCTCTTCACTAATCACTTCCTTTGTCCAAACAGTTATAAATACATTCAACAACACAGACCTTGTCTGATTCCATGGGTGACTTGATTCTAAACTGAAATCCCCAAACTTACCATTTCTTTTTCTCCTCCACTATGTAGTTTAGTTACTTACACATCCATAGAACATGTTGGGAAAAATTATCACTTTCGCTATAAAATTTACAACTACCCTATTGATTTATATTTTTGGTTTTGCTTCTTCCTACAAACTACATTAAAGCAAAGAAAGGCCCAGATGTAGTCACTAGGTAGAGTGGTGGTTGGGTTAATAGTAACTCAGGTTAAAACATGGCAAATTTCACAACTACAGCTCTGGCAGTTGAAGTAAATGTTGTCACTTTATGTTGTCCTCTAGAAAACATTCACTATTACTAAAGGATTCTTAATGCCTGAGCTGGCAGAATTGCTGCAGTCACTTAAATGAACAACATGCATTTTTCTGTATAAAAATAACCTGGCTTTTTATTTTTCAAAATTAAATGCCAGAGTTGCATACAAATACCTAAATAAAAATCATCAGATTTCATCTCATGTGCCTTCCACTATAAAACAGAAAACTCATCTACATAAAATTGCAGAGGTCTGCTCAAGAAAACAGAGCAATCATGTAAGTACATTTTGAAGTAGAGTTTGACAAATGGTTCAGCCACTGATAAGATTAGATGTCCATGACACTTAGTCAGCCACTTCTGTCACTAGTATCTTGTGTGCTTATATTCACATAGAGTTGTACTTGTCTGGCATGAACTTACACTCTTGTCTAGGACTAAGACTTCTAGAAAAGATAAACTCAGAAGAAAAAATAGCAAAAAAACCCAAAAAACCAAACTCCAACCCCTGACAAAACAGGCACAGAAGAAAAAAAAAATTTAAAATCCTGTGTCTGAAAGTTTACATGGTACCCAGCTATGTACTTTGCTTTGCCCATTATACTGGCTAATTTAGTAAAACTTAGTATCCAAACACAAAATCCCACCTAGTGTCCTCAGATGACAATTGTACTGTTAGAAACTGACTGAGACTGCTTGAAACTCTTTGTTAAACCAACCAAGATCAGCTTGATTACTGTATTGGCAGACACCATCTCCAAAAAGCAAAGGAAAACATCCCTCTAGGAAATCTGTGTTACAACCTGTGCTGAACTCTGGTCAAACTCACTTTAACTAACAAGGCTTTTTGGAGCATTAGTTTATTATCCAGTCAGTACATATCTGTACCAATTCCCCCAGTTACTGGCACCAAGAATGTAGCACAACAACTAGTTCTATTAAGAAAACTTCCAGAAAGGGAGGTGACCTTTTCTTCTTATAGAACACCACAATACAGTCTCCATCAGCAATACCACTCTGCACCTGACCTCTTCCTGCTCACATCTCCTGGACAGCCCACATCAGCACATTATCATTCCAGACAGTCTTCTGACACCAGTGGCCTAGCTTTGCACAACAGGGGTTGGGCTCTCAGCAGACACAACTTAATGAAAAACAGAACTGCCAAAGATTGGAATCTCTCCTGAATTCCATGTACCACCAGCAAAATCCTGTTAACAAACCTATTTCACAGTGCCCTGGTACTTTCCCAGAGCATTTTGCACCCTAATCTGCTCATAGCAGTAGAGACAAACAGTCACTTTCCATTGTAATTGTTTTAATTAGCAAGGGAGTATTCAGCCATTTAGTCACCAGAAGGATGCCACCACACAGCAGCAGCCCTTCTTTCCAACACTCTGTGCTCCAGAGTAACTGTAGCACACCAAGGATTTTCATACCAACACATTCCACAGGCATTAATGTGGTATGGACATCAGCATCCCACACACACAGTGACTACAGGATGAAGTCCTGGCTTCTCATCTCCAGTCTGTGTTCCTTTGCACAGAGCAATATTTCAGTGAGGGTGCCCACTCAGAACAGTTATTCCCAAGCCCTGTAATCAGCATCAAAGCTTGATCTTCATCTCTGCATCCCTTAACTTCATTGCAAATCTAGAGCTGGCAGAGTTTTTCCCGCATGACTGAAAAAAACTGAGGTCTACAGGCTCAAAAACTACTATGCAGCACAAGTGAAAGTGACTGATATGACACATGCTAAAATAAACAGCACAAGGGCCTCACCTAGGAGAAATATAATTGATTTTACAATGACTTAGTAATTCAAAGACTGACACAGATTTATTCTCCTCCTGTCACTTATTTCCCATGGATCTTTGGACATATAACCTTTCTAGCTGTCACAATGGTGAAATGGATGGTATTTACAAGCCCAAGTACTCCGTTTGCTCTAGCATAGAAGGACAAGTTCCTGGTGGTGTTCCATAATGATGGCAGCATTCAGAAATTGGGAAACCAAAGAATGTGATATTGCAGTGTATTGGATCTGGCTGAGATGGAGTTAATTTTCCCCATGGAGCTTATAAGAACTCTCTCATAAACCTCTCTTAAGATGCTGCAAATAACTGTCTGTATTCCTAACTCTGAAAATGCTCTTCGTACATTTAAGACTGGTCTTAAGACTGCTGCTAGTTTTATCCTCAAACCCCTTCTTTTGACACATAGAAAGGTACACCCGTGTTTCGCTCATCCCTGGCAACTGCTTTATGACAAGATCAGAGAAATTTTTCCCAGTTTTTACCAATACAGATGTCTGCCCGTAACAATGAGTGAAAGTTGTATGCTGGGACCATGTGAAGTTTCCAGTATGAACATTATCCTGATTTGGAAATGAGGCTCATATCTAAAAATAAAATCAAGTGGAGTATAATTGGAAGGTTCCAGTAGGGAAAATAGGTTGAGTTCATGATGGTATGAACCCACTGCCTTTGCAAGGAGGGTCAGGCATTATAGAAGCATGAAATTCCGCTGAAAGCCCCACAGTCCAAAAGCACACATATCTTTTAAATGCTCAGACTTTTCTGTTTGAATTCCCCTGAATTTTCATGATGTTGTTTCCCAAAGGGAGACAAAAACCAGTATGACTGACCCTCCAGGGTAGCACAAATACACAGCCAAGTGTTACTGGCTTGGGACTGTACAGCAAAGGCTATAAACAGTGCCCTTCTACTCAGATTGAAGTCAGCAGACTGGCACTCCATTGAATTCCCAAAAGCTCACATCCCCTTTCATTTCCTGCAAGAGAGTCTCAGAGTGAAGTTGTTGAGTAACAAACCTGCCCTACTCACCCACTTCATGGCCTTAATGGAGAAGGTGAAGAAAAACAGACTGACAAGTGTGGACACAAAAATACACACCAGAGAAGCGATGCCATAAACCAAGGTGGCAGCAAAAAAGCATCACAAATAGGTAAACCAGAAGGGCTGCCATCCTGATTTCTTTCAGTGGCTCTGAAAGCTGTGTTTTGTAAACCCCTATGAAACCAAATCCTGCAGTCTGTGCTCAGCTTTTGAGGAAGTAAGCTTCCCATTGATGTCAAAGAAAACGTTACCATATAAAGGACTGCAGGGTTACTTGCAGAGACATCACTCGTTATTCACTGAGACTGCATGCTTTGTGTAGAAGTAATGCATCTTCATTCTCCCCTCATGGTCTCCTATGGAAATTAGGAGCAGTCTCCAGTGATGCAAGATCATCTGCAAAATCAGTCCAGAGGCCGGACTGCTGCTCACTGCTGTGCTACATTATACAGACACTTACAAACACACGCTGTTTATCCTGTGATGTAGGGAGAACATATTTAATTTCCAGTCACTGTGACAATTTTTCTTCTAGATGCAATAAGGATTCCTGCAGATCCAGTAAACTGTCCTAAAGTGGGCAGCAGGCTCTGCTCACATTTCCAGTCCAGGCAGCATGGGATGACTAGAGTGGCTCCAGGTTGCAGATTTTTGTCCTTTTCCCTCTGCCAGCTGATGAGGCAGGCTCGATGCGTTGTGTACATGCTCTGCAGCTGTCACAGTTCACAGGAAACATTAAGAAAGAAGCACCCACAGGGTGTCTGCAGGAGGTATGCCTTCCATGCAGTATCTTTCTGCTGGTGTGAGAACGGCTGCCAGAGAAGGGAGGCAGAAAGCAAGGGGGGAAATAACCTTGGATCAGATGAAGACATGATGCTCAGTGTAAAAGAATAACTGCATGCCAGATTCAGTGAATTATTTGTCAGCAGAGTACTGCAAGAAGCCACATGGGCAATAAATTTCATGTACCAGATCAAGTGCTTGATCAAATAAATATAGACCATATGAAAATGGTCTGTATCCAGTTGGACGTGCCAGCAGGGCTAACACTATATTCAAGAATATACTAGAATGCATGGCAAAAATGAAGATGGGGCTAGCGTTTGGTATAAGCAAAACCAGACCAGTTTTTCCATAATATTTGGTCAGATGTTTATACATTAATCTGTGTCTTAGCAAATATATGGATTTAAAATAGCCAATAAGTTATTACTGAATAAAAGCAGGAATGTCAGAATCTAGCCTGAAATTACTGTCATTAGAGATAAGAAGCACATTTTACATAATCATGGGTTAATATTTCAGCATTCAACAGTAATTACTAAAATCAATGGGTGAAGACTGATTGGATTTTTAATTTAGATTTACCATTTACAACTTGCTCTTACTGTTGACTTTGTCTCACTAGAATTTGCATTCATACAGCTGGAATCTACCAGTGGATCCAGAGCTGTCAGGTGTTTTGGAATTCAGGTGTTTGTCTTCTTCACCATTACTTTATTGTACACAAAGAGCACCCTGGTGAGCCATTGGGTCCAGTGCTGAAATCCAAGTTCCTAGCCCACCATCATGCCTCTACACACATAGGCATTTCTGGGGGAAGTATAGTCCAGGTGAAGATGTTCTGCAGACCTTCTGCACTTACTATTGTTTGACTCATCTGCTCCATACCACGTTGACACGCAAATCCACATAGAGTGTCAAGGTGTAGCTACTGCATTCAGACAACTGGACTAAGGTACACGTCAAAACATTCTCTGTTAATTGTTATCCAGTCATAAAATTAAATGCAAAGCTGACTGTTCCTTCCCCATTTTAAAAGAACCTTCTCCAACTTCAGCAACTGTATCTTCTCCTGGAAAAGCAGAGATTGAATTTGGAGCTCTGCTGGAATCAGTATGAGGAAAGCACCTCTTCACACAACAACATATTTCAGCCCTTTCCTTCAAATTCTCTAATCTGAAAGGAGGGTCCACTGACTAGTTTACAACTGGCCCTGGTTGCCAGTTACATTATTGGTTTGTGTTGCTGATTTCATATATCTCATACCCATTGACAGCCTTTCATTCTGCTTCAAGAGAACTCAAACTTGACAAGTTGCAAGTTTCACTGATGTATTTCAATTTTTTTCCTTGCTGGTTCTCAAAATTCATTATCTTTGAAAAGCCTTTGCCAATGAATGAAAATAATTGGTCTCTTTCACCTCTGCAGAAGCCTTTTTTAAGTATGAATAAACAGTTGTCTTGCCTTTTCTCTGACTGAGCCATCTGACTGTCAAGTCGTTCTCCTGTTTCACAAACCCCTGTCACATTCACAGGACCCCTCTGTGCTCCTCTCTGCAGGGAACGGGGACCTGAAAACTGCCCTGAGGGTTGCCCTGTGGCAGGTTTGCTTGTTTCACTCTTTGCTGTCCCTTCAGTGCACCCTGATTTTCTTTTCACCTTCTAGGCAGTAGCATGGTGGTTCTGCCCCTACTTCTCTTCTGCAGGTGCAGCCACTGGCATGGATCCTTACTAGCTGTCTACATTTCCCATTTCCTGGCCTGATCTGAAGGATACTGCTATTTGCCTTCCCCTCCTTCAACACCCCATCTGTTTTAGCATACAGAGTAAAGAATCATCAAATGTAGGGCAGAACAGGAAGTGGGGGTGGATTGGGGGTGGATGTCCACATTTTTCTAATAGTCCCCAGATTGAAGAAAAAATGAGCACTATCTGCAGCTGAGAGTCCAGGCCACCAAATCGCTCTTCCATTACTGACTCTGTTGCACCACGTCCAAACCCACTACTCTCTCTGACCAGCAGCAGCTTCTGAGTTTCCTGAGCTTTATGAGACTGGAAAAGCAGACTTAGCAACAACTTACTCTGCATATAAATGAGAGGACAAGCACAAAACCCAGGTACCTTATCTTACCACATGTAGAAATTCAGTCTTCCAGCACCTTTTTTTTTACTATTAAATACTAAATTAGGTATCTGTCACTCTCAGCCACAACATTTCATACCTAAAATGTCTGCTTTTCCCTACTTCATCTCCCCTCTTCATCCTTAACTCCCCTTAGTGCAGTTTTTTCCTCTTTTTGTTACATCCCTTGTTTCAGGGTTATACTTCTTATTTCAGTTCCTAATCCCATGTATATTCCTCTCTGAGATGGAAAAGGTACATCAATCATGCAGATGCCTTTCCCTGGCCACTGTCCAGCATTGTAGCTGTGAGCTGATGTGCTGGACAGTCCCCAAACTGTGACACAAGTGAGATGGTCCAGGCAAAAACAACCAAGTAGAGCACTGAAAAAAATTCTGGCAGAATTCCTGAATATTTGTAGTGGCCTCCAAATGGGAAGAATACTCCCTGCAAGTAAAGCATATTCATCAGTCAGAGGGAGTAACAGTGACTGGCATGATGGTGTCCATGTGTGTGAGTAAAATACATAAAAAATTAAGTGAGCTTCACAGGGTCACTGTGAAGTATATCCTTTTACTGAAAGGAAAAAAAACTGAGAATGTTTTTGGGGAATGCCTGCTCTGATCCACAGAGTTCTTTGCCCATCCCAACTTCTGAGGACAGGCAGTTCTGGAGATGAGATGTCACCACTCTGTACATCATCAGTACTGCAGCAGGAAGTCTCTTGCAGCACAGAGAGAGCAAATGTTAGATTTTGACATTTGTGTGACTGAGAGATTTCATCTTACAGAAATAGTGACACATCTGTAGAGCCTGTCAGTGCTAAATACTTACAAATGTGCAGAGTATGAGACAAACAACAGAGAAAAGATGCTATCTCTTTTATACACTCCATCTCCATTGCTGGAGTTCACTGGAGAGGAACAAGCACATAGAACATGAGCTATTTAATAAACCACCACAGAGATCTCCCCACCAGGGAACAGAGTAAGGAAAGATACACACACAAAACAGATATTAGCCCTGCTCTTTGCTCACGGCAAATATCTGATGCTGAGATAATGGGCACTCTAACAGGACAGAAACAGGCATCCTGCTGTGGAGACCAACACAAGTCTCAAGAACTGCGCACAAGCAAAACCAAAAGCCATCCTGTAACCTTTTTGAGAGGTAGAGAGAAATATATATACATAGGCAGCCTCTATTTGACTTGTGGAGCTCATACGATTCCCTGCAGGAAACTCTGTGCGTTCTTCACCCACACACAGATGTTGCATCTCCAGCTGTCTCTGAACTGCTGGCCTGCATCACTGGAATGGGAACAACACACTAGCTAGTGGGACACTACTATCCATGCTCATTGATGGTTTTGCTGGCTCAGCTATTGTGCCACCTTCGTCAGTGCTGCAGACTGGTAGTTATTTGTGTGCTGCTAATGCCATGACTTGTTTCCTTTGTCCCGCTTTCTCTTCCCCCAGACACACACCATGTCTGCATGCTTTGCAGCACTGAGCCAAGCAGAGTGTAAGTATTTGCCAGGTGCAGAATACAAACAGAGGAAGCTGCTGGATTCTCCACAGCCTTGATGGAACTGGGAGCACACAGACTTCATTCTAGCAGCAGTGTCTGTTGGGATCCACAAGCACTTCACTATTAGGAAACCCAAACTTGGATATACTGACACCAGAGCCCTGCTCAGCCCACCTGGAGATGTGGGGAGCAATGATCGCTGCAAGCTCCTTCCTCTTCTAGCTGAAGCTCTGGGGACTTTCCGCCAGCATAAAGGTGCATATCCGATAAATTCTGCAACAGATTCCGTGCATGAAGCCTCAGATTAGCTTCCCTGTTGAACATGAACCTCTCTAAAGCATTTAGAGAGTCCCACCTTGAACCCCTTTAGTGCAGCTTTCACCTAATATCATTCAGGAGCGCAGTCTGGTTCAGGCTCTCCTCATATGAATGGGCTCTGTTAAATCCTTTTACCTTCTGCCTGTGCATGCAGCATGCAAGCACATTCATACTTCATGCACCAACACCAAATACCACCAAAGCAAATTAAAACAATAAATATGGTATGATGAAAAGGCTAATTTCAATACTTCAATTAGAGTGTGTGATGTTAATCCTGTGCATGGTGTTAATCTTGAGTCCTCTTTTTTGAAACCTTTTTTCCTCTGCACTACTTCAAGTGCACAATGTCCCTAACACAGCCACAGGAGAAATTACTTGACTTTTGCAGACTGCATTGCTAATGAGAAAACTGTTTGGGTTTATTGCAACTTGATGTATATAAATATTCACAGCAGGATAAAACTCTTGAAAAAAGTCTCATTTTCAAAGTGTCCTGGGACACAGCAGGGAGCAACAAACAAATTAATTCATAAAAAATTTGACATTGGGAAAATATTTTTACAAGGAGGTATCTCACACATCAATTCCACTTTAACAAAAAAAAAATAATAATTTAAAACTATTTAAAAATCTAAATCCAAACTATGCAAGCATTCCCATATTAATTCCAAGGAAGGTAACACACAGGAAAAATACAAGCATGGGCTAAACTCCTTCCCAACATAGAAGGATGGTTCCTGTAATCAGAATTTAGCACTTTAAGATAAGAGGGAAGGGGAAGAGAAAGGGGAAGAGAAAGGGGAAGAGGAAGAGGAAGGGGAAGGGAAAGGGAAAGGGAAAGGGAAAGGGAAAGGGAAAGGGAAAGGGAAAGGGAAAGGGAAAGGGAAAGGGAAAGGGAAAGGGAAAGGGAAAGGGAACATTTCATATATGTATTTCATTTCAGACCTATTGAAATACGTATGTCCAGAGGCCTGGCAGATGGAGTCAGGGAGACTGAATCAAATTTAGAAGTTTTCACTGAAAAAGGCACAGAGTTTACTCTGAGAAAGTGACAAAATAGACTCAGGAACCAAAGCACCGTGAAATGGACCATGGAATGAAGTGGAGAGCAAAGAAGGAAGGGCAAGGATATGTATAGTTTTAATTCTGAACAATGGCAAAGACTGAATACATTCACATCATTAAGATTTTAACAGCTGAAATTTATAAGGATCCATCCTAATACATTTCAATACATTCTAAATCTGAACTTTAGTTTGTGCATTAGATATTTTTAGTATTTCTTGTAACTTTTAGAAAGTGGGAATTACACCATGCACAGATCAGCAGCTTTGCCCCTGAGATCTGGATGCACAAGCAATATAGCTGTGTTCACAGAGCACTCTGCACGACTGCAGTCCCTGAAAGCTTTACAAGGATTTTGAAACTCTCTTGCTGGATGTAGCAAAGTGGTGGATTTGGCAAACGGAGTGTGCATGAAGTTTAGCAAGTCTAAAAATGTATGGCAATGCACTTGAACAAAAATAGCTCAAACTTTTACGTAAGCTGATGTTCTGCAAGTGAACTTTTATGCGCCATCAAGGGAAAGCCCTCTGAGTCACCACTCGTAACTCAACACTGTCAGATGCCCTGAAGCAGGTGAAGCAGCTTCAGTGTGCACATGTGCTGCAAAACATGCCATCAAAATGATCTTAGGCAACTGCATATTTTCTTCTTTGTGTAACAAAGAGGAGTCTGGGGCCAATGCTTGGAAACAGTTGCCCATACAGCTTTTCCCTTCATAGACCAAGTGGAACTTTTCCAGGAGAAGCAGGAGCAGCAATTAGGGGCTGTTTGTCCCAGCCTAGCTTTTCAGCTCTTCACGTGGAGAGACAACGCATAGAAAACTGCAATAAGCTGCAGGCTCAGCCATCGCTGTGCTCCAAATTTTGTTACTTCCAGGCTGTCTTAAAAAGCATGGCAGGGAGTGAGGATGGAAGGGATTGCATTTTTTTCCCCAGCTTTTCTGAAAGCCCACATATGATGAGGAAAGGGGTGAGGCTATGAAAATGCAGTGTACCTTGTGGGATCCCTGTTCTGACATCTAACAATTGTTCAGGTATAGATTTTTTGCTGCCCTTCAGTGCCCTGTCCCCCAAGGCTGAGTTGTATGGCAACTGAAATGAATGGGTAGGGAGGATTCACATTTTCAAAATTCACATTTTAAGTCCTGCACCAGAGGCAAAATCTTGTGCCCTCTCTCACCCTTTCCAGAGGGTGCTATGATAAGCACCTTTTGAAGGTTCCTAGGTGATGGGCCATCCCAGAGGCCTGAGGATGTGTACGGTCAGGAGAATTCCTCCTTCATCTATATCAGGCCCATAACAGAGCAGAGGTTTTCATTCCTTGAAATATCAAATATAGCCATAAAGTACAGCAATGTGTCAGCCTCTCAGAAAATCAGGTTAAAGAGGCACCTCAGGAGGAACAGTTCTACCTGAATGACCTATAACAGATACTTTCCAGTCCATTATTGGACAATTTAAAAATGTCATGTCTATACGTTGTCAAGCCACATGTTCCCCAGCAAAGAATTCAGATGGACTGAAAGTTTTACCTCAAACCAGTGACTACTAATCTTGCCAGTGGATATGACAACAGGTTACTCATTTCTTTAATATGGTAGTTTTTGCCAATTAGAATACAAATCCCAGTGCCTCTTCGAACCGTTTCTCCAGAGGGAGATTTCAACAGACTAATATCAACACATCTTTTGGCAGTCAGCCTACCTTTCAGACCCCAAGCCATGCCAAGGACCAGGCCAGCATGGAAAGTGACCCCCCTCCCCACCATTACATGGACCCTTTCAGGCCAGGCAAAGGCGTACCAAATGCTGTGATAAAATAATTTCACTCCCCAAACTTTCCATGAGCTGTTTATCAACAACTCTAAATTAAATACCTTTAAAATCTATGAAAACAAAACAATCTCCTAGCTGCCCTCACACACATATCCACACCCACATAGACACTAATTCTATTTGTAGTTCAGCATTTTTGATTAAAAGTTGCAGGAGGTAACACTGCTACTAACATTGACAAGTGACAGGGTTGTCTAGCTTTCTGTGTTGGCACTGCACTTGCAGACATCAAGGTCTCACACAGTCCTGACTTTAGAAAGGATTCAGCTTCAAGAAGAATAGGCCAGAACCAAGGTTGTTTGAAAACCCCATGCTACAAAATCAATATTTAACACATTGGATTTCCTAGTGAGTCTTCAGAGACAAGTGTCTGACATTTGAGTTGTCCTGGGTCAATATTAATTGCACACAACTTCTCATCTACATTTACTGCCATGTCTCCACAATTAAATTATAAAAACAAAATGAAATCTCTGAGTTTCACAGCTAAATCTGCATGCTAAGTTAATTAACACTGTAATGGAAACCATAAAAAAACCCTCAGGCCTGTCTGATCCAAGGCCCATTAAAATAAGTGACAGCTTGATTATAACCTGAAGCAAATTAATAGCCATGCAGCTTTAAAACATGGGGAAGTGATGAACTGTTTCACAGATGTCAAGAAAGCATTTTGCACGGAGGCCAACAGAGAGACCTCTTTCTGCCAGTGTCAGCATTTCTGGCATCTACTGTGTGTGCACTTTCTGTTTTCCATGGACACCATACAGGGCAGATCTCACAACATACACTAGCAGTCCCACTGTTTCCAGCTCTTCTTTAGGAGGCAAAATGCTAAGAATTGTGTCAGTCAGCATCTAGGGCACTAAAGGCAATCATCGAACGATGGGCTGAGCTGCAAAGGAAGATGCCAGTTTTAATTCACGGGAGGAGCAGGGTGCTGGGCACCAGAGAGTGCTGCAATATGCCACAGTATGCTCCTCACATGTAAACTGCATCTTGCTTTTATTGCCAAACTGCATTTGTCTTTCAATCAATCAACCGCTCTCTATAACTTCGTAATGCATGACACTTCAGAGCACTTTCCAGCAAGAGCAACAAATGCAAGAAAATTAATACTAAAAGGAAAAAACACGGAGAAGTGGACTTCAGAAAGAATAAAAGCCGAAATTTTGGCTCAGTGGTTAAATCAGAAAGGTGAAGGCTTATTCACCATGTGTGTCACTTGAGCCTTTGTCAAATATAGCACATATTCATCTAACCATCTTTGGCAAGGTAAGGGGTTGTAAAATAGCACTGAGACACTGTTGTGATCACAGCTCCCCAGAAGCACCATGTGGAAAGCACCAATGATGCACTATGAGGACCCTGTACTCAGAGTCCTACAAGCTGCAAGTAAATTATGCAGATAACTGAACAACAAATTATTGGATTCAAAGGCATAGTACTGAAAGGAAAAAGTGAACACCTGGAATATGGATGAGTTTGTATAACCTGAACCTGCAAATGTGGATTTGTTAGTCACAAGCCAGCTTCAACATACAGCAGGAGAACCATTGCAAAGCTTAATATAGTTAATTGAAGTTAATTATACCTAATTATGTATGTAACATATTGCACAGAGTTATCTCAAAACAAGTATGTTTAATAACTACAAACACCACACATAATAGGGAACACTATGATGAAAGAAAAAACATTTTAAAGCAAAAACATAATAGATTTGCTGGAAAGCAAAAGCAGAGAGTGCCAGCTGCTGAAGAGCAGCAACTGCTCACACAATCCTTCTGATAGTACCTGTGAGGGGCTGCACTGGACTCCTTCTCTCCCCACAGTCACTTGTTGAGAGAAACTCACTCCCTTCCTCCTTCCAGCCTTACCCCATGGAGCCCACATGGGCCTGACCACCCAGCTCTGCCCACAGGCACACACCCTCATTGCAGATGGGCACTCTGGGATAGCTAACACAAAAGGTCACTGCCAGATCATGTGGACTAAGAGGCCAAGAAACACTATCCTGTCTCTGTCAGCAAGTTGCTCCTGCTGTAGGTCACCAAAGGAAACGCAACTGATGACCTAACGGTCAGGTCCAAATGTCTCACAAAACCCCTGCCTGATGTCCTGCATCAGAAAAAACTGTGTATTTGAGCACAGCCACCAGGACAGGGACTGCCAAGGAAGCAGGCTCAGAGTTGTTGGGATGAGTTTCAGGGAAGAGAAAAAGAAACAATCAAGCCCATCACCAGACGAATTCTTTTACAAAAAATGGTAATGGTGGGATACTGCACAGGCTTCTGATTTAGCAAGACCCTTATGAGGTGAAAGCGGAATCAGATCATATACTCAGTAAAGAGTTGGAGGTAGTTGAGTCCTTGCAGAATTTTCATCCCACCTTGCTGTGCCTTGAGAGTTTTCTCAAGACAAATTAGTTCAACATGTCCTGAGGAAGATGGTAAGGGTTGGAAGATACTTCAGAGGCCCTTACAGAGTCCTATGGCAATGTACTACCATCATCTCCTATATTTAAGTGTTCACTCACTGTAACTTCCTATAGGAAGTGGGTTTCATGCACCTAAAACCATTCCTTCTCCTCCAAAGCAAATTTGGAGTACATGATGGATTCATATCAATCAGTTTTCCCTAGCTGTCAGCTCCTAGGCTTCAACCGGGGTTTTCCTGGCCAAGAAAAAAGAATTTCCTGTACATCACTTCAGCTTTGAAACCTGCAACTTTGTCCAAGGTTTTTGCCATCAGAGAAGACCACTGCCTACCAAATGATGGAAAGGATAACTCAACTTACAACACAGACCCACGACGAAGACAGTAGGATCAGATCTAGGGAAAGAACTGTCATTCTCTGACACAGCAACTGAAGAAAAAAATTACCTTGACAACTGAATGAGGAATTTAAAGAGTCAATAGGCAGGAATTAAGGGATCTGGCAACAGAAATTAAGGTCTAAGTGCAGTGGTAGATTCTTACAAGCTGTTGAAAATGAAGGCAAGAAGCAAAAGTCTGAAATCGTGGCAGTGATGGGAAGACCTTAAAAATTTGTAGACACCAATAGCAGATGATTAGGCATGCCAAGCATCCTTTACAGCATTCCTGAGTATGAAACAGATTCCCTGACAAACACACCTCAAATTCAAATAGGAATATGCAGCCATGACAGAATAAAAGAAAGAAAAGGAGAAGATGGCTGAAGATACATAGGACAACATAGATTTTTATCTCTGGTTAATGCACAGAGCAGAAAACATACAGCGAAGAAAAACTTCCACCAGAGGGATGAGGTACTCCCATTAGAGGTGAGGTATTGCTTGTACCCAGATAATGAAAAGGAGAATTGAGCAGGAGGAGATGTGATGGTTCAAGAAGGCAGAAGCAGCAAGCCTAACATGAGAAAGAAGTGCAAAGACAGGCTCTATGAGGGAACAAGCAATATAGAATAGGCAGAAAATGATAACAAAGATAACTGGAAACCAACCTCTAAACCAGAGAGGGGTAGATTTACATAACAAAGGACTCTGGGAGAAAAAAATCTGTCATCTGAGGAAAATAAATAAGGTTCTTTGAGTAGAAGGAGGCACAACAGTGTTTTCAACAGAGAGGGAGTTCGAAATATCAGAGAGGAAAAAACTGAATTACCTTAAGATAATAACAGAAATTCAGGGAAAAACAGCCTAAGAGCAAAGGTCATCAGTGTCCCCAGCTGGCAGCCCCACAGCTGGGTGGAGGACAAAGAATGAGGCACACTGAGTACAAGTATAGCCTCCTATGGGAAAGACCTGGGTAAAGAGCAATCAGAATTCTAGGATAATTGGGCAAGGACATTCCACTAGAGATGAGGAAGCTGTAACACCATCATTCAAGGCCTTGGTAAGACCATGAAAGATACAGCATACTGTCCCGGTTATGTGCTTAGGGATGAGCCCAAACTGCAGAGTATAAAGAGTTTTTAATACAAAGGGGAAGAAAACGAAAAGAAAAAAGAATAAGAAGAAAAGATTTGGCCTGTTTAGCAAAATGAAATCTCAGAGGGAGTATGTTTGCTGTCTATAAATACATCCAGAGAGTAAACATCAGAGAAGGAGAAGAGCCATTTAAGTTAAAGGACAATGTTGGCACAGAACAAATTTTTGTGCAAGCTGACCATAAAATACACTTAGCACTGAGACAGGCAGTTTCTAATCACCAGAGCTGTCAGCCTCAGCACAGACTTCCAAAAGGCAGGCAAAGAATTCTAGAGAAAAGTGGGAGTTTGTTCATGAATGCCATGACAGGGACATGACCTGTGCAAGACCAGGAGCCTTACAGGCTGTCTTATGAAGACCCTTGTGTCCCAGCATTTGCTAACAATTTCCACTCTTTTTTGACCTTAAAATATTTCCAGTGGTGTTGCAGACTTCAATACAGTGAGTTTATGTCCCCTGACAACAGTTTGCCCTTATCAGCCCTTTAAAAGCAGTCTACCAACGTCCCAGGCAATCAAGAAAAGTCCAATGCTAGCCTGTGTCCTTGGTGAGTCTAGAGTCCCCAGCAGCTGCTGCTATGGTCAAAAAGGACAGTGTATCTGCTGCTCACTGACTGCTGCTCCTCTAGTCCTACCAGCCTCACTGCCCACTGCTCACAAACCTACACTTACAGGTGTTCTCAACTGGCATGGAAAAGGATGCACTTTGATGGGGATCTTTTGTTATTGCAGGCTAGGGAAAAACCAGGCAAGCAGCTGAGCTAGGGATTGAGGCCTCTGAGAGAGCCAAGCTGTGGCAAGCAGCTAGGACAGCAGTTTTGTTACCAAGCCAGAGCAGAAACCACAGCTCAACCACGAAAGTAAAATTCTGCCGGCATCATTCAGGCGACAGCCACACTGAGCCCTCAAGCAGCAGGGAGGTGCTTCCTAGGCTATAGGTCTGGGTAGATCTACATGAAGGCAGACTCCCCATGCTCTTGGCATTCAAGAACCAGACAGATTATTCCTTGTCCCAACAAACAGCCAAAGGAAGAAATCATGATGCAAGTGAGCTACACACTTTCCTAGCATATGTCTTTTGCTTACAAGGCAGCCCCAGGCAGGAGAATGATTTCCCGATTATTCTGATTGAAGAAGATCCTATAGTACACTTTCCCAGTATCACAACTCTGGTTGGAGTGGGGACCTCCTCTCCCTCTCCACTCCTGCCTTGAAATTTCTTTCTGTAGAAAATTCAAGGTAGTTTAGGGTAAAAAAGAAGCACCCCAACAAGCAATGAAGTTTAGTAGAGCACTTACTAGAAGGTGAATTTAGTCCCTCCTTCAAGAGCAAGTTATGCCCCTGATATTAAACAGTCACTGGATGAAATGCAATTGAGGTGCACAGAAATTCAGAAGTAAGGCCTCTACTGAAGAGAGTCTCTTCTAAGATAAAGTAGCAGCAGCAGAGAGTTCTCAAGATCCCTGTGTCAAGTACAGTACCTAAATTTTGGACCTCAGCAGGTGAGACTGACAAGACACCTTATTGAATAAATGAACAGCATCTGATCCATCTCAACTCACATGGTGCACACATAATCTTTCCTCCCCTCTGGTTCACAAACACATTCATTGTCGCAACAGACTGGAGAGTACAGTGTCAAACTACAGGACACAAAGATAAGTAACCTTTTTCTCCCAAATTAGGCGGCTAGCTCCCCTTCCCCTAAACCTGGGAAGGTTTTGTATTTTTATATTTTACATATTATAAACCCTCCTGTGCTGATTTTGGCTTGGATAGAGTTAATTTTCATCACAGTGTCAAATACGGGGCTGTGTTTCAGATTTGTCCTGAACACAGGGCTGTTGATATAGAGATGTTTTTTGTTATTGCTGAGCAGAGCTTACAGAGACCCAAAGCCTTTTCTGCTTTTCATACTGCCAAGCTGGAGAGGAAGTTGGGGATGCCTGGGAGGTTGGGAGGACACATAGCCAGGGCAGGTGATCCCAACTGACCAAAGGGATATTTTAGACCATTTCAGATCATGCTCAATATTTGAAGCGGGGGAAAGAAGGAGGAAGGGGCAACACGTTTGGACTGATGATGCTTGCCTTCCCAAGTCTTCACAGCATCAAGTGTCATGGGGTCCTGCTGTCCTGGCGATGTCTGAACACCTGCCTGCCCATGGGAACCTGTGAATTTATTCCTTGTTTTTCTTTCCTTGTGTGTGCAGCTCTTCCTTCCCCCATTAAACCATGTTTACATCAACCCACAAGTTTTCTACCTTTTGCCCTTCCAGCTCTCTCCCCAGTCCCACTGGTGAAGAAGTGAGACAGTGACTGCATGATGCTTGGTTGCTGGCTGGGGTTAAGCCACAAAACCATGTGGACTTTTCAGACTTCTTGATATGTTCATTAGGACACTGATTGTTCAGCTGAAGGCAAAGCACAGGTGTATGATTGCTGCTCAGGTCCTATGCTGAAGGCCTAAGAGGAAGCTAAGAGATGTGTCAGTCTTAAGCCTTTGTACAGCACTGATTTCAAAGATATGGGAATACATCAAATATGTGGACTGAACTGAAAGACTAAGCTGAAACACACTTCAAAATAATCTGAAAGCCCAAAGAGAAGGATTTTGAGACACCTCTTTTGGTGGCAAAGTCTTCAACAATCTTTTATGATCAACTTAACAGCTTCCTAGAACGTACACAAAAAAAACACTACCCAGCTCCCACCATTAGAACAGCAGTTAGGAAACCATCACTTTTCCAAAAATTGGCCATAATTTAACAATTTTGTGACATAACTAAAGAAGTCCTTGTTTAAGTAATTTATCAAATGATATCAAATGGCCCCAAGCAACCCAGTCCAACCCCAGAGATGTGCCTGCTTTGAGCAGGTCTGACTACACACTGCCTAAGGTCCCTTCCAACCTAAATTACACCATGATCTTAGAGTGCAAACCACCTTGTTGTTCTTATAACTCTAACTTCTCAAACATTTCTTCCCTTATTCCAAGACTCCTAGCAGTAACACCTGCCAGGAAACCTATATATGTTCTGCTCCTAGCATAGGCTTTGCTTTCTCTATTTTAAATCCTTATATTTTCTTCCCAACCTCTCTGCTTTCTATTTGAAATGTCAACCATTGAAGCAGCATTTGCAGATGTTTTTTCATCAGAGCCCAGCAACCAGTTAGGCCCAGACTTGTAGCCTTATCTTTTCCAGCATGTGTTCTCCATGTATTTCCTCCAGAGATCCATCTTTCCCATAAAATACTGTGAAAATCAGAGAACAGCAGGCCTTAAACACACAGAAACATACTGGTGGACCTTGTAAAAGGGAAGGAAGAAGAACCAGAAAGAAATACAATGGGCTTCACTTTCAGAGTTTCAAATTTCGAATTTCTAATATATTCTTAGTAACTGTGTGTAGAGCAATTTTTTGCAAGGAGATTTTACAGTCCATAATGTCCCTGATAGAAACTGAGGGGAAAAAAAAAAGGAAGAAGTAGTAGGAAACAGAGTAAGTTATGGTAGGTTACACAGCCATCATGACTGAATAGTCAAAGCTATGACAACCATTTATCAAACTGGCACAGAAATAACAACACATATATCTTACCATAAACACAGTGTGGGAGAAGAGGCAGACAATAAAATAACGCAATGCTTTGCACTTTGGTGGCATAAACTGAAGATCTCCATCTATTTTACAAGCACGCATTTTAGCTTCAAGCCTAGAGTGCAAATAATGAATAGTTCTGTTGTCCTTTGTGCCGCTGAGTCACCACAAAAAGTTAAGAGGCTGATCTGCACATTACTGAAAACATCCAGCTCCATGCACAGTAAGCAAAGGAAGCCTGCGTTGCTGGCCATGGCAGAGCCTACTCCCAACAAGGCACGCAACCCAACAAGCAGAGCTGCCTCAGCTCCTCTGTGAGCCAAACTAAACTTTGAACTTTGAAACTAAACTTTGATCTCCCACTCCTTTTTGGAGTCAGGAACCGGCCATAAATTACTACCACTGCAACATACAGAAAGCCCAGGCTGTGATCGCTAAGAAACTGTTGAGAACAGATGTTCCAGGCTGGTGTTGTCCCACAAAACTTTATACATTTGCTCCAAAGTCCACCAGAACAACGCTTGAAAACAACTGATAAATTTTGGAAAAGGAAAACATGGCTAACAAAGCTTAGAGATAAAACAGCTCTCAGAGACTCAAAACTACCTGCAGCGACTAATTTAGGTGACAGACTGATGTGGCCAAGTGGCTTGCACTTCTCTCATCTTTTGTTGGACACAGATGTTTTTTTTTTCATCAGGCAGACCCAGGTGAAGAATTAGACACACATAGATCAGCTATGAACATGAAAATGGGCATCCTAACCATACCAGAATGGGCCACTAGCTAGGACTGAGGTGACCAGCATTACCCTTTGGGGTCCTGGGAACTCTTCAGTGACCTTTATTTGGATTGGTAGGTCAGCCCTTTTTTTTTTACAGTAATGCCAATTCAGTCATCAACAAATTACTCAGTATGGGAATACAGATGTTTTATAGAGTCTTATGTCTATTATTATTAATGTGCCAACATCATTACAATGTTTTTAGACCTGTTATCCAAAGCAGCTGACCTTCAATGTGCAGGATGTGCTAATGACCATACTTTGTGTGTATGTGTGTGTGTATGTGTAGGTTTAAAAAGTATCCTCTTACTGAAAATGTGTCACAGTGCAAAGCTGTAAATAACCTGGTGAAAAACTGGGCTAATTTGGAGTGGCAGTGAAACACAGGAAGTTTATGAATAATAAATAACATGTGGTGAAACAAGCTGGCAGTGAAACTTCCGGCTTTGCATATTGAACATGGTACTTCGAAGACAAAGAGGCATTTTGGGGAGAGGCAGATAAGATCTGGGAAAGGTTAACAAGCTGGTCCACAGGAGGAATAAAAAGATACAGCAGAATTGTTAATTATATTTTTAACTTTGAATGCTAGCCTGGTCTTTCACAACTCACAGCTTTGTGGGATGCAATCAAATATCTGTCTCCTATCACAAACACAGGGTAGAAAAGGTCCTTTCTTTAGAAGATGACATCCAAGATGAGGAAGAATGAACACCTGAAAGAGCTGTAGCAACACTTGAAGAATCATCCTGGAGAAGCCTTGCTGCCCACTTCTGGCAGTTGCAAAAAGGAAGAAGGAAAGAAACATCAAGAAACTTCTTGTACAGAAAAGGAACAATTTGCCACCAATGGAAGGTTTGCTTTTTCTACTCTAGCCATTGTAAGTTAAAGGCTGACTAATAAATTGATGTGTAAGGGCTTAGAACTTTTCTTAATTTTGTATTCATTTAGTATTAAATTAATGTTCTCAACATTCACAATAATAGTTCATTTTTTAAGGTCTTGACAAACCAGTTATGCAAATCACACATTTCCCTCACATGTAAGTTTATGTTGTGTGCCAGGGAGTAAGGCAGTTTGCCTATTCTACATTTAATTAGTTCATTAAGTGTTTATTTCCCACTAACTACATCTCCCCACCCTTCACACAAAGTGTGTCTGCCAGGGTCCTCTGGATTAACAGCTGGATTGAGAGTTTATATGTGCTTTCTGAAGCAATGTTTTGATGCTCAACAGAGATCCCAGGAGATGTGTGCTGTATTTTATAAAATCCCATGTGCCCTCTATGCATTCCCTTTTTAACAGTCATGGTGTGAGTTCTTTTCCAGACACCTGAAGATCCTCCCCAGCAGTCCAGGCACTCACTACAACCAGACCTGAAGTCACAGACCCTGAAGCAAAATCTTCACATGGCCACAGATCAGCAGACCAACATACTCAGACGTCAGGGTAAGGGACAGCCTGGGAAGAGGAAGAGTTGAGGATGACTGGGGATAACATACCCAGCCACCCGTTTCTCGACGGACACAAGAAGGCTGGTCAGGACTTTTGTGTTTTCTCACATACTCAGTGCTCCATAGGCCTTTTGTGAACAGGAGGGAGAGAGCAGAATTCCCTTGTCAGTGCGGTCCTGCAAGGCAGGATGGCACATCCCTTTGATACCTTTTGATACAGAGCCAATGATACTTCTGGCCGGTGCAACCATAGAGAGTGGACTCCAGGCAGGACAGCCTCCCACCAAATGTCCCTGGAGAACCACAGCCCCATGCAGAGCCCAAAAATCTCTCTCGGGGAGGAGCAGCTGCTGCAATGGAGGCCTGTGCCCATCTGCCCGAGATTACAGCAGGGTGCTGCTGCTCCTCAGGGAGGTGCCAAGAGGGCCTACGGGACAAAAAGGGCAAGGTCGCATCTCTCCAGAAAGCTAAACACCGGATAACGCCACACACACTTCCTCCTGCCACCAACAGGTGCACTTGCGCTGCTGGAAGAGAAAACGATTTGGAAAACTGCTTTCTCTCTCTCGCTTGCTCCCCTGAATGCTAATCAGCGGCGCCGGCTAAAAATACCCAGCAAGGCTGGCGTGCGCACGGCAGATAGGGAAAATGGGGGAGCTGAAAGGCTACAGCTTCCCGGAAGAGAAAGGGACTGGCGAGGAAGAGCCTTCCTCAAGACCCCCTTGCCGGACTTGCCCGCTCCGAGGCTGATGTTCCAACCTCTCCATCAGAAGGCCATCCCAGGTGCTCCCCGAGGAGTCGCCGGGCCACCCTCTACCGGGGCAGCTGGCGGCACCACCCCCAAACCGGCTTCCACCCCCGGCGCTGCAGGCGCTCCCGGACGGGGCGTCCCGAGGGTGCCGCCGTGGCCATTCGTCCCTCGAGCCCTGCCGCCCACGGGGTGCGATCCCACAGGTGCACGAAACAAAGGGCTTCTGGGGACCGCCGCCCCCGCGAGCACGGAGGGCCTGTGCCGGGCAGCACGGCGTGGAGGGCTCGGTCCACTCGCTGCATCAGAGCCGCCGACACACCGCAACGCGGTCACAGGGATGCACGGCGGCTCGCTGGCCTCCTGGCGAGCTAAAGAGCTAAGAAATAAATAAATAAAATTAGGAGAGGGAGAGAAGACAGGAACACGGAGACAAGCAGCAGTTCTCGGCAACGGAACCCGCGGGGGTGTTCAAACCCCCGCCACCCCCTGCCCCAGCCGCGCGTCCCTCGCTGCGCTCCGCGGTGCGGGGACGGCCGGAGGGCGATGTGCGGCCCCCCCGCGCCACGCGGGTGGGAGGGCGGGCTGGCCAGCTCCACCGCCCCCGGCCTCACCGGGGGTCGCACTCTCCCCCCGCCACCCGCGACGGCCCGGTGGGCCGCCCCCTCCGTCCCCCCGCCCGCCGCGGCTCCCATCCATAATTAATCGCCTCCCCGCAGCCGCCGCGATAAGAGAGGGCGGGCGGGGACGAGGAGGCGGCGGCGACCGGGAGGCGGTGGGGGGAGCGTTGCGCGCTCGCCGCGCCCGGCTCACTGCGGCCGGCAGCTGCCTGCCGTGCGGAGCGGAGCGGAGCGCAGCCGCCCCGTCGGGGAGCGCCGCGCTCGCATGGCCGCGCCGCGCCGCGCCGCCGCCGCCGCGGGGCCGGGGGGGGCCGCGGGAGGAGGATGAGGCGGACGGCGGGGCGGCGGCGGCGGCGGCGGCGCGGAGGATGAAGTGGAGCGTGCGGGGAGCCTGCGCCGCGCTCTCCAGCTGCCTCCTGCTCGCCTGCGCCCTCAGCGCCGCCGCCGTGGGCCTCAAGTGCTTCTCGCTGGGCTCCGAGCTCAAGGGCGAGCCCTTCCGCCTGGGCACCGCCGCCGGCGCCTTCTACTCGGGGCTGCTGCTGGCCGCCGGCCTCTCGCTGCTCGCCGCTGCGCTGCTCTGCTGTCGCCCGCCCGACGAGGCGCCCGTGGCGCCGGCTCCGGCACCGGCCCCAGCACCGGCACCGGCCTCTGCTTTGGCCCCGGCCGGGGACCCGGACCCGGCGAGCGGCGGCCCCGGCGGGGCGGAGGCGGCGGCCGCGCCGTCGGGGCCGGTGGAGAAGGCGTCGCCCGGGGGGCGGCAGAACTTCCTGCTTCTGGGGGTGCTGGTGTTCATGCTGGGCGTGCTGAGCGCCTTCGCCGGCGCCGTCATCGACGGCGACACCGTGTCGCTGGTGGAGAGGAAGTACTCGCACTATTGCCTGCTGCAGCCCGGCGGCGCGGCCCGCCCGCGGAGCGGACCCGCGGCCCCCGACGGCACCGCCGCGGCGCTGCGCTGCCAGAAGCTGCGGGACTACCAGCAAGGCTTGGTGCTCTCCACCGTTTTCAACGCTCTGGAGTGCCTCCTGGGCCTGCTCAACCTGCTCCTTGTCAAGAACTACAAGGCCGCGCAGCAGCGCGGACGGAGGCGGCGGCGGCGGCGAGCGGCCCCGCCGGCGGCAGCGGCGGGCGGGCGGCGGCGGCGGCGGAGGGGCGGCGGCGGAGGGCGGCGAGCGCCGCGCCACAGCCAGGGCTCCCTCTTCTCCGGCGGCGAGCCCGAGCTCAGCCCCGGGGATTGCCCCTTCCAGGCCGTCTCCTACATTAACGTGGGCGTCTTCCACGTCTTCGACGAGGCCGGCGTGGAGGTGCACTGCGGCGGACATCCCTCCGTCGAGCTGCCCGGCTACTCGCCCATGGACCCCGAGCTCAACGCCTCCTACCCCTACTGCTATCCTCTGCCCAGCGAGCAGCCCCCCGCCTACGAGGAGATCTACCCCGGGGAGCCCTGCGCTCACGGCACCTAGCGCCGACCGCCGCCGGGACACCCGGCTCCCCGCCCGGCCCCGGGATCGCCGTGACATCCGGGAGCGGGCCCGCCAGCGCTTCGCAGCCGCGGGGCTCGGGGACAGTTCCCGCGCCACCGACGGGATGGTCCCGCCGCCGCGGGCGCAGCGGGACTCGGGCGGCGTGCCGCCGTGCCTCTGGCTCTGCGGAAGCTTTTCCTCCCTCCTTCCCTGTCTCCCCTTCTTTCCCCCCTTCCCTCCCCCACATCGACCCTTCGTCCGCCGGCGGCTGAGTTTTCCGAAGGCTGCGCAAGAAACGCCTAAGGGTTGGTTCCTCCCGTCGCCTCTCCTCTGTAGCCAAGTTTAGTTCCCTTCAAGTGATTCATCAGTCTCCAGCTTTAGCAGTCCAGAGTTACCCATTTATGATAACCAGCCAGTGTAAGGAAAAGGTGTCATGAAGCTTCTTTACCTCTCAAAAGAGCTAAATTTCTAAACAACGCAGAGACATTTGTGTCACGTTTACTAGAGGTGTATTGGGGATCTTTAACGTTTACACTACTCCTTGGGAGAATTGAGTTCTGTTTTAAGATTTAGTGAGTTAAAACATTCGTTGGTCTTGTAAGATGCACATTGAGAAAAACCTGCACTTTGAAAAAGAAACAGGAAAAAAATCAACAACGTTTTTGTACACTAACGTGCCTGCTTTTGTTGATAACTTCTTACTGTAAAAGCTTTCAGAAGTCTATAGTGAAAATGTTTGGTAAATTCACTGCAGTTTAAAATTGATGATTAGTTCCTTTACTAAAATAACTGAGATGTTGCTAGGATATGGCAGTTAAAAAGGAAGTCCAAATGTAGTACACATTCCTTTTTGTAAACAGGTTCTGTGTTTTTAATGCAAGGCAGGATTTCTTTTTGTTTTGCACAGGTGAAGGGTATAATTCTATTTTGTACAACTACATGGTTTACCTTGTAAAGAGTTCCATTTTACCTGTTACAATTCATCAATCTGGTAAGCTTGAATATTAAAAGTTTTATTTGAAAAATATATTTATTGTAAACAGCCTTAACTGGTGCAGTAGTCACAGTTTTAAAGGATAAAAAAAAAAAAAAGATAAACCATCCTGGAAGACATCTTCCAAATGTGTTTTCAAAACAATATTTATACTCCTATTTTAAAGCAAGGATATTTTTTGTTTGTTTGTTTGTTTTGTTTGTTTATTTAAAGAAAGGCCAGTCTAATTTCTTTAAAGGGAGAGGGGAGAAGGATCATATGCTATTAACTCTTTGTGAACTTTGAGGTATTAAAAAGGGTTTCTGCAAAGAGAAGAAGTGCTAAATCCTCCTTTTGGATTCTTTTGTGGTATGCCAGTACCAGACAGTGTAAAAAAGTGCTAATTAAAGAGAAACAGATGCAGCATATTTTATTACATCATTTGAGAATAGACAAAGGCTTGATTTCATGTGTCACGAAGAACCAAAAAGCAACTCTCCTGGTTACATTTGGCTCAATACCCCCCTCCTCCAGTTAAGGCATATTGCAATGAAGTATTACAAAATAACCTTTTTGTTATTCCTGTGTTTGGAGCCTGCTGCATAATGCCAGTGTATCAGCTACCCAGGGGCTGGGGGGGGTGGGGGGAAGGTGGAAGAGGAGGGGAGACAGAGTGGAGAGAGAGTTAAAAGTATGCAAAGGAACTGTCTATTTCTGTGGTTCATGGAAAATTATTTTGAACTTTTTAGCTGCAGAGAGGCTGACGTAATTTGCAGCCTTAGAACTGAGGAGAGAGAGATTTGATTTGAAAATATTCAAATATCTCTGCACTGTTGTTTTCTAAAATGTTTTGACTTGCACACTTTGTATAATCTAAAATGCAGAATGCCTGAAAAGTCTTAAAGTTGCAAACTGATCTCTGTGAAGCTCACAATTAAAGCTCCAATCTAGAGAAGAGAGTGAAAAGCAGCAGTTGCCAATTTGTCAAGTAGTTCTAAATAGCAGAAATTTAAAATAGAGCTCCTTTTGGCCAGCAGATTTTCTGGTGTGGAATGCCAGTCTAAAACATATGCCCTAGCTAAGTCCCATTTTAGTACTGAAGACTGGTTTTATGCTGCCTCTCTGCAGATGCACCTTCTTAACCCCTTATGGGAAAGTGGGAAGTCCTGTAATCTTTGCCTATGACATTGACTTAGGCACAAGACCAATTCCATAGCATACTTTATTGCTCATACAAACAAGATTTTGCAAAATGAGTAACTAAAGCAGGGGGGCTAAATCCTTAGGTAGGTCTCCAATTGAATGAGTTTATGAGACAGCATAGTACCTGATACTGAATTAAATGGGAACTGCTAGACTGCAGAGTGATTTTGAAAAAAAGACAAACCAGCTAGGTGCCTAAATACAGATGCAGATGTGTAATAATAGTTTTTGGTTTTTTTAAAAATTGGCTATATACATTGTAGTTCATGGAAGTTGTATCCTGGTTTTACTTAAGGAATTGATTTTTGTCATAAAAAGACAACATTTTACTTAAGATAATTATTTTAGGAATTATGAACTAGACAATTCTGAAACTCCAGATGTTCCAAAGATCAGTGCTCAGGGAAATAAATGGAAAGTCAAGAAAGCTACCTATTATACTCAATTGTTTAAATGTAAACAATTTTAGACTATGGATTTTTAAGATTGTTAAAGTCATAACTTTTTTTTTGTATGTATGTGTGTGTACATGCCAGTGTAAGTGTGTTTGTGTTTTATTTAAGTCTTTTCAGGATGCCATTGAATTAGAATATTTATTTGTGGCTCAGTTTTAGTTCCCAAATTTCTACTTTTCTTCATTTGGGCTTTTATCCCCTGGAAAAGTTTAATTTAGTGGTGGACAGATTGCCAGAATAATGTCCAAGTCAGACTCCCACAGAAGCCAGTAGGCGTCGTTTCATTGACTTCAGTGGATCTGGGCACAAATTATATGTAACACCTACTCTAAATAATCTTCAAAGTAATCTTTATCTTCTGGCATGACAGGATGCAGCAGTGGCATATTATTTCTCAGTTATTTGTGACTTGTATGGATAGCAGTATTAAGGGAGGTCACCTATGGTATTATTCACATGTTTTTAAAAGCAGGGAAAAAAAATTGGCAGGCAAATTGACCAAACAAGCCATGTTTTATTAAAGATGGTATGTTAGTGTTTCAGGTATCTGGTGACTAACTTTTCTGATAAAACATGAAACACCACACAAATTTATTTCTCAGTGAGAAGAAACTCATAAACACAGGATATGAGATGAAGCTTCACAGGCATGATTGCAGTATTGTGAAGCTGTTTTTAGTAAACCTGAATCATCATTCTATCTTCTGAGCAATAATGTTGGAGCGTATAAACTATACTGTGCCGAAATTGAAAATAGGCTGGTGTGGGAAGAATTGGATCTTGGGTTAATTACATGAGAGGACTCATATTGTCCCTTTATTTCCCATTCTCCATCACAGGATTGTCAAGGTGAATGCAAACCTGATCAATTTGTGTCACTGAAGGGTGATAACTGCAAGGCTTCTGCCTTAAGTAGCAAAACCAGGGAGAATGAAAGAGAAACATGTGTGTGCTATCAAATCTCCATTTTGCCTACCTGAAATAATGACAAGGCTTCTTTTTGCCCTGTGTCTTGTTGTTTTACTTTGCTTCCAGCTTTACTCACATCTGTTCAAAGGGTAGGAAGAATAGGCTCAATGCTACTGTTTTTGTCACAGTGAAATACTGATTTAGCAGCAGACTGATCTCAGATTTCCTGTCCCTTCTGCAAGGTAATAGCGGCTGGTCAAGGTCTGAAACGGTGGAAAATCAAGACTGCTGTCTTTGATGAGACAGGATTTGCCTTCATGTGGAAAAAATGTATTCCCACCAGCCTATTAGCAATTCACATGAATTATTTTCACACTCCAACATCCTTGCTTAAATCTTACTTATACTTTGCATTGTAATTGACAGACAGAATATACATGAATCTAAAAACAGGGAAAAAATTATGTTAGAGGGAAATTGTATTAAAGTAGTACAGATTTTACTCAAAGTTTGCTTTCACTGTAGGACTTCTTTGGTTCACCAAAAAGCGCTATGGCGGCTGGTATAACTTAGATATATTTCAGACATACTGTTTAATAATCAGAAAAGGTTTCTGAATGTTCACATGAGAATGGCAATCTGTTTCTGCTTTTGGATATACTACATATGAGAACCTTTTCTTCATTTTGCCATTTAATCCAAGATTGATCCTCAAGAAAATGTCAGTAATTGATCTTGTAACTTTAGGATCAATAAAATAAGTTTTAAAGCACAGCATATCCTCTAAGAAAAGCCTAATGCTCTTCATTTCATATTCTTTATTGTCTTAGGCGGATGTCTAATAGTACAACTGCAACTAGTATTTAATTACTATTTTCATTACAAAAATTTGGTTTTCAGAGACTTACAACAGGTACAAGTGGAACCATGATATAAAATTCCTGGTTTAACTGTGAAGTTGAGTCCATTCCCGTAAGTCAGGTATTTCTCAGTTACAAGATGTTAAAATATTTTAGATAAATTCTGCTGGTAAAAATCTGTTTGTTTCATATGATGGCACTCTATACGTGTGCTAGAGTTACCTCTCCTTAATTCAGGCAGATATTTCCAATTAAAATGCATAAGGGTAAGATTCAAATTCGTCACGATCACTGTCCAGTTTTTAAATTTCTTAATTATCTCTCAGTAGTTAATGGCATGGGACTAGGGTTCAGTGTATGTTCCAGAATCAGCAACAGCTCGTCTAATAACAGTTTATCAGGTAACAGATGGACTTCAGGAAACCCACAGGCTAATGGAGTGATGGGGGAAAAGCTTCAATTACCTGTTGCTACAATTCAGCATACAGTGTTTCCTGCCCCAAACCAAATAACTAGAAGAAATCTGAGATTTTGAGTTGGGGTCATTGTGTATTCTCATTCTTACAATACCAGTTCTGAAATTCTTTCCTTGCACAGCTTATGAAGAGTGGAATCCTCAAACTGGTGTTCTGAAAATCAGATTTAAATGACTGCCTCGGTTTCCATTGACCAGGTGTGCTATGTGCTTTCCAGCCAATGTTCAGGCACATGGTGAAGTTCATTTGAAGTTTATGGCTGTGTCTCCCTGGTATCATCCTAGATAGTCTGTAACTGAGGATCAAGTCATCTAAAAAGCCATCAGACTCTCTTAGGTGTATTTCCTTTACAGAAGAAAGCCCTGCTGTCCTCTTTCATTCCTTCTTCAGACCCAAACGCCTTAAACTTCAGTGAATTTACCTTGAGGCAGGAGTGGAGATGACATTACAGTTTACCACTACTTTGGTTGTGGAATTTTAGATATTTGGAAGACCTCCTTAAGCTTTGTGGAAGGAAACACTTGTAGTGAAAAACACATACTGACTCATCACCAGATCACAGAAAAGTCAAGTGTAGATGTATTCCCAGAGCAATACAACAAAGCAGAAGTTCCCAGGGCTTCACTTAAGGATTACTTCTGGTACGGATCTGTCTGATGGGGAAGTTCATTTCATGGTCTTTGCAAATGAATCATTCGTTTCACTTCAGCAGGTAGGACTTAAACACCTACTAAGTACCTCAAGCATCCTTGCCAGTTTGTTGCCTCTGTGGCCTTTGTCAGCATAGGATAAAGAGAAGTGTGGGAGGAGAGAAAGTTATCATGATCCTCTTAATGGGTTCAGAGGACTAAACGTTCCAAAGCATCCATTGGTTTTATATTAAAATTTGAGAATGGAAGAATACCTACAATATCTAAAAGGATTGTTTTCCAGGGTTTGTATTTTTGGAAACCTAATACTTAGGTTTAGAGAAGATTCTTTCAGAATTTTCTTTTTCTCCCAGGTTCTACATTTTAAATGAAAGCTCATCTCACAAAAATACTCAGTGAAATCTCCAGGCATTAAAATTATTAAATTTAGGGAGATTAAGGAGAGCTGTCCTACAAATTACTGAGTGCCACCAATTCCTGTAGAGGTCATATAAGGAATTTGACACATGGTGTGGATAAGCCTTTATTTGCCTATGTTCAAATTCTGGCATTTCCTCACAACTGAAGGAGGCAACGGCACAAAGCTGTGCTACAAAAAAGAAAGTTCCAGACAACAGGACAGTTATGGGTTCTGGATGAGGTATGTACAGTCTCAAGGTCTATGCAGCTGACATCCATTCATGATTAAAATGTATGCTCTCACAAGGGATTGTCAGTGGTGGATCTGAGTAGAGGCTGATCTTGCTATGTCTAGGTCCAACATCTAGAAACACGGAAAAATCCTACCAAAAGAAGCTTATACTCTCACTGGAAAGGAAAGAGCCACTGAAAAATTTCTATTTCCTTGCATTTTTGAATATTTACCATTTCCTGAATGACACAGAAGCTACTGGTGTATGCAGATCATCTAAATTAGACTCCTGGGAAAATAGGAAATGGAAATTTAAGTGTTGAAAATTACTTAATCTGTTCAAAACCTTTTGATGTGTAATCAAAAGTTATGTTAATTCCAGTAGCATATCTTCCTGACCTGGGCACTCAAAATTGCTAGAACTGGAAAAATTACTACCACCAAAATAAGACTGGAAGATTAAAAAAAAAAAAAAATCATATACTACTTTCTGATTCATCTTTTGCTCTAAATCAAAAAGAAAGAAATTCTGATATATCTCTTTGTTGCTAAGAAATATCGTTTGTTATCCTGAATGGAACATAAGGGTGCTTCTCTCAACAAACTGGGAGAAGATAGCTGCACAGAAATGCATTTGGCTAGCACAGAGACTTCTTTTTCAATGAAGTCCTTGGAGAGCTACCAGAAATATATTGAAAGGCACCATCATCATCCAAGTTTGCCTAGACCATTGTTCAGTGCATTGAGCTTCATGTTCCCCTAAGCAATGAGCTTGTCTTGTCAGTGGGAACTGGCATCTGTCTCTTGTGAGGCACTAACCCAGGACCTGGACATGTGCAGGGAGCTTCTGACCCCCCAGGAGTCAGTGAGCTGTGCATGTGGTGAGGGCAGGTAAGCTGGGTGTGCACAGCCCAGGTGAAACGCCGTGCTGTGTTACAACAACGAGGAAAGCAGATTGCTGTCACAATGCCAAGTTCCAGACCAGTTACGCAGTGGTCCTGGGGTGTAGCAGGACCTTGGCTGCATTTGGGGAGCTGCTTCTGGGTCATTTCTGCCTAAAGCAGGTTGTTCAAGTCAAGTGAAATGGGACAATACAGCAACAAATGTCTTTATGACTACCCCCTCCCTCCCCCTCCAACAAAACTAAAGTGATCCAATTGCTGACCTTCACAACAGAGGTGTTGTGTCTTGGGTTCCATATTTTGTCCTCTGGTCTCTCTAGCAGCTTCTCCAAAGGAACAGCTCAGGAATGCCAAGTGCACACTGTCTGTTGCCTCTTTTCTTAGGAGGAGAGCCTGCTAATGGTGTACTGAATTACTCAATCAGCTGCTGGGGCAATAAATAGAAATGAGCTACAAACGATGTTTGGTACATTACAGGAGCTGTGATCTACTCTGGGCTGTCCTTCACTGAAGGGTTGTGGCAATTCTTATCTGCTTCAGGTCTGCAAGATCCAGAGATTCAAGAATGAGAGTCCCTCTTGGAAGTTTTCCTGAACAAATTTATCTCAAAAGTCAAAAAGCAACTGTTCCCGTGTTTCGGTAAATGCATCTTGGCATCCAAGCATGAAAAGAAAAAGAGCATAAACAGGGCAGAACTGTTGATTCATTCATAGTTCATTAATTTTTCATCAAGGGCAGCAAAAAGACAAACATTAGTGTTAACATCTCAGATTCAGAGAATTGCTTCATTGTAAGAGGTTTTGAAGCTGACTGATAAGGAAGCAGCAGAAAGTACACCTAAAGAAAACGGATATTTTGCAATGCTGCTGTCAGACCATTCATAATGTTAGCGAAGGCTAACAAGAACATGAATTTCAACTTCCTTTGTACATGCAGCTTGAAATGTTCCAAGTCTCCAGATGCTATTCAAAAACTTCTACACATGACTAGACTAGACTTGCAGTGCAGTACCTTCTGTGTTCATAGCTGCATTTTGGGACTTTTCAGTTGCTTGTGTGTGTGTGTGTGTGTGTGTGTGTGTGTGTCAAAAACGTGAAAATGTGTATGCTGCCTGTGGACAGATGGCCATCCTAATCTTCCCTACTGCTGCTGCAGAGCCGAGCTCACCCGTTCTGTTTGGCACAGCAGCAGAACATCAGAGCACCCTCACTCAGTCTCTGGACCTCGGCAGCAGTGCAGGCACTGCCAGCATCGTGGAGCCACACCTGACTCTTGTCCCATCACACTCCAGTGGGGGCCCCAGTGGAACCTGCAGGTCTGTGGATGGGAAGATACCACCACTGTTTTTTTCTCAGAAAAAAAAAGCAAGCAGGGTACTGTTCAGATCTTCAGTTTCTCACTTCACACAGCAGGCCCCTGATATCCTCAGCACCAGAGAGCCTCAGTGCACCCAAGGGTGCAGCACGCCAGGTCAGGTGCCAAAAATAATGCCTTTCCTTCCTGGAGGAGAAATTGCTGTCACGAGAACACACAGAAGGGAGATCAAAGCACTGGTGTCCCTAACTTATAGAGCTGTGTAGTTTGAGATAGAGAGGGCCAAAGTGCTGTCCTGTGATCCCCAGCCCCTACAGCCTATCACCTGATGCGTATTGATACATGGGGAAGCAGGGGGAGCAGAATGGCAATCACATTTAACCAGTTAAATTAAATAGTAACGGGCAAGCTAAGGGGCAGATACAGACTTAAAACACACAGCGGCAACCTAATCCTCATCCTCCCCTCTCCTGGGCACATACCTGGAGAACTTCAATAAGTAGGGATTTTGTGAGGCAAAGTTTTAATTGCATCAAGTGGAAAGAACACTCCTGTTTACAGTGGAAATGTCAGGGTATTTCCCGCCAAAATGGTCACTTTGTTACAGCAATATGGAAGCCCAAAAGAAATTCCCAGGAAAGGTAATTCAAATGGAGACATCCAGCTAAAACCCACGTAAACAGAGTAGAAGCTGATCGCTTAAAATTTCACACTTCTTTCTTTTGGAACAGTCACGTCATTTTGTTCTTTACATTTTCAGCTCCAGCTCCCAGGAAAGATAGAAGCTTGTAGGAGGCAGACACTGATAAAGGCTGTACTGGCAAAGTGTCAGGTAAAGGGAAACCATTTTTACATTTCTGCTCTGACAAGAGAGGACAATATATTCTAGCCTGAAAGCTTAGATGGCAGAAGCAGCAGTGATTAATTGCTCTAATTAGGGCTCCAAATAGGAAAGAGCGAGTTTCCTGAGCTATTGCGTGCTAAATTTCCTCGCTTCTATGAATAACTGTATTGCTCAGAGGAGATGGGCATCAGAGTGCATCATCAGAACAAACATTTACCCACTTCAACCTAGAAATACCACTACAGCCTCAACACAAATAACTAAAGCAAAGAGACAACAGGCCATTTTGGCACCGAGGAGGCAACATAACAGTTCGGTTCATCTTCTTCCCTAAAGAGATCATAGGTCAGAGAATCACAGAATCACGGAATGGCCTGGCCTGGGAGGGACCTTAATGACCAACTAGTTCCAACACCCCTGCCATGGACATGGAGACCTTTCACTAGACCAGGATGCTCAGAGCTCCATCCACCCAACCTGGCCTTGAACATTTCAAGGGATGGGGCAGCCACAGCTTCTTTGGGCAACCTGTTCCAGTGCCTCATCACCCTTCCAGTAAAGAATGTTTTCCTTGTATCTAATATAAACCTACTCTCTTTTAGTTTGAAGTCATTTCTCCTTGACCTGTCACTACATGCTTCAGGAAATATCTCTCCCCTTCTTTCTTGTAGGCTCCCTTCAGTTACTGAAAGGCCACAATCAGGTCACCCTGAAGTTGCCTCTTCTCCAGGTTGAAAAATCCCAGTTCTCTCAGCCTTTCCTCATAGGAGAGATGCTTCTTTCCTCTCATCATTTTGGTGGCCTCATCTGGACTTGCTCCAACATATCTATGTCCTTCCTGTGCTGGGGACCCCAGAGATGTGTTCATGTACCCAAATGCTTGCATGAGGAACTGCACTGAAAATGGATGACCTGCTGATCTACCACACCACCACTTCCTGGTTTCAGTGAACTATGTATTTCTGCTGGCCACCAAAGCATTAACGGGAAATTTTTCTGGAACAGGGCTGGTATCTTAATCCTTGTATGTTCTTCACTGAATTTTATACCCTTCCACCTCCACCTGCCTTTCAGCCACCAGTGGATAAATGTCAGGTCCTGATTCTGACCTCTTTGATGTGGACAAATGGAAATAAAATCACTACAGTCAATAGAATTAAACAAAAAACTACCTCATATTACCAGGAGAGAAGATCACATAAAGTGCTGACTGTCAGCTTTGCAAAATGAATTATGGGAAATTCTGAGTACATTTCTTTTTTAAAAAGCTGGATAGTGTTTAGCAAAAAATACCCCACAACATTATTGTTGGAATATATCCTACGCAGCCCAGGAGTCAGCCAACTTTAGCAACACTCTTCTGTCATATGCAGGAAAAAGCTTTTGCTTCATCTGAGTCCAGCTGCTTCTTATTGACAATCAGATGTACTGGCACAGAGAGCATCTAATCTGGATTGTGGCCATCTACAAGTAGCTAGAAGCACACAAATAATAATGGTTCATCATTGCACACTGATTTATATGAGGAGGACAGTGATATGCATATGTCCGTTATTTTTCTTTCAGTCTTTGTTTGAACTCCTCACTTGCCTGATTAATAAAATGCGTTGATGGAGGCCACCAGGAAAGGAGGAACTTAGTGTAGGTGCATGCCAGCAGCACTTCACATTCAGTAAGTACAAGGTTCCTTTCCCTGCCTGTGCCTGTCAGAGGAGTTTCTACAGTGCTACATCACCAGAGAGCCCGCCATCAGGGCTGCAGAGGATTGCAGGCTGGTCTGAGAAATGTTCCTACTGGTGAAGCAAAGCAGAGCAGAAATACGCAAAGCAAGCCTCACTGCTGATTGTACCCTCTCATTTGTATGCTCAACACTCTTCCAGTAATGAATCATCAGCCCAAGTTCTGCTCGGCTCATCATGGCTGGAAATGCTGCAATAGCACCAGACTGGGTGGGGGGACACAGATTCATCTCCAAATGACCGAGCAGGGGAAGTATGAAGCTGGCAAAATTATACCTTGCTGTTGTTGAAAGTGTCATAATATACAGGTATCCGTAGCAGGGTTGAATAGAGGAGAGATACACCATGACAAGGTGTCTGCAGTGCGATGTGCATCAGTGGTGAAGCAAATGTTATTCCCCTTTTGTCAGAGTACTCTAGAGAACAGCAAAATTACACAGCTATGTCCATGCTTCCTTTAGTGAGGAAAACTTTTCATGTCAAGACAGGGGAAAGCAACATGTGCCACGGGGAAAGAGAGCACTCTATCCCTTTCCAATCATGCAAACAATCTGGGAAAAAAACACAGTGTTTTAGACAAAATGCTTCATACATTCCCAACCAGGAAGGCACACTCAGTTTCAGGTGTCTGCAGCACTCGCTTTAACACAGTGCCTGGAAATTGCACCCTGGTGAGCAACAGAAGGGAACTACCAGTCCTATGGACACCCGGGACCACACCTGGAACCACCTATGAACTTTTCCTAGTGATCCCATCTCTGGAAAAAGATGCATCTGTGCCTTCCAGGAACAAAGGTTACATGTGGAGATAACAGAGCTACACAGCAGGGTTTTTTTTCCCCAGATTTTATGATAAGAGAGCAAGGGAGTTTTTTGTTAACAACTCAGTTTTGGTTACAGAAGTTTATGCATCAGCCTAGCCAAGTGAAAAAAAGCAGAGGACTGGAAGAACTGGAGGGAAACACCAACTCTCAGGTACTGCTTTTAGCCAAAGTTGAACTCATGCAAAATTCGCCCTGTCTTGGTGCCTTTCAGGGGAATAGCATCAGGTGAACAAATCCCAAATGTAGAGGAAATTAAAGATGCCCTGATGCCATATATAATAAAGGGGAGACATGTCTAAGCAAAATTTCAATATTAAAAATCTAAAATCAATCTTGTAAGGTGACATTTCAACATGGAGCCATTTGTCTCCAGTGTCAGTGGTCTCTAAGTTCCTGGAGGATCTTAGTAACTTCTTGTTTTAGGGAACTACATTAGGCCTTTGAAAGCTTTGTCATCAAGGAAATTTGGGATCCTTTATAAAGGCAGTCCTGAGAGAACATAGATAGTAAGGATTCCTGCTCTGTCACGATACACTTACAGTAGAGCAGTAAGAGGAACAATGGCAGGATCACATACGTCATCTTCAGAAACAAGGAAACATTATATTTGGATAAAGGGATGATTAAATGAAGATAGAGAAAGAGGAAAGGAACTTGAAAAGGTGGATTTTTAGGAGAGCAGGGGTAACAGAGAAGTCACAACAGCTTTATGCTATAACATACACAGACTGGCCATGCATCTCAGTTAATGACCAGAGAAGTATTTCCTTCCTCATGGATTGACCACGTGCTTCCTTAGACTACAGCTACTCCTTTTCCTCTATTTCAGTTCCAGAAATTGCTGCCTTTGCCATTTTTGCTGCCTGGCAGTATTGTGGAAGGAGGTAACAGCTCTCCATACCATTACAATCAGAACAGATAGTGCCCATGGGCCAATAGCCCTGCACAAACACATTAGCTCCAGGAACTAAGACACTTCCTTTTCCTGCTATATTGTTGCTAGGGAGCTCCTGAGGTTCCCCTGGATACCATGCAAGGGATAATAAAATGCTGTCATCTGTCTGAACTGAACAGTAACTGCTACCATCAGTTTCTCTTGTGTTCTCTCCTTTTTTTTTTTCATTTGCTTTACCCCTCATTTGTCCCCAAAACCAAGGTATTGCCTAGGGTTGGTTTGGCACAGGCAAGAGAGCAATAAAACCATGTACATTCAGCCTTGCTTACTGTGCAGACACTGAAGCAACACTGAGCTGCTGTGCATGTCAGCAGCTTAGTCCAAACCTGTCGGGAGAGGCAGGGATGTGTTCAAGGCTGTGACCTAATGCTGACGTCGAGCCCAGGCCCTCATTACATAACAAAGCAGCACTTCCAGGGTGCATCCACTGCACATCCTTGCCTCTTAGTCACTCTCCTTGCTTGCCTGAGGTATCTGCTGATGTGCACCTCAAAAATGCAAGTAGCAAATTAGATTTTGAGTTGAAGTCAAAGAAATAAATACCTTTTTGTGAATCATTCTGACCCATGTGTTGCCTGTGAAGACACAGGCTAGGGAACATCAGGACTGAAGCAGAAGAAGGAAAGTCAGATTGGCTGGAATTATGAAGTAAAGCCAGAAAGGGAAAAATGCTCCAAGTACAGCTGTGATACCTCTGCCAGCAAAATCTGAGGAAGATAGTTTCATCTGTTGGATTTCCAAATGAGCCAAGATTCAAACATGCAGCACCACTGAAGTCTTGTTCATGTACCTTTCAGCTTCCTGAAAATCTCATTGTTTTTCTATACCCCCAATATTTCATGTTCAAATCACGGCACAGATCCTATCTGCAGAATCTGCATGACGAAAAAAACTGCACAACCAGAACAGCAGGTACAGACAGTCACTGTATCAGATCTAGCTGAGACCAGGTACCAACAGTGATTCATCATGTCAGCTTAAGCAATAATAAAAAACATCTGCCCAAGGCTCTCAGTGGCCGAACACATCACAGGTATACTAAAATCTCAGCAATATTAAAATAATTGTACTAGCCAGCCCCAAAACCTCCTTGACAATCATCCATTGTTACTGGGGCCACCTGTAGCCCTTTTGTGAAAGCAGATATGCACATCTCCAGCCTTTCAGTGAAAGCAAAACTGCCTATTCTCAACAGGTACTGCTACTGGCATCCCCAGTGAAAATTAATTTCCTGGCTCCCTTCCAAGAAAAGTGAACCTTGGAGTCCCCAAGAGCAGCCAGAGGATAGGTGGGGACCAAGGTGGTGTGACCTCCTGTTCAATGCATTTTTCTAAATCAGAACAAAGATGCTGAGTGACTGATATTTTGAGCATTTGTTTTTCTCTGCTTTTCATATGCTTTTCCTTCACCTGTGAGAGGAGTTCCTGTGGTTCTACTTTTGCAGCAACTTGCCCTGCAGAAGAATGACATCAGTCCTCACCTTCGGATGGCACTGGCACAGAGAGCCCAGACCTTGGAGTAGAAGTGGGATGCAGCAGTTAGCCCAGCTTCTGCCTAGTTATTAACTGCTGGCCATAACACCAGTAAGCTTCTGCTGGTGCTCCAGAGGTGCAGGCTGGTTTGTCAGGTGCAGAAGGAAGGGAATACCAGGTCAGAGATCAGAGACCATCCTGAGCTGACGGTGTCTCTCAGCAATAAAAAGTGGGTGCCACATCAGGATCACATTGCAGCCAAGCCCAGCAGGGTGTGTGGGGTGACACCCTTCCTCCTCAGGGCCAGCGGGCAGGCAGAGGCCCTGAGCTCAACAGGAGACACCTACCTGCTGCTCTCAGGTCTGCCTCAGTCTCTGGCAGTGCATTCACCAGCTGAAAGATCCAGAGCAGCAACTGAGATAGATTGCCCAAATCCATCTCAACAGTTATTCAAAAGCCAAGGGAGATACTGGGAGGAGGTCTTGACTTCTTCAAAGGCAGAGAGACTCTGCAGGGAGACCTAACGAATTACAGGACTGGGCAATCACCAACAGTGGGACGTTTAACAAGGGAAGGTGCTAATTCTGCACATGGGACATGGCAACCCTGGGTGTATGGACCGATTGGGGAACAAGAGGGTGGAGGGAAGCTCCATGGAAAGGGCCCTGGGGGTTCTGTTTGATGGCAACCTGAACATGAGTCAGCAGTGCCCTGGCAGCCAGGAGGGCCACCCGTGTCCTGGGGTGCATCAGGCCCAGCATCACCAGCCAGGCAAGGGAGGGCATGGTCCTTCTCAGCACCAGCTCATTTCTCTTCCCTCCAGGCAGCTTCTGGGCAGAGCATTTGTTCTCACCATAAGCCATACATACCCACAAATGTAAACTAAGCAAGGACACCAGATACAGCAGGACAAGATGGCCCATTCTGTCACCACAGGTGCCCTGTGGTGCTGATAGGGCCCATTCTTACTAGATTCTGCCCCTTTAAGTTCTGGTCACCACATTCACACCACTCTTAATCTGCAGGGGATGAATCAACTCTGCCTCTTCCTCGGGCACCACAAGCAACAGTGCAATAGCCCACGCTTTGCAAACCACACGGGCCCAGCAAAGCCTGGCTTTTCACAGACCGCAAATTGAACTGCAAAGGATTGTGTCAATAGAGAGACATGAAACCCTCATCCTTTGTGGCCCCCTTGTGCCCACCCTTTGGGGATAATAACTCAAAAATGCAAAACCAAAAATTAAACCTTATGGCCATGTTCTGAATTAAAGATATGATCCTGGCAGTGTTGAATTAAGTGCTACTTTTCGCCTCCTCTTCACAGAGCCTTAAAGGACAAAAAGGTGATGGCAGTTCATCCACTTCTCCCTCAAACACCAGCTTCAGGGTTGTGATAAAAGAAAAAAACCCAAAAAAACCAATAACAAAAATATCTGTACAATGAACTGATTTTTTTATACTTTCCCTCATACCACCATCGACAAAAATGGCTCCTGAGAATACAACACCAGGAATTCCCTGCAGAGAAGGAAACCCAGGCCTTTGTAAGTGTTATTAACACTCATGTCAGGACTGCCCTGAACTTCTCTCTGCTTTTATCACCCTCAGCCTTATGCATCATCTCCCATCCTGTTTGCTCAGCTAGGCACATCCTTGATCTGTGTTTCTGAGATGATGCCACCTCACAAGGCCAGGAATAATCAGTGGTACATACACAGCATAACCTAAGTTAAGCATGTGAGTTGGAAGCATGTACTCTGCAGTCATTAGATAGAGAAAAAGGCTCTTTCAAAGCTCAAAGCAAGGCAAGGAACCTAATTTAGCTGCACTGAATTGCCCTCTGGAAAAGAGCAAGGTGCTTGATGATAAATCAGGAAGATAATCTCTCTAGATAGTTGAGGATTTACCAAATATACCCAAAATTATGTGGCATGTGAGCTCCCAGGCACAGGGACCGCACCGAGTGCAGAAATGGAGACTGGCTGCACTGCAGGAGGCTGATGGAGAGCTCGCCCATGGGTTGGAACACACTGCTGCTCAGGGGCAGCTATGGTCTCCCAGAAATCAAGAGGGGAGGGCCACTTGCAGCCCTCGATGCCCCAGTCCCCTGGGACGGTCAGCAGGTGCCCAAACATGGCCAAGTCTGTTAGCATTTTCATTTTCCTGAGCTCCCGCTCAAGGGAGGTCTGTGCTGCAGCACATGCCATCACACAGAGCCTGGAGATGAGCCCTGCCAGCAGGCAAAGCACAGCCTTGCTCCTGCTCAGAGGCTGCTCAGAGGGTGGTTTCCATTACTGCCTGACCCCCGCGGGCAGGGAAGTGGAGTAATTCAGCTGCTTGGCTAAAAATAGGAGTGACTTTCCTTTCTCCCTTTGGCCTGTTCAGTGAAAGCTCTCCACACTGATTCAAGCGACTTTAACTGTTGTCTGCCTCTTTCCTCCACCAGCCTTTTGCAGATCTGATATTCTCTGCCCCTACATTTCATATCCAGTCTACCCACCTCTTCCCTGACATGTTACTTCAGACTTTTCTGTCTTCTTCTGCTTTTGCAGCTGCATTCTGCCCCTCATTCCCCATCAGGATTTGTACTGTCATGTTTAGGGCATCACAGAAGCACATAGAAGGTATATGAAACCATCATTTTGAGTACACCCACCTTGCTGCCATGCCCTCTGATGGTGACAGGTGGCAGGAGCCAAGGTCTGCTGCAGGCATCTGGGATGGTGAATTCGAAGCTCTGGAAAGCCAGAGAGCAAACGAAGTGCCAAGAAACATGATCCCTCACACAGCATCCAGCCTCCTGTGACAGCACAACAGCATCAGGTGAGCAGCTGCCTGAGCACTGGGAAGAAGGCTGAAGGGGATGGACTGAGGCTTGTGGCAGTTTGGAGCAAACTGAGACTCAGTTTACAGTAGCTGTACACGAACTGTCTTTGCTGAAATCCTTGCATTTGCTCCACATTAAAGTTAATCCAAATGAGGTCAGAATCTGGCTTTACTTTCCATGTGTCCCATGTGCTATTACATAATCCCTTCCAAAAGTCTTTAATTGCACTTGTAAATACAGTGTCTGTGACACTAGAAAACTCCAGTGGTGTACTCAGCTAAAATCCTCTGGCCAGCATCCACTGCTCCATGGAAAGACACAAAAGTCTTGGGTATCAGGTAATTACCAAGTAAGCTGCTTGTTTCTTTCCAGCCTCCAATGAAGCTGAAGGATAATCTCTGCCTGAAAGCATAAGACTGAATGTGCTGATTGTTTTCTTGTAACTCCTTTTTTTTGTAATTTAAGAAGATTTTTTGATCCTGTTTACAAAAGTTGTGGGCTAGATGCTAATAAGCAGTTGGGAAAGAAGAGCAGTACATGCCCTTCTCACCAGCTTTGGCACAAAGGAGTCATCATGGAATTTCACTGTCAGTGGAGAACCTAACATTAAAACTTGGAGGTAGAAAGGTAACTTCACAAGTAAGTATTCTGGTCTCAAAGCTGCCACATCATATTTATGTAAGATGTGGACTACTGGCCACTTTTGTGGAGAGTAGTCCACACTTCCAATGTTTTTCAAAACACAATACTGTCAGAACTGGGCTATACAAAAATTAAAATAAAATAAAATAAAATAAAAAAAATACAAGTAACACTGGATGGAATTATTCCAATGAAAACACAAATCACTGCATATTTATTTTAGACAAACATGGCAGAATCTGTCCCACTCCTTTGCAAAAATTTCAGTGAAAAGCAGAATTTATACTAGATGAAGCAAAGTATCTCTGGTGCAGAAGATGCATAACTACACAGAAAATGTATCTCCCAAAGGAAAAAAACAGCCTATGACTTCTCATTAGGTAATTGTAAATACTGTCATAAGACATGAGTTACCTGCCCAGTGACTAAATGTCATTCATCCTTCCCAAAGGTAGCTTAATAGGTTTACCACCGCTCAGGAGAAAATGACAGGCTATTCCTGTGTGGTCTGTATTGCTGACTCCCTGACACAATTTCCTGGAGTCTCCCATACAAACTCTCCCTCGTTCCTGATGACCATACACAGGCTGGTGCCTGGACTCATGCTAAACATGGAACTCTGCAACAGGCTTTTACTGATTTGGGAAGGAAAAAGGGTTTCTGACAGAGCAGCTGTAGGCTGGCTTGCTTTTAGTTCTCTTGAGAATGAAGGTAAATGAAAGTAAGAACTGAATTTGGTGTCCAAATGCTTTGTATTGTTCCAGAATAGGCACAGTGCCGACAGCAACAAATTCTGGTGCAGCACGTTTGCAGTGACAGTGGCAGCCACAGACCGTCTCCAGGCCATGTTTCATCATTTTCCTTTATTGCACTATGTCCTTTGCATCTAGTGGGACAGCCTGGGCAGCACAGGAAACTAATCAGACTGAAAAGGAGTAATGTCCTCTTCTAACTAAAATGAAGTCTAACCAAGGCTTCTCTTTAGCAAGGGATCAGGTACCAGGTGTCTGGGGAGAGAATTCTCTTCAGCTGGAAGGGAGCTACTGCATTAGAGGTGAAACAATCCCAACCAAGGCAGAGGAAACTGGAACATACTGGTTTTGAGACAAGGGTAGTTTTCGCTTTGGTCTTTGCAGCTGCTCTACAGTTGCAAGATGATGATCAACAACCACCTCACAGAGAGCACAACCTGCAAAACCTCAGGTCTTCAGCAGGTGAACGACAGAATTCTGCTTTGGGAAAGTCATCAAATATTACTCCAAACTCTATCAACAGAAAACCTGAGTAAAAGATGAAATTAAAGAAGGGTAGTTAATCAACATGAGGCTTTTCTTCAGTTGAAACCAAACAAAACAACATATTTTGGGAACGTGTAATATCATACCTCCTGCATCAAAGTATTTTTACTGACCCCCTTACAAATCCTGGGATTTTGATCAAGAGGTTAAATGTTCATTTTGATTGTTTAAAATTCAGGAATCACACAGATACAGCTTTTGGTCTCAAAGGTTCTAGCATTTATGGTGTACATGAAAATTTGAAAACTTCATAAATCTCTTTCCCTGTCTTCTTCCTGCCCCCAGCCTTCCACCCCCCAAGAATAAAATAATAATAATAATAAAAAAGAAGCCCACTATGATTTTTACATCTCTGTCATAATATTCAGATGCCACTTTAACAATATTTTTTCATGGAAAATTTATGAAAAATTTTTGCTACCACTGAAGTTACATTCCTTGATAATAATCTAAGCTATTAAAATAGATTTTTCCTTACATGAAAAAGACTGGAGCATTTTAATTAGCCTTCAAGAATTAGATAGAGATAATTTTCTCTAATTAACCATTCCAATTTCTTCCTAAATGACTTCCCCCAGTAAGTGAAAGATATTTCCCTTCTTAATTCTGCTACTACTGTGTCTAAAATAAGTCTACACTCAGTTTTACATTTCATTTTCTGCTACAGTGGATCTAATAAAGCACCTGATTTACAGAACAGAATGCTCAGCGCTTAGGGGCTGCAGGGAGAGGTTGTCCAACCCATTGGTTTCAGAGAGTAATTAAAATTTACCCTCTCTCCAGCTCACAGCAAATAAGAGACATTTTGCAAGCTCGCTTCCCAAAGGTCAGCAAAGACAACGATGAGTGGAAGGAGAAGATGCTTGAGGTGATGTGCTCTGAGGATCAGTGATTAAGAGCTGGGAAGTGCTGGTGCTCACATGAAGTGACCTGCTGCCTGGTGCTGCAGGGGTGGCCACATCCAGCAGAGTGGCCAGAGGCAGACAGGGAGGCCAGGGAGAGGACACATGCCCTGAGTGACAAGTGGCACAGACTTCTGATGAGAAGGGACAGCTGGGGGTGGTGAGGGCAGTCCTGAAGTGGCAGAAATCACTACTTTCACATCACAGAACAAGAGCCATCATTGAACTCTGCAGCAGCCTAAACACAAAATGAGAAAAAGGTTTTTTCTCAACATAACTTAGCCAACAGAGGTATCAAGAACAGGACTTTAGGTGAATTGCCAAATTGTCTTCAATTATTATCTACCATATTATCCTTGTCCAGAAGAGCATAGTCCAAGACTGGATACTGCAGCTGGGTGATCTGCGGTCTCTGGTCCCAGTCAAGCATTTCCTCCATTTCATTTATAGACTTCTCCAGCAAAAGGGAGATCTTAGTCTCAGGGGGAAGATAATCTTTCTTGCCTTGTGAAGTAGAGATTTTCAATATCCTATTAATCATGAAAACACTTTAGTCATTCAGAACCATACATATTCCCCCCAAACAGGCCTGCCATGTTTCTCCTCATGGTGGTTTCTCTGGGATGGAAATCACGCCCATGTGTGGAGAGAAAGTTTTTATATGGGCATGCAGTGATAGGATAAGGAGAAATGGTTTAAAATTAAAATATGAGGAATTTAGATTGGATATTAGATAGAAATTTTTCCCAGTGAGGGTGGTAAGGCACTGGAACAAGCTGCCCAGAGAGCTGTGGATGCCCCGTCCCTGGAAGTGTTCACAGCCAGGTTGGATGGGGCTTTGAAAAACCTGGTCTAGTGGAAGGTGTCCCTGCCCGTGGTGGGGGATTCAGAAACTGGCTAATGTTTAAGGTCCCTTACAACCCACACCATTCTGTGGTTCTATGATTCTGCATCCAGCTCTCTGCACAGAACAAGTCCCATCACAGAGGCGATTGTGCAATGGACCCCTGGGATCCTGAGTGACTTCCTCTGCTTTGTGTACAAAAGGTTTAACACATCCTTTTCAGTGTGTAGCAAATACGGCCTTTCCATAGGACACGCCAGTTCCTCTGCAGTGCTCCAGCTCTAAATTTCTGCATAACAACTCTGATCAGGACATTGAACATCTGGAATTACAGGCAAACATCCAAATATGGCAGATTTCAACCAAACATCATTTTCAGCAAAGATGGTATGTGTGGAAGAGCTGGAAGCATAACAGCTTTATGAGCCCAGAGCCAGCCGATCCTGTCAGAACTGAAATCTCCTACTCACTCATTATAAAATCAGGGATTTTTTTACAACAGAAAGCAAGCCTTTTTGGCTTTTTTTACAGAATTTTATATCAAAGACATCAGAAGAGCCATCTCGTCTCTCTTTCTCTTCTCCCTCTGCTTTTCAGGTACTAATCCTCTGTTTCAACTTGTTGTCACTACTGGCCTGACTTTCCATGCCTTATTCAAAGTATAAGGAGTCACTGCAAGTTTTTCTGCTGATTCAAGCCCTGAGCACACATGCAGTCTCCAGAGAGTCTGCCAGGGAAGGATTTGCCTTTATCCAGTCCAAAGCCATTTAGATTGCAAACTCAAGAGAGGCCTCTGGAGTCAATAAAAGGAAGCTGCAAGTGTCTCCTGAGGCTCACTGTGTCCCAGCACTTGCTGTCTCCTCCCTGCCTTGTGAAGCAGTACAGACATGAGCAGAACAGTGAGGAAAGAAGGTTGCCACCATGGGAAACACCAGGAGTAAAGAAAGAGAAAGAAAATTCCAGGTCTCCCCACAGTCCAAACACCAGGGGGGAAACCTGGACAGCAGAAAACATGTTTTCCTCCAAAACACGTGTTTGGCATACACAGCTGTAGGGCCGCTGGAGATACACATGCAGAGGGCACATCACCCAGGTCTGCAGCTTCTGGACTGAAATGTTTATGACAGAGGAAGAACCAGCCTTAGACCTCTGGCTAGAAGAACATTATAGCTTTGGGTAATAGATATTCACTTCTCGTTATCATCACCGTGGAATGTGTTAAAACAGGATAAAAATTTAGGTATAAAAGCAACCTGTATCATGCATGCAGTAGTCTTCTCACCTTCCTCCAAGGGAAGAAAGGTTGAACCCAACTGGCTCCTACAGTTTTTTTCCTGGCAAACAGAACATTTCCTCTTTAGAGTACTTCAGTGTTGCAGCTCATATTTCACAAAGAGCAGAAAATCCTTTGCTAGGGAGCAGCAGTTTGCTATTAACAAATGCAGTGTGTTACTGCCTAGTAGAGCAGAGCAGCTCGCAGAAAACCTCTGTGCTTCCCCTTTTTATTCAAAAGGTCACACAGTGTCTCAGAGACAGTATCTGCTACTTTCATAGCTACTTCCATAGCTAGGACAGAACTTTTCATAGCTGCCTGAGCACTAGAATTAGTCCTTGGCATAACAGTGAAAATTTGGCCATTCAGCTACCAGTTAGAATTTGGTCATTCAGCTACCAAGGAAACCCTCTCTGAGATTTTGTGCAAGATCTCATAAAACATTAATATATCCAATAGCAGGAATAGCAGTAAAGTAGTACTTCAATACAACCGTAGACAAAGCCACGTCAACAGCCCAAGTCCAGGCTCTGTCTGTTCCATTCCTAGACTCTGATCCCAGATCGATAACAAAGATTTCATTCAATCTGACTTTCTCTCAGAGGAAAAATGCACAGCTGACAGGATCATTTTTCCATTATTCTCTCCAGACATGGTCGCCTTCTAGACCTGCACTCCCAAAAGTTACCCAGTTTCATGGTGCACACAACAGAGCATGGAATCTAGAATGCAGGAGCTGTCTGCCATGAAGTGGGGATGTGCTCATCCCAAGCAGGAGACATACAAGTCTCAGCCTAAGAAGCTGTTTGTCTTCTGCAGACCATCTAGAGTTGTGACAACATGGACAGCCCAAATATACATGCTTTGACTTTACACTCATAATTCCATGAGCCTTGCCAGTTCTTCTGTCTATGGCCTTCCTTGCTAAGGAAGTACTTTCTGCATGGTCTCCCCATTCCTGAAGTAGCACAGAGGGAAGGGTGATCTGGCATCCAGCTGTGGCCCTTCTCCCTCAATTCTTCCCTCTCTCCCTTGTGCTGTCAGCAGCCTAAGGCAAAGCAGGACAGACTTGCACTTGGATCAGCCAGGTTTGGGCCCAGGAGGAGTTGGGGGATCAAATGATGATGGTGAGAAAAAGGAGGCAAGGAAGGGACATGGTGTGAGATTCCTCAATTTGCAGGCAATCCCCTGTCCAGCATCCAAGTGGCTGAGTACCCTGGGGGTTATCAACAGCGAGACAGTGCCTTCACCTCAGACCCCTGGCCAAGCCACCCATGCCAGGGCAGTGCTTCCTGCAGCACCAGCACCATGGAGGCTGCCAGTAGTCCAGCCTGCTCCCTGCCCCTGAAGAGCAGTGAAGCAAGATGAGTCAGGGGGGTAAGGCACTGCTGCTGCATTCCTCCACTTTGAAGGATGCAACACCTGCAAGTCACTCTGGGGAAGAAGACTGAGCCACAGTGGGGGTTAAAACAAGCCCACACCACCCTGCCAGCCTTTCCTAGATGAATGGCAAGGTAGGGATTGCTGCTTTGCTAAATTCCCCTCCATGTAGCAGGTGTGCTGAGGTTCAAGGGCAACCTCTGGGAAAGGACTGAGACTCCACCACAGCCCTCAATTAACCCAGATGGGAAAAACTACCCTTCATTTCAGCTTTGAATTTGTTTTGCTTCAAGCTGCAGCAACTGGGTCTTGCTATCTGTCCGCCTGCTTTACTGAAGACCCCTCTATCATCACATCTCTGTTTCCAGCAGATACTTACAGGTTTGGATCAAATCAGCCAGTGGCCTCCTGGGTGATAAGTCAAATAGATTGAACTCCCAACTGTTTCATTACAAAAACAAGTTTCCTGGTCTCCTACTTGTTTTCCTCCCTCCTGTCAGAGCCTCCTCCAAATTAGCAGCATGTTTCTGAGCTGCAGGCTCAGGGCTGGACACAGCATTCTGCTGCAGTCACACCAGTAGCAAGCACAGAGGTGACACTGTTGCTCCACTTCTATCCCAATGCTCTTGTCTGCATCCCAGCCTCACTCTAGGATACTCCTCCGGGTGAATGCCCAGTATAAGACCTGTCATGCTGAATATGGGCTGCCTTCTTCATTGACAAGTCCCTTGTCCAAATGGTTTGTCTGCACCTAGCTCAAATGGGTTCCAGGTTCTTTTATAGAGTAGTGACATATCTCAGTAATTCTTTTCCAATCTTTTATACCCCTCAATCCCTTGAAACGATCCAGCTCCACATCCCACTCTTATCTGTCTCCTTAAAGTGGACAGGAGGATCCCTTCTCTTCCTAGAAACAAAGGCAGATTTACCTATCAATGGATGATGTTGGCACACATCCCAGGCCATGTCAGCAAGTTCTGTCCCACTAGCTGTCAGTCTGAGAAGGGCTCCTGGGTGTGTGCCACCAGCACACCTTTGTCATAGTTGACTGAAATACGCCAAACCAGCCGGAAGAACCTCCTGGAAGAAACAGTTTCTCCAGGGCAGAGTGGGATTCAGCCCCAAGCTCTGCACCTTGTGCAGCAAAAGCCAAGAGCAAGGAAGGAGGAAAGTGGTTCTATGCCATGGCCTCACCAGCACAGCACAGCAGCACTGCAGGAAGGATCCATGCTCCTGTCCCCTTGCCATGCCTGCTTGCCAGGGTGCAGCCATTCTCTGAGCAGTGACACAGCTCAGCAATTTCACATCATCATGTGAAGGGAAGAGATCTCCCAGATCCCACCTCCCAGATTTTATATTCCTGCATCATGGCCAACGTGTATTCCTTGAGCACCTGGGGGCAACCAGGATTTGACCAAGGTGGCAGGCTGCTCGTCTCCAAACCTGTGTCATTCTTTCACCCAGCATCCATCTGCAGCGATGTCACAATCACTGCTGTAAAGTTCAGGGTGGCCCCTTGCAAGGAAAAGAGAGGCATTAACATTGCCTCTCTGTGCCCAGCTGATGGAAAAAAACTTGCAGGTATTTCCAGCTGTTTGAGAGAGAGTTCAATGCATGAAAGGGTCTGTCCCAGCCCTGCTCCATAGTAGTGTTCCATCCAAAGGAACAGGAGGGTGCCTCCAACTGCTGTAAAAGTGAAGCTGTGCTTGGAAACCTGACCCAAGTCCCCTGGCCTGTCACCAGGCAGTGTTAAAAACAAAGGACCACTCCATGAAGACAACCAGGGCTTTTCTTTCTTATTATGTGTTTTCTCCAGGGTACTTATTGACTACAAATGTAAAGATTTTGCTTAGCAGTACTGTGAGCCCAAAACACTCCGAGGCATTGGGGCATGAAGGGCACTGGGAAACATATTTTAGACAAACGTTTATTTAATGTCTTTTCATTTAGAAGGCATTTCGATTACAAGTTCCACAGGGACATATTCAAACTCTGTCTCAAGATTCATTTAATGTGGGCCAGGTAAGACATGAGCACAAGAGTTTCAATTTTATTTGGATTCATTTTACTGCCTTTCCAGAACTTGTTTGTTAACAGATGTTTGCTGTATGAACTTTTTCAACTAGAAAAGTATTTTAATACCCACCAGTAGCTGTTTGGCTCAACTACTACTCAAGACACTCTTAAAAAGCTCACATTGCCTTTGATAAACATGGAGCAAAGCACTGAACACAACACAAAGGAGCTTGAGGGCTGAGGTAATCTTGTGTAAGGAGAAAACCTCAAGTGCAGACATTATCCTTCATTTCTAAGAGCACATTTGTCAACTCATTGCATAAGGAAAAGAAATTAACTCAGTAGACTACAGTTCATTTCTTAGAATAAATGCAGGAAAAGGTCCATAAATGGGGACATGATTGCATAGAGGAAGGTCCATTCTGGACACTGCAAGGAGATTTTACCATAGTCCTGTGACTTACAGGAGAAAATGGGTGCCAATTTTAACATCCCTACAGGTTGTCCCTACCTTCCAGTACTTCCTCATTTTTGGAACAGCTCCCAGAAGATTTCAAGAACACTCTTGCACACTGCTGATGTTCCAGCCTATAATACAACTATCCCCTTCCCTTCCTCCCAACACTCCTTCACCAAGGCTGGGGATCCTGAAGCTGCCTTAGGTTTTCAGAGAGAAGCAAATATTAACACTTCCAGAATCGCAGGGCTCCTAGGGGGCAGCAGGGTGGCCAAAGCCTATCTGACAGGAGCTCACCCCTCTGCATCCCCATCCAGTATCATGTGGCTTTCTCCAGCACACACTCCTCTATCCAAAACAAAGGCACAGGCAAAGGGTTGTTCTCCCTGCTGTGAAAGCAGTGGTAATTTTTCCACTGAAAGGAAAATATCCTCCAATGTACAAAAAGAGTAACAATAAAACCAGCTATATAATAACAAATAACATTATTTGCTTTGAGCTGTCAGAACTTCAGTTTAGTTTAGTATCTCCATATGAAGTTCTCAAATCACAGAAACCGACCCTTAGATTGAATAACTTTTAAATCTGTTATGTATGAATGGATATTAATACCGCTATAGCAGTAGGCTGGAAAAGTGCACACATAGACACTTAATCCTAATCTAGAATACATACAAGCCTCCAGCTCTCTACATTTCCCACTCTATATCTTTCAACGGCAGGAATTTCACATTATGATCACTTCCAACTCTAAGTATCTTATTTTGGAAATAATCTCTTCAAAGTATGTTAATGCTTTAAGCATCCCACACAGAACTGCTTGCTCTGAGTTCTCCATTATTCTTTCAGCATAGTGAATGCACACTTAAAATTTCCTAATAGGTACTAAGAAGCTCAAGGCAGAAAAGATTTTTAAAATAACTCATGCTATTTTCAGAGAATCCAATTTAAACAAGTGCCAGCTAAAATATTCCTGGATTGAAAAGTTTTCTATAGTAACTTGCAAATACAAAATCAGCCACCAGAACAGTTCTAGCTGCTATTTTTTTTTTTTTTTTGTCACAGGCCTATACTTCTGTCCAGTTAAAAATTCTTACTTTGAAAATAGGAAGGTGTGGGATGAGCACTGACTTTTATCTAAATGTTTCAAACAGAGATTCATGTTTCTAAACCACAGATTACAGGTAAGGTCACAGGAAATGTCTATCCAGGGTTTAGTGCAAGGCTTGGTCCTACAGCTGCTAGAGGAAATGGAGCTATTTCTTCTGAGCACAGGATTGATAGCCAGGCTCTGGCCAGTGCAAGTTTGGGCCAGTTGTGGTCAAACACAGCCTTCTCTGTGGATCTCAAAGACCTTGTGTTGCAACATCCCAGACAAGTGCATTTGCAAGATCAAGACCAGAAGAACCACTGCACCTACTCTATTTTTCATCCTGACTCCTCCTTTAAATTCTCACTGCAAAGCAAAGCAAAAGCTAGTTTGTGGTATAAAAAGAGAGAAAACTGGGCATGGACACAAAAAGAAACTGAAAACTTGATGTCAGCCACACAAGCCTGTTGGGTAGTTCTGTTGTTTTGTTTCCAAATGGTTGCTATTAAAGACTTTGGGATATTCTCTGCCCTTCTGAAAGTCAGGCTGCAGATCTCAGCCTCTATGTGAGGTTTTAAGCACCTGCCTTTCTGCAAGTAATTTCCAGGCTCCAGGCTCTTGTCTCAGACTCCTCTGACCCTTACTGTATGCACCCAAGTCAAAGCACCTGTTAGAAGGAGGTACAGACATCTAAGTATGAAAGGTATGGATCACGTGCTTAAATGCTCAGGCAGGCAGGGAACATGGCACATCCTCTTCAACACGTGGTGCTGCTGGAGACCCTCCTGCCCACACTGGTGCTGGGCTGGGGAGAGGGCAGGTTCTGCTCCTCGGTGCATTCAGATCCCTGGACACAGGCTCCTGCTTCTGCTCTGAACAGCTTGGAGACAGCTTCTCTCACACAGCAGTTCCCTGTGTCCCTGCACCACTCCCCAAACTCCCCTGCCACTTTTTCTTAGCTCAGTCTTTCTATTTAGCTGCTTTACCTCCAGCATGGAAGACTGGTCCCCTGGGGCAGCTCTGCAAGTGGAAGCAGTAGATAGAATTGCTTGCATCAAGAAGCAAACAGCGAAAAACAGCTGTGTTAGCCCCAAATAAGTGGCTGTCAAGCATCTCCCCTTCCTGGAGAGCTTGAGACTCTCCAGCACAACATTAGCTGCCACACAGCAGACCCCAGCACAGGGAAAGATTTGAAGCCTACATTCTAGAAACTCAGTGAGATCAATCCCACTGGGGATGGAAGAGCCAAGGCAGAGCACTGACTAGCACCCACACGCATCACTTCTTCCTCTCAGTTGGACAGACAGAGCACAAGCCATCAGGAAAGTTCACACACTGCTGCTTTAAATAGCAGCTAATCCCCAAAGCCCAAAACTCAACAGAAAGCTGCCTGAGGAAAAACATTCAACAGCCTGAAAATCCCAAATTAATTCATTCTGATCGGTGCTGCCAAATAAACTGAAGTGGATTCATGGCAGCACATAGCAGACAACTGAAGGCAAAGGCTGGTTTTTGGCTTGTTGCTTGGTTCTCCAGAAGACATCACAGCACATCTCCATGCAGAAAATTCCAGCTGCTCTGTCCCCAAGCAGCCTTTGTAAGACAGGAGGCCAGGGGCTGGGGCTGGGGTTCCACAATGTGTGTGGGTGTGCTTTCAAGGACATGTTGAAAACCCAGCAAAATCAGCCTGTGGAGGACCAGGGCTGAGTTTGCACCTTGCCCCAGCAGCCCCAGTGCAGCTGCTCACCTTCATACAGTTGCAGTGCCATTGCCTCAGCATAAGCACTGAAACCCTCCTGGACCATCCATGTCTGCAGAGGGTGGCCTGCTCACCAAGGATCTCACACACTCCCTTCCTGCCACTTCTGCCACTTCTGCCTCGAGGTAGATCCTCTTAAGACAGAAGCAACAGTTACCTGCAGGCAATGCCCTTGCCCACATCATGGAAGTGGGGTTTCTGCCTTCCCTCACAACCCATCTGTGCCAGGACTTCACACGTTGAACAATGAAATCTCCCAAGTGAGCATGTACACACCTGGGAAAATGATGGTGGCTTTCTGTAAAGCACAAGCTAGCCACAGAAATTAAGAGCTCCCCATCTTCCATTTCATTTGGGAGTCTCATCCTCTGGAAGCCCTTAGCTCCTTGAAACACTGTCCCCAGGGAGCTCCACCCTCACCTGTCAGCACCTCATCAACTGACTTCTTGTTTTTGTTGGCTGCACCCGAGAGAGCTGCATGCCCAGAAGACTGCTTCCCTCTGAGATTAGACACTGGAGGTCTATGCTCACCTTCAGATAACTCTATTTTTGATAGTACACAGCCCCCTTGAAACTCTGTGCTGCTTTTCTTTCAGGCCTTTCATCCAGACAAGACAACCCTATTCACTTCACCCAGTTTAAGAAAGTTTTTGCCTTTTCTTCACAAATTCTCTTTGAGGTCTGGAAAACAGTTGTCTTCAGGTCAGTATAATGCCCAGCAGTTGGAAGGAACAAAATGAAATGTTGCTTCTCACATACCAGAGGAGCAGACTCACCAGAGAAATCATTCCTGTCTAGATACTTACATGAACATGGACATTCAGAAGTCTGGATGGGACTGCTGAGCCCTACCTTAAAGGACACCAGTCTCTAAGAGCATCAGCTGAAAGCTCCCCACAGAGCTGCAGGAATTGCCAAGCTCTTCCTTCCTGCACGTCAAATGGGAGTGAGATGTTTCCAGGGCTTTGCGCAGCCACCTGCAGTGTAGTAAGCCGCCTTCTTCCACAAGCTCTTGCAGATGACCATATCAGGAAATGTCATTAATTAGGGTTTATGGAAGGTGGCATATGTTTTCCTTTGGTTTTCCTACTTCTTATCACTGATATTTCTCTCACATGCATATTCTTTGTGTAGGTAGGCATACAAAAACTTTCCTGATTTTTGCCTTAGCTGATAAAATTTATTCTCCTCCCTGCATGCCTTGCCTTTACAAGAAATCATGTCCTTTCTGTAGAAACTGTCCCTGTGTGCACAGGGACATCTCACCTGGTTCCCTGCAGGTCACATGCAAGCTGTGCTGAGGGCACTGCTCCTTGTTTTCCCTCTCAGTCCTTCAGCTTGCCTAAGTCACATAAATATTCATAGCACACAGAGGAAAACAGCTCATTAACTGAGGGAGGGACCTCAGCTCTGATGGATGCTCAGCTGCTTCATACAAAGGAAAAGAGAATAATCAGCAAGGGATTGTACTGGGCTTGTGTGGACAGGCTTTGGTAGTGGGGGACTACAAGAGTGGCCCCATGTCCGGCAGAGCCAATGCCAAATGGATCCAGGATGGACCTGCCACTGGACAGGGTTGAGCCAGCCAAGAATGTAATGCCTCTGTGAGAACATATTTTAGAAGGAAAAAAACCAAAAGTTACTGTGTAGATGTAATTGCAGCCAGAGAAGAGTAGGATGAAAATATGTGAGAGGAACAACTCTGCAGACACCAAGGTCAGTGGAGAAGGAGGGGCAGGAGGTGCTCCAGGCACTGGAGCTGAGATTGCCCTGCAGTCCCAGGTACAGCCCGTGGTGAGGCAGCTGTGCCCCTGCAGCCCATGGAGATCCATGGGGATGCAGAGATCCTCCTGCAGCCCAGGGAGAAAACCCACACTGGAGCAGGTGGATGCCTGGGAAGAGGCTGGGATCCTGTGGGAGGCCCTGCTGGAGCAGGCTCCTGACAGGGACCTGCAGACCCATGGAGAGAGGAGCTGGAGCAGATTTCCTGGTTAGATTTGTGACCCTGTGGGGAACCCACACTGGAGCAGACTGTGCCTGAAGGACTGTAACCCATGGAAGAATGAGCCATGTTGCAGCAGTTCATGGAGAACTGTCTCCAGTGAGAGGGATGCCACACTGGAGCAGGGGAACAACTCTTGTCCCTGAGCAGCAGCAGAAAACATGCAATGAACTGACCCCCATTTCCTGTCTCCCTGCTCCTCTGGGGAAGGAGGTAGAGCTGGGAAGGGGCAGGGGGAGAGGAAGGGAAGACACCTTTTCATACTCATTTTATTTCTCATTATTCTGCTCTGATCTTGCTAATAACAAATTCAATTAACATCCTCAAGCTGAGTCAGTTTTGCCCGTGACGGTATTTGGTGAGTGATCTCTCCCAGTCCTGATCTCAACTCACGAACCTTTTGTCATATTTTCTCTCCCCGTGCACTGTTGCAGACAAGTGAGACAGTGCCTTTGGTGGGTGCCCGGCATCCAGCCAGGGCAAAACCACTACAAGGGTAAAAGCACACTTCAGTTAAAGCTCCTGACAGCCTGGAGCTGGAAGGACTCAGACAACTGTCCCTCATCTTGGCCATATTGAAGCTCTAATCAGAGGGCTCTGGAGAAAAGCCTGCCACTGCCAGTTTTCTGTCCTGTTTTGTGACCAATCTCCAAGTTTTCCTCTAACCATAAAATCAGTGTTGTGAATTTAGCCTGGACTGGGGAAGCTGAGCATGGGTAGAAGCTCATTTTCCTGTGAATACATTGCACAGTAGAAGAAAGGATAGGCTAAGTGTTCCCTTTTTACCCTTCTCATGCCTCCTCCTGCAGGACCAGAGCTAGACCAGCTGCAGTTTCCCTGCCATAGTATGCTGCCAGCCTCATCAGTTACCAGACTGAAATACTCATGTTTTTGTAAGTGTTGTTTCACAAAATGGACTGCAGTTATGGAGAAGCATGCAGAAGAGGATGAGTTTGATCTCTGTCGTTTAATTTGGGAAAGAATTTAATTTGTCAGTTAAAGGAGTAGAATACCAGAAAACTTCCCCCTGCCCCATTTGTCTACGTACCAACAAGGCAGTAATTGCCCTGTGAAAGTACAGACACAGCACTTCTAATCTAAAACAGCCTTTTCCCCTCTTGAAACACAGTTTAGTTTCCCTCAACAGAGCTATGTAAAATGTAGCAGATGGACAAACACATACACAGAAAGGCATGCATGAAGTTGTGAGAGCACCCTGAAAGAGGCACACGATAGTGGAGTTCCCACAAGCTGGCTTGTGTGCAGCTGAGGAGTGCAAGGATCCAGCAGCTGCAGTAGTTAAAGCAAGAGAGGGTAGAAGTTGCCTGAAAGCTAGAAGTGATGACACAGAAACAAACAACACAAGCAAATACAGGTGCTGTCTTCCACTTGGAGCAGTCTTGCATGTTCTTGTAAGAGACTGTGTTCAGAAAATAAGGGATTTCTAGGTATACACCTATTCACAGATTTGCTGTGTTTTTCTTTCACCAGTAAAACTCTTTCTCTTTCTAAAGCAAAGAAATTCTCAGCCACTTTCTTGAATTTTGGCGTCATCCTTCTTAAAACAAGCTTCCCTCCTTCCTTCACAAGCTGTGACAGGACCTTTTTTGAGATGGTACCTTGAGGGAGCAAGCAGTTCTCTGAAGTAGGAGCCATAAAATGAGTGTTTTGTAGAACATTCATGCATGAAAAAGGAAATTGCTCTGTACTATCAATTCCAGCAATGCTCAGGGTGCAATGTCTATGGATATCTGTACGTTACATTTATAGCCTTCCCACCCCATTCATGCTTTTCATGGCATCATAGAAAGATTTGGCTTGTAAGGGATTTTTAAAGATCTTGTAGCCCATGACCCCTGCAATAAGCAGGGACACCTTTAACTCTGTGAGGTAGCTCAGAGACCTGTCCAACCTGGCCTTGAAAGTTTTCAGAAATGGGGCATCCATCACCTCCCTGGGAAACCTGAGCCATTGTTTCATCACCCTTATCATGAAATATTTCTTCCTTAGATCTAGTCTAAATCTCATCAAATCACAGAATCCTAGAATCATAGAATGGTTTGAGTTAGAAGGGATCTCAAAGATCATCTGGTTCCAACCCCCTTGCCATGGGCCAGGACACATTTCACTAGACCAGATTGCTCAGAGCTCAACCCAGCCTGGCCTTGATTGCTGCCAGGGATGGAGCATCCATAGCTTCTCTGAGCACTATCCTCACAGTAAAGAATTTTTTACTAATTCTAGATCTATCTTATTGTAGTTTAAAACCATTGCTGCAGGTCTTAATAAAATGTTTGTCCCCACCTTTCTTATAAACTCCCTTTAAGTACTGGATGGTGCTGTAAGTCTTCTAGTAGGTTTTTCTTCTCCAGGCTGAAGAGCCCGAATTCTCTCATCCTGTCCTCCTAGGAGAAGTGCTCCAGCCTTCTGATCAGTTTTGTGGCTCTTCTCTGGATCCATTAGGTGGATCTGCCTAGGTCCATGTTTTTCTTGTCCTGTCTTTCTACTTCCACTACATCAAGACACATTGCTCTGTGCAGGTCTGGAGATGCAAGGGTGATCACTACAGGATCCCATGAAGTGCTTACTAGCCAGCAAGCGAGGCTAAACATAGTGAGATCCCAGCACTCTAATACTGTACTATGGCATGCTGCTCATAAGAAATCATCCAGCATGGAACAGAATGAATGTTCCATGAAATGGAGAGGGAGAGTTCTTAGTAAAAGCAGGGAGTTCAAATGGGGAGTTCTGATAAATGGTACTGGTCTTCAAACTAGACTAATTTTACGGCACTGATCATTTTGTCCAGCCTATGTTTGCAAGCCCCCTTTAGTTTTCTTTGCATTCCAATTCAGAAATAGACTGGATTGAAGTTAGTCACAAGCCCTCAAGAAACACCTTGAAAACAGATTTCAACCTAGCTTTTTCACATTGCCACCATTAAGTTGAAGGATCACTGCCTGACACTGGATTCACATATTTCAGTCTTTCTCTTATTCCTCTGTTCATTTTCTTTCTGGTGTTTCCGGTGTCCTATCTGGATGCTTCCATCTGATTCGAAACACTCCATCCACACTGCCTGCACTGCCATATTTTCCTGTCTGCACTTGTTCTCTCCTGCCAAGTCTCTCCCTCCAATGCTTTCCTGTTCAGGGATAAGATGCAGAGTACATCTCCTAGTATCAGTCTGCTAAATGCAGACCCCAGCCTTGAACACAAGAGTAGCTGGATGCCTTTGTCATCCCTTGAGAAGGCCTTCTCCACGTGCTTAAGCATTTTCAGGATCTGGATCTTTGATACCCTTGAATTAGAGAATGCACCACTCTCTTTGCACGATCAACAGCACTTAAGGCAATTACACTCAGAAAATAATACTCAATATGCATATGCCTACATAAAAGCAGCATGACACTGAGATTTCAAATGAAGAATTAAACTGATTTGGTCTTTATTTTCTAAGAGTGCTTAATACATCTCAAGCAGTACAGCATCAGGCAAGTAAGAGATTTCAGTGATGGCAACTGGAAATGATTTGCAAGTTAGGGCTCTCTTGGCTCTATGAGCAAAACTCCCCTGATTTCAGTGGAAATAAGCAAGGCTCAATTTAAAAGCCCATTCCAGGGAAACAGTATATTTAGGGGAATTTGGGGGGGGCATCACATGTAAGAATGTAAGATAATCTAATTGGTCTGATGAAAAGAATCCAGCAATTTGATATAAGCATCTCAGAGCAGGTGAAACACTTCCAGGGAAGTTACACTTGCTCTGTATTCAGCTAAGATATTTTCAAACCATCACATATCAAAATACAGACTAATTATAGTCTTTGCAAAAAAGAGGAAAACTGCCCAATCTCTGTGCTTTTGTTTCATCTAATCTACGTTCATTGCACTCCTCATGCAAATGAGCACATTTGTTACAAATGGAGTAAAATTACTTTGCTAATCATCTAGTATTTTATCATCTGAGTTTCAGGCTTTAAATATCTTGTTTGTCTATACCTGTCTGCTAGATGTGGTATACAGCACATGGTATACCTTTGGTATCATGATATTTGCTCTGCAAAATTCACCCTAGGGCAAGCAAGCAGGCTCCACACAAGTTATCCACAAAATGCAGAAGGAAATTCAGACCTTTGTCTTTCTTTGCTGATCTGTGAGCTAGGAGAGTGCTGCGTGTCCCTTTGGGTAGCAGACAGCCCCCAGTCATGTCCCTACAGCAGTCAGTGAAGAGGAAAAAGCTTTCATTTCCAACTCACTGTCCAAGTCTGAGGCAGGCTGTGTGACACTCCTGGCTCCCTTTCTGCTGAGACGGGAATCCAGTGCAGACAGTGTCACATACCCTGACAGATGCAGCAGTGTGGAGGAAAAATGGAAAGGGTGACTCATTTCTATCCTGCACTTGTACTCAGGAATCAAAACAGGCAGCAGCTGTCCAGACTCCACCACAAGGATGCTAAGGCAGAGCTGCAGGTGTTGACCATGGTTGTAGATAAGAGCCTTCATCAAAAACCTGGTAAAATTCTGCTACTGAGGCACATTTGTCAGATGACTGTCTCTTTAGTGAGTAAGAAAGAACTTGTAGGAGCTTCTTCATCTTTGCATTTAAATAAGGTTGCTCCAGGACCGGGGAAACTAGTAAAGCCAGGTTTCAACACCTGTTCTTTGCCCAAAGCCCATGTGCATGGACTGGTCAGGCTGCTGTGATGCAGAATGGACACCAGCTAAGTCCTAACTGCCCAGTCTTTACAGAATCACAGAACTGTTAAGGTTGGAAAGGACTTCAGAAGATCATCCAGTCCAGCCCCCCTGCCAAAGCAGGGTCACCCTGATCAGGTGACACAGGAACATGTCCAGGTGGGTTTTGAATGTCTGTGAAGATGGAGATTCCACGGCCTCCCTGGGCAGCTGTTCCAGTGCTCTGCCCTCTCAATGCAAAGAAATTCCACCTTGTGTTGAGGTGGAATTTCTTGTGTTATGGTTGTGGCCATTAACTCTTGTTCTGTCACTGGGCACTGCAGAGAGGAGTCTGGTACCACCCTCTGGGCACCCACCTTGGAGATATTTGTATGCATTGATGAGAACCCCTCTCAGTCTTCTCCAGACTAAACAGGCCCAGCTCTCACAGTTTCTCTTTCCTTCTTCTCATAAGAGAGATGCTCCAGACCCCAAATCATCTTAGTGACTCTCCACTGGACCCTCTCCAGTAGCTCCTTGTCTGTCTTGTACTGAGGAGACCAGAACAGGACACAGCACTCCAGATGTGGCCTCGCGAGAGTGGAGCAGAGGGGGACAATCACCTCCCTTGACCTGCTGGCCACACTCTTCCCGATGTCCCCCAGGATCCCACTGGCCCTCCTGGCTGCAGGGGCACTGCTGGCTCATGGGCAGCTTCTTGTCCAGCAGGACCCCCAGGTCCTTCTCCACAGAGCTGCTTTCCAGCAGCTCAGCCCCAGCCTCTGCTGGTGCCTGGGGCTGTTCCTCCCCAGGTGCAGGACTCTAAACTTGCCCTTGTTTAACCCCATCAGGTTTCTCTCTGCTGAGCTCTCCAGCCTATCCAGGTCCCTCTGAGTGGCAGCAAAGCCTTCAGATGCGTCACCCACTCCCCCCAGTTTTGTGTCATCTGCAAAATGATTCTATCCCTTTATCCAAGCTGTTGATAAACCAGCTAAGACTGGACCCAGTATTGGTCCCCAGGGAATGCCAACACTACAGGCCTCCAGCTGGGTTCTCCTCTGATCACAGCCCTCTGAGCTCTGCCACTTCACCCAGTTCTTCATCCAGCTCACTGTTCACTTAACCCACATTTCCTGAGTTTTTGCATCTAACCCACATTCCCTGAGTTTACCTACAAGGATGTTATGGGAGACAGTGTAAAAAGCATTGCTGAAGTCAAGGTAGCAGCAGAGGCCTGCCCAAGGAACACTGTACATGAGTCACTGGGGATGTTTAGCCAAGACATATGGGAACTCAGAATATCCTGTGACCTCTGTCTTGCTCCAGATTTGATTCAAACAGGTCAGCAGTACAAATAAGGTCACAAACATTTTGTTTCCTTCTGTTTCCCTCTCTCTCCACTAGCAAAACTTTCGGAGTAGGGTATTGAAATGAAAGCCTATTTGAAGTCAGCTGTTGTGAATTTATACGTAGCTGAACTATTGGTTCCAGTCACACAACTCTCTTGGTTATTGTGATTGGGTTTTTCTAGTTGGGATTTGGTTTTGTTTGGTTTGGGTTTTTTTCTTGCTTTGTTTTTCCTTTTCTTTTTTTAATTCTGGGGTGTTCATAAAAGGGATTAATTTCAGCTCACCCAGAAATGCTACATGTGTTGAAAGGGCAGATGAGATTGACAGCACAGGCCACCCTGCAAAAACTACCCCACAACAGAAAAATTGCTCCCAATAACTACCACTTTGTTTCTTCCTTGTACATCCCTTACCACAGCTCTACTTTCCTTGAAGTGTGCTTCACATCCCAGCAGGGAATCATCTCAATCTGCTACTGACAGCCTCGGGAAGGAGCCCCAGTGCCCTCACAGGTGTTCCCCAGGCTGAGAACCCAGACCTGCCAGGCATGGAGCTTCTGATCACACACAGCTGAGAGTGGCTCTCCACTATCAATCTTTCACATGCTTCACACATCAGACAGTGCTTTGTAAACCAAAGCTGTGCCCCATGCTGCTGTTCACCAAAGGATTTATCACATGCGGGCATCTCAGTGCAAGTGACAACACGAAGTGCTGTGCTGTGGTCCCTGAGGCAGTGCCATCCGTTTCCCTCCCCTGGTGGGTCTCCACAGGGTTGCCTCTCATGCTTATGGCAAAGCAGGAGGGAAGCCAGTACTTACGTGCTGTAGCACATTTTTGAGCAACATTAAACAGGCAATGCTGGAGACTTTCTGCCTACGCAGAGCAGAAAGGAGGTGTTCACATTCCCAAGAGCATGCCTTTGTCAGAGCTGTGGACAACAAAACTCCAGCTGCAACTGCATCTCCAGCTGTGAAAATCCTCTCTAACAGGCCTCTGTCTTTTCTCAGCAGCTGATTTCTCTTTCAGTTGTGAAAGGGAAGGACTAGGGACCTTACTCCACTGACAAAGCACCTCTAGCATGGCTCTTGTGGAAGAACTAGGCTTTCAGTGCCACTGCCAAAAGTGCTGATGTGTAGGATCAGTTCATGTGCAACCAGAATCGAAGAAGCCGCTCGCTGCTCTGGGCTGCTGACTCCAGTCACGTTAGTCTCCTAAACATTTATTCAAAACAAAAAACCACCCACAAAACAAACAAATATTGTCTCAAAATTTCCCTTCTGTCCCCACACCTTGTGTTTCTCATCAGTCAAGCACTTCTGGGCGTCTACAGACAATGTGCAGGGACCAAAGCAGAATTGGAATGAGTGGACCTGTTTGTCCCTTTTCCTTTTAACTCCCACTTTTTATTTTTATTTTCTCCACAAAGATGCTGATTTTCATGGCCCAAGGTATGATTCAGCAGCACGTTTTCTTTAATTTGATCTTGTGTCCAGCCACCCAAAGTTCTACAGACTAACCCTGCTCAAGAACTGCTGTACACCAATGCTGACAAACCAAACTTATCCCAAATCAGCAAGCCACTCACAACACCAATCTCCAGTGCTATCCCTGTGACCATGGACTCAGTTTTCTCAGGGGACCACCCTATACAAACAGCCTTTGCAGGACAGCAAAAGCTTAAGACCAAGAAAGGATATTTTGAGAAATCCTTCAGCCCTCCAAGACAGTAACTTTCAGGGCTTTTTCTGCTAGGAAAAGTTGAGCTCAAGCCTTCCTACCTTGACAGATTTAACCAGCTTTCAGGGTAACACGTGCAGGGTCTTCTGAGTGTTTGGGACCTCATCTTCCTGCTGGTGAGTAATACACCAACATGCAGTACTGTGTGCATATTTGCTGTGTGAGTGGGATTGTGTCAGGTTCTGCATCAGCAGTGGTCTTTGCAGCAGACATCAGCAAATACAACACACTGCAGTGGTAAAATCAGAGGTCTAAACAAGGCATAGGTGATTAAAGTTTTGCCATGAGACTAAGCAGGATGCTTAAGGCCTATCTCTAGTGGCTGGCATCCATAATTCTTCAGATGACAATGATGTCATGCAAAAACAGTGGTGCTTTGAACATTTCCCTGAGTTACACCTTAACCACTAAATCACACTGAAAATGGGTCCTCAGCATTCTGTAAGTGGGGAGGACAACAGTATTACACTGAGTGGGAGAGACAACTGCTGAAGGAACAGGGCTATTCCTCACAGCAATCCAAGCTTTCCATCAAATGTTGAGAGATAGGTAACAGGTCCTTTGGGATGACCCTCTGTCCCCCATCAGGCAAAACAAAAGGAATGAATGTCCACAGGCTTATTTCTCAACCTGAAAACAGAAGAACGACAGAAAATTAGTCACCCATGTGTGTCCTACCAAATACACCCAGCATGGACCTGCAGAAATCACAGCCAGGCCACAGCTTTCACTTCAGGCCTGATAGGCAAGCTGAACATTTTGGGGAACCATCTGAACCATAACAGGGCCATGGCAGAAAAGAACATCTTTTGTAATCGAAAGCTCAAGCTACGGAGGCACTGAAGGGCAGGTGACATTGCAACTACTAGGGTGCAAATGCATGGCTACAGAAAAAAAAATTAACAACAGTTTTCAACTATGATGTTTATCTATTTTTTAAAAAATTGACACAGACATTTTCTTTTTTGTTGGTTTATTTTATTTTTAAATTTTTTTTATTATGAAATCCGTTACAAAGCTTTTAGACTTCAGGAAGTAATCTGTGAAATGGTCAGTAAGAAATTGCAGAGACAACTTCAAACACAACAAAACCACAGAGTCCTTGCTGAATGTTGGCTGGAAGAGATCTTTGGAGCACACACAGTACAACTTCCAGCCCACAGCAAGGGCAACTAAATGAGGTTACTGAAGATCTCCCAGGGTGGAGACCTGGGCCTCATCCCCACAGTAAACACCCAGATGAGACCTCCTGGAAATGTCCTGTGCTGCAACTTGTGCCTGTTGCCTTTGAGGCTTTCCATTTGCCCTTCTGAGAAGAATTCACCTCCATGCCTCCCCTCCTTGGAGCTGACTGCAGCCAAAAGGTTTCTGATGCTTCCTCATCCCCAGGCTGAGACAAGGCACAAATCACTGCAAACTTAGGTGAAAACAAACTGTTTATGATTGCACAAAGGTCACATGGACAAGGACTTGCTGAGGATCTCTGCTAACCTAATTGCTCAATCAGCAATTTAAAGTAATTAATTTAGATGACAATATAATCACTCACTAAGTAACTGGACAATTATCCCTGGTGTGAAGCACACCAGGATTAGTCAAAAAAAGAAACACCTCCCCCTGAAGACCTTGCAGACTCAAGGAATTTACTGTCTGGAGGAGCATAGGACTCATGGGATCCATAGGGAAAAGCACTTCAGGATTTAGTAAAACTTATGGCATGTGTTTAAGGGGATTAATGGAATATGCAAGTCATTACATAATACTTAGGGAAGAGACAAAAGTATGAGAAAAGGAAAGACCAAGATGGCTCAGAAAGGAATAAACATGGGAAAGCAGAGGAAAATATGGAGAAAAAGTGCTGGCTCAGTATAAACAGGCTTCTAGTGTGTTTATTTCTCTGAGTCCTTCACTTCATCACTGCTGAGCGTCCCATCCTCTCACTAAATCCTACTTCTTTGTGAGTGCATCCTCTACTCCTGCTAGACGTGTGTGAACAGCAGTGAACTTCAAGCTGGACTCACTCATAAGAGAAGAGGTCTGGATATCAGCAACAGAAGCTGGAAACCTCTGGAATTCCCTTGTCCAGGTGACAGCAGCAGGGCAGGCCACTGGGATCTAGGCCAGGTACTGGATAAACTGTCCCTGCAGACACGTGTGTGTTCATGTTTTCTCCTTGAACACGGATGAGCTGGGGAACAGGATCAGGATGTCAGGGCTGCTCAGTAGCCCATCCTGCCCCTCAGGGGCACCATCCTGCACCATTACCAGGCAGGGGACGTGCCCAGGCTGTACTGCAGGTAGTCAGCAGCCCAATTCTCTCCAGTGTGCCAAGCTCCCTCCAAAGGGTGGTCCTCTCCTCCAGAATATACACTACTCCTCCTATTTGGTACCTTTTCCAGATTTGCTCTGGTCTCTCCCCTCATCCAGCTTAAGAATGATCCTAAAGTGCCTTGCCTAGTATCACATCACTTCTCAGCCAACCAAGGCTGAGATGGGGAGACTCAGACCACTGAAGTCAGAGCCCAGAGATCCAGTCCACCTTCAAGCTCACTCATCTATCGGCTCAACATGTGGCTGCCAAATACACCCTGCTGAAGGCCTTGCTAAAGCTGTCCAACATCCAGCGCTTTTCCCTTCTCCACAGTTTGTCATCTCTTAAGAGAAGAAATGAAGAACCAATGGGCCAGGCTCAAATTGTCCAGCAAACTCCCTCTCAGTCATTTCCCCTCCATCTAGCTCTTGGCAAACAGTCTCCCTCTATATTATCTGCCAGTGGACTGAAGAGAGGCTCTTTCCACACTTTCCATACTTATCTTAGATGGTGCAATGCTAGCTTCACAAACACCTGATCACAGTCTTGCATAGTTAGGAGAGTGGGAGGCCTATAATGACATCAGCCAGCTCCTTCTCCTTCCCCACAGACCAGTGGGATCACAGCTTCTTTCTCCTCCTTCTGCTAGTGAAGCACTCAGGAAAACCTTGCATTTTCAGAGGAAGCCCTTCATGGTAACTTTAAACTGTGCCCCCTCCTCCTGAAACTGTGCAATTGTGGAGTTAAATCTTGTTTAGTTTGTAAATGCCTCATGTGAGGGATTCCAGGAAGTGCCCTGACCCTTACACAGAAACACAGGGGAACAGTGGCCTACCATGCATGCCCTGCTTGCTGGACAGGCTGGGGTTCACACTGTGGATTTTGTGCTGGCTTATGTAGAGGTAAAAAAAAAACGGAGACTTCTTTTCCTAGAGAGCAGAAATACAGAAATATAGTATCTGAAATACAAATAGATTTAGTACTTTTTTCTTAAACCTAAATCTACTTACAGGTATGAACCTCAAGTTTCTCCACTGTGAATCTGTCCATACTGGACATCAGTTACATGCTCTGAGCTGTGCTGACTGGTTGTGATCTAGGGAAATCTAGCAGAGCAAGCTGTAGACCATAGCAACTGGTTGAACTGTCTCTGACCAGCCGTGAAAGTGCTGAGAAGAAATATTTACCATGGCAAAACTTTATCCAAACAGAGGAAACATCCCTGCTCAGAAGGTATTTAAGGAAGAGTCTGTGCCTGAGCACAGGGCACTACTGAGGAAGCTGCAGCCCAGCCTGATCCCACACTGCAGCAGGTAACTTGAGAAGAAACTGGCACGCTTAGAATGGCAAAAAACATCCCCGGTAGCATTCCTGCTTCCCACATCACTCGTCTCCTTGTCTGAGTGTTTGAAACATGCTGAACGTGACAAAAAGTGAAGTGGAACAACTAACTAGTGAGATAAGAATTTGTGTTCAGCCATTTGCTTTCTCTGTACGTTCAGATCAAAAGCCAAAACTTTACATTGATTTGAAATAAAATTATTATAACACAATCCCCCAGTTAAAGCCTGTTTGCCTGCAGCAAGAACTAATTCATTCCTTCACTGCCTAAGCTTTGCAGTATATTGCTAGAGCCCATAAGCTCATGATGCATTATTTCATTTGCCTACACCCAAAGGGAAAGGGTGAAAAAGAATAAAAATGTTGATTCTGAAGTTAAAAGTACCATGTTTCTTTCACATATCAAGCAAACTCATGAGTTAACTTGACACAGAGATGCAGTCTCTTCACCTTCTTCCTTCTTCTCCTGGTCTTGAAGACCTAAGTAACAACTTTCCCAAGCCATTTAATCCAGCATCCAATCTGGACACCTTTCAAATTCAGTGGAGAAGGGGGACTGATCATTTCACTAAGTAATCTGAAAAAAATGCAATCTTAATACACACACAATAGTTTCGATTCTACCATTTGATAAAGGAGACATAGTGGAAGCAAAAAAAAACCCAAAAACGCCAAAACAGAAGGAAGGAATAAAAGACCTTGTAAATGTTATCCCACATTGTTTTAGGATTTTGTACACCAGAAGCAACTTCTCCTCTATCCCTTACATCTCTTTATTAGTATCCTTTCTCCCTGAAGCAAATGTCTTATAAACATACTCTGTATGAATTTTAGGGAGGACTACTTATGAATTAGCCACATAAGTAAACACTGACTATGTTGATAATGCTGACATGGCTGCTAGCCAGCAGGCAACCACAAAAATATTGAGAATTGTGAAAATGGTAGATGCACATTCACAAATACAAACTGTTTTAAATAATTATAGTTGGCAGTAAAAAGTGATTTATTAGAAGTATTTAATTTTCAATCTTCCAGCAGGTCACAGTAAATGACATTAAGATCCAGTACTTCCTCCTCCAGGTAAAGAGCAATATGTTGTCAATGTATTGAAAATTTTAATTGTTTTATAGCTGAAAAAATATTTTACTATTAGTAATCAAGAGGGTCTATTATTAATGTATAAAAACTAAAGGCCTGCATTTTGAGATCTGCATTATCTGCAACATGAGACAAAAAGTGCATCAGTGATTTTAACAACTGTGCTATCAGCTATACAGGTCTTGAAAGCTTTCTTTTTCCATATTTATAACAAAAGTTAAAAGGTCTCTGCATGCTTCTCTTCTGATATATCTAGAATACATTTAGACTAACTCATATTAGCAACTATATTGAACAAAACATGGACAAAACTAAGAGGCAAAAAGACCCCACATGAATACTGATAGTCAGTATCGTCATTAACATGTATCTTCTTGACAGAAGCACAGAAAACAACATTGTTAGAAATTAATTACAGCACATTCAAGTGAGATGGCTAGACAGGTCACTAGGGGGATGCTGATGCAAACTGCTAACACACCTCTTACACCTTTTATTCTGCTGGTAATTTAATCCATTAAACTGTTTTCCTGTTCATTGCTCACAACTCTCTCCCCATGTGTGGAAAACATGATCAAATGTTCAGCATGGCTGCCACTGACCTGATTTATCATTTATACATTGATAAGAAGAAACAACATTTTAGCAGTAAATGGACTCCTTAGAAGATTCATTACTTTCTTAGACAATAAGTGTTTCTTATTCAGTCTGAAGTACAGATCGAAATCCATTACAAATAATGGTTGCATTAATCTTACAGAGAAAATGCTGATTTTAAATAGAAATGCTTGCTGCCTATGCAAAACAAACAAAATCTCTTACCTTGGATGTTTGTACAATAATAATTTAACAATAGTTTCAATCCATCCACTAGAAAGATAAACACAAAAACCCCCTGAGGCTAACAGATTCAGGATCTTGTGAACAGCACCTAGAAATCCAGCACATTTTTAGGATTCTGTAGTATAAGAAGTAAAAAAGTTGTATGCACACAATATTTTTCCTGTGCCCACGAGGCACTGGTCTGTATTTATATTAAGATGTATATTTTTAAATTCAAAACATGTAGTATCACCATTCTATTATTTGGAGAGTGCTATTATGACAGCTATAGAACAAAAGGTATCCATGAAAAAACCAGTTTATTTCAATTCAACATCTTTAAAGCAAACTCAGTTTTAACACAAGACGGACCTTTCAAATCCTGATCTTGACTAGAATAAACAACTCTTTTAACAGTTTACTCCTCAAAATCTGCACAACAATTTCAAGCCGGTACTTTCCCTCTTCCATTCCAGTGGCACAGTGGACATTGCAATGCAGAGCCACATAGCACACACTCATTTTCAGCCCTGCACTCTGTACGAGTGGTTCTGATCCATGGCTGTGAAGAAGAGGCAGACAGCAGCTGTGATGAACACATGCACGCCCTCATACAGTAGCTTTGGTGAGAAGACGCTCCATATGAACAGGTGGTAGCGCAGACCTGTTACCAAAACAACGTAGATGGCAACTGGAATGGAACGCATCAGAGCGTAGCAGAAACAGCCATGACCCACTGCTGCAGAATTCCTGGTAACAGAAACAGAGGAGTTCATTCTCAGGCAAACTCAGAAAAGACATTGGAGTTCCTCCACTCTTCAGCATTATTTCATAACACAAGGAGTATTCAGAGATCTCCACTTTGCGTTAGAAAACTGATTGTTAATGCAACAATGAATCAATACAGTTTGTTCTTGTCACCTCTACATATCCTATAATGTGTATCTCAGGTGTAAGCATAGCAACTGTCATTGCAATAAAGGTGCTCAGTAGTTCACCTCACACTTAGATTGTTCTGTGCCATAACTTATTTTTCTAATTGTCAATGCTTTCATTAAGCAGTTTCAAGACAGCTTTGTCTCCTGTTGGCCTTACAGTGCCTTTCCACGGAACGTGAATGGTAAGAGGAAAAGAGGACTTCAGTACTCTTCTCAGAGCTTCCTAATCCATTCAAGAGACAATCAGATGGAGTCTGCACCTCCCTTGTAAAGAGCCTAAAACTTACCAGCATACACTGCTGCCAATACCCAGCAACACTGTACAAAACAACATAAAAATTGTGCTGCTGGAAAACTTTGCAAAGCTAACTAACATAACATTCTCCAAAGAATACCATATTCATAGGCTCACAGGAGTGATACTCTGCATTCCTGTCACAGCTGCCTAGCTCAGCTGGGTCCCCAAGAAATGTCTGCCCCATATGCAACCTACATGGTCCAAATTTGCCACATGGACGTATTTCGGTGGATATCAAGAGTCAGATGAAAATGGAAGTGAAAATGTTTTCTGCAATTTGATTGTCCTTCCTCTCCTGAGGCACCAATTCAAAGCAATGATGCTGGGTTGGCGCCTGTCCAGTTTCCCCAAAATACATCTGCAGAGACTAATTCGCACCAAATTCAGATGTTTACCCCTTCAGACAAAAGGAAGAAAAAAACTATTTCACTGGAATAATAAGTGAACATTTTCCTCTCCCCACCAAAATATTTTACATCATCAGTTCCCAAAAGAACACACTGGCAAAGAGTGGAAATGTTTTACAGTGAAATCCTGATCTGAGAATCTGCTCTGCTCCTCCCAGTTTTTAATTCTAATCTTGTTCCAAGTAATAAAAATTTAACATGGCTAGCACTTCTGCAAGATGTTAATTAGTCACTTATGACTAAGTAAGCTACAGAATGCAGTATTTTACATAAACCATTAAACTTCTTATTCTTTAAACAAAAATAACTAGGATACAGCCCTGTTTTCCAGTGAAGTCAAGATCTAAATTCCCAAGGCTTTCAGCAGAAGGAAGAACAGGTCACGAAAGCAGAGATTTAAAATCAAGAACAGCAGGCATGAATGACTGAAAAACATACATTCAGTTCACAGAAAACTATTTCCCTTGCTGCTTAGCCAAGGAAACTGAGACTTGGGAGTGAGAAGCTCCCTGCTTCTGCATAACTATCTTAGACTTCACTGAGCTTGTGTAAATAACCAGCTTGATGTTTAATAACTGATTTTGTTGACAAGGATTAAAGTGCAGTTCACTCAGCCTTAGCTGTTTTCATGCTGATAAGAGTAAAAACAGTATTTGTAGTAAAAATACTAAATGCAATAGTCAGACCACTGAATAAACAGAGGAAATGGCTTTTCAATCAGACAAACAGGCATTTTTAAACCATTTTCTAGAATTAAAAAATGCACTTGGTAGACCATACAGATGAATCCCCAGGTCAATGATAAAATGCTTTCTGTATTCTGTTATCACAAAAACAGCTAACTGTTTTCTTCTTATAGAATACCTTACTTACAAAAGCTCTCAGCACTCACTTCACCTCTCAGGATAACATAGACACCTGCCTTCAGAGGGAAAACTTGGACAGTTTCACAGTATAATGGCGTGGTACAATTTAGAGAAGGCAACAAAAGCACACTGTAGGCACAAAGTTAAACTGTTAGTGGGATTCAACAGCAGAATAATTGGATTTATCTCAGAGCTGGTGAAAGCACTGCTGCAGACAGAGCACTGGAATGACCAAGAACAAGCAGACCTACTTGGCCATTCTGATCCTAAAGCGGCAACTTAGCTCTTCAAGCATATCATCATTCTTTCCTCTTACTTCAGCCTGAGACAAAATTTGAACAGCTAAGTGTAATGCCTTTGTGTGCCCCTTCTCCTCCTTCCACAGACACAGTGTCCACAGCATCTCCAGGCCACAGGAAAGACAGCATCCAAGGATCAGGCAGCTACTGATAACGTGACCATTACAATCCAAACAGTTTCCAAGTTATTCCAAATGAATTCACCAAGAGAACAGAGAAAGCTGGCTGTGGGATGCTACTCATGTACCCTCATGTTTATGATCTGGATCAACCAGTAATGAATAACCTTGCAAATTCTCAGTGCTGTTTCAATTTTAAAAATGGAAGACTACAGGATACATCTTAAGTATCAATCTGTAACACCGAACCATCTCTTCAGCAGTTAATGCTTTTCATTACTTAAAGGAGAAGAGCATAGACAGATGAAAATGCACACACTATCTCCATGTTCTGACAAAATCAGCCCACTATTAAGGCCTCTGCACAATGCAGGAGTAACAAAAAGGAATACTCAGACTCTAATACCAGCTCATCTAGAAAGTCAGCTTATGGGGACTCAAAAGAGAAATCCATGTGTTACAGATGACAAAGCATATCCAAACTTCATGTGAGATCCAGGAAAAAGCAATGTTTTTGGAGACTTCTGAAGCAAAGAACACTACAGATTCAAATCACTAAACACTCCAGAATTAGAATGCAAACATTAAGTATGGTCTAGAGAACATACTGCCTTTCAGCAAAAATTGTCTCTTTTAATGGAAAATGTTCAATCCATAGAAAAATATGGACAGGAAACTGCCATATTAATAGGTTTACCACTTCTTTGGAATATCCTAAACCCTAACTGTAGATATTTCATCAACAAATCTTTCACCTCTTAATCCATCTCTAAGGTGCCGCTAAGATGAGTAATGCAAGGTTTGTAAAATGAAAAAACTACAGTGCCAAAAAGAAAAAAAGAAAGAAAAATAACTATTTTCTTGTGAAAACATGTTTCCTAGTTAAATAGAATACTTGGCAGCTGGTGGAAACAAGTTTTGTAGCTTAAAAATCAAGCAAAAAATCTCCACAGAGAACCCTCCAAATGCATTCGTTTAAAAGGAATTTTAAAATATGCTTTACAGTGTTTACAGTGTTCCCACCCTTTTTCCAACACACCATATCAAATAAACAGTTCAGAAATATGTAAGCATATGAGGGTGGAATACCCTAGTATTGTCACTTTTCTAGGGTTGGAGGAGGAGAATCGTGTCTGGAGGGTTTCAATTTGTGCTGAATCCTTTCAGTGAAAGTTATCCTCCAGCATTTCTGCCCTTCCATCTCTCCTTTTCTAGCTGACTATCACTGCCTAAGTTATCTCCTACTGGAGATACTGAATTTGCCTATTTGAAGGCAATTTTTACTGTATTAACATTTCCTACAGTATTAAGTGACACTCTTCTTTCTAGGCATTCTGCAGTTTCAATGATCTCCCTATTTTGTGCCCTCTGAAAAATACTTGGCATTTTGTCAATCTGCCCCATATATATTAATGAAGGGTTTCACTCAGAAACAAACCCTGTAGCACTCCAAGTGTCTCCAACATCTTAAGAGTATCTGCAGTGTCTATGAAATTTCTCTGATCTAAGAAAGAATCAATCAGTTCATCAACAAGAGCAAATTTGCTATGTCTCTCCCACATGTCCCAGTCTCACTTAGTATAATTCTACAATACTATTTTAGATTATAGAACACAATCCTGCATTGTCATGGAAAAACACTTTATATTTTTAGCAGTTCCAAGGGAACCAAGAGTCCTCTGGAAATTTATATGACCAAGTCTGGTAGAAACTACCAATCAGAACAACATTTTTAATGCTATGAAGCCACAACTTTGGGCACCACACTCTATCAATGGATAAATGTCAAAAATGATGGTTGCCAGCAAGATAAAAGGGTTGTAAAGTGTATTCTGCTACCATGGAAATGATGGAACCTGGGGATGACTGATTTTTCTCTGCCCTCTGCATTCTCTCTCCCAGTAAGAAAGGCTGAGAAGGTACCCAAGCAAGGTCATGTCTGTGGCAGTAAATTACAGAGGACTGGCACACGTGGACTGTAGCACAGGGTTCAGCAGGCTCTCACAAAGATTTAGCTGTAAAAAGCTAATAGGACATGAAACTTCAATTCTCTTCATTTCAGTATCAAGAGTAGGAAAAACAGAATTGCATCAGTGTTTTTTCCTGTTCCCACTGCTGGCATAATCAGTTCTGCTGTGAGCTTCACATCAGCAAAATAAGCTAAACACAGAAAGAAAAAAAGCCAAAAAAACCCTCAAAACCAAACCAGCCTATTCCTGTTGACACTGGCCCAGACTTTATTGCCACAAGGTATAACCAAATCATCCTAATAAGCAAAACATAAATCCTAAGTATTTCAAAGCCCAGAATTGGTCAATTTTCTGTGACTATTCTTTCAAAATTCACTTAACGCATCAGAAGGCATCCAGTAGGAAAAAAACCCGAAGTATTTTATACTAGCATCATACATGCAAGAAATAAAAAGGAAACTTATAGCTTGATTTTCTGTTAAGCTAAGGCATCTGCAGACTTTCCTGGCCACCTCTGTAAACAAACAGTTATTCTTCATGATCTTAGCTAAAGGTGCAAAGAAAAATTGCATCAACAACTGTTATTGACAAATGGGATCTGAAGAAATTTAACACAGACTGTTAGTGTCCAAGTTATTCAATTAAATTCAAATTTAACAGGTTAAAATATACCAGTATAACAAGACACATGGACAGTGACACAAGGCATTTCTAGAAAGGTAAAGCACAATTTATTTAAGTATGGGTAGGAAACTGGCCAGCAAGGCCACAAAGGGTGGTGATCTGTTGTTTTTTCCTCAGTGCAGCAGCCAGTCACAAGCAGGGTCCCACAGTGAATGTTACTGAGCCCCAAACCGCTCAGCGTTTTCACAAGTGGTCTAACTGGTAGGATTGAAAGCACTTTCACTAATGTGCTGTTGGCACTAAACTGGGTGCCGAGGTGAACACGTCAGCAGGGAGAGTTGTCTTCCAGAGAGATCTGGTCAGACTACCAAGAGCTGTATGAAGCTTAACAAAGAGAAGTGTCCAGTCCTGCACCCAGGTCACAAGATCTAATGGGCCCAGTACAGGCTAGGATCCATGTGGCTGGGGAACAGTATTGCTGAAAGGGACCTGGGGGTATTGGGGGACAACAAGAGTCAGCAGAGCACTGCTGCAGCAACAGGTAAATCATGTCCTGGGCTGCATCCTCAGGGCCACTACTAGCAGGGAGAGATGTGATTATCCCACTCTACTGAGTGCTTGTCAGGCCGTATCTATACTACTATGTTCAGTTCTAGCCCCCACCCTTCCAAAAAGACAGGGACAGTCTGGAGAGGCTCTAAAGGACTGGAAAGGCTGAAAGAGCTCTATAAGATAAGACAGTAGGAGTTAAGTATTTTCTTCATGGAGAAGGCTCAGGGAGACTTCATCACAGCATTCCTGTATACAATTACTTAAAGGTGGCTACAAAGGGATGGAGGTACTCTCCTCACCAGGTGATACATGGAGAAAACATAAGGCAATGGTTACAAGTTGCACTGTGAAAGGTTTCATCTCAGTATAAGAAAGACATGTTCTATAGTCAGAATAATCAATCATGGATACAATCTTGCCAGGGATGTGGTAGAGTCACTGCAGATTTTCCGTAAAAGACTGGACAGCATGCTACATGATCTCATGAAGGCTCCTGTTCCCAGAAAAGATTAAACCAGATGATCTTTTAAGGGCATCTCCATCCTGGGGTGCACTGTGTTTCCATGAAGCAATGCTCACTCTTCTGCACTGAGGGCAGAGTCAATTCTTTCTTGTATGTCTCCACTACAGTAACTATTTTTAAACTTGTGACTTAAATAAAATAACAGCTCTCTCCTCAAATTACTCCTGCCATCCCAGTAACACACACATTCAAGAAGAATTTGTTAACTTCAAGAAAAGGTGTGAGAAAAGAAGATAGAAAAATCCTAGATAAATGCAGAATGACAGTATGTCATATACAGTCCTACCCACAGCTACCAGAACCAAGCAGTTATGTTGGCCATGGAACAAAGGGGAACAGAAAACTAATGGTGAAAAAGGAAAAAAACTGTAAGAATAGTAGGACTAGGCCAATACCAGCAAAAGTCCAGGTTACATCTAGAAACATTGCTACAATAAAGAAGTATGTAAGCAAAAGTCTGCAAATACGACCCTCTCTTTCCAGAAGTGTTCTTCTGAATGACTCTGCTTCTGCTTGAGTAGCAGCATAAACCACCCAGAGTCCAACATCATCATGCAGTTCTTGTTAATTTAAGAGAGGAAACAAAGATGGTACTATGCTCCAATCTGTTTCAGAATAAAGAGAAAGGAATATGCAAAGTACTGAAGAGAAAGGGGGAACGGAATAATTTCTTCTGCGCACTGTGTATACTTCATACATTGTATCAGAATATTGCTCCCAACTTTCTTCACAGCTTTTTCTAGCACAAGGTACAACATACTCATCTTCAGAGATTCTTTATTCCATATGGTGCAATGAGATGTCTTCTGGGATTACACATGGATACTCTTACTAAATCCCAGTCTCACACACACTTTTTACTTTGGCAAGTTTACAGGATGGTTGGACTTCTTAGTAATTCAGCTTTGTGCAAATTACTTTTAAGGACAATACTCAGCATTAGGATAAAGACTGTAGAGCTCCACATACTTTCTCTTGAAAATGAAGTGGATTACAGTACGATCTGTAAGCCCATGCCCTAAGATCTCTGCAAAGGATGAGGCAATGCTAACACCATTAAGCATAAAAGGAACAGTAAACAAAAATGGTTTCAACTCGGGAAGCAATTAATTGCAAGACCAATCTGATTTTTGATGAAGATACCTTGATTTAACAGCTGCCCTTTTCCTTTCTGGGCCCTAGCTGAGAAGACAGACAAATCAGCACAGGATTTTTCATGCCATAGTTTTGGTGATACCGTAATTGTAATGGCTCTGAGACAGAAAATGTAAACAGACAGGACTTGACTTTCAGAAGACTGCAGATGTTAACTTGCACTTTGAGTATGGGGAGGGAGGGATGAAATGGAAAAGAGGTAAATACAAAGGTGGAAAGAATGTGCATGAAGGAAACTACATGTGCAACAGAAATAAGATAAGGGAAGTGGAGAACCTGGGCAAATGAGAGGGTGGGGGAAGAGCACTGGAGGGAGAGAGGGGACATTAGATGAGCAAAGGTTGGCATGAGTGGGAGCAGATGTGGAGGCAGCGGCTGAGAAAGGAGGGAGCCCAGAGTAAAGGGAGAGATGGACAGACAGGAAGAAAGAGTGAGGCAAGAAAAGAATGGATGGCTGTGCGTGGCATGACATTGGGAGAGACAAGGAGTGAGTACAGGGAGTGTGAGAGCGATGAGGTGGCTGAGGGGGAAGAAGAAGAGAAAATGGGATTAAAAATGTGGGGTCAGAAGAGGAAGATACAAAGGTGTAGTAAGGATACAAAGGAACAGAAATGGCAGAAGGAACAAGCAAAGACAACAAGATATGTGAATGAAAGAAGTAAAGTGAGAATGAGAATTTCAGAGACATGGAAAGAAGCATGTGGTATAGACAGACTGAGCTCCACAGAAACACAAATAGGAGCAGGGCAAAGAAAGCCAGAGTGGGACTGGGAGAGAAAAAAAAGAGATAGAAAAGAGTGAGAAGGTAATAAACTGAGTCAGGAAGATGGGAAGAAAAGCAAAGGTAAGAGAGCAAGAAAGATGGAAAGGAGAGTGAAAGAGCAGGCATAGGCAGAGACTGAGAGGAAGCAAACAAGAGAGAAGGACACAGAAAAGAGGTAGCAGGTAAGACAGCAAGCATGACATGAGGTAAAGAAGGAAAATTGCACAAGAGAGACATAAAAATACCCAGGACAGCAGGAAATAGAAGCAAAAGAGGATGTGTACAGGAGATAGGAAAGCCCTTCAAGAAGAAGGAAAAGAGCTTGACAGAAAGAAGAGACACAAGAGAGAGGGAAGGAAAAAGAGGAAAAGTGCATATAAGAGAAAAGGACAGCATGTGCAAAAAGTGCTCAAAATTAAGAGAAAGAATACACAAGAGAGCAGAATTACACAAAATCTGTAAGAAACTATAAAGCAGACACATGAGAGAGAGTTAAGAGAGAGCATGCATGAGATGGGAAGGAATGGAAGACAAAGTACAAGGGGTAAACATGAGATACAAGGCAACTCTGTCACAGAGGAAGCATATAATACAATAAGTGAGACTGTTAAAAGGAAGTGTAAGGTAGACAAAAAGTGAGATGTCTGACATGTAAGACATGTGAAGTACAGGGGAGAGAGCAGACAAGAGCAGGAAAACAGGTAAAGAAAAAAGGGAAAGCATGATGAGACAGCAAATGTAATAAGGCATGTGACAGAGAAAGGATAAATGTGCCTTAGAGAAAGAAATCATAAGAAGAAAGTGCAGGAAAGTACATCAACGAGAGAGCAATGGTGCAAGAGAGAGGACATGTATTGTGTGTCAGGGAGGAAGGGAAAGCTCATACATTAAAGGAATACTGCACAACAGACAAGTGGTTAGAAGAGAGAAAGTGGGGAAGAGAAATCAAGAATTATTGGAAAGTATGAAAAGGGTCCGAGAGAGGAAAAGATGTACAGGACAGAGGTAAAACGCGTAAGAGAGGAAAGGAAACCTTTCTTGATAGGAAGGAAGAGAAAACATGCAAGAGGGATTGAAACAAGATCAGATAGATGTTCAATCACAAAGGAAACTATGTGAGAGGGGAAATAGGCACAAGAGGGGAACATATATTGATAGAGAGAGACCAAGAGAGCGTAAAAGTGATAAGCATTCACAGTAGAGACAAGTGACGCTTGAGCAAACAACAGGTAAGTGTGTATGGGAAAGTGAAAGACCCTGTCAGAGAGGGAATGCACACAATAGAGCAGGAAACTGAGGAAGAGAAAGCACATGAGGGAAATATAAAAAGTATGAGAAAAGGATGAAAAACATCTGGGAAGAGGAGGGAAGGCATACCAGGGACACACACTGAATATGTCTATGGGTGTGAGCATATGGGGAGGCCAGACAGAAAATGAGAATGTGTGTGCACAAGAAAGACGAAAAGTGTAAGAGAAAGAATGAAAATGTGTCAGAAAGGGGAAAGGCAGGGGAAAATGGATGAAAAAATGAGGTGGAATTTATGTGCAGAAAGAAAATCTTTTTATTAGGAATACACACATGGAAGACCACAAGCACGTGACAGAACAGGAAAGTATACAAATGAGACAGAAAGTTTCCAAGTCAGCACAGGAAGGGAGGAAAACGACTACATAAGGAAGGGAAAGTGTGCCCAAGAGAGGTAAAGTAAAAACAAGAATGAAAGGGTAAGAATAATCAATAGAGAGGAAGCAGAAGGTTGTGAGATGGGGAAAGTGTACCAGAGAGGAAAAATACATGCAAAAGAAGACTATACACTATAGAGAGAGAAGGAAAGCATGCATGCAAGGGAGTAGAAACTTGAGAGATGAGGAAACCAACGATAGAGTGTGAGGCAGAGAGGGAGGGGAAGCATACACAAGAGAGAAAAGTGTACAAGGGCAAGCAAGGAAAACTGCAGTAGAACAAAGGAAAAGCACACACAACAAAGTAAAGGCATGAGAGACAGAGTATTTTAGGAACTGAAAGCATTAACTAAAAGGAAAGCGTAAAAAATAAACAAGGATGGAATGTGTGAAAGAGGGACGAGCAAAAAAGAGAAGTGAAAGAGCAAGTGAAGACACAGGTAAGAAAGGCAATATGCATTAAATTAGCAAAGTATAAGGAAGAGAGACTGGGATACTGTTCAACTGAAACTAAATGTGGTCAAGACAATGCATTAAAGATAATGAAGTATAAAAGAGAAGCAAAATGTGTGAGACAACCCACAAGAAAAGGAAAAAAAAGGTAAGGAGTGCAATAGGTATAGGGAAAGCATATGTAGAAGAGTAGGAGCCAAGAAAAGCATGGTAGAAAGGGAAGCCCTGTGAGGCAAGTGTGAGAAAGCAAGCAAGAAAGTGATATAGGGAAGTGTATGAAAAAGTAAAAGAGGGTAAGAGTGTGAAAGATATCTGATAGGGGGAGCCAAAGGTACAGTGGGTGGCAGGGGAGGGATGTCCAGAGAGGGGTGAAGGGAGTGCAAGGGAGAGAGAAAGACCCCAGGAGAGACAGACTGATGGGAAAGGAGGATGTGGGAGTTACAGAACCTGTGTATGCCAGTGGGTGCCAAGGTGTGTGAGAGGCAAGAAGAGTAAGGAAGCCAGAGAGGGAGTGTTAGGGTGAGTTTTGGAGGAAAAGTGAGGGGGCAGCAAGATGAATAAAATTATGGAGGAGAGGAATGCAAAGAGAGAGGAAACTAGCAAGTAGACAGTGAGAGGAGTGAGAGACACACAGGAAGCACAACCAAGAGTGACAGCATGTACTGGGACTAGAGTGCAAGTGAGTGACATGAAGCATGCAAGGGAAAAAACTACAAGTAAAGTGAGAGAGCATGATAGAGGGAAGAGTGTGGGGAAGATGGAGAAAACAGGAACGCACACATGAGAGGGCAGGAAAATAAGATGAAGAGGAAGGGAAAGGAAGGGAAAGGAAGAGAGGGAGGGAGGGAGGCGGGAAGGCAGGCAGGTGGGAAGGCAGGCAGGAAGGCAGGCAGGAAGGAAGGAAGGAATTCCGGAAGGAAGGAAGGAACTCCGGAAGGAAGGAAGGAATTCCGGAAGGAATTCCGGAAGGAAGGAAGGAATTCCGGAAGGAAGGAAGGAAGGAATTCCGGAAGGAAGGAAGGAAGGAATTCCGGAAGGAAGGAAGGAAGGAATTCCGGAAGGAATTCCGGAAGGAATTCAGGAAGGAATTCAGGAAGGAAGGAATTCAGGAAGGAATTCAGGAAGGAATTCAGGAAGGAAGGAAGGAATTCAGGAAGGAAGGAATTCAGGAAGGAAGGAAGGAATTCAGGAATTCAGGAATTCAGGAATTCAGGAATTCAGGAAGGAATTCAGGAAGGAATTCAGGAAGGAATTCAGGAAGGAATTCAGGAAGGAAGGAAGGAATTCAGGAATTCAGGAATTCAGGAAGGAAGGAAGGAAGGAAGGAAGGAAGGAAGGAAGGAAGGAAGGAAGGAAGGAAGGAAGGAAGGAAGGAAGGAAGGAAAAGAAGGGAAAACAAGAAGAGATAATAAAAGATCAAAAGGGGCAGCGTGAGAGAGAGGGATGAAAGAAGCACAGGAAATTGGCAGTAGGAGTAAGAGAGGAAGGACAAAAAGAGGAAGAACTGTGTTCCTTGTATAGCAATGCAGGAAAGGGAGGCAGCAGAAGAGCAAAGTGACAGAAGGCAAGGGTGTGCAAGAGAGAGATGACACACAAAAATGAGTGAAGGCATGCAAGCAAGAGATAGAAAGCAAGAGAAGGGGTGTCAAAGTGCATCCAAGAGAGAAAATGCATATTCAAGAGAGAGGACATGAACATCCAGGACAGCAGTAAGGGCATTTGACAGAGAGGGAAACATACTGTAAGGGTTGCAAAGCTGTGGAAGTGTGAAGGGCAGCAAGTGGGAAAAGGCCAGAGGGAAATAGAGAGGGAGGTAGCAAGCTAGAGGGGGAAAGCATTAGCCAGAGACTGGAAGCATAAGCAAGAGGGAAACCCAAGAAAGAGGAAAAATGTGAGAAAGGTGTGAAAGTGTGAGAGAGGACGTTAGTGAGAGAGAAAAACTTGACACAAGATTAAAAAGGAAACAGTAAAGCACAAGGGAAGGAAAAAGCATGCAAGGGAAGCAAAGCATTAGAGAGTGAGCACAAAGTGCATGTCCGAGACAAAAACCACATGCCAGACAATAAAACTGAATGACAGCATGAGGGAAGACATGTGTGAGAGAGGGAATATGGAGGAGGTGAAGACGGGAAAGAAAGTGCAAGATGAGGAGAACATGACATCAGTAAACCATGCAAAGTTCAGGGGAAGCATGTGACAGAGAGGCACGGCAGGTGAGAGGAAAGCAAATCGTATACTGCTAGGAAAGTATGTGAGAAAAACAAGGCAAGTGACAGAGAGGGTGGGAGTTGAAGAAAGAGAGAGGTAAAGGGGAACTGAGGACAATAAGAAAGAGGGAATGAGGAGAGAGGGAAAGCTAGGAAAAAAAAGAGAGAGCAAGACAAAGGGATAGTGACAGCAAGAGAGGGAACAATGACACTAGATGAGACAGAAAGCACAAGGGGCATTGGAAGTGCAAACAAGAAGGGTAATTTTGTAAGACAGAAAACATGCAAGATACGAAGGAAGACACAGAAATGAAGAATAGTAATACACTCGAGAGAGGGGAGTGCCAGAGAATGAGAACAGAAAGCACGGCAAAGCACACATGGGAGATAACGTAAGCATGACAGGCAGAATTCATGTGAGAGGCAAAACACATGAGAGTGAGGAGGGTGCATGTGAGAGGGAAGCTGTTGAGACAGGCAGGCACAAGGTGCACCACACACGGGTAAAGGGTACAGAGAGGAAACGGGTGTCGGAAGCCTATGAAAGGGAAAGTGTGAGAAAAAAAAAAGTGAAGAAGAGGAAAAGAGGCAAAGCATCAGAAAGGTAAAGCAAACAGGGATACCAGAAGGTCGAGGGAGGAAAAGAGCAGGTAAAAATGCAAGCAAGAGGAAAATAAAAGAGAGAAGAGTGTGAAAGAGGGATGAAGCATACAAGAGAGGGGGATGCAAGATGAAGAGATTTGAACAACAGACATTGAGACAGCAAAGCGCCTGAGAAAGAGTAAACATACAGGACATCCAAGGCACAAGAGAAATGCCAAACGAGAGAGGCAAAGTGAAAGTAAGAGAGAAAACACTAGGAAGAGTGAGGTAAGGCATGTCTGAGAATGAAGACAGAGGTGAGATTCATGAGAGAGACATGCAGATGGAATGAAGGACACATGTGAACAAGTGTGCCAGTTAGAAAGAGAATGTGTGTGGGACAATTAAGGGAGAGAAGGCAGGGGAAGGGAAAGGAAGAGTACTGGCAAGCACTGGTGGGGGAAAAGGGACCAGAGAGAGGGGTGGCAACAGATGAAAAGCATGAGAGAAAAAAGGAAAGCACACCTAAGAGACTGAAAGCACAGGCAAGAGGGAAATCACATCAGGAAAGCAGGAGCAAGCAGGAAATCATACCAGAGAGAGGGCAAGTATGCCATAGAATGCAACTGCATGAGAGAGAGGCAAAGCAAATCCACAAGAGCAGGCAAGCATCTGAATGAGGAAAGGCAGAAGCACAGCAGGCAAAGTGCATACAGGAGATGGATCATGTCAGATGGGGTGACCAAGACAGGAAATGCTTGAGAGAGAAATCTGTGAGGAAAGGGGAGAACAAGCACATCACAGAGGAAAAACATGCCTGAGGCTAATGGGCAAGCAATAGAGACGAAGAGAGAGGGATAACAAGGGGGAAAGAAAGGGTAGCAAGCAATGGGAACAGATGGCAAGCAACAGGGGTAGGGAAAGTATGAGCAAGAGATTGCAAGCATGAGCAAGGGAGAAAGTGCACATATCAAAGTAGAAAAATGTGTCTGAGATGGAAAAGCACCCAAAGGGGAGGAAAGAATGACAGAGAGAAGTAAGAGCGGGAAGAGGGAAGGGCAAAAGAAAGTAACAGCACTCAAGAGAGGCAAAGCATGTGACAGAGAGACAAAGGATATGTCAGAAGCAGTGTGAGAGAGGCAAAGAAAGAAAGAGAAGACCATGTAAAACAGTGAATGTGAAAGGGAAAACGTCTGAGATAGAGTAAAAGGAAGGTAAAGAGAGAGACAGAGTGGGGACATGGGAATATCAAAGAAGGGACAGAGTGAGGGGGAAGGGAGGGGAGGAAAAAGAAACAAGAGATTGAAAGGGGGAAAGTGAGAGAAGAAAGGAGAATGAGAAAGAAGGGGAGAAAGGGAATAGCATGAAAGAAGGTGGGGAAGCACAAGAGATAAAGTATGAGGGAGGAAAGGTACTAGCAGAAGAGAAAGGGTTTGTGTAATAGAAAACATGTTAGGGAGAGGAAGAGAGAGGAGTAAGAAAGGGCAAAAGAAGAAGCACATGCAAGGCTGGGAAACTACAAAGAGATGCAAGGTGCACGTGACATAAAAAAAGTACCTGGAAGTCAGAAAGCTAACACAGAAGAAAGCAGACAACTTTGGGAAAGTATAGGAAAGAGAGGGAAAGTATGCCAGGAGAAAGATTATACAGGTGAAAAGTAAAGAGAGACAGCAAAAGATAGTAAGCAATAGAAGATGAAAAAGAAAGCGCAAGTGTGAAAGTTCAAGTAAAAGAGGAAAACTGCAAAAGCAGGAACATGTTAGAGAAATAGGAAAAATCTATCAGAGACAAGGAAAGCACATCTCAGAAAGAAGGGGAATTTGAGACAGAAGAGAGAAAAATACATAGGGAAAATGAGAGCAAGAGAAAGAGAAGTCAATGGGATGACAGCAGGGAGGAAAAGTGAGGAACACAGAAAAAAACACTAAAGAAACATACAAGAGCATGAATGTTCACAAGAACATAAGAGAAAAGTAAACCAAGTGAGAAGCAAGATGTGTGCGAGAGGCAACGTATGTGAGAGAAAGCAGACGTGTTTAAAGTTGTAGGAGGGGAGGAGTCTGTGAAAGAGAAGGCTGATCAGAATGGGAGAGAAAGCACATCCCCAAGAGGAGAGTTTCTGTGGAAGGGGGCAACGTGGCCAAGAGGGAGGCAAAGGTTGAGAGGTAAGAGGGAATTGACTGAAAAAAGCACACTGCTAAGAGGGAAAACAGGGAGGGAGAGACACAAGTGGAAGGGCAGAGAGGAGTCCAGAGGAAGCCTAAGACAAGCTGAGACAAAGGCAGAAGCTACACAAAGAGAAGAAAAATGAGTCCGGGAGGTAATTTGTGAGTAGGAGAGGGAGAGAAAACACATCTAAGACAAAGGAAAAGCCCAAGAGACAGATGGATAGAGAAAGCAAGACAGTGAGATGACAAGAGCAGGAAACAGCAAGTAGTGTAGGGAAAGCACAAGAAAGGGAATGAAAGCATGAAAGAGAAGGAAAGTGCACGAGAGAATGTGTCAAAAGAGGTGGGAACACACATGAGGAATGGAGGAAGTGAAAGAGGCAAAGCAAGGGAGAATGTAAAAAAGGTAATCACAGGAAAAAACATCATGTGAGAAGCAAAGTAAGTGAGAGGCAAAACGTCTGAAGACAAGAAAAGTTGCAGGGCAGGGACACAAAAAACCCATCTCAGGGAGACGGAAAGATAGGAGACAGAGCAGAAGAGATGAAGGAAGAGAAGGAGAGAGGCCAGAGAGAGGTAGATTGATGGGGAAGAGGGAGGCAAAAAGATGTCAAGTGAGACGGAAAGTTCAGGAGGGAGAGGAATGGCTGGGGGTGTGGTTGAGAAGGAAGAATAGTGAGCAGAAGAAAGAAGTACAGTGAGGCAGAGAGTAGGAGAGCAAGTGAGACAAGGGGGACAGTGAGAGACAGAAAGCTGCAGTGAGACAATGTGCAAATAGACAAAAATTGAAAGATAGAAACGCATGACAGAAAAGAATGTTAGACACTATAGCAAGAGAGACTAGGAGAGCAAAATGCCTAAATTAACACATTGACTGCAAAGCACAAAAGACAAAACCACAAAATGCGTATGAGGGAGACAGAATGGCAAAGCATGCACACAAGACGAAGTACACATGCACAAGAGATAAAGCATAAGCACAAAACACTGAGGAGAGAGAGGAACAGAGAAAGAGAGAAAAAAGAGAGCACAAAGTGCATGACACAAGAGAAAGCACAAATGAGAGAACAGCAGAGCACGTGAAAGGTAAAGCCCATGTGAAAGACAAAGTGCATGAGAGAGAGGTAACATATGTGTAAAAACAATAATATGCAGAAGGGAATGAAAGATACGTAAGGGGGGAAGGGTACAAGGGAGGGAAAATGGATGCAAGAAGAACCAATGTGGGAGGGAAGTACACACAAGAGGCAAAGGTAAAAGCACAAGGACAAAGTGACAGAATGAGAAGGGGAGTTTTGGAGTTACAAGAAAAAAAGGCACATGAGAGAGGCACAGCACAATATACAGGTGAAAGGCAAGAGAGGCAAAACATGCAGGAGAAAGCAAGCATCAGGTAGCAGGGAGAGCATGAGAGGGAACATCCATGCAAAAAGCATATAGAATCATTTAGGTTGGAAAAGACTCCTAAGATTTTAGAGTTCAACCATAAACCCAGCACCATCAAGTCCATCCCTAAACCATGTCTCAAAGTGCCACATCTGCACATTTAAATACCTCTAGGGATGGTGACTCAGCTACTTCTCTGGGCAGCCTTTTCCAATGCTTGACAATCATTTCAGTGAAGAAACTTTTTCCTAACATCCAATCTAAACTTCCCCTGGCCCAACTTGAGGCTACTTCCTTTTGTCCTCTGACTTGCTACTTGGGAGTAGAGATTGACCCCCACCTTGTTACAATTTCCTTTCTGGTAATTGTAGAGAGCCTCCTTTTCTTCAGGCTAAATAATCCTATTCTCTCAGCTGCTTCTCATAGGACTTGTGCTCCAGACCCTCCACCAGTTGCATTGCCATTTTCTGGACATGCTCCAGCATCACAATGTCCTTCCTGTCATGAGGAGCCCAGAACTGGACACAGCACTCATGGTGTGGCCTCACTAGTGTCAGGTACATCACTGCCATGGTCCTGCTGGCCACACTACTGCTGATACAGGCCAGGATGCCATTGGCCTTCATGACAACCTGAGCAGTCGATGGTTCATGTACAGCTGCTGCCAACCAGCACCTCCAGGTCCTTTCCCACTGGGAAGCTTTCCAGCCATTCTGCCCCCAGCCTGCAGGTTGCTGTGACCCAAGGGCAGGACGGGCAGGACCTAGTACTTGGCCTTATTGAGTACCATACCACTGGCCTTGGCCCATTGATCTAGCCTGTCCAGATCCTTCAGCAGCAGACCAACACTCCCACCTAACTTGACGTCATCTGCAAATTGACTGAGGGTGACTTGATCCCTTTGCATAGATCACTGATGAAGATACAGATGAGGGGCAGCCAAAGCAAAGCACATGAGAAAAAGGTGAAGCCTACCAGAGAGAGGAAAACATGGGTGCAGAGAGAAAGAGAGAAGCCTCCTTTCCCTTGTGGGAAAGGAACAACAGAGAAGAGGAAGAGGAACAAGTGGAGACAGTGACAAAGGGGGAAGAGGAGGGGAAACCACTCTGGTTTTGGAAGGACTCAAGAAAGCTTGAAAGACAGATAGGAAATCCCCAAGAGAGAGGGAATGTAAATCTAAGAGGACTCAGGTTCTAACAAATCTAAGCAGGTTCAACACAAGCCAAAAGCAGGGTATGGCTGGGGGAAGCTCTACACGTTTAGAAGAAAAACTATAGAGATGGAAAGGACAGAGAACGAGTGGGAAGGAGAAAGCACAAGTGAGAGACTGCAAGCTTAGTAGAGGCAGAGTGCATGCAAGGAAGTATGTCTGGAAAGAGACTGGAAAGCACACAAAGGAGAAAGTAAAAGTCAAAGAGACAAAAGGAATGAGGGAAGAAAGTCCTAGAGGAAAAGGCATGTGAAAGAAGAAGGGTGGGAGAGAAGATGAGGATCCAGGTAAAAGAAGGAGAGCGCAAGCAATTTGCATTTGAAAGTATTTGAGTGCATGCGAGAGCTGGAAAATCTGTGAGACATGGGAATGTACACAAGAAAGGAGAAAAGCTACAAAAGGGAAGCAAGACACACAAAGTAAAAACAAGAGACAGAAGGATGCACAGGACAAAGACACAAGAGACCGAACAGGCACAAGAAAGCAAGAGAAAAACAAAGCACATTCAAATGAGAGAGGGAGAGCATTTGCATGCTTAGAAGAGGGAAAAAGTGCTTGAGCAATGAGAGTTGAATGCATGAGAGGAGGATGCATGCAAGTGGGGAGATGCAAGATGGTAACATGCAAAAGAGGAGAGAAGTGTGCCAGCCAGGGGAAGAGCATAAAGGTGAGGGAAGCAGGCAAGAGAGTGGGAGAAAGGTATGTGAGAGAAAGGGAGAAGTGTGTTACAGAAGAGGAGAAGCACGTGAGAGAAGATGTAAAGAGCACATAAAGCAGGAAGAACACATATGTGAGAAGGAACAAGCATGTTTGGGAGACGGAAAAAGTGAGCATGAGAGAAGGGGAAAAACCACGATGGGAAGTCAGGGAGCAATGAAGTGTGAGTGAAGAAGTGCGTGAGGAGGAAAGCTCATGCAGAAGCATGAGCAAAATAGGGAGAAGCATGCTTGCAAGGGGTCAGAAGCATGAGAGTGACAGGAGTGCATTGAGGAGGAGAGCACAAGAGTGGGGGAAGCCCATGAGAGAGAGGTAAGCATGACCAGGACAGGAAGCACATGCATGAGAGGCAGGAAGCACACACATGTGGCAAGTGGGAAAAGTCTGCACATAAAAGAGGTGAGAAACCCAAGCATGAGGGGTGATGAAAGCACAGCCAGGCAAGACAGGCAAAACGTACAAGAAGGGCAAGTGGGAGGAATAATTGAGGGGGGCGGACAGAAGACAGGTGTAGCACCAGAGAGACAGAGACTGACACAGTGAGAGAAGAGCATGAACAGAGGTGTTAAACCACATCCAGGTGCCTCAGTTTGACTGGGACACTTCATATGCGTAAACAAATATTTACTCTTGTAATTCTGTGCTTTCCATTTTGGCCTCTCTCCTAAGTCTGCAGGGAGCAGTCTTGTCTTGATGCGAGTGTGAAAGAGAGAGGGGTGATGCACATGCAAGTGAGAAAAAATATGAGAAACAAATACAAAGTGTGTCTAAGAGAGAATGGAAGTTTGGGGCGGGGTGGTGTGGTGGTGGGAAGAGGGTAACAAGAGAGGGATAGGGACAATACCAAGCCAGGTAAAGAAAGAGATACAGAGGAATGAGAGGAGAGACAGCCAGCAAGAGATAATGAAGGACAGTGACTCAGAGACAGCAGGAAAGCACACAGGAAAATGAAACTTCATTTTATAGCAGCACCAAGCTTCACAGTCCTTCACCTACTGTCAACTGGGTTGACTAATCAAAATTTTCTTACATGGCAGTATAGAAAAACCTAATCCCTTTCATAAGAATTTACTAAAATTCTGATTATTGTGGAATTACGTGTTTTTTGAAAATAACATGCTACACAACCAGCTATTATCCTGTAACTTTGAGGAAAGCTAGCTTTCCTCTGTTAAGTTCCAGTAGCCATAGTTCAATAACAATAGGAAGGACTGCCATAAGTTTGTTTTCAGACACAAAACTTAACCAATGTTTCATTATTATATTTTCAGCTTTTCAAGTCTTTTTAGAATCCTGCTAACATTTTCTGACTAGACTGTCATTATTCTCTGAGGATACTCTGCATACTTACCATTGGAACACAAAATTTCCCCTAGGTTACTCATGTCCAAGATGGTTAATACTGATTGTCTTAATATATTCAGTAAGCTTTGCATGTATTAACATTTAATGAACTCTTTTGTGTAAGCAAAATTGGGAAATCTAACCACACAGGATGGCAGAAAAACACTGCTACACAACACAGGGGTTCCAAACAAAAATAAAGGACAGATACTGCACCCTTTTGTACAGCAAAGTGGTACTGCATAGTTGTACTGTAGGTAGTTGCTGCTCTGCAGATTCAATGAGAACTATCAACTCAGCTATGTGCTGCTGAGCATAAGTCACATGAAAACCAGAAGAACAAGAGGAAGAAGACAATGTAACCATGACAACCTCAAATCAGAGCTTGGGCAGAAATAAAAAAGATTTTCAGAACCCTTTCAATTCAGTATTATCCACAAAGAAGTGATAGACCATTTAAATTTAGAAGTACAGCTGATGCTACTCAAAGTGGTTTCTACCTAAGACTGAAGTTCTGTTGCTAAGAATGAATTTCATAGCAATGGAAATAAATAGCATCAGTAAGACCATTTAAAAGCCAAGTGAATAACTCTCAATGATTTGGGCAGTAGCTAACACACTGGAGGACAAGTTCTCAATTAGGGTCATCAGTCATTACTGCAAAGCAAACCTCATGCTGGATATGCTAACTCTACCAAAAATTAGATCATAATTTTTTAAGTTCCAAATCTATTCCGATGCTTACTTTTATCTGCAAAAAGCAAAAATAACCTAACCTACTCCAAATCTGTGTATTTATAAATTCTGTGCACGCAACTTTCCTTAATATTTACATAGGAAGTGCTTCAGCTCCTAAAACTGATCCATGGAGCAAAAGGATGACATTTATTTTGCAAATGGCTTTGAAGCAACTTATTTGTTTATAATAGAGGCAACCCTACTTTGCTGAATCACTTTCCAATTAGAAAATACTTTTCAATACTGAGACTCATGGCTGCCTGGAGGAAGTCTCATAGGAAAAGTCAGTGTCTTGACAAGATGAAAAAGGAATGAATGAAGAGGCATCCATCACAGAGCAGTAACAAAGTCCAAGACAAATCTTCAGCTATCTCTACAATGACAGCATCTCAGAAAAAAACCAAAGTGAGTAAAATATTCTTCCAGCTTGTGGCAATAAAACCCCAGCCCAGTTTTAACCAATCACTTCCAGATTTCCATGCATATCAACAAAAAAAGTAGATGACCTCTGTATTTCTTTTTATTTATTTAGAGAATGAGACTGCTGGCAGCTCAACAGATAACAACTATTACCGTTTTAGAGAATGCAGCAGCATATACTCTTAGATGCAAATATTTTTTCAGCTTCAGTTAACCCAAGTAAGTGAGAATGGAGTCAAAAAGAAGAATTAAAAACTACTTGTACAAAATATTGAAGAGTTTAGTGGAAAATGTTTGGATTGCCCTTTGTCTTTAAAGGAGAGCTGCACTTTCTACCTAGGACTCAAAAAAAGGTATATTGAAACACTCACTGCATGTCCAGCTTACGTCAGAAATAAAAATGTTGAATGCATTAACAAGGGTAGTGAACGGGAGACTCAATCAATCAAATACATTAGGCTGAAGATGGCAAAAGCTGACATTAACTGCTGAAAATCCTTTGGCTAGTAGACATTCCTAATTCTGTTTAGATCAGCATTATAAGAATTCACAGCAAAATTTAAGTTGCTGTGCTGGAGTTCTACATTAACAAAATCAAGGCACAACATTAAAGTTATGCAACTATTAACACCCTCCTGTTGGGCATACATCCATTTTCGTTATCTGAAAGCCATTTGCTAATGTGAAAGCACTGCTACAACTTTTGATATCTGAGGAAGAAAAACTAATAGGCATGCAGCCTTTTAGTGCTAGGAAACGCCCACCAGTTCACCCTGACACCTAACTAACTAAACCAACTAAAACACAGATTTAGATGTGCTGGTAATCTGAAAACTATCACGATGCCTAAGTGAAGAGTGGTAATTACACAAGACTGTGAACATCACCCACATGACAATTTTGTTTGGGTAGGAGCTTGGAAACTGAATCCATCTGGAGTGTACTGCACAGTGAGGTCATGTAATATAGGTCAAATTATCCAACAACATGGCCCTTTTCCAGTCACAAGGACCCAAAAACCCGAAGTTCTAGTTCAGATCAGAGCAACAGATCGGTCACTGTAAAAAATACCTTTTACGTGAACCAGGTAGGAATTGCAGGATTTTATGCGAGTCACACACAGAACACTTGGTTAAGTTCAGGCATCAGTTTAATCAGTACTCCCCATCTCAAAAATAGTTTCAAGAGTTATTGCACAGTTTCCATGGAGACTGAACCTAAAGAGTTCTTTCTATTTCTGTCTGTGAAAATCCCTTCACATTTATGTTGCCAAGTTTCTCAAGAGAGCCTGAAGGATTAAAAGTGGCAGTAATATCCATGTTAGTGTCTATCACATGCCATATAATTATTTTAGAAACACATTTACCTTTCCATATGAAGAGAATATCTTACAGTTTCATGAGTTTGTTCAGATGAACGCAAATTATTTAAGGACTTCCAACTACATTTCCACTGCAAATGTATTATCTGAAAATCTCCTTATCTTCTATTCCACCTTACCATACCACCAAAATACATATAGGCTACATGTATCTAATGCACTTTCATGTCACAAGTAGGCTCTTAATGTTTCTCATCACATCTCCACAGGCAAACTGATGCAGTCCACGCTAGAAAAAGTGAACATTCAGGTAAACTGAAAAGCTACTGAGATGCTGCAGAAATTCCATCTGAAGGCCAGTCACCAGTGATCAACCCCAGGATGTCACACAGGGGCCAGTACTGCTTAATACCTTCCCTAATGACCTGGGCGATGGGGCAGTGCCCCCTCAGCAAGTCTGCACACGATACAGAACTGGCAGGAGCAGTTTGTGCAGGAGCTGGGTCTGCAGATGGGCCTGCAACTCAGAGGCATCCTGACAGGCTGGAGAAATGGACTGGCAGGAAACTCAAGATGTTTAACAAAGGGAGACGCCAAATTCTGCACCATGCACCAGTACAGGCTTGGGGCTGACCACCTGGAAAACAGCTAGGTAGAGAAGGACATACATCATTCCTGCTGGACAACAAGTTGAGCATGAGCAGGCAATGTTCCCATGAACCAACCCAGGGCTGTAGTGAGAAAAGTAGAGCCAGCAGGTTGAAGGAGGTGTTCTTCCCTCTCTGTTGAGCAGTTGTGAGATCACATTTGGGGTACTGGATCCAGTTTTGGAGTCCCCAGTACAAGACAGACATGGGTGTACTGGAGCGAATGCACTGAAAGATCACAAAGATGTCTCAGGAATTGGAGCATCTGATAAAGTGAGAGGCTGAGAAAGCCAGGATTATTTACCTTTGAGCAGACAAAGTTCGGCAGGGTTCTCACCATTGTTGATAAATGTCTCATGGGCAGAAGTAAAGAAGATGGACTCCTCTCACAGGTGCTCAGTGAAAGGATGAACGATATACAACAAATTCCCCTTAAAAACCAGTGAACAGCTGTTTAACTCCAAGTGTTGCTATATGCTGAAATAGGTTGCTCAAGAAGACCCTGGAGCATCTCTGCTTGCACAGGAGGGCTGGACTCCAGACTCAAGTGTTCTGTGACTTTCTAAAAGCAGAGTCCCAAAAGAAGGAAGGGCATGTATGTGTACCTACCCCTAGACAGTGAGGTTGAATGCAACACAGCTTTACAGAATCTCAGCCAGAAACCCAACTGATGCAGCTATAAATTACATGGGCTCTGTTAAGTGGCTGAAATTAACAAAGACAGCCCTGGAGTCAGGCTTTTCTATCCATGCCCAGATGCAACAGCTCTTAAGCATGCTGCAGAATGCAAGGTTCTTTGCTAAGAATGACGATGCTGAGTGGTTCTGAACACTTCATCTTGCTCTTAGGACCACATCAAAAAGTAGGGGTTTGAATTTCACTGACCAAAGCATACTGCTATAAAACACTTAATAAGAAGCTTTTATAAAGTACATCCTAAAGCATCTAGCACTTTTTTTAAAAAAGTTCAGTTTCCCATTCACTTAAGAAAGTACAGGAAGCAGCTGACCCCGTGCCTTCTGCAGTTTCAGCTTCAGTTCCAAGGAGTAACAACCAAGCAAAAAGAATTGTATGGACAGCAATGGCAAAGCACAAGAGTAAAATAAAAAACATACAGACCAAGTTCTGAGCAGATTAATATACCAATTTAAGCAAGTCCCAGCAGCCAGAGATTCCAGACCATATTCATGTACTGTTTCATTGAGGATACAGCCTTACCAGTTGACCCAAATGAACCTTAAAATGGCTACAGACACAAGCTGCTTGATGGAATCTACTTACATAAGTGATGTGGGTGTTAGAGGCCGTAGCTACCCGCTTGAGAGCAGGTTAAGCCAGCACTGTATCTGGCAACACTACTAGCTGAGATTTAATCTGCAAAAATTCAACCAGGAAAACATCAGAAGAGCAACCAGCACTACTGCAGACACATATTATTTAAAGCAATATAAAACAAGTACAGATATGCAAAGATTTTGTCAATGAAAGGTTTTTGTTATGTTGTTAGAAGAACTTTGCAAAAACATGCAGTATGTTATAACTTTCTCTTCATTGTATGTTAGTGTTTATCACAGTCTGCAGTCTAGGTTTCAAACAACAACAAAACTGCAGTTCTTTAAATTATGGGAGCTCATTTTTTTTCTTCTCCTTCCCCAGACAATGCCACCAAGGCAGTGTTCTCTATTGTGCTCAGAATCCTCCAAGCTCAAGCAAAAAGTGGCAGTTCCAAAGCACCTATAGTGCGACAATGAAGAATAGAGAGCTGGACCACTAAAAAAAACCCAACACAGCAGAAACACAGATGTGAACAGTTAAACAGCACAGCGCTATTTTAAACAAATCATGGCAGAGGTATAAAGGAATTGGGAAAAACAGGACATTCATAGAATGCAAGCAATACCCAGATTCATGGGTCACCTATTTACCAGAAGACAAGTGCCAACACCTTTTATATGTACGTGGTCACTCTTTTCTGTAACAGAGCTGAAAGAATGAAGAAAACTTGAAGAGTTCGGATACTGGAAAAAAATACTGATTAAGTAAAGCAGCAACTAAAGCTAAATGGGGGAGCGCTAGAAACAGAGTTAAAATTCAGTTGGGCGTCAAGTCAGTAAGTGTTAAGGAAAATTCAAGAAGGGGCTTTCTGAGGTTATACAAACCAAGACATGAATAAGTAGTCTACTCTACATCTACTCCTCTTGAAGCCAAAAAATGCCAGAATGAACAGAGAAAAGTCTGACTTTCAGAGGTATTATACCTTAGACTGTATCAATCTATTTAAGACCAAAGATGACTTCAGGGTAGCTGGCCTCAGACTAAGAGATAAGGTTCTACTGTGAGTCTCTACCTAAGGAGTGCATGAGCAGATCAATACAAAGGCCCAACATGGTCTGCATAAATCCACAGCAATCAAGTATAGAGTACTAGACATCTTTAGAGAGCCATGTAGCAGACAGGCAAATCAGTGAACCAAGGTTAATCACTGTGAATACCTGTTAAAGGAGCCTGTTAATATAGAACAATGGACACAGTGACTGGCAGGAATCCAGTCTGCTAGAACAGGTCCCTCCTGGTTCTAAAACCTCCACTGGTCTGTGCAGCTTGGTCAGCTGGTGATCCCATCTCCTCAGACTTTCAATGAACACAACTGAGCCAACACAAGTACACAGTGTAGGCAGAGCCCAAAACAAAGGAGCAAAAGGAGAACAGAGAAACCAGAAAACCAAAATCATTGGTAGGGTGAGACCAGATGACACTGTGCAGACAAAAGGGACTCAGAGGTTTACAGGAGATGCGTAAGGCAAAAAGTTGTGATAAACTAAATACTGCCTGAAGTCCCACCTGCTGAGCCTACTGCAATATTTTGTTCATCGCTAAAAAAAAGAAGGAGATTTAAATTCCACAGATAACATAGAAAAGACTCTGATATGGTAAGAATTTAGTCACTACCAAATGTTAATTCTGTGAAAATATATCAAGTTTTGAAATTTGTGCATTGATAAGATATGATATGGAATTTACAACTCCCTTATTTTAACATATTGTATTGCTCAGTTTAAATACCTTGAATGATGAGTTCAAAGCAATTTTAGTGAGTCCAACTGGATTTTATGTGCACACTCTTAAATTATATTAGCATCTTACAATAGTCTTCTTAAAATTCCAATGCATTAATTCATTTTACTTTAACTCATCCACCACACAAGATACCCAGAAAAGTACAAGTTTTTTTGTGCTGCCACAAATGACTGCAATAACCAGTAACACACAATAATATTAGTATGTTTTATTTATAAAACCTTGCATCATGCTAGTTAGGTTTGAATTCTATTCTATTACTTCAAAAAGTACTCAGGTCTCTGACTTAAAAGGTTCCAAGAAAAATGTTTTTAGGCAGAACATGCTGTCATAAAAAAACATAATAAAATTTTAAGTAATCTAGTACAGCAAACTGAGAACTCATTAAGAAACAAAATTAGTAAAACATACACGTATATTCCCAGAGCAAAACTTCCACAAATAAAATGAAACTGGAAGAGTTAGGTGATACAAACTTATACCAAAAAAAAGGACATGCATTTTTTTAATACAAAACTAACTTTCAGGGAAAAAGATTACGTGAACGAAAATTTCTTTGAAAAGATACACACTTTATGGATGGTGTTTGTATCTGCAGTACACAGAGGAGCATTACTTTAGTTCAAAAATGATTACCTGCTAACTTCAGAGCTCAAGTAGCACAGCAGATGAATGGCCCAAAGGAAAGGTCCTGCATACGTGGCAAATGCTGTGAGGAAGATAGCTGGTATCTCCACGTAGCTGTCTAGTCCTACAAAACCTGCTGAAACATCCACAGTAGCAATGCCATTTGAATTTCCCTGAAAATAGGGATAAAATAGTAAATATCCAAATACAGCCGAAGATACATTTAGAATACATTAGAATAATCTTAATTATTGCACCCATTAAGGTCTCACTCTTTAAATTGCTTCACAGTACAGCCATATTCTTTACACCTGAATTTCAGTAAAACAGCTTACCAAACAAGAGCTTTTAATTAGAATTTACAGATTAACAAAGGCATAAACAGCATGCTATTTTGCTAGTCTTATTTTATCTGCAAATTAACATGCCTATTGTTTAATAAGTTACATTAAAAAAAAAAAAGAATTTAAAATAAACAGCTATACTTGCTGATTTCAGTCACATTAATGAAAAATATGCATTTTTCATCACACAAGGTTCAAACACAAGATTTTAGGTCCGCTGCCTAAAATTACACCAAGAAATAAATATTTCTTGCCCTTAGAGACAGCAGGACTTTAATTTAGAGCTGTAATGGAACACTATATCGCCCACCTGCCTGCCTCACGGCACAAGTTCCTGCACATAAACAAATTAAGACAGGCAAATTTAGAGAGGTATCTCCTTCCCAAGTCTCTATACCACATAAGATTGCATTGAAATAGACCAAAAGTCAGGCTAGATAGCCTGAATCATCAATAAAAGCCATTTAAATGTACCAAGAGAAAAACAGAAGGAACATACAGCAATTAAAGTATCAAGAGCTGTCAAAGCCTGGTAAGTTTTACCTAGTTTTCTTTTCCAGTGTCCAGGACCACTAAATTACGAGGAACAATACAAAATTGAAGGAAGTGTTTTTCATTGAAAATCCCAAAATATTTTACTTTACCCAAATACCTCTAAAGTAACTAACACACCCTATGATTAAGGCAGAATATTTCTTAACAGGTCACAGATAGGTTTCCTCAGACTAGCGAGAAAGTTCTCAGATATTCTTGTGTACCTTGAGAAACGGCCCAATTTCTACAGCACTGATATTCCAACAGCCATCAAATCCTCTTTTTCCACCTACAGAATCCCAGAACAACACTAATGTAACACCAATAGCCTTAGACTCAATCCCAGCAGAGCATATGAGGAGTGGTGGCTCCCTATTTCCCTCAAACCTGACCTCAGCTCATCTTAATGACTGCAGTCCTCTTGAACTGCAAGTTACCTCAGCAAGGAAGTGCTCTCATCAAATACACACTTCTGTCACAAAGTCCAGAGCACACATGGAAGCACGAAAGACAGACAGCTTTTTTAGGTAGATAAGCAACTAGGCACCAGCAAAAGCTGCTCCTAACAGTTCTAAAACCTAAGGAAAAAAGGCATTCGTGTTGACAGAACCATTCAGAGCTCATTTTAAGTAGCCACTGTCCCCATGAATCCCACCATGAAGATATCCCCAAAATGTAAGGAGAGTCTGAAGCTGCAAGAGGTCAGTATGGTACAGATTTTACCAAGGTATCATACAGTAGAAAAATCTTGACTGTTAGTCTCCCTCATTTTGACTTTCATCATGCACCACTGTAGTAAATCACTACACCAGTGTAATCAATTATTGTGACACATTTAGTGTAACGTCCAGCGATGCCAGGAGTAAAGCAAAGCACAACTAATGATAAGCAGCTAAGAAAAGGCATGTCTGTGCCCTAGAACCTGTAATAAGAGACTGGAAAAGAAAGCTGTAAAATAGGGCTATTCCTCAGGTTTAACAAGGTCAAGGCAAGAGGAGAAAGGTAAGTGTAGCACTTCGAGCACTGGGCAGGGTGCTGCTTCTCAACAAGCAAGAGTTTGACAGGGACAGGTAGGGAGGGAACCTGCTATCTTTTCCTCTAGTCCCATCACATCTACTTATTTTTCATTCCCCTTCTCCTCTGCATGATGCGTACAGAGTAAAAAAGCTGAGACATCAGGAGATCCTTCCTGCTCATGTCATGAAGAGCTGAAAGGTCTCTTTACACTGTTTAATCCACATGCACATACACATGGTTGATCTCTGGCACCTTGGGGCAACTCCCCATCCCACTGTATGTGAGAAGCAAGACTAAATGCAGCACTGCAGTGCATGTCACTGGTGCTGCAGATCTATGCAGCAAAAAGATGTACTCCCCTTTGGAAGGTAGTCAGGGCAAAGTAAGGAACTTGGAAGAAGGAAGAGATTCCGCTTCTTTTCAGCTCCCCAAGTCCCTTCCCCACTCCACCTGCCTTTGACTTTGTTTAAAGTGACATAGCTGTAGAACAAGGATGCACACATTTGGATCCACACACAACTCCAATCACACAGTGAAGTGTTCAAACATCTTGCTCTTCCCGTGAATCTGCTGAGCCTTATGGATACTGCTGTCACTGATACTAATGGAAGAGCCCTAGTGAGTAGTAGGAAGCATTTTTTCTTCACATTAGGTATCTTTCTCCAAGAGAAATTCATGTATTTACACTAAATTTTCATAGCTTATAAATTCTAATACTCCACACAATAAATGACAATTCAAAGTACCTCCTTTTATTTTAACATATCACTCTAGTATTTCAGAAGAGGTTGGCCAGAAAGGTTCTGCTGTCTCCAGACAGACCTTGGAGGTTTCAAGACCCTGAGCCATCTCATTTGACCTCACAACTGACCCTGTTCTGCAAACGGGACTCAACTGTGAGCCTGCTGAAGTCCTTTCCAATGTAAATTATTTTACAATGCTTTGAAATCATAAGAAGAAAAAGTTAAAGTCATTTTAAAATGCCACTCAGTCCATCTCTTTACCTGAAGGCAAGATGAATTAGATATAAATGATTCTAAAAATGTATAAACCTATTCTGGTTTCCTCCAGTGATAAAAACCACCAAAACTGAAACTGTCTTTTCTTTCTCCAGTTCTGCAGATATACTGCTCTAAGCACGGCAACAAAACCCCACAAGACTAATAAATAAATATGTGGAATTTTTGTTCATTTATGAGCTTTCATGCAAGGAAATGAAAATATTTTTAGCAATATTTACTGCAGTAAGTTTTTTAGGACCTGGTTTATTAAAGAGAAACAACCAAGTTTTTTATTTCTATTCTCATTTTAAGGACAAATAGTAATGATACAGATACAACATACTTTTGGGAAATGACTGCTGAGTTATAAGATGCAAACAATGCAGGGTTTAGGAGAAAACAATCAATTTTTCAAGATCATCGAAAAATTCATCAAGAAATTCTCAAGTTTGCAATAATATCCTGATAAATAAGTTGCATTCTGACTAGAAGTATTAATTTCATCTATTTTTGACAATACTGGAGTATTTTAAACTTTGCTTCATCAATTCACACAAAGTGATAAATAAAGTTAAGACCTTAATTACTAAAACAAGACTAGAAAACAAATTTCGTTTACCCAGCTCCACATTAGTAACACAGCACTTTATCAAGACAATCTTTAAAGACCTCCAAGCATGAAGACTGCACAGTCTGTGTGATCAACCTTTTCCTCTGCTAACTATTCACAAACATCTTGCTACAATACTGGAAAAATGACACAGTCCTCACATTTAAGTTACAACTGTTTAACAAATCTGCATTTAAGATCCAAATTGCCAGAGAGCAGAAAGGGGCAGCTGATTCTGCAAAGGAAGGTAAGCTGGGAAATGAGTGTAAAAACAAGGCAGGTGAGAGCCCTAAGTCAAGACTCTTCGGTGGCATGTGCAAGTCAGGGTCAGATCCGGAGACAGCAAACAGGGCTAGATGCAACCCAAGGATTGCAAGTCTATAGTGACAAGGCAAGTCTAAGATTAGGCCAGAAAGCCCAGCAACCAGATCCAGGCCCAGGGCAGGATCAAGAAAGTACACAACAGGCACATACATACCTGCTTACACAGCTGGAAAACAACACAGGCAGTAAAGCACCATATTAAAGCAGAATCAGAATGGAATGAAGGGCCAGGCCCCTTCCTCTGCTTTTCTCCCATCAGCTCCTCTCTCAATCAAGGACATGACCCTGAAATACGCTAACTAAACTCTGAGACAGGAGATGCACTCAGGGTTCAGACACAGATGAAATGCAGAATGCAGAATCAAGTGTAAGATCAAGGCATTTGTTTTCAGCCCACCCTAATTTTTTTTTTCCTACTTAATTCAAAATCAAAAAATTAGCTTCCACCCCCAGGCACGACATTTTTCCCCCATGTTCATCAGCTATAGCAACTGATTAATGAAAAGTAGTACCCATTTCTGTCAGCCTTGCTTATTTGGTACACTTAGGATTTTCACAGATCTACTTCCATAAAGTCTTGAAGGACCCTTTTTTTGAAAGAACAGTGCCTTGTTCATTAAATATGCTGCCCTGAACAAGGCTATTTTTACTATCATATTCAAAAGGCCATCACTTACAATCCACACTCAGCAAGACAGAGTTACTGCTTTAGTCATTATGTACCATATTGTCTACCAAGATTTAATAAAAAGGTTCAGCAACATGGTCAAGTCTAATTTACTTCATAATCACACCAAGACATGTGCAAAAAGTAATTCCCCAAACCTCTCTCCTATTTCCAGATGGAAGTGTTCCATATTTCATTTATATTTCTCTTCTCCTGTCTCATTTAGCTAGCACAGTTTAAATTTAGTATCCAATGTGATCTACATCACCAACAAATTTCAGTGGTTTTCAATTTTTGCATTTCAACCATAAGCCTGCTATTTTTTTCATATACTACATTAGATCTTTATCCCTGCCTGGAAATTAAAACCTGAGCACCACTCTGAACCCAGTTAGTCTAATAGTGATAGCTCTAGTGACCACAAAACTTAGAGAAACGAAGTCAGGGAATACATTTAAATCTATGCCAGCAGTACACATCATGCCTAATAATACAGTTGTGCATCCTTCACATCTCACCTCTAGAATTTTAGCATAGATATTGGTCGTTCCTGCAGCAGTAAACAAGTGAATATCTATTACCAAAATGAGCTGAACAGAGGTCAATACTGAAGGTGAAATTTGATGGACTTCTCCAGCAGAAACAGCCCAGCTGTACTTCTGTAATGTTCATTCAGTATCTTAGAACAAATCTATCTGAAACACAACCCTGTCCTAAGCCAGTCAAAATGTAAGAATTTAGCACTGATGGTCATGGACAGGACAGGTAGTTGCTAAGCCTGGGTCACCTGAACTTTACTCAGTAAGAACAGTGTGACTTCACTGGAAGGCACAGAAGTAAGGTGGGGATCTGAAAGCCGTCACCAAGCAAAGACCTTCCTGGTTTTCCCATAGGGTAAAGGAAAAAGATCAAATAGCTTATTCAAGCAATTAAAATCTGTTACTAAAGCAGTATGGGTATATCCAGAGTTCCACCTTCCATCACTCACTTAAGGAAGAGCTGAAAAACATATATACAACCATGCAGAATCATCTATACATTCACCTGAGTCATTTGTCTATGGTACTCTTGAGATACAGAAAGCCTTAAAGCTTGAGTGCCTGCATTTGTCACAGGAGGTGTGAGTAAACAGGGAAAACTGTATTGCCATGAAAAGACTGAAACACACCTGAAGGGGAGATGTTACCTCCATGTGTTTGGGAGAGAGGTGTCCCAGTGCAGGGGATAGATTTATTTTCCAAACCAGGTACACAAAATGGCGTAAATATTGCTAAAAGTTCACCTGTTTAATACCTGGTATGGATCCTGCATCTGTAGTTCAGTGACTGACAGTTAATTACCAATTCATAGTTGTGAGTTAATTATGTGTCACCAATAAACCAAAGAAACATTTCAATCCTGATTTTAAGCTATATAAACGGAGCAGTTTTCCTTTTGCAACAAGTCATTCATACTCTAGACAGAGCACAAAGGAAAGGAAAGGAGATATTTAAATACATCAAAAAAACAATTATGAAGAATTTGGTTTAGTATGTTGTCACCTTTTCATTTGCCCAGACAATGCAGATCAGAATGCCAAATACTGAGAAAAACAACTTAAAAGAGGCATGAAATTACGCACCATTTCAGGAAGAAGGTCCTTCCATCCTTGGAAATACAGCCCCAGACTGGAAAAGCTTTTCTCAGAATAAATGGAGAGAAATTTACAAATTGAAGAGAGAGCATTAATTAGATTTTGAGGCACCTTTGTAGCCTCTGTAATTTATGAACTATCAGCTCAACCATTCCACTTTTCTATGCTAATATTCTGCATATCAGATAACTGCCTTCAACCGAGAAATGCAAAAAAAAAGTCCCTCTTAGCCTTGTATGATTCAATTTGTTTCTTTCCATGCCTTCAGAACAGATTTTTCATCAGAGAATAAAAGAACAAGCTGACATCTAAAGATGGGTATTTTGGTCAAACTCTTAAACTCCATCCTAAAAAGGCATCTAATATAAATATACTTACAAAGTTTTTTTAAAAGAGAACCAAAAACTTGTTCTCTAAGGAGTGCAGGGGAGGGGTTATGAAAGAAAATTCCATCTGCCTTGACGCTTAAAAGCTCTTTTTTCACTAGCAGAATTGATTTCTCTATTGCTGAAACATTTCTAAATTCTGAAAATAGAAAAACAAGAAGAGAAATAAAAAGAGAAAACAGAGGAAATCTTTCCTGTTCTATTACAATTCATTTGTCATTTTAGTCAGTCTTGGGCATGATGAATAGGCACACATCTTAATTTTTGTGGACAGACATACAAAAAATTTCTAGAAAAGTGTTAGCATGTTCTTCTGAAATTGATAAATTTTTAAAGGGTCCTATGCAAAACTTACTTAAGAATTCCTCAAAATTTTTGCTAAGCCATTGCTAATTCAAAATAATCTTTTCAAAGACATAACTTTGGGATGTGTGATGAGAACAAAAAGGCAGCCCCTTATCTGGGCCTGCTCTGCTTCATACAATGCAGCATGGGAAACAAGATGGGGGGGGGGGGGGGAACACTTTGTTGTGCTTCTAGCAGAAGTTTTTATTAGTCACTATCACCCAGATCAGATAATTTTCCAGATCTTACAGTGACGGGAGATGCACAAAGACCCATCTAGAAATCTGGCTCATAATAGAGCAATGGAGAATTTCTCATTTATGAGATTTGGATGCTGTGACTCAGCAACATGTCTGTGTGGAAGAAGTTCCCTTGTCAGAACTAATTTTTCAATATCCTAAAGTTTGCTGAAATCTGTATCATACTGGAAGTTATTTTTTCCAAAGGAAACACTTCTAGAAGAAATGTCAAAATTGCCAGCAGAGTGATGGAGCCTCGGCAGATGCTCTGAAACTGCAGGATATGTAAATGCATAATTTGTAGCCAAGTAAAATGGAAATAATTTCTTCCAGTCTTCTAAAAACAAACAAAAAAAAATCCTCAATTGCAAAGGTAGTTGAAACTGCAAAACATTTAATTATGAAAAAGAACAGTCTTTCCAATAACACCAGTTTAAGACTACTAGGAAACCAAAACAGATGTTATCAGATCCTGTTACCTTCTACTGGTCATGCATAAATATATTTTTGTCGGTGTAGAAAAAAAAATTTGACACAGCAAAGTCAAATGGAAATACGTATCAAGCTCTTGAGAATTCTAACAGCTTGTTTCTGGAAAATGTTTACAGCTGTTTCAAGGTTCATGTAAATTCTTCCAGGAAAGTTAGTCCTGAATTTTTGGCATCAGAGCAGAAAAGACACAGCATTTAACCTGCCATATTACACTTCCAAAACAAAACTATTACTTCAAGAAGTTCTTGTTTCATTTTCCACTATGCTGGCTGAAGATACATGGGCTACATTTATCTACTGCACTTTTACCTCACAAACACTTTTAAGCATCCCCTCAGGCAAACAAATGGATGCAGTCCAGGTTAGGAAGCTGGACATGCCTGTGGACTGGAAACTGCTCAAATGTTGAGCTCACATCAGCAGCTTGAAGTCCATCTGGAAGCCAGTCACTAGTGATCAGCCACAAGGATTGACACTGGGGCTGATACTGTTTAACATCTTTACCAATGACCTGAGCAGTGGGACAGAGAGTCTTCTCAGGAAGTCTGCACACATACAGAACTGGGAGAGTGGTAGATACAGCACATGGGTCTGCTGCCACTCAGAAGAACTTCAACAGGCTGGAGAAATGAAATTATAAGAAATTCAGGAAGTGCACCAAAGGGAAATTTCAAATCCAGCACTCGAGGAGGAATAAAACCACGCCTTTGGTCACACTGGGAACTAACCATATGGAAAGCAGCTTGGAAGAAATCAGCCAGCCATTGTCCTTTTAGTGCAAAGATCAGCAGCACCTGGGACTCCTTTAAGGGAGATGCTCCATTCTCTTTAATAAGCAGTGGCAAGACCAACATTTGGGTGCCTGGGTCTAGTTCTGATCTTGCCACCATAAAAAAAGCCATGGGTGTGCCAGAAGTCCACTGAAGCACCACAGATGATGATGGGAACAAAGCACCTGTCATACAAGCAACTCTCTGGGTCCTTTTACTCTCAAGTGAAAGCTCCGCAGGGATCATAATAATGTGTATAAATACCTGATGAGGGGAAGTACAGAAAATGTAGCCAGACTGTGACTTTCTCAGTCACTCAATAGTGACTAGCAAAGGGATAAAAAACAATACACAGAAATACAAGAAGTTCTGATTAAAACCAGAAAAAGCTTTTTTTTACTAGCTAGTGTGGTCAAGCCCTGGGACCAACTGCCCAGAGAACATGCAGAGTCTTCACCCTTTCGGGTGTTTGAAGTAGGGAATGGACAGAGTTCAGAACAACCTGGACTGTTTGACCTGCTACTTCATGGGGTCAGGTTGGATTGAATGATCTCCAGAGCCATCTTTCAGCTTCCACTCTCCTGTAATTTCATGGTTCTTTGAAATTCTCAGCTAAGTGTACCAAGAATTCAGCATCACTGAAAACATTTATGAACCATTTGCTGCTCTATGAAAACATCTGAACCATTCTTTATTAGTCTCTTTTCCACAACTAAGATTTTCTTGCCCACCGCTCCACCATTAAATTTCTGGCAGCTCTTTTTGTTTGGTACCTCAGTACAGAGATGGTTCCACCTTCAGCATTTTGCCACCTGCACTAAGGGGTACTCTCAGAAGGCTGTAATCAAACCTGACTGCCTGAACAGTAACATTCAAAACATGCAAAAGCCACTCAACCAAGACATGCTATGCCCTCTGAACAGGAAAAGTGAGTAGGAAGGGATGAATCATGATGATCTTACCTGCATCAGCAATTTCCTATCTGGAGATATACTATTCTCAAATCAAGCCAATCCTCAATCTGCAGTCAAAGTACCCTAATCTTGATCAGTGTTTTAAAATCCTCAGCGATGCCACAGAGATAAAGTCAACACAGGTCCCACACCAAAACTTTGCAAACCCCACCTCTTAAACCTGATTCCCAGGATAACAAACGCCCTCTTTAGACAGCTTGCTACATTAAGAAAGATCCTCTCCAGCTTCAGTGCAAAGTTTTTGTGGTATTGCTACCTTATTTGCAGTGCAGAGAACTATGTTATTGAAGTTAGTAAGGCTCCCCAGGAAAGAAAGTATTATTTGATATAATAAGAAAGAAAATTAGTTCTGCTTCTCATAAGAGATTTTACATGCCAAAAAACTTCCCTTCAGTCTTAAACAGTATATAGACCTACTGTAAGTCTCAAGAACCAGTGACAAAAGCCACCTGCCTTTTACTGGTATTAATCAACTCAGATGACACTTTTAGATTCATTATCACCTGAAAAGTACTTATGAGGATCATCAACAGAGCAAAATCATCCTGGTATAGGCCCCTGATCCTTGTAACACTTTTGGAAATCTACACTGAGGATAAGACACTAAGACATGCATCTTTCCCTGATTCTGAAAATAAAATGTTAATAAAGCATTTAGAAACTAAACCCTTCTGAGAACTCAGTAAATTATAATATTTAGTTAGCATTTTACTTACAATGGACAATATTTCTTTGAAAAACTATTCCCTCTCCCACCTCTGCAGTGGAGAGAGTATTCAGCTTACCTGAAAATAGAAGAAAGCTTGGCCAAACCAGTAGTGCATGATAGTAATCTGTGCTGCATCGAATTTCAAAGGTATCCAAATATATTTTGTCATCATTGTCTGAATCAGCAGACAAAACACCAAGACTGGTAAATTGTGAGGTCTAAATAGAAGAGCTGCTAGTAGAACCAATCCACTATATACTTCCCATAATCCTGTGCTCTTCGTGCTGGAGTCTGGAGAAATAACCTGTGACTTTAGTAAATCTTTAGTGCCAGTGAAGACTATGCCAAGAACAAAGACATAAACAAAACGAGCTTCAGTAATCCCCCTAAAGAGAAAATAAAATTGAAAAGAAAATTAATAAATAAATAAAACAGAAAGATGAGTTACTTACTAATACCTATTTCAGAGTCTTTCAAAGAGAGGTCAAGACCAACCAGTTCTGCCAAATAGGTTAAATGCAAGGCTAGCATTTTTCAAATCCCTAAGCAATTGCATTACAAAAAAACCTATGTTTTAAGTTGTAAGTGTAATTAGAGCTTACACTATCTTCAAACCACCTATAAATTCTTTTGCCTCTTAATTTCCAATGAAAGTCAGCTTCTGAAGGTAACACAGCACGTTATCCAAAAAAGCTGACAAGGACAAGGATCAGTAAGTTTAAAAACTGTGACCTGCTATTCTAGAACTGCAAGGTCTGAGAAACTAAGACTGAAAGGGACTACAGCAAGTCATCTAGTCCAACCTTTCTGCTCAAGGCTCAAGCAGGGTCATCCCAGCGCACACTGCACAGGATTGTGTCCAGACAGTTCTAGAACACCTCCTGTGAGGGAGACTCCACAAAATCTCTGTGCAACCTGTTCCAGTGTTTGGTCACCCTCATTGCAAAGAAGTTCTTCTTCATATTCAAGTGGAACTTCCTGTGCATCTGTTTCTGCCCATTGTCTCTTGTCCTATTGCTTGGCACCACCAAGAAAAGCCTGGATCCATCCTCAGACACCTTTCCTTCAGAGACACTGCTCAGGTTGTCTCTCAGTCATTCTCTTCTCAAGGCTGGACAGACCCAGCTCCCTCAGCCTCTCTTCATAAGAGATGCTCCAGTCCCCTAACCACTTTCAGAGTCCACCTGTCAACTCACTCTAGGATGTTCATGTGCCTCTTGTACTGAGGAACCCAGAACTGGATACAGCACTCCAGATGTGCCTCACCATCTGAGTGATGGTGAGTAAAGGGACAGGATCATCTCCCTCGAACTGCTGGCAATGCTCCTCCTATTCCCCAGGATCTCACTGGCCTTCTTGTCCCCCAGGACACACTACTGGCTCATGGACAGCTTGTCCATCAGGACCTCCAGGTGCTTCTCTGTAGAGCTGCTTTCCAGCAGGTCACCCCCAGCCTGTGCTGTGGCCTGGGTCTGCTCCTCCCCAGGTGGAGGACCCTGTACATGCCTCTGTTGAATTTTGGAAAGTTCTCTGCCCAGCTCTCCAGCCTGTTGAGGTCATTCTGAAGGGCTGCACAGATCTGCTGTTCAGCCAGGACCTCAGTGTCCACTCATACAGTCCATATTTCTTGAGCTTGTCTTTGAGGGTATTGTGAGAGACAGTGTTGAAATCCTTGCTGAAGTCAGGGCAGACAACATCCACTGCTCTCTCCTCATTCATCCCGGTATTTGTTTCATTGCAGAAGGCAATTAGGTTGTTCAAGCATGATTTATCTTTACTGAATTAATGCTGACTACTCCTGATCACCTTCTTCTCATTCATGTGGATAGAGATGGCCTCATTTCAGAATGAGGTGCTCCACCACCTTTCCAGGAACTGAGGTAAGGCTGAGTTGCAGGTAGTTTCCTGGATCCTCCTTCTTGCCCTTTTTGAAGACAGGGGTGACATTTTACTTCTTCCGGTCCTCAGGCACTTTTCTTGATTGCTATGACCTTCAAAGATGATCATTAGAAGCCTCACTATGCCCACCAGTTTCCTCAGCACCTGTGGATGCTTTTCAGCAGGACCCATGAGTTTGTGGATGTCAAGTTTGCTACATATTCTCTAACCCAATCCTTCCTTTCAACATTCTTTCACCATGGTCTCCTGGGTCAAAGATCCCTGGCTGGTCTTTTCAGTGAAGACCAGCATAAAGAAGGTGTTCAGTAATTTTGACTTCTTCCCATTCTCTGTTATAGGGGTCCCTTTTCCATCTAGTTAAGGGCCCACACTATCCGTGGTCTTCCTTCTGTTTTTCATGTATTTAAAAAAGCTCTTTTTGTTGTCTTTGACATCCTTGGCCAGATTTAGGTCTGGATGAACCTTGGACTTCCTTGTCTCATTTCTACCTTCTCTGATAACCTCTCTATATTAAATCCAAGTGGCCTGACCTTGCTTCCACCTCCTGTGTATTTCCTGCTTACACTTCAGCGACAACAGGAGATCCCTGTCCATCCACACAGGTCTATTACCCCATTTCCCCAATTTCTTGCTCATCAGGATGTATCATTCCTAAGCCTGGAAGAAATAACCCTTGAGTATCAACCAGCTCTCTTGGGCCTTTCTTCCCTGCACAGCCTGTTCCCATGGGATACTTCCAAGAGATCCCTAAAGAGGCTAACATTAGCTTTCCTGAAGTCCATGATTGCTTGTTGCCTTGCTTCCTCTTTGCCCAACACTGAACTCCACAATCTCATGGTCACTACAGCTAAGGCTGCCCCCAACCTTCCCATTTCCAACAAGGCCTCTTCTGCTGTTATGAAGTTGAGCAACACACCACTCCCCGAGCAGCACACCATTCCTTGTGGGATCCTCTGCTACCTGTGTCAGAATGTTGTCATCCATGCTTTCCAGGAATGCTCTGGACCATTTGTGCTTTGTTGTGTTGCTTCTCTAGCAGATACCAGATTAGTTAAAGTCCCCCACAAGAACCTGTGACTTAGAGGCTGCTTCAAGCTGCCTGTAGAAATCCGCATCCACTTCTTCCTGATCAGGTGGCCTGTAGCAAACACCCATAACAATGTCACTCTAGTCTGCACTTTTATCCTGACTCATAAGCTCTCAATTCTCTCATCATCCACCCCAGACAGAGCTCAATACGTTCCAAGTGTTTCCTCACATAGAGGGAAGCTCCACCACTGCACCTTCCTGGTCTGTCTTTCCTAAGCAATGTGTGGCCCTTTATGGCAACATTCCAGTCATGTGAAGTATCCCACCATGTCTTTGTGACCTTATCTCTGTCAAGCCTGGCTATGTCCACACCCAGCTTCAAATCTAGTTTACAAATCTCTCCATAAGCCCTTCTAAATCCTGAGATAAGACTCCCTCCTTAAGGCAGGTAGACCCCATTTACTACCAGCAGTCTCAGTGTCCTATAGACTGACCTGTGATAAAATCCTCAGAATTCTGATGGCAACACCAGTTCAAAGCCAGGTGTTTATCTACCTGGTTTTCCAGTTTCTTGCCCCATCAACCCCTGAAACTGGCAGGATAGAAGAGAAGACAGCTGGTGCTCCAGACCCCTTGACCACTTGTCCCCAAGGACCTGAGGACCCTTTTGATCATCTGCACCCTTGTTGTTGGGACTTGGTCACTTACCCACCTGGAAAACCAGCAGTGGGTAATCATCAGTGGGCTGTGCCAGGCTGGGAAGTTCCTTGGTGACGCCCCTTATCCAAACCGCAGAGAGGCAACACACCATCCTGTGGATTGGATCCAGCTGGCATCTCAGGCCCTCCATTCCTCTCAAAAGGAAACCACCAATGACTACTACCCTTCTTTTTCTTAGCTGAGGAGGTTGTGATGTGGGGGGTAAACTGCTCTACCCACAGGCAACCTCATCAGCCTGGATGGACCTTCACCCACATTCTCGTTTCTCTGGTCCTCATTTCCCTGGTTCTCAGATTCCAGGGCCTCATATCTATTGCATACGGGCACTTGAGGAGGTGAGGGAGGTCAGGAGAGGTTTCACCTGCCACCCCAAGCTGAAACCCCATTTCCACTCCCCTCCATCCCAAAGGTCCCTTCCTTCTGGCTGGTGGTGAGAGGGTAGGGGGTCCACGGCTTCTTATGAAGTGGATGTCAGATTCATTTGTCTGAGGCATGGCAGAGTGTGGCTCCACCAGCCAATCTCTCACTACCAGTCTTCTCTACACATGAGTAATGAGTGAACATGGTCTCCTACAAAGTTAATATAATTTACTCAGAAGTGAGAATTCCTGAGTCATTTGGATCAGAAGTATAGAGAGGATTACACCAGGACTCTAAAAATAGTAAAATTATAATTATACTCATGTAACCGGTGTAACTAACCGACCACAAAAAAACACCACTAGTCAAAATTTCTAAAAGTAAGTTTTGTAAATAAATAATGGTTTTGAATTTTTTTCAGACTTAGAAAGGTTACTTTCCTTCTCAGCCAATTACTAAAAAATAAGCTTGAATTCAATCTTTCTTTTTACATACAGGAAAGAAAAAGCAAGAGGAGAAATAACAAGCAAGAGCATTTACATACTCAAGTTTCTTTTTGCAAGTACACAACCAAGGAAAAAAGGCAAAACCATGACACAGCAGTAATGTGGTTTTCCTAAACCTGAATACCGTGCACTCTTCTGTCGTTTACCTTCCAGTGGTTCAAAGTTATACCTAACGGCCTATGCAAAAGGGTTTTACTGTTTTATTCCTTTAAATAGCAACCCTTTGTAAAAATCCCGTAACGCCCACTGGATTTTTCCTTTAGGGAAGAAAACATAAAGGTAAAAGCCAGTAAAGTTTAGAGAATTCCTGTGCTTCTGGCTAATGCAGAATTTCAGTGATGCAATTATTACCACGTATTTACTTCGGAAGTAAGGCTTTAGGAAATAGCTTGTGGTATTTGCCTGTTCAATAAATTGAGTGAAAACCAGAATTAACCAGTTGATGGTGATTCAAACTAGAAAAAGTATTCCTCAGCAAACACTTGACTATTTTTCTGGTTTTTTTTTATACTATGTACTCATCTTTTTTACTGTATAGACTACAATTATTTAAAAAATAACTCTGAGGTAAAAAGAAGGCCAAATTACTTCTTCCCATTTTTTAATTTGGAGGTTTTCTTAGTGTAAGTTACAGAAAACATGGAACTCTTTAATTGCCTCTTCTCCCTCATCCACCTCCCAGCAGATGTCACATTCAGAAAAAGGTACATAGAGGGTGTGCTTGAGAGCAAAGATTCTCCATGATAGAGAAAAAGCACTATGCATGAGAAATGTAGTGGCTGCCTACAGCTTTTTCTCATATTACACAAAACAACCTCTACCTTGCACCTGGATCTGGAGCTATTCCAGATCATGAATACACTAAAGATACTTCTAGTCAAATTTAAAGGAAATTCCTGGTTTTTTTGGTTGCATTTTAAACAGGCTTTTACCACCTATATCACATCAACCATCTAATACAGATAAGCTAGTATCACTGTGTCAACATGTCACTTATCATCTGAAATCTACTAAGATTTATCTGCCATCTCTTTTGACATGCTGTACTGGGAGCCTTGCTGAAGATAATGTTTGATGAGTCAGTGATCTTGGGCAAACCATGTCTCTCTATTGGGCCTTGTACTTTACTCCTGAGAAGCCCACATGTTAGCACGAGTGGCCACTGCCAGGGACCATGCTGGCAGCCCTAAGCCAGCCTGTGCTGTGCACTGGCAGGTGTTATGACATAATAATAACATATCATTATGTTCTCATCCGGCAGGCATAGACACGAGACCATTTTGGGTTGTTTGCTGATTTGTTTTTACGCAAAATAAAAGGCACCCAAGGTATGTGAGGGAGGCAGAACCTCTCTTCAGATGGGATCCATGTGCAACAGTGTGCCATGGGAAGGTTCACTTGGGGTTTTTATAATGCTCTGACATAATTTAAGTAAATCATTGTGTTCACTATTTATTTAATAATAGAAATAATACAAAAAGCTTTGTAACTTGTAATAATTGAGATTAATATGCTGACTATAAAATGAACAAGTTTAAAGTAAATGTTTGACTTCAGTATTTAAGTACTGCACTTATTTCTCTAATCATATTTTATTTGCGGCTCAATTGCTGTATTTAATGTTCTGTCCCATGTTGCAAGGATAGTATTATTCTCCATGGCTTTCAGCAAAACACAAAGCAAAACTAGCGATCACACTCAGAAATAAGGCATGTTTGAAGCATAGAGCCAAATCCTGCAGAGTAAGTAAAGATTAGCATTATTTTCTCATGCAGCAGAACTAACACACAATGTTTACTTAACATCAGCATAACTAGAATTATCTTCAATATTTGGAGAGATGGAATGTATGTAAATATATCCAGATACACACATAAACAAATATTTATTGTAAATATGCCATGTTAACAAACCTGATCTTCTTTATGTCCTAGGATCTTATGCTGCATAGCTTTTTCCATCTCTACATATCTTGTGAGTCTCTGGCCCCTGACTAAAGCTCCAACAGCATTTGTATTGATATGAAATTCAAAATGAGTGCAGGGGGAAGTTCATTACATCCAGAAGACAATGGCTTCAACAGCTTCTCTTCCACAATCTCCTACTTCTCATCAAATGTTCCCACTAACTTGGGAAGTTTTCCACAACTCTCTGACATTTAGTAAACCTTGAGGCTGCAGAACTAGGTATAAGAAAACTAAAGCCACTTAGCTACATTCCAAAAGTAGCCATTGGTGAAACAGTTAATAGCTTCCTTATAGTTACTGACTAGTTCTTTAAGAAACTTAATATCAGACTAAAAAACCTTAGTATGCACTGTGCTGAAATGGTGAGACCTCAAGAAGGACATGATTACATCTTGAAAGTCCAGGTCATAGAACACTCAACTGCAATAGCAAGGTATGGTAAAGCAGCTCTCAGAACTACTGCCTAAGCACTTCTGAAACTAAGAAGTAGCTAAATGAGCTTGGCTTGTGCTCTGCTAGATGTGGCAAGTCCATCTAAAACAACAAGAGATGGTGCATTTGGAGTTTCTTTGTGGCAAAAATATAGGGTGTAAGTCCTAGATTTTCCTCATATTAATTCTTATCTGACAGACTTCTCATCTGTTGAAAGATACTTCATGGGGCTTAAAATTAAGCACACATCACAAAAATTCAGTGCTGGACACCTACAAACTACAGTTCTATCTGTAAGAATGTACAGCCTAGAACATCCCATCCACCTCATCCCCTGATTGCCAAAGTGTGCAACACCTCGCTAGAAACAGTTACTTATCAGTAGATTAACTTACTTTGAAATATCTTTGCCACCATGTTGCCATGGAAATATGACATTTCCAATAGCTGCCCGGTAACTATAGACTCCCAGGAGTCCAAGTGCCATAGCAATTTTTGAAACCAGGGAGCATCTTCTTTGAACCAGAAAGAAGATCATAAGAAGGGAGACTGCAGCCAAGAAGGAGAGTTCAGATTTATGTTCAGAGCTGAAAAAAAACCAAACAAAAAAACCTTTTAAAACAGTAATTAATGCTAAACATATTTGATAGAGCCTTAACTAAAGCACTGTATTAAATAAACTGTATTAATTAATGCAGCACCAAATTAATCACTGCAGCGGTGTCTGTTATGAACTTTCCAAGAGGTATGGTAAAATATTTTAGTATTTTTAGAAAAGCAGTTTTATTAATGAGGTTTTCTATTCAAGCATGCATATTTAAAAGTGTAATTATTGTGTTCCACCATATGCTAGTTATTCTGTTAATTATATAAAAACTGAGCTGCATATTGCATAATGGAAAAGGGTCTACTACTTTTAAACTAGGCTTTTGTTATTTATACATTTTGAAAAAGTGTGTTTTCCTTATACTACAGCATTTCATTTTCTAGCACAACAGAAAAGATTTTCGCACAACAGAAAAGATTTATGTCTTTTGAAATAACTACCTATGTATTTGTTTAATTTTAGACACATTACCTACCCTACCACCTATAGAACACATTACCTACACAAAATGACCAAAAAATAGTTACGTAGTTTAAAACACACACACACACAAACTCATTAGCACAATATGATTCCCTTATGCAACTACAGCACCTTGTGTTGTGTCAATACATACAAGAGATAGACACAAAATTTGCATCATTGGCAGAGAAAATCACCGATACAGCTTGTTTGTTTGTTCCCCTGCATCCTAAATAGGTAACACTCATTCCAGAATCAAGGGCATTTCACTGAGCATGCTGCCAGTGTTACGCATTTAAATCTTTAGTAGTAGGAATTAGCACTGGAAAATGTCATGGGGTAAGGCAAAGATCTGCACCCATTCCCTAAGACATGGTTTCAGAAAGCATACTGTAGACCAAGAATTACCAACCCCTGCCTACTGAAAATACTCCCAGTATCCCAAATGACATAAAACCACTAATTTTCTTAGATTTGCCTTCAGTTAAGAACATCATGTAGATTTTGAGAGCTAAGGGCTCCATCTTCTGTTTTTCACTACTCAAAATCCCATGATAAAAGATCACTAACTTTAGGAAACTAAGTGTGCCCAGGCTGTTACCTGCATTGAATTCAATCACACTTATGAAACTCCAGTTTTATCTCTGATTTAATAAAAATTACAGTATTTCAAACAGGTTTACTTTCCTATTCTCTAGTATACACTTCATCAGGAGCTTCACCAATAGTTGTTCCAGCTCTGGTGCTTGAAAAGGAAAGACTGTAGGGCAGATAAATTGTCCCGTTAGTTCTGCACGCAGGACTCAGTTAAGTAGTTCGTACACCTTAACCCCAAGAGATGCACTGCTCTCTGAAAGCCAGTGGACAAAAGTGAGAGGAGTAAGATCTAGAACACTAGGAGACAGAAAATGTAGTCTTGATGTTTCTCCTCCCAATTGTTCTTCCTCTACATAAGGAGACAGCAGAAACAGTGAACAGACTCCTGCAGCAACCTGTGAAGACAACACAAGCACCACCTCCTTTATGATCAAAACATTACTAACTGATTTAGTAGCCATTAAACCTTTCAAATGAGCATTTATGGAAAATTTTAAGCCTTCAGGTCATATTCTCCTTGGCTACTCATTGTATCAGGGATAAATAACAGCACATCCTCATCATCATCTTTGTCTCTTTAAAAAACTCAATACACATTGAGTTTGCATTTTTGATTGCTAACACAGGGACTAACATACATCTCATGTCCAAGTTTTCTAGTAACAGTCTTCTGTGATCTCCATTTGGAATTTTTTTCAATCATACAAAGTTGTTTAAAAAACCATACCCGAGTGTTTCATAACATTTGCTGAAGAAACAAGAAAAGGATTTACAGCAAGCGAAGTTAGGTCAGCACAAATTACCTACAGTTTCAAGGTTTTCCAGCCAAGGTTCCTACAGTTAGGGCAGCTAAAAGCACATTTAATTAGCACGTATTTTGAAAGGAGATGGAAGTTGCTCAACACAGAGTCCAACCATTTAGCACAGCTCTAAATGGTTTTGATAGTCTCCTCAGAAATACAAGCACAAACAAGCTACTCTGACCTCAGCTGCCATGTCCTGGGTTTTGCACAGACCACAAAATTGAAAGTGAAGAACCAATAGCTCCCTGAGAGAAAACATGGTGAGAAGGGAAGAAAAAAAGAGCACTTTGGCTCTATCTTCCTACTGCAATAGCTTGTGGTCTACATACATACTTCTGGTAATAGAATGAAGGTTGAAGACATTTTCTTCCACTGCTTGGACCTCTCCTCATTACTGCAAATACAAGTAGAGTGAAAGGAATTATAAATGTGCGTGATTAATAACTTAAGTGGACAAAGCTGTTTTTAATTGTTTCTTTCATTTTACAACTGAATACACAGAAGTCACAAGGTGTGCTAGCTTTGAGGGGAAGGGCATTTGGGGATGGTTAAGTCAATTATTAAAAGCAAATGCTATCATCTTCCCATGCTGATGCTTCTTGTCACTTCTCTTCAAGATGACAGTGCCATGTAGTAGCTCTGACACGTTTCAAGTATCAGCACTGACCAAGATTAACAGCCAAATAAAGCTAACTGAATACCAACCAATCACAAAGAAGCCTGACTTCCAGTCAGATTTAGATTGCATGCTTTCCTGCATTTCATCTACTGTCTGATTTTCTTTTGCTCTTTTTCCCATCAAAGTATTTTTCAGGTTTCACAGTCTGTCTGCAAATAACAAAGAACATTTTCCTTATTTCAGCACTGCTGAATGCATTCCTAGCAGCTAAATTCAACACACTATAGGTAGATTGATTTTCTGTGTTTTGATGCTTACATCAAATAGGAAAACAGAAAATCAACTGTCTCTCTGTCTCAAATGCTGAGCCCCTTAAGCACTGTCTAGTTAAGCAAAATACTAGTCTGAGCATGAGCACAGATGTCCAAAAGATCAATACATAAAAAGAGGGCCATTTGTTCATAAGTTTATCTTAGAGACAAAATAGAAGGTTAGCTAGGAAAAGCCTGAGTAGCCCAAACTCAAACTAACAAGGGCACATATGATCTAAGTAAGGTTCCAAATTATTATTAGTAAAAAACCATGCTATTAAGACATAACCACGTCAATTAAAAAAATACTAAAAATAGAATAACAACCAACCTTATAGATCAGCAATGCATTCTGGGAAGAAGAGTAAGTGCTTTATACAACTCAGTTTATCACCAACTGTTAATTCATTCTATAAGGAAAACACATCATCTCAATCCTGATCAAATCACTAGGGAAACAGACATCTCTACAACCCTATTATGTGAAGAAGGAATGAAAACGTTAAAACCCCTGATCAAAGAAAATGCAAACATGCTGGCCAAATAGAAATTCCCAGGCACTTTACAAACCACAGCATGTGTAAAGATTTAGTTGCATCATTGACTAATCTTTCTGAAGCTTGTTCAGTGAGCCATAACAGAGTCATACACCCAACTACATCCCATCATTCAAGTCCAAAAACTGTCATACTTCAAATATTGCTAATCTTTTAACTCTATATTGCAACTGAAGTATGTGTCAGCATGGAGACATACATAATATTCTCCTGTTAGGCTGAAAATTACTCCATTTTTTTAAGTCAGGATGTAGCTCCACAGCAGCCTGAGCCAACCTGTGCCAGGGCTGCCAGGGGTCTGTTCTTTCACCTGCTCTCTAAAACAGGAGAAGTAGTTACATCAACAAAAGGGAGAAGGCAGAACTGTGACAGTGACAGTCCGAATGACACATCCTCTTAGCCTGCCATGGCACAACACTTTGGACTGTAGCATAATCTTTTTAAGCCTCCCAAAGTACAAAGTAGGGAATCATAGCTTCTTTCTCCATTCAATTTGAAAGGCAAGAACGTTTTTGTAAGGGATGTTTGACAATGGCAGAAAGAAAAAACTGTTTATGTCTGCAGCACTTCAAAAGATGCAGATACTTCCACATTCTCTTCTTACAGTAATTTCAACAACAGCAGTGCTGACTTGTATATGCTTCCCTTCCTGCATTTCCTGTTACTAAGTCTGCGCATTTGCCTGTGAAGACTCATGATAGATCAGAGTGAAAAGTGATCCAACTGAAAGCCAAAAGCTTCCCATGCCATCTTGAGCTATTTTTCCAGACACATCTATTCAGTGATTTAGTTCCCCATACTGACACAGGAACAGGTAAAATACAGGGCCAGTGAAGTGAGGAGAAAGAGAGCAAGTTCCTTGCCTTGTATGGCAAAAGCTCCTATAGTATGCTATTTCGGCCAAATGATCAGTCATACTCTCAAAAGAGTACAGATGTAGAATCTTTTCTCTTCTACTTGCTTCAAGACCCAAGCAAATACACATAATGTGAGGCCATACTTTGATAGGGAACAGAGCAAAAGATTCACTTGAAAAATTCTGACGATTTTGTTTCGATATCTAGCTGCTGTACTTCAGCCTTACTGAAGGGGGAGGCAGACAGCTTTAATAATAGGGTAGTGATGGCTTTATGAAGGAGAATACTTTATCAACTTGACAGATTTCTGTGGTGAGACAAGCTCAGTGGAAGAGCACAAAGCAGGCATTGTTGTTTTTCTGTGCTTTAACAAGGGTTTTAACACCAGCTCCCATAACATCCCCATAGGCAATCTCATGCTGGAAAAGTGGACAGTCAGGTGGACTGAAAAGTACTCAAATGCTGGATTCACAGAGTTACCATTAGTAGCACAAAGTCTACCTGGAGGGTAGTCACTATATGTCAACCCCAGGACTTGGGCACTGGCCCCCACTGGGGCCAATACTGTTTAATATCTTCCCTAATGATCTGGGTGATGGGGCTGTGCTCCCTCAGCAAGTCTGCACACAACACAGAACTGAGAGGAGTGGCCGATACAGTAGGTGGGTCTGCTGACACTCAGAGGCGCCTTGACAGCCTGGAGAAATTGTCCACCAGGGATCTTGTGAAGTTCAACAAGGGCAAGTCCAGCACCTTGGAACAAAGAGCTAGGCATATCAGGACAGACTGGGGGCTGACTCTGAGTGCCTGGGTGGACTCTGACTCAACAATCAGCATGCAACATGCCCTCGCAGCAAGGGCAACCAACAGCATGTGGAGCTGCACATGAAGAACCTTACCAGAAAGTGGAGGAATTTCTTACCCTGTGTTCAACCATGGCTCTAGTTAGGGGTTACCCAGCACAGAGAAAGATACGGACATATTCAAATTCACATGAATTCCAATTCACAGGGAAAAAAACTAAACACAAAAACAGACTCCTCCCTCCTTCCCTCCCTTCTTACCTCTCCTTCAACACCACCACCAACCAAAAAAAAAAAAAAAAAAAAAACCACCACAAAAACAAAAAACAAAAACAAAAACAGAGTAAGCCAGAACAGGTGTAAAAAGACTTGGGTTTACCTGAGTGAGTTGCTTGGAAGTTTCTGACAGACAACAGTGTTAGAGCTTGCCATACAGGATTTCCCACTTTTTTATAAATTAGGAAGCACTTGCTCTACCTGCAGTCTACACTCCTCCTGTGTTATCCTCCTCAGACTCCCACAGCCCAAGGCTACAACAGGTTTTGCTGATTTCTAGGCATACTTAGCACCATGAAATCAGAGATGGGAGTATACTAAAGCAAGACAGGATCTTGAAAGTTAAGTCCATACATGCACACGCAACTTTTAGAAGTCTGGTAACATTTCCAAGAGTCAATAAGCATCTCTGGGGGACCACATGAGTAAAAGCATATATCTGAAACAAACCAAATTTTTCAGCTGCAGGAGCCTAAGATCCTTGTTTCGTGGCCTTGTGGTACCAGCACACTCCAAAGAAAAGGACTGACAGTCTGAAGAAAAAATCTGGCTCAGGACATTATTGGGCAAATAAATCTTTTACAGATGCTCAAGATTAATTGTAAAAATCCTCACAGTCACACCTCATCCTGCTCACACATTGGCTTAGCTCATAATGAAGGAGTGAGTTATCTATCATATGGACTTGATATAGGAAATATGACATTTTTTCCTCATTTCCTAACCTCAAGAGCAGAAATGCATGGTGAAAACTCTGGTATAGAACAACGACTATAATGAGATAAATTCCCTCATAACTCATGTCTTTCAGCACTCATGCCTGTCACTACAATTAGCATTTCATCTGTGAGGCTGCCAATAAATAACAAGTCTCATATTAGTTCATTTGCTCATGTCATTTTTAATGAATGATGAATGACATTTCATCTAAGTGTTGTAAGATACTAGCTAGAAATCTATTTATCTTACACAGCAGAGCTTCTTCATCTGCTGTTTGCAAAACCTTGACTAGATAGTCAAAAAGTATTGCTTTCCATCCACCAGCTGAAGTACATAAGACAGTTCAAGTACCACTGAATAATAACTCCAGTTCTTATAAATACTGAAAGGTATTAGAAAAAGCGGAAGTTCTTCTCTGCTGTACTTTCAGTTCTAAAAAATTCCCTTTTTTCTTATCATATTACACTCAAAAAATTCCTTCAGCTTTTCACCCACACATTACAAGCATGTGAAGGAAGAATTCTATGTGTAGCATCTTCTCCTGTGACTTCATAAAGTTCGTAATTATGCAGAACCTTCCTGCCTTAATTTCAAGAGTTTAATTTTATTAAGTGATTTTTAATTTCTCAAACCAGACACTGTTGACTTACACACGAAAAATATTTACTTTTTGCTTCTGATAAACCTATCATGTATAATTGGCATTAATTAGATAAGTCATGGTGCAGGGCAAAGATTATAAACTATTGATAGTACACATGGAATTACTCCTGTATGAAACAGCAATGAAAAATTCCTTATGCCACATCACCATTTATCTGCTTCGTACGTTTGCAGCACTTTCTGATCAAAGTCTGTATCGAAATGTATACCTATTTCCCTAAATGAACCACACATTAATTTTTAAATAAGGCAGGAAGTGTAACACTAAATCAGATACCTACCTTGTCAACCAGTGTCCAAAGTCTGGCCGGTGAGCCCATTGGACACCTGTCTGATTCAAGGATCGAAGCAGCCGACAGCAAACAAGGATGATCCATGGAGTTGCTAAGCTTATCCACTTATCTGATCCTTTCATGAATTCAGATGAAGAGATGGCCTTGCCCAGTTTTGAATTACTTGCTGGTGGAATGTCTATATTCTTGCACTCAGAGGTTTCACCAATACTCTCAAAGTTTTGTCGCACATTGGTGCTATGTTGAGGGTCACATTCTTTCAGAAGAAAATTATTTCTACAAAGTTCCTGACACAGCATCAAACAAAGTGTATTGATAAGAAAATACCAGGTTTGATGCTCCTCTTCTATGAAACTGCTTGCCCCCAAACTCAAAACATGGCCAATAGTTCCAGCCAGAATCAGTACATCTATTTCTGACCAGCTAGAACTGGACACAACAGGATTCTGTAAAAAAAAAAAAAAAAAAAAAGCAGTGGTGAAAGAGTATATAAAAATTTCACTTGTAAGTATTCAGTGTGCTTACAGCAATGAAAACAAAATAAATAGCAGCATAACTTATTTCTACTTTTACAAATCTCAAAAATCTATAAAATAATCATTTCAGTGAAGCATACTTAGTTAGCACTAAAACACAGTAGTATTTTTTAAAATTGCATTCCATTTAAGGAATAAAACTTCTCCATGAATAATCATCACAGCTGTTCAGATTAAGATTCTCTACCACCCTGTGACAGAAGGTTCAAAAGAAGTTCACACCGTGTTGCACATTTGTAGAAGTAAAAATAGAAATCCTGCAGAAATCGAATTTGAGATATAGATAGTAGGTAATTCTCTAATTATTGAAATCTGTGGTATCTTCAACTCAATACAGTGATAGCCTTCACTACTCAAGTTAACGAAGTTACTGCCTGACGGCACTCCTTGACCTTGCTTAGCTTGAAATGCCTCTTTCATCATAAAACCTACTTTAAACCTTTACCCATCTGTTATTTACTTCACAAACTGTGCTTATATAAAACCACAATATTTTTTTGTCTAATGCCTTCATTATCCCAACTTCCTGCTCTCAGCAGCTAATTGCAACTGCCTTATCATCACTACCTTCAACGACAGGGCTAAAGAGAAAGCATAAGGGCATGAGGAAGTTGAGAGCCTTGATGTTATCAGGTAAAGAACCATTTCAGCACACAGAGAAAGCCATAAAAAGACCACAGAGAGACACAACCATGATAAGTATGCACTAAGAGAGATCATAATGATGACCAAAACTCTTCAGCCATTAACTGACAGGCCAATAAGAAGTCACAGGCACAGCTCTGAAGAGCACCAGTCTGGACTCTGTAACAGATAAGGGGGAAGTGACAGTACACACGGGTGTTACAGATATCTGATGGTGCCTGCGAATCTGAATCAACTCATTAAGCAAAGCTTCAAGAAAGAGTCACAGCTAGAGAAGAGGAGGTGATGAGGAACAAGCTGGAAACAGTAGTTAAGTAAGAGGAGAACGGAGAAAGGGTTCAGTTAAATATAAGCAGGAGCCAGTGCACTTCTCTGACTGAGCCCTGTGCCTGGTCATTGTGGTCTATCCTGTCTTATTAAACCCTCGCCTACCCTTCTGTTCAACTCCACTCCCTGTCCCACCTGTGGGTGTTGTAAGATGCCACTGCGAATAGCTGGGGACAAGCCTGTATGTCAAAAGCTTGACACCAGAGCAAGTAAAAGCAAGTGCCAGCAGCTGCAGAGCGATCACAGGTCACTAGACCCACACATTTGCAGTGCCATGACTGCAGCATGTGGCAGAGTGACTGGAGAGGGGACCACAGGCCATCAGGACTGTGAGCCCAAGGTGCCAGCAGCTGGACAGATCAGAGTTCCTACAAGACAAGGTCAGGGTGTCAAAACAGCAAAGGGACCGTAGATCATCAAGCTTGTAGGCCAGCATGATGAACTGGAGGGCCCAGAGTACACACCTGTGTGTGGGAGGTCACAGGGCCACTGACTGGAGGCACCTCTGTCTGTTTAACCTCCACTCAAAGTCAGAGCCAGAGGTGGGGACAGTGACCCAGGATGGGCATGGACAGCTGCGTTACAACAGCAAGGCAAGACAAACACCCCAGCTCCGGAAGACACTGGAACCAGCAGGAGCTTCCTAACATAGCTTAAAAAATAGGGTAACATACATACTTGTGAAGAATTTTGGGAAAGACACTGTCAAAAATCATACATTACTATTTTTTAAATCTATTTTTGCACTATAAGAGAATATCGTGGAGTATCTCTTAAACTGGTATTTTAAGCACCTAATAAAACAAAAATTTAAAAGCCAGATTGAAATCACTGCATGTCATTTTTACTTCAGAACAAAGATCTCTAAAATTATTTTCACATTCATTTCTTTAACTGCGTATTTTAACCACATCATCCTCCTACATTTGACCTATGAACAAACTTTAAAAAAAATCTTGAATATTCACTGGGATAAATTTCACAGCGAACCTACTAAATTAAAAGATGCACAGATACAATTCCTGCACTGTTTAAATCATGTCAAAAGAAAATCAAACTGACCTTTGAGCAGGTAACAGGAAAGCAGGTATAAACAACATAGGTATCTCTGAGCATCTTATGCAAATATCACTTGTGTTTATGACCTACTGACAGCAGCATATCTATTTTTGTTCAGTAAGCAAGACTAAGTAACACAGAGAAGACAACAAACACAGGATGCAAGAAGATAGTTCACATTATTAGGAATTTTGCTTTAGGGAAAAAAACTTTCGCAAAGTCAAAATTTAATGAGATGTATGTGAAAGAATGCAGGAGCTGTAATTACAATTACGACCTATTCACATTTCCTTCATTTCTTGTGTTGCTGAAGAATACATTACATCAAAGTCATCTCACTTAACTTAAAAAAAACCCAACAACACAAACAAACACACAAACAAAACCCCACACAACCAAAAAAGTCCCCATGAGGTTACACACAACAATAATGGGGGAAAAAATACTAATAATCTAAAAAAATGCCCAAGTTCCATCTAAATTTACTAGCATTTGAAATTTCTTTGGTGCTCCAAAGACCACTCAGATTTGTTTAGTACTCTATTCTGAAAAGCAAATACCATAAGCTGGTATTTGGAACAAAAGGACAAGGTAGTCTGTGCAAAGACCAAAGAGCATGAAATTCACAAAGCTGAGACAAGAACAGTACATGACAGAACTTCAGCAAGTTTAAATTCCAATAATTCTATCATGCTGACCTTAAAGGTCTTGGCTAACCAAATAAATGAGCATGTAAGCACCATCTGCTTGCAGAGACATTGGAATCTGAGATCCTAAATTAAATGAGAACGAACAAGTCTGTGATATAATTTGTCTTTTTTGTAAGATAACATAAAATCTATAGAAGGATTGTCTCTTGTATCTGGTTGCAGTCAGCAACTGATATGAAAACTGAAGAAGTGATGCATTATCAATGGGGAACATACAAAAACCTCATTAAAGTGATGGCACTAATGTGAAACATCCCAGGGTCAGAAATCTGTATTTCTTGCCTGCTTGTCTCTCACAACTTCAGTGAAAAGAGAAAAAAAATTACTCTTCCATTCCCATCATAGGATTAAAATCCAATGATATTTACTGATAAACCACATTTCAGGTCAGAGTCAAATCACTATGCAAAATCAAAAATTATGATGCAAATTATAATTTCCTGAGCCTTGATAATCTCAAGAAATTCTGGAAATACCTTCATCAAGGTTTTCAAAATTTACATCTAATGCCTTATATATATGAACCATGTCTTATTAGGAATGTCATGAGTATGATGTCATACAGTCTAACCTTAGATCACTTAGATTGTAGCTAGTTTTTAGAATTGGTTTAAAGGCATTGAAATGTACGTCTTACTCTGATATCCACAGCTTTGTTTTTCCAGCTGCTGAACACTTCCAGCCCTCAGGAACTCAGCAGACATTCCAGATACTAAAAAACCTGTATGACTCTCTGCTTGGTATCTTGGCAAACAAACGTAGAACACAAACTTCTGTTTAGAAATACTCAAATGTTAGGCTTCAAATGATATAAGCATCTCCCAAGCCAAGGTAGCTTTAACAACTGATGTATCAGCACCAATATTTAAGCAATACAGAAACTGACCTCTCTGCCCTATCTTTGCTAGCTATACCTCACTAGACTACAAAACTGCCAGTATATAAACAACAGAATACATGAACTTCTGATCATTAGATTTTGAAACTTCTTCACTTTGAATTAAAACCTCCTGTAGTCTATGTTATGAGTCTCATTCCAGTTATCTGGCTTTTTTGTGGTTAACCATCTACAGTTAATGCCTGAAAAATACTGCAACTACTTTTCAGATGAGAAACATTTTCTTTTTCATGCTCACCATCACTCACAATTTAAACACTTATCATGATATTCCCTTCTGATGCTTGAGCTCCCTGAACCCAGTCTATGATGGTAACTTTTCCATGACAAAGTACTACAGAAAACACTTGCTCCTACATTTTCACAGCAGTTTGGGATCGTTTTTGAAAGCTTTCTGGTAAAGACACCACCCAATCAGCTTTTTTCTTCTCAAGTCAGAAAATACTGAAAATTTTTAGGTGCAATTGCATAAAAATGTAACATTGTTCAATTCATCAAGAATATCAAACGAAGAGGGAAAACCAAAAATACTGTTAAATGAACAGGTGCTTTAAAATAAATTGAAAGAAGGAAATTTTGTAGATGTAATAAAAACCCATTATAATTCTGCATAATGAAAATTCTCAAAATCTGGGAACAACTGATCTGGGAACAGCAACAACTTGACAAGCCTTAATTTCTGTGTTCTAGTTTAAAAAAAAATGTTAGTTTTTATTTCTATCAGAAATAGGGGAAAAAACCACCACAATTAGTAGTAGTAAATACCATGCTTAAATCAACTACCAAGCAATTACAGTGAAACTATGAATAAGAAGTTAAAAATTTTAACGATCTTCTGGAATTCATTAAGGGGTGCTGAAGTATTTAAAGCCTGAAGTATCATTAAAAGAAGGGACTAGTTCTGCTAGAAACACAGCAATCAGAATCTATAAATAACTGTCAGGAAGCAGATGCTAACACTGCCTGCACTGGTCTTCAGAAAATTCATGAACTTGGTAATCAGTTTCTATATTCAGCCACAGCGGGGAAAAAAAAGCATTACAAATGAGAAGCACTTCAGAGAAATCTTTAGATGTGAACGGAAACTATTTGAAGGAAACAAGCTCTGAAGCCATTAACAGGAGAGCTTATCTTAATTACTTTTAAAATACCTACATTTTATCGTATAGTTTGAGCTTAGAAAAGGCTTTTTAGTTGTTTTTTTAACCATTAAGGCCATGATTCACGATTCCACTCCCATGATCAGAAGACCAGGGCTTCAGAATTCCTTCAGAAGAAGACCCCACATGCAGGTTCACAATGTGGAGATGCACAGGTCACAAAACACTTGGATTCAGAGATATTTTAGCATAAGTGATACTCACAACTCACTTAGAGAAGGCCCTTCGAGATCAACACACAGCATATAAAAACAATCCATTTCTCCCCCAAAACCCAGGCATCATCAACTTGAAGCAGATGATCTGACAGTGGTGAGACACTAGAACAGGTTGCCCAGAGAAGCTGTGAATGCCCTGTCCCTGGAAGGTCAGGCTAGACAGAGCTCTGAGCAACCTGGTCCAATGGAAGGTGTCCCTGCCCATGGAAGGGATTTGGAAATGGATGATCTTTCAGATCACTTCCAACCCAGATAATTCTGTCATTCTGGGATTCTTTGACACTATCACCTGGAGAAGAAACATATCATCTGCTCTCCATTCTACTGAAGTGGAATGTATGTAAATTTTATGCAGGTCTACAAAATTCATCATATTTAGATCTCTACTGTTTACTAAAATTAAAAAAACTGGTAACAAGTTGAAAAACAAGTTTATCTTTCAGAGTTGTGTTTGTTTGTCATTGCATACGAAGCACATGTGAGATTTCTCCACTGGAGCATTAATTATTATTTCAAGGCTATATTCTTCTTCTTTTTCTAAGAAAAAGAACATCTAGTCAGAAATTACAGTAAAAAAAAATCATAATCTGGTATAGTTTGAATAAAATATATTAGCACCCTTATTTATAAGAATTTAGATTTAAATCTACACTCAGGAATTACAGCACATATCTGCAGAGTGAAAAGTTAATCTTTACTCAGGAATATTGAATATTCTGAATTGTAAGAAATATAGCTGTTACTAAATGTTTCTTCAAGTCAGAAAGTTTGCTTTTTATCTTGATAGAGCATGTCATCATATCATTAAAGCAATGTACTTGTCATATTTTGTCACACACTTTAAAAAAAGGTACTAAACCCCCAAGGTTGAATCTAAGAAACAGACTGATGAAGGACTGTACTGCACAGAGGTTGCACCATTGAATGGAGTACGATGAGCAGTGAAGCTACTGAACATCAGAGACCTTTGAAAAATATGACCAACAAGCAGTAGAAACAACAGCTAGAAGCTGATTTTATGGTGTGACTGACGGCTCTTGGCACACTAAGTTTCACAGTGTAAGAAAAGACACTGCAAATTCTATTTTCTTGAAATTACCTGTATTCTATTCAACACAACAATAAAACTCATCAAGTAACATACAGAAGGTAACTCCTGTCACTGAGAGCACTTTGAGAACTCCAAAGATTTTAACAAACTCTATTTCTTAAATTTAAAAAGTAAAAAAGACAGATTAATTAACTCCCTTCTGTTGCATTTTCAAAACTATTAAAATAAACCCCGAACATTATTAATAACAATACAAGAAAAGGTATATTGGCAAAATATATTCTTCTTAGAGCACTACTGTCTGTTTTATATGGGAAGGGACAGAACATCACTGTCCATTGTGCATATTGTTGTGAAGTATTACACACCTTGCTTTAATTCAATTGTGAAATGTAATGTTACACCACAGAATTTGTACACAGCATAACTGTTTCTGATCTCATAAAGTCAATTGAAAAATATTGTACAGTATTTAAAAAATTTCTTCAAATTATGTCAAAATAAGCACTTCTAAGATCTTCATCAGTCGGTATCACACCACAGTGACAACAGTACATTTCAAATACAATTTTAAACTATTCAAACTACATTACAAGTAAGAATTTCTCTAAGTACACACAGAGAAAACAAAATTTTAACTGATAGTATACCGTGAAAAATAAAACATTTTGAACCATGCTCTCACCTTCGGTGGAAGTCTGGAATTCTCAAAGATCTTTGCAATAGCAGATAAAATACCACACATAAGTGCAGAAATCAGCATCATCACTCCAACTGCTGTTAACCAAGACATACTGCAGAAATAGCACAAACTTTCTGCTGATGTGCATACAATGACATGAACAGCACACAGCATCAGACACATCAAGTAAAACAGCAGAGAGAACAGTGGAGGGGAGAGGGGCACTTCAAACTCTGCCCGCTTGCTCAAGGCTTTTGGAACACTGAGCAAAAGCAGTAGCAGAACCTAGAAAAAAAATAGAGGATTAATACTTTAAAATTGGGGTTAGCTAAAACACAGAGTAAGAATTCACACAAAAAAGATGCTGTTGTCATCCATGTCACTCTGCTAGAATGCATACTTTCTCAAAAAAACCTGTGAATAATTATGTTGGATTTCTTTTCCCCCAGTAAGATACTACCATATAAATGGGAGAACCCAATACAGTCTTTTCATTTATTAAGGGCTTAAACCCACAAATTCTCAAGTTTAATAAATCATCATTTGCCTCCTCACCTGTGGCAACCAATGATATGTATGACCTTCATTCCCTTTAAAAGAGCTTGAACTCCCAACATCAAAATAGTTCCTAAGCAAACAAATTTGACCCACTGTTTGTCACCTGTAAATGCCTGAAGCTAATACACTCTGTCAAAAGCAATTTATTTCCTTATGAGAAATACACATGTATGAGATCCTGCTGACTAAACAGCTTCCCAAATCAGGGGAAGTTCTCATACTATCACACAAGTGTATGCTGCATTTCTCCCACTATTTACTTCTTCTCTCTCTCCTTATCTTAATTTAGTTTATTGGTTTTACTTTCACTTTGCTCTGACCTGCAGACAGATCAGGCAGAATTCCAAGCTTTCTCTTACATAACTGTAGCAGTGGAGATGAACAACACAGTGAAACTTTCTGCCACTCATATACACACCTTTACCAAAAAACAGGAAACTTCAGCCACATACTAAAATGCTTTGCAAGCTGCAGCGATGGAACTAGGACTCGACTGACCTCAATCAGCTGGTGCTAGGGCATGATTAAAACAAATCAAAATAAAAACAACTATATCAGACCACTGTCAGACTGTAATCTTTCACTGTCACTTGTGAAGACCTATGCCTGAAATTTTTCCCACACTACAGTAAGCTACAGTAAAGTAGACCAAAAAAAACCCAAATGCTTTGCAGTAGTCTGCTGATTCTTCATATTCTACTGTGTATTTCATTTGGTTATGAAAATATGAAGTTTTGAGCATCACACTGACTTAAGTCATACACTTCAGTCCAATATATAAAATTAAATCTAAAACAGTACTCATGGCAGGAAAATGCTCAAACTGTAGATATCTACCAAACTAAATTTAGGACTTTTGAGCAAATGCACTGTTATCAGTTCATGTCTCAGAGGTATTCTCCTCTTCTGAAATACAGGATTTATAGTATAGTGTAATTTGAAGCAACATGTGAGTTTCCCTGCTCTTATTTATTCAGTGAAGGTGGAAAATCGATATCAAAAGAAAAACATTTTGGAAAGCAAGGCAGTTTCTTGAGCACTGGAGAAAAGAAAAAACTCCAGGTACTTTGCTGGAGTCTTACAGTGATGCTGAGCATATGCTTCTCAACAGAAATTTCCGTAGTTAGTAGCAGCATATTTCTTTGATGCAGGTTGATGCATGTAACACCTAAGATTTGTTTTCTAGAAACAGTAAGCATCTACAACTGCATTCCAAAAAAAAAAAATCCAATGCTTCAGATCTAAAGGAACTGAACAGGAAGCCAACAGCTTGAATGCATAGGTTCTGACAACAAAGGAACAAAGAAAGTAAAGTACCTTCAGCACCTTGACTTTTGCCCAAAACACCAGTTGGAGAGATCCACTTAAAATTAAAGATATTGTCTATCTTATTCTCATAGCTACAGGAGATATGAAGAGGCAACCCTACAGCAAGTATTTATTTCAGGGTTCCAAATCTATCAGTACAAAGAACAATTCCTGGGACTGTGAAAATTGTCCATATAAGGTATTGCCTGTTTGAAGCAGCTATACACCATGTTAGATAAAGACAAACAGCTAGGAATTTACTTTCCAGGCTTTTTTTTTTTCCTAATGCAGTAAAGCTACTCAAAAATAGAAGGCTAAGTAATATGGGAATAACTTAAGTCGTATTAACTACTGTAACTAGCTACACTAAAACATAAGTAATTCATATCAAAAGCACTCTTGGATCATTTTAAAGGCCAGATTTTACTTTAAAAGGAGTATTAATCTCATCCAAGTAGAAGGTTAGTCAACCCTAAGAATCCACACACAGTAATTTACACTAGTAAGTGTATACATTATATATCCAAAACTAAGATACTTTTACTTTTGTGCATTTAACTTTTCCACAGACAGATCTATTTTCGTACCTCCATAATGATCACCGTCCCCACCATCATTGAATACATGTCATATTGTGCCACTTGTTTGCTTAATGAAGAACTCAGAGTCTTGAGGGCCTCCAAGTATTGTTTCAGGACCTTCTTGCCAAGATTTAAGAGTATTTCTGAATTATTCCCCTCTAAATACAGTTTGATCCAATTACCATGGGATTTTTCTGCTATCTTAAAATGTTCATATCCAGGATCTGGAGAGAAGGGAAGAAAAGAAAATAAGCAAGAGGATCCATGAACAAAGAAAGATTACATGGAGATGAGATAATATTTTTATATTTGCTTGGATAGTGTATAAAAATATATAATTGCTATGGCGGTTGAAAACTTTTTCACAGGTGCAAAATTACACTATCTTCCTGTAGTAATACCAGTGACTTGGAATAAAAGCAATTAATTCTAACCTAATAAACTGTCAAAACCTCTAACAACTGACAAACTTATTAAAATAACCATTCGTTTTTAAAAAGAGTTCCCAGGACAAACAATTAAAATGCTTCAGATACTGAGAGGGCGTGGGGGAGGGGAAGGAAGCAATGTTTTCCACTGGAAGTACTCATTATGCAGAACATGTTGTATTAGCTAAGCAGGAAATGACCAAATAGCCAATGTCTAGGGGAAACACCAAAGGAGTCAACACACACACCACATCAGTTGGTAGTGAGGGCTGGATGACTGAGAACTGAAAGAATGGCACAGCTCAGAGGGTTTTAATCAGCAGGGTAAATTCTACCTAGTTCAAGGCCTGTTAGTAGCAGTGCCCCCTAAGGGTCAACACTGGGGCCACTGTAGTTTAACTTATTCACCGATGACTTGGATGAAGGAACAGAGGCCTCTTCAGCAAGTTCCTTAATGTCACAAAGCTGGGAGGAGTGGGAAGAGAAGACACATCTGAAATACAACAGAGGCAAGTGCAGGATCCTGCACCTGGGCAGGAATAACCCCAGGCACTAGCAGAGGCTGAGAGTGACCTGTTGGAAAGTGGAGAAGGGCCTGGGGTGCTGATGGACAACAAGCTGTCCATGAGCCAGCAGTGTGTCCTGGGGGCCAAGAAGGCCAGTGCGATCCTGGGGTGCATTAGGAAGAGCACTGCCTGCAGGTCAAGGGAGATGATCCTGACCCTCTGCTCAGCCCTGGTGAGACACACCTGGAGTGCTCTGTCCAGTGCTGTCTCCTCAGGACAAGAGACATGGAGCTCCTGGAGCAGGTCCAGTGAAGGGCAACAAAGATGATGAGGGGACTGGAGCATCTTTTTTATGGGGAAAGGCTGAGGGAGCTGGGCCTATTCAGCCTTGAGGAGAGACAACAGAGAGGGGACCTCAGCAATGTCTGACAGTATCTGAAGGGAGGGTGTCAGAGGATGGAGCCAGGCTCTTCTCAGTGGTGCCCAGCAACAGGCAGGTGTCTGCCTGTTCACAAGAGGCAACGCAGGAACACAGAAGTTCTACCGAAACACTGAGGAAGAACTTTGTTACTCTGTGGGTGGCTGAGCACTGGAACAGGGTGCATGAAGAGGCTGCAGAGACCTTATCTCAAGATATGCAAACATTATCTGGACACATTCCTGAGCAATGCACTGTGGGGGACCTTGCTTAAGCAGGATGGTTGGACTAGATAACCTGCAGTGATCCAGTCCTGCTTTACCTAATCTGTGATTCTGCATTTCAAATACTGGTCATTGAATACAGTACACATTCACAACACAAAGTCAGTTGGTTACACATGGAAAGCAAGAGCATAACTTTCAGAAACTTGCATCTCACTGCTATGCATGAATATTCACATTTATCTGCATTTTTTTCTGAAAAATAGATGTTTAATTTCACTTCACAGTAATAGTATTTGCTATTTCCCTGTAATTTGACTTGAAAGGTTATAACTTAACTACAAAAGGTAGGTTTGGAAATTTTTATATTACTTGCAGTTTTTCCCTTCTTACCTGAAAGTAGGGTGAAACATTTGCTGTACAGTTTCAGACGAGAAAGGTTAAAACAATGACTGAAATAACTTTGGCGTCACAAAGACTTAAGTTACAGCTCTTTCACACTCCGCATAGATGAATATGATATTCTACTTGGAAAAAACCCACTTTATTTTTTGTTAAGCCTTTTCAGCAAAAGTACATTATTAAATCCAGAAACATTTTAAATTTTATTTCAAGTGAATGAAGATAAATGAAGTATTTCTATTCACAATTCTTCTGTATGAAAGAATCATGCTTACTATTTGTAAGTCTCTTATCATACAAGACACTTCACCTACTGTGGGCTGAATTCAAACTCAGAATTTTAAACAACAATGTTTAACTCAGAATGTCCAGTCTGTTTTCCCAAGACTTCTAGCAGACTCCAAGGCATGCTGACCCTGCTATGCAGGGGGCTTGCAGGGATCTGCCAGAAAGCACAATCCAGCCAGCAGCAAACATCTGTATACCAAGATAGCTGCCAGTGAACACAGAAGATTTCACTTCCCTCCTGTAATTCTTTGAATTTCCCTGTAAAATTTCCCTTCCAGTATATTTGAAATAAGAGTTAAATATTCATACATTTCAGGACATCCATAAAGGATCATCAAAAATGAGCTTTAATCAAACTGAGATTTGACATGATACTTTTTCATTATACAGAACACTGAAATGAGTTCAAGCTATGTTTTGAAACAAATAAATTTCCTCCACATCTTCTGCTCCTGTTCTGCTCCCTTTTCATGCCTCTTAAGGAGTCTCCCTCTTCATTCTTCTTAGCATTTTTATTCCATTCTCATCTACTTCTTTCCATGCTAACTGCCCACCAAAACCACTGTGTCCATGTTATGAAAGATGACTTTTAGTCATCTAAATGAATGATTTAAAGATCTCGCAGACAGGAATAAAAGACCATGGTTGCCAAATTCAAACTCCAGTTATATTGGTTCAGGGGCACATTTATATGCAGGAAATACAAAGTAAGAAGGGTCATGGACACTAAGTTGTTGGAGAAGCATTTTGGTAACAGGCAGGTAATACTGGCAAGTCACTCTCACATGGGATATTCATAAGACAAGTCAAAATTGAAGCAAAATCCAAAGCAAGCATGCCCAGCTGTACATTTGCCAAAGCACTGGCAATGTTTTACTCGCATACTATTACATTAGCAATTTGTGCTTCAGCCTCACTACCAGCTCATCACAATCAGATGGATAAGCTTTGCAAGCATCTGTTTGACAACAATTTCACTTAGTTCCAGTCACAGGCAGCAATCATTTAAAAAGATTTATAAGGAAAGAATGAATAATGTAAAACTGACTTCTCCAGTTTCAATATATAAATAACCCAATAAAAATCAAATTATTTTAATCTAATACAAGTTCAGATACAGTCCCAAATTGAAAAGCTTGCACTCATTTCAGTAACACCACCCAACTTGCTCTCAAGCATGACTCTTCATTCCACTGTAAAATGTCTTTCAAAGAAAGTCCTAGTTTATCATTCAACTACATGTTCAGAAGTTTAGAACATAAAGGAAGCATTGCTAGATATCTAGAGCTGCCCATCTTACACTGAGTATGACCTTGCTCAAAAACCCAAAGTGTGTTTTCAGATACTTCTTTCAGCTTCTTAATTTTTGCCAGCTATTTTTATTCTCCTTTTTCAGACTTTTTTTAGCTGCATGTATCCACATTTATCAAAAGAAAACCTCATGCCTCACACTATAATTTACTAGCATGTTTCAAAAAGGCATGTTTAAAATAATAAAGCCCTTAGTTGAGCTTCAAGTTTCTCACGTAAAATTTAATTTACCTGATGATAGGTTTAACTGTGAGGATTCTTTTGTACCTCAATAAAGCAAAGCCCAAGTCCCATTAAATGTTGTATTACCTTTACTGTTTGAAAATGCATTGTTTATATGAACAAACACTAGGGGGAAAAAAGTTATCGACATGCCTTCATTCTGCTCTATTTATTAACAGATATATTTAAAACACACTTGAAGATGAAAAGAAATTTTTGTGCACTGTTTGTTCTTAACATTGGAACAGCTGAATCCAGGGAACTCCATGGTGTCTTTTTGAAACAGCTTGTAAAGGTCATTCTGCCCTCCCATGTGACTGCAAGTCATCTCAACTCACATCTGATTTCATCTCATTGTGTTCAGAGGGAAACTGATATTCCACCAAAAATGAATGTGTATGTTATGATATAGCTTACAATGGGTGAGTCTTTTCCTGCTATGACTGACTCAGACATCACCCTCATGGTCCCAACAGCTGGTGCTCTAACCCCTGTGCTATAAGTTACAACAGAATGCCATGTCTTCCCCTTCACTAGAGCTTACTGATTTGGACCTCAAGAGTTGAAAATAATTTTTTCTTTTAAAAAGCAGCAAGGCTTATGCTATCTTTGCAAGTATTTTCAAGTATATCTTTCACTTTAAACTGAAGTTCCAGTCATAGACATTTCTCTCAGCATTCAACTGAAATCCACTAGTTGCTACTAGCTGAGAATCTGCATTGGGAAGCTTGAAACTGCAGCAGCAAATATGAGTGATGTCCAACTAAGCAAACCTGAGTGATGTCCAGCTGACTCCAACTATCTTCTGGGGTTTCTTTCCCTCAAAAAACCTGGCAGCAGACCTTGTCTGTGGAATTCAGAAATAATATAGCCCAAGAGCTGTCAGCATAACTCTGATGAGTGTTCAGATGTTCTACAAATAAAGATCAAAAGGCTCTGAGCAGGATGAGCTAAAGAAGATTGCTCAGATCTGTGTCCAACCAAGTCTTGAATGCTTCCAGGTATAAAGCCTCCACAACCTCTCTTGCTAACTCATTTCAGTGTTTGACAAATCCTGCCTAAAAAGGTTTCCTCTAAATTTTTTGTGAGGACCACTGATTAGATGCTGGTTCCATCTTGTTTATTCCCTCCCATCACGTATTGCCTACATTGATAAGACCCCTGCTGAAGAGTCCTAGTACCCTCAGCCCTTTCTCATATGACTGATGTTCCAATCCCTTCACCACCTTCATGACCACACACTGCACACACTGCATTACATCCACTAAATTATGGTACTGAGAAACCCAGAACCAGACCCAAGGCTTCTGATGTCGGCTCACCACAGCTGACACAAGAGGAAGGATTGATCAGCTGACAACTGTCCTTCTAATGCCTCCTTGGATGCTATTGCCCTTCCTTCACGAGGTGGTGTCTCCAGTCACCACGTGATGGTTCTTCTAGCTGTTTCCAGCCAGTCAAAATCCAATCTGCACTGGTACGTTGGGATTACTTCTTCCCAGGTGTAGGATTTGGCATTTCCCTTTGCTGAATCTTAAGAGGTTCCTCTCAGCCCATTTCTCCAGCTGGTCAAGGTGCCTCTGAGTGGCAGCAGACCCACCTACTGCATCAAGCACTCTTCCCAGATTTCTATTGTGTCCTTCCCTTGCTGAGACGCCACTTTGTCACACCAGCCAGACCACTGATGAAGATGTTAAATAGTTCTGCCTGAAGTCAAGCCCTGTGGTTGATCACAATAGCCTTCAGGGGGACTTTATGCTGCTGATCACATTCATACGAACCCAGCAGCTCAGCAACTTTTCAGTCTATCTCACTGTCCAGTTATCTAGCCTGAAATGCAACAGGATGGCTGAAGCACCACATGAGCACCAAGGATGGTGAATGTAGGACTTCCTCTAGCTGTCTGAAAAGCTACAAATTCTTTATAATCCAACAGTCTGCACTAGACACGTATAACAATATTGCCCATGTTGTTCTGTGCAGTAATCCTGACCCTGAAGTTCTCAACTATTTCATCATCCACTCCCAGGCAGCTACATGCCAGCCACCACACTCTCATATAAAGATCAATTTTCCCTCCTCACATTCCCAACTTACAATCTTAGAATTGTAGAATTGTTCAGGATGGAAGGTGGCTTTTAAGATTATCTCGTTCATCGCCAGCACTGTTAATGGAGACATCTTTCACTAGATCACCACTCCATTGGAAACCATTATTGGTTTCCAATTAGACATTAAGCCACCGACTTCACAGACATGCAGCCAATTTCTTATTCATTACAGAGTGCATCTGTCAAACCATATCACTCTAACAACAGCAGCATGGAATGTTCAGGGAGTCTAACACTCTAACAACAGAATAGAAATGTTCAGGGGGGCCTTATCAAAGGCCTACAGAAATTTAAGTAGATGACACATCTTCTTTTGTCCACTGATGCATTTACTCCACCATAGAAGAACACTAAATTAGCCAGGCACAATTTGCCCTTGGCAAAGTAGTGTCAGTCAATTCTAACAACCTTTTTGTCTTCCACATGTTTCGATATGTTTTCCAGGAAGATCTGTTTTGTGATCTTACCAAGCACAGAGGTGAGGCTGACTGGTTAAGCACTTCCCAGGATCCTGCTTTTTACCTTTTTTAAAAAGAGGGCAACCTTCTTGAACATGAATCAGGTTACTGAATTTAACTTCTCTGCAAGGTAACTTCTTTCAAGGGGAATCCTGACAGATGTGTATGTGCCTATAGGTGGATAGTGAAATGCTATTTACCTTCACTTAAAAGCCATGCAAAACAAACGGCCATTCATGCATGCTCTTAAGTTACATATATTAGTCACTGAGTTAGTGACATTGTCTTTAGTATTTCTAAGCCTGAATTATTCACATCAATCAAACAGAATGTACTGTTTCCCAGTCTTAACTGAACAGACCAAAGAATTAAGCTATAGCCTTGCACATCTACAACACCATAAGAAAAACAAGATCCCTCTAAGAAGTCTACAGAAACAGGGGGAAATTGACATTAAGACTCTGTAAAAAAAGCTGCCATGACCTGGACCTAGACTTGCACCATGTTGTTGAGATTTTCCATTACTGAACAGAGAGAAAGTCATTGTGGATGCTTTGCCTCCCAAATTCTTTCCAGGAAGGTAGCACCTCTAATAAGTTTGCAGTCACAAGAAAGCATAACAAATTCTCACATTTTAATCCTTAGCAATTTTGACTTTCATTTCAGATGAAAGCTGCAAGTTGAAATTAAACTGTTCCCAGACAAAAAAAAAAAAAATTAAAATTAAGATATAAACCAGAAGCTGGTAGAAACTCCAGTCTGTTTCATGAGTGTTCGCAGAAATAGTGTCAGTCAGAGTTTTGTGATGGCATTTTCAGCAACACAGTCATATCCTGAAACCCATCAACAGGGCAAGTTCCTCACTTGATACAACTGGGTTAAGTGAAGAAATCTGTGCAGAAAAACAATGTCAGAAGAGACGGAGCATGGGTCCTGCTGTAGGCATGTTGTTGCAACAAGTGGAATTTGTTCTGTTGAGATTTCTGGACAAGGTTTAATTACGATTAGAAGCTGTGATGTTGAAAGATAATTGATTCTTGACCTACAATGATCATCTTGCTAAAATTTATGCTGCTATCCACTTTAATTATTCCTAGCTGTAAAACAACTCTGCATTCTCATCTAGCTATTTTAATAATTCAACAGGTTATAAATCAATTGACAAGCTTCAGAGTCACCTTAAGAAAACATCTTCTAATGTCAATGGCAAAATATTCTCCTTCACCGTCTGACTCAATTTTTTTCACAAAATTATCATATTAACTTCATTATTTATACTGCAGTTTGTATCATGCTTCCTAATGAAATACCACATTTTGCTAGGTTTGATTTATTTTTTTCTACTTGTTTTCTATTCTTCCCTCCAAATATACACATGTACATACATACATTTTTAATAAGCAGTTCTCTAGGTTCTCACTCCAAGTATACTCATACATAAAAATGAAATAAAAAGTTAACTTACCATAAATTATCTCCCAGCTTTACTTGAAGCATCTTTTTATTTAAACTAGAAAATTCACTCCATTGTATTCACTCTCCAAATAGCTCAGAGTCAGTGCCCTATGCAGGACACCTCACAAAGAGCAGTTATGAAACCACTGAGATTTAACTACACTGGCAGTTTTACTTTAATCTTACTCCATCATTATTTTTGCTCTTCTGCCAACTAGGAATATTACTAGTCATTAAAAAATTGTATTCAGAAGGACTGTATCAAAGTAGGTTGCAGTAAAGATTGAATTCAGTACAATTGTTCTGAATACTGCTCTCAAAAGAATAGCTAATTTGCAGTGCAATGCCATACTATTGAATTTAAAAGTCCAAACTGTGTTTATAAACAAAGTCTCCTTTTAGTATTTCTATAACATATTTTTTTAGCTAATTTACCTTTTTCATATGCAGGTGTATTCTCTTGCAGCAATCTGCTAAGCTGGAACCCATTCAAGTGCACAAAACGTAGCTGCTCTCTCATTGTCTTGCCTCCAACAACTGGCAATATAAGGTTCCCAACACTGTTTCTTGAGATTGGTAGACCAAGACCTATTGCCAGCGTGCTAGCCAAATCTGTTTGCTGCACATGCTCAGGTTGGGCTACAGGAGCTAGAATAAACAAAAAAAAAGAAAGGAAAAGAGAGGAAAAGAAGTATTTCAATAACAGGCCCATTCTATTTCTCCAGAGACAGCTGGCACCTTATTAGTTTCAAAATTGTTTCACTAGTGTTAGATCAGCTATTTTAAGTGGTCTGCAGAGAGCTGACTGATCTTTTTCAGCTGCTATCCTCTGCTGCTGTAAATCCAAAATTTATTAAATTCTTAGCCAGCATCACTCTTCAATGCTAACAACTACTGTAAACACAACATAAATGTTATACAAGTAAGAAAACAAATGGTCCAGAACATCACATTAATATCAAGTTGCAGCCTAAATCCTAAGAGAGTTTCATAACTTCCACATTAGAAATAATAGAAAGCACTATAGTAGGCTAATTTAATGTATGAACAAAGAATGAGAACCTAAAATTATGTTGACAGCATTCTAGAAGCTTCTCAATATAATGACAACAGCTCAAGATTTAATTAATATCAGGTTGCTAGGCAAACAGAATTAGACATCAGGTAAAGAACGCTGAGGCTCAAAATCCATGCCTACATGCAGGCAAACCCAGTGATTTTTAAAGGGTCCTGTGTAGGAGTCCATTAACTTAACACAGTTATCAGGATTAGCCTTCAGTCCCACAGAAATCTACAGACATGAATGTTTTTATTAATATAAGTAACTTTGTTTTTAAGATTGTTTTGCCAGCTGTTTCTTTTCCTGCTGAACTAGTTAGGTAACAGTGTTTTTTTCTATTATGCTTTTATTTCATCCTCATTGTAACTTCAGGCATTGAGTGTTTTGACTTAAATACAGTATAGAAAGAATTCTATATGGTCTTTATTCCTCTCAAGGCTCCCTTTAAGAGCATTAAAATTTCCCTCGTTTCTCATCTAGCCCTGATTAATCCCATACTTGTACAGAATGCCATCTATAATCCGTAAAGCCTCTTTGCATGAGTGCCTGTAGGTCAGCAGTTTTCAGATTTTATCTTTAAAGGCAAGTTCTTAACTGGTTAAAAAAAGCCAAACTACCAAACACATTTAGCCAATCATGGGTGACACATCTCTATAGAAGGCTATACAAGTAATACTCTGACAGCATACTAAATGCAAAAAGCCCACAGGATTACTATTTTAAGGTCTACCGAATTAACTACAGTACATTTTGTTTACAGTAGGATCATAAGGAGCAGTCACTAGAATCCTGATTACTGTACCAATGAAAAGTAAACTCCTGGATATTTACAAAGGCATTAGAAATCACGAACTCTATCCCAAAAGACAGGTAATTAGATATATTTCACTGTATTATAAAAACTGCTCGTTCAGTTTAAACCTCATAGAAACTAATTCCAAAGAGAAGAAGACTGCATTTACCAAATCTATACTCTTGTGGCCTGGCTGTCAAGACATGCCTGTGAAATTCATAAAATAAAAACTTAGCCAGGAGCTTTGATCCACTCTTGACTTTGTTTTGTCTTCAGACCTGAGAAGAGGTCAATGACTCCTCAAGCAATGCTTTCTATTGCAGCTGGATAACAACTTTATAAACAACAGACAGAAAAATCTACCTCCACTGTGCTGCAGGAACCTCCAACAAGATAAATAAATCAAGGTTCTGCACAAAGGTTTAGAAGAAAAGAAGTCAGATGGAAATGGGCAAGTGGCAGAATGAAAGGCAAAAGGGAGTATTATTTTGGGGAAAATATTCACTCCTGGCATAACTACATTCTACTGATTCACTCAGTCAAGGAGTTTAAGCACAACTCTACAAAGTAGACTAAAGATTCTCTACCACTCCATTTCTTTATTGCCTCTTACTATCTGGTTTTTATTTTTTATTATTATCTACAAGTAGAAAATCAGCTTCAGAAACATGTAAACTCACATCAATGATATAAAATTAACCAGCCCACACAGTAAACACACTCATGGTCCATATTCCATCCTTAAGACTTAGCAATCAATAGTCATGTTATCAGTGCCATCACCTCTCACCCTTTCACAAGGGTCAGATCAAATTAATATTAAAAAATAATCCTATTTCTAATAGTCTCTACTCTTCCAAGAGCTTTCTTCTTTCTTCTGGTTACGTCTGTGTGAGAAATTGTCATTCATTCCTCTATCCTAGCTGTCTGAAAGGGAAGGATGGAGGCCAAGGAAATATTCTGGCCATGAAAGGCAAAATTTAAACCCACTTCAAACAGGATTCTGCACCTACACCTATTCATTTACCATTAGCCCAGTATCCTGACAACAGAACTCATTAGCTCTCAACACTCAAATATGACAGTGCTGTAAAAGATTATCATCTGAGAAAAACACAATTCTCTCAGTGGTTACAAAGCTTGATTCATGGTTTCACCAAGATACATGTATTAACTTTGGCAGAAATCAGGGTTTTGGATCGCACAAAAATGGCTGTCCCCAAATAGCTGTAGAACAAACCAAAGCACTTTTCAGTAAGAATTCTAGAATAATATAAATTAGTGGGCAGTGTGTTCTTGTCCTGGTTTCAACTAGGACAGAGTTAATTTTCTTACTAGTATCTGGTACAGGGGCTGTGTTTTGAATTCAGTATGAGAATAATGTTGACAACACACTGATGTTTTAGCTGTTAGTAAGGAGGGCTTACTCTAAATCAAGAACTTTTCCAACTTCCTGTGCTCTCCCACCCAGAGAAGCTGGGAGGGAACACAGCTGAGGCAGCTGACCTGAACTGGTGAAGGCATAGTCCATATCACAGAGCATAGCAGCCAGTACACAAACTGGAGGGAGTTGATTGGGGGCTATGGACTGGTCACCGATCAGCAGGTGGTGAGCAATTGCACTGAGAGTCACATGTTTTTCTTGGGTTTTATTCCTCTCTCTCCTTGCCATTACAATAACAACTACTATAATATTTATATTATTGCTGTTCTTCTTACAATTACATACAGTAGCGGTGTCCCCATGCTAATTAGAGTGCACTATGCACTGGTATCTACTGGAGCCTTACACCAAGTACCACACAGCCACTCGCCCACTCACATCCCCCATCCTGATGGGGAGGAGAAGCAAAAAGAAAAGGTCAACCTCAGGGGTTGAGACTGGAACAGTTTAGTAACTGAAACAAAATTAAATAGTATAATAAAAATAATAGTAATTAAAAGGAGACAGGGAGAATAAAAAACCCAAGAGAAACCAGTGATTCAAAAAAATTTGTCACCACCTGCTGACTGATGTCCAGTCCACCCTCTAGCAGTGACTGGCAGCCCCAGTTTATACACTAGGCATGATGTTCCACGGTATGGAATAACCCTTTGGCCAGTTCAGATCAGCTGTCCTAAATGCTCCTAAATGTATCCTCTTTCACCAAGTCAATGGCAGAGCATGAGAATCAAAAAAGTCCTTGATTCAGCACTGTGTTATGAAACATTATTCTCATACTGAATCCAAAAAACAGTCCTGTACCAGCTACTAAGAAGAAAAGCCCTATTCCATCTGAAACTAAAACAGTTCTAAAAAAAGGTCATGCTTCTTTGGTCCTCACCATTTCTTTTCTCAAAAGCAGAGCTAATAAACAGCAGTGGTGTGTGGACTTCTCCTTCTGAAGAACCACCATGACTGCCTGTTTCAGACATCCCATGATCCCCACAAACAACCAACAAATTGGGCAGGGAAGCTTCCTCCTGCAAATCACAGAAAAAAATCTATTTTACCATACAAACACAATTCATTTGTATCATTTTGCCATCTTCATCATTTTCAAACATGAATATGCCTCAAAATTAACTTCACTTTTGAAACCTACTCACAACACCCTGGGGCAGATAACAAGAGATGGCTGCAATTAAGTGTAACTTAGTAACAGTATTTTTTAAAAGTTAAAGCACATACATATTTAACACATTTGTCAGTATGCTAGCAAAAAAAAAAAAAAAAAAAAAAAAAAAAAAAAAAAAAAAAAAAAAAAAACACAAAACCAGCTTTTAAAAAAACCCTGACTTTACAGAGCCACAAGAAACTCTCTGGAAGATTAAATAAAGGCTATCACACCATGAGAAGAAAATCAGGAGTCCCAGAAAAGCATCATCAACAGAGAAATATTCCCCCTCTTCATTTCTTCAGCTTCACTAAGTTTTACTATACATGCTGAATTATCAATATTATAAATGCTAACATAATATCAATTCAATATTTTAAAAAAATCTTATTTCTAATAGTCTCTAGTTTCCCAAGGGCTTTAGGGGTTGAAATCTGTCTGATCTGGAGTTGAAATCTGACAGTCAATGAAGACTGATTGTTAACGATTATTGAAGAATGATATTAAATTATGTGTATGTTCCTGAATAAAGAGAAACAGAAACTTAAGTGAGCCCTGTCCAAGAATTTTGAGCTGACAAATAAAATGGAAGAAAATTAAGTCATTCAACAAGAAAGTAGCTTTTTGTCATCTCTAGATATTACCAGTACCTATTCTATCCAAGAAGTAAAGTGCTTTTATTATGTCTGTATTCTAAAACTGAGATAAAGGCTTGAATATAAATGGCAAAAGCAAAGATACTAAAAAAATTGCAACATTCATGGAACTTCCACACACAGGATTTAACCCCTCTTTTCATGTAATAGTACCCATTTGATTGAAAATACTACTGAAATTTCCTTATCAGCTATTCTGAATTGCAGTAGCCAAAAACAAACAACAGAAAAAAGCTTCAGGCCACTTGGAACTAGGATTTGGTATTACAGAACCCAGACTGCTTAGGTAAGTGACAACCAGTATTTATAAATCTAAAAACAGATTCAGATGTGCTACATTTACCATAAAAAATGCAGTTTAAGACTACCACTTCCAGTTGAATTTATCAAATATCTAAGGATTAGGTATGCCTTCATAATTCTGGACATCAGAGCCATTAGCTACACATGCCCATTGCTCCTGATGAAATTCATTACTAGAAAGCACACTAACAATCATTTTAATTCACAAGTGATGAGAGAATTTTGGCAGGCATTCCTCTCCTCTTCACCAAGGGGGTGTTATTTCCCAGAGCTGCCCAGAATAAGCTGTTAACAGATGTTACTAAGGTCAGCCACCAAATCCTTGAAAACACTACACTGGGAAATGGCCCAGGAAGGCCAAGAACAGAATACAGACTTAAGTCTAGGAATAAAGAAGCTACCAACAACAACCAGGAAGCATTTTAATATCAGTCCTCAACTAAGAGACACTGGCCCAAGAGGAAGCTGTATTACCTTTGACAGAAGGGAAATATGAATCTTCTTCAGTATGTTATCCATTTCACGAAGTTTTGGTCCCACTAATGGGCTGTTTGGCCCAGTCATATGACCAATATGGTCCAACCCCAGGTAATGGAGTATTAGGAGATCCCAGTCTTCTCTCTTTAACACTCTATCCAAGTGTCTGGTAACATTATCATCAACCTTAAAGAAAAGAAAAATCATTATAAGATAAAAAAAATTCCCTCTTGTAAAAATGCACAAAAAAAAATTAACTACACTACCCATGAAAATTCCATAGAAGTTGATGAGAATTACAGTCATTCACAATATTAATACAAAAAAAAATTATTAGTTCAATGTCAGGCAGTCAAATATATTTCTCTTACAAAATAGATTCTCCACCCCATTTAATCTTTTCTGGTAACAATGCATCAGATTACACACAGACAAGGCAAATGGGTTGCCAAGCTTCTGCAGAAATTTTTAAAAACTGTTTCAAGAACTTTTCCATCACTTCCATCCTTCACACTCCAGATTATCACTTCACATGTGATACATAAACTATCACAAGTACAACAAAAAGCCTCAGTTTAGTGATGGGAAGCTCAGGGGTACAACAAACCCTAATCTTTCAACTCTGTTTTTGCTCATGTCCAAACACAAGAAGATTGTACTTGCTGTGAGTAAAAGAACTGATGACATAGTGAGAAAGAAAAACTATTTGAGAAGTGCAGTTTGGGGCCTAGCTCACCTGTTTTCCTGCTTAAGTTGGCAACACATTTTAGTTGCATATATTCTCTTCAGTTAATAAAAATCCCTACAATATTTCACATGTGACATTACTTGTTGAGCCTGCATACCAAAGACAGCACAAGGACTGCATAAAGAGCTTGAGAGCCACATAACCAGAGACGCAGTAGAACATTTGTACTTTTCACTCCAGGTTGAAGCTTCTGAAAGCCTTATCAGCATAACCAATTAAACATGTCTTCCAACTCACATTAGACCTCTCTAACTTCCTTAAATAATAAAATACTTCAGTCAGTAGCAGCAGGTCAATGGCTTGAGGTTTTACAAATCATAAAGGTTCAAAAATGAAATAAGTTTGCCAAAGCATTTACTCTTCTAACGTGCCCAGAATAAGAATTTTCAGAATTTGATTCACTTACTTTCTATGCTCCCTCCTTGATAACATGAAGAGGCACTACCCCCACTGCAATTACAAAAGTGATGCAATACTATAAAAGTATGCCTCTAACAGACCAAGATAATATATTGATGTTCCTCTTAAAGATTGTAGCAACTCAAAAAAATCTGATAGCAAACTGAAAATGCAGATAGTGGAATTTTTAAACAAAGCAACTGGTCTAACATCAAACCACAGCAAGTTCAGTGAAAAAATGGTATGTTAGTAAATTTATAGAGTGATACATTGATGATTACTGTATCATCCCAGCACTTTTTACAGCATGTGCATGAGGGACTGAAATGCTTAACTTCACAGTGCCCACACCAAAAGACATACAAATACAATTTCTATTTAATTGCCAGGCGTGTACTTGAGAACAAGGGTAGCTTTACTCACTCATTCTCAGAAACTGGCTGTTTGTACTCACTTTATTTAATCTGAGATCATACAAAGCCTCTCACCTCTGTAAAGTCTGACACAAAAAACGATGTTGTTCCATCATATTCCACAAAGTGCTTTGGGAACAATTTGACCCAAGTATCATCACCATAAAATATTATTCTTTTCCCAGCTGTTTTTGCCTGCCATATCAGATTGTCATCCAACAGAGCTGGAGAATTGAGGTTCACAACAACATCGATGAAACCAGGTATGCTACCTGTCATCAAAGCCTAATGAAACAAGAAAATAAACACAATAAACAAGAAACTTCCAGTGCTCAGAAGACAGTAGCAATGCAAATGGGAGGAAGCAATAAACCATGTAGCAGACAAACTAAATGTTTGGTAAGGAAACATAGTAAAGTAAAAGAGCACAAGCTGCCTTGCCACATAACCTCATCTGCCACAAGACAGAGCTAGTGGTTAAAATAATACTGTCTTAATTAATGGACAGAAAAAAGATTTTCTATGACAGTTGAAATTTGCTTCATTTGCTGGTCATTAAACCCCCAAAGACAGTTTAGGTCTAAGTAAACTGACTCAACATTAACAGTGACAGTACCTTCAAAACAGTAAGAAACTTCTAGAAAAAGCAATTATGTCCATCCATAAAAAGTTACCAGACTGTCTCCCCTTCACTCTCTCACTCGCCTGCTAGTTGACCTACCAATGATCACTCCCTCAGCTTCTTCAGTGCAGAGATGTTACTCAGATCTACCACTGACAAGCCTGGATGATCTACTATTTTGATGACACCATCACAATTAATCTTTTAGTTACCTGGAACTTGGCACAATTTCCTTTTTAAGCTCTTCAGAAACATCCCTATAACAAAACAACTTGATACTAAATTGGATTTTCTCTCAAAAGTTAAAAAAATACAGAGAAATGCAATAAAAATATTCCCAGATAGATAACTGGAAAACTGGACAACTGAGACTACTGCCTTCCCATGATTACAAATTAAAAGGCTATGTCAATCATTTAAGCCTGCACTAGGGCCTTATCTGTCCTTAACCTCTTGCCCATGGCAAATCAGGACTCTATCATATGCACTACTACAGCAAAGAGACATTCAGCCATAGACTGCACTAACACCACAAACCTGTCCTTTATGCCAACTCCAAGCATATGAAACAACTCGTACTTCAAAAGCTTCTCCAATGAAACCATAAAAGAAAAAAACACTTACCTTAATTCGAGGCATAGTCACAGTGGGTGGCTTGGCTTCAGCAATGAAACTGTAGGAAGTCCCTTTTTCAACAACTTGAGTAGTATATGGCATGAACTGTTTACCTTTGGATCCAAACACAAAGTCATCTCTCAAAGCATCTATCAGCACAATGACAACTTTTTTGAAAAGCGGTGGAGGAATCTTGGTCCAGTTAGAAACCATTCCTAAGCAACAAAAACAGGGTATATAAAAGTCATCAACAAATTTTACCGAAGACTAGACAGAAGTTAAAGGACAATTTCACCACATAAATGAGTGCTTTCAACTTCTTCATTAATTTTACACCCAGAAATGAGAAGCAGCAACAGCAAACATGAGAAGTAATCTGAGGAAGATGAGTTTTCAAGCCATCTAGCAAGGAATAATACAACAACTCCAATACCACCTCTAGGAAGTCAAACAAAATGTAAATGGAATGTGTGATGTGAAATTGGGAAAATTAAGAAAAAGCTTTGAAATGGACAGTGTTCAAAGTAATAAGAAGGGATTGCTGCTACCTTCTCTCTCTTTCAGTAAAGCTGAATTAATTGTATCTCACAGATAACTTCTGTTAGAAAAAAGACACAGTATTCACTTGTGCTAACACACAATTTTGCACAACACAACATAAACAATGCCCCTTTATCAAATCTCACTGTGAGATTACAAAGAAAGAGACAATTTCACTGAAACTTGTATGAAAAAGATTTGTGCACATTCACTCCCTTCAAAGGTAGAAGACTGTATGACAGGCCAGTTCAGTGATGGCAGCTGCAGGACCAAAATCTAAATCCAGAATTCTCTGAACATGGTAAAGTAGATTTCTCCTTTAGAGAAAAAGTTTTTTCTGCGTAAGTGGTTGACAATTTGGAAAGGTCACAGATGTTGTGTCTAACACAACAGCCTTAAAAACAAACTCACAAACTGTATTTTGGGGTACATAGATAAGCCTCAACAAACTGGCATTCACAGACAAGTTACTGCTAGTGATTCTCCTAGATCAGGAAATGGGGGAGGAGGGCACAGCAGGGAAAAGGAGGAAATCTCAACAATAACAAAATGCTAACTGCAACCAATCCTAATTAAACTGATAGTTTTGTTTTTTCAGGACTTGAATTATCAACTTAGCAGGCATGCTTTGGCTCTCAATGAAAAACAAGAAGGCACTACTGGATGTCCTGGTAGTTAAATCCTATCCACTTGCTTAGTAAAGAAAGCTTGCAAGACATCAAAAATGTCGAGATCACAAACACGTATACCCTACTCCTAACTCCCTCCTGAAGTGTTATTTATCAGAAAGTCAAAGTATTGAGAAGTTCAAACTAATATAGAGTCATTTACAAGCCATGTGAAATTACTTAACTGTAAGATAGCTAAAGCAACACAGCATCTAAGTCTTGCCGTGCAGTATGCTTATTTATCTGTGCCAGGGTTAATTAAAAAACAGTCAGTCTAATTGAACCTGAACTTCTGTGAAGAAAATTATAGTTTCCCTACCAATAACTTATTACAAGGATGTGCTGCAAGCATTCAGTATAACAGCCTTCTCACAGCCAAGACAGCATGCACTCAATGGCAGTCAGGACTCACAAAGTGAAACACCCAGGAGTTACAGAAGCACTGGAGAAATACTCTTTCCTGACTAGGTCTGAAGTAGGTTGAAAGCCTTCTGCATCATGGTTTAGTAAGCAATACCCTGCTTTTAGACTTTATCATCCATACATCACTCTGCAAGCACATTGTAACCAAGAACTACGGCAAGTAAGCATTCTTCCACTGTCACTCCATTTTTGCCTACTGTACCTAGGCTTACCAGTGACACGCCTAAATTTCAACTGCTTGTAGAGCCTTGTGGTGCACACTTCCATTCTTCAACACAAACCAATCCCTTCAAAACCAATTGTCTGACATCTCATTCCCACCCAGTCTCTTTCTACATTAGTGTCCTGTTAATAATCACATGTGAATGCAATATTTCACTTACAGCGGTCCATCAAGTATCTGTGACAGTCTTGGTAAACTCCAGCTAAAAATCAACCTGCCTTTCAGCAGAAACTACTCAGTCTGTTAGCAGATTAGATTCTTAAAGTGTTCCTGCTTAACCAATCACACCGTAAATCACATAACCTTCTGTTCTCTCCACTGTGTCGCACAATTTAAGTAAGCCTGTCCCCACAGGCATAAAGTCACCTACTTCAGAAGAATTAACCATAAATATCAAGCAGCTAGAGACCGAGTCTGACAGTTACAGTTCTGTTCCACAAAGTTAACCATAAACAGGTGTCTCTATCAAGAGCTTTGTATGAGCAAAATACTACTTGATCCAGCTGCCAAGTGAATCTGAAGTTTCACCCTACAAGCTCCAAACTGCTCAAGAGCACTTCCTCAAGTACACAGTCCTCTTCACACTACTTTATACAATTTGTGACTAGACATACAACTACATTATTAGCATATCCTCTACTGACTCCTTAAAAAGATTCTCGAAAATTTTGGTTTCACAAATGCAGCTGTGGAACAGAGCAGGATCTGTAAAGGCGGTGATTTCACGGAAACGGTGATTGACGGCAACACTGTGTATATTGCAACCCGCATTACTACAGTTGCTTTGTCACTACTGAGGCGTTGAAAGTCTCACTGAGGTGGCATTAAGACAGACACCACAGAAACAACACAGAAATAATGAATCTCGGGCACAACACAGCCAGCGAATCATCACAAGAAACGCGTGAGGCGTTCAGCTGAGGCGGCATCATTTAATGCAAACAACTTGCCATTTAACAGGACCGGGTATCACCGTTCCATCAGAGTCAGGGAAAGGGAAATAAAACGACAGGAAAACACACCCTTCAAAAAAGTGACAACTGGCGCTTAAGGCTTTTCCACTGCGAGTAAGTACTCCTGACTGTGATCCACAACTACGTGAAAACCAGCTAACTTCTGAACTACCCCGGACACCGGTCTGGAAACACGAGGGCGCCACAGAGGGAAGTCCCGCGACACCGAGCGACGGGCGCGCCTGGCAGCCGCTCGCGTTACCTGGGCCGGGCGGGGCCGGCTCGGCGGGAGGGTCCGCGCGGGCCTCTCTGCGGGGCACGGACCTTACGGGCACCGGGAAGAACCCGCGAAGGAACAGCGCGACGCCCAAGGCCTGCACGAGGAGGCAGGAGGAGGCGAACACTCCCGAGCGCAGCCGCATCCTGGCCCGGCACCAGCGACAGCAGCACCAACCCGGCCCGGCCGGCGCTGCGCCGGCTCTGCGGGGCGGAACCCGCGGCGCCCCGCCCCTCTCGCCCGGCCCCGCCTCCGGCCCTCCGCCAGCCAATCAGCACCCAGCGCGCTCTTCCGCCGAGCCTCGCTATTGGACAGCGGCCAGACAACCCATCCGCGGCCGCGGAACGGCACCGCCGAAACGGAAGTGCAGCCCCGCGTCCCGCCCCTCATCGCTTCTCCGGATCCTGCTCCGCTCTCCGCGTCCCGCCCCCTCATCCCACCCCGCTCTCCGCGTCCCGCCCCCTCATCCCGCCTCCGGCCTCCGCATCCCGCCTCCCGGACCCGCCTCCGGACCCTCCCGCGGCCTCCGCGTCCCATCCCTTCATCTTGCCCCCCCGACCCGCCTCCGGACCCTCCTCCGGTCTCCGCATCCCGCCTCCCGGACCCGCCTCCCGCCCCCGCATCCCACCTCCTGGAGCCAGCCCCTAGCCCCGCGTCCCCCCTCCGCGTTCCGCGTCCGATCGCGTGTTTCATGTCTACGTTCCAGCCCCCGCTCGCCACTCCCGCATCCTGGTCCAGCGTCCCACACCTGCGACCCAGCCCCACATCGTGCCCCTAACCCCGCGTTGCAGCCCCTCGTCCCGACCCCGCGTTCCCCGGCGGGTTTGCTGCATTGTTGCAGCAAGGAGCGCTTGCCTGCAGGTGAGGAAGGAGTCCTGGACAGTGGCTATTGTGAGCATTTGGCAAGCAGAATCTTTCCCCACACAAGCACACGCTTCGTAATCAAACTGAGTAGTGGTATCTTTCAGTCTTTCCATTGGAAGAGAAATGGACTGTGGCAGGCAGATCATGGCAGAGGAATGAGGAGAAGTAAGTTTTAAAACTTGTATTTTCTGAAAAAGGAAACCAAAGACACTCTGCAAAGTGAAGCAGAGTTTATACTCGTCTTGCTATGCTCGCTGAAATAGGAAGATAACCTCAAAATTTCCTTCTCCCAAACAAAACTGCTCCTCACTTCTACCCGGGTGGTTTTTTTATGGCCCACCACCGTGCTGGAAAGATGTGGCACACGTTTCTGCAGCATACACGAGTCCTTGGCTTTACCTGTGAGTGGCACGTTTTCCCTGACCATGCCTGCTGCACTTGCACTTACACATGGACGTGTCTCAATGTGATCAGCTGGGACAAAACGGCTCTGCCACAGTTTGCTGCTGGCATGGCACCTGTTTGCAGCCCTAGCTGTGTGCCTGTGCTCATGTGGGACCCTCCAAGAACCGTGTGAGCAGACTCTGGAGTGGATTTCCTACTGGACCTTTTCCCTCAGCACAAAGCATGGTCTGGTGTAAACATAGGCCACATGCATTGTACCATGCTTTGAAAAATGTTTTCCTGCTGCAGTTGGTCAATTTGTGGTTTTACTGCCAGTTTCGCTGGCCAGCTGTTAATTCTGGGCTTTGCAACACCTGCCATGGGGTTCAGAATAAAAACTTTGTATTTGGCCTTTCCTAGAGTCTCCAAATACAGAGAAAAAAAATCAAGGAACCTGAGTCTGTGGATTCATGCTGTTTATGTTTGAGCATCCCTGAGCCCTATGCTACCTTTAGGCCACCTAAGTGCTTTTTCTGGCCACTTTTGCCACTTTATGCTTCCGCTCAGAATGCTGCTAGCATTTTCATTTCTTAAGATGATCCAAACCCATTATGTTAAAAAGAAATTGCATTTTTGCAGATACTGTTCACTTGTTTCTTTGCAGAAGCATGACTCTCAAGACCTATGAAAGTTAGTATTCAGTAATTTTCTTCAGCTGACTATGAGCAGTGCAATGGAATTCAGAAAAAACATGCAAGGAATGTTGCTTGAATCAGTAGGAAATGGCAAAAGGCAACTTTGGGCCATTGTATTCAAACTTTAAAATGGCTTTAGGTAATGTGCCTTAAAGTAACATTATTTGTATGTGCAGGAAAAGCTGTATTTGTTGCTTTTTATGGATGTTTTTTATCTCCTTTAAGCCTTGAGCTAATGGGGCTCTCCAACCAGAAGCTAGGAAAGGTTACCTAACAAATAAAAAGCACCCTAATGTATGCAATGTTTAAGAATCAAAAAACAGCATCTAAGAAATATCTGTCTTCTATTTTTTTTCATGAATAAAATTTACTTTCCCTTTCAGTAAGTGGAAATTCCCCAAACTGTATGTTTCTCCCATCATTCAAACCTTCAGATTCCCACATAAGATCAGAATTTCTGTGTTCGGGCAAAAGGATTTCTCCACAGACATAAAAACAGTATCTGGCATGTGATTCACACTCCCTGGGACCTATCACTGGATATTTACTGAGTACCATCACCACTTGGCAAGTTCTTGCAGAAACATGCTTTTGAGTCCATTACTGTAGCGCTTAACTGCAGGGGTCAAATACAGGAAGAATCCTGAGCGTTGTACAAGCCTTTAAATCTGACTGTCCATGAGTCTACAAGCATGTTACAACATAACATATTGACAGTCGCTGCTGTGCACTGCTGTGGCCGTTTTACAAGCTCTTGGGTATAACTTCCTCTGTTGTGCATAACACATTTGTGCCCTGAGAGCTGGTGGTTTCACAAACATTCAGAGGAAATATTTGTGTGCTTCCCAGTTTGTAAGCACACCTTCACTGCTCAGTGCATCCATTTGCGTCAAGGGGTACTGGCTAACTTAAATAGCCTTTGGAAGGTTAAAGGTGCAATATAGTGCAGTTCATGTGATTCAGAAGGCTTTTGTTTCATCAGAGCCAGCAAGCATTTTAGAGCACAGTACAACCCATCCCTGTGGGAGATTAATTGGCGTCTTTCCCTACAGGAGAGCACATTGCTACTGCTGCTGGTGTGAAGAACCACTCATGCAAACTTGCACCTATGTGTTGAGGAAGAAAAAGGAATTTAGCACTCTGCACAGAGCCCTCTCTAGAGGCATTTTCCCAAATCTGCTAAGAAATCAGCAGACCAAAAGCCAACCAAGCCTTGTCTTCAACAGGCCTACGTACCACTGGTTCCACTAAACCAGTAGGAGCGCATTTTGGTGAGTGTCTTGCAAGCAGCGTTTAAAGCAGCCAGGTGGTATTGCTAGTTGCTCTGGCATCCCTTGGGCTTTTCTTTACTGAAGCAACTAGTAAAAAGCAGATAAGATAAAAATCTGGTGTGTCCCATGAGGGAGGAGCACACCCCCTTCCCACAGTCTCTGTGACCCCTGCCAGCACTTAATGAAACGCTGCCCATTAGTCAGCACTCAGCATGTCTTGTTCCCCAGCTTCTTTTCTCCTGATTCTTTCATTTCTTATGTTTCACAGTTTGACTGGAAAAACAGGCCCTATCTTCCGTTCTCCTCTAGTTTCAGATATAGACAATATGCAGCCAGTTCTCTCAGGGTTTTTTTCAACTTTCCCATTCTCTTACTTAGCTTTATTTTGGCTGATTTCCTTGTAGTTTTGCTCTCAGGCCTCTTTACCTGCTGTTAATAAGTTCTGAATATCTGCAGCTCACCACCTTGCTTTTTGAACTGCCTCAGTTATTCTCCCTCTCTGGACCTAATTTAACAGGATTTCACATCTGAATATGTGTGTTTATGTGAAACCTGCACATTTTTTCTGACACTGACAAGGTCAGATACGTGAACACCTCATGCCAATGGTTTAAACAAGCATCTCTTTTCTGTAATCAGTGATACCTCTTAAACTTGTCCCTAATACATTTAATATTGTACTGGGGAACACACAAGTGGAGCAGGAATATGGACAGTGGCAAAATTGACATGTATAAGTAAAAGCAATCATTTTTACATACAAGGGGCGTGAAGAAGAATTAATTCAAACTTAAGTGAAGCTGTAATAAAAAATGAGACTTCCCAAGGTGATCTGACACTCTGAAAGCACTGAGATGTAGTTAGAAATTCCGAAGGACACACTGTAATTTTTTCTCTCCTATCATTTCTCCATTCTTCAGTACATGGCAATTTGAATGTATGTCAGGTCTCTGCTGTATTTAAGCCAGAGTAAAACATCAGAAAAGGTTATAAAAGACTGTCTGCTGAAGTGTGACTCTCCCTCCTCCATTCTGGTGCACTGCAAAGCCTCCAGAGATTTGTAGTTGCTGAGGCAAAAGACAAAGCAGAAGCACTGCATTGCAAACCAGCTTCTGAAATCTGAGACTGAACAGGAATTTCTTCACATAGGAAAAAAAAAAAACATGTTAAGAAATAATTCAATAGCTTTATTCACATCAAATAGTTGATTGTGCATACATGCACGTGTGCACACATGCACAGAAGCCTACCTTCAGATTTAGCTATTTTGGAAACCCTGCTTGCAGAGCTTATGGGATTTGAGATTGAGGCAACCAGGGATCACTGAAGAAGATAACCCCTGATAACCCCTGAGCTGGTGAGCTGTAGGGAGCCAAAGCCTGGTTTGCTTCTGTAGACTGCAGACTTGTTACTTGCTGCAGTATGAGACTACATGCTTTTGAAGGGGAAGCAAAGCTGCAAAGCAGGAACTAATTGAAGAAAGAAGCTGCTTGTTAGTTTCCCCCAGAGCCTTGCACTCAAAGCTTGCACGGTTTAGTGGCAATATCTGCATGCCTCTTTCTCTAGGCACAGTTGTACATAGATGTAAATACTCATTCCTGTTTAAGAAAGCCCTGGCTTTAGAGCTGCATTTGTGCGCTCATCCAGGCAGGTTTGCTCAGAGCTGCAGGCATGAACTGGGATCACTGAGCATGAGACCCATGTGTGCTGCTGACTAAAACAGACCATGGGATGCTGACCCAAGGTGAGTTATTCATTCAGTCTAAATGAATGTGTTAAAACATGAATGAAAAAGAGTAAAACCTCAAGGAAAACTTTCAAAACTACTTAGGTAGATGGCATGGTTCTGTAGTATAAGTGTCTGAAACTGCCCCCAAATGTCAGCAGACTCCACAAGTTAGAGTAATGACACTCATCTAGCCTTCAGAGCAGGCACTGAGAGAAAGAGCCAAATCAGGGCTCAGTTGAAGCAACATCTTTTCATGACACATGAAAACTAACTGTAATCTCTCCTCCCTACAATTTTACCAACCTATCTTGCTGCCCCCTCCTTTAATCCTGTTTTCTTTCCTAATCTGCTGCTTCTTCCTAAAGTAAAAGCTTTTGCAGTTATGCTTTATGTTTGACAGTCTCTCTCCTGCTCTTTCTGACAGCCTTAGATATTATTTAGAGAGATAATGAGCAGGGAACACAGTGATACTAGGTTTTTCCAGATTTAATGAGGACTGGAATCAGCAAACAGACTTTGCCAGTGCCCCTACCAAGGAAACTGCCTGTTGTGTAAGCTGACTCTTTATCAGGTGCCAAAGCATCCCATCCAGAAACATGTGCAACAAACAAACATTTGCATCTTGGTTTCCAGGGAATTCAGCAACTCCTTCCTGCATCGGCAAGAAACTGGACTGTCCCTTTTTCTGCCTAGCTACTGCTTCTCCATGACATTATACTCAGCATGCAGGTGATGACTTCAACTCCCTGTGGTCCTGCTTGCTTGCTTGATCTGCCTACTGCTATAGGGCTTTCTTTAGTCACATGGGCTTTGGCCTGCTGAGGTGCAGAAATCCTCTTTTCCTGCATCCCCATGAGCAATGGTGATAAACAATTACAGCGATGGAGTAGGAAATGTAGCTACATTCTTCCATGACATATGACTTTACTAAAATAACCTTCCTAAAATATTCTAGTAAAGCTTTTTTTTTTATCTTCATAGCCTTCTTGCCTCACGTCTTTCCCTTCTCTAAGCTGAAGCCTTCTTTTTAAAGTGATTCACCTGCAGGTGCCAGATGTGCGGTAACACTGCCTTTATTTGCTTTAGGCCTAGGTATTTTTTACTAGCTAGACACTACATTGTGTTAAAAAATACCAATGCATAATGTAAGCACTTCTTGTTTCAGAAGCCAGATTCTTCTCTGACACCTCTTACTGCACTTGTTTCCAGGAGAGAAGTCTTTATGTGTTGCTTTTCACTGTGGGGAATTCCGTGCTGTACCAAGCATCATAAGCCTGTTCATCTTAATGCTCAGATGCTCTTCAACTGTCTGAGCTAAGGAAGCAGAGAGCGAGGAAGATTGGCAGACGTTGGGAGTGTAGGCTGTTGGTGCACTTGCTAACTGAAGTGTGCACTTTGTCAAATTTCATGCTGAATAGCCAAGCCATCGCCGAGGGAGAGGCTGGAACTGTACAAGGGGCATTAATAAGATGTGTTAGTGGCTGCAGGGAGGTCAGGGACACAAGAAACTGTCAGCTGGTAAATTATCCAAAGCAAAAGTGTTTGTGACGGGGGAAGAAACAGCAACTTAGCTGTCTTTAGTCACCCAGCGTAATTAATCAGCATCATCAAGCCCTGGCATCAGTCAATTCTGAAAAAGGTTTTCAAGTGTTTATAGTTTCGGGATAAATTTCTTCCAGTGCTGTATACCTAGAACTTCTTGATCTGATGGCTTTGTCGCAGAGCAACAGCCTGCCATGCTGATGTACCCGTTTCCTCCCCTGTGGCAAAAGACTAGCTGCTCCTTCATGGGCCAGAGTCATCACACATGAGCCCTCTCTGCTCCACACCCTGAATCAACTAGCTCTCCAAGACCATTGATTCTGGGGTTTTCCCAGCTTGCTTCTGCAATGGCAGAGTGGTGTGTTTTCTGTGGGGGGAAGCTGTCACTTGTTGCCTGCCCTGTGAAGGAGCATAGGGGATCAGAGGGAATTTAACCTGCCTGAATTGTCGCAGGGGTCAAGCCTGGTCCAGTCCATGGTCACCCAATGGAAGTAGGATCCTGAGACAGACTATCTGCATTACCACATATCAGTTACCTGTCCCTGTGTTCACACCTGACCACTGCAGCCAGGCCAAGAAAACAGAGCCAGGCAGAAAAACTAAACCATCTAGATTTTCTAGAGTTTCATTTCTTTATATGGCTGGACCTCTTGTTTGCCCCGCCTCATAATTGAGCCAATTATGATGTCTCATGGATTCCTAAGGTCTAATAAGACAGAAGTTTGATTTAATACTTCTCTGGTCCCAACCACAGGCTCCTTCCCTGGTGCACAGCGTCACCTCACACACCCAGGCGTGTATTTCTACCTCCGATTCTGATTTGTGCAAAGTAGGGAGCAGGGACAAGGAGCAGATTTCTCCCTTACTTAGGCTGCTCTCAGTGCCTGTGTTCTCAAAATATGAATGGAGAATGAGACTTGGGTCTCAGCAACACCGGAATTGGCTGAGCTTTTGGAAGATGTTCAAATATCACCAGTGTTCCTGAGAGTAGAAAAGGAAAAAAATAGTAGTTTTGTGTTCATTTTAATGAATTTTGAAAGTTTTCAATGAGCACAAGAATTACTACAACCAAGAATCAAAAACTGTCTAGAAGATGAGATTTCTATACAGCCTTTGGTAAGAAAGGTTTTCCATTACTGTATTATTAGGACAGGTATCTGAGTATCCTCTTTTATTGAAGTAGGAGTCTTCCTTACACACTCCATTTTTAACTGCAGCAGACTCTACTGTGAGTTTAATTATCAACATAGGCAGAACACCAAAATCACACAGTGTATTAAGTACAACAGCAGATCAGGATTTTTTCGTTGTTGTTGGTTTTTTGCCCTCTGGTTTGTTTTTGGAGGGGTTTTTTATTATTGTTTTACTTTTAACAGTGATTAAGCTCAGTCCCAAAAACTCTACAAGGAAGACTGAACTATGAAAAATCACATCTCTTTTTTCAAGAAAAATGGCACAGGGAAATAGATGAAGAGGCCACACCTCAGACACTGAAACCATCATTTTCCTGTCATCTTACATGCTGGCTTCCTTAAACCTGTCACATTCCATCTTGTTTTTATTTAGGCTCCTTAGACTATTCCAAGAAGATGAATTGTAATTGCTAGGAAGCTGTGGATTTGCACCCTCACCATATTGGTGATCCCTTGTTCACATGCCAGAACTTCACATCATCCACCTTAGCTCCTCTCACTCCCTGTTTTCATCCCCCTGCACAGGTAACTTTGTAGAGAACTTTGTAGTCACCTCGCTCCAGCCCCTTTTGGCTGTGCTGCACCCACCAAGGTTATAGTTTGTCACACTGGGCCTCATTTCAATACTGCAAGTGACCAGTGCTGCCCATAGTGTTTGAAGAAGGCCTCAATAGGTCCTGAGTGACCTTGAGGTCTCTTTCCTCTCTTCTGGCAATGGCCATGATAAATCTGAAGAGCTTCTCCCACCTGTGTCCCACCAGTTCTCTGATCATTCCGTAACTGATGTGCCGTCATGTATTTTATTTCTCCCACATGACCACTGATGTATTTCCAGCTGATCACAAAGATTCTAGCTGCTGGTTCTCAAGACCATAATCATATCACTTTGGGTTACTGAAACTCATGTTGTGTCACTGCTCTCATCTCCCTAAATAATCCAGTTCTAATTCTTGTGCCAAAAATCACTAGTAAAAATGTAAACAAGTTACTATCCACAGGACAGCAGAGATCAGTCCTGTCTCTGAATGGGCTATTGCAGTCAGCACCTACCACCTTTGACTTCTCTTAATCAGCTATTCCTCAGAAACCCAAGCTGAGTACCTATAAATCTGTCTCCCTCATTTTGTTGTGTTAATATGACTTCACTGAATAGATACATTCTTTCCTTCTGAAGCTCATCATTTCCCTTACTAGATGAAGAACTTATTTCTTTGCACCCAAGAACAGGTTTCATTGCTGCTATGCCTCCTTTCCTGGTTATTTCTGTCCATTGTGTTACCCTGTTTTTATCTTGTTCTGCGTCCCCTTCCTCTGAGTACTGAACGCAACAAGAAAAATTATTCTTTGTCTTTTTCTCAAACTATAATGGTACCAATCTAAGTAGTTATTAACAGTTTAGAAGTCCCTTATTAGCTCAAAACTCTGTCTGGAGAAAAATGCATCAAAGTCACATTGGTTTTCTTATGAATAGTTGAAGTGCAACTTAACAATGGAAGCAGTCATAAAAAAAAAACCATTAAAAAAGGAAAAGAAACATAAACACCCTTAACAGTGTAAGTATGGGAATCTGGAGCTACAAAGAAGGATGGCAGGTTGTGAGGATGGTGCTTCAGGTTATACCACCGAAGCCAAGTACAGCAGGGCCTTTCTGCCAGCTTCTTGCTGCCTGTAATACTTGAAGAACATTCTCAGGCAAGAGAGGAGATCTATCATGGGAGGAAGGGACTCCTGGAGAGAAGAAAATTGTGGAAAACTGACATTCAAAAAGAATGAAGCCATTTCTATGTGGGAGAGTCTAAAAGCAAGAAGAAATAAATAATCCCATCATCAAACCATGGCTCCTAGGAAGCAGTCCCTTCCTTTGGTGTGGAGGGAATCTAGCATTTCTTCAAAGACTACATTGCATATAAACTTAAAAAAATATATAAGCAGACAAGAAAAAATCACATTAAATGGCTGAACAGTGCCATCTGGGGACTACTCTCATAAGAATAGCATGAGCTAAAGGCAATAAAGTTAATGAAGGAAGTACCTGTTTTTTCACTCAGAATAAGCAGAACTTTGTTCTGTGGGAAGTTTTGATTATTTGCACGGGGCCAATCTTGGGGTCAGGCACTGAGTCACATGCAATGCTCTATTAACAGTCAGGATTTCTCCAGGAAAGGAACACCAACACATCTCTAAGTTCAAGAGCTGTAGTCAAGCAGCAGCTTTCTTATATGTTGTTGATACAAAGAATTTCTTAATCTGAAGCTTGTAGGAAACAGGAGACTACATGTAAATCAAGCAAAGGACAATATGATGTAGCACTGATGGAGAAATTATATCAGAGCTTCTTGTTTTACTATGCTATACAACAAAAATTTATTTCACAAAGCCTCCAGGGCACAATGATTCCCCATTTAAAGGCATTGTTTTCAAATGAGTGTCTGAGACTTTGCTTAATGACTGCAGTGAAATCACAGAATCATATTACCAGGATGGTTTGGGTTGAAAGAGACATGAAAGATCATCCAGCTCCAACCCCCCTGCCATGGGATACAGCAAGCACTACCACGTGGCTGTTTGTACAAGCAGCGGGAATATGCTCCTTTCCAGGCTGGTGCAGATGATACAAATGGAAGCAGAGATCTCTTGTAAGGACAGCTGTGCCGTTTCAGAAGTGGCATGAGGCAAAGGAGGGTGCAAGAGCAAAGCACCTGGTGCTGCCTCCAGGCAGGCAGATTCAGTCTGGGCTCGTGCAGGAATGCAAGCTTGATGGCTGCCTGGGAAATGCAGGCTTTTCAGCTGAATATAGAAAACCCAGAGGTGGACCAAATCTGCTGATTTGGGTGTTGTGCAAACACAAACGAAGAGCAGCTGCTTTTAATCCCAAGCTGCATATAGAAAAAGGGAAATAGGAAAGTAGCAAAGGCAATAAATTTTTGCATTTCTTTCAGAGCCTTAGATTTCTTTGAAGGATTATGAGTGTTATGTTAAGACTTTCAGTTTAAGCTGGATCAAAGAGGAAACAGGAACCAGAGAATGTGGTCTTCAGTAAGAAGCTGTGGAAGTAATGTAGACTCTTTTTTTATTTTTGCCCTCAAACTGCCTACAAGCCAGGCTAGCTCTTGTAAAACCAAAGTAAAAAAAAACTGGGCTGCATCAGAAGTCTGTGCAGTGCTTGGCTACCCATCTGTGGTATTTTAACATTTTCAAGATTTCAAAATGTTCAGTACACAAGTATTCCCTTCTGCTATATTTATAGGATTTAAATCACATTCTATTTATTCTATTTATTATTTATAATGCATTCATTTCAATTCACCTGCTGCAATACACAGTTCATTTTTAATACATAATTTCTAATTTCAGCTTCTTTGCAATGTCTTCCTTCTCTTGAGCTAACTGCTGGAACTGAGTTCTTATCCAGAGACCAGTGCCTGGGAAATCTGCTAAAACAACAGGACATGATCTGCATCCTCATGAAACTGCCTGGCATTTAGGGTCACCACCATGTTGATGTTAATTCTTCTGAGACTGGAGTGAGGACAGTATGCACCAACCTCTCTCCTTACCTATGCAAGGGAAGCAGAACAAGTCATCCAGCTACAAAGGTGGAGTGACCCCCACTTTTCCACCTTCCCGCTCAGTCTCAACAAACATAAGTGGTGTTTTGACCATCTCTCTGTGGTGGCTACACCCACCATGGGGCATGAAGATACCATAAACCTTACTGGGGACCGATTTTTGTCAGAGCAGACACTGGACAACCTGCTCTTGAGGAAACTCATAATCAGATGAACAGAAATCAGGGCACAGTAAATTAATTTCCTCCAGGTTGCAGCAGTTTCCAGGCAGGGTAGGCAGTTCTGTGGCACACGTCATACCAGCGCTTAGTAACTCCCCTCAGCCTCAGCCAGAGGCCCCATAGGTCCTTGGAGAAGTTTCTCTCAGCATTTTCTCTAGGGCACAGCTGTGGGTATGTTCACAGGGGCCCTTAAGCCCATGCTTGAACTCTCTTGCACTCTCCACTGCTCCTCCTTTTTTGCACCAACTCCCTGGACACTTTGGCACCCCTTCACAGCACAGTGATGCTACATCCTGTATTTTCACAAGAGAGTGTTGTTTAAAAAGTGTGTTACCATGGACAGAACAGATGCTGCACACTAGCTGGCAAACGTTTTTTTTAGCTGGTAGAACTTCTTTGCAGGTATACCAGGGGAACTAGACTAACAAGAAAGTTTTAGGTTGTCCCCGATATACAGTGTTTAAAAACATCACCCTCTGTTTTATTCAGTTCTTCAGATACAAAAGAAATACGTATTAGCTCCTTTAGGAATTAAACTATTGACCTTTCTGAATGCCAGAAAGCCTAGAAGTAGGGCAGAGAGAGAATGATTAGCATATTGTTGAAACAGAAGAACTCCCAAGTCTACTAACTGCTAGACCTGAGATTACCTGGGAAAAAGGAGGAAGACAGGATGCTGTTGTTAGAGCAGGATCTCTTGGGGGTTGGTTGCACAGATAATCCAGGATGGCAGAGGTTTCTCTGATGTTTTGGAGGGCATTTGACTTGTTTCAGGTGGCATACAGAAATAAGGCACATCCTTACAACAGTTGTTTGCAAGATGCTGGAAGCAGCATTGACCCAAACTGGGGGGGCAACCCTCAGAAATGTGTTTCTGGTAGAGGTGCTCAGGCATATTTTCTTCCGGACCCTGGAAGTCCCCATGATGGTGGGACAGTGGGAGGGAAGCACATACACTGCTGGCAGAGGACTTTGTCTCAGGCAGATGCCTCAGCTCCAGGCCAGACAATGCAGAGCCTCTCACTTTCCCTGGCCCCTGCAAAGCCCCTCGAACGGGCACATGCAGACCCCCTCATAATTCATGGCAGGGACACAGGTACCGCATGACAGCACACAGGCAGGTCACTTTCCCAGCCAACTGTGCAGGAGGGGCTGCAGTGGCCATGACTTGAAAACACCACTTAATTGCTTCTACTAACTGCTTAGCAGCCTTTGATCATCCATTTAAAGCCAATTTCCTTCCCAGGGCCTTTGGAGACAAGGGGGCTCAGTCCCTGCCTGGGTTTCAGGTGGTACAAGGTGGTACTTTTAATTGTGTGGGTGCCCTCACCCAAGAGGATTTACCAACACTTTGGGAGCAGCAAACGGCCCCAGCTGCAGCCTTCTGCAGAACCCAGAGCACACCAGAGTGCAGCTGCATGTGGAGATGAGGATGTATGACATTTTCATTTTGACAGTATCCCACATACTGTAAGTGTCCTTCAGGACTGAACCAGAGCCATTACTGGGAGCCATCTCAACTGCAGTGACAAAGCAGGCATTTCCTTTCCCAGGCCAAGAGCTAGCCATCATTTATTTATCAGTGGCTTGTGTTCGTTCAACACCGTATTGCTGGTAACCAGATAACATTAATAAAAGTGACTTGGTCTTGTGTTTTGGTTTGTTTTTTTAAGTTTCTTTTGCCTTTACTGACATCTGTCTCTTGTGAGAAGGCATGTCCTAAACTGACAGGGACAGCAACAAAGATCATCTATTTTCACTGGAAGATTTTACCATTGTACATATCACGATGAACTAAAATTATTATAGAAATTAAGAACTGCTGAAGAATTTTTGTTTCTGCATCCAAAAAAAATCCCAGAACCTGTGTTTATAACCAGTGACACAACCCGATTCCTTTACCAGGGGTGGTGAGATGTACATTTATTTAGAAGAAACTAGAGTGCCCAAATACATTCTTGCCTGTTTCCATGCTTCCAGGAAGCAGAGTGCAGTGTTTTCAGCATAGGAAAAGCTGCTTCCTAGGATTTTTGTGAATACAACTCCCTGTCCAAGCTGCAGTCCTGGTAATTTGACAGCAGGAGGGTGTTCACAATAGGGAGCTGCTGTGTCACACTCAGAAGGGCAGAGCTAAGGCTGAATAAATATTCAGACTCCCCTGTGCCTGGTTTAACAACTGACTCTTGCTTTGAAAGGAGTTCTCTGAAATACCAGATCCCCTAGAGGAGTCCCTCCAGGTAACAGCTGCTGAATGTCAGGGTTCAAAATGCCTGAACCCCTTGTGTCCAGATTCATTGTCAAGCAGCTTCTCTCTTTTTGAAGGTTGCTTTGATTAGGATTCAGTGACTCTTGTGGTATCTCATACGCTAAGTGCTCAAACACCAACATAAACCAGAGATCTGAGAACAGCTTTTGCACTCCTGGGAGAGTTACTGTGAATCTACTGAGGAACCACTGTGTCTCACAGCACTGCAGTTTGTCTTTATCTCATCTTCTCACTGCCCTCTATTTCCAAGGGAAAAAAAGCAGAACCAAGGAAAGCTTGTGATGCAGTCGCAAGGGAAAGGTTGTCCAGGTCATCAGTAATGTTACATTTGAGTTGCCAAAGCTGAGGGAATGAAATTCCCACATCCCAGGGTGCATGCAAAAAGCACTCTGCATTTGGAAGTTGTGGTTCATGCATTTCTGTGCAGTAACAGAGCTGCTTAAGGAAAGATTGCTGGTTACCTGGGAGGTCAGTTTCCCAAATGAATGTCCATCGTTTCTGAGGTTCAGTGGTAGCAATAGCTGATGGTAACCATCTACCAAGGCATACTTCAAGGCAGGTTCATGTCTCTGTGCAGCTACAGTGCCTGGGGATGCCCAGGGAGCCTTTGGACCTCCCTCCCAGCTGCTTTTCCTGATCTGCTCTGTGCTGCAGCTGCCCAGGGAGAGCGTGGGGCGGGTACTGCCTCCTACACCAAGATCAGGCCAGGAACTCATGTAATTTTTGTTTCTGCACAACTAACTCCTACCCAGAAACCTACTGAAAAGGGGGGAAAAAAACAAATCCTCTTTATTCCCAGCAGCAGAAAGGAGGTTTTGTAAGCTGCCAAGTAACAGGTGTGAGGGGGTGGTGAGGAGTTACTACCTGCATAAGATTATTCTTTTAACAGCTGTGTGCTTGGAGCACTGCTAGAAACAACTGAACATGCGTGTGAGCTCTGCCCACTGGGGCTCCCAGTGGTTAATCCACAATACAGGCATCCAGAGCACAGCTACAGATTTGACTAATGACTTTAAGCTTTTCTTGTATAAAGAATAGAAGCTATAGGACAATTCACCTCAGGGACTATTATGCTGTTGGTACAGCTCTAGACAATTTGAGATCTGCAGACAGGCCTCGACAGCAAGAATCAGAGCACCAATTGTGCTCAGCGGGGGCTCAGAGGAAAGCGGCCAAGCTGAGGAGGAGCAAGCCTCCACAGAAATATTTCTTGATACTGCTGTCCAGCTCTCCACTGCCTTCCTTTAGGGAATCCCTTCCCAAGAAGAACCCAGTTGTGTTTGATGGATGCAGCAGCTTCTCGTGCCTCAAGCACCGTCTCAGACACTGGGTTTGTGCAGATCCTCTGCTGCTCTGCAACAGCATTTGAGACATGTGGTGAGAAACTTGCTGGCCTAAGTTAGCCACAGAAAGCAGTTTCCTGTTTGGCTGTACAGCACACCCAGATCCCTGGGACTAACACTTCCATCAAGCAAGGAGAAGGAAGCATTGGATCTCATTGGAGGTTTTTGCTCTGCTGGCCTGAGGAAGAGCTCTGTGACAGGAACTAGTTCCTAACAGTGGAGAAGCTGGGTCAGGTGCACCTGAGAGAGAAACATTGCTCTGCAGTATTAATTAGTGTAACACCAAAAAATAATACCCTGCCTTCCTTCTCAGCTGAGCTGCGCTGAGATACAGCTCACAGAGGAGGTGTACACAGCTCCCAGTGAACCTCCCTGAAGAGACAGAGGCCCTACCCCATATCATCCAAGGCCCATCAGCTTCTTCTTGGTGTGTGGTGGGGCTCTAAGAGCCACAGCTCCAATGCAGAGGCTGACAGTGGAGCACCTTGAAGATTAGGCCAGGTGGGAGAGGCCCCTTTCCCTCACTATGAGAGCATTTAGAAGAGAATTTACTCCCAGACTTGGGAGGTTTCCTTTAGAAGACTTTAATAGTGAAGAAGTTGTTTGCCTCACTTTGCCAGCCACCCCCCTGTTGTGTCATTTTTGAATGTTCTATTTGTCTGAGAGGGGATTGAGCTGTGAAAGAGAAGCACAAGGATAGCAAAGCAGAGGATCAAGTAATAGAATACCGAGGTGTGCAGCCAAGGCTGTCCAAGAACAGCTTCCACACAATTGTGCACCTGAGCACCACAGCCAAAAAATAAACCAAACTTGAGCAGAAAAATAAACCAAACCTTTCTCATAGCACATGTGACTGACTGCAGCCAAGAGGGTGAGGTGGAGTGCAGGGAACAAGGGAGCACTCAGGACAGACAGATCAAGCATCCCCAGACCCATTCCAGACTTGATGGCCTCAACATCTTCCTAATACCAACTAGTCTCCTAGTGCTATAGTCTGAAATTTCCATTTTCTTGTGTGGACACATCAGCATGAGTGCACACATGCTTTACACCTCGTCACAAACACATAATCCCTTGGCAGCTTCAACTGCATCTGCAGGGAAGAAGGGAGACCTTTACAGTGTGAGACACCCATTAGAGATCCCTGGTTAGATTGATCATGTCAAATGTTGCAACCACATAAAACGATTTCTCTCAGGTGTAACTTCAAACTGAAACTCTAAAAACAGGTTAGAAGGAAAACAGTCACTGTTATCAAACTCATCAGGAAAGCTGAAGCACAGAGCGGAGAGATTTGCTTGCATTAACCAGGAACAGAAAGAGCAGATGACCAAAGGGAGACCTAGAGCCAAAACCAGTAGATGAGAGAGGAGAGTGATTATAAAGTCTTCCTTGGATCAAAATTCAAGCTGAAGCATTAGCGGCAGTGAGCACCTCTTTAAGTCAGACATGAAATGTTCCTATTTTCATACACAATTAGCCTCACTAGAGCAGTAAGAGCTGCCTCAAGTCTCATTAATGTAACCATTGCTTGTGGAAAATTTCCTCTTACATCTTTGTTACAGTTTCTCCCACAACATATCTCTCTGAATAGGTGATCATTTCAGTCAGAGTGTGAGGAAACATCTGGGCCCATCTGGCTCAATTAAAGTGCCTTGTTTTAAAAGCATAACCCATCATTTTCTGCTCATCTTGTCGTATTTTCAGTTTTGTCTGAAATTAGGACACGCTGGGAAACGCTAATTATTTTATGAATCATCTAACATCAGACTCGATACATCTTGTTGTTGTTGTTGTTATGCAGAGCTCTCACTTTCAGTTCTTTTGTCCACCGATACCAACGTAACGCTGTCTGGCTTATCTCATTTCACAGGCACTAAATAAACCCTTCCTAGCAGTGGAACTGGCCATGCGTACGGCAACGTGCTCTGCATTCCCGAGGCTTTTGCTGGCTGTCAGATTAAGGCTGTGCCCTCTGGAGGATGCGGATCGTGCTGTGGAGGGTGCTGCTGGCAGCCGCTTCCCACGGACAGGGGGCATCGACCCAGGGCTCGGCATCGTTTGCAGCCCGACAAGCCTTTCACCAGGGACACACGCAAAACCTTTCTGGGGCCAGAGCACACGGAAGCTCGCTGCTAGGCACAAACCCTCCCACTTCAATCCCAGTGTCAGGGCAGCTCCTCAGCAGAGGGCGGAGATCTTTAAAAGGCGTCGTGCCCCGCAGCTCAGCACGGCTGTCACAGGCAAGGCAGCAGGAGGGAAGCCTGTGGGAAGTGCCTGTCCCTCTGTGGTACCCAGGAAAAGCCAGGCTGAGCAGCAGGGCCTCTTGTGCTGTTGTATGACACAGAGGTGGGTCTGCTGCAGAAGAGCATGTAGAAGACTTTGGACCATAAGGAGAACATTGTGTCCCTTCTTTTTAGCTGCTGTGAAGGGAATAGGAGCAGGGGCAGGCCTCTCCAAGACACTTGGGACAGGATTTACAGGATATGCAACAGTAGGAAGGTTCCTCTGGTCTCCTGCCCAAGCACAAGGTATGTCAGGGGGAAAAAGCAGGAGCAGGAGAGCATAGAGGTCTAGTTGAAGGCACCCAATTCCTTTTATTCCGTTCATTGTCCCATGGCACAAAAGGGTACATTACTATGACACCAGCCCTTGGAGAAGGGCAGATGCCTTCTCAGATGCTGAACTACTAGACCTGCATTTTCATGGTCAGCTGTCCCAGTGCTTCAGGCTCACAACATCACAGACACTGTATCAAGCTTTCCAGAAACCCCGGGATAAGAAAGCCCTGGAGCCAAAAGTATAAACATACAAAGACTCTTTTTCAGGGGTCCAGACCATGCAAGGGTAGGTGCATCTAGCTCAGGGGGAAGCAGTGTGCAGGTTCCCAGCTATTGTGTACCTTGCTTTGCTCTGTAGTCAGAGGTCCAGGAGCACAGCAGGTACCCAGAAGCCCAGAGTTGCCCTGCTTCCTGCAGCAGCCTCTGTTAACCCCAGAGCAAGCTCCTGCAAACAGACCCCTGCAGCAATGCAGAGCCAGCTCCCTTGTCAGCTCCTGAGTCTGCAGCAGTGGAGCAGAACCAGTTCTGCCTAGCAAGGTGTTTCTGCCAGACATCAGCCCCTGGTCTGTGTAGCTGCACGCTGCTCATGCAGAGCCTCGGGTTCAACTGGCCAGCAGTGGCTCTCCCTGCACAGGATGCTCCTGGTGACAATGCAAACTGTGATACTACAAGTAGAGAGGCAGGAAATGGCTTGTGCCATCTCATCCTCCATGTCCCCAGGGCTGAAATGTCCATATGAAAAAGCAAGATTCAAACTGTGTGTGTTATTTGCTAGAGATCAATTACAGATCAGTGTAAACAGCTGATCTCCCACCGAATTAACTTCTTTTTTATACAATTTATTAGAGGATTATTCAGACAGCTCAGCTGGACCTTACTAGCACATCAATATTTATTCTGCCCTTTAGCAAGAAGCAGAAATGCAGAGCACAACTTTCTTACTAAACTCCCTTGCTGGGAAGGCTGCACCTTGCTAATGCCACAGGCATCCTCTCTGTCCTCTGTAAAGGCTTGTGGCCTCCTGCAGATCAGCTCCTGTGCCCAGCTCGGGAGCATAGCCCAGGTGGCACAGGCAACAAGAGTCACCAATGAGACACATCTGCCCAAGACCCCACAGCACTGGCCAGTCTCTGCTGTGGAAACCTGAGTGGTAGCTAAAAAGATAAGTGGAGGCATGACTGCAGCATTATTTAATACCAGGGGAACCACTTCAGAATTCAAACAATACCATAGTGAGAAAAATAGATGGATCACCACTATTTCAGATGCCTATGACACTGGAGTTGGAGAGATAGATGATAATTCTGCAAAAGCCACATGTCTGAAAACAAGGCTCTGCCTCAGCACACATTTGCCTGGAGTGCTGGGCTGCTTTCTTGTTCATGCTCACTGCTCCAAAAACAAATTGCTTCAGCATCGATGACTGAATGTGTAAAACAAAGGCAAACATTACTTCAGACACAGTCAAACATCAGAAAATACCAAATACATAGGCCTGTAGGGCATGTACTAAAGGCACTAAAATCTAAAAATCTTAGATTTTTTACAAGCTGTCTAAGTTATCAGAAGTATTGGCCTCCCCTCACAAAGTCCACGGTACTGCAGGTTGTTTTAAGGACTTAATTCCTCAAAACTCTTGGAAATTGCTTACAGAGTGAAGTGTGTGTTTGGTCTCCACAAACATCACTGAAAACAGAATTTCTGACATTTCATGTCTTTCATATCAAGGAGGCCTTGGATTTGCCTTTTCTCACCTAGAAATTGTTACCTTGTAGCTCAAACCATGCTAACAACAGATCTTGAGCTTCACAGCATTGCTTTACTAGACTTCAAGCTGTCATGCCTTAAATATATCTTTGGTTGATTTTGGCCATCTCTGCAAAATCTGTTAAGATGCATCACTTGCAATTTACCTTAGACATTTATTGCCTATCTTGTCTTAGTTGCAACAGCAAAATTGTCTGATGGTCAGTGCCAGCTCTTGTCCTGTGGCTTTGAGTTTGTTGGGTTTGCTTTTGTGGTTTTTTTTGAGCTGTTGCCTCAAACAGCTTTTAGTGTAAGTTTTGTTTGACTTGTCCAACTGTGTTGTTCTTCCTTCCTAAGAAATTGTGTCTCATACAAAGAAACAGCAGATGTAAATAATCATGGTGTAATTAACCCTGTGGACCCACAGAAGACAAGAAAGTGTAACCCCCCAGTATGTGCAAGGTTGATACATACAAAAATTTCCCCAAACGTGTCCAAGAACAAAAAGAAAAATAGTAACCATTATCCACAAAACATTTTCCTGGAAAATGCCGCGAAATGCCAATGAGCAATGTACAGGAAGGGATAAGGCAAGCATCGTACTTTGTAGGACAAACTTTTTGCTCTGTTCCTTTCCTTATGTCGGAGAAGCCAGTTCAGGAGCAATGCTGTGCCCAAAATGAAGTCAGGATGTGTCGAAGAAAACTCCTGCCTCTTGTCCTGTCACTACACGCCCTTTCCAAAAGTCCCTCTCCCTCCTTTTTATAAGCCCCCTTTATGTGCTAGAAGGCCACAATGAGGTCACTTCAGAGACTTCTCTTTCCATGCTGAACAACCCCAGCTTTTCACAGGAGAGCTGCTTCAGTGCTCTGATCATCTCTGTGGCCTCCTGAGAACTCATTCCCATAGGTCCATGTCCTTATGCTGGGGGCTAGAGATGGACTCAGTACTGCAGGCGGCATCTCACGAGAGCAACACAGAGAGGGGAGGCTGATGAGACTGAAGCCATTTCTAGGAGAAAGGTAGGAAAGAATTGCTTGGTTTTCTTTACCTTGAAACCTAGTGACTGCCTGGAAGAAAGTGCAGGGGTGGGTCTGGCAGGAGGACACAGCTGGCACAGAAGGTGTGTGCCTTCTCCTGTGCACTGTCCAGTGGGGATTAGTAAAACTGACACAGCCTTTTTCCTGTAAAGGGAGACAAAGCTGCACCACTGCTCTGCAGAACTGGAGCTTCATTTCACAGTTCTGGTCTTCTAACATCTCCTTCCTTGTATTCTTCTCCAGAAATTGCCAGGAGAAATGTCTTTGGAAAATGTATTTGCATTTCAGTCTGTTTATGGAAAAGGATATGAAGTATTAAATGCCACCATGGATCACAGCAACAGGAATTCCAGCCTGTGCTAAAGATCTGCTGAAAAATTCAGCAGATTCTGAACTTCCAGCATCAGGAGTAATCTTCTAATACTATTTGCATAGCACTGAAATTAAAGAACTGCATTTATCATTTCTCATTTGGAGCAGACACATTACACTTGACAGCAACGGAATTAAAAGTTGAAGCTTATCTGATTTTATTTACCTTACACAAGATGTTTGATCATATTAAAGATGCAGTTTCCAATGATTCATCCAGGTAAAACTCAAACTTTTTTTTGAGGTCTTGTTGGTATCAAATAATTTTGAGTTGCTGTCATTTAGGCTGAGTTTTATACCATCCTGCACAATGGTGAATAAATGCATGTAAATTTTCCTTTGAAGTTGTGGGCATTTTTTTTCAGACAGGAAACATTCCAGGACAGAACTTGGTTCAGAACCTGAGTTTGAGTATTCAAGATGATGATCAGATGAATTTTGTGGCATTCATGGTTGGGCACAGGAGCACTGCTGAGAAATGGGCCTTTCTGTGAGAGCACTCATTAAGGATGCTAAGCCTGGATCTTGTGCTGGGCTGTGCAGGCAGGTACCCCTTGCAGTCACTCAGGAAGCTCACACCCAGTCACCTCAACAACCTCACCATGGGTGAAGCAGCCTGGGCTGAACTGTCAGGGCAGCCTCAGTTACTCAGAGCAGGTGTTAGGACAGTACAGCAGTTTGCACCACCAGGAAGCTTTGGGTGCTTAATCTGTTCTTCCTCCTCCCACTGCAGCTGAGTACCTGCATTCTAAATATTGTGTGTCTCTACTGAGGTCACACCTACTCACCCCAGGCTGGGCACATGCAGGGCACAGCCCTGGGATCTAACTGGATGCTTACTGCCCAGCCCCTTGCCCTCCTAGGCTGTTTCCAGCCTGTGTGCCCACCCCACACCCGAAGTTCCGAAGCTCCCGTGCTGCACGTCTCCTCTTCCTCATTCTCCAGCATAGATTACTTGCTTCTGTCCACTTAGTGGAGTACCTGTTCTCATGGGCTGTGAGCTCTGCCCCAGGCATTGTCAGCCTGTAAATTCAGACATCCAAAAGCAGCCCTTTTTTGCAACATTCACATACAAACTGCACAAACACATTCAAAGCTCTTAGTATTAATAAAAACTATGTGGCGCAAGTGTGAAATGGTGATGAACGTATCATTCTGCCAGCAGATGGCAATCAAAACAAACAAACATGATTACTGAGGATAAATAATTCCACATGAAGTCAGGTGCATGTTACTCAGGGGAGCAATGCAGTTGCCACCCCCCACGAGGGGGTATCTGGCAGAGGGGTGGTGGGCTGAGGACGGGCCAAAACGAGCTGCCTGCATTAGAAAAAGCAGAGCACGGAATGATGTCCCTTCTGCCTCTCCCCTTTGGATGAATTCCTAGGAAGATTCTGTAAGAAACCCCCAAACATCGTTTTATACATCTGGACATGGTAAACAATTGCAGTTCACCTCTCCACAGGAGATGTGGTCCTCATGATGTCCCACATACAGGAAAAGAAATAAAGAGGTCTGACAGAGGGTCATACCTTGCACGTGAGGGGCAGCAGCTGAATTGCATGCACAGAAGCAAGTGAGGAATTGCCAGCTCTAACAGGTGTTAGGCTCATGGTGGTAGGAGCAGCAGAAAAGCCCAGTGAGAAATGAGTGGGGGAAGAAAAAGGGAGGGCAGCTCCCACAGAGAAGACAGCTAAGAAAAAAAAAAGTTGGTAATAAAATGAAAATTATAAAACCCCTGCATTCATCCCTGGTTTCATGATGAGTCAGTAAAGGCATGAGAGGCAAATTTAGCCATAGTATATAAAAACATCTCAGCGTGAAATGAGGTAGACTATACACTGGGTTCAACAGCCTTAATTCAACCCATTGAAAAAACATGTAGGAGTCCAGTTCTTGTGGCTCATATATCCCTAGAACAGAACCTGGCACCTTATTTGCCTCTAAGGTGAGCCACAGCTAAAATATGGACAGAGTAGGTGTGCAGCAAGAAAGGAAGAGCTAAGAGACATCGCAGCAGCCAACTGCTGCAGGTAGACTGTTTCTGGTTCTGCTTCGCTGGAGGTCACACGACTTCCACATGAAGTCTAGTGAATCCATTCCTTCAGAAACTCCAGAAGCCCAGGGAAAGATGAAATCTTGGAACTGGTGACAAGAAGGAAGTCTTGGGGTCCAACACTCCACTAACACCTTCTAGGGACACTGCCTGCAGCATTTTTGAGCTTCATAATAAGACTGACAGTACTAGGCTGGCAGGGATCAGGAGAGGAGCAGACTCACCAGGAGCACCAAACTCAAACACTAAGCTATGGAACACTCAGTGCTTCACAGCACACACAGCAACATCCCTGCAGTGGCAAACCAAGGCTTGTAATTTAAATTAGCTTCCTGAGCAAGCTGGGCAAGCCATTTCTTCAGGTTCCCTCTTGCACATTAGAAGTGTGCTGCACACGCTGCATATTGTCAGAGTGCATGCACTGACAATCCCATCTCCTGCAGAGTACTTGTGCTGCCCTGCTCCTCACCAGTGCCATGCACAAAGAAACACGCTTTGCAATTAATAATGGCCCTACTAAATGCAAGCTCCCAAACACCCCCACACAAGCAACTACTTAATTTATGGGCCTGCCAGCACCATTATATACCAGAAAACTTCACAGTCATTGTTTTGTGTGTGCCCAGAGCTTTGAATAGGAGCAGAAGCCACTCCAGGAGAACAGCCAGCAGCTTTACAGATTAAAGGAGATGAGTTCCCTGTAAGTCAGTACTAAAAAGGATCCTTCTAGTTCAAGTCTTCACCTATGTGCTCAATTTCCCGTTCTTCAGTAATTTTTGCCCAAAAATCTACCAGAAGCTCTCCTCTCATCCTCATAAGAGAGGCAGTGCTGAGACAAGGCAAATCACATGCTCTGCAACATTACAGTAACCAGGTGTCTGCAAGTGCAGACTCGGAAAGCTTTGATTGCTACAGGCTGCTCTGCACACCACAGTACACAGAGTGTTTCTGCTGCCTTTTTTCAACCCCCTATTCACTCTGCTTTGTTTGCTTTGCTTGATACTGAATTTATGGCCATGCAATTTCTTTGTAATGCATTCTGCCTACCTGGTGTAATTACTGATGCTTGCTAGCTTGACTCTTCAGGATTTCTGTTTGGTGTGTTCTCCCAACTCAAGTCTTTCTAAATACACATCAGAGTAGCCAGAAGCCTTGCATACAGCAAAGAAAGATGCACTTGACTAACATTATTCTCCTTTGCTGCAGTGTTGAAGGACCAGAAGTAGGTATCAATACTTATTTTTCAGCATCTTCGCATGTTAGGAATAAACTGATTAGCAACAAAAGTGGCAGCATGTTCTGTATGTGATACAAGGAGAAAGGTCTTTTAGCATCTTGTCACTGAGTAATCTATCATAAATTCTTGTAAACCCATCAGATTATTCAGAGTAGTAAGCAGAGTATGAAAAACACTATCCAGTAGCAATGGCCTTTGCCTAAGAGAATTCAGTTTGCTTGCTAGTGCTTCTCTTGCTTGCCCCATGCACTTCCACCCATTCTTCTCTGGTCATGCCTGTCCATTCTCTTCTCTCCTCTCTTGTTTTCACCCTCCTTCTTGGGGATCCCCAATGGTAATCCTATACGTCTGTGCTTTTAACTGTAAAAGAAACTCTCTCAATGTCACCGAGTGGCTTGTTCCCACCTATAAAACATCCTGCTTGCCTGGTCTTGTTGGAGAGCATGGAGGCAAAGGAGGCTTCTGGGCACCTTGTCGTACTCTCCCAGCAGCAGCTCACCCTTTGCCATGCTGCTTCAGACTCCTGCCATCACAGTCCTTCATTGCTGGTGTCCCCCCACCATCCCTACAGGCTGCTCATGTTCCTCTCTCCTGCCTCAGCCCTGCGCATGTGCTCCTGCTCTCTTCCCTTTGGTTACTGCTACACACCCAGGCCAGAGCTTCCCTTGGGCAATGGAAAAGCACTGTGCCAGATCCTGAGAAGAACCCCTCAAGCCAACAGAGGCACTTGGAAAACGCAGCTGCCAAACCCCAGGACACACTGCAGCAACGCCTCTCCAACAGAAGAGACACTTCTGAAGAGCCACTTAGCTCCCAACAGGTTGAGTCAACCTGAGCATGCTAATGAGAACCACTTCCCTAACATTTGCAGATCATTCTGGAAGAGGCAGAGGAAATGCTTTGGGTGTTCACGCCATTTCTGCCATGGCAAAGAAGGAAAAATACAAAGTTATTTTGTTTGTTTTAATTGATCACTGGTTAAATTGTAATACATTTCAAAGCAAAATATTCTGTTCAAGGACATTGTACCAAACATTAAATCTACTTTTAAACAAGGCTAAATTTGACTATTTTACCTTATATACATACAGGTATAAGTTTCATTTCACTAGTAGCAAAATTACACAGTACATTGCATTTCCTGAAAGATGGCAAAAACAGGACTTGAGTGTCTGTTCGGTCCTTCCACACACTCCAAATCAGAAAAAAACCACAGGTATTGAAAGTACAATCACAACTACAGGTAAATACAGTAAGGACCTCAGAGCAAGCCAAGACCTTATGAGAGATGACAATCACTTCTAGAAATCTACATTGCAAATATACAGTACATTCCACTAAAGAGTTTTGGGAATTCCCACAATGCCTCTTAATCCCCTTTTGGTAATAAAAGCTTCTATGACAACATGTATCCTTCATAAAAAGTACTGAATTCGTATTTTTGGAGCATATGTTGGAAGCTTAATGCAGTCTAAACTGCAGTCCTCAATAAGCTCACCCAAAGAGAAAGCAAGCAAGCATTGCAAGATTCATCAAGTTCAGAACCAGAGCTCAGCTCCTCGTCATTGGGCTTCTGGGTGCGAGAGTTGCTCTGCACCAGGGACAGGCTCAAAGGGTGGGAAATGATACATTCCTTTTACAGCTCTCGCAGGTCAATCACCTGCAAGTTCTTGACAGAAAATGTCAATTGAGTCATACAAGATTACTTTGAACTTATTTACAAAGCAGCTGTTACATTGCAATTGTTGGACAATTAAGGACGCAGCTAAGGAGCAACAAGGTTTCTACGTTCATGCTATCCCTGAAACACTTCTGTGAGCAGCAGAGAGCGCAGCAGGTATGCAAACACACTGCCACTGCTGGGGAAACTGCAGTCTGGCCTTGGGAGGTGGAATGGTGCACAGAACCCAGCAGCCCCAAAGGCCTGATGGGATTTCTGTTACGCTCAAACTCCACTTTGGTTTGTGCAAAATATTAGTCTTGTGCAGGTAGCTTTCACAAATGGTTACTCTGTGCTTGGCAAGACAAAATGGGAGGAACTGTCCAGAATTACCAAGAACATGGAGGTAAACAAGGCATTTCCCACAAGCACTAGTTACCCTCACAAGTACAACACCAAGGATTCTGCCATTGTTCCAAGGAAATGTACTTCATCAGCACTATTGGAGGTTCTCTGTTCTGTACTTTCTCAAGAAGCTACCACTGATCAGCAAAATAGCTGAACTTGACCCGACTAACAATGCTGAGGACCTTTTACTTCCAGGCTTAATATCTAACTAACCACTAACACTCTTTGCTGCTCCAGAGGAACCCTGACAGCACTAGGAAACACCAAACAGGCATGCCCAAGGTTGAAGACACCAACTGACTTCCTCCAACACAGCTAAAATACATCACTTGTCCCTAGTAGGCAGACTCCAGCCACACACTCTCTTGACACCAATTCTTCTTCACAGATCTGTTTTAAAAGTGATGTTGCTGGACTCCCCAGATCTAACAGCAATGTAACACAAGCAATGTAATCAAAAAATAACTAGTGAAAACCTGCCCAATCATTTTTCAAACCTGCTTAATAGAAACTTCTGGAAAAAAAAAAAGTTAAGGACTTCGTTCTCCCACCTTTTACAGTCAGTCAGCAGCATTCTAAAAGGGCTGGAAAGTAGGCTGCAAACCAGGTTCTCTCTACTACTCTAGACCTGTTTTTAGCAGAGGTAGGTGGCAATAGATCAGTGGAGAGAGAATTAGAAAACATTATTTCAGATGTACTTTAGAGCCCTGGTGTTTTTCTCTACTCTTCATTTAATCTATCTTGTGCAGTTTTCCTTTTTTTTCTTGCAATAACCATGTCAGCCTACTTTTGGAAAGTGAGCCCTAGTAGGCTGCAAACACTGCATGACATTAGTCAGGTGTTGTTAGCAGACAGAGGAACAACCAACACAGGCCAGCAGGCACCACAACTTGCTGCAAGAGTCAAGGAGGTGCTTCACAAGAGAACCTCAAGTGCCACATGCAAAGCCTGGCAGAGTGTCAACCTGCTGGCAACACCCACTGACCTCACCTTCAAGCTTCACAGCCAGCAGAAGCAGATATGAAGTCCAGCTTTCAGGGCATGGCTTCAACAGTTCAAAACTTAACTGTGCAATGAGCAATTAACATGAATGGAAAACACACATTTTAAGCAAAGAGAGAATCCAGCCAAGTCTCTGATTAATCATTTTTTTCTGAACCCTTTTCTAAAATATTTCAGTTTGTGGACACTAAGAATACAGCTACAGTGAAATGTGTGTGTAAGCATTTGAGTGCATTCCTAGTCCATCAAGCAGACAGGTAACAACCAAGTACAAAGCAAAAGGTTGAAAAGCCCTCATTCCCAGATTTTCTACCATTTTTTATTACTGTTTTAGGATGAATTCATACAAGTGCTGGACTTTTTATTCCAAATTACCCTTTCCTGTAAAAGCAACATTAAGACTCAATACACATTTACATGAAATATACTTTAACTTCCCTCTTCCCAGGTTCTAGTATCTAATATATACGCCTTATACTAAGAAACACATTTAGTGGTCCTCATGCTGCTTTGTGTTCCACAGAAAACAAAACTTCAGTTTATTAATGTTCGTATTCACCACTTGAACTCCTTTTAATTTCCAAATTAGTTTGCTTACAGAACCTAGTGAAATCCCCATTGTTTGCAAATTCTTGTATGTAACACAGATAAATGGCACAGTTACAAAAAGTAAAAACAGAATCAAAACACCCTACCTGAAACGGTTTCATTGTCACAATTTATCAGTTTACCAAATGAAGCCTCTCCCAGATTCTTAGCAGCAAAATTCAATTATGTGGAAAGGAGCAGGACAGAGAAATCAGGCAGTTCCCCCACTGAGAACCAGAGCTGACCAAGTCATAAAATAAGTTGAGCAGCTCTGTCAACCTGACTGAAGTTTCAATAATTATCTAATGGCTCTTGGAAGAATCCATAGCTAAACTTCTTGATTTCCCATAATTTTAAAAAGAGAAAGCTGATTTCAAGATATCTTCAGTTCCAGGCAAAATACTTGCACTCATGTTTTCCCTGCTTACTTAAAATCACATCTAAGGTTCTTCTCTGATGTTTCAAGAAAATTTTGCAAGCAAGAGTAAAGAAATTGAAAAAGATTAATGCAGACATCATCCAGAAAATGCTACCAAATATGCAAAGCAGAAGAAGATATTTTTCTCCCAATTTTCACGTTTTAATTTTTCAAACACATATTTCAAGGAAAGAGCAATTAAAAATGTATGCCTCAAAATTAAGTTGCCTGTACCTCCTGAATGAACATGGGTTTTTAAACCAGTCCTTCCTTATCCTAAGCAGCCCCCTCAGAAATGCTTTATCTCTCAACTGCATATAGCACTACAGCCAAAGTCATTATAGATCTGTGTCCAACTTTTTAAACCTATTACTACATAGCATTTGCCCTAGAACTGTAAAGAGGTCTCCCACAAACCTATCCTACCAGCAGAAGCCTTTAATTTCCATGGATGCAGAACACATACACAAAGAATTAATGAAGTGTCCAAAGGAAAAAAGATTAACTCTTACTTTAAATCAGACAGCAAGTTACATACATTTATGAAGAAATCTACTGAGATTTAAGACTGCTTCAAAGCAGTAACTAAAATACAACAGCAGCTATGAATAATATATAACCTTCCTGATCCATAACTGATCCTAGCTTCACCTTAAAAAAAAAAAATCACAGCAGCTGGATACATATGCAAATATACACAAACAAAACCTTTGACCAGAGGTTAATAAGTGTGTCATATCACAGCTAGAGACTAGACATTTCAAGTGTTCAGCAGTCTCTAACCCACCAGCTCAGGCTGGTGCAGCAGTGGAAAATCTCATGCAACACACCTTTCAGGTGGCATTAGAATCTCATGTTTCCTGTTCAGATGTTGCTCACCTGAACAGTTAACCTCTGTTAATAAAACAGCTTCCCTCTCAGTTAAGCATGCAAAATGTAAAAAAAGGCAAATGATCAAAATATCCCCTTGAATGCCCAACTGTCTGGTATCAAGAGACTGCTGCTGAAGATTTAATACCCCAGCACTAATTTTCAACATGTTCAAACTTGATATGAAGATTGCATTTTGTTATTACACAGAGTATAACAGTCATTGGTCATTTGCATCACCCACTCCAGCACCAGTGAAAAAGTGCCTTCTGAACAGGGATGAGAAAACATGGCAAGTTTTGTTACCAAGTTGTGTCTCTACTCATCTTGCACTAAGCAGTACATGGAACTACGAGAGCAGAAATTAAAGATTCTACCAAGACACACCATGTTTTCACATGCACTGATGCCATGTGTAGCTCAAAAATACAGAAGTCCAAACATGCAGTGAAGTGTTTGTTAAAGCACTTTAAATGCTCTCCAGATGATAATGGGTGATTTAACACTCAGACAAACCAAAGCACAGTAAAAAGGTTTGTGCTTACACTTCAAGTTTCAGAGTAACATTGTTTCTATCAGAGTATCTGAAGTGGAATGAAAGGAACGTTCCACTGGATTCAGAAGCAAGAGACACCATTTAAAGAACTAAGAAAATAAGCACAGGTCAGAGTACTACAATAAATAAACAAAACAGGAGGAAAATGCTGACCTCAGAGTCAAAATTTCTTTTTAGATTCATGTTATGTTTGAAAAAAAAAAAAAAAAAAAAAAAAAAAATCAAGAACAATCCTGTCTGACTTTCCCACATGTGGTGGCTTTTTGGCTAAGCAACTGTTACTCTATGGTACGGAACACAGATATTACCAGAAAACATTATTTACAGAATGATTATCTGATTGATTATATAAAATACAGATGAAAATATACACCCTTAGGTTTGAGATAAGCCAAGCAAATTCACTGCTGCTAACTAAAGCACTTTGAAGAAGGCGACAGGCACCAAATATCAAAATTGAATCACAAAACTACTCAAAGTAACAGACAAATTTGGGAAGATAGAGGTACAGCAAAGATCAATTAAGTTGGAATGATTTATAACTAATACTACCCTATCACAAATTACTTAGCTTCATTAAAATTCTATTTTTCTCATACAAATCTGAAAAGAAACCTTTACTCCCAGACTCTGATTTCTATAGGTACTCAGCAGCTTTTTTCTTAATCTATGTAATGCTTTGTACTCTACATCTTACAAAATACATCCCCACATTTAAGTGCATGACTAGAAACTGTGCTGAAATTGTGGAATCTCAGGGATTCATAAATGTCAGGTGCAATTAAGTCTTAACAACGCTCAGCTCCAGCTTCTGGAAGCAGTTCTGTGAAAGGTGAAGTTTCAGAAAAGGGACTTTGATCCCTGGTTTTCGAACTCTGACCATGCATCATTCAATTCCATGAAGATCATTTTGGCATACTGCTCATAGGGTTGTCCCGTGGCCTGGAAATAAAGAGAACACACCATAAGCATAAAAATATTAGCAATTAGGTCACTTAGAGAAGATCCCACCCCTTTTATATTTGCTATCTTATTCAACAGCTATAGACTGCTCTGTGAATATAATTTTACAGCCAGAGAACTCTCTCCAACCTTATCCAAAGCTTGCCATGAGCATTTTAAACAACTCCAAATCTTCGGTTTCCTTACTTTACTTTCATGCTTTCAGTACAATTCATAAGTTATTGAAATTTAGCTTAAAACAGTTTTCAAAGCTGTTCTTTCCATATATAGTTTCAGTTACTATTACTTACTAATCAAATCAAGTCATTTTTGGAATTGCCTCCTGAGAGATCCTGCAGTAGTGTACAAGGATAAAATCTGAGTCCTCTTTAAGACAACTTTTTTTGAATGGGATTCCCTGGAGAAAAATCTGTTGCTGGTTGTGAAAGCTGCTAAGACTCAACATGACTGACATAGCACTTCCTGTGTGTTTGCTTCCATACTTAAAGATTGTGTGCTCCTGATTCCCTGTCTGTTTCACAGCAGCCCTGACTCTGGGCCAACACAACCCAACCCTTGTGGTTAATACAGATCTGGTCCCGAAAGATGTTTGTCTCCAACAACAAAGGGAAGCCCCAAAGCCCCCCTCCAGCATCCTTCCCCTTCTCCTGCTGCTTAGCTTTAGCCACCTGCAATACTTTATTGATGCTTTTAGAGAGTGCTTCAGCAGGTAAGTGGCAGAATAAAAGAACAAGGAAGATAAACGTGCCTTAAAGAGGGCTGTGTTCTGACACTGATGCATTAAGGGGCTTACAGAAAACACCTATAAAACCACCAAAAGGTGGAAGAAGTCACCCAAGAACACTGAAGGACGGGGGAACTAAAAACCAAAGAAAGTCTTGTTTTTTCTGTTATGGACACAAGACAACATGGGATTTAAACTACTACTCATTAAGCCACCAGTGAATGCAAACCTGAAAATTCAAACCAGGTATATCCAATGCTTCCCTTTCCATCTAATACAAGAGCGCAGAACAAGAAACTACGTCGATACATTGGGACACATTAAATATTTTTAAAAAGACAATGTAATGTTATATGCAATACAATAATTAAAATGCAATGTAATATTAATTATGTATTTTCTGCCTGATAGTTTATTTTCCAAGTAAAAATGGTTCAGTAAATGAGGTTCAGCAGGTTTTTCCTATCAGTTTTGCTGCGGCAGCCTCTGAGCCTCCATACTAGTTCTAAAAGACTTGAAGTACCAGTTCACAGAAATGAAACAGATTCCACTACTCAGCATTAAATCTGCCATCTGTCAGTCAGAACCCAGCGTGACTGACTTTGGTGCTCAGTACAACCCTCACAGGATCTTTCATTTGTTAACACTTCTCTGGAGAATTCTGTGCTGTCAGGATAACATGAATAATCCTGTAGTATCTGAATGCAGTAGGACACCACATTTAGAAGGCAATGAAAGCAAAGTGAAGAACATCTAGGGTGCTGACTGAGAAACAAGGCATTTGCCAGTAACCATTATGGTATGGTAAAAGCAGTTTGTACTCCTATAATAAAGAAGATCAGAGGAACACACTCACCTTATCAGGATGAACCACAAGAACTGCTCTCCTGTAGTACTTCTTTACTTGTTCAGGAGTTACTAAATCTGCCATGCTGACTGGTTTCCACTTATTTTCCCCTTCCCAAAGTACTGTATGAAGAGTGGATATTAATGCTCTGATATTTCTCTCCTTTCCTTCAATCCATTCAAGAATCTGGGAAAATCAAAATATATAGAACTGAATGCAGCACGGTAAGCATTCTCAGCATCTACAGACATAATTTTCACTCTCTGCAAGTCTATATGATCACGAATCAAGTACAGTTGTCCTACTGCACTCACTCCCCAAATTCAACTGTCTTAGCCACCAAAAGTGATATTTCGCATCTACCACTAGGGAATACCTCATTGTTACTAGTTTATTGCAGAAATTCAGTCATTGCAAGAGAAACTACTGAGACAGTTACATGTTACAAACCCTTGTAAAATTAATGGCATGAGAATTGACAGGAGTAATTAAAAACATCTGTTACAATTAGATAGTACATTAATCTTGTCCCTGTCAGGGCACACACATTGAAATTATTATTTTATTTGTACAAAAGTGCAACTATATTTTAAAACTTCTGTTGTACAAGCTTTGTACAAAAGATCACATCCATTAATATTTCATGTTTACTTAAGCAACCTGCAAAGGTGCACAGACTAAAGTGCTCTTTGAGATATCCCCGAAGTCAGCCAGAGCAGCTTTTCAGACTTCAACAGCAATATTCAAGCCATGGTATAGGGATACAGTGTTTTCATTGAACACTTCCTATCACCAGTGAGGATGGTAACTAAATATCTGTACTTATATCCATTTGTGGCGATTGGTGTTAAAAGGTACCCACCCATGCAAGCTATGCACTCTCTCTTTAGGAAGGACACTGTGTGGAAACAAATTTCAGCACCCCTTTGAAGTTCATTTACAAACTTTGCTAAAGCACCATAAAGACTACAATGCCAGAAGTATATTAATAGGTGAAGTTACCAATGACTAATGGATCAAAACAATCTGAATAGAAAGGAACACCTCCCAAACTAGTTATACAGCCTATCTCCAGAATTGCACCTTCTGGTAATTTCTCAGGACAGCAGCAGCACTTGTTAACCAGGAAATGAAAATTCATGGTCACCCTGAAGGCAGCTATTCTCACATGGTTCATTTTTAAAGCGTATTTTTGTATTATCAGCTAAATCCATTTTTTCTAAACCACGACCCTTAGTTTCTCTGTTAGTCTTTGTATCCTTCTGCTCGGTTATCAGCAGTTCTAAGCTTAAGATGAGATTTCCACTTAAATTGAAATCACTATTAAGCAAACCTTGAGTTTCAAGGGGTCCATATCTTTAGACATCTCTTGTTTTCTCATCTCAGCAATTGTCTTTGGTCCCTTTTTATCAGATTTCGCTGAAAATCCTTGGTTAGATAAGAGATCCTCAAAGTCATTTTCCGAAACTTTTGGCTTTTGACCTATGAAAAGAGAAAAAACATTAAATGAAATCCACAGGAGAACACATTAACAGGGGAAATATATTGCACTCAGATACACCTGGATGGCATTTATCACTACCATGATAAAAATCCTTCAGTGACACCAAATGCCACAAAACTAAGAAGAATAGAAATAAAAGGGATCATTAACAGACTTCCAGTTCAACAGAGCAGACAACTTCACATGCTAACCTCTGACTAAATACTTGCATTTCATCCTTTTTAAATAAATGGAATAGATTTGAGAGAGCACACATCTATCCATGATTTTGGAAATGGTTCCATTTTTCCACTCTAAGTTAGTTCCCAACGTTACGCAGCAGTTTTTCAAGTAACCATATACTCTATACATTGAAAGCATGTAGTCAACACCTAAGCATGTTGAAACTTTTACAGAATAACAAAGGGATAAAATACCAACATGAATATGCATTACAGAGCCAACAAATTTGAGAGAACTGTAGAACAGCTGAACTTGGAAGAGGCCTCTGGATGTTGTCTAGTCCAATCCCTACTCAAAGCAGGGACAACCAGCTACATTTGTTAGGTCCTTGTCCTGCTGAGGTCCATCTGTTTTTAAAGGAGAGGAATCACAACATCCTCTAATAATTTCATCATGCCAATTGATTTTCTTGCCATGTTCTACAGACTTTCCCATGCTGCAACATACGCCCACTGCCTCTCTATCCTGACACCTCTTTCCAGATATGGATCAACAGAATAATTCCAAGTTAAAGTACTTCCTGTTCACTTATAAGCCAGTTTAAGGGAGGCATAATCCTAATACCAACACACCAGAAAATAAAATTTTCCAAGAAAGTTCACACAGAAGAGGCCAAGCCTATCCCTATGACACCAGGTTTGCCTACTCAGTCGGAACATGTTAAAGGACTGTATGATTCCATCTGGTCCTGTCCTCATGTCTCTTTCAAACACAAGAATTTGCAGTACTTTTAACATCAGTCTTTCTCAAGACAAGCTACGCCTCTTCAGCTAGAAAAAACACTGTATCCCTTTACCTTTGTATCACATACAGACTAACATGAAGCAACCTTATCAACTATCTCTCCCAGGATGGATCAAATTTACCTTTTTAAACTCAGAGATACAAAACCAGTACCCATGTGGGTGAGTAATTATAGTCTTGAGACTTGATGCCCAACCTTGCATACACTCATGCCATCTTCAGATTGTCTGTTATGTACCAGGATACCTTTGGAAAGGCAGGATACAAGATTTGCCAGGTGTTTTTGTGTTTTCTACTAGACACAACTTAAATGTAAATAAAAAAATGAAGGTAGAAGAGCTTCTGTAGGTAACAGCAAACCCAACTAACTCCAGATGGGACATTATAAGTAACACACATTCAGAAAACTTACCAAAGCTTGGGGCTCTGACTCCTCTTTCTTCTCGTCCTCCAATAACACTCATGTTTACTGTGTAGTTGGGCTTAGCTGCTGTGCTGGACTTAGTCTGGGACTGCCATGAAGTACTTTGTGGTTTGGAGGATTTCTGCCACTGACTTCCCAGCTTCTGAGATGGAGCAGTCTTCTGACTAAATCCACTACCCAAGAGTCCACCAGTGGATGAACCTAACAATAAACACTAAGTTAGTTATTTAGTTCAGTGCCTGTCACCTGTTTAAGACAAGTAACACAGTTTGGTCTTGATATATAATCACATACTCATGGTGATACCACCATATAAGAGAAAATGTAACAGGAAAGTGTGGGAAGGATGAAGTTAAGAGTCTCATTAACAAGCAACGTGGATGGCAGGAGCTGGAGGCTTTACTGAAAGTCTTCTCTTACAACTCAATGTCTCAACCACCAATTTTAGCAAAAATATGCACCCTTATCTGAAAGGTCAGGCACGTGTAAGGTCAGGAGATAATTTGGCTGTGACAGTAGTTGTGCCCCCCACTTCATTATACTTCTGCTAATACACAGCACACAATAAATAACTAACTACAAAAAGTGGTAACAGACTGAGAACATTTTCAAAGTAATGCTTTCAAAGTCTTCAGTGATTCCTTGCACTACTGTTTAAGGAAGATGATAAGATTATTCTACAGCAGCATTCACAGGGAATACTGCATGTGAGTAAGAAAAGCACTGCAGCCTGCAGGAGATACTGTAATCACCCTCCTGTGGCATAGGCCAAGCTTGTCTGGGTATACATAGCAATGTAAACTTGATTTGCTCTTTCAAAAAAGGCTCCTCACATTTAAGCTCTCCTGATGCCTCTCTTTTGTAGCAGCTGCTCGTACTTCTAACTTGCACAGGAGGATGTCTCCCCAGGGCCACGTATGAGATACCATAATCTATCTTGAAATACCACACCTGATAAAACTTAGTATTGCAATACAACACCTAATAAAATCTAGGAATGCACTGTTTTTTCACTCAGTTGCAGTCAACTCAGTTTTCAGTTGATGACAACTTGTGAAATTTACAGAAAAAAAAATTTTTACTAGTCAGAGCAAATAATTGTGCATAGTGAAAAATTCTCTCTTTCTGCTATTCTTTCAAAGCATTCTGCATTCATTATTGCAGTTTTCAAGGCCAACAAATTCTTCCTGTAGGACAAGTCAATGCCTCACTGTTCACAGAAACTTTTCAACACCACATTCCTACTTTTTGATAGAAGACCATTCCTAAAGAAGACTGTGATAACACCAATCAGCACAGAACACTACTGGTATCCTACCGGTGCACTAATATACCAGTATTAACTACTTTTAGCTACTGTTTCTTTTGGGTTTATTAAGCATTCACATTTAAGCAGCTTGCACTCTCATAAGTTTTCTTCCAGAACACCTTGTATGTGGAAGCAAAAAACTCCTATGAAGAAAACCAGAGTGTGGTTTTCCAGCTGTATTCCAAAACTAAATTCCAGGTCTTGTGATGTCTTGAAAATTCATTTCCAGCCTGAGAACACTAACTAGGACAGTGACATCTGGCTACTTCTTAATGCAGTCATTTTTCCTATTGAAAGCTAACTGGAAGAGTAATGAATTGACCTAAGTCCTGCTAAAATTAGTTCCATTTTTTTCATCAGATTCAGTGCGGGCTATACCTATATCTTCAAGTCAAAGATAAATTGACTTTTTTTACTGTCACACTATCTGTAGATTTAACAATCTGTATTAACCTGAATTATTAAACTAGAAATTTTTTGGAAGTTTTTTACTGCAAAGCAGCCTCATTGGTACAGCTTCAGCACCAGAATTTTGCAGTGCTTATGCCCAAGCAACATCAAGAAGCCAAACACTGCATGTTACCTAGTGTTTACCTAGTGTTGTTGAGTGTCTAGTACTCAATTCAATACACAGTGCTAACTGCCAAAGCAACAGAGAAAAACCTCCATCAGCTCCAACCTAAGGGAAAAGCAGGTTTTTGCATTTCAGTGACACTAGGCAGTTCTGAATCATTCCTTATACTCTGGGCAGCTAGTCACATTTGTTATGGCAGTGTGGGGTCTGAAATGCAAGGACCCCAGCTCTTTTCACTGCCCTTCATTTTTCCAGCTCTTTTGAGAATGCTGCAGGGCTAATTCTGAATTTCAGGCCAATAAAACACACTGGAACAAGAGTTACTCTGCAATCTGTCTTATCTTCCAGAACGACTCGTGCCCTCCACTGCCAACAGACAGATGTTCATAAAGCTTTTGGTACTGGTGTGTATGTGCATGCTTGATTTGTGCTCATCTTACAAATATGGTAGATGTGAGTAGCAGAGCTATGAAAGTCTATTGAATTCAAAGGAAAGTACTGAATTAACTGTCACTTTGGAACTAACACATTTAACAAACTTAATCCCACTTTCATTTTAAATCCTTCAAGAACAGTATTAATCAATGCCAGATGAGAAGCCTCATGCTCAGTTACTGAATCAGCAACTCCTGCTTTCTCTTACCATCTCAACTAGATTCTGAAGCACTAATTATTTTTACTGTTTCTATATCACAGCTATAGCTACCTTCTGAAATATTATTCTGGATGTTTCAAAAAATACCTGGAAGATTCAATCTTTTCTTGTTACTCACCAGCTCTCAGCAAATACCTCAAGCTCGTGGTTAACAATCAAATGGAAACACTTTCCTTTATAGGCTGTCAGTAACATCTATTGGTACAAGAAGCAAATCAAACAGAGGCACTAAATATACTCTATCAAAAGTAAAGTCTTACCTGGAAGACCAGATCCCAGATTGGCAAGATCAGCAAAAGGATCAAAGTTCTGAGCTTTTGCCTGGCTGAAAGACAAACCTGAAGACACACTAGACTGACTTCCAGTGGTAAAAGCTTGGCCTGTGTAATAGGAAGACACATCATGTACCTGGTCTGTTCAGAAGTTGAGAGAAAGAATAAAAGTAATACCTCACACCACCTCATGCAAACCTCCCCAGCATTCTGCTTCTCAACATCTTTTCCCATTACAAGAATCACATTACTATATAGAATTGAAAGAATTTAATTCCTGTGTCTTAAACTTGAATCTGAAAAACTACACTTACTAAAGAAGCATTTAAGCAACAAAGCAAAAATGCATGAAGACATGTTCAGCAGTTTTGGGGGATTAAACTGACCCAGTCTGGAGTATTCCTCTAATGAAAAAATTTAATTTCATAATACCTTCACAAACAGGCTTCAGCTGTGGTGACGCTACATTGCTGGTTGTTGAGGAATCAGCCCAAGAATCCCATCCACTTAAGAGATCTGGGTGGCTTGTAGATGACGATATTTTAGGTGGCTCTGGTGCCAAATTGCCTACAGAAGAAAAAATACATGTTTTCATGTTTAAGAAAACCATTATAATAATATATATACATCTGCCAATACCAACACCAACAGAATGTGTACCACATTGTCAGCTTGCTTAAATTTCTCAGTAACACCTGTGCAGTCTTAAACAGGACTTAGAAAAGTTATACCACTGGAATTACTCAGTTTCCATTTTAAAACATCCCATGCACTTCATAGATAAGGTATTGTCATGCACAGGTAGTTCTATGAATTTAACAGCTCAGGTCCCTGACCAAAAGGATGAGCTCAGGTACAGATCTAGGGCCTGCTGCTGATCCTGACAGCCCAGCTGGTAAGCAGAAAGCAGCAGCGCTCCATGAATGGTGCTCTTTATCACTCAGCAGTCTGGGTGCTACACAGAGGAAGCCAGGTCACTGCAAACTGCAGGTTTGCCTAACCCAGGCCTCTTGAGACAAAGGCACCTCTTGGCCAGCTACTACACTCTTCGAGGAGTAACACACAAAATGAGTGCACACAATTGAAGAGCAGGATACAGAAGAGTGATTTTTTTTTTCTGGGAAAAGGTTAAGAATATCTATCTCTGTGGATAAAAACCCCTTTTCTATAAGTGAAACAAAACCACCACGACATCTAAATGAAAAAGTCATATTTAAAAGTATGCACGCAAGGGTGCTTCCACTAACTCCTGGAAAATGTTGCATCGCACCTGAAGGTATAACTGCCATCCCTGACACTTGCAAATGATTCTCCAGTTACTCACATGAACTGTGAGGTGAACCCTCCTCAGAATGAGACATGCTATATATGGAACACTCAAAGCTGCATGCTCTGAGCATGCTACTTGAGCACAGCTTGTGGAGACTCACCATGAAGCAGGACAGCTTTTGAACATACCCCCTACTTTAATGCAATGACAACAGCCAGTGCTACAGGGAGAGATGGTATTTCAGTAAAGCCAATACATTTAGTGGTGCTCTAAGACATTCCATAGGCATAGGGTTTAGAAAGTTAACCCAGCCATCCTTACAAAAGCAGTAACGTTTTGAGTCTTTGAAAGTTTCAACTACTACATCACAGCCTTTCACTTGTCTCAGCTTCTCAGATTTACATTCTGAATATTATTATCAAATCCTCTTAATTACGGAAATAATTAGAAGCAAATTAAATACCCCTATAGTACCTCAATCTACTAATACAATTTATAATTGGATCTTACAGCTGCAAGGTGAGTACATCAAATACTGTGCAACAAATATCTGCCAAAAGCCTGTATTTCAGCAGTATTCTCTACTGCATGTGAGGGAAAATAGAACAAAATGCAAGAACTACCCACCACTTCCAGCCATTTCTCCACACCCAAGCTTCATCTCCCTGGCTCTGAAGCCATAGGGGAAACAGTACATATTTGCCTCAATACTCAGCTATCTACTAAACAGCAATATCACTGGCTATAAATGAGCACCTATTCATCAGCTTAGAACTTTGCTGTACCATATCCCACATCCGAAAGTTAAGCAGGCCTTGAATCAATACTAATATTGATTTTTAGGCTAGAAATTATTTTGTTTGACAGCCTCTGCATTAAAAGTTTTTTTACAGGAGCATAAGAAAATTAACAACATATGAAATCAACTATTATGAAAACAAGTTGAGAGAAATAAGACTAAATTAAATTACGGCTGAATGCATTTGAAGGATTGAGAACATACTATGGGAATGAGCTGTTTTATAACAGTTGGCTTAAGAGCAGTCAAGTTCATCGCCTCCTCCACCCTGAACTAAGCAGGAAGTAGCCTACTGCTACGTACAGCAGTAAATTCACTATTAATAGTAAAAGCTCATATACAAACACTACACTTATCTTCAAAGTCTGAAACCACGCAATGTACAACATACTGAACAGATAACCTATTCCTCCTGAAACTGTTCTCATGCAATCCTCTTTTTAGTTCTACAACATGGGCATTATGTCATATTTTAACATCAAGAAATGTGTTATCAACATGGTACTTTGACTTCTAGAAGTTCTGAAGAGGTATGATGACACTACACGGAATTCCTGGTTTTATATCTGGCACATTGGAGTTCATACACATTAAGATAAGGGAGAAAAATATCCAAAGAAATGGCAAAACATGAACTATAGCTCCATATCCCAAAAATGGAAGCAATTAAGATCATGGGCATGCAGATCCAAACCTGGTTGTCTCAAGGGTTTTAATATGCATATTGATAATCCTTACAGACATACAGCAATGAACCACTGGAGGTCAGGGCAAAAAAAGGTGCTCTTTACTAACACTGCTCAAACCAAGCTAAGATACAAGAATAAGTTGGTGGTAATCAGATCACACTTTCCAGTTTCCCAAAATAAGAGACTTGCATTTTACTATATCCTATACACAACTTCACATAAGGTATTCTTTATTTAGCTTGTCATGTCTACAGGAAATCCTTTAATCACAGACAACAGGATTTTCTGTGAACCAAAAGGCTGGTTTAGTATGATGCAAGGTTTTTTTAATCTTGTCTAAAGCCTGTCTGAGAACACAAGTTCACAGAAACTAACTTCTGCTCAGGAGCAAACTACACTGATCACTCAGGTCTCTTTTGATCACCTTTCAAATCTCCTGCTGTCTTTGAAGGAAATATATTCCTGTCTCAACCTGCATTAAAGATGATCTGCTACTTGATAAATCCAGAGGAAAATTAAGTTAATTCACAACAGCACCAGCACATTTTCCTATTACAGAATGGAATGCCTTAAGAGACCAGATATTCTGTAAGAACAATCTTATTTTTAAACTCCTATGATTTTAAATTTTAAGCCAACATCTGAGAAATATATATTGAGCTTGTATTCACTGAAACAGCTTTTCTCCTGGTATCTAAAGCAGTTTAGTAATCATTTACTAACAAACAAAGCTTATCCATCACTAAAATTTTATTCTAGACATTTACAACTGCTTCAACAACAGAGTCACCATATCTTATTACTGCAGCTTATTTTGAATGGTCACTGCCATTACTACTAATTTATTTTTAGTTTAAAATTTTTTTCTCCCTGTAATAGCCTCATGTTTGCACTGTCTTCTGCTCACTCAACACAGTTCTTCAAAATACATCATTTGAGAACATGTTCTTATTTGTCCTTTCTTCTCCAGTTCCTAGTGGTCTTATCCTTTCAGGATGCAAAAATTCACGTTAAAAGCAACGTAACTATTAATATTCCTAAGTTGCTTGATAAAATTGATACCTGTAACTGGATAGAATGCTAAAGGCTCAAATACATACATCATTTCAGCTAAACACAGATAAAAGCTCTCATTTGAAAGATAAATGTAAAGGAGTATGAAATGTTACCCCAGTTCCTCCACTTCCATACAGTTTTTAAAGACTGCATAGCAACAGAGAAATACTGGGAAATCAATGTAAACCAGTAGGCTGAAGAGAAAATGGGTACATTTTAAGTATCTTTTCCTGTGTTGACAGAAAAGTCCAGTAATTATATTAAAATAGCTGGTATCCTAATGCACTTACCAGGGTGCAAGCTATCAAGTAAAATCAGAAGGAGTAAGTATAAAACAATAAGCATTGAAGTCAGATGTAAAAATATGTCTTTTTTTCTGTACTTGTTCAAATGTTATTGACAGCTGAATACTGATGGTGGTCTCCTTAAGGTTGCAGAAAAGCATTTAGTGAACAGAAATCCATATTTTATTTTTCCCACTTTCATTTAATATATAAAAGGGTTTTCTGTCTCCTCTCTGATATGAGGATTCTGGTATGATTAAACTTGGAGAAAAGAACTGGGAACATTCTTACAAATGTGCAAAAATATGTAATAATGTTCCAGTGCCCAACCAGCCTATCGGAGAAAAACCTTTTCCTGATACCCCACCTAAACCTCCCCTGACACAACTTCAGGCCATTCCCTCAAGTCCTGTCACAGGTCACCACAGAGATCAGATCAATGTCTACCCCTCCTCTTCCCCTCACAAGGAAGTTGTAACTGCAGTGAGGTCTCCCCTCAGTCTCCTCCAGGCTGAACAGACCAAGTGACCTCAGCTGCTCCTCATACGGCTTCACCTCAAGGCCCTTCACCAGCCTCACGGCCCTTCTTTGGACACTCTCCAACAGCTTAATGTCTTTTTTATATTGTGGCACCCAAAACTGCCCCCAGCACTCGAGGTGAGGCTGCCCCAGTGCAGAGCAGAGAGGGACAATCCCCTCCCTTGCTCGGCTGGTGATGCTGTGCCTGATGCCCCCCAGGACACGGGTGGCCCTCCTGGCTGCTGACTCATTCAGCTTTCCATCAACCAGGACCCCCAGGTCCTTTCCATGGTGCTCCTCTCCAGCATCTCATTCCCCAGTCTGTCTGCATCCAGAGTTGCCCCATCCCAAGTGTAGAATCTAGTGGAGAAAATGCTCCACAGACCAGTATTGATCAAATCTGCTGTTGAGCAAAAACCTTATGTTTTGTAACCTCAAGCACGGACAGCAATAGTGGTATAAAACTGGCAACTATATAAGTACACAACTGAAACATATGGCTGTTACTATCTCAGGACAGAACAAAAGTATTGCAAAGGAGGCAGCAAGTGGAATCTTCTCAGCAGAATCAACCACAGCTGGAATATAATGATTAATAATGTGGTAGAGAGGACAATCAGCTGGGTAGCCTTTTATTTCAAAAAGCCCTTCTCAGTCAGACAACGCATTTTTTTCTGTCCAGTTTATCTGTAACTAACACTCAGACTGCATCACTCAGAGGCAGGGTCAACTAGAGCAACTGCTAAACAAAGAGGGGCAAGTCAAAGCTGCATGCAATAAGCATGGGAAGAAATCACTCTAGATTCAGGAAAAGGTGCAGGATACCACCATTCCTAGCTACCTGCACATTGTAAGTGTGTGTCTGTGTGAGAAGAGACGTGGGCTTCTCTGTTGGTGAAGCTCCAACCAACTCACCACAAGCCACAGGTGAACCTCCCAAATGTCTTCAGGAAAACATGACAGAAAAAGCAAAAAATGCTGCACAGCAGCTGTAAGGGTGAGATGCAACAGAAACAGCCCTGCAGACATTAAGGTTGATGGAGAAGGAACGGGAGAAGGTGCTCCAGATGCAAGAGTGGAGATTGCCCTGCAACACATGTGAAAGATCACAGCAGAACAAATATTCACACTGCAGCCTGTGGAGGACCCTACAGAGGTGGACATGTCCTGGATGAAGCCACAGCCCAGAGAGAGCAGCAGGTTCCTGGCAGGACCTGCAGCACCTGGGAGAACCACGTCTCTTCCTAAAGGACTGTATCCCACAGAGACTCATGTTCTTCAAAGACTGCATCCCATGGGAAGGGCCTATACAGAATGAGGGGAATGAGAAAGCAGCAGAGAAGAGCTCCTACAGACTGATCACAACTCATACTCCTATGGAGAGAACCCACATTTTTCTTTCGAAGTTAGATTTTAAGACGCTTTAACACTAGTAGCTCTACCACTCCACCATTTTTGCAAATGTCTGTTTCTCTTTAAAGAATGATGGGAAGACTGAACATATCACAAAGATTTTTGTTTGAAGTTTAATAGATTTTAAAATAAATGCATGAGGAAAAGGCTTCGCCAAGAATATATCAGAGAAATGAAACAAATAAGATTAGAGTATTACATAATGGACTTTGTAAGTATATTACCAGAATGCATTCAGGTCAGGAAGGTGCAAGCTAGCCACAGCCTGCACTTTAAGAATTGGCTATATTATAGCTTGACTTGCTCATTTCTCATCCAAGGTTTCCAGAAAATCTTTAAAAACTGAATACAGTCACCATAGCATACAATCATCTATAAACTAAATTTCCAGATGTTTGTGTATCCTCAGTCACTAGATCATTGAGAGGAAACTCCATCTCCTAACATATGGTTAGCAATACTAGAAATCCTGTTACACCATAAATAGTAGCATGACATTATACAGGAAACACTTTCTTCTTGGTGCATTTGCATCTGTACTTCCAGAGTACAAAGCTAATTAAAAGAGCAATCACAACAAGTGGATCTACTAAGACACTAATCCACTAAGCTGAAAGACAAGTGCACAGAGGAGAAAAAACGGTTGCGAAACTGAACACCAGAAGCTCACTTACCTAAATTTAAGAAATCTGAGCTGGAAGAAGGTGGAAGTGAACTTTGTGTGGAAGGAACTGTATTAGCTGTAGATGTTGAGGTTGGATTAAGGAAGTCCCCAAAGAGGTCTGGACCAGACAATGTTTGATTCTCTGAACTTGATGACATTGTGAATGGGTCAAATGGATCGGCTGAAAAAGAAGCAGAAAACAAAATTATCTCATGAGAAACTGTAGAATAAATGAAGTTGAAAAAGCCTTACTCCTCTGAGGGCACAGACAAAAAGCAAAGTTCATGCTAGTAACTGCAGCAGCCTTCTGTCAATATTTTGTGGCAAAGAGTAACCACCTATTCCTTCCTCTAGACAAATGAACTTTCACATGGTACGAAAAGGATCTCAACCATACATAATATGAACAGCTATGTCTTCAAACACATGCAGCAAGACTGCTTACAATTCAACAACATTGTTAATTTCATCCATTCAAGACATACTTTAGGACTGAGTGACCATCAGCACACACACAAAAGAATTATATTTGTTAAATACTCTATAATGCCAAATCTGCAACAGATTTGAAGAAAATGGACTATTAACTATTAAAAAGAATATGAAGTAAAACATTCATACTACCATTTAGACTTGAAGGCATTGGCGATTCTGGGGCAGAAAGCACGTCAACCCAAGAATGAAAACCAACAGAAGTAAGACTTCAGCAGGTCTCTAGTGATCCCAATGAAGAAAAAACTAACTGGAAGAGTATTTATAGTCAGCATGGAGTAACATGTGACAGTCAGCTGGAATCACGGCTTTAGATCTTCCTGTTTCTGCTGCCCTCTAGGGTCAAAACCCCTCAAGAGCCCAGGGAGTCCTGCCAGATTCACTCAGAAGCTGAAGAGAAGGAATAATCCTGCTATAATACCTCAGCATGTCCTCAGGTAATGACCACATTGTACAGGACTCAACAACATTTCAAGCAAACTTACTGTAACATCACAGGTAAACAAAACCTCAAGTATAAGTTTGTTGTGTAAGTCAAAATATAACAGTGGCCAAATATTCTCACTTTTATAATTATCTCTCTTAATACAATTCAATGAAATACACAGAATTAAAATGACTACAAGAATGAGATGCATACATGACTACTGCTCAAGTGTTTCATGCAGTAGACATGGTTAAAGAAAAATAAAGTAATAAAGGTTCCCTTTTTTAGAATTCTGCCTATGTAAAAATGGTAAATTAAAGTTATTCTTCCCTGACCATAGTAACAAAGTTCAGCAGTGAATTGCCTCAATATAAGAAAATATTTTAAATCATCTAAATGCTCTGTAAAAATACTTCTAGTTGTCTATAGATGAAAGCTTTTAGTACCTATGAACTATCTTTGTGCAAACAAACAAAACCTTGGAAATGATTTCCCAGTTTATGCAACTAATATTCCCAGAAATCTTACCACCATTAACTTCAGGCAGAGAATTGTTATTCCAGAAAGTTTAGTAAAGTGACAGTTCTGTTTCACTAGTAAAAGGAACAGAATCTCTGAACTAGAACACCTTGTTTAAATACCAAATAGACAGCACTACGTAGTATTCTCTTTAATGATAGTGCCAACAACATCAGTAAAACCAGCAAGGAAACATCTTTTAGCAGTATCATTATCCTACTGGTTTGAACAGTGATCTACAGGATTTCCAGTTACTCAGCAGTCTTATGTGATTAACACTTAAAAAAAATCCCATGCAGACATTTGACCTAAGCAGCATAGCTCTGTACATCTAATGCCATTGCTTTATGTAAAGGTCAAGTTATGACAATTCTATACCTTAGTAAGGAAAGTTATGGATTTAGAAAAGGATCTAGCATGTAACATTCATATGGGAATGCTAAGAATTCTTTAAGATACTGAATTCCCTTTAAATTCAAAATTTTATACTGTGCTATTTACAAAGTTAATAGGATACTGGCAACATAACAGAATACCTGGATAATGTACAGGAATTTCTCTCATTCATGCAGAAATAACACCTATTCTATTCACAGTCTTACTATAGGCTGGCATGTCTTCACTGTGCTGTTGAAACACGGTACTTATTTTCTAAGCACAATGCAAGCAGCAGTTTTCATGTGTTGCCCAGGTGACAAGTACTGATATTAAATTCACATACCTGAAGACATGGCGGCTGCTGAAGATGAACCCTGAGTAGCAGCTGGACACTGACTGCTGAAAAACAAATCTGTTCCTTGTCCAAGAAGATCTCCAGTGGTCTCATTTGAAACCTGTGACACACTACTCACAAACAGATTGTTCAACAAGTCTGCATTACTTGATGAAGAGTTTATTTCTGAGATAGGTTGTTTCTGTTCCGCTGAAATATCAGAGTCAAGTCCCAGCAAGTCTACATTGTCTTCGGGGAGAGATTTTTGTAAGGGTGTAGATGGAGCTTCAAAACTGGCTTCAAAAAGCAACTCTCCTTCTGGAGTAGAGTCTTTTTCATCAACAATTACTGCACTTCCCTCATCTGGAAATGTAGAGAACTCCTCATCTGAAGGATCACTCTCTTCCCTGTCATCAGATAGCTGAACACGATCATTTTTAGATGAACTGTCCTCTATCCCACTTTCTGGAGTTTTTCCTTCTTGAATGGAAAAAAAAGAATAACATCTTTAAATGACAAGCATTACTCTTCTGACTAGGGTAAGAGAGATTTTCATCATGATATAATATGAAATGAATTCCTAACTAACCAAAACTCACATAAGAATTGATGAAAAAGGAACTACATGTTGCTTGCCACCTCTTTGTACAGGGCAGGCAAAGCAGCAGCTGACTACCATATCTGCCAATCTGCAAAGGTTGGCATTAAGAGTTTCTTCAAAATGACGCTGAGTTGGACATTCACCTCAGATCACTGTGCCCCTTAGAGCTTACAAGATTTCTCAGTAACTGCTGCACTCAACAAAAGCATAAGCAGCTGCTGATGTTTTTGCCAACAAAGCAGCACCCAGAAAAGGGAGTTACACATGTGCTATAAAATTACATTTTCTTAGTCCTACTTATTGATCTGGATCCCACTGGCTAGTCTACTTTGTTTCCTCTGTTCCTCAGCCAAAGTGGGGCTGTGGGAGTGAAAAGCTTCCTTGCAGACCTTTAAGGTTAAGATTTTTACAGAAAAATAAAAATTTAGCTCAGCATTTAAGTTATACTCAACATCAAACCCCCTTTACTTGGTGTTTATCCAAATGAAGCAGAATAACCGCTTATTATTCTGCAGAGCTCACTCTTTAAACAGCTTTTCCTCATGGTTAGTGAATTATAGACTTTTGCTGTTTAAGAAGGCTTAAGCATTCACTGGAAGGCATACAAGACAAACATAAAATCACAGTTACTTCAGAGGAAAACCTGTACCTTTCCAGTCCAGAGAGTGAAAGAAATTGTTTGCATCAGTACTACTGCTGTGTGGGGACTCTGTATCAGTAGGTGCACTTTCTGAAGACTGCTCCAGCTGGGATGCCTCTGCTTCATATTGCGCAGTTGAGCCTGGCTGTCTAGGCAACTCTGGTTTCCCTATAAAACAGAATTTAAGCCAGAACCCTTAGAAAGAAACTTCTCAATCCTCCACAAGGCTGCTGATACATGTCTTTCAGGCTGACTGCTGTAGGAAGACAATTATCTCCAATCTATTGCTCTGCAAATGCAAATTCCTGCCCCTGCCGTCTTTGATATTAGCATTGTTAACTGTTTCCACTGCAAAAACTGGTAAAACCCTGTTTTGAACTAGGACATTAAATCAGAATCATAGAGTAACACTCAAGCATTCTACTTATATTTGTAGGAAAATGTAATTAACACCTCACTTGTACCAACCATTCCCTAAAACATGCAAGAGCTATGAACAGTCTCTGCAGTAAGAGACAGAAGTCAAGAAAAAAGCAAATGCAGCTACAGAAAAACCCAGAATATGCAAAGCCTGTGAAGAACATGGAAATGTTAAAAAATACCACAAAAGGTTCAATAAACTTTGTGCTGCTATTAACTGCTTCTTATATTTCTTATTTTACTGAAATCAGATAATTAGTGACCCCTGTGCAAGACTCAGTTGGGGAGTTACCTACTGCTATATCACCTCTCAAAACCAAGGTTTCCTCAAGGCAAATGAAGAAGACTTCCTAAATTAGTCAATATTCATCCACTACTTGAAAAAAATGAATGAATGGCTAGGAGAAACCAATTAGTCTAAACTTAAATACACAACTGGTAGAGCACTTTTCTATTCTCCTTCTACATTCACAGTTGTAGCTTAGAGATGCTGAATATTCTGTCTCAGAAAACACACATGACAGATCATGACTAATGAAAGAGTAAATTTAATTTTAATGGCAAGTTTTTTAAAATCAGTTCACAGCACTTACTTTTGTCCTATTCCCTTCCCACCAATCTTAAGAAATACTTCAGTGTAATTTGACATCCCTACATTTCATGTATCAATCAGAAAATGGAAGTGGCTTCAGAAAGTAAGATTAACTTTGACAGATAACGTAAAGCTAAACACCTCAGCTTTAGAGAGCTGAGAGTTGTGCTTACAGTAGGAATAAGCTAAGTTAAATAGAAAATGGCCTAAATCATAATAACACATATCTTGCTTAAAAGAAAAAAAGGCCAGCAGCAACTATCTTATATGAAAAGAAACGTACTTGAAGTATACCATATTAACACCACAGGGTAAGATCTTATGTATCACTAGAAAATCTAAAAGAATCACTAAAATCACCATAGTAATCTTTATCCTCAAAACACCGAGAAGGCTTAAGAGCCTGAATGAAAATGTCAAAGCTAATTACTGATACCAGGAGAAGAAGAAAGATACTGAATAGCATTAACTGGAATTAAGGCAGGCATCTACAGATGAAGCACTGAACATGTAGAATTCACAAAAAAAAGTCTGCTAGAACACATGAGGAAACATTGAGGAAATTAATTACAACATTACATGGCTATGCATAAGAATGTTGATAAAAACATTCTTACTTAAAACCGTTTGTGAGGCATGCTCACAATCATTTTAAGTGAAATTATACTGGTGCCAATTTAGCCAAAAAAATCTCTTTCAAGACATTGTGCCTACAAATACTGACTGTTACAATTCCATTTGCTGGAAGTCCCTCCCTGCTTTAAAGCAAGCACATATAAGCACAGTGAAAGTAAGACAGTGATAATTATAATCCATTACTGGAGGATAAGCTCCTCCATACAATGCATATTTTTAACTGATATTTCCGAAAAAATCTACCTTTTAAATCTCTTTCAATTAATGGAAAATCAAAAATTAAACAAAAGCCTCAAACATTAAGCATATTGAAAACTTATTCATGTTCGCTAGTTTTTCAAGGGATTCATTACCGAATTTTGATAAAATCTCTTGTTGTTCCTCTCGGGTGGAGAAGAGGATCTTGGGATTCAGTCCCTTTATATTCATGTTATCCCAAGGTGGCTGTTCACAGCTGGGCCTATCTCTGGGCTCCACCTCTACTTCCAGACTGACTTGAAATAAATCAGGGTATTTCTCTTGTATGTCACAGGCATCCAGATCATACCTGCAAAGATACAGACAAGAAGTTTCTTGATACAGATGGCTAACTAGATTAGATCTACTGCAGTCCAAAACAAAACTTCAAAGCAATTTGTGTAAGATATTAAATTTCTGTATTTGTTTACTTTTCCCATTTTAAACAGATGATATTTTTGTACATAGTGGTTTTTTTTGGTATCATGAACAAAACATTTAGTTTCCTCAAGGTAGGCACACAAAAGACTCTTATTGGAATTGAAGTCCTCTATTTCCTACACTGACTGTATTTTCTCTCCTTGCTATATGCTGATGTTCGGCAGGTTAAGCAGTTTCAAAGAAAACTTCTTCCAGTCTCCTATAAAAAAGTGACAACATACTTGGCAAATTTCACAGTAGTGGCATTTCGGGGCACAAAGCCTGTGTGGAATTGAATCTGAAACATCTTCATTGAAGCCATCTGTTGAAAACAAGAAACATGGAAGTGCATAAACCCACATGAACAGTATGTACAGTGTTCTGCCTTTAACATAATGCAAAGTATTATCAGTATTAAGATATTTTGAAGTACTTGCTTTGCTACAAAAATTTCCATTTAATGACAAGTGTACTTTATCTTGCAAGATTTAAATGCAGTTGAGACAGAACATCAATAAATCTATTACTACCACTAACAAACCAAAAGACCTTCGGTCAGATACATCTCATCACTAACCTCAAAGCAGACTATCGAAGTCTGAAGCACTTCCAGATCCTGTTCTGGGGGCTAAAACCGTGTGGCCTTTGTTCCTTTTCTGAATAACATATGCTCAGAAAAATCCATTGTGCAATACACCAACCAAGATATATAAATACATCACACATAAAGGAATAAACTTAGAACAGGTTTAAATGTAGCACATTTAGAAGGACACTTCAGAAGGCATGCAAAGAGTTTTTTTCTGTGCAACTTCAAGTCAGCCATTTATTCCAGACAGAACCTTAGGGCTTTTCTGAACTGACTCCTTTTAATCACTCAGCTGTTCACAGAAGAACTACTTTCCCATGCCTGATGGGAATTCGAGTGTCCAGAAAACGCTACTATAGAACATTCATGTAGCTCCTGATGTTGCATAAATCCAAATTACAGCTCTCTGATCAATGTAGCCTGTACTTGTTTCCTAGCATTAGTTACAATGCCTGCGAAATAGCCTTGCCAGTCCTTACAAAGAAGTCATACAGTAATAGTCCAGAAAATATGATATAACTGAATTATGAAAGCATTCCTTGTAAATGAGCATTTACCAAACATCATTGCCAGAAATCAAATAATACAAAAAGCACTGCCACAGGTTAAGAGGGTTTGACCCTTCCCCTCTATTCAGCACCAGTGAAGCCTCATCTGTAATTGTGATGCCCAGTGCTGGGCTCCTCAGACAGAGCTTTTCTGATCTTCCATCCCTACCATCACTTTCCTAGAAGATAAACTGAATTTTCCCTCAAATTATCCATGAGCAAGTACAAGACATTCACAATGCCCAGCTCTAAACACAGGAGGAATCTTGAAATGTGGTGGTTGATCTTTGTAAGAGATCTGCAGAGAACTTCAGGGGGCAATTTATAGCACACAAAACCAAGGACACATTGAATATTGTTCCATCAAACCTCCAAACCCAGATGATCCTAGACACTGTTGATGTACCATGTGTTATAGCTGACAGCTGAGAAAATTCTAGTCTTTTCTCTAAGTGAATAAATGCCAGAGAAACCACATCAAAGAAACTCTATCAAAGAATAAAAGTGAGACTGTACAAGGAGTATAACCTAACCGTGGCTAAATTTTGCCAGTTTTATGCCTTTTTCCTGATGACCTTGAATCACACAGTAGTTATTTTTGTGCATTAAGGAATCATTTCACTGAGTTTTAGTTTTAAGGTGTTCTGCAAGGTCTTGTTGAACCTCTACAACATGACAAGATTTGATACCTTCCTACTCACAAAGCAGAAAAAAAACCAGAGGGAGAAGAACTTCAGTAACACTAATGATGTATGAACAGATATATATGTCTTACATGTACAGAAACTGGCTGAAAAACTGTCTGATCAATTTCCACAAAGCTCCAAGCTCTAAACTTTGCACTACCCCTCCTTATCTTCTACACAGATTTCCAAGTTTAATTTGGGTTACTTATCTGGAGAAAAAAGAACATGTCTCTCTTTTAAAAAAATTGAAGACAGGCTTCATTAACAAGTTTTTTGTGATCTTGCAATATATTAGCATCCATAGCTGAATTTAAAAAAAGGATATATGCATTCTCCCTAGTAGAACAAAGACAAGTAAGAAAATCAGCTTTAAAAACTGAACCTGGCTTTAGAAATAGGCCATAAAACCACATGGATTTTTCTAGCCTGCTTTGTACAGGCAGTCTCTGGAATACCACTTTTCTGTTGAGTACTATTTTTCTTTTGTTTGCAGTTTGTGTGCACAGAATTAGAAAGTTCTGGCTTGTTGTGCAATTTAACAGAGAATAATTGCTGCCTCAAAAAAACTGGCTACAGATTTCCCCTACAAATATAGCAATTATCAATACTGAAGTAGTTTCCAGAAATGCTTACGAAATCATCTACGTCTACAGCATTAGGAATGGACATACTCAGAAGGCTTGAAAAGGCTGAATGCACAAGTGAATGAAAACCTCAAACATTTCTCTGAACAAAAAATAGGAAAGAAAATTAAGTACCCAGTAGATAACTAGTAGGATACGAAACTGCAACTGGAAAAAGCAAATCTTCCATTTAGGCTCCTAAATTTATCATTACCTTGGCTTGTAGTCGTCCTCCTAGAGTTGACCTGGCGTGATAGATCACAATGAGAACATCTCCTTGGACTGTTATACCCAGTGGGATTACTGCTTTCCCATCTTCAATTTTAAACTCCCTAAAGGAAAAAAAACCATAACCACAATTAATTTAGTTTAAAAAGAGATTAAATACTGTGTATTACTTGAGATTTAGCCTGCTTTCTCCAAGGCCTTCAGTAGCTGAAAAGCTAGAAGGACTTTACTATTCTCTCATTTTTCTAGCCTATGATTACCCACATCTAGCAGTGTTAGTACTATCTGCAATTCTTGTGCAGACACCAAAGCTGTACAGGGGCTAATAAGCAGTCATATTGCAGCTGTCATGCCTGGGGGATCCTACAGTTCCCATGACTGAGACACAATCCTATGCTCAGCAGAAGTCCACCAGGGATCAATGCTCCCAGTCCTACATCACATGGAGTGAGATGAGGGTCTTGCTCACTGCCTCACAGTGTTCAACGTGAGTCCCAGTGTCCAGTGTGCCACCTCACCATCATCCCCACTGTTCTGCAAGACCAGATCCAAGCTGCTGTAACAACCACATTCATGATTTACCTTTCAAGATCAGCTAAAAGGGGACAGAGGGAATCTAGAAACATGTAAATGCTAGATTTTAGAAAAACATAACTTGCTGTTTCAGAGCAAGTCATAATCTGTACTTACTTCATTTTGTCATATTCCTGCGAGGTAGTGGTTACTCTTTCATCTCCCACATAAACCTCACAAAAAGGCCTGCAGCCATTACGCTGCTTACTGAAAAGTGGAACGGGAGTCATAACAATTGATCTGACCAGGATGGGCTTGCTGTGAGGAATAATGGGTTCTTCAGCCATCATGTCACACATGTATTCAATGTATCTGCCAAAACCACAGGGTTCTCATTTAGTCAGAGCACAAAATTCTAAGAAATGAGTGAACACATAAGCAAATTACTTCTGTTCTTACCCAGTCACTTAGCATTGGTAAGTGTTAACAATGGAACACTTATCACCACCTCTATTTGAAAGCAGATTTTCAAATCTAACTGAATGACACAAAAAGGTTTGTAGATTTACATAAAATGACTTGCAAAACAAGCTAGTCACTATTTAAAAAGGCCTTAAAACACTAAACTAGGAGAACTATTTATTTCGCATCTTATACATACTGGATCACTCAAAACATCCTAAAGGCTTTAAATCTGTCCTGATGAGTATGTATTATTTTGTGGAGAACCCCTTAAGTATACATGAACTAAATAAATACAAAATCATAATCTGCCATTTATACTGAAATAATACTTTACTTCCCACCCTTCAAAATCTAATCCTTTTTGTAGGAAACACCCTTACTACCACTGTCACTTGTTATTCAGACTTTCATGTTATAAAGCATGCATTCCTTAAAAAGCACTAGGTATTCTTACTCAATTGACAGAAGTAATATCTGGTATTCTCACAGAGCTTGCAGTGTTCTGACACAATAAAACCTACTGTAATAAACTAGGAAATATGAAATAAGTCTTATGCATGTGGAAGAGGATTTTATAATTAAGAAAGTATTCAAAAGGTCTGTATACCCTTGTCTTCATTCCTAACACTTCTTCACCACAAGTCATACTAGACCCACTTCTGATGGGTACTTACAGGCTCAGAAAATTCAGAACTAACTTCTGTTTACAATAAAGCAAAATACTTGGAAAAACAGATGTTTGAACACAGACATTACTGAAATAATTTGTCTGTCTTTCTAAAGACATCCATACTCAGAATTGAGTAATTCCTTGTATTAACAGTACCTTACAGTACCTTTTATGAGAAGGCCAAATGCCAGGTGGACAGCGTTTCATACTGAACATATAAACAGCAGCTTCAGCAGTAGTGAAGAGACGACAAAAACACAGAAAGGAACAAACTACAACAGCAGATGCTGCTCTTCCATCCTAGCAAAAAAAAAAAAGTAGCTTTGTTGTTAAATCTAGTGGAAAAAGCATTATTCAAGTTACTGAAGAATATGCCATTATGTATCCTATATCCTATCATTATTTAATGTCATTATGTCAAGGGTCTAGTGCCATTATTTGATTTTTAGTTTGTATCTGAATGTGAAAGGCTTTCATTTAATTTCCACACCATACAAAAGATAATATGTAGTATCTTCTTGTTCAAATGTGAGTAATTACTTTAGCTTAACACTATCTGAAATTTTCAATTGATGTTCTTTACCTTACTGTCACTAATACCCATTTTTTAGGTTTGTTTCCTGGCTGCTATCTGAAATCCCAGATCAGTGCTATTTTTGACTGACAGCCACAGAATTCTGCTAAAAGAGAAGTACAAAGATTCAGAACAACTACACCACACTAAACTCTTTAGACTTCTGTGTAGAACTGTTAATAACCAAGAGAAGGAGATTAAAACATTGAACTTCTTCCTGCAGGAATCCCAACAACACACACATCCCAGACACATCCCAATATTATAAAAGGCAGAAGATTTGAAAGAGGTAATGGTTGACAGAACAGGACTTCTGCAGGTTTGTTTGCTAGCAACATGGAACAGAATTTTTATCATTCATTTCTAATAGTTCTGGTGTACACTTTTTACATCACATCTGGCACAAAGCCACATTGGGGTAGAAGTTTCCCTCTTGTGTGAGGAAAATGAATGAGTTAGGTACCTTGAACAAAACACTTTGAGGGAAAGATATTACAAAACCTGGTGCTAATTCATCATACCTGCTTCTTACCTATTTGACCAGCAATCATGCAACACCAAGGTATTAGAAGTTTCACATTAATATAGAATTAGATGCCTAACCTCACAGTACCACTGAAAATTATACTGGTTTTCTGGAGATGGCATGAACTGGCTTTTTACTTGCAAAACACTGCATAACACACAAATTTGTCAGATTAACACATCCTGTTTTTGACTCTGATAGTGATATTCCTTATTGACTGCTATACCGTATCAACAGACGCATTTTGAACGCTTTCCAGCAGTATTGCAAGCATTATCACATGGTCATGTTTCTCTTTTTACTCTGCAGCAAAATAAGAATGTCAAAATTTCACATGTAATTCCCTTAAACAAATGTAAGAGTGACATAATTTTCGAATTCTGAGCAGAGTATTCTTTAAATTCTTTCCTCCCCCCAACATGTTTGACATGAGGTGGCTCCACAGACAGTTTTATTGCTTTTTTTGGTTATATCAAAGTTAGTAATACTTGGGAGAAGAGTGAAATCTACAGAGAAATCTGCTGCCAGCAAAAGCAAGTAAACCAGAAGTCTCACAGTCAGTTTTTGAAATTCTGTGGCTACAGATTACATTCTAAATGGACAGCACTGGAATATGCAGTGTACACCCATCTATCACACAGAAAACAAAAAACAGAGCAAATACTGAAGGAGTAGAGCAGATTTTTTTTCTCCCAAAGGCTACTTTGCTTTAGTACCACCTGTATTATGCCTTCCACTCTAAATGCAAGTAAGCAAGGGCTACATTACCCTACCCATTTCCATAAGGAGAAAACTGATGCAAGTAACTTCCCTACAAACACAGCAGGAAGGAACTGACCCCAGGGCTTCCAGTAAAGAGAGTCAGTAACATTCACAAACTGAATGGATACTAGCACCCTTATTCACAATTTAAAGCTCTACTGAACAAAGCACTTCAGATTTAAACCAATTTCTTACAAGGCAATGCACAATGCAAACATTTTTCTGGTCTTGTTTCAGCCATAGGTGCATGTTCTTGCATATGCTATAGAGATTCTGAAGATTTGGTGCTCGTCTTGCTGGCCAGCCACATTCAGAAACCTGCAGTGAGAGAGACAAGGGACAGTAGACGTGAGAAACAGTATTATATTGTCACATATACACAACTTAGGTTATGCAAATGCCTACAAGGAGATTTCACACTTTAATGCCATCTTCATGTTGAAATTAAGCAAGATGCTCAAGAAAGTAGTGTTACATAGTGTAAATACCATGTTTTAGGAAGAAGTGCAATAAAACTTCAGTCCTGTCCACAAATCTGCTGTACTAGAAGTATCAAGAACTCAGATTACTATCTGCAATATTCTTAGAGCAAGGAGTAAAGTAAAACAGCTTTCAACTTAATTTGTGCACAAATACTTAAGCAAAAAAAAAAAAAAACAAAAAACAAAAAACCACCAAAACAAAAACAAACAAACAAAAAAACCCCAACAACAGAAAGATTAGGCTTTTTTAGTATTTGTCCTTTGTTCAAAGAGCTTGAATGATTCATTAAGACTCCTTTTACAACTACTGCTTCAAAAGACTAACAAAAAATGAACCTTGCTGTTAAGAATCTATATCCTTAAAATCAACTGTCCAGTAAGGATGCAATATATGAAACTTGATTCTTGGGGCACTTGAAACACATGAAGAGTAGACACACTCAGGATCACAGAAGCAAGTTACAAACTAAGATTTCTATTTATTTTCAGTCTCAACTGCAATTGCCAGATATTGAAAACCAAGTTTTCCTATCAGCGACATGTCTTCCTATCTATATAAAGAGTTCAAGGGTTATTCTGAGATAATTAATTGAACTGATTATAACAAAAAACCGTGTTTGTGCCAAGCACAGGAAAAAAGGCTGAAATAAACAAACTAAGTCTCCTACGACTTTTCACTGTACTCTAGTATTTTAATTAAAAAATAAGGCCATTCCAGAAAGCATCACTTTGGCAAGAGATTTAAACCACACAATCCTTTGTTAGTGGAACCTTACGTAAAGTCACCAGTAAACAAAGCAAAGCTAAGGCAAAAAGTCCTTTGTACCTCTTGACCACAAGTTTCAATGTGGGCTTCAGTACACATTACGATAGTAGTGTGCGCTGGTTTCAGCTGGAGTAATTTTCTCCATAGTAACTAAATGAGGCCATGTTTTATATTTGTGAGGGAAACAATGTTGATAACACAGGGATTTTTTTTTATTGGTTAGCACAGCTTAGACAGAGTTGAGGTCTTTCCTGCCCCTCACATCACCAGTGAGCAGGCTTGGGGTGCACAAGAAGCTGGAAGTAGACATAGCCAGTACAGCTGACCCAAGATAACCGAAGGAATATTGTGTACTGTAGGACATCATGCTCAACCATAAAGCTGGGGGAAAAAGAAGGGATGGGGAAACATTTAGAGCAATGGTATTTGTCTTCTGAAGTAATTATAATGCATGATGGATCCCTGCATTCCTGGAGATGGCTGTACACCTGCCCACCCACAGGAAAAGGTGGATAAATTCCTTGTTCTGCTTTGCATGCACCTGCAGGTTTTGCTTTACCTCTTAAACTGCCTTTATTTCAACCCATGAGTCTCACTTTTACCTTGTGGTTCTCTCCCCAGTTCTACCAAGGAGGAATAAGCAAGCAGCTGTGTGGGGCTTGGTTGCTGGCTGAAGTTAAATCACAACACTGCAAAAGAATCATATTGAAGCATTGCAGCTTCAGACCAGAACACAGCCTAAAAAAGTGTATTCAAAAAAACAAAAAGTACTGACTTTTTTCTTTTTTATTTACCATTTACTTTCTACTGAAACACTAGTTTTCCTACAAGATGTAAGAAAAACAACATTACTTTATGTTTCTTTGGCTGTGTTTTAAGCTCCAAGTGTTCTGATAATTAGCAGAATAATGGATAGTGCACAAACTCTCAGAGCAACCTATTCCAAGAAGGACTCAAAGCTAGCACAGAAGACTTCAAAACTACCATTACTTTTAACCAAGATTAAAGAAATTTGTGGAAGTTCCATACAGATAGATAACAGCAAGAAACCAGTAACATGTAATTTCATAAATACCTTCTAAGCAAACTGTCAGAATTAGGAATTTTAGAAGCTGTTCTCCTCTGACCATATTTAAGGCTTGCTATAATCATCTTTTGCAGGCATTAAAGTAAAACTAAGCTTCTTTAGGTTCCTACATGGCTGCTCTCACCCAGCATTGAACAATGAAGTTAGTCAGTATTGTTGGACATCTCAATTTCAAGAACAGGCAGGTAAGAGTTCCAAATACAGTTAAAGAGTTTGTTTCCAGGTAAAATAACTGCCTTCCTAAGTACTCCTAGACAATAAAGTGATCACGAACCTGTAATGGTTCAACTAATAATGACCTACTAAGACTTGCCAGCAAAACCAAGATCATATTACCATTCTTAGTACCAACGCATCAGAAATACCAGGTGTACAGACATCTCAGACTTGCATAACCAAAAAATCTATTTCCAGGGTAAGTAAATTCCCAGACACAGAATTGATCATTCCATAAATAGAGACTGATCACTTTGTAGGATGAGGAATAAATCAGTTCACTTCATCAGTCTCAGACTTTCCAGCAATCTAGTGCTAAAAAGAATTGCTGAACATTTTGCTTTGAGGTACCTGCTACAAATAATCATGCAGTAGATTTCCTGCATAATCAAGTTTTTTTTTTTTCTCTTCCATCTTGAATAGCCTCTGCCTGAACCTCATATTGAACCAGATACAGATAAAGAAGCTGATTGCATTTATCTGAAGAGGCAGGAATGATTTCTTTCAGGTGTGACAATACTTCATCTTGGTTACAAGGAAACAAAAGGAAGTGACAGCACTAGAAAGAATACATTAAATATACCTCATCCTGACATGTTAAGTCAACTCTGATTATTGAAGTAATGCTGGGGATGGCTCTGCATAATAAGGCCCAAAAGGCTTTATTATTCTGCAACAAATAATGGTTCTAGACTCTCTTCTTGGCAGACAGTATTGTGTGGAAGGGGCATGATCACTACAGACTGTTAAGGTGCTGGACAACTCACAATACAGTAACAGTCTTGACTGTTGAGCCTCTTACAGGACCGTTGAGGTTTACTCAGGAGCAGACACTGAAGTCCAGTATCTTGGCACCTAACAAGATACCCTCAATACCTTGTTGCTGCATTAGGCAAATGCCTTCATATCAGTATCAGAGAAATTGCCAGGAAGGGTAGCTAAGCTACAACAATACTGAAGCTAATGGGAACAATCAGTCAGCTATGGCTGAGTCATATGGGAGTCAAATGGTATGTAGTGGGACAAGGAGAAACTGCAGCAACAGGTTATGCAAATCAGCCACCATGTCCTTTATAAAGGAAAATGGTAGAATATAGGAGAGATTGAGTTTTTAGTAAGACTTTAATTACTTTCAGGATTCTCCATTTAAATGGGCATGTTTGCAAAGATATCACTACCCTAGAAAAAACAGACTTTAGTCAGAAAGATTAAAGATTAGTCTGCTACCAGTTAAGTTTGGATTTAAAGCAAAGACAAGGAGCATATAGGTTACTCTTTGACCTTGTTTTTATACTTATTCTTTTGTTATTTTTTTGATTAACCTACTTTAACTATTTTAAATAAAAAAGCTGAAGGTTTAATGAAAACATTGTGTTGCAAGGCCTTTTAAAGAAATGCACAAAAACTATACACACCCTGTTATGGAACCTTGAAGGCCTGTATGTTCTTGGAGAGAGATTGTACACAGCATAATGGCCAGGATGTTTAGAGTCCAGACACAACCGCACATCTTCTATGTTATTTTTGATGGCAGATTCTACACCTTCAGCTGGAAAGGACATCACTGAAGCCAGAACAAACAGCAGGTGAAATTTTTTATATATTAAGACCAATGAGAAATGATGTTTAAGAAAAATACAGCTATCATACCAGCAATTCTGGAAGTGATGTATGATATATCCAGGTCTCCTTTTGCATAACTGAAAGAGAACACAATTGTGTTAATACTGGGAGATATAACCATTCAAGCCGTAAGTCTTTTAAAAGCCAGATCTCTCAGGCTGCACCCACCACCAAGAATAACACTTCATTTCTTTCATCTGAGGCTTGTTACCTCACATTTCAAGAGTTTCAGAATAGATACTGTGTTTAAGCAGTTACTCATTTAAATCAGTTGCACCAAAACCATCTGTGGGATTTTGTACAGATGCCTTTAATCTTTAACTTGCTCCTCAAGCCCCTGCTCTTACTGATAAAAATGCACTGTAGGTTGTCAGTTTGAAAACCTAATGGGGACACATTAACATCTTTAATGAAGAATATCTCAATGCATAAAAGAAAGACTACTAGTTGAACATCAAATTACATCATTTTTGCTTAAATTACGTAACTCTGGCATGTTACTATCTGGCACAGATAGCCGTGCTGCCCAGTATCCAAATTCTATATGGACAGAGTGTTAAGAACACTTCCCTGTCTAGCCATTCAGGAAGGACTCTGGCAGTCACATTCAAACCACCACCAGACTTACCAGTGTCAGGACTGAAGCCCCTCTGCAGCTGGTGAGCCAATGGGTGCCCCACTTGACTCCCTACACAGTCAAACCAGGTTTCTTTACCAGTTGGACCCCAGGTTTCCCACAACAGAGTCCCAGATCTGTGGTTGCTTAAAGTAATTTAATCATCCTGCAGCAACCGAGCTGTTGCTGGTGCTGCTGCCTCCCAGGAGGGACTCCCAGCAAAGGAAAGGGTGAACTTTTATACTCTCACAATCTATGGGTGTCAAAGTCTGGGGTCTTCCTGCTGAGTCCCTGGCTCCTGCTGTGTCCGTGTCCAGTCACCTGGCTGGGTCACAGGTCCCTGTGCCCTCTGCTGTGCCAAACATTGATGGTTCCTGACCTCTTGCCTCTGGCTCCCACCCAGAGCTCAACCTGCAGCTCCCAGTGCAGCTCTACCCCAACACCGAGGGTACTTGAATCTCTTTCCTTATTTAAATAATTCTTCCCAAAATTCACTTAAAGAACTCCCATAGTGAGCAAGGCATTAATCATTACTCATCTCTCTCTCATACAACTGTGTACAGTTTAAAAGAGCAGCCTTTTCAAAAAGTCTCCCAGTGATACTTAGGTCTATTCCCTGCACCTTTATCTAATCATCCACATTATGTCAACAATTAAATAATTTAAGACCACTATTATTTTGTTTTGTTCCTATGGTATTTGCTATGTAGCATCATGAAAAAGCAAGACAAAAAAACTGAAGAGACCCAGTGCAGGCCAACACTCTTGAGTATAACTACATAGGTCTATACTCCTGGATGGGCTAATAAGAACAAATCTCACCTACAGAATTTGATTCAGACACCCCTAACTTAACATCTCAGAAGCCTATTAACTACAGAATATCAAAAAGTCACCAAAACACTATGATACATATTTAATTAATTCAGAGGCACTAATAAAACTTTTATATCCCAACAAAGTTTCAAGACACTACTTAGAAGAGCAGACCTGGGATATTACACTCAAATTTTGAAACACCAAGAGAGAACATTAAGTTTTGATTCTTTACTGCTTGCTAGTAACCATGGAGATTGGAAGGATTGATTAAAAGATTATTTCATATACAAGGATAGTGGAGGATAGAGGAGGATTTTAGATTAGGGAAAAAAATCTTCTGAATGCAAGGCCATTAAACAGTATTTATGCAGAATGGCATAATCAGTGTCCTAGCAATGATAATGACTCACTGTCTCAAACTGAAATCACAAGGAAATTTGAGTATCACTAGATAATGCATTAAAAATAAAAACCTCAGCCTTAAGAAACCTTACATAAGGAGTTAGACAAATGGGCACAATTACAAAATTTTTTGCACCTTTGGAAGGAAATACTTCATCATGTAAATTCAAGTGGTAATCCTGTTGTAGCCAATCTAATTAAGGCAGAAATTTACGTTCAGAGATAATAATGATTGCTTACTAAAATTTGTGATTATTGTAGTCCTTTATAGAGATGAGAAGTGTCAAACGCTATTTGTTGATTACCTCCAGCAGCTTCAAGCAAGAAAACACGTAACCATTCTAATATCAATTTTTTTTTGCATCAAGATAAAGGACCAACTAATACGACAGCTGTAGAACACTGAACCATTATCCCCCCTCAATGCTGTAATACTGAGGTTTAGCAGCAACTTGTACTATAGGCACAAAACTATAAAAAGCAAAAAACAAACTGTACTCACACCCATTCCCTTGGGAAGACTTTCAGATGCTGACTTCTTATTACCAACACCACTCAACTTAGCTTTGGTTTTTACATTTGTCTAAATTAAAAAGCAACATTAGGAGCACGGATCTCACCATACACACACTGACATAAGAGTGCAGCTCAGTATGCCAGCAACAGAACACAGCATAGCCAACTTAACCTTTATGTTTTGAAGGAGTATCCCAAGAAGGCAACTGTTAGATCAAAAAAGCTTCAGAATTTTTGCGCAGAATTAAAATGAAGCTTCTTAACATCAAAATCAACACAAGCCTCCAGAACATGTCACCATGTCCTTGAATTCAGTGAACTTTATTCTGAAGATTTCACAGCTATTTCAGTAGTAAGATGTGAACACAAGGTACTCTGTTTTCAGCAGAGTGTTCTATGTCAGAATGCTGACATTTCTTTAAATGGTAAGAAGGTGAAAAAAGGATGTATTCTTCACATTGGTTAAGCATTCCTGTGCTTTTCAAGATAAAACTCTCACTAAAAATCACAAATAAGGTCTTTCTTTTCATATCCTTAAAAGCAGAAATTTCATTTAAACAGCACTTTTGCTGGCAGGTGGTAAGAGAAGAAAAGCATGCAAACACAGACATACATAGGGTTTCCAGCCTGTGATCCAGCACGGGAAACTGTGTGCTTTTAAGGGTCTAATTAGGCCCAACAGAAAAGTATGAGATGACACCAACATTTAGTCACTTTTCTGATGATACTAGGCTACTTCAAAACTGGGACTACTTCATAGTGGGACTGGACTAGACTAGGCTAGTCTCCGTATGGAGGCAAGGGCTTATTTCCTCACAGTATCTAATGGGGGCCTACAAGAAAGCTGCAGAGGGACTTTTTACATGTAATGACAGGATATGAGGGAATGGCTTTAAACTGAAAAAGGATAGATTGATATTAGTTTGGTCTAGTTGAAGGTGTCCCTGCCCATTACTCAGGGGTTAGAATCAGATGCTGCTTCCAATCCAAACCACTGTCTGATTCTATGAAATGACATGAATTCTGATTTTGCAGAATAAATATCGAAGCAAAAATAAGAAGTTTTAACTACATGTTAAAAACCTGTCAATGTGTAAATGGCTGGCATTATCATTCTTGCTAGAGACTAGCTGCACCAAAAGATCATAACTAATATTAAACAAAAGGCCATTCCAACAAATTAAAAACAATGAAATTAAAATTAGCAACTAAAGTCACAAAATAAACTAGTTAACATACAGAACAAAACTCTACAACCTTCTGTTTACTAACAACTGAAGGCAAGAAAGAACAAAGAACAACAGACTAATCAGCACAGCTACAATGTGAGCATACAAACCATTAAGTTAAATACTGCCCTAACACTAAGCAACCTTCCACCTGACATTTCTACACTTACAAGATTAGGAAAAATAGTATCTATCCATTAGGGTTTTTTCAGTTCATTTTTAAAACTCAGGAAGAAAAACAGCACTAAAATTCACATCAATCTATTTCCACTTGGTTTTGCTTCATAAAACTGAATTAATCATGTAACTACCTAGTGCAATGCAAAGATCCATGAAATAAAATACTAAATGGGAAACAAAATTACCTTAAAAGCAAAGAAGGCAAGCATAAAAGGCAGCTAATTGTTCCTAGATTACTACATTATAATCTCTTCAGCAAAAGAGATTGTTCTGACAAAGCAAAGGAAGACTAATCACAAGTTCTGCCTGCTGCTTTCAATACCAGTGAAGATCAGATACTTAAAACATTTAGCTGTGTTTTTTGGCAGAGCACTTGTAATCTGTATGGATGCAGGCCTCAATAAGCATAAAAACTGGTCAAGGGCACAGAAGCTTCAGAACCAAGAAACTGATGAGCTTAACAGAGATATGCTGTGGCTGTACAGCTGCAGGTGAAGCTTTCAGGCACACATGGGCACATCTGCTGCATCCAAGTTCCAGTCTGTGCAGATGGTGCCACTTCACAAAGCAGTGCATATCTTCTCCATCTCCTGGTACTCGCTTTTAAGTCAGGTTGTAACAAGAAGGCTGAACCTCTGTTGTTCTTTGTCCTCTCTCACGTAACTAACTATAAGCTGCTGCATCTGCCTGACCTGAATCTGCAACAGAGGTTATGACACTTGCAACTGAGGTGGCCTGAGAGACAAAAGATGGCCCTCATTTACTCTCCTGTTCCTAGCAACCTATAATGTGTGCTTTAGTTTCCAGATTTTATCATTTATTAGGACTAACAAGAGACCAAAATCAGAATAAAGCTAAAGGTAGCTACAGAAAATAAAAGATTAACTTTTTTAAATCACAACTACAAATACTTAAATCTTACACTGTATTTTGGATTCAGTTAGAGAGAAGTCTGTCTGCAGACAAAGGAAGTTACTCCATAATTCAGAAAAGTAATGATAAGTAATGATAAGGAAGGAGAGAGCCTACCTAATGAAATGATAGACTCCAACATGAAAAGTGCTTAAGTGGGATGAGGAAAATGCATTACAAAGAAGAGACATTTTAGTTTTTCCAGAATGTCTGCTTCTTATGTCGGTTGAAGAGTTTTGGAAAGGCAGTCAAAGATGCAACAGCAGAAGAGGTATTCTCACATCGCCGATGGTATCCGCAACACAAGTTTGTGAAGGCAGAGAATGAATATGACAGAAACAGACATGCCCTATAGTAGATGCAAACAAAGAATTAACAATTCAGCTTGATTAAAACACAGTTTAAGAATGCACAAGCCCAGTGGTGGAACTCTCAGCAGCACAGTGATTGTTAAATGCTAGCAATGTTAAATACTGAAGGATCTAAGACCTTACAGAACAGTAAGTATAAGTCATGTTAACTCATGTTTTGCCATTTCATTGAACTGTTAAATTCAGTAAGGATTCAAAATAAAAGACAGTACAAAGAATGAAAACTACACATCTCAGGACTGCTAAATAATATTGGCAAATTATAAATACAGGGAGTTTGTCCTTCAGACACTGGAAAATAAGTATTAAAGTAACTGATTCTCACTAGCAGAATTTCATGCTTGGAGTATTTCCTCTTTCTTCCCCACTCCTTAGCCCAGTAACCAAATCCACTTAGATGACACAAGAAAAGAAAAACACAGTTGTATGGAGACTGATGCCTTTTTCTGGTCTTAGGAAATAAAGGCTCAGACACGGTGAAGGGGTTGGGGGTTGTTTACCTCGGTATTTTAATAGGATCCTGTTCGATGGCTTCTGCCGTCCAGGTAGAACACGCCGCAAAAGCCCCTTCCCCCAAGCGAGTGTACAATTAAAGACTTTACACATCAGCATATCTATCAGGAGGGCCCAATAAGGGACCTGGGTGGGCTAACTTCTAGTTTACAAAATCTGTCCTGCTAGGAGACCTTGAGGGCTCACGAAAACAGAGTGTTTGGTCTTCTAACTCTATGTAGTTTCAGGGGTGTTTAGTCTACCAGCCTGCTAAACACCATGAAACCAGGCTAAACTATCACCTAAAGCATCACAAGTATGCATGCTAATATTTGTGGATATAGGGAACAGTGGAAGAAATATTCAGAAGAAAAGCGGAAAAATCCTTCAGGCATCAAGACAGAGGGTGAGCCACAAAAACTAGATTTACTTACAATAGTGCAGAAGTTAAACAAACATTTGACAGTTGCACATATTGTGTCAAAGGTCATGGTCAAGAGTCCCCTAAACATAAACCCTTATTCAACCGAGTTCAAAACATCTGAGAGAAATGATTTCCTCATGATAAATCTTGGGACATAGCATATGCTGTCTGACAATCCTCTGTCAATCCACCACAGTCCATGCAAATGTGTATTCCTCAGTAGCTTGAAAAGGTCTGTGGCTAATTGATCCTATTTGGATATGACAATACACCCACCCATAAAAAGCTAAAAACCAGTATGAGGTCAAACAATTACATTTTCAAGATAGTAAATTCTAGTAAACATCTACGTATGACTTTCTGTAATTCAAACAAACGACGTAAAAGTAGTGAGTTTTCCTTTGACTAATATTTAGTAAGTTCCACAAGCCATGCACTAAGCTTTTGTATTCAGCCACAGAACACTAACTAGCAACTGAGAAGAGGCATACTAAGTCTCAACAATAAGACAGATGCAAGACTTATTTTGGGCAGTCACCACGATCTAAACAAACAGTTTTAGAGAAGAGCATGAGAACTGAACAGAATCTTTTCAGACAGCAAGTACTCACTGCCAGTACTTCAGAGGCTGCTAAACGAGTTCTGCAGATGTGGTTGGATGTACAGTTACTGTTTTATTCCTTGCCCGCTACACTTACTATGGAGGCAAAGGAAATCAAAGTAAAAAGCTACACACATCTGTAAGGTAAGAGCAATAAAAATAAGGTGTAGGTACACCACAAATCATTCCATATTAAAAAGACCATTTTAGACAGTCCTAATCCACCACTAGAAAAGGGGAAAATGGCACAAGATGAAATTCAAAAAAGTAATTAATCTTCCAGGAGACTTTAAGGAAGAAACCACTTGCAAGAGCAGGAAGAGAAAACTGTTTCAAACATAACTAAGTGATGGAGGCACACCCAGAAAGTCTTATGGAGTCAAGAGACTAAGAAAGTGAAGTGTAGGAGTACTTCAGATGCATGTAGTGTACAATAAAAACATAGTAAGTTCTAATACACACCAATGGGAAAGCAGGGCTTGTAACTTTGTCAAAACTGCTTTTCATCATGCAATAGTTTGTTCTCCTCGTATACCTTCCTGTCTTGTGTCCATGTGGTTTCCCCCGGGAGAAAAGTTTGATGCCACTGTCCAAGTTACTTCTATAGAAAGCTTAAAGATAAACCAAAGTCGCGCAGCTTTTGCAACCTTTAAAAAATAGAGGGCCTGGCCTTTCTAAAGCCATATATAGAAGTTTAAACAGACTAAAGTGTAAGAGCAAACAGCCAAAACACACTTGAAGCAGATACGCAGGTGCAGTATCTACAAATCTAACGTACCTGATCATTATAAATACTTTAGAGCAGTACTATGCACAAGTAACACACAAATTCTGAAAAAACCTACATACGAAGAAACAGACTTCACAAGCTGTAACACAATATCCCAATTAAAGGGACACAAAGCCTATAGCGAGAAAGAGTACAGTATTCTTTCAGAGGCTCTAGTTCAGACATGGTATTCAGTAGTGACTTATCTGCTCTTATTAGAGCTAAGAAAACCTATTAACACTACACAGAATTGTATTATGAGCTAAAAATGTATAAATTGCACAGATTGATTAATATTGATCATAAGAAGTATTAGAAATATTTGAAATGGGACTGACAACCTGATTAGAAAAAAATAATCACACAATATGAATCTGAAAACATACACCTCTAAACATGGGTATTCATCCATGCAATGCAGGGCAAAGGAGACAGTAGTTCCTCCCACATTGTCTTGAAGGCATAGGATTCCACCTGAAAACTAAACTGAAGAGCTTATTTCCCTGTAGGTTTTTTCCCCTCCTCACATCCATTCCCTTGATTTATACCTTTCACCACTCCATCTTTTTAATTCCACTCTTATTCATGAAGGTCCTATCTAATAATTCAATTCTCCATGCTGTTCCAGCCCCCACCTGCTCATTTCTCACAAGTTTTCAATACTTAAAATACAGCAGGGCATAAGTAGTGCTTATGGACAGACTTTCATTGCAACATTCTCAATTCTAGCATTTGACTGTTGAAATAACTTTTGTATTAATACCACACATAAAATCTAAGGGGGCAGCTATCAGCTATTACAGCTCAAATGTGGAAAAATATGCTGAATTTACCATTTCTGGAGTAAACTCCTGTGCCTTCATTTAGAACTCTTACCAGCACAATTTTTAAATTTTTTTTACTCACTTGGCCACAGACTGGATAACTTTAGAAGATGTATCCTTAATATTAGTGAAAAATCGCTCTGTTCCACCCCTCAGAATATCAAAGAACCCTCCATAAGTCTGGTCACATTCCGCAACGGTCAGGCCTAGAGTAGTCGAATAAAAATAATTGTACTTTATTATGAAGCCCATTCCACGATATGACTTAAAGTATGTTGCCTATAAAGCTGGAAGGAAGTGAATTTACATAGAGGGTACACCTTGCTGTAAGGCTCACAGTTCTAAAGTTCTCCTTAACTAAAACCTACGCAAAAAGATAGTACTTCCAGCAGTCAGGAGGTACTAGTGACACATTTTACACAAATGCTTAATTTGCTGTCTGTATGAGAAAACAAGGTAAAAAATTCTGTTAGTAAGGCACATGTTTCATAGTGGCAATGCAGCAAAACATTGCCTTTCTTTAGCATCAGTTTCTTGAAGTGCAGCTAATCATTATCAGATCTACTTAATCATCCCTAGTAGACACATTTTAATGCAGGGCTTCAGAAGCAGCTGGCATAGTTAAGCTTAAGTACAACATCCCAGATAGCACAACATCACAGCACAATATCCCTATTAATATGATTGTATACAACAAACAGTAGGCATTCTTGAAGAAAAAAGATGACCGAACAGACTTTTGATTATAATTGCATTAGGATGCCAGATTCTTCCACAGAATCTGATATACACATATTAGTGCAATAAATGTTACCCAATTTTAACATTTCCCCTGGAAAATTAATATCCCTTGTCTCACTGACATTTCATCATAATTAATATCAAGCAAAAAATATCAAGCTAGAAGGAAAACTGAATACAATATGAAATAGTCCCTTGATATCATCTACATTAGTTGAAGTGCTCCATACTCAGATATAATAGGTAATGGATGCAGAAAGAATAGTAAAAAACTAGATATAAATAAGCCTATCAAGCTTATTTTCTTCACTTTATATCCAGTATTTTCAACTGAATGTACTCTGGAATATCCGTTTCTACAGACTAAGTATATCAGCTTTTAACTGTGTCATTTTTGAGACATATTCTGGTTGATTTCATTTAGTTCTGCTACTGCAACTTCTGTTTTTCTCAGATGGAACCCCAACTCCTCCTCACCACCACTGCTGCCCTATAGTGCAGCCCTCTCCTGGAGTCCAACCTGGACAATGTTCCCATGATTACCTGGGCTCAAGGCAGTACCAGTTATAGCCGTTTCTGAAAGTGCTGACTGAATAGTCACTAGATTGAATTTACAGTGCTACCTATTCCCTTTGAGGCTGTCACACATGGATCTTTTGGAAGTGAAAAAGTAAACAGGTTTAGACTACTATAACTGTCAGATGCACTTCAAAATATCATGGGGGGCTCAAAAGTCTTTTTGGGCAGGAGAGAAAAGGAGAGATAGGAGGACCTAGATTCTTACAGAAGTATTTCTTCCTCATACAGGCTTTTTGCAGTCTAAAATAAACACATATGAGGTGAGCAACTTCCAAGCATTACTGAACTACTATGGTCCGTAGCAAGAATCCCTACAATTGCTTCTGCATTTCTTTATTAAGCTCTCTCATCTGCCAGACATGAAACCCATTTTAGCACAAAGTGACACTAACACACCACAAACTGCTGCTGTCTTTTTATGTCGTAACACATCTGATGTTAAATAGTTCCTCTCAAAAAGCAAAGGCTACTCTTGCTCTTTTTACCTCAGAGATTCAGTGTTGAACACAAACTCAGGCTATGTCCTGATTTCAGTATCTTCTGATACAAGGTAACAATGGTTCGATTAAAATACAGAAGCCAAGGATTTTTAAGTTTAAATTCAAACTCCTATTAAATGCCCCTCTTTAGACAATGCGCTTTCAAATATCATTGCCTCATTGAATCAAAAAACTTTGGAGTTTAAAATAAGCTATTTTCACCTGTTTGTCATAATCTGAAGACTCCTCCTCTACAGCTCTTATTCTTTAGACCATTATTCCTTCTCATAGCCACATTTTCATCAGGTTTCAGTTCACTTATGTCAACACTCCTGCCTCTACCAGTCAATAGTGCACTTTAAATCATTTTCCATAGGAAATATAGTTTTTATTTTGCACAGCAATGAACTTGAGAAATTCTTATTTGCATGTATCAACATAAAATCAAACCTTCCCAAAAAATAATACAAAGCTAGAAGCAGTGATATAAGTACCAAATAGCTAGTAGTAGTGCAAAATATCTAAAACCCTCAAATTACCTTTTTTCCCCATAGAAGATATGCAATTATCTTCACATTAAAATGTCATCTCTTTTTGAACATACCTGCATTGTACAAATTGTTGAGCTGCCCTGCAGGCTTGGAGGTCTGTGAAACAGAGGTCACAGATGTCCGAGGCTGAGCATTGTTTCCATAGCCTCCATTTTGTTCCAGGAGCTGAGGAGAATAATACTCCAGATGAGTATTTTCTTGTTAATTTAGCCATCTATTAATTGCTTGGTAAATTACTGCTACTTGGTGAGAACAAGCAAACTGAACCTCAGGACAAAGACTGAAAGCTAAGGTATATTAATTGACTCACCTGCAGTATTGTGCAAATTAAGCATTAAACAGGAGATGCCTAAGTGAGTTTCAAGTTAGTGTAGGCAGAGCCTTTGTATACAAAATTTCTCTGTGCAAGTTAATTATGATAAAACACAGCATGTCAAACAGAGTGCCACCTTACTAAAGAATAAACCAAGAAGATGAAAAGATTTTTAAAAAGCAATAAGAAATACTAAATTTCCTTTAAGTTCTCTGCGCTCCAAAGGGCATATTTTCAAAGATCCTACAAGTGATACTGATCAATTCAACTGAACTTCAAAAGAAATAAGTGCAAATTTTTCAAAATACTAAGGAACAGGGAACCTGCTCTGAAATCTGTTACTAAACACATGTACATTGCAGAGGACAGAAAGGAGGCCTAACCAATAAAACTCCTTATGAGATAATTTTACCTCTGTGATGGGGGATTTAGGATTGACATTCCTAGCTGCTGCAATCTCCTGCAGTTGGTTCACAAGTTCAGTGATTGACAACCTCTCCTCTGGGTTCACTTTCAAAGTGGAGCCTAAAAAAAAGGAGATTCAGACAATGTAATAAACCCTTCAGAGCTTTTCTCCCAGCTGATAATAATTTCTTCAATAGATTCCAGTACAAAAAGCAAACACATGAACAGAACGGAGAAACTGATAAATCAATATCTGAATACAATTCCAATCTGAATATAATTACCAGTGAGGAAAAAAAAACACTACATAGGGTCAATAATATTTCAAAGAAAACACCTTCGGATCAGTTAATAAAGAACATCAGAGGTAACTCTGTGTCTAATACTGCTGGAGTAAGATACATTTCCAGAACAGTAATTATTATGTCCACAAAGACACTGAGTTAAATAACACTGTAAACTTACGAATGAGATCATGAAACACAGAATAGCGGGTGTCATTTTGTGGGATGACATATTTCCCATTGACTATGCGAAGTTTAGCTCCATCTTCAAACGGGTGTTGCCTAAAGCACAGCAAGTACAGGATACAGCCCAGAGCCTACAGAGATAAACAGAAATACTGCATAGAATCATGGAGTCATGTAGGCTGGAAAAGACTTTTATGATCCTCAACTTCAACCATTAATTCACCACTGTCAAGTCCACCACTAAACCATGTCCCTCAGTACCACATCTACACATGTTTTAAATACCTCCAGGGATGCTAACTCAACCACTGCCCTGGACAATCTCTTCCAATGTCCAATAACCCTGACAGTGGAGAAATATTTTCTAACATCCAACCTAAACATCCCCTTGTGCAACTTGAGGCCATTTCCTCTTGTCCTATCACTTGTTACTTGGGAAAAGTATTCCTGTCTATTTTTAAAAAACATTTAGAAATCATTACAAGAAATCCATTTTATGAATTTCACAGTATACAAAAACGAGTAGTCTTGCCATACTGAACATGTGCAAGAACAGGATTATTTTTTCAAAAGAAGCTCAGAAGTTTTATTTCATATCTTCATCCTGTGCTGCAAGGATATATTTTATTTGCAAGGACAGAATTTGGCCTAACTTAGATACACTGTTATGCAACACAACAACTAAGTGATCACGTAAGTTAAATTGCTTAAATGACACTAGGGAGACACACAACAATCTCTCTAAAACGCATCTTCTGGTAAAGGTTTGAAGAAAATAAGCCCGAAATAACAGTCCCTTTATTCCCTACAATCAGATGGCTATTCAGCTCTGGGAACAAATAACATTTAAGATCATTTTCAGACAAGTTCATTCAAGCCCCAAAAATCACAAAACCTAGACTACCACATCCTGGGAACTTCAAAGTTCCTTCTTGTGTCAAACTTGACATTTTTGCAATCTGAGAAGAGAACAACTAACAAAGACAGAGGTCAGTTTTGAGTTCTAATCTCTGAATAATCCAGGTGTTACGGATTAGCTAGGATAACTGAATGGGTTACTGAAGTAAATGTAGCTTGATACATATTTTTTCAAATAAATTAAGATAAGAAATACGCTGGCAGAGTTATACTATTGTAACAGAAACATATTCCATTTCCCTATCAAAGTTTGATAATGAAGCACCCAATGCCTTCACATAATTGTTGGCACAGTGAGCTGGAAAGTTCCCCCGCAAAGTTTCTTCTGAACCCCAGTACGTGTGGTTGCTTAAGCATATGGGTTTTTATAGCCCTTGCAAATGAAGCAAGCCATTGAAGATGTTACTTAAGAAAACTGCCCACTGCCTCCAGTCCTCTGTGTGCTCCAACTACCCTTGGTTGTCAATTTATCCCAAGAGCACCTTCTAAGGTCTAAATGTTACTGAAGTCTCTGAGGTCTTGGGATTCAGTTACTCCAAAACACTTAGTGAGTCCCTCAGTCCAGGACCAGAAATAAAGTACACATGTTAATTCTGTATATTCTTGCACACTTTTGTCAGGCTGTGGAAAAAAACTCTCTGTAATGTATACATGGAAGCATCACACAGTCCACATTAACTAATCCAGCAGGGCAGTACAGAAAATACCATCTACTTTTCCACAAAATGCTTGCTTACAAAGCAGATCAACATTTAGTTAGAGGAACAAAAACTACTTCCTGTGCAGTCCAAGACACTCTCCATATCAGGACAGAGCACCCACAGCCACACAGGAAAGAAAAGCACCAAGGCAATCAGTTGAACACCCAGGAAATGAAGAGGCCACTCAGATTTGATTTTTGCTTCAATTGCTGGAGAATGTTTTTAATTCCTTCTGTTATACCTGTAATTTAGGATTGTACCTGTGATAAATTTTGGCTGTTTTAAACACCGTCATTCAATTTGGCTAGAAGGCAATTTCAGTCACAGCAAGACAACTCCTCAAAGCCAACACCATCCACACAGCCTCAGCACTGCTACACTTAACAGGAGAGTCCATTTCCAATATGTTGTCCCAAAGGGGCACAGTCCCTCTACAGAAGTTGCCCAGATTCATCTGAGCACTCACATGCCAGAAGGTAAAAAAAGCAGAACCACAAAATGACCAAAAATAACTAGGAGTAACTTTCTGACCTGCTACTGGGTCTTTACCAGCAATTAATTTAAACCTTCCTTAAGGGGACAGTGGGGTTTTTGGAGGGTTGAGATAGTGTTTGGGGACTGAGGAGATAAGGAAGGGGTGGTATTGTTTGGAACAAATGAAAATATTATTATTTTTCTTCTGACTAGCTACAGGCAACAAGAAGCACACTTAAAAGTTCTACAGTACAGCTGCAGGATGACACAGATATTACACCGAAGTACTTTCCAAGTCAAATTAAACTACATGAAGCCTAAACAGATTGTTCAGCTCACATTGAATTAAAATCTGCAGGATGTCTTACAAGGACCATTAAGATTTTTTTATTAGATATTGGTAAGGAGAACCCAACTTTGAAGTTTTGCTCCTTAACTAACACTTCCAAAGTTAACTCCTTTGCTTTTTCAAAAATCTTTGAGAGTGAGAGGGTATGAACGGCCTTTCAAGTAAAAGATAATCTCAATTAAAAAAAAAAAAAAAAAAAAAAAAATCACTTGACAAGGAAAAGCCTGTCACTCAATTGAATTTCAGCTGAGGAATTCACATTGATTTTGAAAACAAGTAACTGAAAAATGTAGCTATTTGGATTTAATGTGTATTTTCTGATCTTCAGACTTAGGTAGGAAATGTACAGAAAGCAGTCAGTCAAGTCTAAGAACCTCTGGTCTTATAATCGATACCAAAATTCCCATTTTGGAGTCAATGTGGCTGATAACTAATCTTTCATCTGTGCTGCTGTTCTAAGACAGACATTACTTCTTTTGTTTTTAAGCTCACATAGTGACAAGCACACAGACTCAAGAGTGTTAATCACTCTACCTGCTTTCTTTGGAAAACTGCTTTGTTTATCCTAACCACAAACTACAAATCATTTATGCTTCCAGAGACAGGGTCCTACTCTACTGCCAAATACTTTGCATATTTTTATTGAACCCAAAGCATAAAGGAAAAAAACCAGAACAATATGTTCCAACCCAGGTATGGCGAATTAAATAGATCTTCCCAATATACAGAAGGAGACAATCACCATGTTAACACTAACATATACAGAGTTATTTTAAACAAAAAAAAATAGACAGCAATTGCCCTTTAGAGGCTGGCTTTTATTAAACACATTTCTAGTTTTGTGTTTAACTGGATGTAATCCTGGGTCAGATTGACAGTATTTCATGCATGTGAAGAGACCAAGTGGTCAGAAAAATGTGTTTTACTTGGTGTTTCTTCACATACCACAAGAACATCAACAGCTGTAGAAACTGAGCAAGAGTTTCCACAATATCTTGCAACTAATTTAATAAAATGAATGAAGTCCCATATAAAAACTCTTAAAGCACCAGCATTACATTTTCTCAATTTGTCTTTTGACATACTGTTCATACAGGTAAGAACTGAACAGCTTGACACCTGCCTGTAGAAAACATCCTATAAACTAAGTCCCTAAGCACTACTACTGGGAAGTACATCAGTAATGCAGTATTATGCAGCTGGAAAAGGTACAGCTGAGGATTTAATATTTACCTTTAATTCCCACTACAGATTTTGTAGTAAATGTGAACAGCTTATCATCCTTTCTAGACAAAGCATGAATGATCTCTGCATTATTCTCATCCTTGCTAGCTGCCAATATTTTAGCTATGTGCCATACCTCGACATACCCATTTTGAACTCGGCAATAGGGTGTCTCAGGGTTATATGCATGGCAGAGCATGAAAGGCAAGAATTTGAATCTAAGGACTCTAAGTATTCTGGATTTATGGTGGCAAGCTCCAACTAGGCAACAGTTCTACTGAATGTTAGAGAAGTTCAGCGTTGCCTCTCAAATGGAAATCAAGCTTGATCTGGGAGAAAACCTTGAACATCTCATTCTTTTAACATTTAGATACTGAGTCTGTACTATTTAAGCTTATTTTGATCTAAGACAGCATCCTACTTTTATTTAAGTGCTTTAGTTATTTAATCAACAAACTAACATGAAGCCTGCAGAATCAGTTTCACTGTAACATGAGCAACTATGATGCAGCAAGAAAAAAGAACTTCTTACCCAAATGTCCTGCTTTTCACCAATTGGAAAATTTGAATACAAATCTATCATTTCTGGTGTCCTGTACATTGGTGTTGTATTCCTTGTGATCTGGAGAAGACAGAATTTATTGAAACAATCTTAACAATGAGCTCCAAGAGTATTCAACCAAGGAAACAGCTCTCCATGTAGAATGCACAGTACTCTCATTTTTAAAATTCATTTCAGAAACACTAGTCAAGGAAAAAGCTATCAATTGAATCCTGCAATAGTCGCAACAGCTTTGACATAAGGTCAGATGAAGACAGTGGTACTCAAATAACATCGTGATAGTCAAGAGTCCTCCCAAAAAGAAAAGGACAAAGGAACTGTTCTACATGAGGCAAAAATGGATAGGAACACTAATACCAAATATCAACAATGAGCCAATAAGTGAATTCATTCTCCAGTGCATCTCTCCCACTTCCTGAGCGCTTTTAATGGCAGTGTAGATACATCCAAAGAGAAACTCTGGTCATAAGAATACCTGAAAAGACCTTTTCTACCACCTCTTTGCACAGACTATACAAGACAGTGGTACAACATCATCATTTCACCAGTGGAGCACTTTCCAAGAATACCAGATTGCAAAACAGGGACATTTACAGAGACTTGTGACGTCAGAAGTTGCACACATGAACTTACGTGTATTTCTCCTGTTAATGTACTACATTAGATTTATCAGTAGTACTCTCAACTCTAAACTAAGAACAAATGCACTTTGCAAAAGTACTCTGAATGCTAGATTTGGTAACTGTAGTACAAGGCACTGCAATACTGCCCATTCCTATTCTGCTAAGTAGACCTGACTCTCATTTACATCTCATTCAACTGAGAAAAACAGATCAGAAGGAAGATGGGAATCAGTCTGGCACAACCAATTTCTTGCAAAGAGTACAATTAGAAGAAGCACTTTTATTTTCACAGTAGATTGCAGAATGTACACTGACCATGTTGAAGCAGTGTTTCTATACGTAGCTACAGAACACAAGCAATGATTGTAACTGCCGACAGCTTTTGAACTCTGGCAAAACAAGTACAAAACCAAAACCTTATAACTTGCACTCTAATTGAAACAATCGTTGATTGTCTTAGAAATCTCTAATAATTAATACCAGATTAATAGTAACAAATTAATCCACTGTTGATACTAAAATTTAATCACATTAAAGCAGTCTCACCTCTTCTTCAACCAGTGCTCTCTTCTGTGCAGACCAGTCGTAGTCAGGATAGTAAGCTATAGTTGTAGCACTACCAAAGTCACAAAGTTTAATTGTCCCCTGATTACTAATAAGCAAGTTTTCCACCTTCAAAAAGATGTAGAATAATAGATTAAAAAATGCTTTTTTTTTGCCCTGTACACTAACACACATACTTTTACACACCATCTTACTTGTGTGTACATATAAAAACTAATCACTTTGCCCAAAAATGTTTACAGAACAAAGATTTCAGACATTACTGTAGTTTTATATGGTAGCAACATAGCCAAGTTTTAAATGGTAGCACCAAGCACACCATGAGCACCCAACATTCAGGAGAGCAAGAAATAAACCAAATAAACCCCAGGGGGAAAATCCACTTTTCATTAGAGCCTAAGAAAAGGCCAGTTTTTCAGATGAGAACTTGCAGAAGCAGTGTCTTAGAATCCAAACGTTTTCAGGCATAAAACTGAACACTTTCAGCTTAACTGCGGTGGGATGAAGGTTAGGACAGCTACAGACAAGTACTAATAGAATAGCAGGCTGCTAGGAAACACCCATAAAGAGGCATCTGTGACCTTGTGCAGAGACAGAAAACAGCTATTTGAGGACAATGTACTGCCTGAATAGCTCATCATCTATTATCCCTGTGTTTTCCTACTTCATAAATTAAAGCCTTCCTATATTGTTAATTGAAGTGTGTAAGAAATTTCAGGAAAGAGTAAAAGTATAGGGCAGATGTGCTTGGAGTCATAATCACAAAAGGGATGAAAAATAAAACCTGTTCCTCTGTATAAAGTCAGGAAAAGGTGTCAAAGTTAATTGACTCAAAACTTTGACTTACCATTTTCTATGCTGCTGACCTTAGTTTAGCCTGCTAAAAAGGGTAGCACAGTTAAATGGTCCCTAATTGGCTCCTGACTGTAATAAGGCCTCTGCCTCCTGCAGCACAACAAACATTTAATCTTGCTTTGCAGCCTCTGCAACATGAGACCAACACAAAACCAAATTCCTGTCTTTTCCCATGTTTTCTCTGTCAGGAATGTACATTCCTTGAGAAGAAAAATCAGTTCTTGAATTACAGCTTTAGCTCAATGTCTATGCAGCTGACTATGAAAGAAATAGTATATTTACTTGTAAATAGTTTTTTTCACTTCTTTTTTTCCAGAAGAGTGATACACCTTTTCTACAAAAGCTAGGGGAAATTTCAGTGAAGAATGGTTGACATGTCTTTGGCATGACCTCATGACCGAAAAGCCTGTTCAATGGTACCAAGTGGAAAAAAAAGAAAAGGAGTGCCCTGTCACCAAAGCTAGGTTTATATTTATGGGCTGTACTAACAGCTAACATCAAAGCTTTCATCAAGAGTGTTGAAAACAGTTAACACATTTACTTCTGAAAGAGTGGTCTTATTCTCCCTTCCCCAAAGTAACTGAGTACATGCTTACTTAAAGAGGAATGAATTTTCCTATTTTTATATTCAAATAAAATCACATCAGGCTAGATACAGACATGTGTGAAATTCAGACTTTATTCCAAAAGTCTACTCTGTCTCCTCTGTCTTATTTGTTTATGCTAATGAAAATTCAAATATATCCATAGTACAGCAGAATCTCACTGATGATTACGGCTTCTTCATCTAAGGTATATTGAACAGGTCAAGGTGAATCCCTTTCTTCAAAATACAAAATTCAAACTTAATTAAGTTCTTTCAAATCTCCAAAGCTCTTAAGAGTAGAACACTTTCTACAGCATAACCCTAGAGATTCCAGATAAAGGCTAATCAAACAAACAAGGAAAAAACCCTAAGAAACAAAATCTGACATGAACTATGCCTACCAAATTTTAAAATCCAAATTAAAAACAAGCACTGAAGTACAATGCAGACTACCAGTTCTAAAACTAACAGCTTACTACGCAGTCTCAAGGGCAATGTAATCCTTCACAGATAATTCAACTTTCTTCTTCAAAGGGTTACCTCTTCTATTAAGACACCTACTTACCCTGGAACTGCAGCTCACTAGTTGTAACTGGCTATATTATCAAAATACAAAATAGTCAGGCTAACTCAATCAGCAAAACATGATACTCTACTTTTCAGACAGCTTGTTTCAGATAGCATACAAGCAGTTCCTAACTGCAAGCACAAGGAAAAGATGTTGTTTGAAGACATGCAAGTATTTCAGTGATGACCTTCACCAACACTCAGCAGCTGTGGCAAGGCAATAGATCTAAGCACTATGCTCAAGAGTCATTTTTAAAGCTGATCCAGCCCAACAGGCTCCTTTGCTGTTCAGGAGCTCAGCCTTTAAATATTGTAGCATACCTTTAAGTCTCTATGAATAATCGGAGGCTTCTGCTTATGCATATGCTGCACTGCTCTGCAGGTCTGATAAAAGATCTTCAAAACTGTGTCACAAGAGATAGGTCCTTTGGATTCTACTTTCTTTAAGAATTCCACCAGCTGTCCTGCAGAAAATGAGAGAAATTCACATAAGCACATTGAGAACACTGCAAATCCTGAAACCTTGACACAAATAGACCCTTGTCAAGAAAGATTTACAGTCATGAGTTGCACTAAATAGACTTTCTGAAAATGGCAAGTCTACACGGACTACAGTGACAGAAGAAAGAGTGCTCTAAGGAACTTCTCCTAATCTTCCTTTCTCCGACTAGTCTCAAACACAAAAAACTTAATGATTACCTCATATTTAAGACAAGGTTAAACTGTAGTCTAAAAAGCCATGATCTTTATCCTACAAAAGATAAGGCTGAACTCTAGCTCCACTGAACCATGCTATCTTCTACAGTCATTCAAAGCTTGTAAGTTAACAAGCAACCTGTGCAAAACTGCTGCCAGAAGCAATGTGCACTGCTGGGAAAAGAAATAAAGTTTACCTTTACACAGCTCTGTAAGCAGAAGAAACTCTCCCTGCCCGGTGTCTGATTCTTCTTTTCCTATAGATGCTGCAGAGCAAAACTGGACAATGTTGGGATGACCTGAAAGTTTTTTCTGAAGATAACAGATTCAAGGAAGATGACTCCCAACCTCATTGATCCTATTGCATCCAGTAGCTCATTTGAAATGTTAGCTTAAGACCACCGAAAGCATAACAGCTGCAATCAATACCCTAAGCAAAACAGGAAAATCCATGCCTCAACTGTAAGAGATCTGAGAAAGCAAGGTAATGTAATAAAAAGTGAAAATAAAATATTAGAAAATTATTATAAAAAGTCCTTGTAATTACAGCTTGGAAGAAACTGGATTCAATAACAGGCCTAGTCCTTTTTGTCTTTTGACAACGACTGCAAGAGCCCAGCATGAGTAGCAGGGACATCTTTTAATTATCAGCTGTTTCTCTAGATGGCTGATCAAGAAAGGGCTATTGTATCCTCACCTATCTTTCCCAAGGAAGTATTAAGTATGCCATGCTTCAATTTTAACTTATTAATAAAGTTCAAAACAATTAGAGGTCTAAAAGGGCAAGGAACTTACCGTCCCATAATCAATAATAATTTTTCATGCTAAAACCTTTATAATGTTTCACTTCCAGTTCAAAAATCTGAGGTGTCATTTTTGAGGTATGTAAAGGGGAGTACAGGTTAAATGATCTCAGCTCCTGCCAGTGGAATTTATGTTGCATTATGCCTGTCTGTGTACACACTGAGACTTGTGCCTATGAGACAAACACAACCTATTTACAGGATGCATTCACCAAGTCTGAAGAGAGAAAAGCAAAGACATTTAAGTATAACAAACCTATTAAGAAAGAGCAAGTTGGATCCACACAAGTTACATTAATCTGATCTTACACATCTCTCCACAATCTTTTATTCAGAGTTGCAGGAATTAATTGCATTTCACAGTTTTATCTCAAAGTTAGCAATAATTAACCCTTCTTCATGTTGCACACATGCTTTAATGACTCCAAGCTGTGAAAAACATCCAAAGAACACTGAGTTCTTTACTCTTGACAAGATTAATGTCGGACTAGATAGAAAATATATAGTGCTATGGTACTCTGTTCCTGGAAATGTTCTTCCAGTAAGTGGTGTTTAGGCTAAGATTTTGCCAAACATATCAGCAATCATAAAAAGAAATGTTTGAGTATCTTAAATTAGGATCAGTAAGTTTGCCTGTTGATTCAAAATGAAGTTGAATACTCAGAGGGGAACCCATCAGCACACCACAGCTATTCACTGACTCTTGAAACAAACTGAGGATCCAAGAGGAGCCAGGCCAGGGAGAAAATATTGAATTTACTAAAATAAAGGATTGAAAACACTCTGGGATTACATTATATACCCTACTGTCCGACATCACTGAAGACAAGAAGAACAGCAAGGACATTGAAAAACATCTGCTTCTTTTTTCTGATGCATGTAGTCTACTGAAATTTCTTCCTTAATATCGAGCCTTACTTCTTAAAGTCAGACGTATCTAAAGCAGAAATTAATAAACATTGAGAGTAAAAGCAAAGAGCAATAAATCCAGAGTACATGAGGGAATTCTATTTAAGATCTAAGTATCACCTGAAGTCAAAGGTCTCTTGACTACATTCACAGGGCTGCAAAACAGCCAAAGTAAGAATTTCACTTTTCGCTAAAAGTACATGGCAAAGTCTATCCTAGCTACAAAAATTATCTGCACATGTTGTATTACAGCAATTTTCGAAGAACTGAACTTTCTGGATGTTGGTACCAGATTCATGGCAAACCATGAAACCAGACCTCCAGAATGTCAGTCCTCTTAGGCAGTGTATGGCATGAAAAAAAACAGAATCTGTACAGCAATCCTTTGTTTTCCAGAGATCTCAAGCAGTTAACTATGTTACAAAAAAGGATACCATAAAACAAACTTCCTGAATGATGGCTTTGTTCTTTTCCTCTTCATTAGACAACAATCGCTGTCAAAAAAAACCAAAATATTGAGAAGTTACTAAAACTTACAGAGTAACAGTGCATAGATTTTTTTTTTCACAGAATATGAAGGTTAAACTCTAGTCAAAAACCTAAGGCACTGTAATAGGGTAGTAAACGAAGCTGGCTTATTGTACATTTTGACATTCTGTCATAAACAATATCCAGTTTTTCAGTTACCTGGACTATTCAGATTTCCTGATAATTGAGTAGTTGTAACTTTTTACACTCTTTAAAGTAACTGCTGTGACAGTTCTGATACATAAAACACTGAAGTCTCCTGGCTGCAGCATTGTGGGCTAACAAGGACTCGCCTTCTGTCGGAAATATTCAGCAACAACCTTAAACTCAACTCTAGACAAAACCCCTCCAGACTATGTACCCCAGCTTTTTCAATGGTACTTGTGTAATCAGTAGCAAAATTCAGCATTACTGTTTCTAGTATTACCTGTATTTGCAGTCAACATTCGACTACAATCAGCCTGAGCATTTGCTACAAAAGTACCAGTTTTACAGAATAGAGGAAGTATAGTAATGGTTCACCTTCTACCTGGTATTTTTTAATAGGGCTACTTCTAGAGGACCTTTTGAACACATACAGTATATGGCCTTGGTCACATGTTTTGTTACTGTAGGATGTGGAATGAAAAGGAAAAAAATCAAATTTATTAGAGGTGGTATAATGTCATCTTACCTCTCCCATTCCTCATACAAATACCCTGTTTACAGCTGATTACCAGAAGCCTCTAGAAACTAAGAATCCTGAGAAGTGTCTCTAAAAACTATCAGGCTGAGTGCTTAAACAAAGAGTCAAAGTGTGGAGAATTATTTTTAATACTAAGGAAATTTAAAGTAAGAAGGTAGGCTAAATCTGCTTCTGAGGAGTGAAAGATTCCTGTACTCCAGGTTACTATGAAATATTCTTTTTACCCATGCAACAAAATGTTTTGGACCTAGTCATGAATTTCTAGACCAAATAAAAAATAAAGACCAGCAGCACCAGAAGACCAATTCCCATGTTTGTCATTGAAGTATGGAGTGCAGGGTTCTAACTGGAATGACCATTCTAAATAGTGGGCTACAAACACCATTATTATACTGGATTCTTCCAAGTTATTTGTACAGTGGCATACATCAAAGACTAACTGTCATGCTAAAATACCAAGTGAAAAGACAGACCTTATAAATCTATAGTGAAGTAAATTAATATTACCTTCAAAGCATAATCTTTGCCACTTCCAAGATCTTGAGCTTCATAGACAAAAGCAAAACCCCCTACAAGAAGAAGGCACATTAAGTAATTTTAATTTCAACATTCAGGTACGTCATTCTTTCTAGTCTAACAGAATCAACACATGAACTTAGATACATTTCTGAATGTACCAAGCATGCACTTTTCAGCATCTGGTCAAGACTGGTGGTTACCTGCACACAAGAGTTTAGATATTCTATTCCTTTCTTGTACATATGCCAAGAGCATACTGACTTTGTTATTTTTCTGCATTTTGTTAAGTCTGAATATACAGATTTCTTATGAAGTCTTTGTTTTTTTAAAGCTCCTTATAAAACCAAAATTCAGTACAGCCAATATTACCTGATAATTTCAATTAAACTTTTTGGTATTGCACTGCTAACACTTCATATAAAAAACAGCAATAAGCAAGAAAGGTAAGTGTTAAACATACACCTCTTGTTTTTAAGATAACTGTCATGCTTCAGGCTTTGTATTAAAAACAGAGAGCATTTTTAAGCACTGAAGCACATCCTCCAATAAGGGCAATATTGTTACTAAATTGTAATGTGTTATTCCATAAAATATTTTCCTTCCAACTCCTTTTATCAAACTATCTTTTTTATCAAATACTTCCCTTTGCTCAAGAACACTGTGCAAACCTCATTGAGACAGCAGAAGTTTGAGAGCACCATAGCTAACTTAAAATACACATTTTTACTTCAGCGATTGCGCCTAATTATCAAGTACTGAAACGCTAAACAGAATGAAGTTCATCGAACTTTGCAGCTATTCAGAGAAAAGCCAGTGGTATCATGCCTGGTTAACTCCTACTTCATTGCACCTGCCTTAAGAATCCAACTGCTACAGCCTAGAAGCTCACCATTTGCAACTCTGCCCCTCTCAAAACAGCAGCTTAAAGTAAGCTTCCCATTCTGCCATTTTCCTCTTTAACCTGAATGCAATTCAGCTCCATACAGCTCGGATAATCCCATATAGCGTTTGGTTCACTACTACTGCAGCACTACAGCAGGTAGCATGTTTAATTCCATGGATTTTCTGGGATACCAAAGAAGTTATAGCATATTGTGAAGGTACTTTTAATTTATTTTTTTAAACAATCTGTTACTGGTGAAAACAACTCTTACACAAAAGGCAAAACTAGTCCTGCTGCTTCATTCTTAAAAGCAGCTTCATTTACAGTTTGATGCTGGCTCCCTTGGAGAAGTAATCTATTAAAGCAGTTTAACATACCCTCAAGTAGGGACAAGTTTACTGGAAAAACTTCTCCTCTGCCATAACAGTTTACTCCAAGCCCTCTGACCAATATATTTTGCAAAATTCAGAAAAAAAAAAAATATATAAAGCACTTTCAACAAACCTCTACAAACAAACACCTGTACAGCAGACCTAACTGAAGCAAATGATAAAACGGAAGTTAAGAGTAGAACAACTTCCAGGGGTGTCTAAAGAATGTAATTACATTTGGGGTGTTTTCACTCATTTTTTCCACTCATGTGAATGTTTGCAGACGGTTTTAAGACAGTTTTCTGAAGCTTTCTGTATCAGCAAAATCACCTTAGCACTCCCCCATACAGATCATCAGTGTAGAGATGCGTACACACCCATCTCAGCTATTGCCCAGAGAGACAGGTTTTGCATTGCTGAGGCATTTCAGAGACCCATTCTCAGAACACAGCCCAAGCTCTCCAAAGTCATCTCAGATAGTATTTTCTGCTACAGAAAATACAGCAGAAGAAAGTTTGGTTTATTTCTTTTCTGTACACAACAAGCTCTCACACATCAAGGCTCACTACAGAGCACCACACTGGCTCATGAAAATCAGAAACTAGCCCTACCTTATTTGCTTTATTAGTGACTACTCTACTCTTATCCTTGCACCACCACAGCCCTCAGGCAGTGCTCCTGTCAGTACTTCATTATTCCCTCACAAAGATTTGAAGGCCTTGCTTTTCCAACCATATTTGTAGATATTTGGATTCCCCATCAAGTCAAACCTAAGTGTCACATAATACTGAATAACTTCACTGCACTTACACATCAAGTTGGATTTTAAACTGGTTTTTTTTATCCTGTGCCTGTTTTTCACATCTTCACAAATTATTTTTTCAGAAAAGCAGCTACAGTAAAATGACTATAGAAGCATCAAAATAGGGACACCAACCACAACTGTTTGCTACTGTAATTCACTCACTGTTTCATTACACACTTAACCGGTCATGAGAAAGTGAGAGTGTGCGTAGCTTCTTGTTTGTAACTGTTTGATATGGCTTGACTACTCCCCTCCCACAAACTGACCAAATTTGTTTCTGTATCAATTTTCAGTGGTTTATGTTTCAACTAATTCTAGCACTGGACTCTAAGTTGCAGTGCATCTTACCTTCAGAGTATCAAAACAGAGAAGATGCTCTGTTATTGTTGCCAAGCATTGATTCACAAGCATTTTTTTGAAGTCCAGTTATACATTTGTGTTCATTGCAAAGTCCTAGTAACAAGATGAAACTGCCTCAAAAATGAAGGATGGCCCAAACTTAAAGATCTGTACATTTTCCCAGACCTCTGAGAAGCAGAGAGGTAGAATATCTCGAAACTTTCAGAGTTCCCCTGCAAACAGGAATTGCCACAGCCAAGAAACAACAGCTTTAAAAAACAGAACTGTTCCGCTCCATGTTGAAAACATTGTCAACGTTTACAGTAAAGAGAATGCAAACCAGAAAGCTGCTAGGTCAAGTGCTTTAGTTGCTCTTTAGGAATCTTTTTTTTTTTCCCCCCTATCTGTCAGCAAATAAAACTAACAATGTTCACAGAAACTTGACATTAAGCATTCATTGTGCCTCCGCTGCTAGAGATTTACAAATTAAATCCACCCAAAAACCTGGACTTAATTAGATTATCATTATCCTATGAATCCAGTAGTTGCAGAGACCATAAAATTGTTCCTATAAGCTTGGCAACCTGTAATACTGCCTGTTCACACTCAAAACGCTGAGGAAGCCTTGAAGTATCAAAGAAAAAAAAGTTGCTTTAATTGTAGAACTTTCACCTTGACAGAAAGCAGCTTGTAATAAGTCACCTACCTACATGACTTCAAGTTATGACATCTATTTTTAAACTAAAAAAAAAAAATTAAAGTCTGTAGTCATTTAAGTCTGTAGCCTATTGCTACCTTTCTGACTAAGGAATGATTTTTTCATGATGGTAAAAGTTTTAGACTCAGATCAAACAGACTGAATAATGCATTCTTTTTCTCATCATGTTTCTCTTGTGTGCTCTTTTGCTAATGTTTGTTACTCAAAGGAAGCATAAGAATTCATTACATGTGAAGAATGGCTGTTAAACGTGTGCTACCGAACTTGCCTGTTCCTCATTTTTCACATAACCAAACACCTGGTTTATTTCAAATTGTTCCATTTCATACACAAAAGAAGCAACAATATTCATTAATTAGGCAGAAAATCTCTGACTATTTTACTCAAGTAAAATTGTGTGGGGGTCTGTGCACTTTACTCTAGGAGTGCTCAGTCCAGTCTGGGACACACTTAGTCTGTTCTTGCATTTAAAGGTAGTATCAGCACTGAAGATCATCACCAGCTTGTCCCCCAGAGTTGCTGTCAGCCTCCTGCAGCAGCACACAGCATTTTCCATCAGCCCAGTAACACCCCAGCAGACACCTCTGTGGAACAACTGGGGAAAATACATCCCAGAGACCTGTGCAACAAGTCTCAGCTTAGAGCACAGCCAAAGATGGATCTGCACCAGTGCTGGTGTCCAGCACTCTACAGAGCTGGAAGGAGCCATGGGCTATGGGAAGAACTGAACCTGTGCTGCCACATGACACCATGCAATGCTAAACCACAGGCTCTGCTCACACCAACTACAAACAAAGCGGAGCACATGAGCCTACAGAAAAGGCTCTCTCTCTGCATTGGCAGGTGACATGAAGTTCACCGTGGATTTGAAATCCAGATTCAGAAAGCAGCACTTGACTTTCCAGTAGGGAATTTGGCATGAAAGAACTGATCTAGAAGAAAAACAGATTCTATATTTGTAACCACGGAAGGGAACACGTATAAGCCACAGTTGTAGACCCATGTATCAGAAGGTACCACAACACATCCAGAGTTGAAAGATAAATGCAAGCTGAGCAACAAAATAAACTACACACTACAGACAAATTCAAGCCTGAAGATAGCAGGAGAGGCTGGGGCTTCTACATTTGATATCTATTTTACCTTTATACTCAGTGTAACTGCAAGGGTTCTTTTAGACCAGCTATGTTGACTAGAAAATTACACTTTCCAGAAAAAGCAAGCAGCTAGCCCAACTTCAGTTACCAAAATGAGAAAAGAAAACAACATAAAATAAAACCATAACACTGAGGCAAACGTGGAACACAAAGCAGTGATTATAGAGAAATTGTCAAGAACTCTAGAGTTAAAGCGTGTCTCCATTTGCTTTAAGTCATTTAGCCTGGCATCTTTGTCCTGACATTTTACAATGCCTGTGTCTGATCCTGGGAAACAGCAGGCTGGTGTCAAAGTGAAGCACGAAAATACCTGCTCCAGAACCGAGAACAAAACAGCATCTCTGCCTCAAAAATAGCTTCCTGCCCTAACTTTCCTTTGTCCTTTGGTAACTGCTGCGGTTACTGCCTGCAAGAATGCTACACTATCAGCAGAACAGACAGTTCTTTTAGCATTCACATCCTACTGAGTGCTTACATTTCAGTCACAACTCTGACAGTAAAGCAGCGGCAAGTAAAGGCTGAAGGTGGAACAGGAGGACATGACACTTAGTACTGTTTTAAATGTATCTTATTACAAGAGAAATCGCCAGGTTTTCTCTAAGATCATATGCCAAAAAGTGCTTGAGCATTGAAGGGACAAATTATTGCCCTTATGAAGATAAAACAGCGGTGAAGACCTACTTGCTGTTGTTTTACAGCACAAAAAACTGTGTAAGTGGTTTATAAGTGGTTTGAAGTAGATAATCTTAAAGAACCAAATTTTTTCAATGCTGATCAGCAAGATTTCAACAGAAAACTACCAGATAATTACAAGAAAAACTATAGAAACTCCAATAATGAAAAGGAGCCCTAAATAGAGCTTTGAGGTATTTAACCTCAATAACATCAACCATCTCTACAAAGTTAATAAAATATTTAACTGCAGTAGTATGGTAAAATTTACATTTTAGTCTTCTGAAACTAGCCTCCAATGGTTCTTCTGCTTGAGGAAATAAAGTATTTTTTCTCACCACAAACACAAGACGATCCAAATTTCTGCTAATATCTAAGCAATTTGCATCTATCAAACATAGCAATAGAAAACATAGTTTTCTAAAACAGATTAACAAGTCATGTGCCAAGCTACCTACCCAAAACCTCAGTGAAACTGGAAACTGCCCAGATATTTAACTCCTTGTACTCTAGCAGAGCCTATGTGCACAGTAAGATCAGCATTCTGACACCTGTGTTTGAAGCAAACACATTTCCTGCATTCCACAGTCTTCCAAACAACCCCAAACAACAGAGGCAATCTTGCATGTTTGGCATAATATTATACATTATCATTAAAGAAAAAAAAAAAAAAAAAAACAAAACCAACATGCAATCCATAATTTCCACGAGCTCATTGGCAGATTACAAAGACCTTGACAGATTACAAACTCCTCCGAGTTCTGTTATGTGGCGAAGGCGTTTTAAACCACGAAGCAAGCGAAGCAGCGGCCACACAGCACAGCGGCTCTCGGTGGCTGCTCCTCAGGTGGGACAGTAACACCGAGCACTGCTCCGAGCTCCGAGCCCCGGGCCTGGGGACGCCGTCCCTCCGTGCCGGGGACACGGGCTGGGCGCGGAGCGGCACGGACACCGCCGGCCCTCGCCGAGAGGCCGGAACAGCCGCCCCGGCCGCCGCCCGCCCGCCCCCACCCGGGCGCGGCCTGCCAGGGAGGAAACCCTCCCGGTCTAGGAACAGGAGACGGGCAAAACGGGAGCGGGAGGCCCGCGGGGAAGCCCATCCCAGCCCCGCAGCGCTGGGGGCCGCCCCGCACGGCCCGGCCCTGCCGCCCGCTCCTACCCTCAGCGATGACCCGCTTGATGCGCAGCTTCATTTCGCCCATCTCCACCGTCTGTCCCACGAAATCGTTCTGGTCGCGGCTGGCGGCTCCCAGGGAGCCGGGGCCCGCCAGGAAGTCCAGTGCGGACTGGAAGAGCGACATGGCCCCCGGCAGGCAATGCCCGGCGGCGGCCGGGCGCGTAGGAATGGAGTAGAATGGGACGGAAACGGATAGGAGCAGAGCGGAATGGAGTTGGAGGGCTCTGCCGAGCTACCGACTGCCGCGGCGAGAGCCCGCCTGCCTCCTCCGCCGTCTCCTGAGCCGCCTTTCCTCAGCTCCGGGCGGCTTCCGGGAACGCTGCGTCACTTACGCGCTCCCGGGGCCGCCCGCCCCCCTGCCCGCCGCAGCCCGGCCGGGCACGGCCCCGCCCCGCGGGAGGAGCTCCGCCTCCCGCCCCGGCTCTGCTCGGGCTGCGTCCCCTCACGGGCTCCCACGCCGGCTCCCGCCCGAGCTCCCACTCCCACCGGCTGCGGGGGACGGCGGAGCTCGTCTTCCCGCTCTGCCCGCGGCTCTCTCCCCCAGGAAGGGCCGCCACTCCCTCGGCAGCGGTGCGTACTCACATGCTAACACCTAGGTTGGCAGTCGGCGACAGATAAATGCTCTCCTGTCCGCCAGCACCGCTGGCGCTTGTGCGCTTTTCCCACAGAGCATTACTGCCGTCCTTTCCCTGTTCGTCCGCTCTCAGGATGTTCCCACGTCTGTCGCTTTTTCCCGCAAACCTGACGGGAGGGCGTGGTGGGGGAGCGCCCTCCGAGTGCTACACTGCCCTGGTTTGACACTGGCTAAATGCCAGGTGCCCATGAAAGCCGCTCACTCACTGTCCCCTGCCGCAGCTGGGCAGAGGAGAGAAAAATTTAATGAAGGGTTCGTGAGTTAAGGGCCGGGAGAAAACACTGCAAGGGCAAAACAGGCTCAACTTACAAAGTGAGTTTATTACTAAGAGAATCAGAGGAGGATAAAGAGAAGTAAAAATAAGCCCTTAAAGAATACAATTTTTCCCCGACTGCTCCGTCCCTCCCACCCACAGTGCAGGGAGACAGGGCGTGGGATTTTGGTCAGTTCATTGCCCGAGGTTTTCTTCCACTGCTCAGGGAGAGGAGTCCTTTCCCTGTGACCGTGGGGTCCCTTCTCACTGGAGACAGTTCTCTGTGATGTTCTCCAGCATGGCTCCAATCCCACGAGCAGCAGTCCTCCCCAGGCTGCTGCAATGTGAGCCCCTCCCATGGGCACACAGTCCTCCCAAAACTGCTGCAGTGTAGGTCACTCTCCCAGGGGTGCAGCCCTCCAAGGACAGGCTGCTCCAGCCTGGAAGCAGGGGCCCCCTCTCTCCAAGGGTCTCCCACAGGACCCCAGCCTCCTCCAGGCATCCACCTGCTCTGGCGTGAGCACCTCCCTCACAGGTTGTGGGTGGATCTCTGCAACCCCCCTGGATCCCCATGGGCTGCAGGGGCACAGCTGCTTCACCATGGTCCTCACCACGGCCTGCAGAGGAATCTCGGCTTTGGCACCTGGAGCACCTCCTCACCCTCCTTCTGCACTGACCTTGGTGTCTGCAGGGCTGTTTCCATCTCATGTTCTCACCTCCTCCTCTTCTCTGGCTAGAATTAAAACTGCACCGCTACTTTTGTTTTAATGTCTTCTTAAATATGTTATCACAGAAGCATTATCATCATCTCTAATTGGCCCAGCCTTGGCCAGCAGCACATCCATCTTCAGAGCCATCAGGGGTTGGCTCAGCCAGACATGGTGGAAGCTTCTAGAAGTTTCTCACAGAAGCTGTCTTTGTGACCCCCACTCCTACCATAAACTAGGCTATGCAAAACCAATGCACACACAAATGTTGGGAATTCCTGTATCCACTGAGAGTGTCAGCCTGTGGTTTTATGGGTAAGGTTGACTCCTCCATGTGTTTGGCATAGCCCAAACTGATCAGCCCACTTCCAGAATAAGGCCATATGATCAGAGACAGCAGATCACTGGAAGCAAGGCTTGCCTTCAAACCTTATGCTTCAGAAGTAACACCAATAGTCAATATTCTCTTTCAGAAGTTTAGTCTTTACTGTCTGCACCTTGCCAGCTGCCATCATTTTGAGATTATCCCAGACATCTCCAAATTCTGTAAGATTTCAGGTGGCCATGGCTACTTTCTCCTGCACAGATGACTGGTTAAATTTTTTGAAGTTGTATTTCTCAGTCAACTTCCATAAACTAAGAACGTGCTGTTCTTCATGTACTGTGTAAATTACAGGGGCACAGCCTCTTGTGATTTCCTCACTGTTCTGTAATGTTTGATCAGTCAATAAGTGTGATCTGAAAGACCAGTGGATTTGTATGGAGATCTCATGTTTTTGTATATTTAATTTAAAAAAAAAAAAAAACAAACAAAGATTATAATAGAGAACTTCCTTCCATCTGCAGAGGTCAGCTGCTGTTTTTCTTTTTCAATTCTCCCTGTAAGAAAACTTCTTTTGTTTCAGTAAACCATACCACCATTACTTCTTTGCAGGAAATCCTACCTGCAGAAGCATCTTACCTTCAGTCCTGCTTTGGTTTCTGACTTTCCTGATTATATTTGTTCAGAAAAATGCTGGAATTATTTTTTTTACAAACACTGCTAGTTAGGCTTGCTACACCATATTGTTCCACTCGCTATCCTTTGTATCGTTCACCTGCACCTTCCCCTTCAAAAACTCATTCATAAAAGGCCATTGGAAAAGGACAGAAATTTCTATAAGGAATCACAGAAACAATCTTTCTGGTTTTGAAGGTCTAGATTTTATTTTAGTAGCTTTCTTGTACCCAAATGGAAGACTGTTGTAGATGGAATATGAGGCAACTACTTCTTATTTGTTCAGCTTAAATGAAGACTGAGATTTCTGATGTATCTTCAGTAACAGACTGAGTGACCTGGGCTAAAATAACCTCTTTTGGACGTTTGGGGTTTTGTGGTTTTTTTGCTAACCAGCTTTAAAGACATGCTAAAATTCCCCAATTGTTTTACTGCTAAGTCTCACATTTATCTCACAGAAGAGATGTCCCAAAGTCAAAAGCAACAGCTGAGGAAGACAAGGCAGCAGGACTTTAATTGTTTCAGCAGCAGCACGCCTGACTGAAATGCTATTAAATGTATTGTCTGAGAATCTTGGTTCTCTATCAAAGTATACCTCTTTAATGTATAAAAATTAATAAAAAAAATTGTATCCATGAAAACTGGTTATATTTAAAACTTTGAGTTTACTGCTTATGCAAGAGACTTGACTGTTCAGAAAGGCTCTTGACACAAATAATCAAAATTCCAGTCAAAAATTACATGCATGGTAGGCACCAAGTGTGAGGTTTGATACTAAAAGCTCAACCAATTGTTGCTTGAAATTGTTCAGATAGGTCAGTCATGGCTTATAGTGGGAGCTTGTTCTCAGAAAGATTGCAGGAGCAGTAACATGAAGGAGGTACAAGAAAAAATGTAGGAGGCAGCAGGAGCCTTGCGCTTGAAAAAATCACAAAGGATTTGGCACTGCAACTACTGCAGGTAAGATAGGAGAGCCTTGATATAAAAGCAGCTTTTCTGGATTAAAAAAGTTTAAAATAATATCTTGATAATGTTTTACTGACCTGTGGTTTTAAATATCCAGGACCATATTGGAGAGGTCAAGCAGATCATTCAGTGAGACCACAAGGCTCTGCAGAGGTGAGGGCTGACTCCATTTTCATTTATTGCTGAGGCAAAAGTTTGGTAAAATGCCACAGTTTTTAAGAACACTTAGTCAGAAAAAAGTAATGTATTCTTTGTGTTTATGCAGTTTGAGAGGCCTACGGATTTTTTTAAAGTTGCTAAAGGTGGAAAGGCTTATCCATTTATATGCTGGCACAGTTCCAGTTGAAAAGCAGAGGAAAACAAGGTTGTGCCATCTGTTCCTTGTTTGCATCCCAGTTCTGACAACCACACTGGACTCCAGTGGGATGCTTGAGCTCCTGATTAAAAAGCTCTGCTCCAGCCTTCCCCTTTAAAGTCTCATATAGTCCTCTTTCTTCTACAGCTTCACCCAGAATGCAAATCATTCTGGCCAAAAACCTTGGGCGGGGAAGGTGGTAGAGAAGGGATTTCCCCTTGTGTCATAAGGTCAAGGCAGGGCAGAACCATAAACTGGGGAATTATTAAATGAAAAGTTCATTTTGTCTATTAGCATGTAGTAAAGATAGCACTTTAATTTTCATTCCAGTAATTGCTTTCAGCTTCTTAGGGATTAAATTAATTAAATAGCAATGAATAAGCATTCTACTTTGCATTTCTCTACATAACCTTTAATCAAAATATAACTAGAAAATGGAACACATAATAATGTCTCCATAGATCTAGATAGGGTTCATTAGGTTCAGCACAGCTGAATATCTATTTTAGAAGTACATCTCAGAAGGAAGATTAAATACTTCTTCAGCGTTTGTACTTTGTATTGCAATTGCTCCTGTGTGTAGTCCAAAAGAATGAGTCATAAAGCTAATCCTCACACAAAGCAAACAGAAGAGGCTTGACCATTCTTAATTTAATATCTTCAATTTGCATGCAGAGAGACCCTCCATTTCTTCTCAGATTGGAAATGTACCAAAGGCATTCTCAGAGCCAAGCTGGCACTTCTGCCCAGTCATTTTCTTTCCTGGGTGGCTAGCCTAGGTTTGAGTGAAACTATGCTCTTTTGAAAGACTTAGGCTTAATTCTACCTCACACAATCCAGCAAGAATCAGCAGCTTTGGGAAGTGAACAGCCAGTGGTACCTCCGTGTTACACCCGAGTAATTTTTTGCAGTACAAACTTTTCATTTATGTGGCTTTTTGTATTAGTTGCAAAACACAATGCATAAGCTGCTGCGTTCGTCTCATGTGTGTTTTTCTTCTTATGCAGATTATTACCTGCTATATGTTGGGAGATCTAGCCACATATTTCAAATAAGACCCTGATCATTTGATATTAAAATAACAAGATTAATAAAGCAGTAGTTGAAGCATTTGAAAATAAATATATTTCAATTGATCGCTATGTATGTATGTATGCTACATTCTAATTTAGCTAAATTTTCAGCAGTAACTGCCATCTTAATGGTTATGTCTGATTTGGGAACCCTTTCTTTATAGTTGAGTTTCTAGTTTTTCATTTCTGATAATAGGAAAATATGCCAGTCATTCAAAAAAAGTTACTGGTTTTGTGGAGCAATAGTTTTGTCTCTAGTTTTGGATTAGACACTATAAAGTTAGCAGATGTATCTTTTCTCTGCTGGCTTCAAAAAAAGGCATATATCTTTTTGCTCTTCATTAGGAAAATTTAATATAGGGCAAATTAGCTACCCTGTATAAATAAAATCAACTTACTGTTTATTAGAAAACTCACTGAAATTTGTGGACAAGGTCTCTGGAGACTGAATGTACACTTTACCTGTTCCAGTCTATAGCTAGGAATTTCTTCTGCAGTTGGTGCTCCTGACTTCTTTGAAACACCAACAAATGACAAGGGAAAGAAAGATTTGGGTCTATACAAGTCCTTCAAGAAAAGGGTCTTTAACTTTGAAGCCAGAAAGCAAGGTGAAAGAAGGCTTTCAGGAATATGTTCTTACTGACTGAAATACACTATGGGTTTTTGCTTTACTTGTTTGTTTGTTTGATTGATTAATTGATTGTAAGCCATGATTAACAGACACATCCACTGAACAAATAATTTCTTTATTAAATTTAACAAAAGACTTTTTATCAAAATGCTCTTTTTCTGTGAGAACCAAAGCATCACTGTTTCACTTTGGAAGGATGAAGTATTATGACAGTAAAATTGATACAGCTATAATTGAGACAGCTGTAAAACTGAGACTATATGTCCATTTACTGAACTCTCTTTCAAAAGATCATTATAGCCATTTTACTGGGTAAGCATCTCTGCAATCCCTTGCATTTAAACATTGTACCCCTAAATTACTAAAAGCGGAAGTTTTTCTGACATTTCAGAATTAGCAGGCTACATTACTATTTCTTAGACAATACCAATTTGAACAAATGTTTTAAAAGGTTAATGATAGATTTTATGCTTACACAGCCATAAGCAAACTAAACTGGATTATTTTCAGGCAATGATAGGGTCCAGGGTCCTGTGATAAAAAGGAAAACTTGTCATTAAATAAAAAACTGCAAAAAATGCCCATAAAAGAATTGCTGAAATTAATTTTGTTTCCTTGGGGAAGAAAAATGTGCCTCATGTATAGGTCACAAGGACTGACTGAACCACTATTGTGCTAGATCAGGTTACCTGTACCAGGACACATAAGGTGCAGGTACAGCTGTACAGTGACCTCACTTCAGCTCTAGTCTAGTTTGGATTGATAAGTCTTTGCATGAAAGGAGGAAGCTTTTTAAAACTTGCTTGAGACTAATGATATAATCAGCTACTTGCATTTGGTTAGACTTACCAGTGATGCCTTTATCTTTCTGTTAACAGGGGTGAGGTAGCTGTATTGCTTAGTTGTCTATTGAAATTCCCTGGTATTAGAGCTGTTATAGCATTCCAACATTGTTGGAATAGTAAACCAATTTAATGATAAATTTGCTTGCCATAATTGCTGATTTTGATATTTAGGCATTTTCATCCTCTCTAGTCCTTGAAGAACTCTTGAACGATCTCTCTCCATTTTAGGCTTTCAGCCAGAAAAATAAAAGGAAAGTCACGTCCTCCAGGTGTTTTTCACATTTTATTACATTTCAGAAATGGCCAAAATAAACTTAATTGAAAATTTATACAACCAATTCCAATTCATGCAGACATGGAAAATTTAAGTTTGAGAGAATGACTATAAATGAATAAAATAATCACAATATAGGAGTTCATCAATTTTCACAGATACAACTAAAAAATCATAATGTTCAAAGCAAACAAATAAACACTGCCTAAGAGCTAGGTATATGTAGGGTTACAATGACCAATGTTCAGAAATGGGTATTTTTACTGATTTGTGTAAGCATAACTGAAGCACCTTAACTAAAGCTGTAGTCATGGAAGTTCTGGCCGAAATAATTACAGCAATTTGTGCTATTTTTGCTCTCCTCTCACAGGGAGCTCCTAAAGTTACCTCACCTACTTCATCCACTTCAGTACGAAGTTAATTGGGTAAGCAATAGTGGAGTTCCCTGGCAGAATAGGAATGGCATCAACATCCACAATGTTTTATGTTTTACGTTTTAATGTCTGATCACATCAAAGATCCAAATTACTCACATGTTACCCAATCAAAGCTGAACACTATCCTAGACAGAGCTGTGTGCATTAAAACTGTAAGAATACTATGAAAGTTAGAAATCAAACACAAGTAATTTTCAGGATATCTACTAACCATAGAATGCCATTTTTAAAAGAGTAGATATAGTATTTTCTTTGACTACTTGAAATTTTACCTGATTATTAAGCCACCTGTCAATAACATGAAACATTTTGAAAAGCTTAAAACACAAGCTTTTTGGGTATTTCCCATGTAAATTCTTCTCTTCCAAAGTGCCCATAGCATGCTGTTTTTTCATAAATTGGCCTCTTCAAATCCAGCTCCCTACATGAAAAAAAGAGAACGGTATTACACTTAACTCTACTCCAATGTATATTACAATCTAGACCCATCAGAGGGATTATCAGTATCATCCCCAGAAGATAATAAAACCTAGGTGTTATTTCCTTCCCTACACAGACTGACAGAAGGAAAAATAGAAAGCTTATCATTTTAATTTTTAAGTGTCTAGAAATAGTGAGTTTTCCTCCAATGTCTAAGAGATGCAGTAAGTAGGCAGTTAGTCTTTATAAATGTTACAGTCCAGAAGCATTTTAAACAGAAAAAAGTTCAGCTATACCTGGGCAAGCATCAATATGTTTTCTGTTATTTCAACTGTTACATAGAATATTTTCTAATCCTACTGTGGCAGAAAGAGAATTATCTCAAAAGAAGCTGCCAAAGGTGATGATGATCCACTAAATTAAGTAACTGTGGAAGTTTAACTGCTTATGTAGAGACACGAAGTCTCCATTTAGAATTAAGCTTTACATTATATTATTATGACCAGATAAATCATAATGAAGGTGCAAGTCATGCTCACTGCCTTTTAGCCTGCATAATATGATGGATTGCAGCTGTGATAAATCATTAGCTACAGGTATCTATATAGAAGTTTCTCTTCATTTCATTAAAGACCTGAAACATTTTTGTCTGCTTGGGCTTTCTTCTGTTTGGGATTATCTTGCTTTAATTATCTTTGAAAGCACGCTTAAAATAGATGATTCATATTCTTAACTGCTAAAGAGGAGATTGCTGGAGAAATGACAAAGGAAGGAAAAAGTACAAATACTGACAGGATAATCAATGCACTTCAGAAGGTGAAGAGATCACACATTCTTTCTGTTGTGTGGACATTTATGATGTAGAGCAGCTAAGTCTTGTTTCAAGTAGTATTTTGTGCAGCATGGTCACGTGCTGCAATGGCTACTGCAGGAGTCATGTGTGCTTGATCCTAAGCCAAATGCCATTGAAATATGAATGCTGACTAAATGAAAAGTAAGAACTATGTCAATGAATAGTTGATTAGAATGGACAGCCAGCACCACTTATAGGATTTTTAATATGGTGATGTTTAACAAGGAAATATTCACTCAATGATGCTCGTGGTTTGTTGCCTGCTTTCTTCCTTTCCTACTGCCTTCACCACTTCCAGGATTATGACAGTGTTATTTTTAAATGAAGCATTTTTCAATGCAACAAATCAAGGTAAGTGTCTGGGAATGACCACACAAATTATTAGAGATTAACTGCCATAATGACAAAAGCTAAGGAACAGTTTTGATTATAGTTGTGAACTGATAACACTTGGAAAACATTACTTTTTGGCAATAGAAGTTGCCATAATGACTTGCATTATCTTTGACTATTAAAGCTATAAGTCAACTCTGCTCTCAGCATATATATTGCATACTCTGAAAAGGAATGTAAAAGGCTGAGCACAGCAGCAGAACGTTGATATAGCTTGTCAGAAAAGTATTTCCTTTTTAAGGGAAAAAAAGAGACTTCCTATTCACTAATGTGTTTAATATTTTCCCCTCAGAGACAAATATGCTCAAGATTGTTCAAGTATACAGAGAAATGAATGATTTTGATAGCTCTGGATTTAAACAAGAAGTGAATCATTGAAAGCATTGTCCTCAAACAATGAGGCAGTCAGTAGCCTTTTAGAACAGGGTTTTTAAAATCTGCATTGCTCAAAATGGCAAAGGATGTGCATGGACTCAAGTTCTTGCTGGTGTCTATCTCAGGCTTGAGTTCCTATGCCAATTTCACAGACTTAAAACAAAGGAGGAACTCACAATGTGGTAGCTTCCTTAAAAGTGGAAAGATATAGTGTTTCTCTCCATTACTTGCATATTCCGCAAAACTTCTACGAGGTCCAGTCTATTGGATTTGGTGAAAATCAGCCAAGAGATTAGGAAGTTATTCAGGACTGAGAAGATGAACCTGTACCCTTAGGTCTCAGGAAGCCATACTACAAAAAGGCAAGAAGCTCTACTGCCTTTAAGTTTACATAAAGAATCAAATGAGTTAGTCACAAATGGGAGAAAAGTAGTGAAAAATGCTAGGACCAAATTACAGCTCACTGGAATGTAGGTTGGTAAGTACTGATAAGGACAAGTGCTGATCTGCTCCTCTCCTCCAGTCCTTTCTTTTCTCACAGTAGTTTCATTACAGTAGTTCAGATATTAAGAGAGCATTTAAGAAATATGGATTCCTTTTTAGTTAAGTTTACTTGACTCCAAACTGTGACATGAGAGCACCAAAGCCTTTCAGCTGTCTCATAAGTTATTGCCACCTGAACACCAAAGGCACAGAGCCCAACACTTCTTTCAGAAAGAGCCAATATTTCTGTTACCCTTCAGATAAGGCAGAGACTTGGAGCCTTACACACTCTGTAAATAGACTGGAAAGCCTAACTATGTCTAATGTTAAACTTTAATTTTTCTTCACCAGGCACGCTACCACCTGGCTAATGAATTGCACACAGCTCACTACCAGGGTTACTGGTAGATATACATGGTGTAATTTAGGCTGGTCTTACTTAGTGCATTTTGTGACCTGATTTATCAGTTGGCTCTTGTATGTTGTACTGGCTGCGTGGATGAGGGAAGAGCAGAAATTATATCAATTAGAGATTTATGACGAAGGTGACTTTCTTGAGGTTATAAGCCAGATAATTAAACTGTAAGAGAGAACATTAAAAACAGGATTCCATACAGGAAATACTAACATCACACAAACCTTATAATAGCTCCAAGGCGCAGATCAAAGTTTTTCTGGACAATTTCAAGCAGTTCTTCTTCAGATCTGTCTGATGTTCCATAATGAAACACTGAGATGGCAAGAGGGTGACTAAGACCGATTGCGTATGATAGCTGTAGAACACAAGCATACAATCCAAATACAGTTAATACAGTTAATTCCTACTTTTTGCTTAAGAGAAAGGAAAGGTTTATCATATGTATCAGGACAGAGTTTATTAACATCGTTTCACTACAAGGAAAGTTAGGAGATATCTTTTTGCTACTTGTCTTTTATGTTAGAAAATTATGTTTTCTTCAGAGGGTGTTCAGCCTGGTCAAATATCCAACATAGGTTACATTCCTTTAAAACAAAAGCAGTACTTTCTGTCACCCTCAGCTACTGCCATTTTTCATCCTACAGTTTCAGCTAGACACAAGGATTTTATGCCTTAGAGACTGGAGCCTCTGAATTCTACAAATATTTACGGTTTTGTTTTGTTTTTATTTCTTCTGGTTTTTTAGAAACTGTTCTAATTGTGACTATCTTCCCCTTAGCTAATTATGAGATTATGATGTCCATTTGCCATTAACCAATAAGCTGACAATTCTTTATAACACTAAATAATATTGAGTTGATATACAACTAATCAGACTACAGTTACCTCTAGTATCTATTTTTTCACTTTGTTGTGAGAGATATTTAACATGAAAACAACATCCATAGGAGAGCCAGCTCAATTGTTAGCCTTAGTGAAGGCTGGCAAGGTCTCAATGTAGCACACCGACATTAACGGGCTGAAATCACTTTTGCATTTCCACTTGACACATTTTTCCTTTTGTTACTCTTTAATCCAGCCTTCAAAGACTTCACAGGACATTGGCTTTTCTGGTCTCCTATCTTCCCATCTTATCTTCATTGCTAGTATCTGAGATCTCCATAATTCGCTGTTAAAAAGAACAATCTTTCATTGCCTAGAGACAGGTTCAGTTATTTAAGGAGAGTCTTTGAGAATTACTGGAATAACAACATTCCCACCTAACTCAAAAATACGTGATGCAGGTGTTCAAAAATTACTCTCAAAATATGCATGCAAAGAAACCAGAAGTTTGTCTTCTTTCCCTCAGAAAAAAAAAAAAATTATCAACAATTTGCTAACCAAAATTCATTTGTGCTTGGTTTATTCCCAGTCTCCCCTTTTCTTGACTATCTGCATACAATCAGGCATCAAACACATGCACAACATCTGAAGGAAGAAGCTGTGTTGCTAATTGGGATGTCTGGATACTGTGTTGTTGACCATAGCCTGATCCAGTGGGCTTCTCCTCTGCTACACAGAGGAAGCAAAACACACCACTGCAGCAAAACATTGGCCAGACTGCTGATACATTTTACTCACTTAGGAAATATTATGTAATTATTTACGACCTGGGAGCTGCTCAGAACAAGTATTTGTACAAACCAGTATTGCAAATTGACTAGCAAATGTCACTGTTTAATAGTCACCTTCTGTTCGTGTTCAGTGGTGGAAGTGTCAAGGTGTCAATAAAATATGTCTTTCTACTTCTTTGACAGAGTAGTCAAAAAAATTCAAGCACAAGGAAGTGCATTTTTTTCTGAGTATATCAGACTAATGAAAGTTGTTCTTGCCCTAAACTCCAAAACAGCTGAATTTTGCTTTTAGTCACACCGTATACCAGAAGAGAATACTAGGAACAAATTAAGGTAATTTCAAATGCAGTTTAAAACACATTAGTTACAACCAATATGACCATATTGCAAGTTGAACAGCTACATCTAGGAAGTGCTCCCATAATTGTAATGTGCCGTGCAGCCCAGGCTGGGCTGCTGGGCATGCAGGTGTCTGCAGAGCACCTAAAACACAAGGATGATACAAAGAAATACCTAGACCTGGAATGATAAGGAAGTTGGAGAACGAACATTACTGAGAACTCAGTCTTTGTTTCAGGACTATCCTGGCCTGTATCTTTGGCTTCCCTCATAAGGCTCCTAAAAAATTCCTAGAACACCATTCTACTATGAGAAAGATTTTCTGAAACTGGAGAGAGGCTGTGATGGTGGTATGTACTCTGAGGCAGAATTTCTGTTTCAGAATTTTGTGTATTATCTTTACAGTGCCTCTTACCTGGATTAATACTCTTCTACAGAGACCAGCTTTCACCAGAGATTTTGCAATCCAGCGAGCTGCATATGCTGCAGAACGATCAACTTTGGAAGGATCTTTTCCAGAGAAGGCACCTCCACCATGGGCTCCCCAGCCTCCATATGTATCAACAATGATCTTCCGGCCAGTCAGTCCAGCATCAGACTGAAGGACAAATAACTAAATATATTCACAAGACACAATAGCTCATACAACCCCATATTAGGTTATTAAGTACAGCTTTCTTTTGTATTTGTCATGTATATGACTCTGTTCACAGTGTTCACATTCCCATGCAGCTGCTAAATGAAAGACTTCACTAGGTGGCTGGAGTACTCTTCAGAAATGTACCAAGCTGTCTGTGCTGCAGTCACTTTTGAAAACTTTTACCAATGCAGCACAACTGTAAACATGACAAAAATAATTCTCCCTTCAAATCAGCAATTATGAAATATTGTCTCTGGGTAACTGGTCAAAGTCATCACTCAGCAACACTTCGATGAAGGCCAAGAACTTAGAGAGACAAAAACAGATCACATATGAGCTAAAAGCTTCACCTAGATACACATACTAAATGGGAAGCAGAGACTTCATGGAACTGCAGCTCAATCTTGTCAGAACAAGAGTTCTGAGAAATTCTAGCTCATTAATGGTTCAGTGATGACACAAGTGATACTACACTTCCTTCTTCCTTCCTGTGCCCCTGATAATGGTGCCAAACTTGCATAGGTTTTGTCTGCCTCCTACAACTTAATGAGTTGATGCAACTTACTCAACCAGGAGAGAAATACTGACTCTGTCAGATTAGTAAAGCTGGCAACTACATGCTGATAAATTAACTCCAGAGTGCTGAGAAATTGCATCCTGAAAGAGGATAAATGGCATTAATCCACTATTTTTAGATCTCCAAGTAAGTAACATGGGAGCAAAGCCAACATTTATTTCTCAATGAAAGTGGTATCCCTTTTTCATCCCAGTGCAATAGAAAGTACAACTCATAGTTTTAATCCTTATGAATCCTTTACACAAATGATACAATTTTGTGTAACATAGCTTTCTACAATTTTGTAGTAGTGGCTTTCTTACCTAGTGCCAACACCTGGAAAGCAGAACATATGTCAAATTCTAATGACTATCGATACTTAGTATGTTAAGTTACCCTTGAAATTTGTTCAGCTTTATGAATAATTTCAGTGTAGATTGGTATTTCTAGTTTTGATTTTCATTGTGGAAGTGAAGACATACTTCCAGCCAGCCATTTTAGCACGTAACTTAAGAATTGGCTTTTGCTTATCTAAAATACTTTCTGGAAGCAAGACAAAGATCCAGGAATGTGTACACGTGGCTCTCTGGGCAGGTATAGCTTTAGTTTAGATGACAGCTGTTCAGTACAAAAATTCCAGTAGAAATAACTGCAGCTTCCTTAAAAACGCAAAGACTTTTTGGTTAAAGGTATACCATTTCATTGCACTGTTGTTCAAGGGAACATTTACAAGCATGTGGTAGAGTCCAAGTCTGCATAAGCTCTTGTTTTTCAAAATACTGTACCTTAGGACCACCTTCTACAAACTTTTCACTTGGAAGGAGATGATAAATGGTGTCCTCATCAAGATACTTCTCTGGAATGACTTTTTTAACAACTTTCTCCATAAGCTCATTCCGTATTTGTTGTAGTGGCATGTCTGGTGCATGATGTACTGAAATCACAAGTGTGTGCACTCGGATGGGCTCCAGTGCACCATCACACTGCTTGTATTCCATCGTGACCTAGTGAGGAAAAAAAAAAAAGGGGCTATAAACACTCAGGGCCAAAATGAAAACTCAGAGCCAAAAGCACCTCTCTGAAAGCTGGAAACGAACCTCACAGTTATTTTCTGCAGCTAAAAGTAAAGAGATGAGGGGAAATGGGATGAAAAGGGCTGGATTGTTGTCAATGCTTAAACTCACTGTAGGAAAATAAAAACACTACCAAAGGGGTTAACTACAGGATATTACATGTATTGCCACAGACAAAGCTACAAAATTCTAGGATTTTAGCAGCTGATACTAATCAATCTGGTTTGCTATGTTAACATAACTAGAAACTATGGATTAGCAAAGTAAATCCAAAATAAATTTTGGAGAACCCTTCTAAAAGGAACAACTATAGAGCATATGATAGACTGTGTCCTTTGCTCCCTACTCCATGGCTTTTATGCATATGCAAGTACAAACTGGCATTGCTCCATCCTTAGTACCTGTTTTCTTACAGATTAAGTGGTCTCTCTACTTTTCCTACTCTTCAAACATGCTTGAATAGATACATCATAAATCAGCCTGTTGACATGTTCTGTACACTCCTAACAAGACGCAGGGACACAGCCCATGTTGTATTGCAACAGCAGCAGCAGTATAACACAGTGCAGCTGATCCACACTAAATAACAGAAATTAAGACTAAAACACTTTGCTGTACTGGAAATGCCACATGTATGTTTTGCCTTTCCTGTCCTGCAGGTTTCACAGCCCAGAACACAGAGAACTGACAGTCTTTGAAACAGCCAAAGTGCATCACTCTTACAGTAGGCTCAGAGACTAATCCACTGAGCTCTGCAACAGTCAGTAGCTGATATTTATTCAGAATAAAACCCAAACCTGACTGTTAGTAATTTGTTAAAGTTCCTTATCTCCAGGGGAAAACAAGGAAAATACAAGTATTATTTTGAAGAGACCTGCTGAGATACAGATAGAACAGTTTAAACAAAGCATATATGCTATATACAAATGTACCTTTTGAAACTCACATCACATTGGAACATGAGAATGACAGCACCATTTCTGACAAACAGAAATTCTAGTATAGTAGCAGACAGGGTAAATGATTTCTGTTGTTTCTCACCCTTACAGGTGATGTATCTGTAACAAACCTGTGTTTTCCCATCTGGTCTAACCCAGGGCCATGTTCCATTCCGTTCCAGAGCCCTTATGCTTGCAGCCAGTTTGTGTGCCAGGACAACTGTTAAGGGCATACATTCCTCAGTTTCATCAGTGGCGTAGCCAAACATCAAACCCTGCATTAAAAATCAGGGAACTGCATTGAAAAATAGGGAAATAAGCCACTCATTTCCATGTTATCTTTCCATTTCTGCACCTGTCTTTGCCTCATAGTACTTTAGAATCACCCAAGCTTAGCAAGAGATAGCTGTAACATGCAAAGTTAATACCCTTGACATACAACCAGCCAGAAATAACATTTATGTGCAAAAATCACAGCCACAACAGGGGCTGGTTCCCAAAAATGGCTCTGCCTTACACATCCATAAGAACCCACTGCAAAAGCTTTATTAACATAAAGCTTATCAAGACTGCTCAGTCTTTTCCCCACACATGACACAAAAATTGTTGCCAGGCTAAAGGACTGAAAAGATCAGAAACTTAATGACTGACAAAAACCTTAATGCTAGCTCTATGCTATTAAGGCCACTGAATATAGGGAAGACACTGTCCTTGAAACTGGTGAAGGCTGTGATACGTTTTCACACTTCCGGTGATTAAGAGAGTGCACAGTGTTCAGCTGCTGATTCTTGCAATTTGCACAATGGTTTTTAAGGAAAGTCTCCAGTTAATTTTAATCATAACTGCTTGTGCTTAAACTAGATGTGAATAAGTGCCTGGAATTACCTGATCCCCTGCTCCAATATCCTCATCAGTCTTGCCATGGGAGACAGCTTCCTTGATTTCTTTACATTGCTGTTCTAGGGCCACTAAAACCGTGCAAGTCTTATAGTCCAGCCCTAGTGAAAGGAGTTTTGTAAAGTTAGCTCATACACTCTTGAGAGTTCACAAATTGCTAGATAATTTAAGGATTATCTAGTTATCTTGGCTAAAACTTTTAAAATTCTAAGCATGCAAGCTTCCTGTACTACATTTTTTTATTGCTAACAGAAGCAGACAATCAGTACATTTATTTAACAGTTTCATTATGTGGGTAGGGTAGTGCTATTAGGTCAAACTTAAATTCTTGAAATTGACAGGATAAGTGTAATCCAACAAGGTACCCTGCCAAAGCTTGTTATGCTTATTATGATATTGCTTATTATGACATTGCTTATTTTGACTAGGGTTCAAACCATTTGGTTATTAAACCTGGGAGAGGAGTGTGGAAAGTGTTACCAGAAACTGATATTCAGTTTTTCTTGCAGTATGTTCTAGGATTCAGTTGAATCAGAGAAAAAAGTATATATAATGCATGAAAGGGGAAGACTGAAGCGGAGCAGTGATGGAAGTAATTCAACCGCGAAAGGAAGCTCCTTCGGGATTCACGTTAAGAATACGTAAAGAAGTCCTTTGGTGCGAACTTCCAGTGTCACAGACTTATGCACCCCAAGGACAAGGAACATCAGTGTTAAAGCTTTCATGGTACAAACCTACAGATGCACCCACCTTCTGACATTTGTCCAAATACTAGCTCTCCTGCATCAAAAAAGCAAGAATAACCTGACACTTTAAAGAATAAGTCTTTTACAAGTATGCCACCTTAAAATAGCTCCTTCAACATCAGGCAGTGAGAAATATGCAACAACAATAGCTGTGAGTGTTCTCCCAGGCCTGGTTACACACTTCATTTTATTCTTCAGAAGACCATAAAAGCATGACTTTGGCCACATGCAGAAAAGACCCATGAATGAACACATGTAGGATCTCATTAGAGAATCACAGACTATTCTGAGCCGGAAGGGAACCCACAAGGATTATCAAGTCCAGTTTTTAAGTGATTGGCCCACACATCGTTTGAACCCACAATCAGTATTATCATCACCAGGCACCTCACTCACCTTTGGAAGAGTCATCATATCCTATCCTCTTAAGGGTCCCTCTTACAATTTGTTGATAATCTACTACAGCCTGGGATGTGATCTCTCCACAGAGCAAAATCATTCCAGTTTTTGCAACACACTCTGGAGAAAATACGTCAGTAAAATGTCAGAATTTTACTTATGCTATTGTACAGTTAAACAGAGAGATCTCGAAGATGGTTCAGTGAACAAAGGATTAATCACAGGGGGATTCTCAGTGTAAAGCCTTAGCATATTTATGGGTCTTTGTGCAACAACTCTTCTCTTCAGCTGATATGAAGATTTAAAAGCCTGGCTAGAAGCAAATGTCTGTAAGAGCAGAATAAGTGTGTAGGGCTGTTTCTCCAAATACATGAGTTTCAGCTCAGTGTTTTCCTGAAGCCAATGGAACATAATTTATTAGCAGATGGTATTACTAGCCTTTGATATATTTTTATTACAGTAATTCACCCAGTTGTCCTTGGCAACCACAAAACTTTTAGCTTTGACAAGATCCTGGAGCAAGAAGCTATGTAACTTAATTAGAAATTTTGTGCAGAATCATTTAATATTCTATTTTTTTGTTTGTTTCAAGAGTCCATCTGGCCTGTAAACTTTTCTGTTTTATGTAAAAACATATAGCAGACAATCACAAAAAAAGTTGGTACAACAATATGATCTACTAGGTCTATGTAAACATGTCACACTTCAGTCTTCTATCTTGGTAAGACAAACTGTTGGTGTTTCTCACATGTCTTACACACATTTTTCCTTGACATTTTTGCAACATTTCTCTGTTACCACCTTCAACTTTTCAGCAGTTTTAGAAGCATAAGTGCCTGCAGTATTGAAATGCATGCGTAATCAAGCCTAACACATATGCTAAACCCTCTCCTCACATCTCACTGCTCACATCTGTGCATCAAGGATCACGTGAGATATTTCAGATGAAAAATATTAGATCATTGTATTTATGAGATGCAGCTAGTCCTCTGTGCTGTAACTATGGCCTTAGTGGCTTGTTCTAGAAATAAAGTCACTGCATTTGGAAAGCTCTTTAGGTACATTCGCTTTCTGTGTCCATTTTTCTGTGACAACCCAGCTCATCCCAATTTGGTCATGTGTTCATAGCCTCTATTGCTAGTGATAACATCCGTGCACAGTCCTAATGGAAAATCACACAAAAAAGCAAGCCACTTTGATCAGAATCTCATTCAAATGATCTTATCCTCCTGTGAATAAAGCGCAATGCCCTAATTACTCTGTGAAGGCAGGCACTTTGACATAGATCTTTCCACACTTCTCTTTTTTCCTGATTTTCTTAGATTCCTCATTAACATCCACCCTGACAACCCTACTTTTCCATACCACCTTTCAAGATTTTTAAATTGCACTGGAGTACTATGTATTCCCTTTATTCTGTTCATTTTTTGCCGCTTTTTTCCTTCTCTTCTTTCTCTTCTGAATCAGTGCCACAGCTGAGCTCTTTACTGGCTGTGGAAGGCTTGACTGGCAGCCAGCTACCGGAGGAATTTTGGAAAAAAAAGATATAATATCAACATTGATTACATGTTGTAATTCACTCGTCTGTTTTTCTATCTGTATCGTACTTACCACAGGCAACCTTGGCATCTGGATCAATACTGAGATGAGCATCTAGAACAGCATCACTTATCTGATCACATAGCTTATCTAGAAGATAAAAATAAGATAGGTATCACATTTCTTTTTTTTTTATTTAAAAAAAATAGGTTTCTTAATAAATGTAATTTCCAGTGGGCAAGAGACTTCTGTTTTTGGGCATCTGCCAAGAAGCAATTTTATCAGTCTACATCCTGAAAGGTATGTCTTACCCTGTTTTCACTCCTTTCCTCAAGTCAGTTCTGACATTTTACTACCACGGGCACTGTCGGGGGGCGAGAGGAGCAAGACGCCGACTCAATGTGAGTGATAAATCAAGTTCCTTTATTGTCAGACAGTGAGCATACTTATACTTCTCCGCGTGCTCAAAATAAAACTACGTGATAAGTTTTCACACAGGGTTTGTTCTTATACAGAAGTTTCACACAGGACTTTTCTCTAATTAGAGCACTACATCAGTATCAGAAGGCTACAATAACAGTTTCTCCTGCCAAGTTAATCTTTAGACACCTGCAGCTTGTTTTCGGCTTTCGTGTCTCCCTTTTCTACAGCTGTCTTGAGAATAACTTTGAGCAGAGGCCTAGCTCTCATCTAAGGGGCCTGGATTGCTCACTTATACTTTATGTCTGTGCAGCCGGAGATGGTTATTCTCCAACAGGGCACAGGCCAGCAGCCTTCTTGGTGAGGGGACAATGAAAAATGCCTGCAAAAGGCATCTGAAATAATCCAGATAATTTCAGGATAATAAAATACTCCTGAATAATTTTGGAAGAAGTATTTAAGCTAAGACCTTCCTTTATCAGTTTTGCATTCTTCTCCTCTTTTATTTTAAACTTTGTATCACATTTTCTGTGTGGATTACCTGTTTTATTCCACACCTTATAACTGCCAGAGGTCTGTACTTTTGCAAGTGTTAACCTTTCTGTAGCTGCAGTGTGGACCTCTGAAATATCATGTGTCAATTTTTTTGGAAGTCAAGAGGAGTTGTTATCCCTACAAAAGGGTACATTAAGTCTGCTCCTGCAATTATACACTGCTATCTGGCTCATTCAAGTTCAGAAAAGCTACTGCAAACACTCTCAGGGTCAAGCATTGGCCCCTCACAAGTTTTTACAGTTGTATTTCTGAAGTGTTGGTCTTTCTGGTTTGGGAAAAAAGCACTGGAGAAAAACGGTTTTACCTATACTGTCTTTAGCACCTATGACCTATTTTCCACATGAGATCCAAGTATGTCAAATGCATTTGGTTTGTTAAAAGTTAATGAACAATGTAGGGGACAAATTGGGTTTGTCTCATCAGGATAACTGAATCAGTGAAAGCAATCCATGTTATTACTTCAAAACTACAAGCTGAGAGAGGTAGCATATCTGCAGAACCAACTTGAGGAATATGAATTAATTTTCACCCACCATCATTACAAAAAAAAACCATCCAAAATATGTTCAGCCACACAGATACACAGCTGCATCTACAAGTGAGCCAGGTGTCCATATAGTTTGTAACAGTCTATGTAATTACACACGTAATTGCCAAATGAAATATCATCTCCTGAGGGCCCACAGAGAAAATTAATGAAGAAGCATAACTGAATGTCCACCTTAAACCACTCATTTACTTTTACAGATAAGCCGGTCTGGAAGCACATAAACATCAGGATGAAATTGCAAGTCAAGAGCAGAGTTATTTTGTACTCTAAAAGATCTGTAATTCAATGCAGAGTTTAAGTACAAATTAAATTTTAGTATGAGAACTGTAATTATCTTTCATCACAATCTAAAAGCAAGGAAAACGGAGAAATGCTAGCAGGTAGCTTTGATGAACCATTATGCCATCAATACCACCACACTCAAATACAAATTATAACCAAAAGCAAAATATGAGTGCTAAAAATATATGAGGTCCTTTTATCCACACAGGCTACAATGGTACCAATGTCTTAATGAGATTTCCTTATGGAAGTGCACAGGTTGCTTCTTCACTGACATAATTTTCATTACATGAATCTGCAATTTCTATGCTTTTTACATTCTATTTCTAGCATTTTCCCCAAACAAGCTGAAGGTAAACATCTAACTGCATTTCTTAATCCTTTGCAAAGTAAGTGCAACAATTTAAAGGCTTGGAAAAAAACAAAACAAAAAACCCACCATCTTGATAGCTGTAAACCCTCTCTTCAGCTATTTGTGCTGCATTATTTCCCACCTTAAGCATTATCTTCCTGGAATTTATTGCTACTCAAAGGTTAAGAATTCTAAGAATTCAGTTATGTAAGTTATATTTCACCTTCACTTATAAAATTTGACCACCAATTGAAGACGCAAGGACATAAGATGAAAGGCAGAAGCAACATGTGGTCATAATTTCAGACCCAGAAGTCATTTGTGCAAGCAAGCATAAAATCAGAAATGCCACGTCACCTGGCCAGTTTGAAACTCTGAGATAAACTGAGTTCTGAAGATTGAGAAATTCATTCACATCAAAGGGTCCAAGGCTCAAGCAGGAATGGCACAGCCTTTAACAACTGGCAAGTTTTATTGCCCATGTGCACCATTACAACTGTCAGGCTGTTCATTAGGAGCAGGGCACACCAGCTAGTGTAACTGATCTCACATGTACCATTCCTATCTAATGAGTAAGAATATGGACACACAAGAAAAACTCACTGCAAACCTTTAGTGTTTGACATCACCCTCTATTTCTCACTTTTTTTTTTTTTTTTTTTTTTTTTTTTTTTTTTTGGTCTTTTCCTCCACTATGAAGAAAGTAAGAGGTAATGTTAGTTTTACTCTTAACATTAAAATGTTCCATTTGAAAGTACTACCTTTACTGTAAATTTGAGTCATTACCACATGTCTTGGAGGTCCAAACTTCCTCCAGTGCCTCAGTTAACACAACTTCTAGATAAATATTATTGTGAACAAAGCTGTATGATGGATAGCTAAATTTAGTGAGCAATTAGAGTTGAAGCATTGTCTTGCATTTCAAGACCTGGAAAATACTATGGTTTTATATACCTTACACTTGTAAACTTGAGTTACCAAAATCAATGTGACAAATAGACACATGTAGTATTACAGCAGTATCTGGAATGTAGCTCTGATGCAAATTAATGCTTAATATTCCAAACATTTCAGAGAATCAAAGATCACCTATAATATGCATGTGCATAAAGTACTACTTTTATCATTACAGAATAAAAAAAAATGAAATTGCACTACAAGTACATGTGGCAGCTCCACTTCTACCTATAGACTGATCCATGCTTTTCTGAAGCAAGTTTAAAGTTACCTATGTCAGATTATACTGCATGCTAAACAAATAAGACAAATACTAGTCAAGCAAACAAAGACACTAATCCAAAGTCTATTTAAAATAAATTATTTGTTTTTTCTTTTCTCCATTGGGGGAGATATCACTGAACTTTCATTAGAGAACATTCTTCTATATGAGTACCAATAAAAGCAAAGATATAATCAGCATTTTTACTTACCAGAATGTCCTTCAGCAACAGATTCTGAGGTAAAAAGAAATCGTTTTTCTTTTTTTGACATGTTTTGGTATCTCTAGCAGGCCTGCAAGTGAGAAAGAACCAAAGCAACTTGAGTACAGAGGAAACACAGGCAGAAGGTGAAGTGGAAAGGTTAATGTCTTAATGCAAACAGCTGATGTCATTGCCCCTCCCTGTTGGTTCCCCAAAGGTTCAATAGGTAAGACTGATCTGTGTGGCTTTTACTGATGCCTTTCCTTGGTGTTAAAATCAAGAGCCACACACTCTTAAGGGGGGAAAGGGTTTTTACCTCAGAATTTAATAAGGATCCTTGGTGCATCACTTTGTCCAGATGGGATGTGCTGCAATGCACCCTGATAGATCGCGTATACAATATTATAGACCTAGCAAATTAGCATATCTAACAAAGATTCCCAATGAGAGGCTTGAATGAGTAGTGTGATAGTGAGGAATTCTCCCCAGATGGGCCGAGTCTTAGTTTACAGGATGTGTTCCAGAGAGGACCTTGGCTTCTCAGGACAGCGTAGGGCTTTCTGACCTCCAGCTGCGAGGCCTTAGTATGTTTGGTCTCTTGGCTTAACAGAATACTAGGACTATGCTAAATTATTGGGCTTAAGGAATTACAAACATGCATGCTAAAAGCACTAAGGGTTGTTACCTTTTCCCCCAGCCTGGAAAAGAAACTCGAGATCATTTTAGCAAGGAGGTAATATAAAAGGGGATCTTTATTTTAAAGGTCTTCAGGAGCAGTTATGGAAAGGTGTCCATAAAAGCCCACCCCCTCCAGGGGTGAGTACATATCTATAGCTTTTAGGAAATTAGCATAATTGATTAAAAGCACCAATAAGGAGAACAAGTGGTGATTCAATTCTCCCCCAGGTCCAGTCCCTCTTCTGGAGTCCCCCTCTCAGCACCGGCTGTACTTTGTTTATGAAAATGCACCTCAGAGTTGTTCTCGGCCTTGGTTCCCAGGAAGAGCTGAGATAGGACAGGGCCTTGTACCCCCCGGGGCTTGGAGCTCTGGAATTTGTTTTGTCTTTCTGCTTAGGGAAAGGCCATGGAAAAATACTGGAACAACTAGCTATTAATACAGTAGGCTACAGAGCTACAAATATGTGTGCAAAGAGTACAGAGAACATATAAAAGAAAAAAAGGCAGAAACCAAACGGCATCAGGTACATAAAAGCTACATAAAAGGTATATAATAGGAATATAAGAGAAAAGTTAAAAAAATCATTACAATGCACTGCTCAGAGATTCCTTCCTAAGACTTCAGTGTAGGTAACCTCCTAAACTGTGCAGAGGTGTATCATTATGTGAAATATGAACATAGCTAATCCAGAGTTCAGTGCTCTTGCAGACTTCCCTGAGCCTCCATTCTTAGTCTACCTCTTTCTCAGTGCTAACTAAAGAGCATTTTAAGATAGTAACAGAGAACACATATTTTATTTGAATTTGTAGGGGTAAACGATGTTTTCAACCAGGCATAGTGTCCACATCATTTACTCAGCTGCAGTAGTGAACTGTGCAGAAATATATTTCTCTTCGTGGGATAACAAATGTTCATAACAGCTCCAGGTGAAAGAACTGCCCTCTCCTTCCACAATAATGTGGCTAAGTCAGGAGATCTAGAGGAAGAAAACAGCACACTCTGTAGAAACAGGGATGAAGACAGTGGGTTCATTAGAAGTTACCTTGAATTCTGAAACTGAAAGCTATACCCTAGCTCAATACATTTTCAATTTGTTAATGGTCAGGCACTCACAATTCATTTTAAAGGCCCCTTTTCTCATGCTTTTTGTCTTGACGGACAGACATTAGTAGGAAGCAGATAGACTCAAGTATCCAAACTAAGCAAAAAAGTGCTGCCCGTTTGGAAACAGTTTCCCTTTGCCTTGTTTCAAAACAAGGGGCAGCAACACACTAGACACCTGAATACAGCAGTGCCAAAAAGCTGCCTAGGAATAACAGTTGTGTCTGGTCTTGAAAAACCTTGTCCTTCTGAGTAGCTCTGCACTGCTGCCATACGTCATGGGGAATTCAGATTCTCTAAATCCTTCATCGCTTCTGAAAACCTAAGCATGCTCCAAAACCTAAGCATGTTAAACAGCAGAAGAGTGGTACTGAAATGCAGGTACAACTTCACTGACAACAGAAGGCTTTACAATTGTCCATCTCAAGTAAACTACATTCTTTACCAGGCCATCACCAAGAGATGTGTGCTCATTCTGAAGTCTTCAATGCTAGGAAGAGGAATGACTTCACTTCAGAGTTCCCAGTAGTGACGTACGTGAAGTAATAAAATCAGTTATGAAGGCAGAGCACTTAAACAAATGAGATAAAACCAATCCTCAAAAAAATAAAGCAAAATTATATCTCAGCTACAATGACTGGAGAAGAGACAGCCTAGCTGTGATAGTGCGCTGCAAGAGGGCAGTCACTAACAGTGAAAACCGCCCCTCTGGAAAGTGATATGTGAAGAGACAACTTAGTTGAAGGAAAAAGACCATCTGTGCCCTTTCTGGTTTTGTCTTGCCTTGTCTTTCTTTAAGTCCTAGAAACAAAAGCTTTCAGCATGTAACACCAAGAAACACCAGTTCTCCAGAGAACAATGATTGCTTAAGTGTTTGTGGAGAAGAGTAATAAACAAGACTTTAAACCAAGTTAATAATTATCACAAATGCCCTGTGAAATCCATTAGCTATTTCATTGCCTTTCTTTAGTTTCAGAATGCATTATGATACAGTAGAAAATTATACTAGCCATACAGAGATTTGTGTGCCTGGAAATATTTCAATTTTGCTTAATAAATACACTTTGAGCTCAAGTTACATCTTCCATAAAACACTTCATAAAAAGCATGGGAAAACATTCAAATGAATAATTTCAGTCTCCGCCATTAGGAATTCATGTTATGCTATTCATGTATTCTAAAACACTTGTGCTTTACGTTGGTCCAGGTAAAAAGGTGATGGAATGACTCATCCCAAAGGAAGTCTTCCAGAGGAACCTGGACAGGCTGGAGAAGTGGGCTCATGGGAATTTCGTAAGGTTTAACAAGACCAAGTGCAAGGTGCTGCACCTGGATCAGGGCAACTGTGGTGGATGAGAAGCTTGACATGACCCAGCCATGGGCACTCCCAGCCCAGAAACCCAATTGTATCCTGAGCTGCATCCAAAGCAGCATGGGCAGCAGGGGAGGGAGGGGATTCTGTTCCTCTGCTCTGCTCTGGTGAGACCCCAGCTGGAACCCTGCATCCAGCTCTGGGGTCCCAGCACAGGAAGGACACGGACCTGTTGGAGAGAGTCCAGAGGAGGCCACAAAGATGACCAGAGACATGGACCACTTCTCCTATGAGGAAAATCATAGGATGATTCAGCCTGGGAAAGAGAAGGCGGGCTTCCAGTACCTGAAGGGAGCCTACAAGAAAGATGGAGACTTTCGGCAAAGAGCATGTAGTGACAGGTCAAGAGGGAATGGCTCTAAGCTGAAGGAGGGGTAGGTTTGGGTTAGATATTAGGAAGAAATTCCTTACTATAAAAGTGGTGAGGCACTGGAATAGGTTGCCCAGAGAAGCTGTGGATGCCCCATCCCTGAAGTGTTTAAGGCCAGGTTGGATAGGTCTTTGAGCAACTGGTCTAATGTTCCACTGCAGGGAGGTTGGAACAGTCAATCTTTAAGGTCCCTTCCAACCCAAGCCATTGGGTGCAAATGCTTTGCACAAGTCCAGGTGCATGATGTCAGCTCTCCCCTCACCCATCACCTCTGTAACCCCATTGTAGAAGTCCACCACATTTGTCAGGCACAATTTGCCCTTAATGAAACCATGTCATTAATCACCTCATTATTTTCCATCTGCCTTACCATAGTTGCCATGGGGATTTCACCAGGCACAGAGGGAGACTGACTGGCCTGTAGTTCCACAGGTCTTTATTTTACAAGATCATGGAATCACAAAATGGCTAAGGTTGGAAGGAATCACAGCAGGTTATTTGGTCCAACCTCTCTACTCAGGCAGGATTATTCTAGAGCCCATGGCACAGGATTGCATCCAGATGGTTCTTGAGTATCTTCACTGAGGGAGCGCCAACAACCTCTCTGGGCAAACTGTTCCTGTTTGTGATCACGCACACAGTAAAGAAGCTCTTTCTCATACTCAGGTGCAGCTTTTCTGCTTGCAGGCTCTCATCGTATTGCTTGTCACCACAGAGAAGAGCCTATGTCCATCTTCTTGGCATCAACCCATTAGATATTTATAGCCATTCCTGAGGTTCCCCTCTCAGTCGCCTATTCTCAAGGCTGAATAGGCCCACCCTCTTCAGCTCTTCCTGGTAAGAGAGATGCTCCAGTCCCTTAACCATATTTGCCACCCTCTACTGGACCTGCTCCAGGAGCTCCATGTCTCTTTTGTACTGAGAAGCTCGGATTTGGACACAGCACCCACCAGGGCTGAGCAGAGGGACAGCATCACCTCCCTCAACTGCTGGCATGCTCCTCCCATTTTAAAAACGGAATTTTTTTTGAGGAATAGCAATTGCTTCTGTAAGAGTCATGCTTTCCTTTGCCTCTTCTGTTGATGTTTCCTGACCAGGTGTAGAAAACACCGTCAGTATCACTAGATTGAGAATGCTATTGTAGAAAACGGAGAGGTGAGAGGGAAGGCCCTTTAAAGGCGGGATTGCTGCCTCACCACCACCCACGGACACCCATGCCATTGTTTCCGAGGGCAGCGTTCCTCCGCCTCCCCGGGGCACCGGGCGGCTCCCGCCCCTCTGAGGGCGAAGGGAAGCGCCGCCCCCGCCGCCGCCGAGCGCAGCGGGGCCATGTCGGCTCCTCGGGGCCCGGCGCTGGGGCCGGGGCCGGGGCCGGAGCCGGGCAGCAGCACGCAGACATCGCACCGGCTGCTGGCCTACAGCGACGCGCTGCTCTCCATCATCGCCACCGTCATGGTGAGCGCCCGCCGGCGGCACGGAGGGAGGGAGGGAGGGAGAAGCCGGGAGCAGCCGCGGCTGGTGCCGGGTTTCCGGGTGGCTCCCGTGCCCCTCCAGCCCGCCGGTTCCGCCCGCCCTGCGCCCGCCCGCTGTCGCGACATGTCGGCGGCATTCCCAGAGCGGGGCCGGGCGTGGCGGGCCGGGCCGCGGCCCTGAAGCGGCTGCGAGTTCAGAGCTGCTCTGGCTGCGCGATCCGCGGGCACCTGAACGCTGTGGGGTGTTAGGGAAGTGCTCAACGAGGAAAAGAACGACATGTGCTAATAAACGTTTTGTTATTGCAGATTTTGCCCGTGGCCCACACGAAAATACATCCTGACCAGGTATCACCTGTCTTTTGTTGTTTCATGTGTCCTCGCAAGTAGATGTAACATGCTCGTTTAGTACGCCCAATTCATTTCGAGTTACAGGCTTTGAGAAACAGAAACCATTAAGTAACATTAAACCTAACAGAAATTTTGCTTAGGGCAAGGAGCTGATGAACTTCGGGTTCATCATAGAACTTGAAGAGGAAGATTTGTGTTAACTGCAGGTGTTGTGACCTAAAGCCTGAATGAGCTATATGTTGTAGGCCATAGATTATATCTAGTTATTTTTCTATGAAAAATGAGTTACCCATCTGACGAACACATCTTCCAGAAAGCAACTGGTCTTGGTAATAAACCATCACTTAGAGAAACCACACAATCTGAATGCTAGTTTTAAAGTCAGGTTCTTAATAAACGTAATTTGAATAAGCAAAGGTGGAAAAAGAAGACTACAAAATATAAATTAATTCTGAGAATACCCAGGAATTTTAGGAAACATTAATAATTTGAGGAAGTTTGCAGGTTTTTTAAATAATGATTTATTTTTCCAGTCTTAAGCAGACCTAAGTCGTAGTGTAAGGAACTCAGGTAAGATCTGAGTTCTATACTGCATGAGTCTGTTTAAGCTACTGTAGTGGTAGTTGCAAAATTTCCTGAGGTGAAGCCCTCTCCTTTCTCCTTGTTAACAATCATTACATGAAAACCTCTGCGATGCTTCTACTACGGAAGTCAGTGCTGGGAAATTAAAAGAGGCATTGTGTCCAGTCCTCTGAAATGCATTATTATAGTAAGAGTGATGAGAGAATGCAAAAATGAATCACAGGGTGAATAGAGCATTGGGAGCCCTTTTACAGATTGAAGAGATGTATGTACATCAGATGCCATATTTCAGCCTACTTAACAAGTTCCTAATAAACTGGTTTCTCTGAAATGTACTAAAGAGATTATTGAATGGGAACTGCATTCTTGGGAGGCACTTTCAAAGAACAGATAACATTACTGTATATGTCTTTTGCAGATGTTGGTAATAATTTTGTAACTTAAATTTTGTTTCCTTGGGTGTCACTTTCTGTTTCAGAAATTAGGTGAAAGTGTTCAGCAACTTCTTCTAGCAAAAATTGCAGTCTACTTGATGACCTTTCTAATAGTCACAGTGGCATGGGCAGCTCATGTGAGGTAGGAACATGGTGTTTAAATCTAAAGTTAAAAGCTAGAAAGTGCAGAAGACAACCATGTCTCTGGTATATGTCTGTCTTGGTGCCAGACTTCTGAATTGTCTTTTGTTGAATACTGTTAGAAAATCATTTTCTAATGAATTATTTTCATGTTTGAGCTACATGACTTTTGGTAACACCTGGAATACTTGTATTAATTCTGGGGCAAAGAAAATTTCCCCCATACTATGATGAATGTGCCATTTATTTGTAGTGTTGTAAAATATATTTTGTGAGTTGGCTTGTTCATGTTTACCTTACTTTGCCTTGCCTTTACAGGTTGTTTCAGGTGATAGAGCATATAGATGATGTCCTGGCTCTTCTAAATCTGGTGAGTCTTGTCAGACACACTGGATGGTTAACCTAGCAGATACAGGTTACTTGTGTGTGTCTGTGAATATTCAAAAGTTTCTACTTCAAATAGCATAACTCTGACATATTTCCAAGTCAGGAAAATACAAAGATCTTTAGTTCCAAGGTGGCTGATTGATAAGTAACTTGCTTTTAACTTACAAATGTTTTACTGTAAACCCAAAGGAGCTCTGCAGCAGGTTAGTTTGAAGTTCATGTGAGGGAACTGAGTATTTTGCAATGTTGTTTTTAACTCTGTTCTCTGAAGGTATGCAACCACACAGTAATTTAATTTTGTTAATGAAAGCACTGTTGGAGCTCCGTGAGATAACACTAGAGGAAATTCTTTTAGAAGAATAGCCTAAGACATCTAATTCTTACCTAATGTAGCTTTCAAAGTAATGCATTACTTTGTGCTTTTGTTCATTAAGTTGGGTTTTTTAATTCTGCTTTTTTAGATGTGAAATATCTATTAGAATCACCTATTTGGAAGGTGTGGTACATTTAGCATTGCTACTTTAGAAAGAAATCACTTAAAAACCATAGAGAAACTTTTACAGTATTGGTAACAAAACTGTAGTGCTTTTTAAATAAGCCTGTACAATTTGGATAGAGAACATGAAAGATGGGTACAAAACCAGACATTTGTTGTAGTCAAAACTCAGCAACTTCAGAAATGTGGGTATTTTTCATTATGCAGCACAAGCATTTGATCTCTTTGTAAAATACAAAGCAAGCAATGCCCTCATTAGAGATGTGTCCAGAAAATACACAGTGTTTCAATATGCTTTTTTCTCTTTTAGGCTTGTATGATGATCATAACCTTCTTGCCATATACAGTAAGTAACTTTCTAAAATATGATGTATATTTAAATTACAGTTTTTGTTTCTTAATTTATTTGGAAAGACTTTACCGAAGTATTCATTAGCCCAGGAAAGTGTTGTTATAGTATAAACCCTGAGTTCATTATCGTAGAAGTGTTGCTTCTTTAAAATTCATGAAGCTATTTTACAATCTTCAAATATTGCATGGTTTAGACTTGGCAGAAAATGGGTATTCTAGAAACAAAAATTAAAGTCATGGAAAGTGATAGTAGCCATGGAATAGTTTGGGTTGGAAGGGGTCACTAAAGGTCATGTGGTCCAACACCTGCAAAGATCAGGAACGTCTTCAAATAGATGAAGTTGCTCAAAGCCCCACCCAAGCCCACCTTGTATGTCTCCAGGGACTGGGCAACAGTGCCGGTGTTTTACTGCCCTCACGGTAAAAAGTTTCCCATAATTTCTCTTAAAAAAGCAACTATATTAAAAAAGGTCCAAGTTACCTGATGAGAATTTTGGTAAGATAAATAAAACCATGTTTCAAAGTCTTCCTTATATGGCAGGGCGTTTTCCTGTTGTAATTTAGGCTGAGTTTGTAGTATCACCTCTGGCTTGATCTGCAAGGTTGATTCTGGCAGGCAATTGCTCATGTTTAAAATCTGCACGATTTTTGGTCAGATGACCTGAAAAGAATATTTGCAACTGAATACTACATTAACAGAACAAAACAGTTGCTTAAAATGCATCTTGACTGTTATGTGTGTAATACAGGCACCTGTTTTTCTGTGGATATGTATGTCTTACATTTAGTCTGCAAAAATTAAGGCTGTGGTCAGTAAAACGATCCTTATCAGCAAGAGAACATACTTTCCATTTTGCCTTGAAGCTGAAATTAATTTTGCAAAGCTATCAGTGTTACCTTAATACTACACTGTGCTTTTTTTTTTTTTATCCTCCCCTAAAGCTGCAGAAAGTAAAACAGGGAGCCATGGAAATAGACAAAATAAGAGATTCAAAAAGGAATCCTAATGTCAAGAATTTTCACAGCTGTGACATTATGTTGGCCAAAACCAGTTAAACTTTATGCTTAGATACAAGCCACTCCAGTTATTATGGCACAGTGCCAGAGTGGCTGAGTTTTAGCACTATCAACGTCAGAGCAAAACCATCTCTCCAGATGCCTTTGGGTGGGATGCCTGCGTGTATTTGTGGCTGGAAATTGCATTTAATTGAATTACAATTAAATGAAATTATTTCAGATTTGAGTTTCAATATTGAATGAAGAATGCTTCTGTTTCTCTACTGTTATTCCTATGTTGCTTCCTAATTAAATATTTGATCTTCTTGATTTTTTTCAGTTTTCCTTAATGGCCTCCTTTCCAGGGGTACCTTTTGGCATCTTCCTGTTCAGTGTCTGTGCTGTTGTCATTGGCCTTATACAGGTACTGGAGCTATCCATTTACATTTTTACTTTTAAATAGACTTTCTTGTGTACAACTGAAATTAATTGGGGCATGAATTGGTAAATATGTTGTTTATATAGCATTCTTTTTCGAAATTGTGCCCATAATGATAATACAGTACCTGATGTAAGAAGAAAGTTCATTGTCCCGTGTAGCTGTTTTATGCAGCTAAATCCGCTGATCTCAAAGTTCACAGAATTCCTTTCCCACTCTTTGTAAAAGTGCCTTGAGGAAAGAACAATTGACTTTTCCTGCTGTGGTGTTTCTGAGCTGTGCAGCAGTGGATGAGGGAACACAGGCTTTCAGTCTCAAGTCCAGCAGCACTCTTCCTCTTGGTGCAGTGCTTTGTTACTTTCGGTTCCTTATTACAGAGGTCTTAATTCTTCTTCATCAAGGAGCAAAGGACTGCAGAGGAGACTAAAATCTTGATATGCAGTGTATTGTCAAATCTCAGAGTTTCTAGGACCAGCCTTTCATGTGGGAGTGAAGAATTAAGTTTGGAAGTGTTTTGGAATGTGTTGCTTGATAGTTCTGTGTCTTATATTTGAAACGCTTAATATAGTTGCATGTAATAAGTTCAGTAATGCTCTTTTCCTTGCAGGCTGTGATAGTAGCATATGGATTCTATCACCCACACTTACTGAATCAACAGATACAGGAGTCTGAAAATCAGAATTTCTATAAACGTCATATCTTAAAGATTATCCTAAGAGGACCAGTTTTTTGCTTTTTAGCAGCTATCTTTTCTTTTTTCTTTATTCCTTTGGTAAGTTCTGTCAGTTAACTGACAACTTTGACGCAGCAGTTTGTATTAGTTGTCTTTAGGACTGTGTGTGAAAATAATGATATCCATGTTAATTATGTAGACTTTCTTAATTGCCAGTTCTAGGGTATTGTAATCATGACTGCTATTTTGTATTGAATGTATTTAATCACATGTATCAACCTTTAACTTGATCCATGAGTTTGTATAGTTTAAAAAAAAAATTCTGCTACAATATTACTTGCTATGCCTGCTTTTTTTTTTGTTTTAAGCAGGTCTTCTAAACTCTACTGTCTTATGCATCAGAAATAGTTAAGGTAATGTGGAAGGTTACATGAAACAATCACCACATTGCACAAACTGGAGTGAATGCAATTGCTGCACTAACTTAGGAGACCAGTTAGCCCACTTTGTTTGTATCTCAAAACAAATAGTTTTTGCTAAGGTCTGCTTTTTCATAGCCTTTTTCTCTTCCATCTTTATTTAATGTCAGTGAGTTGCTCCTACTTATTAATAGCTTTAACTCTTTCCTGGAACCCCTGCTCAGAATTGAAATCTAGTTTTGAATGCATCCTGAGCTTCTATTCCTCTTGTTCTTTAGGAAAAGATGGATTTAACTGAAACTTGAGAAAGATTCCACAGGAATTAGCAGTATTTAAATAATCCCGAAGTTTGTGAGAAATCAGGTTGCTCTTGATGAAAGGAGCAGTTATGAGTCCAAAGATGGAAGAGCCTAGTTTTATCTGAAAATATGTTTTCTTCTTCCGCACTCCGTTCACTGCAGTTTGGTTGTTTGTTTTTAATATTAACAATGGTGAAATTCATCTCTAAGTTGCTTCTGTGCTTAGACCTGTGCAAAGCCTGTGAAGCACTTAGGACCCACCCATGTGTTTTTGTGAAACAAACAGTAGAATCTTAAAATATCGTGAATTGCAAGGACCCATAAGGATCATGTGGGATAATTCTTCAACTTCCAAAATAGTTATTCCTGCACTTTTTGTTAGCAGAATTATTTCCCTGCTTGTTTTAGCTTGCTTCATTACTAGTACTAAACTGGCTAGGAAAAGGCAGTATTTGGTTCCACATGCAATATTTAGGAGGTGCCATGAGCACTTCTGCTGAGCCTTTTTCTTTTAGAAAGTCAAGGTTTCTTTTTCTCAGTTTGATTAGATCTAAAATTGAGAGTTACAGTTTCATATTAAATCTGGAAGGTAATTTATATTTTGATAACTTTTTTAAACCGTTCATCTTCTTCTCCAACAGTCTTATGTACTTCTTGGACTCGTAATTGTTTTTCCGCATCTCACTCGATTAATCACATGGTGTAAAACCAAAGTTCTTGGTGAGTAACAAAATTCCTAGGCATATGTTCAGATTAGGTTGTCAACACATTATCCAAACAGCCCAGAATGAAGTAATTTTAGTTCTGCTTTCATTTTCAGTCTTGGAATGTAGTGATTTTAGGTTTTATTGATGTGCTTCTGAACGGTGTCTCCCTTGCTCCCTGGTTTCCCATAATAGTGATGAGATTTCTGTAAGGCACAACACATTTAAAGATCATTTCCCAGTGTAAAACCTTTCTGGTTTGTCCTGATAATGCAAGTGCATGCAGACACATGTAGCTATATGAATGATGGCTGCAGGCCATCTGTCCCTTTTCCCTCCTCAAGAGGGAGCATGGAGATGGAAGAACGTAAGGAAGCAAGCTCTATGCCTTCATCACTTTCTTCCCTGCAATGCTGAATAGTCACAGGCAAGCACTGCACCTGGAAACGAGACTTTCTCACGGTAGTTCACTGTTCAGGGTATTACATCTCATTAATCTAACTGCTGTGATCTAAAGAGGTGCCTTCACACATGTCTTAAGTTAGCCTAAATCTATGCTTCCTTCCCTCAGGAGCTTTCTGCACTCATTTTGTCAGGATGAACAATTGCACAACCATAGCAACAACCTGAGCTGCCCCTAAATCCTGCTGAGAAAGTGATTGCCATTGCCAAAGTAAAAGGAGAAGGGGGTATCATACAATCTACTTGGCCGAAGGGTGCAGTGTCCCTCTGGAGGAACCACAAAACCCCTGAACAGATAATGGCATTGGAACTGACGCTCTCAAGCTGGGTCAGAAGAATAACACCTTTGTGCTTCTGCTACTGCTGGTCAGACTAGTACAAGTCTGACTGTTTACAGTGCAAATGGGAGCATACTCCTGACTCCCCATGTGGCAGCAAAAACAGAGAGGCAGAAATGCTCTGAAAGGATGAAGCCAGAGTCTCAGAGCCTGAGAATAAACACATGCAAATATTGTCTATGCTTATTGCGATGGGGCCACTGTGGCGTGCAGTCAGGTCATGTCTGTGCCTCTCACCCTGCCAGATGGCTGGATTACTGCTATATTGAATTTCTTGTGATTACACCTGCTTTGCAGTGCTGTGGAGCCTTGACCTTTTTCTTTGTCTAGTCTATACACCTGAAGTGGTGTATTTTGGCTAGCTAGGCAGTTCTGAGTTCAGTGTTTAGAGATGTGTTCAACATTTCCTGTAAAAGATACACCTTTTGACGAAAGGTTTGAATTATTTTAAATCAGGTCGTTTGATATCCCAGTTCAGCCCCCATGCTCAGGACAGGTTTTTTTCTGCCATGTAGTCTAAGTTCTCCAAGCTGTCATGGAGGCCCTGCAGCTATTAGGACTTCCTGAGGCACAGCGTCTGATTTGTTTTGCTCAGTTACAGCTTTGAGTCATTGTTCACTTGGTGGAAATGGTTTGCCATATGCTTTAAAGGATGGAACATTTTTTTTGTTCCTGAAGCGCTTGTCTTGAAAGAAACATAAACTTCAGGGAGAGGCACGTACGCCTAAAAAAGTGGAGTGAGTGTATGTGGATGACTGGCTTTTTTTTTGTCTAAAGAAAAATCTTGGCAGATGGGGAAAAAGGGAGGTCGCAGTAGGTTGTTGAACTACCTTATTTTATACATCTTTTCATTATTAAGCCTCTGGGTTTGTTTCCAGGTCAGAGAGGTGAAGAGGAGGAACATCATAGCTTAGAAACCTTCACTTTTTACCTCAGTGAGCCTCTGAGTAAGGAACGGGTAGAAGCATTCAGTGATGGAGTCTATGCCATTGTCGCAACCCTGCTCATTTTGGATATATGGTAAGGCTTTGTACTGGTTCTTACACTTTGTCTTGTTAAATATATTAACTTCTGTCTGTATGTAATATTTGAGGAAATAAAATTAATCAAACACTGTCTCTGACTTCCAAAATCTGCAGTGATTACTTTAAAGTATGATTTTCTGGAAGGACACAGAGCACAAACCAAAGATACTTCTGACACCCACATTACAGCAGTAATCAATGTGTGTTTAATACCTGTTGGGGTGTAGGGTCTTGAAGAACGAAGTTTCCTTTTTTTGCTTAGTTATGTTTTCAGATGAAAGGCTTTTATCAATAAAAGCTCTTTAGTCTCTGTAGCAACTTCATTAACCCAGAGGAATGCCAACCTGCATTCAGATTTCCCTTTATATATAATCTCTTTGCAGAGCTGTTATTTGAAACACTGCTTCTAAGTTATAAACTGGAGAAGTACAGAGTGGATGCCTGTTCTTCACTACTTGCTCAAAGTAAAGCAGCATAGTTAAGTGTTGCTCCAGATGTGTTTTTGTAACAGTAATATGCAAAGTAATTTTTCTCTCCACAGTGAAGACAATGTTCCTGATCCCAGAGAAGTTGAAGAGAAGTTCCATGGCAGTCTTCTTGAAGCTTTAAGTGAATATGGGCCAAACTACCTTGCTTACTTTGGCTCATTTGTTACAATTGGTCTCCTGTGGTTTGTCCATCACTCTCTTTTCCTTTATGTAACAAAAGCTACCCGTTTAATGGGACTGCTCAACATACTTTCATTGGCTTTCATTGGTGGGCTTCCACTAGCCTACCAGCTGACCAGTGAATTTGCAGAAAAGTCTCATAATGAAATAGAAGCCATTCAGGTCAGCTGCGTTATCACTTTCTTTGCCAGCATATTTCAGTTTGCAATATGGACTACAGCCCTTCTCAATGAAGAGGAAACTTTGCATGCATTTGCTAGATATGGTGGCAAGGAGCATGCCTTCATGTTTGCCAAGCTGGCTCTCTACCCTTGTGTAAGCCTTGGGGCCTTCTTTCTAACTTGCTTGTTAAGTGAATTTAGCACAGCAATTTTCCATCTTATGCAGATTGTAATCCCATTTGCTTTTCTTGCCTTGCGCATTTTTGTTAGAATTTCTTTAACTGCCATAAAGTCTGTGATGTCTCTCTCCAGACGGAAGGTTGTACTGTTAGAAGAAGAGGAGGCATGTTTGTCTCCAAATGAAATGCTGTCCTAAATTTCCGCACAGTGCATGTGAAGTTACAAGATCAACTTCAGTTCCTCTGACTCACATTATATTCATGTGTGGATTATATTGATGTAAACCAAAGCCTGTACTGACCATAACTGGGACATATTTATGTTTTAGCTGGTCATGCTCGAGATCCTTTCTCCAAAATCTACTATTGAAAATACTGGGTAAACAGGAGATACAAAGAAAAGCATGTTCCCCTTCTTTTAGGGTTGCCCTGTAGGAAAAAATGCTGCTTGACATGTAACTGCAGTGGTGATCAATTAGGAAGTGCACAGATACCTGGCAAAATGGCAGCCAAACACAGGCACAGAAGTTGGTTGTGCTTCTGTGTAAGAGAATGTGAGGCATGGAAAACATGGAGACCTCTGGATTTCTGGATGGCACATTGTAGTAGAACTTAAGTGCATACAAGTTGCTGGTTTCCTTTTCCTTTTTTTTTTTTTAATTTTTTTTTCAATCATTACACTGTCTGTTCTGCATAATTACAAACAGGGGATAGCAGTTGAAAATTTAACTGTGAGTGGCTTTGTGTGTGAGTTAGGATGGGAGTTGAAATTGTGATAGTCTTCCAAGCCACCTGAACACAAGTTCTTTAGGCATATCCTTTTTTAAAAAAGATGTAACAAATGAGGATTCATGTGGCTTTGCATTCAAGTTTCAATTGGTGTTGATATTTTCTGAGGGAAAAGAGCTCTCTGATTACACGTAAGGTCTTTTCTGTTCTGCAGAAGCTGCTCATCTGAAGTGTTTGAATTTCTCAGGCTTTTTGTGTCTGTTTTGTGGAACATCCTTCTGTTACTTGGAAGGCGTGGTGTCATATTCAAGGGGAGTATGAGACTGCAATGTGTGGGAGTTCCGCATCAGGTAAGGGAGTTGAGCTTTCTCCTGAGTTGCGGATAACTAAGGAATCCCATAGATTACTGAGGCTCAGGAAGACAGCAGAAGAAACTAACCCCATAGAAGTTCCTGTCCATGATATGTTGTTTTTTTTTTTTTCTACACTTATATGCAGCTGGATAGTTTTATGCTTTTCAAATTGTTATAAGTGAAAAGACCGAGCCAATAGGTCTATAAGTTCAATTATATAATTTATTGATTACGAGCAAGCAAAGCAAAAAGGGCAATTCAGCGCTGGGCGACAGGGGATCTCCGTCCCGCCGGCTGCCGCGCCATCTGAGCTTTTCGGAGTTCTTTTATGCTGGTTGGCTTCCGTGATCGAGGTACTCTGCGCATGCTCGGCTTGTTGGCTTCCGAGATCGAGGTACTCTGCGCATGCTCGGCTTCTTGTTGGCTTCCGTGATCGAGGTACTCTGCGCATGCTCGGCTTCTTGTTGTTTTATTACTCAGCAAATTCGTTACAAGTTTCTATTCCTGTAAAATACTGCTAATATAAACAAGGATTATATATGTCAATTTCCAGCTGGGTTCCTGCAAGATAGTGTTGGCGCCAGCAAAGATTAGGCAACATTAATTATACGATAAAGTTATTTACACTTAGGGAGCTTATCAGCTTGTTTCCTGTAGGACAAGTTCCAGCTTATCTCCTGTAAGATAGTGCTGGCACCAGCAAAGGTTTATTTATACTTAGGGATTTTTTTGTCCTGTTTAATGAACAAATGCTTCATTGATTACAATTCCCCCCTTTCTTTTATGGAACTTTCTTTGATTTGTTCATTAAACCTTTTCAGTTCTAGCTGACACCACTTCATGCCTTCGTCTTCTGGTTCATTTTCTATTTGTTCATATTTGGCCCTTAGTAGCATAAGATGTGCGGCTTCTAAGCGGCCTTTCACAATTGCTATCAGGCGGTTAAAAATACAAGGTCCAAAAGTTAGTCCTAAAATGACTAAAATTAAGGGTCCCGCTATAGTGGATAGTAACGTCGTGAGCCATGGGGAATGATTAAACCAAGTTTGATACCAGCTCTGTTGGGATTCTCTTTCCCGTTTTCTCTGGTCTAATTGTTTCCGGAGTTCTGCCATGGTGTCTACTGCTACCCCTGTTGAATCTACATAAGTGCAGCATTGTTCCTTTAAAGCTACACATAGTCCTCCCTGCTGTAGAAGAAGTAAGTCGAGCCCCCTTCTGTTTTGTAACACCACTTCTGATAGAGATCTGACTGAGTTGGTTAACGCGTCTATGGCTTTTTCTATTTTCTCTAAGTCTTCATCTACAGATTGCCTCAAAGTTTTTAACTCAGATCCTTGGGATACTAAAGCGGCTACTCCTGTTCCCACTCCCGTTCCTCCTATAGTCAATAAGAGGGCTACAGTTAATGTGGTAAAGGGTTCTCTCTTTACCAAGTGATGTTCGACTGTGGTTTGTTGTTCCAGCACATACTCCTTTGGATGGTATATGATACGGGGTACTATTATCACTTGCACACAGTATTCGTGAGTCTGATTAAAAGCTGTTGTTAACAAACAGGGTGTAATTCCTAAATTTGAGCAAAGCCATTTAGCATTAGCTGCTGGTAGGAGCCAGTCAGCTCTTTTTCCGGGTTTGTTTAGCTCTATGGTTTTATTACAGAGATGTTTATGTTTGCCTGAAACATTTCCCACACAGGTTCCTTGTCTATTTATTTGGGTTAGGGTGATTCCTGGGGTATTTCCTTTGCTTTGTTTCCATAAGCACTCCCTTGGATTACTTCCATTTACTCTTCTTACTTTGTCTATTGTTCCAATGGCTTCATAAAAGGGAGGTCTTATATCATAACACAGCCAGCACTCTTTAGTCAGCTCAGGGTGGGTCTTGTTTAATGCTTTAAAGCTAGCCTGCAGTATTTTCTGTAAAATTTCTCCTTCATAAGGGGTAGTTTTGAGACCTTTGGGTGTATTGCTACGCCCCTTTGGTTTGCTTGTGTTGGTTTCCAATATATTCTCATCGATTACAGAGTTAGGCCCTATTGGTGATGGGTCATGTGGCACTAGCTCCTTTTTAATTTGTATTAGATTGCCTCTATCAGCCCCAGGTTCCCAATGTCGTATACCCCACATTTTCCCCACCAACCATCCAGGATCATCAGGCTTGGTGACATTTAAGTGTATGTGTAGACATGTGCCTAGATAGGAAACTCCACCAGATGAACTTAGCCAATGTTTTTCGCATCCATAGGGTCCGAAATTGACCTTCAAGTATTCATCTGGTCCTCCCCCTGGCGACCAATCGGAGGCTATGGTTTCACATCCCCAATAGGCACAGTAATAATGTCCTGGGCTATTACAATAGGTTCTACCCCTATTAGAGGCTGGGCACATATAGAACCCGGTCATGTTCAGCACGTGTCCGCAGTGGTCGATGTTTGTCATATTACATAGGCCAGCTATAAAGTTAGGGGCTCCGTTAACGACAATCGTTTGCAGGATGGTGTTGTCATCCATCCGACGGAGGGTCCAATTAAAAGGTTGGTGTGGATGTGAGTGTGTATATGGGGTGTGGCAGAGCAGTAACACCAATGTAGTATATATATGAGAAATAAGGTTTCCCCTGTTGTCATGAGGGGTTATTTTAGAATGGCTTTCCTTACCTGAGTGGAGGCTACCAATTTGGTTCTTTTCTGGCCAGGATGTTTTACTCCCATTCAAGGGGCATTTCGGCATCCATGATATTTTGGTCCCACTCGGGCCTCCTCCTGTGCGTTCCTCTGTCCCTCTGCCTCGCCCGTCGACTCGGTTGCGTCGAGCCACGGGGTGTACCATCTTCTCGGCAGCAAGGACGGTGGTTTCCTGAGGAGTGTTTTCGTTCTGGCCCCCTCTTTCTGGACCGTTGTATATAGGTATGCCAATTGCTGCCCTTGATATCTAGTGCGTGGCAATTTATTTCTTTTATGTGTTGTCAACACAGCCCAGTTATAATGTCTGCCACAAATGGAGTGGGTTCGTTTAAATGATAGCAATATAATTCTGGTTTAATACCCCGGACAAATATTTCCCACCATTCTTCTGACTCTTTCTCAATTTCCCCTTTAATTACCTTATTGGCCAGTACCCAATCAGTCAGATCTCTTTGAAGAGTCTGGCATAAGGAGCAGACTCCTAAAGGGGGGTAGCCCCCACGGCAGTGGGTCCACCACTCTTCTTTACAAACTTTACAAATATAACATACAAATGGGTAACAGTTTCCTTGGCAAATTCTATCAGTACAAACAATACGAACACAGTCTCTGAGTATTTTCCTTCTTTTGTAAAATGCTGTTTTGGAAGGTATTTTACTTGAAATGTCATCTGATTTTTACTCTCGAGTTGTTCGGGAGATCTTTAGCTTTAAGTCCCCTGGTTGGCTGACCACGGTCCACTCTTTTGGAGGACTAACTGGTCCTTTGATACGGCTTGCGTGAGTCCAACCTCGCTCAGCCGTACGTACTGCCGTGTGCGTTGTCAGTAGGGTGAGGTAAGGTCCTTCCCACCGGGGTTGCAGGGGGGATTCTTTCCAGGTTTTGATGAGGACCCAGTCTCCCGGCTTTACCTGATGCAAAGTAATGTCGAGTGGGGGCCTTTGGGTTATTAGTCCTTTATCCCAAAGTGTTTGTTTATGTTTCATTAACTGTGTAATATATATGTTAATAGTAGCATCGGAAAAATTTGGGTGATCTTTAGGTAATCCCAGATCATAGGGCATTCCATATAACATTTCAAAAGGGGATACTCCAATATCTGTTCTAGGTTGTGTTCGGATGTTTAACAGAGCAAGAGGTAAACGTTTAACCCATGAGAGTTTTGTTTCAATGACTAATTTAGCTAGATGTTTCTTTAATTCACCATTCATTCGTTCTACTCTCCCTGAGCTCTGTGGGTGCCATGGGGTATGTTGTTCCCACCTGATTCCTAATGCTTTTGCTAGGTTTTGTATGACCCGTGACGTAAAATGTGGTCCTTGGTCTGAGTCTATAGCCTCAGTTACCCCATACCTAGGGATTATGTGTTCTAATAAAACTTTTATCACAGCCTGGGCTGTGGCTCTGGCAGTTGGAAATGCCTCTACATAATGTGTCAAATGGTCTACAATAACAAGCACATATTTATACCTCCCTGATTTTGGAAATTCAGTAAAATCAATTTGGACTCTGGAAAATGGCCTGAGTGCGCAGGGTCTCCCTCCTTGTGGCAGCTTTCGCTGGGCAACTCGGTTTACCTTCAGGCATGTCGGACACCCCTGTGTTATTTGCTTTGCTAAATCATGCAGCCCTATACACATATATTTCGTGGCGAAGTGATCTACTAAAGCTTGACTACCCCAGTGAGTTTTTTGATGTATGTGTGTTAGCACTCGGGAGGCCATCGATTTTGGTAGTAGTTCCCTCCCGTCGGGTAGCCGCCATTTCCCCTCATTGTCTTTTGTTATTCCCATCCCCTGTATTTTCTGTTTTTCTTTTGGTGTAAAAATAAGTTGTTCAGTTTCTTCTTCTTTTTGTACGGTGGAGCTTAAAATGTTGTAACACTCCCCATGGTGGTAACAGTAATTTATTCCCGGGGTATCACAGGCGCACTGTATTGCCTCCTCTCCCCAGTTTTTCCAGCAAGCATAGCAAGGGAATTCCTTTAAATTGTTTCCACATGAATGGCATTTTTTTCTAGATGCCCATGGGTCATCTACAGCTCTTAGATGCAAAGCCAGCAGGGCAGCTCTCTTTGCCTCTTGGTCAGCCGAATTATTCCCTCTTGTTTTATAATCTATTCCCCTTTGGTGACCTCTAATATGTACTACCGCAATTCTTTTGGGTTGTCTTATTGCAGCTAGTACCTCCTGGATTAATTCTTGATGTATTAAATCCTTCCCCTGTGAATTTCTCAATCCCCTTTCTTCCCAAATTTTCCCAAATGTGTGTACAACCCCATACCCATATTTAGAGTCTGTGTAAATAGTCCCCTCCCTTCCCCGCAGTCTTTTTAGGGCTTGTAAGATTGCATATAACTCACAGGCTTGAGCTGACCAAGAGCTATTCAAGGGCCCCGATTCTATTACTTTTAATGATTTTCCATCCACAAGAGCATACCCTGATTTCCTTTTCCCATCTACTACTTTAGATGATCCGTCTACAAAGATCCTTTCTCCTTCTTCTAATTCTTCTTCCTCTAAATCTGGTCTAATTTTCGTCTGCTCTTCAATAGTGTTTAAGCAATCATGTGCAAGCTCGGTATGCTCAGGTTTCCCATATAAGAACTGTGCGGGGTTTTGAAGAGAGGTGGTTTCTAAAGTTAAATTGGGGGCTTCTAGCAGAATTCCTTCATACTTTAGGAGTCGGGAATCAGAAATCCACTTTTCTGCTTTCTGTTGAAGAACAGTTCTGATGTTATGTGGTGTGAATACTTTTAAATTGCCATTAAATGTTATTTTTCGGGCCTCCTCTACCAGAAGGGCACATCCCACTATTGCCTGTAAGCAAGTGGGCCATCCTTGGCTTACTGGATCTAATAATTTTGATAAGTATCCTATAGGTTTCTTTTTCCCTGCCCAATCTTGTGTTAGTACCCCATAAACCGTGCCATTTTCAATATTTATAAACAAGTAAAAAGGTCTTTTTAAATCTGGGAGGCTTAGTACAGGGGCATTGGCTAAGTCCTCTTTAATTCGACATAGCTCCTCTTGATCTTGATTACTCCACTTTACTAGCCCATCTGTGGATAATTTGGCATACAGAAATTTTACTTTGCTACTATAATTCTCAATCCACTGCCTACAATAACCTAAAAGTCCCAATATCTGTCTAATCTGTTTCTTGTTTTTAGGCGGTGGGAGAGACAGTATTCCTTTTACCCGTTCAGGATCTATTCTTTTTTCTCCTTTCCTAATGTAATGACCAAGGTATCTTACTTCTTCCTCTACGAATTGGAGCTTTGATTTGGATACTTTTAGCCCTTTTAACCCCAAGAAATTTAAAAGCTTAATACTCTCAGTTCGGACAGCTTCTTCCTTTTCGCCGGCTACCAGTAAGTCGTCCACATACTGAATTAAAGTGGTGCCCGGCGTTGGCTGATATTCCTGTAGTAATTGATCTAGTGCCTGCCCAAATAAATTGGGACTTTCCGTGTAGCCCTGAGGAAGGACGGCCCACCTAAGTTGTTGTTTTCGATTTGTATCTGGGTCTTCCCACTCAAATGCAAAGTAATCACGGCATGACTCATCTAAAGGACAGGCCCAGAAAGCATCTTTTAAATCAACTACACTATACCACAAATTCTCCGGGCCCAATTTGCTCAATAAGGTGTAGGGATTGGCTACCACAGGAAACCGAGGGATTGTCCTTTTATTTATTTCCCTCAAATCGTGCACTAATCGATATGTTCCATTTGGTTTCTTCACAGCTAAAATAGGGGTATTAAAGGGTGACATGCATGGTTCTAACAGCCCTTGGGCAATTAGTCTCTCTACTTCCGGCTTTAATCCTCTTCTACTCTCCAGTGATAGGGGATATTGTTTCAATTTTATCGGGATTTCAGGATTTTTAATATTTACTGTGAAGGGGGGTATTTTTAGTTGCCCCATGCTTTCGGGGGTATACCAAACTTCAGGGTTTATCATTTGTTCATCCTCTACTGTAAGGGGGCAAAGTCTAATTTGGATTTCATTGTCTCTTACTTCTAAATTTATGCCCAACTCTGTGATTAAATCTCGCCCTAAAAGATTATACTCTGCTTCTGGCACTATTAAGAAATCCCCCACCCCTACTTTTGTGTCTGTTTCTACCATAATTCCTTTGGCTATTCCTACTTTAAATGGCTCCCCCTTAGCTCCAATTACAGATGCAGTGCCTTTTGATAACTTACACCCAGAGGGAAGTCTTTGCATAGTAGACCTTTCTGCTCCCGAGTCCACTAAAAATTCCAACTCCTCGGATAGGGGACCCACTTTCAATTTTATCAAGGGCTCTCGATGTTTATGTGTCCCCAGAAGGTAGAGCCCCTGACCCCTCTAGTCCTCCTCGAACATTTTTTCATCTTTCATCCTTTTTCTACATACCCTTTTCAGGTGTCCCTTTTTTCCACAGTAAAAACAGCTCCGTTGTTCCCCCTTATTTTCACCTACTCGATCCATCCCGTCTCCCAGGGTCATCTTCTGAGGAGGACGCCTGTCCCTCGGGTCTAATTCTCTGCTTTCACGTACTGCTGCCACCATCATTCTTACTTGCTTTTTATGAGTCTCATCTTCTCTCCTGACGTATACTTTCTGCGCCTCCCGGAGTAACTCATCCAGCCCCCGATCTTGCCAGTTTTCCATTTTTTCTAACTTTCTCCTAATATCCTCCCAGGATTTAGCTACAAACTGAGTTTTCAATAAGGTCTGTCCCAGGAGGGTGTCTGGATCTATGCCAGAGTACAACTGCAAGTTTTTCCTTAATCTTTCTAACCATTCTGTGGGAGTCTCTTCTTTCTTTTGTCTTTCATTAAATGCTTTATTGATGTTTTGGCCTCTCGGGACCGCTTCTCTAATCCCTTGTATTACAATGGTACGCAGGTCCTGCATGTGTACCCTATGCTGGTCATTCTGATGGTCCCATTGGGGTCTTTGTAAGGGCCATTTGATATCTGCTAGGGGTCCTTGGGCATGCTGAGCATCCCAAATGCGCATTCCTGCGCGTCTGATCATATTTTTCTCTTCTGCAGTGAAGAGTATGTTTAGTATGGATTGTAGTTCATCCCAGGTGTATATATTGGGTCCCAAGAATTGGTCTACTTTTTCGGCAACCCCCAGGGGGTCCTCCAGTATGCTCCCCATTTCCTTTTTGAAGTCTCTGACGTCCCCGGAGTTAAGAGGAATGGAGACAAACCCCATTTGGGGATTAGGTCCCCCCATGGGCATTTCCCGCAAGGGAAACAAACTATGCTGCTGTTGCTGCCTCGCCCTCCCCCTTGTCACAGGTCCCTGGACTTGATCTCCTTGGTCCTGATCTACCTGATCTACTTCATGTCCAGGCAGGGGTGGTGCTGCTGGTGGTACATATGGTGGGGGTCCCGTGAGGAGATCTTCCTCCCGCTTGTGCTTTTGTGTTAGTTTCTCTGAGCTCGCTTCGGTGAGTTTAAATATACGAGCCTCAGTTTGTCCTGGGCGAGTTACCCAGACAGCTGCATAGTCGCTTTCTTCTTGGTTGTGGGGTGTTTTGGAATTAACCCAAATATTCAATTTTTGTTGTAACCAATCTTCATTTGAACCGAGTTTAGGCCACCAGATTGCGGGGCCTATTCTCTGCCCTCCCCAAACTTTTACACAATAATGTATCATTTTGGCTTTATCTTTATCCCTCGTATTGGGATAATAGTCCCACATTTCTAGCATGTATCCTAGTGGAGAGTCCCTAGATACCGTGGGGCGTTTCATGGGTGAAGGGGGCTTGCTCTTCCCCTGTCCCATCTTCCGGGGTGCCTTCAAACACACGGGGGTTCACTCGCTTCCTCTGGTTCGTGGCCCACGTCCTCGCGGACTATAGGAACCGCACTACTATAGAGTCCGCACTCGCTTGGGAAATCCGGCTGCCGGTTCCCCTCTCACTCACACACAGTCCCCACGCGTTGCACTCCGGGTATCCCAACCCCGCCCGAACGGGACCTTTTGCGCAATAGGCAAATACTCACGCGTCCTGCGTCTTCGTCCGGACTTTTGTGCACAAAATTTTTATGGGGTTGAACCGGTTCTTCCTGCCCTTATGCTCCGAATTTCGGATCGTCAGGTAGGAGAGGGTAGGAGTTAGAGAGAGTCAGGGCCACCTTACGGTGGGGCGCGCCTCCCCGAAACTTCAAACCCCACCAATTTCCCATCCGAGTCACGGCACCAAATTGTTATAAGTGAAAAGACCGAGCCAATAGGTCTATAAGTTCAATTATATAATTTATTGATTACGAGCAAGCAAAGCAAAAAGGGCAATTCAGCGCTGGGCGACAGGGGATCTCCGTCCCGCCGGCTGCCGCGCCATCTGAGCTTTTCGGAGTTCTTTTATGCTGGTTGGCTTCCGTGATCAAGGTACTCTGCGCATGCTCGGCTTGTTGGCTTCCGAGATCGAGGTACTCTGCGCATGCTCGGCTTCTTGTTGGCTTCCGTGATCGAGGTACTCTGCGCATGCTCGGCTTCTTTTTGTTTTATTACTCAGCAAATTCGTTACAAGTTTCTATTCCTGTAAAATACTGCTAATATAAACAAGGATTATATATGTCAATTTCCAGCTGGGTTCCCGCAAGATAGTGTTGGCGCCAGCAGAGATTAGGCAACATTAATTATACGATAAAGTTATTTACACTTAGGGAGCTTATCAGCTTGTTTCCTGTAGGACAAGTTCCAGCTTATCTCCTGTAAGATAGTGCTGGCACCAGCAAAGGTTTATTTATACTTAGGGATTTTTTTGTCCTGTTTAATGAACAAATGCTTCATTGATTACAAAATCATTAACCTCTGGCTGCCCTAGAAGCCATTACATTTCTTTTTAGCAGAGCGATTAATTTGTATCTTGAATTGTCTTAGTGCCTGACAACTTTAATGCCATAATTAAAGGCATTTGGGGAATTTTGTTGTTTATCATTTTTTTAAAAAAAAGTGGCAAGGTATGCCTGAAGAAATTATGGGTGAAAACAAATTCAGATATCTCATTTCAGTTGAGATCAGTCTTGAAAGCACTTGTGCTTTTGTTTTGAAGCACCTTGATACCGAATATGTAATTGTGAATATTACATACTTCTTGTGAAGAGTATGTTCAGCTATTCAAGGGGATTTATACCTAGTTGTGGTTAAATGACTTGCATTGTGTTGTGTATAACAGATTTTCTGGTCCTTAATAAAAGCACTTTTGTTTCTGTATGGTTTTATTTCTAATGTGCAGCAAGCACGTAGTAAGTAGTGTATGTGTGTCTTTGTAATAAATTGCAATCAGTGAAAAAACAAAATTTCACGGCATTTATTTCTTCTTTGTAGGTGAACCTTAAGTCTGATGTCTATAATTAAAATTATGTTAGATGGGTTTTTTTCCTTCAAAATAATCAAGGTCCCTTCCAACCTCAGCAGTTTTGTGATCTTTTTTTATAAAGCACCAAAGTGTTTTTCATGGGATATAAAGAAAGGTTGATTCTACTTGTCATGGTACCTGAAGAAAGTGAAACCAAAAAACTGAATCTGATCAATGAGTCTCATTTCACTGTTTACAAGGATGCTTTATATAAAGCAATGTGTAAATATTACAAGGCACTGTGTTGGCTCAATAATGGATTTTTCCCTTTTTTTGTGCTTTTTGTTTGTTTTGGGTTGATTTTGTTTGGTGGTGTTTTATTTTGTTTACTTCACTTACAAATAAGTAATTTGTTCCACCGAAAGAACAATTTTATTTTTGCTTGTGGTCAAGATGGCATTATTCAACCCAAATTTGGTAATATCTCAAAACCCAAACCTGAGGACAAACATGAGATGAGACTTTGTATAAACAGAGCTCATTTAGCATCATGTTAAGTTCTTGAGAAACAAACTGCATTAATTTGAAATGTGTCACTCGCAAGTAGGAAGATCATTCCCAAATGCAACTAGCCGTTCTTTATAGAATTACTAATGACCACAGGGTTTTGTAGCTATGAAAATTAAAGTGAAATACGACAATGATTACAACCCCAGAATCACAGAATGGATGTCACTGGAAGGGGCCTTTGAAGACCATCTAGTCCAACGCCCCAGTTTAAGCAGGGTTGGCTAGACTGGTTGCAGAGCTTTGTGTCCAGTCAGACTGAGCATCTGCACAGAGACACTACAGCCACTCAATGGCTTACAGCATGGTGGAATCACTAAGGTTGGAAGAGACATTTAAGATCGTCCAGTCCAGCCATTGACCCAGCACTGTCACCCCTAAACCACATCACCTGCACCAGATCCTCCTGAACACCTCCAGGGGTGCTGACTCCACCACTTTCCTGGCCAACCTATGCCAATACCTGTCCACCCTGACAGTGGGGGGAAAAAAGTGGGGTTTTTTTTCCATTGAAAAGGAATTTCCTGCATTTTAGTCCGTGTCCGTTCATCAACGAAAAACACCGATGAGCCCCCCCCTCGGTCCTTCTCACAGGCCGCACATCACACGCCCTCAGCCCCTCCTTGTGGCGCAGACGCCGCGCTCGCTGCTCCGCCGGCGCTCTGCGAGGGGCGGACTCGCCGCCACCCGGGAAGCAGAGCGCAGATCGGCATTTGGCTTCCTGGTCACGGCTGCTCCCCGCCCCTTCCTGCCGCCGCGCTCAGTTCCAGCCGCCGCCGCCGCCGCCAGGATGATCCCGCCGGTGCAGGTCTCCCCGCTCATCAAGGTGAGGGCGGCGGGGGGCTCTCCCGGGCTGTCCCGGGGCCGCGGGGCACGGGAAGGGCCGGCCGGGCCGGGGGGCGGCGGGCGGCGGGGCCGGCCGTGCCTGTGGGCTGAGCGAAGGGCGCGTCCTTGTCTCTGCCTCCCGCAGTTCACCCGCTACTCGGCGCTGCTCGTGGGGATGATCTACGGCAAGAAGCGATACGGTGAGTGCGGTGTCCCGGGCGGCCGCTCCCCGCTCCCCGGCGCCCGCCCCACAAGGGCACCTTGAGATGGCCCGGCCGCCATTTCCCTCCCCCGGCCCGGCCGCGGCCCTGCCAGGGCGGCCCTGCTGGTGTGAAGCCACAGATCCGTATGAAATGTGGCTTCCTGTCAGCAACACTGGCTTTTCCTCCTTTTCGAACGAACCCGCAGGCGCGGAGCTTTCCGCCGCGGGTTCGGGAAGTTGTGTTTTAAAGGGATTGTGTTGATGGCAGACTACCTGAAGCCGATTGCTGAAGAAGAGAGAAGAATAGAGGCGGAGGAGAAAAAGAAACGTGAAGAACTGGAGAGGATTGCAAAAGAGATTGCAGAAGGTAGCTCCTCGGTTTAGTGTATGTGCTGTCTTGCAGGTTTTTGGCTGCAGGACTGGTATTCACCGCAGTGCTCTTGGAAGAAACTAAGGCCTGCAGCTAATCCCTGGAAGCAGTGGTTAGGGCCGTGTGAGGAGTAAATAGTGCTGCTGCTTAATTATGTCTGCATTTTGAAAAGCTCGTCAGAGCAAGAGCTAATGATTTTGCGACAGTCAGGACTTTTTAAATGGCTGAATTTCCGCTGAGGAAACAAACTGCTAAAAGCTGCTGGTTATCCTGTGAGGAATCCGTATGTCAGCTGTAGCAGCATGTGCCTTATTCATCTGGATGTGCGAGCCCATTTCTCCATGCAGAAACCTCACAAATATGACTTGACTTTAGGCCATAGGCAACGGTATATAATTGCAGCTTGAGACTTTTAAGTGGTGTCACAGGTGTATTGCCAGAGGTCAGCTTGATTTATTTGTATCTTGTAGTGTTAGAGGTCAGCTTCATTTGTTGTATCTCTCACATGAAGAGGGTGTGCTGGAGGGCATCAGTTGCAGCTGGTACTGCTGCTTTTGTTCTCATTCCCTTCCACCTGTAGTGTTCCTGCTGCAGCAGCATTTCCCTTGTCCTTAGGATTATTTCTTGTGTTCCCTGTATGCTTCTAGCAGAGGATTCCTTCCCCACTGCCATACAGAGGAATGTGCTCTCTAGCTTTGTTTCACCTAGGGTTTTTAGGAAGCCTTAAAACTAAGAATTTTAGGAGAATTCATTAGTAACTCAAGCTGTTCTTGGTGCAGATACACACTCAGTAACTCTTTCCATGGGAACAAGTGACATTTGCATTATCCCAAACTAAACTAGGGTTGAATGAAACACTAAAATTAAATTAACTACACATACAGAAAATCAAATATGTTTTGTATCACTTACTAGAGATAAAGCTATTTTACCATCTTAAATTCATCATCTCTGTTGGCCATGGACTAAATAAATGGATCTTTTGATGTTCACTAGTTAGATGAAACTTTCTGTATTTTTGGAGGTGGAGGTAGAGGCTGTGCTGTAATGTTGCCAGGCCACCTAGTAAGGAAATTTTCTTGATTATTTCTTTAGAGTGTTTGATTAAACATTTAAAAGTGGCACAAAGGTGTCAGGCCTGTTCCCAACAATGGGTTTGGTCTGTTTTTTTCAGAAAAGCAGTATTGATAAACTCTCATTATGTACAGTGCAGTTGCTGAAGATTGTTCCTTAAAGATGGACCTACCTGTAGTGGTAGCTTTTTCTGGGCTTATTTGACTTGTCAGTTCAGAAAACTATCTTTTACTACTGAGTAAACTTAGAAAAGTTTGCCTTTACCCCAAAGCTATGAATTACAATTCTATTGAATAAACAGAAGTGGGAATCATAAATATTAGCTAAAAAGAAATTACACAAAGATGGTCTTTGATTCCACTAATGCTTTGCGTGTTTTAGTTCTGCATGAGAGTGGCTAATAGTCCTAACCATGTTTATGTTTTCTTCCCTTTTAGCAAGTGAAGAGTCCATACTGAAATAAACAACAGATTTCATCTGAATTTCGCACATGGAAATACATGGCTGTCCAGTGGTTTCTGGACTCTATGTGATATTCTATCAATAAAGTACTTACTACGCTTCAGTTGGTGTTTTTTGAGTGAATTGCATGGACCAGCAGAAATACGTACAGAGTATGACAGGAAGCATCTGTCACAATGTAGCTGTTGTTGCAACTGAAACACCCCATTGTATTCCCCCAGCAACAGCCAGTCACTGCACCCTTTGTCGACAGGTAATGATTGTTATCAGAAAATACGTACAGTTTTATGTATGTGGGCAGGGGGAAATACTGGCAAGGCACTGACTGCTTGAATCTGTTACTTAAATGGCTCGACAGGGGAGTTTCATAGAATCATAATGTTAAGGCTTGGAAGGGACCTTCAGGATCATTAGTCCTGCCCCCTCAACCACCACTTCCATAACCAAGAATCGAGGTCTGTATGCATTCCCTGCTTCAGTGAGGCACTTACAAAACAGGTCTGCTCTTGTCTCCTACCAGACTTGAGAGCTGCATCAAGCCAGAGGTGAAAACACCTGACTGGAGTGTAGGCAAATATACCATGAGCAGTTTTAGATTGTCTACAGCCCTCAACAGACCTTTCCCAAAGTTGTGCTGCAATGACATCTGTTTTCAGGCCTGGTGTTACAACCTGCCCTTGAAGCAGGGAAACAGTTCCTGTTAATAGATCCCTGGGGTGGATTAGAGTGAAACAACACTGACTGGTATGGATACGTGGGGCAGGTTTATTTTAAAAATATTTGGTTGCATGGGAAAGGAGGTATGTAGCTCTTTCGGTTCTTTTCTATAATAAAATGTAAAAATATCACTAGGAAAATATGTAAGGAGCAGAAGGAAAGGACAAGAGTGGATAGTGGAGAGGAAAGATCCAGCGACAAAACAAGTTCATGGTCGTCACTGATGGTTGCAGTCTTGACCTGCTGGGTGCGGAGGCCCATGCAACAAAGAGTTTGATGAGTTGTTACATGTACAAGCCCATGTGAGAACACCCCAACGCCTCCCCCTGGAGAGGGGTTTCACTATGTGATGCAACACTCTGGAAATGAGTCAGGGTGGCTCATCAGGGATCTTGGATGGCTTATGTTGCCTTCTAATAGCGAAACCACTGCTCTGCCCTGCTTCTGGTGGCTGCATAGTTTTAACAGTTGTGCCTTATCAGAAAGCAGGAATACCCTCAGGCCTATGTGTGAACATCCCCATGAGTCCCCTGGAGGGAGAGTTTTGCATTGGTAGATGCAGTTGTGCATCACTAGAAGGAAGGATATTGGCATGATAGAAAGCATTACCCTACCTCTGCAGGATCTGCTTCTTATCTGCCTTTTCCCCTATCTGATGTGAAAACACTTTGTTTAAAACACCCATCACAGGTTATCATGGAAACTGGCTCAACCAGCCTAAGCAAAGTTTGGTCCATCACACCTGGGAAAACAGTGGACAAATATGTTTCTTGGCCCTTTTCTTTCTCCATGTTTAATGTATCCGGGCAGCCAGCTTCCCAGCTGCAAAGGGGGACAACTGCAGGAGGAGCTAAGCCAAATTTCATCTGCATCTAACCGGCCAATACCTCCAATGAGAAACACTCACTGCTCCCACAGAAAGGGTCCATCCCTGAGAAACAGCCTCCTCCACTGGCACCCCATTCTGAGTGTCCATGGATGTCCCCTGCATGCATGCATGCATGGTCCCCTTTGGAAATGCCTGGCAGCATGCCCACCCTGATGCTGTGAGGACAAGCTGTGCTCCCAAGTGCATGCGGGCTGATGGGGCACAGCCACCCACACAGCTCACTGCGTGTGCTGGGCAGGCATCCCACGCCCCTTGTGTGAGCAGCCCTGCTGGAGCTCCCTGCAGTGCTCTGAGTGCTTCAGGTTGGTTACAGGGAGCAAGAAGGTTAACCTCCAGGTTTTATTTCCCAGAAAACATTTGGGAACATATGGAGCTTTTCTCAGCATTTAAGTGTGCAGTGTGTTGTGGTGATCTTCAAAAGCCCAGTGCTTACCACTGTGCCATACAACAACCTTGTGGCATTTTTTCCACCTTAAAAAAAGAACGTATTTGACTTCTGCTGCTGTATGATAAAAGCTTCCCATGTGGTCCTCTGCTCTTGTGAGACCCCACCTGGAGTACTGAGGACAGTTCCAATCCCCTCAACATAAGAAGGACATGGAACTGCTGGAGTAAGTCCAGAGAAGGCCAAGATGTTAATAAGAGGACTGGAGCACCTGCCCTAGACAGGCTGAGAGAGCTGGGGCTGTTCATCCTGGAGAAGAGAAGGCTGTGGGGAAACCTCCTCACAACCTCCCAGTATCTGAAGGATTACCCTACAGGGAAGCTGGAGAGGGACTCTTTGTCAGGAACTGTAGTGATAGCACGAGAAGTAATGGGTACAAACTGAAAGAAAGGAAATTAACATTAAATATTGGGAAGAAATTCTTTTACTATTAGGATGGTAAAATACTGGAACTGGTTGCGCAGGGAGTTGTGGATGCCCCAACCCTGGCACTGTTCCTGGTCAGGCTGGATAAGGCCTTGTGCTACCTGATCTAGTGAGAGGTGTCTCTGCCCATGGCAGGGGAATGTTGGGACTAGATGATCCTGAAGGTCCCTTCCAACCCTTAATATTCTAAGATTCCTAATGAAACTGAGACATACAACATGGAGTCAATACCTGTGGTGTATTTACTTTCATGGAAGTGGACAAGTTTCTGTATTTTCCTGAAAGGCAAATTGCCTCTCACAGAATTGCTGCATAGGGATTGAGGATTACATCTTGCTTACTACACCGAGACAGGTAAATGATCACCAGGTACCACCACAGCTCTAGTTTTCCTTTTACTTGCAGTATGTTTGTAATGCAAAACAATATACTGAAGGGTAAAAACCCTGAAGGTAGCAGGAGTAATAGAAGAAAATCCCCAGCAAAAAAGATCTCCAAACAGTTTTAAAAAAGAAAGAGAAAGACAGAGAGAAGTTGGGGGAATGAGGGGGGAAGCAGGAGCAGAGGAGTGTGTCTCTACTACTACAGGAGTACAATTAAACGTTCTATGTTTGTATGAATAATCATGAAAAGTAACTTTCATCTGAAATAAGAGTCACAAGTCTGGAGCATAATCTAAAAACCAGACATCTCAAACAGGAGGAGGAAATGAAGGACAGTTGGTTCTGATCAATTGTGTTAAATAACTGGCATTATGACACAAAACAGAACAAATTCATGAGATGCCACAACTCAGGTTGCTTCATTAATTGTAAGAGGAACTGTAATGGGTAATGATAACGCTGTCTTCTTAAAATGACACATGAAAGAATGAAGCTTCAATTAGCACACAGTGTGGATCCTGCTCCTGGAGAAGGCAGCTACTGTGTGCTGCATGAATGGCTCCATGCTTTGGCATAGCAACATATCCAGATTCTTGACGTGAATGCAGAACTTTTATCTGTCAGAGTGTTTCTTAGATTTACATGGAATTGTAACATTTTAGAGCAGTTCAAAGGTTTACTATGGTCAGTTTTCATGCTTTATCCTTACCCTCAAGCTTCTTTCTCATATCCTGACAGATGCAGACTTAGATATGATAAATTTATCTCTTCTTCATTTGTTTCCACTGTGCAGGCTATGGCTGCATTCACTGTCAGTCTCATGAGGTTGTATGGAGCAGGACTATCCCCACCAACTTTGGGGTAAGAAGCATATCAGTGCAGGAAAAATTCTTCTCCATAATGTTGCAACTTGATTTTTTGGGCCAAATGTTGTTCTGACTTGCCACATGCCATCTGATATCAGGTACATTAAATAGAGGACAGGAGACAGGAGACAGGACAGAACTGGCTCCTTACCATCAGGAAGAGATGCAATTAAGGCAAACAAGACCTAGCCCTTCCCTGGCTGGTCACAAGCCTAATAAATTATCAAAACAGTCCAATCAGGAATGTATTTGTATGCCATGATTTTTGGTTTTTTAAGTGTGGGCATTCTCATTCTAGGTGGCATATATTGCAGTGAGAATAGGTCTAAAGGATGCTACAGGTTTTGGAAGCTGGAGCTGTTCCTCCATTACAGGTTATTTCACCTGCCACATAAAAAGAAACACAGAATTAGAGGCACAGTCATAAATCTCCTTCTCAGTCTTTGCATGAGTTTTTTAGAACTTTCATGTTATCCAGTGGTCAGCATAGGTCATACCTATAGCACCCTATCTAGAGCTGTCTGCTGTACAAAGTAATTGCACATGTAAGGCTGCTTGGAAAGAGTATTGTAGAGTTAGTAGAAATCTTCCTTGTTTGAATATCAGTCACTTATTCAGGAAATAATTCTTCAGAGATTTTCTAAATCACAATTAAAACACTTACTTTTGATATTTTAAGTTAACTGCTGTGACTTAAACTGAGATAAAACATCTAGACAGCTCTAATAATTTCTAAACTGTGTCATTTGAGCAATGTCCACACCATGGGTTGTTGGAATTTTGGTCCTGTTTGGAACAAAAGAAGAGTTTGGATACAGTCTCTGTGGAGTGAAGGCACTCAGTTGTGGCAGATATTTGATCACACATTTGGGAGTGGCAAGGAGAACCTTCTGCTCCTGCCTTTTTGAGAGTCAAACAAATCCCCAGGCTATCAGAAAAGCTTTCACCCAGTGCTCACTACCACTGATGGATTTCAGTACTACACAGGCTGGGCCCACAGAAGAAGAAAACCATGTTCAACTAAAATAAATTGCTACGAGGTACTGCCACTACTGCTTGCTTCTAGGTAGTACCTAATCTGGGCTAGAAATGATGAATCATTATTTCTTAAATGTTCTCCTAGGACTATGTTAACTTTTCTTAGCTTCTGCTTCATGACCTGTGGGACAGCAGATCAACCAAAGGGATGTTTACCTGCTGTTTTTCAGGGACAGCAAACGACATTCTGCTGCCCCAGCTGCAGGAGATTTCATGCTGAATGCATTCTCACTAGTTTCTCAGATAACAGGATTCGGGAATTTAAGCTGGTGGCCTTTTTGACAACTTGTCATGGTGTCAGTTTTGAAGGCAAGGTACCTTCAGCCTTGCCAGTGGAGCTAAATTTATGAAACTTTTTCAGGACATCTTACTGTGCTGCATCAGCAAAACTTGCTGTAATCTGTGGGAGTATTCATAAGCATGTTTTTAAGTTAGGAATAAAAAGCTAAATACTTTTTCTGACCTCTCTTTGCAGCCAATCTCTCTTCCTCTTTTTTCTTCTCTTCCTCCAGAGCTTTAATTTTTGCATCATACTCATCAGCACGGGTCTTCCACTCATTTCTGTTGTTCAGCAGCCCATCAAGCATAGGCTGAATTTCCTCATGGAAACGGGAGAATTCCTAATTGAAACACACCTCTCAGTACAATGCAGTGCAGAGGGAGTGCTTGTCCATCATACCCCGGGATAGAGCCTGACACCTGATGCCTGAAGGATTTTTTCTGCTTTTCTTCTAAATACTTCTTACACTGTTCCCTACATTCACAAGTATTAGCATGCATACTTGTGATGCTTTAGGTGATAGTTTAGCCTGGTTTCATGGTGTTTAGTAGGCCAGTACACTAAACACCCCTGAAACTACATAGAGTTAGAAGACCAAACACCCTGTTTTCGTAAGCCCTCAAGGTCTCCTAGTAGGACAGATTTTGTAAACTAGAAGTTAGCCCACCCAGGCCCCTTATTGGGCCCTCCTGGTAGATGTGCTAATGTGTAGAGTCTTTAATTGTATACTCTATTGGGGGGACGGGGCTTTTGCGGCGCGTTCTACCTGGACGGCAGAAGCCATCGAATGGGATCCTATTAAAATACCGAGGTAAACAACCCCCAACCCTCTCACCTGAGCCTTTATTTCCTAAGACCAGAAAAAGGCATCACACCTCAAAGCCAAAGGTGATGCTTTGCAGAAAGCATTAATGGCAGAATGAGGCAATGCCCCAGTAAAGGGCAGATGTTCCCTTGTCTCCCTTGTCCCTCTCTTCAGGGGTGGGGTTGCTGCACCAGGGGTCAGTCAGCTGGGATTTGAACCCCTGTTGATAAGGGTGGGGTGTGTAAGGGTGCACTTTGCTTACCTTATAGACAAATGTGCACACAAAGTCAATGAAACCCACTTGAAGCTTTGGAAGCTCAGCAGCTTTCCTTCGGTCCATCATGGGCTGTGGGAGGGCACAAATTCACCATGATTTATGAAAACATTTAATTGAAAAACACACCTCTGTTTTCTCCTCAAATCTTCCTTTTTGTGTCAGTCTGGAAGTTCTGTCATGCTACTCTAAAGACTGTCCATCCCAGCCCTCTTTCTCAGCTGCAGAGAAGTGAAGTGGGCTCATTTCTGTTGCCATTTTAGACAGCATTTCAAGTGGATGGGAGGAGAACAAGTTTTTCCCTTGTGCCTCTCAAACAGATAACATGTTGTAAAGTGTTGAAGAGGCTTTACATTCTTTAAAACATGACTGAACAAGAAATTATATTCTTACAAGGTCTTGTTGATTACTATGTAATTTGTGATGCCACTGTGGGTAGAGGGGGTGCATGGAAGTCCACTAAAAAATCCCCAAACCACACAGGTGGAGGGCCCATCAAGGAATGACTCCTGCCTCTTTCAATGTCAAATTTATATATTAAAAAAAAAATGTTAAAAATGCCTTTCCATTTGCCCATAATTCCTTGACTCTATGAAGTCTGTATTTGCTGTTTTTCTATTTATTAGAAACTCTTTTTTCTTCTGTGACTTTTCTATTCATTTTTTCCTTTTTTTCTGTAAGGGACCCGCACAAAATCTCCAGAGGGTCACTCACCCCTTGATGGTTCACAGCCACTGAACCCATCTAACCATATGGACAGCTGGACAAGAGGCTCTGGGCACTGTCAGAGATGCTCTTCACTATCTCAGAACACATTTTTCTAATGGATTTTGGAAAGCACAGTGATTTCAGGCAGACATGGGGCACTCAGAGCAGTGCTTGTAGGAAGTCTCTGCTGAGACCTGCTGTCTGAACTGGACTGCCTGGTTCTTGCATGGTACTTACAATGGGCTGCTGCTGAAGGACGCTAATTTCTAAATCTCCTTGCTCCCAGAACTCAGCTGCTACCAGTAGAGCTACCTACATTGACAAGGAGGGATAAAGAAAAATTAACACCAACTTCAGCCTCATAACTAGATGCGCTTCCTGTCTCCATTCTGAAGCAAATCTCACTTCTAATCCTTCTGTTTCTTCTTGTCTAACCATAGCCTCACTTTTTCTCCTGGGAAGAGCAACTGTGGCAATAGGATTGCACCTGTCTGGTGACAGTTCAACAGCTCTATTGCACTGGATCTCATTAGGCCACTGCTCATCTACTGAGAAATAATTCAAATGTATTCCCTTCGAGGATTTGCCTACTGGTCACCTTGTGGGTGTCTATTTTAATTTTTTTTCTGTTGTCCTTTCTTCATGCTGAACATGCTTTTACCCTACTTTAAATGTTAGTGTTTATTAGTTCAGGAACGATCTCCTAAAGGAAATCAAACAACTGAGCCAACTGCAGGTAGGTATTGCTGTAATAAAGCCAATGCATATGTTACATGTAAAAAATCTCACTGTCACCCAAAAATCTATATGACTGGGGGGTTTGGGGCTTTGTTTGTTTGTTTTTTGTAAACATGAATTTTATACAGAACTCACAACTACAATCTGAAAGATTGATTAATCCATCAAAACCACAGCTATTTATTTTGGTAATTTTGGTAGGAGACTTTGATTTAGCTTCTAGGCAGCTTAGAAATTACTTTGAAGAATAAGCTATAGAAATCCAACAGGATATCAAGCACCTGACCTTACTCTGGACTTCCCAAGGCTTTGTGATAGCTGACAGGTCACAGGCAGTCATCATCATGGCCCTAAAAACAGGCAAAAAATTAATTTATTCCCTATCATTTCAGGCTCAGGACCCTCACACCCCAGTCCTGTATCAGTTATCCCCTGTCCCCTTCTGAATTGATAGATGTGTTGCTGTAACAGCCTTGGTTCTGACTGGGACACTCATCAAAGGTTGCTCTCTTGATAAAACGGAATTATGATGGGGGACTACTTGCTTCTCATACCGAGATGTTTGCTGCTTTAGTCATTGCTGAGCTGAACTCCTTGACTTTGGAGTAAGCCCTTTGGCTCCCCTGTGGATGTGTGGCAGTGCAGTCTGCAGTGAGGTGGTGAGAGCACTTCATCACCCGTGTAGGGCATCCTGCAAAGGGTCTGTCTGGTCACAGCAGCAGCATTGTGCAACCTGGGTTAGTTGCCACTGGGAAGAACAGCTAATGGATTGCACGCCTGCAGGGTGATCTGGTAGGAGTATATAACCAGGAGGGATCCTGCATCTCCTTAGGAGTATGTGACCAACATACAACTTATTTGAATGAAGAACCACTTTAACCTTTTTTTCTCCTGGCTTTTTTTTTCCCTGCTTCTCCAGAAGATCAAATCTGAGTGGCCAGTAATGTATCACTTGCTGACTTTGCACTAAGTGCAGCACAAAGCACATGGTGGAACTCCCACCAGGTGTCCACACCACTAACCTTTCCCCAGAGCCAATTACTTACATGACAACCTCTTTCTTTGTTGTCTCCAGAGACAGATACTCAGTCCAGGCAGTCACGCTGTCATACGTCTTAGACTCATCAACAATCTTTTGAAATATTGTTCTCTTTCTTTGGGTGGTGGGGAAGAAAGTCAAAGAAGAAAAGGAAAAAAAAAAAAGAAAAAAGGAAAAATCTATGAAACAGGGAAACAAATACGTTAAAAACAGGTGGCTGATCCTGGTATTGGTAACCCTGCCTGAAGGGTTTCCAGTAGCTGCTGTCCTGCAACCTACATCCTGTTGCAGTGTCCTGTGGCACTTACATCCCAACAAAATCAAGTGCCACCATTTGCAACTATTGTAAATGCCTGAAAAATAAGTATAGGTGTGACACCATGAGCAGGTCGTTGAAAGTTATGTCAGCTGAGAAATGCTTCCACCTTTGTTGGTGGTACAGGAAGTCTTCTTCCTTAAATGTTAAGCAAACTGCAGAAAACTAGAGCTAGCTGGAGTATTTTTAAAGCTACCTGGCTTTATATGCTCAGTCAGGCATTTTTAACCTTGTTTCTATAATCTAAATATATATAGGGAATTCTGATGAATGGTTTTACACAATACACCCTTGTCTGGAGTAGCATGAGATCTGGAGAAATCTGATGTTTCAATATTAGCCAAGAAAACAGTTAGGCCATATCACAAAGTGACTTGTGTATGTGTTCTATTATCAATCTTATTATTGTTCTATTATTATGTTCTATTATAAATCTTGTGTCTTAGCTCGACCAAACCTTTGCTTGCAGTTCATGGACCAAGGAGGGCAAGAACCACTTTTGTTCCCAGCTGGTGAGGAAGTAGTGCTATATGGATATATAGCTACTGTATCTCCAGAGTAAGTATTCTGGTTATTCCAACCTCCCTCAAATTCCTCTTTTTTGGAATGTTTAAATTTTGCATAATTATACTGCAGTGCAAAACACAAAAGCAGTCTCTGGTCTTGACACAGTCGTTTGAAAGCACATTTTGAAAGCTCCTTGCTAATTAGGAAGTTATGTGTCATTGAGTTTCAGCCTCACATCCCAGAAAGTTAGCACGCACTGCTCCAAGATTCTGGGTGTTTTGGCCCCTGAGTGTGAAATAGACTATGAGCTGGACATTCACCTGCAATGAACTAGTTGTTACTTGTGTCCTGCTGCTCTCACAGAGAAGTTAGTGTAGTCCTGGCCAGCCCTTTTGTGACTTATGAGAGTTTTCAGAGCTAAAATGCTAATAAAAGACAAACCAAAACAAATCCTGACATTTCTTCCCATAGGTGATCACATTGCCCTGCCTTGTTGGAAACAGAGGGTTAAAAAGTCATGTGTATGATTTGATTGAGTGGAAGTTAAAAATTCTTTTTAACAATTTGAGTTCTCCCACCAGGTCTGAGGTCAGCATTAAAGGCAGCCTCTCAGAGCCAGTGTCTGTGAAGAGAACTGCATGGGTGAGGGGCTTTCAGAGCAAAGCATCACATTTGGCCTCTGCAAAGTGCCAGCTGCTTTCTGCTTTCACACACGGTGTACATGACTGACTTACTTGAAGTAGAGTGCCAGGTCTGTTGCTATAATGGCGATTTCCATCAGGTGAATCACATGCTCATGCTGCCTGCGGTTGAGGTTCTGACATATATTCAGTGACTGAAAAGCAAAGGAAAGGGCTTTGCAAAATCCAAGCTCCGTGTTGTTATGAGTTCCTGGCTGCCCCCCTTTCCCAAATATGTTCATTTTCTTTTCTTTCAATAGATCAGCTTGCCCCTCTTAGGTGCAAGGGGTGTGAGCCCATTCACTGCAAGTGGTGCCTTTCCCCTTCAGTTCACTGAGCAGGGAAAGGTTGCTACACAAACCCCATCCTCTCACTTCAGTGCAAATTTGCCTGAAATTAAGTTAGCTGTGGGAATGTGTCAGCCTTGGCCCTGTCAGAGGGGCTACAGGAGAACAACCCTGTATTCAGCATATTCCTACAGGGATAAAAATTTGTCTTCTGAAGAAACCAAGTCATGCATTTGGGAGGCCGATGTGCTTTGGTCCTGAGTGAGCATAGAGTCCTTTGGAAATGAGGCAGCTGCAACTTCTTGGCATCCCAGTCAGAGAAAGGTCTTGTGCTGACAGCTCTGTTGTTAATGAGAAACTTCCCTAAAAGTAAATTATTCATGCCATTATACTATAGTCCATTACCAACCTCCTCAGAGAGCAAGAATTTTCCAAATTCCAAGTGATGTCTCTCTAAAATTGAGGATCCATGAAGTTTAGCTAAAGGATTTTGAGATCTGGGTATACAAAGAAAAAATTGAAGATATTAGTGAACACTTAAAAATTTTAAAAGTGTCTCATTTTGTATTTAATTTCTCTTACACACATAATTTCAACTCTTTTAAAAAGGCTTATGAGTAGAACTTTTCAATAGGTAATGACTTCACTCTAATAAAAGACTCCTGTGACATTCTTTGTAACTCTTTGGACATTGTGTAAAACACTCTTCCAACTACAAATTTCACTCCAAATATTGTTTATGACTGTAGTGTAATTACTCATCTTAGTAAGTTTGTTTCATTCCTGAACAACTACATGTAGATATCTGGTAACAGGAACAGAAAAACCTGCAATCCATGAACACTTTCCTAGCTGAAAAGCAAGCCCCTCTCATGCTCAAAAACACAAACCAACTTCACTTAACATTTTTCCAAAGCTTCAGGAAACATAAGACGCTATGGCCAGCAAGCCTTGCAGAAGGGCTGTGACCTGACTACTTTAAGTGAGCAACAGAGCCTCGACTAGGCAACGAAATTGTTTATCTGTAGCTAATGACCTACTGAGAGCAGCGTTCTCATAGCTGCTTTGTTTCTTTGTAGGTAGTGAGAGCAATGCCAAGCATGGTGCTTTCTCCATAGATAAAGCAAAATTTGGTTGTCTTATGTCCAGGATGCTTCTGTTGGCATCCTAAGTCTCCTATACTGCTCAGGATACTGAGTGCCTGCTCTGCACCTGTTCCACACTGCAGTGGTAATGTAGAGTTCTGCTTTAGCCAAAGGAGGTTTGCTAGAAGGTGAAGAAAGCCCCAGAGAGCACTGCAAATTTTCCCTGCTGGCCAAAGCATAAGTCCAAACGCTGCAGCAAGCTGAAAAGCAAGGTAACTTGTAAAGGAAGGTTGTCACCCTTGTGTATTAAACAAAGCTGTACTGGAGTTTGGTGTGATCACAGTCTGATTCCACTCCAAGTAGGAGCAATAGAAAATGGCTTGAAGTGGTAAGAAAATGCTTACTTCATTTGGTAGAGGTTGTTGGTTCCTCTGTGGTCAATATCATGGCACAGAGCAGCAGTTACCATTGCAAGGGCTTCAAGGTCGGTGTAGTAACGCTTCAGTTTGCCAGTCTGGAGGGAAAGAATTTATGTGCCATTATGTTAGCATCTCTGACAGGTAAAAAGGACTGCTCTGTCCTGAGAATGTCCTGGGACAGTCCAGGAGAACTGAAAATATTTGTGAATTTAAGTGCAATACACGGTTGACTTAGGTTAAAATGGGGAATCAGTTGGAAACAAAATATTTCAGACCCAGGCTGGCGCATCTGTAGTGTTTATGTGCTTGATGCATACGTGCAGGGTTGGCTACCATCTGCTGTAGAGGCATTGGGCCCTAGGATTCACTCAGGCTGTCATAAGCACCCCTCCCAGTCACTGGTCACAAAGTACTCTGTGAAAAGGCTCTGCGTCTTTCTGGACAATGTGGCTGTCAAGCTGAATCACTCAAAGGATTGCCCAGGGAGGGTAGGCATAAATGTGCTGCCAGATGTGTGGGCAGATGTGTGACAGGAGTGTGGAACCATCTTCATTGGCTCCTGGCTGGTCAGTCCCTGGTGTGGAGCAGCAGTCTGACACCTGCTTTTCTTGCTGAGGTACCTGTTGCCCTGAGGACCTGTGAGAAATGGCATGTGCCATATTCACACTAGCAATAGACTTCTTACACCTGTGTCTGTCCTGGATGGAAATGGAAAGCATGAGTTTGTGTCCATCCCAGCCAGCTGACTTCAGTCTGGCTCTTACTGACAGAATCTACTGGAGGAGTGGAAGTCCTATGGAATGAGTCTCCTAAGAATGGAGTCTCTCTCCTCTACTCTGCAGAAGGATTTAATCTGGAATCTATTCAACACCATACAAATCTGTATCTATGAAAATTAAAGCTCTCCATTCATCAGCCAATACTGACCAACGCTTCCTTCTCGTGCAAGGCAGTGACTGTCACTTCAGGCAAATGGAGACCTCATTTAGCAGGACCTGTGCTAGGAGTGACAGACCCTTTTCCTACACCAGGGTTCAAAGGGAGCCCTGCGTGTTTCTCAGGTGCAGCAGAAGATCTGCTGTAAATAAAGCTGTGCCACAGAATTAACCGGGGTGGTGTTACCTTACCATGAGGAGCGTGAACATGGTCTGTGCAACATTGAAGCCATGACGCCAGTTGTGGTAAGTTACCTTGCGGTAGCCTTTGCTGACGGAGTACACAAACCTCACCAGGACCTGCCAGTGGGGAAGAGGATGTTAGTGTGGGTGATGAAGCTGCTGCCTGCTCATCTTGCAATAAGGGTCATGTACAGAAATCATGGATGAGGTTCAGACCAGCTCTACAGAGGTGGGCCCAGAAAGGGATCAGAAGCTGTAATATCATCTGGCTACCCTGACAGTGCTGTTAGAGTAAAGCCTAGTAGAGAGAAATATGGGACATTAAAATATAGCTGTTTTCTAATGTCTCTTCCCCCCCGCCCTCCCCCTTTGGTAAGAACAATAAAATCACAGAGATGCCTCTAGGGTAAACAAGACTCAGCACTGCCTAGAGGAAAAGCAATTTCATCTTTCTGTTTGTGAACTTGTTGAATTTTTGTGTTTCTCTAGACTGTCATTCATAAGATTTGTCCCTTTGTCTTGTGATTTATTAGTACTGATGTCTTGTCTCTCTTCAAGAGATATGGATCTGTAGATTCATCTCCCATCTGGAGATGAATGACATTTATATCACCTAAAGAATTACAATATAGGGCATTACATAGAAAAATGCTTTTCCCCTCTTCAGTCTACTTCTCCATGTGTACTCCTTGTTGCTATGCAGGTTTTCTCATTAAAGAGCAAATTATTTATGAATGGGTACTCATTTCTTAAAATCTCAACTATAAGAATCACTGCTTTTCACACCTGGTACTGGGGTTAGTTGTTCCAGAGTGGATATTTTGAATATTTTTGACACTGACATCCTGCATGTAAGAAGCACAGAGGTAATTCCCATTCACTTCCCTCCCGATTGCCATCCTGCCTTTCCAGGGTGAAAACTCTTCCTGCAGTTACCCCCAGATCCCACTAGATGGAAATCGGCTTCACGCGATGTGCAGAGAAATCCCTTGGGGAGCAGCAGAAATGCCAGTTTCACAATTCCTGTAGGGTTTTGAACTGCAAAAGTCCTGACTTCGCAGGTCAGGGCTTACGGGGCCCTTGTTCCTACAGGGTCACACCATTCCTGTCGACAGGCTGCTGCCAGCTGCGCCAAAGGAAGACACACCCACGTTTGCACGGGGACGAAAACCAGAGGGACTTGCCAGGGTGGGTTTCAGCATGTCTTGGCTGAAATTGCAGGGTACCTGCTCTAGCAAAGGAAACAGGCACGCAGGTGGGCACTCCCCACGTCGCTCCTGGGAATTGTGTTCTTACACTGCGGCTGTGAGTGGCATGGGATGCAGAGGAAGTGCAAGCAACTTTTGGCAGGGTCCGCCATACAGACCTCATGGCAAACCCACATCCGTGGCAGGCAGTGAGGATCAGATGAGAGCAGAAGAGGCCAACTTCATGCTTCAGTCCCACATAAGAGACCATTCCCTGCCCCCAGCAGGGTGAGGGGGCTCAGGACACACAACCTCCTCCCTGCAAGCCCCCGTGAAGCCAGTCCTGTGGCTGCTCTGTGAGCTGTGCTGGGCACGCACGGGGACCTCGGTGCGTGGGGGAGTCTGCTGTACAGCCAAAACAAGAGATCCTAGCTTTTGCCAGCTCATACCTCCTGTGGGATCTGGAACTTTTTCACCACGCCAAGCTCGTAGTACATCTGAATGCCACACTTCACCAGCTCTAGCTCAGTGCAGTCAAAGTCAGAGAACCTGAACTCATAGATTTCGAACTCAGTGGGCCCCGGGAGTTCTTCTTTCTGTAAGAGAGGTGGGCTGGTTTATTGCTGTGCTACTTATGTCATTCCTAAGCTTTGCTAAATAAAATGTATCTGTCTGATGCTGCTTTTCTTTTAGAATATGACACATGAATAGACTGAAATGAAGCTTTCCATGATAACCCCATTAGTGGAGGAATAGAAAGGGCAGTTTTGGTCAAGTTCAGGAAATATTGTTTGTTTCCTGTTAAGCATTTGATTTGATATAGTTTGAAGACTGAATATGGGGGAAGACTTACAGCCCTCTTTAATTACTCTGAAAAACAAAATGCGTGACAAGCCAAGGTGGCTGATGTGTTTCCAGATGGACTTTGAATCCCTTGAGATAAAGAGGCAGAGAGCAGGGACTCCCCAGGAGCTGCAGAAGGCACTTGCTGACACATAATAATGATAATCTCAGACTCACTCAGCAAAGGAGGGCAGGGTATGCTTTGCCTTCACCCTTCACCAGGTAACAGCATGACAACGCTGGGAACTCTTCCCTACATCTATGCATTTGCTTGCCAGGGCTGTTCTTTCCAGCAGAGCATTGTTCTTACCAGAATGCTTGCCAGCTCCTCTTCATCACACTCACTTGGCTCCTTCCCCAGCTTTTCTCGTGTTGGCTGCAAAGAGCATGGGTGTATTAGACAGGCAACTGAACCCCCTGGACTTTGCACTGGGCAGCTTTGGGGCAATCTAGGGCAGCTCTCATATGCAAATTGTGCTTCTTTCCTAGACCTCACTTCAATTTCTTGTCTTCCAACACATTTTTCCCTCTCCTTGATTTTGTTTTGTGTTTCCCTCACTTGCAAATGTCCCCTTAGAGCCAATGTTGCAGCCAGGTCCTCTTAACTTCACATCCTCAGCACTAAGGAGGTTTTGAGGAATAAATCCATTTCTGTTCCACCCCTACAGCCCTGCCCTGAGTAGCTCCTATGTAAGCCCACCTCCAAGGCTGGCTCTGCTCAGGAAGTTATAAAGAACATAGTGGCACAGTGTGCCAAGGTGGAGGGCAGACCACAGAAGCAAAAGAAAGACTCGTTCTGCCCCTGTGCAGGTACCGGGGCCCAGGTGCTGCCGCCCTGCCATGATGGCTGGAAGCATTTCTGTGAAAAGGGAGACCTGTGTCTGTGCCATGAGTCATGGGCCAGGCCAGTGCACTTGGGCGTGTGCTTCACGTTGTGAGGCATTACCAGAATTTCCTGGATTTCATCCTTGTCACATTTCACGTGGTAGAGCACCATGTCCTGAGCAATGTCCTTGCGGTTCTCCAGCTTGTTCATCTTATCATATGTGTCTGTGTTGAGTACAGACCAACCCAAGAACTGTGTCAAGGACTTGGTGAGGGAAAGAGAAGGAAACAGTGAAATAGCTATAACATCTGTTCCTCAGAGAGGCAGAAATATGACGCTGTATGACACATTTTTAAAGAAACACAAGCTCAACTTCAGCCAAAATTCTAGCAATGAGCAACCACGTCTTTGCTCCCAGTTGCAACTTGCTCCTCAGCAAAGCAGCTCCCCAGCTGTTGAATCTGCCCAGGCCTTGAGAGCATCCCTGCAGTGGAGGTTGAAGGACCCTCTGTCCAGTTCAGAGTACAGAAAACTTTCTGTATTGCTGCAGGTGTCTCCATGCCTGTGAAAAGGTTTCTGTCACAATGGTGACAGCAGGTCAGGAGCTCTCACATTAAAGGAGATCAAGGTGGTCTTGATTTCAACTTGTTTGCTGTCCAATGGCCAATTCAAACTGCTTTTTTTTTTCTCCACAGTCTTTTTGTTTGATAAGAAAAGTCTGTTTCAGGAAATGTCCTGATTGATAACAGATGACAAGAGCTAAATACTTCTATTTCCTTGAAACTGCCATAGGAGCATTTCTATGAAACAAGATCTTTATTCACAGCCACTGTTGGTAGATTTAAAAGCAGGCCTCCCTTTGAATCCTAGCTAAATAGATAATTTCTGGGTAATTTTTTGAGGGACTGGCCCAGCCAGTGAGAACCACCTGTCAGAACCTGTGTGAACACAGGTCAGAATGGTTGTGTTGACACACAGCAGCTGCTCATGGCTAGGTGTACAATCCAAGAATGCTGAAAAAAAATCACATGAACATAGATGGGTTTCCCATACCAAACTCCCCCAGTATTTCAAAGAGTTGCTTTCAAAATTTTCAAGCTGATGTATAACACCTCTCTGAGCAACAAGCTTACCCACTTAGCTGCAAAACACGTGGGATGCTTTGCAGGTGTACATGGAACAATAGTGACCTCTCCAACCATATGAATTTCTTCCAGCAAGAAACCATACCTCCATGAGGGTTTCATCCTGTTCATCAAATGGTTTCCCATCTTTTCTGTTATAAAATGTGACAACACCAACAATTTCTTCCCTTTTATTCACTATTGGCATGGAGAGAACGTTTTTGATGGTCCATCCTGATTCATCTAGAGGACCTTCCTTGAAGCAACAGCAAGCAGAAGGACATCATGTACTTAATATATTTTCTAAATATGTGAGCACTCCAGTTTTACATTAAGACTACAGGCAAAAGAAGTGTTTATAGGCCTAATATTGACTCTACTTTACAGTTCTGCAAAAAAAAAAAAAAGTTGAATCCTTGATAGAATTGTAAGTTTTCACAATACCTGAAAGTTAAACATCTCATCTGCAGCAGCATTCATAATGTTGCAAATCTAGGGGATCACACAGGAGAAAAAAGTATTACCATTTGGGCAATGAGAACTGTCAAAACAAGGGAGTGAATTGCTGAGAAAGCAGCACGAGTATTATTCATCTCAGAAAGACTTGATGAATCCCAGGTTAAGTACTTACAAATCCACTTTCAGCCACATAGGCTGGCAGTCCAGTAACTAGTGCCCAGTGATCCGGGGTAGGATTTCTAACAAAACAGAAAGGTATAAGGGAAATTAAATATACATGCTAAGTGAAGAAAGATCATGGAACTGAAGTATGTTCAGCTGACTGCATAACCCAGGTTTAGACCTGGAACCCCCCCATCCATAAATGGTCCTGTTACCTTCGAAGGATCCATGTGCACAAGCAAAACATTTCCACATATATAAATAGTTTCCCTTCAAGGATTCAAAACAAATTAACTGATAAAATATCAGTTTGCAGAGACTTAATAAAAAGTCATTCCTGGGAGTGAAGGCCATGTTTCAGATCTTCAACACAGAGAAAGATAAAATGAGATTCCTGGCTAAGGATGTCTGCCAGCCTGAACTTTGAACACTGCTGTACCCAGGAAATGGGGACCTTTTTTGCAGCACATACACTAATGTAAAACAGTGTAACCAGAACTGGGCAAAATCTCTCTTGTGTCAGATTTGCTTGAGCTGCCCAAGGCTCCTCTGAAAAATTCAGTGCCAAGAAGAGAGGGCAGTTCTCACAAAGAGAGAGTCCCAGTGTGTCAGGAGGGGAGAAAAGGCCAGAGGTAGCATTAAGATGGGGTCAGTGACAGAAGGATTGGAGAGAAGCAAGGAAACCTCAACACAAGGGCAACCTGGATGGGGCTCAGTCACTGACACAGGGAAAGCATGAAGGAGAGTGATGCCTCTGCCTGGCAAGGAAAGTGGAAAACTGTAGGCAATCAAGGCAGCTCACTTCTACATCTAAAAAGAATCACTGGTTGCAGTGAATTTTGGAGCCTAACTTCCAAGTTAGGATCCCAAAGCCCCTTGAAGAAATCTTTATCCCACGTAAAAGAGAGTTGAGGCACCTACTTCCATTCTGACTCTCAGTCTTCTATCAGTTCTTTACATTTCTCCACATGGACATCTTTAAACCATGGGGAGCCTTGTTTTTAGCTACCCCCTGTGCCAGTACCTAGCATACAGGGACTGGGTACTTACGGGATGACTTTAATGTCTTCTTTTCCATGTAGTATATAATCAATGACCTTGTAAAAGACTATTTCCTGCAAGGAAAAAAAAAAAAAATGAATGGTGAGGCAATCCATCCAGAGAGGAGAGAGTTAAAGAAACCTTGTTTTCACCTACCCTGCCATCCGGGGTTCGAGGTCCTGAGTAGGGAGGTACTTCTCCCAACAGGACTGGCCACAGGTCAAAAAATTCCTGGTTTTAAAATTAAAAAAGTATTTTTAGAGTAGAAAAATGCATTCTGTCTTGAGCCAGAAAGTAACCATTGCTCTACCATGCTGGTTTTGGTGTTGTGTACACAAGGCATGAAATAATAGAACTAATTCAATACTAAGCAGCAGAATGATATCTAAATCTCCAAATCTGGAATTGCATTTCTATGGCTGCACATTACCATATACTGCCTATACACAGTGCTGATTCATTCAGTGAACAGTGACTACTGGCTGTACTCAGAGCGAACAGCTATGACAGTGTTCTTCTGTTCTTCATTTTCCAGAGTGTGACTATAAGCTGACCTACTACATGCCAGATTGAAGAAGTGAAATACTTATTTCGCTTTTTCTTTGCTTAGGGGACATTAAAATGTTGATCAAAATGTTTTTAGCTTACACTAATGATCTTTTAGTACACCTCTTCCCAAGACAACATGCTACAAGAGCTCTGTCATCAAGATGGTGAGCCTGACCACGGGACAAAGAGGGCTCCACCAGCAAGGATGCTGTGTAACTCCCACATAAAATATGCCTAAGATGCAAACCATCAGACCAAATCAGAGATAACGTTGATTCTGTCACCTTATTTTCATGAAGCCAATTTCATCTAAAAGCCTGGATATTGTGAGCATGAATGAGTCTTTGAGGAAGGTGGCTGGTTTGCTGATGGGAGTTCCCACGGTTGTCTCACTATACTTCTGAAACCCATAGGCTTTGTGAGGTTTTGTTTGTGCTGCAGGCTTTGACCAGGATTGACACAGTCAGGCACATCTTCCCCTCCTCTGTCTTCCCAGCCTCAGACAGTCCCATTCCAGTGACAAGCTCTTCCCTTTCCTCTGTTTACATTAACCTATTATCTTAATCTTTGCACAGTAAAAAGAATGCCAACCGAAGTAGGAATAATGGCTCAAAGTCAGCTCATACTTGTGCTGCCTCAGTAAATCTTATTTGCATGCAACCCCCCTCGGTATACAGCAGCAATCAGAAAGATGCACAGCACACACGTGAACACTCACCTTCTGCTTTGTCATGTCCAGGAGACCAACTGAGTACCGGTCACAGTTCAGGTATGCCCTCACCGTGTAAAAAGCCTTGTGGAACTGCCTCTCAATGTCTGTCAGCTCCTCGAAAACCTTATTAGCTGACCACAGCAGCACCTGCAGGGTAAAATAAAAATGTAAGCACAGCCTTTCTTGGAGAGAGGGGCTTCTCAAATGTTGGCTTACAGTTCCTGTAAAGTACCAGAAATCCACACTTGCTTGTTCACACTGGGAATTACTAGGGAGAAAGAGTCAGGTCATCATAGTGTTACATAGAAATCAAATGTAACCAAAATAGCACAAAAAAAGTAGTACTGTCAGACAAAGAGCTGTCCCTACCTAAATTTTATACCCATTCATACAATCTTGCATCCAAAACCAGTTAACACCAAAAGCATTGCAAATTCCAGAGATTAGTGTTTGAACATTTGAATTAATACTTTCCTCAAAGCGTTTAAGTAGCTGTTTTGTGTGCGCATCAGTCTATGATCCTTTTCCCTGTTTTCTGGCCTACAGATGTGCCTTTAAGAAAGCTGTTGGTATTAGGCTCTTTCATTTGTAAAAGCAGAGGTTACACAAATATTGCTCTGAAATGGTAAGGAAGCCATCTACACTCTTGCTTAGCTTAGCTGAAGCATGCGTGCCTGTATCCAAAGAGTGTGCCTGGCATTCTGAGCCCAGGAGATATGAGGAGCCATGCTTCTGAAGCACTGAGAGCTGAAGCAGACTGGACCTGTGCTTTGAACAAGAAATGCTATTACATAGCCACAACCAGAAGAAGTGTGTCTCACTTCTTCACTGGGCACTAGTAGGTATTTTTGAGCAATTCTGGGCTTCACAGGTCTCTGTTTCTAATCCATAACTGGGACAACTCTGCCACTTGTATGAAGTCTGAGTTGTTCAGCGTCAGCATCCCTCAAGTAGGACAGTGGTGTCATACAAACTACTAGATGAAAATGAGCAGCTGTTTAACTTTTTAGCACTTTACAGCATGCAGTAAGTAATGCTGAAAGCCACAAGCCCAGTGAGAAGGACTGAGAGAAACAGCTGAAAAACTTCTAAGTCAAGGAATGATGTAAAGAAGTTGGTCAAAATGTATTATAAGGTCTTCTAATAAGACTTTTCCCCAGTATCTGAGCACAAGCAGACTGAACTGTCTTTGTCTTTAACCCACAGTATCACCCAGTCTTTGCTGTTGGGATTTGTAATAGCAAAATCCTAGACCATTTTTGAGAATGTCATTTGCTCACTCTGTACTTCAGTACTTTAAATTCTAACAAGATGAACTATAACAACTTTCACACAGCCCTGTATTAGTCAGAGGTCTGGCAATTGAACTACTGGCAGAACTAGAGCAGTGTGTCCTGCATCTCATTCTTGCTTTCCTCCCTCTCTGTGGGACCTGCTCAGACAGCAGTAATACATGAGCACAGGATTCCTGGGCTCAGTCCCAGAACAGAAGCATTGGGCCTTCCACCTTATGGGTCTCCACTCTGCCTTCTAGCCCTTTTTTACCCTGACTAGTCCTACCATTAAGCTCTCAACAGGAATAAACCTTTGCTAGGTCTACTTCAGTTAACTATTCATCATTGCTGGTGGCTGTACCACTAGACCATCATTCATGTTTTTGATAAACAAAAAAAATTAGCCAAAGCATAATAAAGGAATTAGAAAGTGTAAGTGCTGTCCCAAAGCTTCAAAATAAACTTTCATTCTGCATCCTTTTCACTAAAACAGGCATTTATTCCCCATGGGAATCCCATTGGAGAATAGAGCATGGCTGCCACGAAGCACAGATGCAACTCCATGTCCTCTTCAGTCACAGCCACTGCCTGCTGCACAAAGTGATTGCAAGGACTCACATCCATCCCAATAAATCTGAGAATCCTATTGTAACCCAAGTAATGGAAAAGAATGGTGCCTGAATTATTTCAGTCCAGAATATCCTAAATCCCCAATATATGTTCTTTTCTACTGATGGAGGCCAAGACAACAGGCATATGACAACAATTTTACTGGCTGTAGGAGGAAATTCAACAGCACTTTTTCATGAGCAGCTAGGGAAAAAATACCACATTCTTAAGTGTTTCAGAAAATCTCTTGGTGCTGCTGTCTGAAATGATCCAAGAGTGTTTCACAGCCCCAAGTCAACAAAACATCCAGAGGTCAGTCCTGCTGAAGCTGGTGCCAGTGCATCAGGGCCTGCAGTTTTGCCAATAGCAGCAGAAAGAGAGAGTAATGAAGGACTCTGGGAAAGGAGCAGTATCTGAAAGCAGTTGAGGGCATTTTTTCTTTCTGTTCTTCGGGAACAAATCTCTGAAGATGAGATTCACCCTTTAAATCAGAAGAATGTATTAATTTGATTTTGAAATAACCAATCTGCATTTTCACTCTTACCTGGCCTCTTCGAGTCTCACAGTTGTGAAGATAACTCAAGTGATAAATTTTCAAGTTCAAGGACGCAAAATTCAGATACTTCAGAAAAAGCTGCAAAGGCAAATTGTGAGATTGAATTGAATGCAGTAGCAGCCTAATGTGTACTGTATTTCATAACACTGCTTTAGAAGTGTCAAGGTAATTTCCCAGGATAAATGCTTTGCTTTGCACTGCCATGACATGAGGCTTATCCCACTGTATCTTCCCTGAAAGGTCTGAGATAAGCATCCTCATTATAAGCCTCTTCTATGAGAGTGTGAGTGCTCTTTAGGGTAACTCACACCAGTGGAGCTTCACTAAGACAGACATCACTAACATGACAAAAGTAACAGCTCTTTGATAGGAATTCAGCCACTGACCACTTACTGTTTCATCAGAGCTGGTGAAGTGTGGGCCGTTCAGCTTATTTATGGCCACAATGACGGCAACCAGATCTTTGCCATTCAAGATGGGTGTCGCCAGGATGTTTCTTGTGGTGTAGTCAGTGAGCTCATCAACAAATGGGCTGAACTGGGCACACTGTTCAACAGAGGATTTACAAATAAGCATTTTTCTCAACGTGTCTTGAAACCAAGCCAAAGCACGGCCCCTTAAAGCAAGCTGCCTAAAGAAAGTTTTCCTTAAAAATTACTGAGTAAAGGAAATGAGTTAACAGAAAATTGGACAATGTACAGATGACAATGCTAATATCAAGAGCAGAAGCTGGGGCTCTTGACTGCAACACGTGCATTTTTAACTTTCTGTGAAGATCTTACAAATCATAAACTTTAACATATCAAACTCTCTCAGAACAAGGGGGCTCTCCACTGGTTATTCTCAGATCATTGACATTCTTCATGGCACCTCCTCCATTCTTTCCTCTGACTTTTTGTTAGCACTGCAGAGTGGGTAGAGCCAGGTAGCACTGCATAGCCACAGGGTATAAACCAGTGCAGTCACTGGCAAGTTCACTCACCCTCATTTTTCTTCTGCTCTTACCATGAAACTTCTTGTCAGCTTGCAGCATCTCCTCCTAGTTTCTCTTGAAAAAGCAGAGAAAGGATAGTACAGGGAAAGCAGATGGCCAATCACTGCACCTGCACAGGGCCATGTTGATACCATCATCACCTGCCACAGGGGAGTGCGGGGTTGGTCTTGTTGACCAAAGATGTTCTCCCTGCTCAGGTGAATAAATTGTCATCTGTCAGTCGTTCTATTTTGGTTAGAAAAACTGCACACCTCTGATCATATCCAGAAGGCTGCACCAGAAAAAATGATCACTCCCTAATGAATCTTCTCCCCCTTCTTTCCCCATTGTTGGCCTTTCTGCCAAATGGGATAGACCAAGCATTTAGTCTCTGGGTCCTCTTCAAAGGAATTGTCTTATGGCAATGTCTAAAAGCACTAGAGTTGGAATGCAGCACTTAGCTCACAGATCTGAAGTCTTCCCTTGTATTTGGAGAAACATCAGAAATCAAAAAACTTTAAAATTTAAGTCACATTCTCATGCTTACCCCAACACCAACAATACCCCCACCAAAAAAAAAGAACACATTGCAGAACCAAAACAATGTCTCAGCATGTTCTGTGGAAGACAAGGAAGGTTTTGCTGAAGGGTTGGGATATGACTGCATAGAGCAACAAATTAATGAATAAACAGATGGTCTCTTCGTAACTAGCAGGCAGTAGATGGAGTAATCCTAAATGCCATATTTGGGTCACATGGATTTTAGTTTTATACCTATGATTAGAACAAGGAGATTGTTATTCCTGCCATCCAGGTTTACATGATTGAAACAGAAGTATGGGGAGTAAATACTGTCATGAAGGTATAAACATAAAACATTAAAATGCCTCAAATCCTTCTGGGTATGGCAGATTGCAATTTTTGCTGAAAGAGTTTTTTAGTCTAAGACTGTCTCTTGCTGCTTCTGATGAAGATCGCCCACACACAGGTTGCAGTTAATGTACCTGCTCTGGGGTCTGCTCCCTCTGCTTGATAATAATGCCTCTAAAAGCCCTTAGCTAAAGCTTCATCACAGAAAACATTCTCAAAGGTCTTTTGTGGTGGAAAACCCTCTTTGCATTCACCGTAAAGAACTTGTATGTCTTTACCAGTTACTCATAGAGTATAAAATTGCATTGAAAGTTCCATGTTCATTCAATGCAGATCTGACCACTTCTCTCTCCCCTGCTGGAGTAGACGTGATTTTTTTTTTCAGACAGGTGAGGAGTAGAAGTGCGCTGTTTACAGGTATTAAGACCTAACATAATCAATGTGCTTAGCTTCGCCTCGCCCCACAAATTAAATTGGAAGGAACTTTCAGACTTGCTACTTGTTTCCAGCACACAGGGCTTTGACCAAGCACTGAGGTGTGCTGCTGCCTCCTGACCCCCATGAGCCTCCCTTCTACCCAGATAATTAATAAATGGCAAACATACCTCACGGACATCCTTGATGTTCATGGTTTTCTTGGTCTGAGCAACATGGCCCACAATGCCTATGTCCAGTGGATAGACAATCTCACAGTCTGGGGAGACCAGGCATTCCTCCAGAGTACTTCCCTCTTGGATGTTGAAAAGCCTTGTTGCCAGTTCAGGAGTGCCATTTCTCTGCCTATACATGAAGAGACTACAGCGGTCAGCATGAATAAGGGACCTGATTCTTCTCAAGGTCTTGAAAACAACTTTCTCCATGTTGATGCTTTCTTGCATGTCTTGGATCAACTCAAAAAGTATTTCACTCTCATTGTTATCCTGGGATTCTGTTTTTAATTTCTTCTCAAAGTACTGCTTGGCAAAAGCAGGGTTGCCATCAAGAAACTTCTCCACGTCGTCTTCACTTATGCTCATTGTGAAAGCCGTGGATATTGTGGCCAAGTAGTAGTCCAAAGATGTGCAAACAGCACTCTAATTTCTCATGTGTGTCTTAAATTTTTGTAATAGAAGATGCTGCTTCTGGGATGACCAAGTTTGAAGTATCCCTGCAAAGAGAGCTTGTCATCAGGAAGATGTATTCCTTTATAATGCTGAAGGTGAGTCTGTGGGAGGATAGATCTTCTCAACCAAACAGATTGGATGACCTCTACAAGTGCTTTGGGTCAACTTTGCTCTTCTTAATCTAACTGCAAACAAAAACCGAGTACTCACAATGTCTGGCAACACTCTCCTTTCTCTAGATAAACAGAACACTTACTGAAACAATTCTATTGTGGCAGCAGCAACAGGGAAGGAGTACATCTTCTAACATTGAAATAAGCTCTTTAAAGTCTAATTAAATATATACTGCTTGGGCCTAATCCTTGGCTAACAAGGTGACCATCTTATTATTTCTGCTCTCCCAGCTCTCAGCCGTAGTAGGAAGTGCATTCTTCACAAAAGAACTCAGTGCCCAGAACAAAAATAGTGAGGTAACGCTGCTCTTTCAGGACTCTCTGTACTATTGCATGGCTCTTCGGCAGCTCCTGTAAGGACTGTTCTCTGAGGGAAAGTATCAACCCTGAATGCTTTAGTCCAGGGTTTGAACAGAATTTGCAAGGTCTATGGTCTTTGTTTCTTACTAGTAAGAGCCATGACAGGAAAACAAGCCTCTTAGTGGCATCCATATAGGAAGGAATGTGGAGAGCTTCTCTTTGGGATTGCTGAATTGAAGCACTCTGAGGAAACACAGGAAGCCCCGCAGACAACACAAAAAAGCAAACACCAAACAAAACCCAAGCATACTGGAAAGGTAGAAATGTCCCCCTCATGACTATCAGTGGAGAAAGTAGGAGAATTATGGCTGTGAGGAACAGAAGTAGTTCCACATCAATGAAGCCACAACACTGCGCACAGCAGGTTTGGGTCAGTGTGATGCTGGAAGGCAAAGTGCTACAGAGGCCAATACTCTTCAGAAGAATTAAACCATGCATAGCAGATTTCATTCCTGGAGAACAAGGGTGAATCCCATCTACTACACTGCTGGGAAATAAGCAAGGTTCACCTGCTCAAAGAGTGAGGGTCTAAGGGTCCAGGCTGCCTGTGTCTATGAGTGTTGTCACTTATGCCAGGAGTGGTTCAATCCAGCTCAAGTGTGAATGTGGATGCCTGGGCAGAAGGTGGCTTGTTCTGGTAATTCTCAGTCAGGATATTAAAATAGAGTTATTGCTCAAGAAGACTTGGAGGATGTGATGTGTGCCACACTGCCTTCCACTGAGGATGTTCTATCCAGAGGAACAAGGACCTACTCAGACCTGGCATGGTGGGGGGCTGCTCCAGGACTCTAGAATGGGGTGAATTAAGGCTTTTTGTGAGCAACAAGCAGGACTGTGCCATTCACAGGACTTGGTGGCAACAGGGAATTTTAGTAGGGACAGCAGTACTTCAGGTTGCAGGCTGTTCAGCAAGGCTTCACATGTTGCAGCAGTTTTCTGGGTGTGAAGGGTGGCAGAAAGAGACAGGGAATTTTCTTTGATTTTGACTGGAGGCAACAGAAAGAGCTAGCTGAGAAATGAAGATAGAAGACAGTTTAGGTGAATGAGATAATGAAATGAAATTTCAAAGTGGAAAAAAGAGTCCATGTTTTAAATTATGGGTTCTTGTTAATCTTAAACAAGAGAAAATGAGGCAGAAAGTGTGTGAGCTGAAATTATTGAAGATGTGTATAAAAATACCATAAACATGTAAAAATGGAAAGTCAGAAAACTCAAGATCGAATATGAGGTTAAATTCAGAACATGAAAAGCAATGAATATTTTCTGTTTATCACATAGAGAAGAGCAAGAATATCAAGAAAAGTACTGAAGAAATGAAGTTTTTAGAGGGCTGTGTAAAATAACCTCTAATAATAATGTGTAAAGTAACCTCTTAATGATTTTTTCTGACAACTAATGGAGGATCTTGAGAGGTTTTAAAAGTCTGCGGAAAAGTAAATGCAATGATTCTTTCAGCAAAACAGGAAACAGAAAGAACTAAAGAATTCTACAACAGATCATTTTTAAGTCTGGCTTCTAAGTAAATACAGAAACAAGCCTGTTTGTGTATAGAGATATTTTGTCTCTTACACTGAGGGCTTAGATTAGGTACTTAGAAGGTGGTGGCAAATGTATTTGAAAGATGAAGAGTTTGTTTTAGTAGCTCACTAATGAAATGTAGAATTTCTTGAGTAGGATTCTCTGTGGAGGCTATAACAGATGTAGAACATCTCAGTATTTCCACTGATAGGTGGAAAAATATTAAGCCAGCAAGTAAGCCATGGTCAGGTGTCCGTAAATGTGTTTGAGCACCGTCTTAAAACTAAATTGCAGAGAGGTGTCTGCAGGACGAAAGGACTCAAATTCACCAAGGGTGCATGGAAAGTCCTACTTATGAGGAGAACAGTCACCTGGTGAATTCATGGGGATGAGTCACTCTCTCAGCTTAACACAGTCTGCACATGTGTCAAGACTTCCAGGCAGAAGGAGGTGTACATCCATGTGGATGAACCTTCTCTTGAACAGCAGATTATACCACGTTGTTCTGAACAGGTGTCTCACCTGGAACACAGTGGGCAAATGTGACCTTTGAGGGAAGACTGAGGTTTCTCATGTCTCTTTTTGGATCATCTCGTTCCTAACAAAACAATCCCCAGTTGTATAAAAGGCTACAGCTAAGAAAAAATGAACAGTCTGTTCTCCATCATTGTATAGGACAGTCGATTTTAGACCTGCAGAGAAAAGGCTTCCAAAACAGTGGGAAGAGATTGCTCTCACCTTATCTTAGATACCACTAGAAATAGGAGTGTCATAATTTTTCCCAGGGAACAGCTCTAGTCACAAGGGATGCCCATGTAATGACACCAGCCAGCTGGAACTGATATAGACAAACAAATTCTTAGAGCTGGAGGGAAACACATTCTTCTGTGGGTCTAGACTTGCTACCCATGGCCTGTCAGGCCAGTCATATGTAAGGAAACCAATGCTTGTATACCAGTAAAAACTTCAGCTGTGTAAACCTCCCAGATGGGAGTAATAAGGAAAGCTGGAGGCTGTCTTCTGCTTTTTAATGTTTCTACTTCAGGAGCAATCTGGGCCCTTCCAGTGCATGGTTAAATACAAGCCTTTTTCATCCCACAGTGACGGGGAGGAAAAAGGGTAAAGTAAAACCAATTAAATGTCTTTCCAGGGAACTAACACGTTTCAGATTCTGGTATCCCAAAGGAATGATGTTTCTTCTCACCAGGTCTTTGAAGAAAGTCTGAAGTGAAGTTTAGCTCTCTTTACAGTCCAGCATACTGTGGCCTCACAATTTTTACTATCCATTGGATCCTCCTTGTGCCAGGTCAGATTTGTGGAAGGAGAGAAAGTCTCCTGGAAGCTCATAGCCACTTCTCAGAAATGTTTAAAAGTCCAGGAATCATATGAATGATCAAATGTTCAGGAATGATATGAAGTGGATATCACAGGACAGAGATATGCCATTAGAGGATGGACTCAGGATGCCCTATGTCTGAACAGAAGCTCCTTTGGGCTTGGTAACATGTGGTGTTTCCTGACAAAAAAAAAGGTTTTGTGGATGCACTAAGGGGTATGAAAATTGTTGTATGTGCTTTTTGGTTGTGATTTGGGAGCTGAAAAATTGCAAAGGGGTGATCTATTCATATTGAACCAAAATTGGCACTCATTTGGATGCAAACTTTCCAGATATTTATACTTTGTTTGGTATGAAAGCTTATGTTCAGTTCAAGATGAATGTTTTTGTTTCAAAACATTTGTAAGAAAAACAAACAGTGTTCAACAGTGATGCTCCAGGCTCCAAATATGAAAGATCCAAACTCAGTTCCTGCTTCTGCGCTCAGGGTCTGAAATTTAGCAAGAAAATTTCCTCGTAACAAGGGAGAAGAATGAAAGTCCTAATGTACTGATGTTTACAGCTGCAGAAGTGGAGAAACTGAGGCAATATTTCTTGAGGCAGGTGGTACAGCAATTACAGGGCTGTGTAATTGCTGTACAACTGAAACCATGTAGGAATGGCAGGTGGAAATCTAAATTGCCTTTGCAAATGGAGCCAGCAGGGCCAGAGCAGCCCCTTTGGTGGGCTGATGTACTCAGAATTAAAAGCATGATGCAAAAAAGCATAAGTGTTCCTTAGGCCTTCAGGGATATTCAGGCAGCACCATGACAGCCATTGCTGGCATAACAATGGTAACTGAGGTGGATGCAGTCTAAGCTTGCAATAGGATAATGTTCTTTGAATGGCCTTAGGCAGACAATGGAGGATTTTGGAGGAGGATGAGGCTGCTATTTTAGGAAACTTGCACTGGACTGTCACACAGCATAATAACATCTGAACACGTGTGGTTGCACAGACTTGTTTCCAATTGCTTTAAACCCAAATTGCAGAATTGGCATAAGACCTCTGCTTTGTCGGGTGTTGGAAGATGTCATTTATACAGTGTTCCAATTGGAAACCTCAGATATTTAAGCTGTCCCGAAGGCTTGGCTGGTAGCTGGGAATACAAGGTGGAGTTTCTGGGAATAAAATTCCTCTCCTCTCAGCAACTCATATGGCAGTCTCTCCCTAGTCCTAGCATGAAAACTACTGAAAAATTGTGGAGTAAAATCATCTGGCTGACATGGTACAAAACATGATGCCCAGGAGAAGCAGTGATGTAAGGGCCATTTCTGGGACTGTGCCTAAAGTGGGTGCAGACACTACCTGGAAAGCTCAAAGAGGGATGGGACATGCTGGGGGTGTTCAGGCTGCTAAGATGCTTTGGGCTCCTCCTTCACAGGAACACTGTTTTTCCCCCTAACCAGGAGGCTGTGGGGAAGGGAGCTGCAAGTGACTAATTTGATTAGGCATTATCCTTACAGGGTGCTGTATTGACAGCTATACTCAAACCTTTCTGACCCACTCATCTGCTGGCATAACGAGATTGCAGCTTATCTGATTTACCATGTAATATTCTCATGCCACCTGCTTGTATGCAAGAATAAGCTTTCCTTATTATTTTCTGTGGCCACGGGAGCCCAGCGAGGATCAGAGCTATGTCCCTCACCCCTCCGGGGCCAGGGTCTACTTCTGTCCCCCAAAGTCTGGCCCCCTCCTTCAGCTACACATGGATTGTCTCTTGTCACATGGAAGGCTAGCATGCAAAACCTTACGGCTCTTGCTCAGCATCCTCCCCTAGTCTTTCTCCTCTGAGGCTCTCCAGCTAGTGCAGTCACTAGTGGGTGGGATGCTGCCACAGCCTTCCTGTCCACACTTGTGCTCGAGCTCGTTGGGACTGGACTGGGGGCAGAGTACACCAGGGGCAGTCTGGGGATGGCACCAGGCCGGGAGTGCAGATGTCAGGGCTACCCTTCGTCATGAGCTCAGGGGCTCAGGAAAACCTCCTCCAGCCTGGGAAAGCACTGAATTCTACCCCTGGAGCTGGTAGGAGCCCCACAGAGAAGCAGGGTGGCAGCTATGGGGACAAGTGTCAGCTATGGCATGTGCATGAGCACAGCTTGAGGCTTACTTGTTTTAGTGCAATCTGATTATCACACAGAAATACAGCAATCTGACTCACACACAGGAGCAGAGCAGCAGACTCTAGGTCTGCAGAAAATGCAGTTGAGCAATAGCTGGTTATGCTAGAACTGTATTTCCTCGCTGGCAGGACAGTTGATAGCTGAGCTGTAGCCAGATCATGAAATGTTTGCAGTAATGTATAAATCCCTTGTACTTTTGTGAACTGCTGGCAGTCAGTTGCAAAGGGTAAGCACTTTTTTGTATGCTTGCATTTGGCCAGAATGTTGACTCTACCTTGTCATGACAAAGGAATATCAGCCCTCAACTTACCAATTCCTTTGGAGAATTGTCTTAAAATTAACACATTGTATTGCATTGGTGAATTGCAGGAGTCAGTCAGAGATTTCCATCTGAATAGTTCTCGAAGAAAGGAGGTGGGTTTCTTAAAGCACACAGGTCAGTTTGGGGTTTGTCAAGTCTGATCGTTACTTTCTTGAGAGATATTTAGGAGGAATTGTATCTCTGCCATGCCAGAAGGCTGGAAATATACCTGAGCCTGTAAGTCACCACAGGCTGCATGTGCCTTCTTGATTCCTTCCTTCTATATGTTGTAAATATGTACAGATTCTCTTATTCTTAATTCCATGGAGAGATGTCTCTGCTAAAAAAATATTACAATACTGTAGCTCTGGCAATATCTGCCCTAAGTCTACATGAGTTTATTGTGTTTCAATTGACAGATTGTATCTAAAGCTCTTACCACAAATCACTGAACCTTAAATAAGAAGATTACTTCATTCATCAAATGTTCTGTGAAGCTGAAGCACTAAAAAGATAATTAAACTCTTCTCAAACTAAGCCATGTGCACAAAATACTTCCTAATTTTCTTCCCAAAATGCTCTGGGCATGGAACTAAGGAAAGCACAGTGGTGTAGGACATATGAAAACTCTTAGAAGGAACACTAATGACACAAAATATGTGCTCAGAAGTTCCCAGAAGTAAGTTTGCTTATGCAGTGTCATGAAGAAACAATGAAGAAATGAGAAGACGCTTTAAGGAAAGATTTGCAGAAGTTTGCAGAGCAAGAGGACAGCATGAAAGATGAGGGAAGTGATTTGTGGGAAACAGGGCCATGAGGGGGTGAAAAAAGGCAGAGAGCAGGATTGGTTAGCAGAAAATGAAGGGAGCAGAGAAAATGACTCTAACTCCAAGAGTAATGGAAGAGCAAGTAATGAGGAGTTAAAAAGGACTACTGAGTCCATAAAAAGCTGTGGAACCAAGGGTGGGAGCGAGCATAGCCACCATGGGTAAGAAAAATTCAAACCAAAAAAATCACAAGAAGCTGTGAGTGTCTGTGTAGTCTCAGTGCACATGACAGAACAGTATAAAGAGGTTTGCAGCATTGGCAGACACAAGGCTGCAGCAAAGAGGGAGCAAGTACTCATATTCCAGAGACCAGCAGCAGGGTCAGTCCTACAGGAATTTCACTGGTCCTGACAGGAGTGGCCGTAGCTCCCCATTCTAGGCCTGCAGGCACAGAACTGCAGTGAGTCCTGCAGAGGTTTTGGTGACATTGGGGCACACTGTGGTCTGCCTCCTCTTCCTTCTCTTTGTGTGGGCAGAGGGATGCTTAGCGTCTGGTTCCTGCAGCAGAGGTGGCTGCTGTGGTGATATTTTTAATGGGCCTCTCTCTTTGAGGCAACCCTACAATTTTCAGTGTTTTCAGTTTGTTGCTCAGTCTCAAACAGATGTAAGCTTGATCTTCAGGTTGAGTATTCCAGTTGTAAATTTACAGAGGTTGTAACACTGTGGGACTCTGAGATTTGAGTGGAACTTCTTGGCTTGTCCATGAAAGAAATAATTTTTCTGCGAAAGTGATGAGAAGTGTGCTGTGGTGAAAACAGTGAACTTTCCTGTCTATGGAAGACTTACACTGTCTAAGGTCTTGTAGCTTTATAGATCAGCTGCTTAAAGCATAAAACAAATAGAAAAATCCTCCATGAAAAAAAAAAATTAGATTATTTTTGACAGTTTAAAAAACTCCTCTCCTTCCCCCACGCTCCACATTTCCATCCACGTCTCCTGCAGAAGCAGAGATAGAAATCTGACGTGCAGTTGCATGTGAAAGCCTTTGCTTATTCTCTTAGCTCTGTGATGACTCATTAATCAGCCTTGTGTTCACAGCTGCCCTCCCTTTGGAGTGCAGAGAGGTGCTCTGACCTAAACCTTCCCTCCTTGCACCTTCTGTTGCACATGGGAGCTGTGTCCTCGAACACCTACTTAGGCCAGGTGCCTGGCTAATGGCTTTTGACTGCATGCACATACAGATTTCCTTGGCTTTTGTAATCTGTGCTTCTGGTTTTAGCTTTTAAATCCATCATCAGGGCTGGCATGGACATCCTGTCTTATCCATAACTACTCAAGCTCTGCGCCAGCAGCATCACTTTTGCAAAGCACCTTGAGATGCGTGCTACATAAGGAGCTGTATATATCCCATTGGAGTAATCTGGTGAAATAACGTGGAGGCAGAATTTACTGTCTGAAACATGTGGACATACGGTCTGTTACATCATGCTTTGCAACCAGTTAGAGCCTATCGATTTATTCCTGCATTTTTATATTCAGCTGTTTCTGTTGCAGGAACAGAAAAGGCAGGAGACTTAGAATACTACATGCACAGTTTATACCTTCAGGGATACTCACATAACCTCTGTGCCTCCTGCTTTTTGGAAGACATCCTGGGAATAACACCAGGGATTAAATTAAGTCCAGTCTGTTGCCTCATTGCAAAATGTGGGAGAGGCTACTGCTGCCCAAAGGAAACAATCTCCTTCCTCTCACCTTCCCCCAGGAGAAGAATAGGATCAGGTCATAGAGACATATCAGAGATCTTTCAAAGTGTGAAGACCTTAGTGTGAAGTTCTCCAGAGAACTGAGCTCCTTTTCTGTTTGCAGATGCCTCCCTTCTTGTCCACAATGAAATGGCAGCCACTCCCATCTTCTTGGGCAGAAAGGGTTGGTCTTTGCCCTCCGGGACCTGGTAGCTTGGCATGAAAAAGGCTAATACTGCATCTTTAAAGAAATGCTGCAACTAAAATGAATAAACCTGCCAATGTCTGGAAATGGATCTGTACAGTAGTAGTAAATATTAGATATGAGATACGTCAACAGTATTCCTTACAGCAAGTACCAGAAAATGACAAACAAAAAGTTCATCTTTTTATCTAATGGCCACAAAAGATCTCTTTTTTGTGAGGTTGCCTCAGGGCTGAATGGTCTTTTGGCAGGGAATAGCAACAGGCTGTTTGGGAACTGCCATGTGTTGGAGAGGAAATCCAGCAGCTCACTGATCAAGCTGCAACCACCATCCATACAGTTGTACAGAAACCAGCAGATGGCACAAAACCTTAAATTTGCTTCCTTGGCCAGCAGATCATTGTGTGGCAAAATCTCACTGAAGGAGAGATTTTAGTCAGCTCTGCATTCACCCTCTTCTATCAAGGCAGCAAAATGCTGAAAGGTTTGGAAGAGAGGCTGGTACTTAATTTTTCTGGCAAGCTCTTGCCAATTACTCTGAGAAAACCATTCCCTCCAGGCTGACTGTCCATCGTGGCAAAGAGGCTGAGGCTTCTCGACTTCTCTTGCTTCAAGCAGTCCCCTGTTCCACTTGCAAACAGGGTGACAAGTCTGTGCCTTTTTCTGAGATGTGCTGTGTGCATAGGAGCATGTGAGGTCCTGCTCTGCCAACTGTCAGTCAATACACTGAGCAAGAATTATGCTATCGTTTTTCAGAAGCAAAAGGTGTCTTTCAGTTCCTATCGTTTAAAACTGTGAGGTATTTGGATATTGCTGTGAAAGTTCTAAGGCAGTGATTTATGATGTCTTTTTAAACTTAATTATAGAACACACCCAAGAATCTTATCCTTGAACCACAGAAGAACAAACTTCAAACAATTTCCTCTTCATCTGTATTGCACCACTCTGTTCCTTGGAAAAAAACAGCATTTCTGAGCAGAAGTCACAGAAACTGAAAGCCTCTATGTCCACAGCCTAAATGTAGTGTCCCACTGCAGGGAAGCCTTATTTCTTCTGCATCCTGCCCTGATGAAGGAGTGGAGCAGACCATCACTGTCCTCCCACCCCTTGGCAAAACTGGGACTGGGATGCCAATAATAAGGCAAAACGAGGAACTGCTAGGGGCAGGAAATCCGAAACTGCTGCTGCTGTGTTTCACAGAATAGGGAAGAAGATAAGATTAACATCTCATCTGCATACCTGTTTTGCTGCAGGTCATTAAAACTACCAGTTATCTTTGTGCTGAGTTCAGTACACTGAATGGTCAGACTACCTCTTCCACTAAAAAACAGCCAGTTTTGATGAGCAAGTCTGGAACAGGGTCTTGGGTATCTTCTTTGACAACCAAACCTGGTAGGGCATCTTTGTTTTTATAAAATCTGTTTCATGTTACATCAAATTCAACAAGCTCAGGAATACATTTCAATGCTTTGTTTCCTCCCTTTTTTTTTTTTCCCTATGCCCAGCACAAATGACCATAATACTGCAAAAATGAAGGTAAATTTGATTTTGTTTTTTTCCTGCTCTTAACAGCAAATAATGCAGTGACAGATGTTATGCTCACCAACCAAAATCTTGGGCTGTGATTAGCTATTATTAGCATATGTCTAATCCCCAGGGAATTAAGTGGTTCATCTAAGCACAGCTTCGGGTGTCACCTATGTCTCACATGGACATAAACTAATCTCTTTTGTTGGAAACAGATGACGTGATACGTGTTTGGAAGCGTTCTAATTTACAGAAAACACTGTTCTCTGTCAAATCCCCATGTCAGTGTTAAAGAGCGCATTTCATATTCAGTGTCAGTCCCTTTGAAATCTAATGGGCATCTAGCCCTGAAGTGCAGTTTAAGAAGTTACTTTTTATGTGACTCTTTAAGTGGCCCCAGTTACCATCAGCTCATTCCTGTGTGGACTTCCCCAGGTTGCCTCTGAAGATCCGCAGATGGCATGAACAGGGTACTTCAGTCACTACGCTGCATGTGAAGTACCACTGCCTCCTTCTGAAGTGTAAATGGAAGCTGCACAGAGGCCAAATCAAAGTGTCCTCTGGCAGCAAGCAAGGACAGCCTTATCCAGATAACGGGCAGCCCTAAACAAACTCCCTGCAAAGCAACAGAGATCACGCCAGCTACAGGGCAAAGTTATGTGCTTCTGTTCAGGAATTCTGGCGTAAGAGACAGTAAGTGATCACTGGAGCAAGTCCAAAACATCCAGAAGGCTTTAGCTTCACTCTGGAAGTCCAGAGTGTTGGGTCAGAACCAACAGCTTCAGGAATTCCTGGGCTTACTCCACAGGAATTACAGGGTTATCCCTAGTGGTTATGCCGAAGGCTCCGCAGGACTTAGCACCCAGTGTGAGGGATAACTGCCAGTACTGGCAATTCCTACTTGAATGTCTGAAGTCTTAGATCTCCCAGGTGAGCCTGGGAGAAAGAGTTCAGGAGCAGCATTTGCAGTTGGGAAAATTCTTTGGGTGCTTGAGAATGGCAGGCATAGTTTGCTGCCAGAAGTACTCTTCCAGTGATTTCTGCCTTCTCATCTTTTTGTGATGTATTGTATCTCCATGAACGGCTACTAGAAGGAACATTTTAGGAAGGAGAGAACTGTAGTATTTATGTAACTGGAAATGTTGACAAAATTAGCTAGGAAGAATGTACATAAGAATGTTTCATTGCACAGGAAAACTGAGGACTCCCAAGATTTTGATATGAACATGAAGACAAAACTGCATTTTTGCACTTTTTTGTCCCTTCCCTCATGCAGGTAATGCATAGTATTTTCCTACTTTTGAAAGGATAACCTTAATTTGATGATGCAGGTATGAGAAGAGCTAATCATGTACCTGCTCCATGCAAGTTGTCAAACTTGAACACGTGCCTATGCAGATGCTCGTGTATAGTCCGAGTGTTTCTCTAATGCTCTGTGCTTATTCTCCTAACGTGTTAGAAACAGAAAGACTTCAATGAGACAAAGCAGAGCTACAATCAAACCATCAGATTTATTAGCTTTCTGGGCAGCTTTTTCTATTATGTAAAAGCTGTGTTTGTATTAGTATAGCAGTCAGACCCATCAGTGTGAGGATTAGAGCTGGTTTTTACATAATGGATTATCCAAGATTAAGTGTTTTATTCAGGCACACGAGCAAAAATAACCAATTAGTGACTTTGCAGATTCCTTATTTAAAGGGAGCTGGAGAGCAATTGACACAAAACTCTCCTGCTACCTGCAGCCCAAAGATTGAAGCAGAGTAGCCTCAAGGATCTGCAACATCTCTACTCACCAGGTAGGTCTCTCTTCAGTAGAGGTGGATCAGACTGGTATCTCTTGCAGGGAAATGCAGCTTGCACGGCAGCAACTAAGAACAGCCTAGTGTATCTGCATGGGTGCTTGCGCTCTAGGTTGGTAGCTCAGCTTGGATGGTGCTGATGAACATGAGATAACTGTTTTATCCTGGCATCAGGACAGGTATTCAGTACCAAATACTCTGCAAGAATGTATCATGAAGGTTCTCTCTTCCCAAACTCTGAGAAACAAATATACTGGGATATGGATGAGCTGGGATACCCGAGGAGAAAAACAAAGCCATAGGCACCTAGTGGTTGTGCTGCAATGATAGATCAAGCCTCTAGGAAATTAATTATATTCATCATGTTTGTTGAAAGAATGGTCAAAGGGCAGCCAGTACCAAGGTGTATTATGCCATTAGAGCAGGCACCTAGGAAAGACTGGTTTTGGTGAGGAGAACTGGTGAAAAAGAACACAGTTTTGCTGGCTTGAAAGCAAAGTGGACACTCACTGTGAAATAATTAGAAACAACATCTTTACAATGTACAGTGCTTTGCTAGAGCATTTTTCTTCCTGTGAAAACAAAATTCAAAACATTTCAATTTTTTACCAATTCTTATTGACCTTATCCATAGTCTGGCTTGATTTATAATACAAAAATACAATGAACTGCATTACTACTACTGGAAAGCAAAATACTCTTCCAAAGTAATTGCCATTGATGTTCAGTTTTGGCTGAATTTAGGCACCGCAATGACTCAGTATCAGTGGAAGGACTGGTTGTCTACTTAGTACTGAAAGGAACTAGTTTTAAATGGTGGAAATGCATCTGTAGCACTAGCTGCCTCCATCTACTGCATGAAATAAATCCCCATGTTTGCTTTTGTCTTGCAGAATGAAATACGCACAGTATGTTTTCCTGGCCTCGGTCTTCTACACTGTTGAATATAGCCTAGCTCAGACCTGTGCAGTGGAGTCTTTCTCTGTGAAAGACAACTTTGATCCAAAAAGGGTAATGATGGTTACTTCAATAGTACATAAAAACTGTTTTTCCAGGCTATGAGTTTTGTTAATCTAAAGGGGTTCTCCACTGAAAAGTTAACTTGTTACATATTCTGTCTTGCCTATGCTGTTTCTGTAGTTTTCTTTTCTCAGTGCTGTTTAACCGTCTGAACATTATGGTAAAACTGGACTTGAAAGCCAGGAATGTTATTAGAGCTCATCTTCTGTTAGCTCGGCACAGCTTTGAGCTTTAAGCAGTTCCATGAAAGGAACAGTTTAGATCCACATCAGAGAGGAAGCTCAAGCACAAACCCAAGGGTAATTGCACCCATCACTAGTCATTTTTGGGAGTCACAGCAAACACAAATTTTACCTAATCTGATATCCTGAACACTGACTCCTGTTTAAACACATCATTTGTGCTTCTGAGGAGAAAATGAGGGCTAACTTGCTGTTGGAAAGGTCCAGACATGTGTGACAGTTCCTATTTTAACTTACTTAATTTTAATGGTCAGCAAACACCACGTGGTGAGCACTTTCTCTGTACAAGATTGACTTTGCTGGAAACAAACCATGTTCGGGGAGAGCTTTGGAAATATCCCAGTTTTAAAAAGTCGAAGTTTTGGCTCAGGCTCCTGTATTTGGGAATTATGGGCTTGCAGGTTTAAGCATGTAACTTGCCTAACAGATCTTATTAGCTTCACTGCAGAATCAAATTTAACACAGCTAACTCCCACTCTTCTCAGCATTTCTATTGATAATATTAACTTTTAAGGGACTTCCTCTCTGTCAGTCACCTGTTCAGATCTTTTTTTCATTTAACTAGATACGTCCTGTAGATTTTCAGGGGCCCATTTTTTGTATGGACATATTCTTTCTCTTAATCTCATTCCATTTCTCTCTGTTGTTACTGTTCCCAACATACCCTCTCCTTGTTTTGAGTATGTAGTCATCACTTTCTGCTTTGCTGGGTAGAACTTTTTCCCCATCAGAGATCAACTGTGGCCCCTGGCAGCCACAAAGATTGTCTCCAGTCTTTGTGCCTGCGATTTGATATTGTTGAATTTGGTATGGTATTCCATGGGAGAGAAGGGGCTCATAGAGGAGCAGGGAAGAACCAATCTGACTCTCAGATGTCTTAAGATGGGAGATGCTTTTGGTGTGGGGTCATAGTGACAGGAATGTCTCACTTGACAAGGACTACATGCACACAGCAAGGCAGAGATGCCAGACCCACTCCTTCTGGCACAGAGGCAAGGGTTCATCAGGCAGCACTGCAGGATCTGTGTGCCACATTCCCACCCAAACTCAGCCTGGCATTTATCAGGCAGTGGGGAGTTAGAAAGGCACTTTGATCAAAAAATTGTTTCTGTGCGAATCTTGCCATGGTGGTTAATCCAGATATTAATACACTTTCATGACAGTATGCAGGGAAATGGTATGCCCTGGCCAAGAAGGATCCAGAAGGCCTTTTCCTTCAGGACAACATCTCTGCTGAATACACCGTGGAGGAAGATGGCACAATGACGGCATCCTCCAAAGGCCGAGTGAAGCTTTTTGGGTGAGCTCTCTTGACTTGCAGCTCTAGCTACTGCCATGAGGTACTGGAGGAGGGGGGCATGGATGGTGTTCTATCCTGAACACACAACGTGGCTGAGTTTTCTTCATCAAAAAGGGAAGTTTAGCCAAAGTATTGGATTAGAAGCTAGAGGTTAGACACCTTTGAATCCTCAGTTTCTTCTCAGCCTGGCTTGGGTCCATCACAAAACAACTGCATAAAGTCAATTATTAAGTCAAATCATGATTGATGGAGTGGCTAGATAAATTAATTGCCATCAAGTAAAGGAGTTAATGAAGGCTGTGGGGCTGTATGGGAGGGCAGGACTGATTTCACTGAGAGGTTCAAGGGAAGGAGAGGAGCATTACTTTCAAAGATGTCACAACATGGTGTTGGACAGATTTCTGAGGAAAACCTGTGGTTAACTCTTAGAAGTAATTGCAATGCCTGAATGGACAGATGGCAGGAAGCTTAGCGTTTTGCCTACTACAAGGAATTACAGCATGTAAAGAGATTAAATAGCTTTCTGAGTGCAGAAAAGAAAATCTGAGGCTTCCAATAGGCTAGCACTAGCAGGGGGCCACGAACCTTGTACATCTTAACAGTGCAGCACTCCAAGACATTTTGGGAATGGGCAAATGAGGTTTTGCAGGCAGGCCACACTGTGCAAAGGGGAAGATTCCTGACAGGACTCTTCAGAAAACAACTGGGGTCTCAAGGCTGCTGCAAATTTTATTTCTGCAAAGGCAGGATAAGGGGAAGTGCAGCATGAGCATGAAAGGGAATGAAGACCCTTCCACTGCTTCACAAATCCAGGTAATGCTTGACGAACAGTGTTAAAATGTGGGTGGCATTCAAAGCAAACAGATACCAAACAGAGAAGGGCATTGGAACAAATGGACACCCACAGGGTTCTCAAAGGCTGTGTGACAGCTTTTCACCACCTTGGCAGAGGGGCTGTAACTATTTCTGTGCTTGTAACAGACATCCCTGTGCCCATACTGCTGGCAAGGGTTAGACAGGGGAGAGCCAACTCCCTGCCTCTTCCTGGGGCACAGCTGCTGACCCCAAATGAGCCCAAATGCAGGTGAGTTCACCCTGCAGACTGCTAGCAGGGAGCCAAGAAGCAACATTCATTATTGTGCTTGGTGGCTGTCTGCTTGTACAGAAATGGGAGGCATCCTGAACTGAAGGGGCACTGCTCCAGCCACAGCGTAGCCCTAAAGGAGAGCTGGGGACCAGACAGCAACCACTGGAAGTGTTTGGGGTGTGTCATAGATTTGCATTACTTAATGACAGTGACTTTGCATTAAGAAAGGCCATGCCCATGACTGAGGCAATTGGGCCAAGTCCTGAGTGAGGGACACCCATTTGAAGCCCTTATGCTGCCAGGTTTTACCTCAAATCTTACGGATCTCGTTGCAGTTTCTGGGTGATCTGTGCTGACATGGCTGCTCAGTACACGGTACCTGACCCAACCACTCCAGCAAAAATGTATATGACCTACCAGGGACTGGCCAGTTACCTCTCCAGTGGTGGTGAGTTAAATTCTCCAGCCCCCTAACACTAGTCAATTGCTTACAACTGTCCAGATGTGTGTTTCAGCATACGAGCAGGAAAAACAGTTTAGCTCAGATTGCTCCAAGTAAAGACAAAACATCCTTTTTTGGGGGGGATGCTTTTTCCAAGCAGTGCACATTATCTCCATAGAAAGTGCAGCATACAGAGACTCCCCAGAGATCCCTCTTATATGCTATTTGTATTTACAAGGAGGCTTAAGAGGCATTGGGCCACACACAACGGATTTTGTACAGCTCAGTGTGGTGTTGCACCTAGGGAAGCCATACTTCCTGGGGTCCATTGTGGGCATTACAAAATCCTGAGGTCAGTCATCCTTGTACTCCTCATTGCTAAACAGAGGAGACATGTGGACCCACAGCTGCATCCCAGCAACAAGACACATTTCTCCTCAGACAGACACAGCTGGACTGAAAGAAATGGGGCTGTTAACTCAAGCACCACTTTCAGAAACTGTTCATGCTGAACCTCAGTTATGCACCCATCAAAGCTCATGCTTCTGTGCCTGAGTCTCCCATAGCTGTGGCTCCCCAGCTGTGGAAGTTGGGGAGGACTTCTAATGTGTAAGAAAGAAGTACATTCAGTTAGTACTGGCAGATAAGCCACACCAAAAAGAACTTAGTTGAGCAAGGCTAGAAAACAGGAGGAATGTTTTACTGAGGCTTCCTGTGTAGGAAATATAATCTGTGCTGTGTCTTTCCTTCCACCATGTCTGAGGCAAGCAACATAAAGAGATATTTTATCATTGAAAATCTAGAAAATCCTAGTCCTCCTAATACTTCTAGCCTAAGAAACAAAAGGTGAAAATGCACTGAGCATCGTGGGGAAAATTATGGTCTCAAGATGCCCTGTGCTTGTCCCAGTTCTTCCCTTCATGGTGTGGAGATAAGCTGGATGTGGACATGATTATAGATCCTTTGGATCTATATCCCTGCCATGTGAAGTTTGTTATCTCCCTGCTGAAGGATCCACCTCTTCTCTGTTGTTCCCACTGTGACAAACCCATGTGTTCTGATGTTTCAGGGGACAACTACTGGGTGATTGACACTGACTATGATAACTATGCCATCACCTACGCTTGCCGCAGCCTGAAGGAGGATGGCTCCTGTGATGATGGCTACTCCCTGATCTTCTCGCGCAACCCCCGTGGCCTCCCCCCAGCCATCCAGCGCATTGTGCGCCAGAAGCAGGAAGAAATCTGCATGTCTGGACAGTTCCAGCCTGTGCTTCAGTCAGGTACTTCAGGCATTAGCAAATTCACTGAGTTGTACAGTGGAAGGTTGCATTTGCTGTTAATGTGACAGAACCATAGCCAACTCAATTGTTCTTTTTTAGCAACCTTTTCTTAATGTTAGGTCTAATAGAAAAAGAGCTACAAAGGGAAATCCATGCAAGGACAAGAGCCTGCTACAGGCAGGTTCTGAGGCCTTAAGATTGCTACTTGCAGGAATCCTGTGTGTTGAAACTGGTACACTACCAGAAGATGAGCCTTGTTACTATAGTAGACAGGACAGGGATGGATGCAACAAGCCAGTGTTTCTGCACTAGGAAATGCTTGTCTTGGCCACTTGGATAATAGCATCCTACCTTGGGTCTGTGCAGCGTCCTCCAGGAAAGGATGAGGAGGTGCCTCCAGGAAAGACCACCCTCACACTCCTTAGTTCCATCATGACTTGTGTCCTGTGTGGTCTGAGTAGCAGGGATGAGGAGCTCAGAGCAGCATTTCTGACTGTGTCTGCTGGCAGTGGGAGTCAGCAGCAGCACCACATACATGCAAACAAACCATGTCTAAAGCCCAGAACATTTTTCTGGAGGTATAGGAATTGATCTTCTAGTTCAAATGCTGTCCATGAGATATGTAGATACTTTTTAAGGGCTATGCAGGAAGCAGAAATTCTTTGTTGGCAGTTGACTACCGACACCCTTCACATCCTCACTGCCTTGCCTGGAAATTGACCCTTTACTTAGCCACGTAACACAGGTGTTCCACACTGTGGGACAAGGAGTGGCAGCTAAAACCTCCTGAACAACACATCATTATGTCAGCCAGTCCTCCACCACAGAGCAGGTACTGGCATCCCCCAAGGCTGTGGGCATGGCATGGGCATCCCTGCCCCACACCCCTGTACTGCTCACTGTAGCAGAGGGAAGGCAGCTGGTTTGCAGGGTCATGCCTGGGTGCTCAGCAAAGCTGAAAGCCCATGGCTAGCTGGGAAAGGCTGCTTGAGTCTGTGCCAATAGACATAGAGAAATGCAAACAGCAACCTCTGCACCCTGCATCCTAGTCTTGTAAGGTGATTCAGAAGTGCCCTAAGAGGTTTGTAGCTATAGCTTCACTGGAGACTAAAATGGTGTTAAAGCACTTTGCAAATTTACTTACACAGACTAAAGTTTACTTTTCTTTCTTTCCAGGGGCCTGCTAAAAGTACGCTTCTGATCCCATCCTTAAGCACAGAAACCAGACCTCTTGGTCCTGAAGTTGCCACTCAACTACTAATAAAAAAAAATCATAGTATGGAATAGTGTGTTTTTCCTGAAAAACACATGAAAATATTGGGGGATCTTTCAAAAGTGTGCAATATAATAGCAATATTTGAATTTTCAAGGGAATACCAATGTGGCATTTGTCAATAAATGTTTTTGAAAAAAAAGCCCCTCTGGAACTGTTCTTTATTGCCTGCTGTCCTGAGTGTTGGGAAGCAGAAAGACCGAGGATGCTCACTGAGGAGAGGTGAGAGAGCAGCCAAGGGTGCTCCCAGCACAGGCAGGGCAGTGTTGCTCCCCAGCACTGAGCAGGGCGGGCAGAGCAAGGTTGGTGAGAGGGGCAGGTCCCCTGACACTGCTGATCGTCAGACAAAAGCATGGTGACAGGGCAAGTCTGGGATTCACCTGGGAAGTCCAGCCAGCAAGTGAGGGCAGCAAGGCACAGGGCAGGGTGCAGGCATGCCAGTGAGATGGCTCCAGCCAAAAATGGGCCTGCTGAGGTGAGCCAAAAATAGGTGTTTGAGGCAGAGCTACCTGCAGCAAGGTTCTCAAGGGGAGAACCACAAATGCAATAAAACAGATGCTACTTTCAGTAACACTGGACAGTGCTTTAAATTAGCGGGTGCTTGCATTTCTAATGGCATTACCAGTAATTTTCTCCCCTCTGCCTTCATAATCCACTTATCAGTGTCTGAAAGGTATTGAACTGAAAGATATAGAACAGACTGGTTTTATGGCAAAGAATTTCATAGATAGAGATAACCAAAAGAAGAGTACCTAGAAATCTCCCTGCAGAAAAAGGGTAACTTGAGTCAGCACTATTGATATGTATTTCCCACTGCTTTTATTAAAACCACATTAACTTTGTGTTTCCTAGTACTAAAAACACCCCAGCACCCTGCTGAACCCTGCAGTTTGCCAACTACACACATTTTTACAATTTATAATTACCAATCATAAAGGTACAACCAAGCTGAACAGCCCCGACTCCTGAGGCTTCCAAAAGGTGTGCGGCACAAGGCTGATGTTGATTGAAGACCTTCAGAGCAGTACACTGTAAAACAGCTTCTGCAAGGTGCTTGTACAACCTTACCTACAGTAACCAGAAAGAGTATGGAAACCAAAGACCAGAGACACTTTCCAGGACCAGAGACATTATCCCAGGAATGCAGCGAAGTCTCTCAAACTTGTATTTCCCAGGATTTCCTGGCAATACTCCTAAGGCTCTTGACTCACTTGAACAAAGGTGTCCTTGCTCTTCAGGTCTTGTACCCTGACAGGGAACAAGATTGTGAACTACTACCTAAAGCTAAGGACAGAAACAGAGGAGCATTAGCAGGCAATGCTAACAAAGCCCCACATAGATAGAGAACTACTGAGTGTTGAAAAAAATATCAGCCTTTTCTGCTGGACTAAGTGCAAGGTCAGTGCATTGATTTAATGCTCTCCACTTGCACCCTTCTCCACCCTTGGGGTGGAATCTGTGACCTTAGGACTCGTATAACAACTGATTAGACAACACTAACCCTTAGCTGAAGGAGCATGGCCTTTGGCCAGAACTGTGAGACCAATACTACCAGTCTTAGAGAAGTGGGATTTTTAATGTTTATGGTTATACTAATTGTAAGACCAGAGCAGAAGAGAGCTGTATCAAGAAGAGACAATCAATATGCAGGACCCAGTGCATCCTTATTGTGCTTGGTGTAGTCTCTCCAGATCAGACAGGCAGTGAAATTCCTCCTCAGCCACATGAGGCAAAGTATGCAGGATCATGGAAATATAGTAGCGATTCTGGTTAAATACAACACAGAGCTCACATGCCATAGGAATTGTACTTGGGGGAGCAGGTTTCCATCAGGATCATGAGGACAAGCAGGTCCTCACTGTATGATGTGGTAAATTAATGAACAGATGGGAGTTACATAATATCCATTTGCCTGCAATGACTGCAGGACCTGCGAAAGACAGGTGTGGAGGACAGTAGGCCTGCAGGCCCGATCTCAGTGAGGGCCTACTGGAAGCAGGGCCCTTAGGGCTGTGCTGCCCTCCACACAGTGGGCCTGCCGACCAGACTTCCGGGAGGGCCCACTGTAAGCACAGCCTTTAGGGCTGTGCTGTCCTCCCCACTCAGGGAGATTTAATTTATTCCACCCATAGTCCTTTGGTTTATTACGTTATTTAATTTGTTCTGTAAACCCAGTTGGCCCTTTGGCCTCCCCACCTGTCTCTCCCTTGTATGTGCCCTTTCTGGAACATTCCTTGCTCTTCAATACCCCACTGGCCCTTGGCCACCCCCCTGGACCCCTCTCATTGCACTTTTAACCCTTCCCTCACCGTTGTACCACCCCTGGACCCTCACCCTCTTGGTTGTCGATGCTCCCACCCCCTTGTAGTATAAAACCTGTGAGCTACCCTTTGTTCCCTTGGCTTAGTCCCTGGACCCTCAAGGAAAAAGACTAAAGCCGGATCTGTGGAACCCAGCGTAAGTCCCTTCCTTACTCCTTGCTGTTTGGTGTGTGTGTTTTATACCCTGTGATGTGTGTGTGTGTTGTAATGCTGTGTTTGTGCACGGTCTTCCGGAGTGTCCTGAGGCCCTGAGCTGTGGAGGCGCTCTTTGAAGGTAGCAGACCCGTGCAGCCTGATTCCAGACTGCTACAGACAAGGTAGGATGGGGCCAGCAGCCATGAGTGTATTCTGATGAGATTTATACTTCCCTTGAAATTCTGTTGAGTTTAACATTAAACATCTCAGGTATATCTACAGGCAGACATCTTCTGTCTGCTGTTTGAGCTGGCTGATGAAAAGCAGTCTATTATTCATGGGTTTTAAGTGTGTGTATAGGTCCCAAGTCATAATCTCTGTCCTGCACAAACTTTCCACTAACAAGACAAAATAAAGAAGTTGTTTATGCATTAAAAGGACTGTTGTTTTGTCCTCAGAAGATCCTTTACTGCTGGCAGAAAGACTATGACTGTGCAACAGCGGGAGGGACCCTGCAAGGAAATTGTCCTTCACACACCAGTGAGCCTCCTCCAGCAAGGACACTGCAAGTCCTGAGATTAGACACTATGATACCACCTTGGGTTTGACCAGTTTTCCCTGGGTGGGGTAACTGAGGCAATCTCTGCATTTAAGTTTCCACTTCAGCCTTCACGTTTTTTATGGTAAGGTTCCCTTCGTGCTTCAGTTTTATGTAATGCTGGAACTTCCACGATTCAAGCTACCTTTTACCCCTTGTGCTGGTAGCCACTGCAAGCAGCTGCGTGGTACTTGGTTGCTGGCTGGGATTAAAACATGGCAGTCCTTGGGAATAGTTTTTACTTCCCCAGATTAAGTTGTTGACATATGAGTTTTAAGCAGTTTCCAAAACACCTGTTTTAGCAAGGTTCATGTGAAAGATTAAAAACCTGTTTTATTGGCTAGCACAAAAGATGGTAACAAATGTAGCATATACACAATTAGACAAAGTAAAATACTCAGTTGAAAAGTTTTTTCAGTTTCAAAACAGTTATATAGCCTCACAAGCGCAGGCAAATAATCCCCAGTTGCAGTTACATATTCTCATTTGGATTAATGAACAGGAAGAGACATACATGAGTGCTCTGCAGCCTTGCTTTGGTTATGATACTACAGAACTACTAAGCACTTGCTATTCACACCTAGTGCTATACTTGGCACTTCTGAAAACTCAAACTGTAATGAGGGGCTGATCACTACATGTAACAGAAGAGATTAGTTAAACATGCAATTTTGGAAATACTATTAAGAGTCAGCAACAGATGGTTACAGAAATCTCAAGTTTCAAGTACTAAATAGCGTTTTTCTGTAGACATTAAACGATAAAAGAGAAAACGCCATTTCAAAACTTTTATAATTTGTTAGAAATAAACTCATACCTGGAAATACCAACTTCTCTCTGTAGTTGTTAATACATACTCAGTTCTTAAAGGAATGAGTTTATATCATAGCAGCAAAGAAGATTTTCAAAAGAAATCTTCTATTTTTCATGGTTTGCACATCTATACATTTTCATCCCTGCATTAACAAAATCAATACTATTCACTACAGCTATGTTTCATCTTTTTTTTTTTTCTTTTTTTTTTTAATATGTCTGTAACTAGTGCATAGTCCTTGGTTTGATAAAAACTGCTATATTCTGATTGCCAGGGTGGGAAAATTTTAAAGCAGAAGGGCTACTTAGGTAGGACATTCTAACACACTGAACTGTCCACTGTATCTTCCCCCACTTCAGACACACTAAAATCTCTCAAGACCCTATACTTAGTATTTCTCTAAAACATTTTATTTGTGGTTCCACCTCATACTAGCAAAACAACATGTGTTAACCACTAGATTTTGCTTAACTGTGTACACTGGTTCTTCCTTTAGGGGCAATTATCACAACTTTAAAATGTATTTTTACTATCTCCATCCAAGTAGAATGTCTCAGTAACTTTTTTAAAATTGAGAGGGTTTTCAATGCAGTAGGCTCCATGGCCTTTTTCTGTTCTGCCTGTATGAACAAGGAATTGGAGGATTAGGATGTGACAAGTGCCCCTTATTAAAACTTAAATGAGGCAAGAAAAATTAATTTGAATTCTGTGACAGAATTTTAAGGCTAATTTTCAGTACAAGCACATGAACAAGTAACCAGCAAGTAAGGAGATACAAGGCCACATCTCACATGCACTGACTTTTTGCATGTTTCTTTTCTGTCCTGTAAAAGCTGAGGGTATTTGAGGTAGTTCAGCTCTCTCCTACTGTGCAAACTTGGGCACTTCTTTTTTCTGAGATCTGAATGTTTCATCAAACATGCAGTTTTTGTTGTTATGTTGGTGAGGTGGCTGATGTCAGCAAAGAGAGCAGTAGGGGATCTGTTTGTGTGACCAAGTCACTCCTCTTATGGAAAACACTCCAGCTGTTTTCACTGGCATTGTCCTTCTCTCTGCAAGCCTGTTAAAGGCACAGCTCAAACTGTGCCAGTTGTGAAAAGGGAAGAATAAAACAGCACCCCTGCAATTTCAGGGAACTTTGCTGTTTACATAAAGCATTTGGCAGCTGCAAGCACAGCCAGTGGTGATCTGTAGCCCATGATCTAGGGCTATCACACGCTTGTGCACATGCTTTGCAAAGCACAGGAGCTCAAACTGTTCTTTGTTAATTTCCTAAGTGTTGTAAGTAGCAGCTCTGCTACATTCTGTTGTGTCATATGAAAACACAAAAGGCTCTAAACTAGTGTTTCATCTTTCTCCTGGCCATGCTGAGTGGCCATTTACAGTCTGTGAGGGGACGTGTTAGCTCCAAGGCCTGAAGGACACCAGGTGAGGTGACAGCAATGTCACCTGGAGCCTCAAGGTTAGAGGCTCCATCACAAAGAGACAGTAGCTGACAGCCAGAGTGCAAACAGGTCACTTGGGCAAAAAATAAAAAAGAAAAAAGGCAGGGAAGTCTGGAGGCTAGGACTTTCTGTGCCCTCTGCCCTCTGAGAATGAGCTGATACCTTTTCTTTTGCCTGTGGGAAATAGCTCTGGCATTCATGTAATGGTCACAAATACTGAGAGAGCTGGGTGGAAACTCCTCTGTGAGAGAGTGAAAAACCTCATTCACATGAAGACATGGCAAGTGTTCTGAAAGAACCCACTGTGACTAACCAATAGGGAATAAGGGATCCTTCACTTCACTCTGAATGCGTCTGGTTGCTGTGCACTTTTCTATCAAAACCTTATGTCAAGACAGCCTGGCAGCTAAAGCAGGCAGTTCACTCTCAGACAGTTCCTCCATGTGCCTTTGCTACCATCCTCACTCACAGTGAAGCAATGGTACTGTTTCTGCTACAGTTTGTGACCTCTATAAATCTTAGCTTGCCCCGGTCATTAGCACAGTGAAAAATGGGGACTAGTAAATATTTATTCCCATAATTCCTAGCCAGGCTGAATCCCTGTCCTACGGCAGCCTCTTACCAGTTGGGTTGGCATTTGTGGTTGTTTGATAATGCTGTCTTTTGTGCTGTGAAAAGCTAGTAGGGGCAGTTGCTTCTAACTTGCATTCATAACTTCTTCAGGTCATTTCCATACGCCCTCCTCAGCCTGGGAGGAGTTTATTTTTCTGGGGAGTTGTCATTTGCAAGGAACATACACCACTCTGACACCAATCCAGGCACCACTCTTCAGAGTCACTTGAAAGCTTCAACATACCCCACGGGAAGAGAGGACAGGCCTGCCTTCCCCCAGTAGTCAATGGCACGCACTCTGTAAAAGCCGGAGACTGAGCTTCCTGCAAATGAAAAGGTTAGAAATGGTCACTGTGAAACGCTGACACCGTGGTACTTGGAGGATGTGAAGCAGACACTACTCCTGTAAAATGTAGGTTTGTGGAACGGACTGGGGAAATCAGTTCTTCACAGTAAGTGTGTCTGTGCCTGTCTGATAAAAATACCAAAATTCCTCATGGCCAAGGACTGGTTTTTTTATCTTCTTTCACTAAGGATGCCCTCTCTACTTATTAGGATTTGAATGTACACCTACAGGACTGCTTTCCCAGCAGTCCATTTGGAAGAAGGCTGTGACATCTGCAACACACAGCCAGTCATTTCCTTTTTTTCCAACTTACTTTTCTGCCTGAATTTTGCCTTTGGAACAGGTTATGTGGGGACAGGTTCAACAAAGAAGCAGAAGAAGAAGCACGGAGGCTGACTGAAAACCCTCTGCTCTACTCAGGAAGCAGCACCACTTACTTTTAAGGTATGTGAGTTCATCTTCTGTGGTTCTGCTGCTTTTTATCCTTGATCCAGTTCAAAGAACACAGCTTTCCCTAGCAGAATCTTTGAACACACAAGCAATGTAAATTTGGGGGTATTTTATCTAATTAATTGACTTTTATGTGTGTTTTAATGTTTTTATTCTAGAAAAAAAAATACTAAAATAATGGGTGAGGAGGAAGTTCCTAGCAACAAGGACTGCTGAGACATGGTATTTTTTCGAGCAGTCTTTTTTGTTGCTGTTGGTTTTGAATCAAACTATTAAAACTGATATATAATGTTATAATATAATAATGAATAGTTATTTCAGAGATTTGCCATAGCTGTGATTTACAGGCTTTGCTTGCCTCTGTAGCCCTTACATTTTAATAATAGCTCTGAACTTTTATTGTGCAACCACTGCTGATGTTAAGACTTTCTCGGGATAAGATAAGCCTGTGTTTCTGGTAAAAACATCTCTCAATTACTTTTTAATAGTATCACTATGAAGCAAGGTTTGTCTCATCAGTGCTTATTATCAATCTTTGTTGGATGATCATGTTGCAGACTAGATTGCATTTGTTTAAAAAAGAAAAAAACAAAACAAATGAAAAACCAACAACCACCACCCACCATCCTCCACCCCAAGATAAAGAAGAAAATACCCAAATAAAACATCACTATCTTCCTTCACTTGGATGTTTCATCTGAGTAAGCTTCTATTGCAAGGTCTGGTCATGGTTTTCTGTTATCGTTTTTGCATATTCCTACACCAGCTACAAAAGTGCTCCTTAACTACTCAGGGACCTTGCCAGGCCTGCAGCTTGGTGACTGGCTTTTGTGACAAGGAATTACCCATGGCATACTACTAATGATGTCCTCGTGACTATTTCTCAATCACTGTTTGTCCTTGAGAATAAGGTTCTCACTGAGAATATGAACCTAAAGGAAGGGATGTTCTCTTATTTGTGATGGGACTGTATGTTACTAGCAAGTTATTCACCTTCAGTAGCTACTAAACAGTGGTTCACACTCTCATGAGTGGCTGTATCAACATGACAGATTACCTAATATGAGTTTTCTTGCCTTACCTGGACTGTAGACCCAGAGAGTGAATATTGTGTCTTTGGCATTAATCCGCTGGTACACTTTTCCATCTGTTGAGAATTCTACTTCAAATGTCTTTATACACCTAGGAAAGAAAACCAGAAAGGTTTGTAGATACAACTGATAATGTGCTGAACAATCAAATACTAGTTTCAGCTATTTCAACCAGAAGGATGAAAATAAGACATGTTCAGTTGACTCATTCCTACTAAATGTAGGATGGCATCAATTGTCACTATTAGGAAGAACCAGGGCTCCAACACCCCCAGAAGAACACCTAGACTGACTTGCTGCTTTGGGTATATACAGCATCAAAAAATGTCACAAGTCTTTCACTCAGACACCAGGGTTATCAGGGATGAAGAATCTAGGGAGACTGGCTTGAAAAGGAGCTAAGTCACTGCTCCCTGAAGCAATCTAGTTGTACACTGGATCACCTTTCAGAGTTCACATACAGAGGGCTTCCAGTCGAGTCCAGCTTGCCAAAGCAAGCAACTGGAAGTTTTCTCTTCAAGGTCACATCCCTTACAGAGATGTGCAAGATCCCACTTAGGCATACACTGATAGTATAACTTTCACCATGAATCTTCCTGTCTGTTATGCTGAACAAAAGTCCCTCAGAAATGCCACTGAATGCTGGTGACCAACAGGCAGATTCCTTTGATCAGGCAACAAATTAGGTAGAGTTGCTTTTCACACTTTGTACACGCTGGTCTTACAGTTCATTTTGTCAGACAAATGTACTGTATCATCTATCAAGGAGCAATAATTCATTGATTTGTGAACTTATTTTACTCTGTAGAGCTTGTGGAAACTTAGGGAGTAGTATGTTGGTAACTCATTTGTATCCATTTTATTTTAAAGCTACTTACTTTGACTTTACACCGTCATCATCCCACAGCACAATGACCTGCCCCTTTGTGAGAGGGATCAAACGAACACCAGCCACCTGTCCAAAGACACAAGCCCATGTAAGAAAACTATGCAAACCAATTAGCCAGGTCACATTTCTGTGTTCATCCTTCCTTACTGATTATTTGGGTTTTTTCCATTGAGATCAGGTGTAAAAACAAAATTCTTGGCTCTGTAGCTTTTTGTAGCCTATGTCTCCCACTCGTCAACATTGCAGAGGACCTTCAGAGGCTCTGGGTACCACTACGAACATGGGTGAGACTGAATGAGCAGATACAGACATCTAATATGGCAGCCAACATTCCATTTTAGCTTTAGCTGTCAATTATTAACTGGAGAGCTGTTGTCAATCCTTGTAGCATACGACGTGATTTTTAAAAAGATACTGCACTTTTCAGTACTGTATTACTAATTTCCCACCATGGGAAATTCCATTCATCTCAGTGATGGCTCCTACCACTTGCTATGTAGTACTTTATCTTGAATTATATTTTTGAGAGCCTTCTCATCAAAGGAGAGAGGAATTGTTAATTTACTAATTCTTTCATGGTACTTTTAACAAAAAATTAAGTCAAATGGTCTTCTACGATTTAAGCAGGAAGCAGTTTATGTTTCAATGTGTCTGATATCAAAATACAACACATACTTGATCAGGAGCTGATCTGGGTCTTGCACAGATGTGGATAAGAAAGACTGAGGGAATGGGAAAGTCTTGCTTCAGTGTCAGGATGCCAGCTTCAGGAAATGGGAATGGGCCTGTTGCCAGTGGGTCCTGTGGAGCCGAAGAGTAGTGTTGAGAAAAATCTTTCATTACAGTGCCTAAAGACCAACTGTTAAATCAGTGTAAAGTGCCCGTGTATTTACTTTAGGACTCTAAATTTCCAATAGAGTTGGTACTGCTAATGCTTACAGGCATCAAAGTTCTTCACGCTGGGAGACTTTAACCTCACCTGTTTTCCAGTTCTTCAGGAAACAGAGGGTTTGTCCGTCTCACAAACTGGGTTGATCACAAATGCTCTTAGGCACAATCTGTCACCTCTGTAACCATCCATGGATGCCTTTCAGGCTAGAGGTCTTCACAAACTATGGCCCCATCTCTTCCCAGAGTGCAGAGCAAGCTACTGCTAGCTACAACAGCTGCACAGCTGGTCTCTGGGGATGAGGCTGTACCAGATAGCCAAGAGCATCTAAAATCTTGCTGCTGCCCTTTTCAAGGAAGAGCTGATGTCTCCTACAGTATCCAACAGGCCTTAGCAATAGTCAGTTATGGTGACTGGGAAGACAAGACACAGTACTATATACCAAAGCCAGAAAGCAAGTACTGTCTGTCGACCCTGAAAGGGATAAAGATGATCTCCTTTTTTTAACCTGAGAGTCTGAATGCATAGGGGAAACTGTGGGAGGGGGAGCTGAAGTGACAGGCTGCTCACATATGCTCACATGCAGTTAAGTAATCTCCACATGGCTTTCATCCATAGGGAGGAGAGGAGTTCTCAGAGAAGACTCACTCCTTAATTACCTCTGTGCTGCATTCAGCACTAGTGAGGATGAAGAGAAAACTGCAAGTCTCCCTGTGAGCTCCTCACAGTTTTCTGAACTTGCACTGCGAGTTTTCACCTCAGAGAGGTGTTTGTTTTCTATTATTAAGAGGGTTCATTTCAACTCTCTAATGCAGCAATTTGGCCATTCTGTAATATACACAGGGCCATGTGATTTACTTGGGGAGATGGAACAGAAAGACTCTCAAAGCTCACTGAAGATTCAGAGAGAAGGCAGAATTTCCCCAGGAGCAACTGTGCCTCTTTATTTTATGGGTAGGCCCAGAGTGAAGAGGTTGTATAACATAAACGCAAAGGCATAAGTTGTGTATCAGCTACACTTGTCTGCAGGACTGCAAGCGAACTTTTGTGTGTATATGAAAAGTGAATGACTGTGGGCTAAGGAAGTTTTGACAATGGACCTGATTTCTTGTCTTTTTCACAAGTACTTTACCTGTACAACACGTTGAGCAAGCACATAATCATACCTCAGCATCCCTTATTTGCTGGAACTGTTCTGGAGAAGGAAAGTCAGGGCTTCCTAGGTTTTTCCACTTCAGATAGGGATTGGTTTGGTTATTATCCATGTAATATGTCACATACACCAGCTCTGTAGGAACACAAACAAAAGAAAGTAACAAGAATAAATTTAGCAGGTGTGTAAGTCTACCGTTCTGAAGTGATTTCAGCACATTGGAGCCTGACTTCCACTGGGAGGTCCCATGGCTAGCACTCTTATGAAGCTCTACAATTTACATTTGCCAGGTTTACATTTCAAACTATTAATTTAATAACCAGAACTGAAATCCTCTTTTTGCACAGGTGCTGCATGCATTTGTTGGGTAACTGCATCAGCTGTGCAACTGTGTATTTGTGTTGGCTGTCTTGGAGCCATCTCATTAAGGGAATTGCTGCCTGGCAATATCCAGCCAAGGACATTGAGATCCAAAAAGGTAGAACGTGGCAGTTGCCATTAAAGGCAGGGTCAAAGTGTAGGCCTTAGGAATGAACCTTTCAAAGAAGAACACCACTACACCTCAGAAAATCTAAGAGTAAGAGAGGAAGTTAACAAATTAAATTGACTCTTCCAGTAAAAGGAAACTCAGTAGAAGTTTTCCAGCCAATGTTCTATTCTAAAGATCACTTAACATGAGCTGTCTACATAATTGTTTACCTCTGTGTTTGGGGAAGTGGGTGGCATTCACTGTGACACTGCTGATGTTGGATGAAGTCCTGTTATCCTCGCTTGAATACATCAGTACAGTAGCTTGCCAGCTGTCTGAGGGCTGTGTCTCACTTGGGGTGTGCACAGATGCCAGCACTCCAACTGTGCTGTTTTCAGAGCTTTCATCTCCACTGATCTTCACTTCTGAAAAAATCTGCTTTTCTCCTTTAAAAAACGTGACAAGTGTAAGCATCACTGTTAGTCAGTTTTCTATCAGAAGCTGCAGGGTCAAAGCATGCAAATAGGTTGAGCATAGGTTGATCTATGTTCTGCCGTATTTTACCAGTTACAGTTTTCAGTCAGATTTATTCTACAACAGCTCAGTATGCACATAATACAGTAGTTCTAATATTTAGCAGTTCAGCTAGCAACATGCAAACAGATGCCAGTGAATGAGGTTCTTCCTGTAATATGCTGCACAAGTCTTCCAGCTGCATGAATTTCATAAAAAGAGATGCAGCCTGATGGGATGTACCCCTTGCATCACAAGAGGGAAGCACCAGTCAACGAAAAATGAAAGGCTGGCACAGAGTGTACAAATAAAGCAAAGTTAAATCAAATGGATAACAGAATCTCAGGCATATTTTCTGAGCTATCAATCTCTCTGAGGAAATGAAGTTTTATTTTTTTAACACAGCTAGTAAACAGTGAGTAGGAGAACTCCTGCTTTTAGGAATGGTGAGATGGCTGGAACACTCTTTCTCAGGCTGGAAGCTTCTAGGTAGGAGGGTTATTGGTGTGCTCTTTAATCAGAGGTTAACATACCTAGCAGTGCCAGCAAGCCCATGGCAGTCAGCACTGGTTTCCGCACCATCTGGACATGAGGTGGCTTTGTGTTGTTCATCTGAAAACGCGCTGTCAGAGTCCGCTGTGTGAAGTAATGGGGGTAGTAGCTCAAGAAGGCATTGTCATTACTCAGCAACGAGTAGTTGATGGTGTTGTTGGCTTTGGAAATGAGCAGGTTTTGATGCTGGACAATTACCTGCAAAGTCACAGAGAAAACAGACCTTCACCTTGGAGAACATCCAACAAGCATGCAGTCCTGTATTTTTTTTAAGTCTTTACAGCATTCTGGAAAGAACTGTCACTCTGCCTTTTAGAAAAGACTGAAGAAAAAACTGCTCATCACAAGTTTTGGAAAAACTGTACTTTAAGGGATATATTAATCACTGTAAAATCTGAAGTATCTGCATAGTTTTGCCAGTAATAAGTCTCTGAAATAATTATTACTAGTACTCTTCATAAGCAGTGAATACATTTCCTTGTCTATTGCACCACAAACGATGCTCCTCTGTCTTGAATACTTAATTAGTAATCAGGATTTATCATCTGAGTTAAATCTAAATGGTTCTCCAAATCTGGAGTTACTTTGTACCCGCTACACCAGTATCTGTGAGCTGGTCCTGGATTCTGTTTCTCAATTAGTCATCTTTCCCACTTGGTGCTAACTTGGAATTAATTCTCCTGGTGTTTCATTGGTTGCTATGTTGCTCTCCTGCAAAACATCAGAGTTCTCAAGTTCTCTGTTTATTAGATTGTGCCTGAGTATCAGAATCAAGCAGAACTTCAGAAGACTGACAACTGAACAGTCTCACGATTGTGTCTCTGGAGAAACACAGCTTCACCCAAGTGTTAATTTTCCACTGGATGTGTCTTTCTTTCTCCCTTCATATCACCACATCATTACAAACACTGTTATTTTGTCTTCCAAACTCCCTGTGATGCAATGACTTGTTGCCTTAGAGAAGACTGCTTGTACATGCAGTCTCAGGGAGCTGGGAGCCTTTGTCTCCTCAGGAACAGCTGATAAGATGCATCTTTTATCTGGGTGACGTACATGCTCCTGTATTTGAGGCTTACTGCTTTGCACAGGTGCACTTGGACTCTATGTGCTGTATAAGGTAGTGGCTCACAAAGCACCAGGCCTGCAGTGGAAATTATTGCTATGCAGGGAAAGAGCTGAGCTTGCTCTGGGGCCAGGGTGCAATTACTGAAGAGGCAGGAATGCTGAGCATTCTCTTCACCTTCTGTTTTTCTGGTCAACATCAGTAATTACTAGCAGTAATTAATAAGCCCATATGTACAGCCAGTATCCAAAACCAAAGAATGGACTATGCTGAGAGCTCAAGGAGCTTCTTTATTACACCTGATGTCTCTTGATGAGATAAACTTATGAAGGAGCTGGGAAATAATTCTCACATATGTGAAGTGACAGCCAGCAGTACTGACACCAGAGCAGCCGTATTACATGGAGAAGGCATGTGTGGGAGTAATCTTATCAGATGAATCTAAGTGGGGGACTGTATACATTCTCCAGCTCAGTTCTCTAGCACTTCTCTGACAAGTTCTCAGTTTGGTTCTGGGTTGGATTTGGTGTTTTTAAGGAAAGATGAAGAAAACTAATTCAAATTAAAACAAGCTACTAAAACCAGACTATCCAGTAGGGATAGTGTATCAGTAGGGAGATCTCCTTTTTTAGTATCAATTAGTCCAAGTAGCTGCTTAAAAATTAACTGTAAAGTCTACTTTTTCAACTACATTGACACATGAGGAGACACTACTGTGCCAAAACTACCAATGAACTGTTACCTTTACAACCATAGCTGCATAGGTCACATCAGCTCGCCAGAGTTGTGGAATGGACCATCCAACCATTGGATCTGCTTCATCATTATATATGGCAACAGAAGAAAAACTTGGAAACAGCTTCTGAATTTGTTGAACTGCTTCTACTTCTTGTTGCAAGATGTAGAGAGAATTCCCACCTCCCTGCAACAAATTTTCATATCTGCTTAGTGGTAGTGAGAAAACAGTGGTAAACATACAGACATAACCTAAAGTCATAAGCATAAAACATATCCTGAAAATATATTCCTTGGTCACCAAGCTGCTATGGACCATCAATATTAGTATTTTTACATCATCTATTACAGCATGTGCTGTTTAGAATATAAAATGGAAAATAAGTAGAAGAGTTGTTCCCCCTTGGGACTTAGGCAAAGGCAAATTTGCTTTGAGTTGAAGTCTTGTAGCTGAACATCTTCAAAGTTCTGCAAGAACAGGTAGCCGTGCTTCCTGCTGTAGGCTGGACACTCATCATCATCATCATCAACTTCATACATCAGAATAAAATGTAACACTGATTGAACCGATTGAAAAAATGGCTTTAAACTGAAATCTTGGACTAACCTTCTTATGGAGAGAGATGTAATCCAGCCTTACACCAGTCTCCCCTGTGAAGAAGTTGGTCCCATTGTAGCAATGGCACAGAAGACTCCAGCACATGGGTGACTTGGGTAAGGGATGGAAGGAATCCCCAGGCCCTCCAAATTTTAGAAAAGGACTGGCTGCTCTTAATCCTTCCGAACAAGCATCATAATAGTTGAGAAACCCTGAAGTCCAAGCAGATGTATATATCAAAGATGATAGCTCAAAACAGAAACTGAATCTAAAATTACAGGGAGATGTTATAACCTTATTATTTGATTTACTGGCAAGACCTCACAAACTGGGACTACCCTTTTCTATGCACTGACAACACAAGAAGATATCAAAACCTCAGCTGCCTTCACAAGCTTCTTCTAAAAGTCTTGTATGGACAGGTTCCCAAAGCATGCAACTTCAATGAAAAGTTTTCCTCTTATTCCATCCTTCACCCCCCTACTGCTAACTGTACCTTATATCCAATTAATGAACTGCACCTTCTTAGTGTAACCCCTGTTTTGTTTTTTCTGTTCCACTACTGCTGATGCCCAAGTAAGGAATGAAGCGTAGCCAGTAACATGACCATAGCAAAACAGATTTGGTGTACCTGTCACATTCCTTATCACTCCTGTCTACCTTACCTCTTTGTCAGTATAACTTATTCACTGTCACCCCTCTGCTCACCCCACACACCTGTCTCACTTCACCACACTTGTAAGTGCTCCAAAACATGCTCACCTTTTACTGTCATAGACACATTGTCAAAGTCGTGGTGGTCTGGTTCATTCCATGTTTCAAAATTCCATTTAGCAACATGCTCCAATCCATACCTATCTGTAGGAGAGGCCTCATTTATCAGTGAGTTGCATATCCAGACAATATATCAATAAGTGACTTATACAGACAATTCTATTAGTTCGGGCTGCAGGTGAGGCTCAGCACCCAGAACTACCACTATGTAATTTGGGAGTTTCAAAATGTTCTCTCATTTACGATGAAATGCAGCAATACTTGAAAAAGATGGAAGTGAGAGAGAGATGACTTACAGCTTTGTGATTAGGGCACTCACCTACCCTTAATTCAGGTTGAGCCTTCTGCCTTGTTAGAAATATTTGAAGCTGGCATGCAAGAAGTATTCAGGTTATCATGCTCCAGTGAAAGCTGGTAGTTTACAACCACAACAATATAACAAGGTTAAAAGTCAGTCCTTCGAGGCAGGCCAAATATGCTACCCAGAACACTCCACTGATTCTGGATGTTGGCCACAGATCAGTAAAAAGAGGGACTATTATCCCATGGTCTGTGTGGTCTGTTCTGGCATGGTATTTTTCTGGTTTTGTGTTGAAATCCAGGCTCTTGAAATTGAGCATAATACACAAAACTTTTGGAAGTAGGTAGAAAGGATTACAACAGAATAAAAAACGAGGCTTTTATTTCTTTAACTTACCTATGTATCTCCTGGCCAGAACAGTAATTAAGTTTCTCCATTGTACTACACATTCTTTATCTTCAAAATCTAAAAAATATCCTGATGGATTCCCCATCAATTCAAATCCTAAAAAAGAGATAAAAAATTGGTCTCCTTTTTCTGTGAATGGTATCTCATTTTTATTAAAGAAGGGGTTATCACATCATCTGAAACAATCTTGTTAATGAAGAAGCATCATTAAATGGGCTCTCTTTCCTGTTTTCACATGTTCCCACCAGAAGTATTTCAGATTTCATGTTGTTTATTTGTCAGTGACTGTAGTAACCAAAACTAGTAAGTGTCAGCATAAATGCAGGTCTCAGAGGAAACTTAAAACTGTCGATGTTTGCATAAATTTATGGGAAGTTATACCTTAAGTATTTGCTTCTCTGACCCTTTTAGGTATATGTCAATGGGTACAAAGTCTTCTCTTCAAGAGATCTCATTTACAAGTTCAACCATCTGAAACTGCCTTCAAAGGCACTGTAAAACCATTAGTGCTGTCTTAATTGCTGTAACACCATTTTGCTCACACTGTTTTTCATGGACATGACGTAAAGGCAAATAGGTAAATAATGAATTTTTAGCAAAACCAGCTTAGGAAAAGTTCTTTAAGGCTCTCAAGCTATGGAGGCAGGAAGCTGCCCTTACCTGGAATCAGCTTATTTTCCCACAGGCGATCCATAAGGTTATCCAAGGCAGTAAAGTCATAGTTAAGTTTGCCATTCACCACTCTGAAGAACAAAGGTAATAAAAATTACAAATGTAAATATTATAGCAAAGATAGGACTTGTTTAGTAGATAATATGTCAGATGGCTTCCTTCTCAAAACATACATGTGAGTTGGGTTTTTGGACTTGTACACAAACTTCCTCCCTCTAAAGTAACAGATGTTCACCATAAGCAAGCCATGCCTCTTGACCTATCCATGCCCTTTTCCTATTTCAGCAGCAATAGAAGCAATATAATGGGTTTGCTTGCTGAATTCTGATTTTTTCACAGAACATTAAGATTTCTAACTCTCTGCTGAAGTAAAATTTACATATTCTATTTTTGTTTAAGCTGTATTTTTGGTTTCCATTGGATTACCCACTGCTATGCCAGCTCTTTTCACATTGCCCCATATGCAGTCTTTCTTAATGTACTCTTCATCTGCAATTTATAATACGGATTACTTAATAGCACTTCTTATGGATTTAGGTCCAGATGAAAAATAACTTTGTATCTTTCAAAGAATGCTGAATTTATGCACACAATGCCTGAATTTTTTACGTCATTGTAAGCATTTGCTTAGTATTTCTCCTGTACTCCCAGGATCTCAGGCTGCAAATATTTCATCCATCTTTGAATAAATGCATTCAAAGACTTAGCAGCCCTATGATGCATTCCTTTGTGTCACAGAATCTTGCAGGAACACAGGAACCAAAATGTGGACATGCACATGCATGGGAACACTGGAATTCTTTTACCCAGAGGATGAAAAATGGCATTTGCAATTTATATGTGATACACTAGAAGATTTGCTTTAAATTCCTGAAAGGCTTTTCTTGCCTGGTATCCAGTAGAAACAAATACAAGGTACTATGTGGGTCAATTGCCCATAACTTCTGAACTTATGGCCTGATTTAACTGAAATCTGAAAAGAATGGAGAATTTTTGCCAGTATGAAGTGCCAATTAGGAATTAACAATCAACTTCTGTTGAGATCATTCTGTTAGTGTGACTTACTGCTGTTTGGCCCAAGCAACAGCTTTAGCCTGGTGGCCAAATTCTGGCCTCAGTATGACCTGAGCAAAAGGCTTTTTAAGCACCCTGGACGTAAGTCCAGCCCCAGTCACACAACAGCGCTGAGTGAAGTCTTGGCAACCCCTGTGAAAGCTGATTTCTCCAGCCATGCCAGGGTACTACAACTCATTTTTCTGGTACAGTGCAGCCTGACTACTTCTCCTGAAGTCTTGCCTGCCCTTGCCTAGGTGCCTGGGTGAAAAGCTATGTAAGTGAACTACAGATGCAATGCTCCCGTAAGATGGCAGGAGAGACAATCACAGATCTTGCAACTGATAGTACTAGCACAGCATGACAAGCACACAGGATTACATGTGAGACCAAAGACCTGAAGCAGGCTTTTTATTTTTGAAGTATATCCTACTAACATGACATATATGCAGTCACTGATGGGCTTAGGGTTCCTGCCCAAGTCAAATGGAACAGCTGTAAAAGAAGCAAATAGCAGGTAGAAATTTATTCGTTTTAGTATACTTAAAAGTATTTTAAAAGTCACTGTTGAACTAAAGAATGGCCATTTGGAACCAGGGTTTTTGGGGTTTTTTTTTGCTTAGACAGAGGTTTAAAAAAAAAAAGTCCTATTCTAAAGTTCAAAGACAATATTTTTTTTTGCAGAAACTAGTTCTGCTCCCTCAGATCCATTAACTATTTCCAGTTGTACCCTGTGTTCTATTGAAATATTTGCTTACATACACACTTCTGTGTGTGTAAGAATGATTAACTACACTGTCTTGTAAAAAGTTAATAATGCGATACAGATAAAAGCAAAGGAACTAGGGTCTTCCTGACTTCAGTATAAGGTCTACACAGAATTATGTGAAAATATATGCATAAATAAAACCTCCAATTTGATGCCTGTACACTTAAGATCCCAGGACATTTACATTTCTCCTACTGCACCGATTAAGTAACACGTTTAAAACAGAATGCCATTGCCAACTATGACTGAGTGATGGTACATAAGATTTTGTCTTATCTGTGTAGGTGTAGAGGCACTTATGTTCTTTGGCTGATCTGTCATTTTGTAAGAATCTCTTCTTCCTCCCAAGTGGACCAGACAGTATGCTCCAATTAATAAAATTATTACATGGCTGACAGGATTGACACTTCCTCAGACTTTGATCTTATCCTTACCCATACTACATTTCTGATGTGACACTGATGCATTTTTTTACAGCATATACAGTACTGCTAGAATTTGGGTTGAATGGTTGCCTGCCATGTAGTGATTGGAAGCCATGCTGACTGTTGCACTTGAGGCACAGAAACTGGTACTATTTACAAACATTCCGCATGAAGAACACTGGCTCAACTGCCAGGCCCTTGCCAGGAGTCCTCTAAAGACAATCTTAGGACACTGAAGACCAGATGAAAACTGCTACAGGCATGTAACAAGATAAATCCATGGCAGAGGATAAATCCATATAACACTGCCAAAGTTGTTCATAACATCTTTCTACACCTAAATTGTTGGTGGAACATCAGGTACCTATGACTGGGCTCTTGGTTGCAAGCTCACAGAACTTTACCCCATTTTTTGCCTGCTTCTCTTCCAATCTTTTAATCATGGTTTCTAGACATGCCTTTATTTATAAACACTCAGAAGTGTGTCATTTGAGTGCTTGCAAGACTGGGATTGTTCATTCTTTGTTGTCGGGTATTTTGGATGTCAAGCAGCAGTCACTGTCCTGTCTGTGCCTGGCTTTCAGCTGTTCCTCAGTTGGGATTTTTCTGGGAGACTTGACAGATAGACTTTCTTCATCTTCAGTCATTATAAACAACTACACTAAAGCACATTTACTGACATCCTGGCACCAAGGCCCATGGAAGCACCAGGCCTGAGGCTGATGTATTCCAGAGACTTTTGCTTGTTGGTGAGGAATCTTTCCAGTCTGTGCCACGGTCTCAGTTCCAGACCCACGTGCTGCCTCCTGGGAGCAACAATCATGCTGTGAATATGAAGAGCAGTGATGAGTACAGAGGGGTGTCTGCTAGTTGTCACAAAATCTGGTTGCTCCCTTCCTTGGGAAGGCTTGCTTTGTGGGTAATCCTTTGCTGAATCAAAGGTTACAGGCTCATCTTAACAGCTTTCCACTACTTCCTAATACTGAAGTAAAACTTTTTCAAGTATGGAGGGAAAATCTATTCAGGTGCATAGATAGCACTCGACAGCTTGCCAAAGTGTTGTAAGATACTCATGTGCTTCTTATCCATGCCACTTTCAGCCTACTCCCATTCATAAACTTAATCTCTTGGGAGGGCAGAGGTAAGATAGCTTTAGCTGTCAACACCTTGCATCACAGCCAGATCTGCTCCAGCTAGCACAGCTGCAGATACCACTCCTTAGCCTACAGCTATTGCTTCCCTCCCGTGCCCAGCGCTTGTGGCTTCTCTTCTGCCCTAGGTTGATCCTGTCCAGGAATATAGTTGCATGTCCTGGAAAACAGAGACATTGGACCAAATATCTTATCTACCGAGAAGAGAGAACAAAAACCACAGGCAGGGTGTGTTTCCGTTCCAGGTGATCTTCAGTCAAGTACTGAATCTCTGATTACATGTCAAGTTAACTTTATCAGACTTTATTGTAATGCACTGAACTAAATCTCCTGGGATAGGAGGCCTTGTGGCTGACCCCTGTCAGTAGGTCACACCCCATTTAGGAACTCAAGTGTACCATGTAGGGTAACCATCAACAGAGATACGGTGTTGAAGAGAGCCTAGGATTAAGATGGTTGCGAAATACCAATGAAGTATAATAGTACTCATCCTCATCCTGACATTCTCACTCAGCTTGTGTGGTCCCCCTTTTGTATTTCTGGTAAACACAGTTACCGTGCACAACAAAAGCTGACATAATCTGGCTTGTTTTCATCAACATCTCTCTTCTGGCAGATTGGCCATAGTGGCTGGCTAACACCACTCCCATGGCAGCAGAGCCTGCTTACATCCTTATTGGGAGCTTCTAGTTGGAAAGATTGCTCACCTAGGTGCAAATGTTGCCAAGAAGCAGGGACAGAAAACTGGCACAAAGTGTTAGCAGAGGAGAGATGCAACTCACACCTGTAAAATTTTTCAGCAGGTTATTGGCCAACCTCACACTTGGAAGGTGGACTCCATGTAGAAGCCACCTAAAAAAACCCCTGCTCCATTGGAGGTTTTCTGTGTTACAATCTTAGAGAAGCAACAGTGCAGTCTAAGAGACTACCCTGCTATGGCAGTATCTGGTATCTCTGCTGAGATAATGATCATATTGCATACCACTGTTCACTTGATAAAGGTGCTTATACATGTGCCAGACCATTTTTGCCCACCCTTGTAAGGGGGTCTCTGCAGTCATACACTCTTGTCCATGGTGTTCAGGTCCAGGATGTGGACCAATGGTAACACTATCACCGTTGCTCATGATGAGTATAAATAGGCATGGTAATTAAATTCCCCCTCTCAAGACAACGGAGTGAAAACAGTTCTTGAAGTAAGTGACTGCTATCAGGACCATCTGTAGATACAGTGTCCCAAGCTTACCATCTTTCTAGAATCCATGATGCCATTTTAGGGATCATAAACTCCAGAAGTGTTTCACACAAGTGAAACTCACACAAGTGTCCATCTATCCTGGAAAGGAGTTTAGTGTCCAAAGTCAAGCTGTTCACTGGAAACAAACAATAAACTTCCAAACTTTTACATTTGTACCAGCATTTACACTGGAACAACAGAATCTGGTGGGGGAATAAACAACAGTAATCCATGCTATTTCAAATTCTTGCTGCTACAAGGTCCTCCAGAAGGAATGGTCTTCAGAAGTACCTGACTTGTTTTTTAGCCAGAACAGGCCATTAAATGGACAGGGAAGCACGTAAGCTTAGAGCAGAGCATCTACAAGATGAAGGTGAAAAGCTCTGGACAGAAAATGTCAGCAAGTTTATTTTTTCCAGAAGGGAAACTTGTTGCCCTCCAAATGCCTCTCACAACACAAAATGATCCCGCCTCCTTGGTTTTTCTAATTACTTTTGCAGCTATGAGGAATGAAATGAAGCCAGTTTAAAGGTCAGGCTTTCACAAAGAGCTAGTTTGCTCCAAACCCACCAATTGTCTACATAAGCTTCTTGTTCTGCTGAGTACTTAAAAAACCTCTGAACCTTAAAAGCAGATCCGAAGGGACTGTGAGCACTACTGAAATGATACCTCAGCGTATACGAAGGGCAGAATATCCCCATTAGCATTCACCTTTCCAGAGGCAGAATTCTCTGCAGCTCTCTCCAGGTCTGTTCAGTGTCAACCAAAAACCCTACAAAAGTCTGGTATTTCAGGTATAAGTACAAGATCATTACTAAATAACTAAGAAATTGTTGGGCTCCTGTGTTACTGATAAACAACACTTCCCCATCCTGTACTGAGTGGAAGCTAACACTACAGTACTTATTCACACTAAAGCCGCTTCTACCATGTTCTTGCTCTACTCGCTCTTCCTTCCTATGATCATTACTGGTAAAGTAAATTTGCTCCTGTTCATGAAATCCCCATAATCCAAAATAACCATGATAACTTCACATTTTTCAGGCTGATGAACACTGATTCTTCCTCCCTGGTGGCCCCCATGCAAAACACAGCCTGTGCTTTTCATACATGCTTTGCAGACCAAAAACCTAATTCAGAGATTTTTTCAAAGGCCAAAGACTACTATACCCACACTAAATAACTCATATATTTTATCACTTCTGTGTCTATTTATTACCATTAATATTTTTCTGCATTTGCTCATCAGCTGTATTGTGTGTAAGCAGGGTTGGAAAATCTGCTTGCTTTACAATTATGGCACAGCTTCTGCACAGAAGCACAGAATGCTGAAGACTTCAATCCGTGCTGGCCCACAGTTCACATAATTCACTCACCCTACAGCAGGCATGAGTCAGCCCAGCAGTCGTGGGAGGACGCATTACAAAATCACAGAGCCAGGCAGCATCCAGCCCTTGCTGATGTCACAGCTTGTCACAGTTAATCCATCCACACAACCAACCAGCGTGGTACATGCGCAAAAAGAAGGATGGGTACGAATCTCTGTGACTTAGGAATAAACTGCTTCAAAAATGGAGAACACATCAGCTGTTATTTACTGGAAATCACTGCCTCTTCTAGAAGCCAGCCAAGAGGCTGAGCATTCAGCTGAATCTTTTAATTTTTTAAAAACATAAAAATAGAATTGACTTTGATTTATACAGCATCTTAATAAGCATCTTCGCTCTTTGAAATCAGCGTTATTTGAGCTTCACGTTGCAAAGCAGCTCACAAAATCCTTGCTGCAATCTGGCTGAAATTCACAGGCACAGAAGTGCAAGCAAACAATGGATGTTTTCAAGCTGATGCTAATCACGGCCTATGATTTTCCATTTCTTACTCAGCCTGCTTTTGTGAGCATAGTCTCAGTCCTTCTTTCAGCAGTGAGCGTGCTGTGTGTGGGGGGAAGAGAGAGGCAGACAAAGCACCAACAGCTTCCTGTGCTGAGGTGAGTTAGCCTCGGAAAATATTGTTAGACTGTTGCGTCTCTTCTCCCCCCCACACCCTTCTTCCCCTTTAAAACAAATTCCATATGTAAAAGAGGAGACAGGCTGTAGAAGCAATTTAGGCAAAGGCATATGCTATTTTAGTATCTGGTCTCTCCAGACATGTGAACATAGCCAATCAGATCACCTAGGCATTGACAGTTCAGCGTTGTGAGACCTTATGATCCCTTGTTGAGGTTTGTTATGTTCACATTCATTTGCAAAGGGAACAATTAAATAAAAAGGTGAAATAGCAGAAAATGCTTTTTAACTGATCCTTCACTACAAATTTAAAGGCTTTGTAAGTGACTGAAAGATGAGTTCAGTCACTGAATGTGAGCTGGACTGCTAGAGGACACCTTTCTGATTGAGTTTGAGGTATGAAACTGATTTCCTTCTGCATAACACTTGGCTACAAGTAAAATGTTCATTGTGGTTTGATGCTGCCTTTGATGATGGAACTCCAAACAATGTCATCTATAAGCAAAAGTTTTGAAATCAGGGGACAGAGAGACTAAATCAAAAATGAAGATTAAAGATGCACAAGGAAGAGAAAATGTGACCAAATGCTAAAACTAGCTTACTTTAAGCACAAAACTCCTTTTGGCACTGCCTGGGAAAGCTGCCACTGAACTTTTCTTTCCAAGCAGTGACAGAACAGTTCTCTGTATGCATCCAGCATTCTAATTCAAGTACACACAGTACTGCACCTTCTGTAATGAGCCTCCATGGTACATACCTCACTTACTGTTTTCATTTCACAGTCCTGTTATTATCAGTCCTTCACATTCACATTTTTATAAGATATTAGGAAAAAAGTTTTTCACTGAAAGAGTGATTAAATAGTGGAATTATCTGCCCGGGGAGGTGGTGGAGTCACCATCCCTGGATGTGTTTAAAAAAAGACTGGACGTGGCACTCGGTGCCATGGTTTAGTTGAGGTGTTGGGGCATGAGTTGGACTCAATGATCACACTTCTAACCTAGTGATTCTGTGATTCTAAGATTTGCTGTTTATGCTCCATCTATTCTTCTGCCTGCTAGCTATACGAGGAAATACAGTCCAAAAGTATGTGATTCCAACTATATCACAGAGCACAGCTTATTTACTGTTGTGTAAATCATTGAGAGGGAATGATTGCCCTCCCTGCTGCCAAAAATGCAACACGAATCAAATTAGGAATGCTTTACTTAGTGTGCTCCTGCAAGCACTTTGGTTGCTTGTGCTCATACTGTAACTGGACCTGAAACTGCATTAATACACAATGTGCTACTTTTAACAGGTATTTTAACTTTTTCCATCTCGTGTTCTCAAACTTGTTTCCACTTGTGAAGATGTGTACTAAGGAGCATGTAATGGACAAACCAACAGTCTAAGAAAAGAAAAACACGGAGCTAAATACTGAAGATGTGAAGATTTGCAGCTAGATTTCTCAGCTGATGTACCTCTCTTACATTTAAATACAGATAGTATATGGTGTCTGATGAAGTCCAGCAGCTGCTGGATCTATTTGTATATCAGATGTAGTTTCAGGTGTATCTTTCTGTAGCAACCCTTGATTCCCCACAAGCAACTTAATTCTAACTTGAATATGTCGCTTGTTTGCCAAATTATTCTGAGTTTATTTTCTAATTTACTAGTGTTTAATACTTCTGATGGTGAAAAGGCACAATGAATATGTCATCCATGCCCTGAATGGATGAACATTCAAAATCCTGAAGAATTTTTGTGATGAGTGGTTTCTGAGTACTTCAGAACTGACAAATGACCACTATAAGCCAATCTGGAAAGACCAGCTTTTTAAATGGCATGCCAGTGTCTGCTCTTCACCCTCGAATATAAAACATAATAAAACCTCTTACAATTAAGGAGGTAAAACCAAGAGGTTGCATTTATAGATACTTTTCTATGAGATGCAAACCTACAAGTCTTTACAAACTGAGATCTGATAACTCTATTTTGAAGCTGGGTTTGGCATTACAATTTAGACTAGTGGTGTATTATTAAATATAGTTGAGATAGCTCTTCCATTCCATGATCTTCATGTTCAAGTATTACCCTTTTTCCTTATTCCTCCCCCTAAAAAACTTCCACTAATATAAAAAATATCTCCCCTTTCAATATAAAGATGCATTATATTCTGTGTTTATGAAACATGAAAATTTACCTCACAGTGTAGTAAGAAATCATCTATTTTCTTTGCACCCATAAATGGGCTTTCAGTATCCAGTTAAGATTACAAAAAATTTCAAGGAATAAGTGAACAAGCTTCAGAATTCCAGAGAGGCTATCCTTGCTACATTAAATTTGCCTCTAAGATATACAAATATCAGTCATAAAATTTATCAATAAACAGGCTTTGGTTCTACAGTTCTGGCCATTTGGGTATGAAACAACAGGCAGTTTTGTTTACAAGGCATGAAGGCTCAGACATTTTACACTCAATGTCAGCTGATGTATGTAAATTCTTCCAACATATAAAATTTATCAGCTAGACTCCTTTTATGATTTATTTTAATATAAATCCTTTTTCAAAGGACAAATCTCAATTAGTGACCATGGTCAACTAAACACTAAGTGTAAGGACAGGTCCACACACTTCCTGCCCTAATCTCATCAAGAGTATTTTTTCATTTAATTGAAGTAAGTATATAAACCCCCTGAAACTGTTAAAAAGACTGTAAAAAGCTAAGTCAGGACTGCAATTCTATTTGAATTCCACACAGTGCAACCAGTTCTATTAAAGTAGAATAGCAGAGATGAGTAAGAAGTCAGAGATTACCAGCTCCTGTAATGTAATGATTTAAAGTTCATCTTTTACCTGTGATTACACTCTGTGGGACAAAGATTTTTCCATGCTACTGTTTATTTATATTATCTCACTGTAAACATCATTAGAGTGATACCCAATTGGAAAGGCCCACACTATATCATGACACAATTTCTAATCTATTCTTATAGGAAGCTGTGCTCCTGAGGTACTGTGCTACTGGGTGCTAATACAAAAACTGTTGCGGAACTACTGCAGCTACTTTGTGCCTTTGGTAAGTGCTAATCCATTGGTTCTGTGTTTGTAGTGGGAAATAGAAAGGGGTTTGCGTGCTGAATGACAGCTTTCCTCAGTTTTGAACATGCAAATCTGCACTCAATCTTGCAGATCTCAGTTTCTCCTACAACAGGAACTACAGATTTTTTAATTTTAAAAAAATCAGTAACATGACTCCACATATATACATCATTTTCGGCTGCACTGGACACTCGCCACAGCTAGAGATGGAATGTGGGGTGCAGTGAATAGTGGATTGGAAGGGAGTGGATGCTTACTTTCAGTGTGCCCATCTTTCCTATTAAATTGCAACCAAATGTGTGCTTTTTAGGCACATCACCCGGTCACTATGATATAAAGGTAAATTACCAAGTAATTGAGGCTTGAGGGCATTTTAAACAATGCAGGCATTAGGCTTGAAAGTTTTTTTTAATTCACTAAATTTCTGAACTTCAAGCACTTGTACAGAAGAATATGGCTATTACATTTGGACTACGTACTTTTGAAGATTTGATATTATTGACTATGGCCCAGTAAACAAACAGTTTCAACTATGATTTTGTGATTCTAAGATTACCCATCCATATGTGACTAACTTATCATAATTTTTTAAAGTACATAGTTCAGTTACCAGATATAAACTGTACATAGCAATGCCAAGAATTTTTCTGAAATCATCTGAAATCCTCAGGTAACTGTGTCAACGAAGTCAAATATATTTTATGTCTTTACAGCATGTATTTCATAAATACTTCTGTTCAATTCTGCTTTTAACCTTTTACACTTTTTAAACCAGTTGAAACTGTGCATCTGTTCATAAATAGTAAGTCAAAGGAAAATCATCTGTAAACTCAAAATTACTGGTCAATGATCATCATTCTTTTCTACTGTAGCTCTCATTCTTAGAGATAGGTGTTTCATTGTAGTGCCTCTTTTGGTTATTTTTGCCTGTTACCACTGTTTCACAAGTCAGCAGCTGACAAGGGAAGACAACACTTACAGAACTGAGTCCTTTTTGTTAGTGTCAGTGGAATTCAATCCAGATGCCAGGACCAGCCCACTTGGAATTATTGCTGGACTGAAGCTTTGATGAAAGACTTCATGTAATCGAGTGTGAACTCTCATCTCCATATTTCACTAATGAACTTTCTGCTGTCAGTAATTTTGTAGCAAAAAAGTAAAACTCGTTCATCATAAAACACAGTTCTGTCAAAACTATTTAATTTTCAAAATTCTGAGACACAAAATGAGAGATTGCTTCATTTTTTCACCTTTTTCCCACGTGGAACTGTCCTGTTCAGAGATATTTAGCCTCACTGGTACTGTGCTTTACCTAAAAAATGTTCAAAATTATTATCTAGAGTTTCTTTCTTTTAGATTTCAAGAAGTGTTATTCTTAGGCTAGCTTGAGGCAAAACAAAGTTACAACCAACTTTATATGGAAGGGGTCAAGTGATAATGATACAATAATTTTTATGTTTCTTTCTTACTTCTAAAGAGCAGCAAACAACTTTTTGCACTGGGATAAAAGACAGTGTTGGAAACTGGTCCTCCCTAGTCAGGCTTGTGCTCTGCATCCCACTGCACCTCTCTGCAAGTCAGCAACACAGTCTTTTTGTGGCCTTGTAACTCCCATCTCAGATTCTTACTGCATGCCTGCTCACGTTCTTCCCTGGCGGAGAAACAGACACATCTCCTCATCCCTTAGCTTGTAGGCCAGCTGAATACAGTTCCTCCAAGTCGTGGCCTTGTGCCCAACCTGTTAATCTGCACTGCTTAGTAACCATTAAACATTACCCATGAATGTTTATCTACCACTTGGATAGGTCTGCACTTATACAAAGATCTAAGATAACTGAGAGGGAACTTGGTCATTTATATACCTCACAAGAATGAAGTAGACTTTCAAGAGAAAAGTCTGTCTTTGTCTGCTGATCTGCCTATATTTTACAGTCTTTGGTTTACACAGAAGCAACAAATCTTGTGATTGAATGTGCTGACATGTAGGAACAGAACTCTGACCTCCAGCTGTCCCATCCTATGCACTGAGCCGAACAGGACTTATTCCAGTGTGCAAAGAACACAAATCTCAACCAAGATAGAAGTTCTATTCATACACCTTGAACATGTAAAATCAAAAGTTAATGCTACATGAGGATGCATAAACCAGATCAAATCTCAGATGAGAAGTAGCTTCAAAGGTCAGAGATGTGCTAGCCTGAACTCAGCACAATTTTTGGATCAGTGCTAGTTAATTAATAATCTTATGCATTATTTAAACTCAAACCCTCAGCTAGTGCTACATATATATGCAGCTTTACAAAGTGAAACAAGTAACACACTACCAAACAGCAAGCTCAAGATTCCATAACTACCCATTCTTACCTTGAGGAATATTTAGCTAATAATTATCCTTTATGCAAATAGAGCAATGTCTGGCTGAAGACCTTCATTCATTCCAATGTGCAAAACCACAGCTGATACATTCCTGTCAAAAAGCTAACCAGGTAAGAGATTTGTCTCCCTTGCTGTGCTTCTGAATTCAGGTTTATCTGTTCTTTGCCTGTTTTCAAAGGTGCAAAACTGCCTCTTTTCACTTACTGTGCACATGCTTTTGTTTTTTGGTTAATCATTATGTTGTTGCTCACAAATATTGCTTATAGGGTAGACACTGGGCAAAAGTTTGTAAAACACACAGTCAACTGTAAATGGTAAAGCAATTACCTTTCCTGCAACCTTCCTCCAAGAGTTCAACCATTTGGCTAGTTTTTATATCTATTTTAGAAAATGGAATAGACTAGGCTTATCTGTTTCTCAAATTACTACATTGATATTGAAACTGAGAGCATTTTCTTAGTGCTTAAGTACGAAAGGGTGTTTCCAAAATACTGTCCTTATTGCATGTAGTAAACACAAGATGTCACAGAAGACAACAGGAAAAACCATGAGAATGGACTATCAATTTGGTTTTCTCTGTGACAGCTTAGTATGGCTAAACAATGTCCAGCAAAACCACAGGGCAGAAAACAGAGCTTAGTATTTAACTTTGTGAATGATGACCAGGATCTAGAAAAGCTATCTTGAAAGACTTAACAGGCTTTCACTTTGAAACAGCTACTTTTCCAAAAGCAAGAAATCTGATTTTTAGGAATGTTTTTCGACTTCACAGGAAATGCCTTTTTAGTGGTCATGTCCTAGGACTCTCCAAAAGAAAAATACTGTCTTGCCTTCAAGTGCATGTCAATAGTTAGACCAGCATGTTCTGGAATCCTTGAACAAAACCCGTCTCTGGAGAACGAATGAAACTACTTGGTAATTTATTTGCAAGAATGATCATTCCCAAAGATGATCTGATGGCCCAGCCTTAACAACAGGTGCTGGCTGACTGCATGAGTTCCACAGTAGCCTTCTCATCAGCTCTGGGATTGTTACCTGTCAGTGGCTGTCACCTTACTCACTGGGATATGGAGATGAGAATCCTTGGGAAAACAAGACTTGAATCACAGCTGCTGGTGAATGCAGGCATTTAACAAAGAGCCTAACTTGCCTAAAAAATCCTAAACCAGTTTACAATTGGAAATAAAAATTGTGAATTGGAGATTTTAATTAGAAATACACAAAAGTAAGAAACTCAGAATAAATCTCTCCTCGGTATAGCATTTTTAATTTGTAGAGGATTTTATCTGGCTTTCCTGACTTACAGAGACGACTAAGCTGGAATGGTGTTTCCTCTTTCACTTTTGAATTAGTATAACACTGAAACTCTACACAAAAATGCTTTGAAGCAACAATATTTTGCCTGAATATAGTGAAAAAACTGAACAAGCCTATCAAGTTCCACATTATTTTCCTAAAAGGCATTGCCATGTTCTGTGCCTATAGCCTGACAGCTTGCTAGGTCAGCGTACAAATAAATGCTTTAGGTTGCTGGCACCCTGCTTAAGTCTGCTTCCAAGTACATCTTAGTTCTAAAGATGAAAATACAATAGCTAATGCAAGACAGAGGGAAACATTCATCTCACTTGTTCTGTTTTAGCACCTGATCACTTCTGAAACTTTTAGGTTATGCTGACATATCTAAGCAACCCCGCAGAACACAAGCTAATAAATCAAAGCAGTAGGTGCCAAAGCAGTATTGGCTTATATTATATACAGCTCAGGGGATTTTATTTCAGACTAGTCAGTTCTCACAAACTAAATGTACTCTCTACATCTGTTCAAATATTCCAAAGCACCAATTGCTGGCTTAGGTTTTTATGCCACCATAAAGGGTCAAAGTGCACTGGGGCATAGTTTCTAGGTACCTTCCTCTGAAAAAAAATCCTATTTGCAAGAATAACACACCCCTGTACATTGAATCTATGCACCGTAAGTGAGGCTAACCAAGGAGTTTTTTCAAAATTGTGTCATTGCTCAAAACCTGAAAAGTAATGTAATCACAGCCATTAGAGCCAAGAAAGGTTTCTGCAAGATAGAAAAGGCCTCTGATATGAAAGATGAGTAACATGAACAATTTAACTCAACACTTGTATTTCGAAGCAAATGTTTAACTTGACTGATGTCTCTCATGTTTTTCAGTGAGTAATGCAACAAATAAATACAAGACCTACCCTAACCACATTAGTTTCTAGGGGATTTTTCACTGTTCAAACATGGATGGAAACAGCAAACACAAATTGGCTCAAACTCTTTAAATGGTTCAATCCTAACTTACACTTGAAATCACTATTTCAGCAAGTGAGCAATTATATTATAGAGTTGTGGTACCATCTGACTTCTGTTCTAACTAAAGCATTTAAAATATCTCCTTAGTATAAAGAGACAGGCTCACCCTCGCTACTCCCTCCCAGGCTTTCTAGAGATACAGCTTCAGATTTTTTGGTGGACAACCAGGATGGGGAGGTAAAAGGATGCAAAAGAATGAAGTTTTGGGGGGTTGTGCTGTTTCACAAAGAACAACTCAACCATTCAGAATGGTTATACGTGCAGCAGCAGAAACTGCCTGCCGAAGAATCTGCAAAGGGAAATCCAACATGAACATAGTGTGATGAATGTTTCTTTCCCTGTAGAGAGATTTGATCAGGGCACAGGCATGATGGAAAGACAGGAAGAAAGGTGGAACTAAGGCCAGTTGGAAAGTCAGCAGTTTGTTTGGCTTGAATTGTTCTTTCCCTTGTTTCTCTTCTTCACAAAAAAACCTGAGTCAATACATTTAACCTGAAAGAATGAGTGGTTCAGACAAGGTTCTGCTCAATTGTTTTTGCTCATATGGTCAAGGGAAACTTGAAAAAACTTCCCTGTGAAGATTCCAAACATAGAAGTACAATTAAAAATAACCAAGACTATTTTCTGCTGTAATTATGAGTGTTACACATGTACATGAATGTGCACATAAGTAAACTTTCACTTGTTTTAAACAGTTGTTTCAATACCAAAGTCAAATGCAATGAACTAACATGTTTTATGCTATGTGCTGCTTCATCTGTGCAGCCCTGCTAAGAAAAGCTCTTTCAGCAAATGACTTGAATAAAATGGATACATTATGTTCTGTGGAGCTCTGGAGAAAGAAAGGGAAGTGTAGTGGGTTTCCATTTATCAGAGTGGCCTAAGCTGAAAATGGGTCATTTGGTGAAACCAGTAAAGGAATCCACTTACTGACCCCCCTAGGGCTCCTGCATACAGCTCAAGTATTACCACTTTGGAAGGATGGTGTTGTATCTCAGCACCAGAATCAGAAGGCTGTAGTCGGCTCATGTGCACAGCAGCAGACAGATCTCTCCTCCATTCTGTCTTTGGAGATGGCCAGAACACTGGAAGCTCCAACCTCTGCTAGGAGCTCCACAAGTATACAGGGGATAGCACGCATCTGTGGTGAAATCCCATTTCCTTCAGGTGAAGCAATGAGTTACAGGAACCACAGCCTGACAATTATTGGGTTACACAGCTGAAAAATGGATTGCTGATAACAATGTCCCTTCCCTTATTTGGTGTGGCTTTACGGCATTCTAAAAGCAACAAGGAAACTTAAATATTAACAGTTTCTGGATATCAATCCAGGTTGAGAGCTGAGTGCTTAACAGCTACCATGTTCATTTGACACAGAATCTGAAGGCATATATAGCAGAATAAACAGTTACTTACAGGAAGGAAACCTTAATTTTCAGGAAAAAAAAAAAGAATTTAAGAAAATTACTTTCCATCAGCTTGAACACAGAAGATACACACTTTACTACCTTTTTTTTTTTCGGTGGGGGAGGGTGAGGGGGGGAAAGCTTGGTTGTTTTTTACAAAAAGATATTATTCTGATTATCCAGTAAGGCAGTATTGCTAATATATATATTACTAAACTATCATTCAAACACTAGATTTCTTACTAGATTTCCAAAGAAATCATGTTCCAATCATCTTACATATTAAAAATCACTATTATCCCTCAGGGAGCTGCACAAACAATACACATATCTGAACTGTAATGAGGTTTTTTGTAAATACCAAATTATTTCCAGGTAAATTGTACGAGATTAGAGAGAGGCAGACAGCAACTATGCAATTAACTATATGAGCCTAGTGTACAGAAGCTGATGCAATCTTTTTTATGTCGCCTATAAAAAGCACCCATTGGATATTGAACTGCCCACTAGTTTTTAAGTATGTAGAGCAAGGGCACAGTACTTATTTCCTGGCTGACGGAATTCACTTGGTGGTAAGAAGTGAGTGGCATTTGAATAAGGACTTGCTGTCTTCATGCACAAGTCTCTCATTCTGCAAACTGATTTAGGTAAGACAGGAAGAATTGGGTTTCTGCCTTTTAAAAATTAGTGTCTTTATTACACTTGCTAGCATTCTGTATTCGGTAAACTTTATTCATATGCTCTTAAGTACTTCACCTGGTGTTGCAACTTCATTTATCTTTTCTGTCACCTTTGTTCTAACAAAGACTAGATCCAATCTATTTTCCTGTCCAAGCAGATCTTGGCTAGCATAACTATGTAGTACAGTAGGGTCTAAAGTAAACTTAGCATTGATAAAAAATAGACATGGATCTTTCTAAATAATTACATTAAATTGTAATTAGTATTCCCTTATGATGGAAATAAACCTTACTTACAAACATAAAGAAATGTATACAATGGGAGCTAAAAATGGGTTTATGTAATTGAGATGGATAAAACTCTACTGATTTTTTAAAATGTATTTAGACTGCTATGCAGGTCCTTTACAACCTGTACCATCAGTCCACACATTTCTAACAAGAATCTCTACTCTGCCTTTTACCAAGTTATAAATTACCTATAACACCTGAATATTCTGCTTTGAATTGTGGTTAAACTTTGCATAGCCTTAGAAATTGTGCTGTATCACTTATCTGTATGCTGTATCATAATACCTGAGAACTTGTTTAAGAATTTTGTACTAGTTACAGATATGTATCTTCTTATTATTTTCAATCTGGTGGTAAAACATAATTATTAAAATCTTGAAAACTACTTCTAAGCAGGACAGACAAAAGAATTTCTAATAAGCCACTCTCTATTTGGACTGTTCCAGGTCAAAAGCTTACACACTATTGATAATCTGTTCTTTTGCTTTTCAATTATGTTTCCAGTTGGACTCATAAACACTTTGCTTTTTCCAAACTTCGAATTCTACACTTTAACAGGCTGTTACCAAATGATAACAAATCAAAATATTCTTCTTAACAACAAAAAAATACTTGAAATTTACACTGAGAATGATGACTTCTGTCACTAGCATCTAAGTTGTGTATTAACTGTTAAGCCATTAAAATTTACCAACAGAATACTGTGCCAGTAACTTTACTTCAAGTTTTATGAAACTGATGGCTACAGAGTCTGCCTCTAAACATTGAAAGAGGAAAGAAACAGCTTTTACTTGTAAGTGCAGACACGCTTTGACATTTTTGCAATGTCACTCCTGGCACCAAACAGCTCTGATGCAGAGCTCCTGGCTGTTAATGACAACAGGAGAGGCTGAGCCTACAGAAGGTCTGCTTTCCTAGAAGCTCTGCATACTGTTGTACTACCACCTACTATCTTCATTTAGATAAGTATGAATCAGTCCTTATCTCCCACTACTCATATATGGGCATCCTCACGTGGACATCTCTTCTTTCTCTCCACCGCTAACCAGAGGACAAGATTTGCCACTTGGCATAGTCTGTTTGATGTTTTCCACCTGTGCATTACTATTTTAGTTTTTTAGCTATGTAAGTTAGGGTACTTGCATGTTTTGCCTCTTATTCATGTTCCCACCTACCCCAAAATTACTTATGAATGCGCTAAGCTAATTTCAATTTAATTTGACAACTGAGTAAAAATACAGAGGTCAAGTTTGGTGAAAACAGTTGTGCCCATTGAGACAAGAGACATCAAAAGCACCCCCATCGGGGGAATACAAATAATCCCAGCCATCACGTATTAGAAAACAAGCAGGAAAACCACAGAAAACACTGTCATGTTTGTTCTGCTGTACACATAATTATTTGTTGTATCTTATTACTGGGAGAGCAAAATTGGGTAACTACGGGTTTAAACCTGAAAACACTAACACATAGCACTCTTCTGACGTGGTAACATCATGGTGCTTAGTCTGTATGTTGCCAATGTTGTGGAATTTGTGAGCAGATCTTTATTACCAGAAGCCGCACTTCCAAACAATCTACAATTCAACAAGTTCACATTATGTAGCACCTACAAAGAGTCCATCAATGGTTTGTGTACATATCTTTTGTGTATGACTAAACTGTTCCTCTCCTCTGCTTTACAGGTCCTACTAGCAACATTTTTCTCCTCTGCATTGACGACAACTGCAGTGAGAAATCATTATACCCCATGTGAGTTACGGACCAATGACTACAAGATGTACTCATTATACAGAAACACTATAACCTACCTCACTAGAGCATGTTTATTTCACACCATCAAGTGCTGCTTCTGGTCACAAAGACCTTTATGATGGAACATTTGGAATAGATGATGGAAATCTTTGTCACACAAAGAAATGACTAATGTAACCCCATTCTTCTTTAACAGAACACACTGGATTCAGTTGAAAGTACTCTTTAATGTCTGCAAGAAAAGGCAGATTTATTTCTTAGTCTTATGTGTCACTGGAGCCCTATGATAGTGTTCTTGTTGGGATGATGCTTCCTTAAAAGCAAAATCAGGCGACAAATTTTTAGTATTAACCAACTGTGCTAAAAAAACTTTGACGAATTGCAACCTGACAGAGGTTTTCTTCACTTTCCAGGAACACATAAATGAAGTAAACACTGGGAAAATGGAAAGACCACTTGAGGCTACCAGAATGGAAAACAACACCTCATCCTGCTTTCTCATGGAAAGAAAGACTCATGTCAAGATTAACAGGAAAGAAGTCATGCTAGCTAAGCTGCGAAAGAGCTGCACCTGCACACCACAGAAGCTGAAGAACTTTCTTATGGACTTCTTTCCTGTTTTACAATGGCTTCCCAAGTACCGATGCAAAGAGTACATTTGGGGGGATGTTATGTCTGGGTTAGTGATTGGGATCATTTTGGTGCCTCAAGCAATTGCATACTCACTGCTGGCAGGCCTGAAGCCCATTTATAGCCTTTACACATCATTCTTTGCCAACATCATCTATTTCTTAATGGGCACATCCCGTCACGTCTCAGTTGGCATTTTCAGCTTGATAAGCTTAATGGTGGGACAAGTTGTGGACCGAGAACTTCTCTTGGCTGGGTTTGACTTGAATGATGATGCCCCACCAGCCCTGGGTGATGGCTCTCTGCAGAATGACAATCTGTCCAACACAACTGCCTTCAACCTTACCATTGCAGGGGTAAATGCTGAGTGTGGGAAAGAGTGCTATGCTATTGGCATTGCTACCGCCTTAACATTCGTGGCTGGGGTGTATCAGGTAAGTGGTTGCTGACATCCAGAGGCAAGGTATGAAGTTCCTAGAGCTTTTTTCCATGACCTAAGCTTTGGCTCAATTGTCTTTCAATGAGATACATCATCAGTTCATTTGAATGTACCTTGGACTGTTTTCTGCAGGAAGCCTATCTGTAGGCAACTCAGAGACAGCATGAGGCAGGCAGTTTTCTTAGCTACTAGAAAACACAGGTGAAACGAGTCTTCTGAAAGACCACTAACATTGTTTGATACTCTACTGCTTCTTGGCCTTGTTACTTTCATGGGACAATGAGCCCAAATATAGATACAGGAAATTCCCAGGTAGCTGTGTACTTCAACAATGGAGAAGTAACTCTCTTTCCCTAGATATTGATACAGGTGAACACCTACTCATCTACTTCTACAGGTTCAGAACATGCAGCTCAGTGTTTTGCTTGGGGATGCTATGTTCTACCAAACTGCTGTCCAAAAGATAATTCAAAGAAAGGACAAGAGGAGAAATAGAATGACTAACCTATTTTTCACATAATAGCTGTGCTGGACTCTTGTCAACATGCTACCATCACAAGGATAGCAAGAGAACACAGAAGGAGGCATCATGAACACACTTATCTATTAACTCTGCCTGTCTGTGTGTATGTGTGTGTGTGTGTGTGTGTGTGTGTATACACATACATATATATTAATTAAGAAAGAGCTAGCTATCTTTCGGTTGTAGCAAGAAATTTCAGGTCACATATATGAACAAAAAAAATGCCCTTGTGAAGTTGTATTTTCCAAAGCCATCTAAGGAAGGAGAACCAACTACTTAAACACGGAATTCTCAAGTTTGTGAGCTGTTCCACCACTTCTGATCTTAGGCATGCCACAAGGGCCGTCCTCACTCCATTTTCTCTTCTGTCCACATGGCTAAAATTAAAAGCAGTTTAATACAAAAGCTAAAGTAGGGATCTTACTTGTTGTCATTCAAGTTCTATTTACAAAGAAAGGGCCATACGTTTTAACTTTAATCAATTTAAGACAGAAAGAAAAGAAAATTGACTTTGGTATAACATTAGTATTTTGGACCGACTGGTTTTTTGCATAGTTAATAAAAATCAGGCAAGCCGCTTCAGTGGAGTCACTTCAGACAAAGGTTTGATTGACCCCGTCTCAAACTCCTGATTCACTACTTGGGTTTGTAGCATTCCACAACAGTATCAGGAATCACATTTTAACTGAAAACAATTAAGGATAATTCCTATTTCAAGACTGAAACAGCCAAATGCTATTGGCCTCCAGCTAGTTCTCCTCCATCTGTACCTAATTATTTGCAGCAATGGTTGCAGCTCATGGGTTTTTTTTCTTCTTCTTCTTCTTTTTCCTCAGGTTCTAATGGGGATCTTCCGTCTGGGTTTCGTATCTATGTACCTATCTGAATCCGTACTAGATGGCTTTGCAACTGGTGCTTCCTTAACCATTTTAACAGCTCAAGTGAAGTATCTGATTGGAATAAAAATTCCACGTAGCCAAGGGCATGGGATGCTTGTTATCACTTGGTTTAACATTTTCCGGAACATTTCTCAGGCTAACCTTTGTGATGTCATCACAAGTGCCATTTGTATTGTGGTGCTGGTCACTGCTAAGGAACTCGGAGATCGGTATAAGCATAAACTGAAATTTCCTCTTCCTACAGAGCTGGTAGTTATTGTTGTGGCAACATTGGTGTCACACTATGGTAAGTTAAATGAACTGTATGCATCCAGTGTTTCTGGAGCTATTCCAACAGGATTTATCCCTCCAAAGGTACCAGAGTTCAACTTAATGCTCCGAGTTGCTGTAGATGCTTTGCCTCTTGCCATAGTCAGCTTTGTCTTCACTGTATCCCTTTCCGAAATGTTTGCGAAGAAATATGCTTACACCATCCGAGCCAATCAGGAAATGTTTGCTGTAGGGTTCTGCAACATCATTCCTTCCTTCTTCCACTCTTTTGCAACCAGTGCAGCTCTGGCAAAAACACTCGTCAAAACATCTACAGGCTGCCAGACCCAAATCTCTGGAGTAATCAGTGCAATGGTGGTTTTGCTGGTGCTGCTCTTCCTGGCACCTCTCTTCTACTCCTTGCAGAAGTGTGTCCTGGCTTGTATTATCATTGTCAGCCTTCGTGGAGCCCTGAGGAAGTTCCGAGATGTGCCAGCACGGTACCACGTAAACAAGGTGGACACACTTGTTTGGGTAGTTACTATGTCTGCCTCTGCCTTGGTCAGCACAGAAATAGGGCTGTTGGTTGGTATTGTTTTCTCCATGTTATGCATCATTGTTCGGACCCAGCGGCCACGGACAGCCCTGCTTGGTCAGATCCAAGACACAAGCTTTTATGAAGATGACTTAGAATATGAAAATCTCTCTACTGTTCCAAAGGTCAAAATATTTCGGTTTGAGGCCCCACTTTACTATGCAAATAGAAACTACTTCCTAAAGTCTCTGTACAGACTGACCAATTTAGATCCTAACCTAGAAGCTGCTAGGAGGAAGAAGTTTGAGAAGAAGGAAAAGCAGCACCTGAAAAAGGGAAATCACAGAACTGCTAATGGACTGGGCATCGGAGAAACCACTTTGCAACTAGTTCCTAAGCAAATAGATTTCCAAGTTCTTGTTTTAGATTGCTCTTCCATATCATTTTTGGACACTACTGGAGTTAATACTTTAAAGGAAATCCTGAAAGACTACAAGAATTTAAACATTTCTGTTCTTCTGGCTTGCTGCAATCCCTCAGTGATAGACTCCCTGAAAAGAGGGGGTTACTTTGGAAAGGATTTTGGATGTATGCAGGAAATGCTATTCTACAGTATACATAACGCTGTGCTGTTTGCAAAAGAACAAAAGCTTCCAGCAGACTGCTCAGTTTAACCCTGTGTCTTCCCTGATGATTCACTACAAAGTGACAGATGGAGAGGGGCAGTTTGCAACAAGTAAATTATCAGACACACTGTTGGCTGTGTAAAGCCATTCCCACCACAGAGTTCCACTTTATGTCATATGCCACATAGAGCAGCCACTGGGGAGGCAGTCCAGGACAAGCATGGAAAGGTGAGACTACCACCTTCACTTTAAAATGCAGGTGAAGGCAGTTTGGGATTGACTTGTCCCTTGTACTACGATCATTTGTGACCCAATATGGATGTCAGGGGACTGTTGTGCTAGAAGACCTGCCCAGTGTCAGCTTGCTCTCCCAGTGATTCAATGGCTGGTTTGCGTTAATAAGACTAAGCCACTTCCATGAAAATGCAATCAGAATGGCATTCTGGACACATAATGGTTTAAACTGTGGCTTGCAAGGCCTGGCCCCTTCCAATCATCCGAGGGGTACTCCTAAGTAAGTCCCCACTGTTTGCATACAAATAAAATGTATAAAATATTGTGGAATCTAGAATATCTCTCCTCCTCGATCACACAGGCTTAAAAGCATAATCTGCCAAAAGAGAAGAAACCTTACAGGTTGCATTACAGGTTCCTCTCAAAATGACCATTTTCAAAAATTTCTGGCTTTGGAGTCACAGGAGTCATCCATTTTTTTGGATTAAATCTGTCATAATTAGTTACTGAAGACCGTGATACCCCTAATCCTGCTGGAAGAAATATGACTCTGATGCACAATTTTGTTACTAGTCAGAGGATAAACAAGATTAAGAAAAATGAATGGCTTTAACTGGCAGCTACCCAGTTGTACCATCCTGTAAAATAAGTTGCTCTGGTGAGCAGATGCAACTCTAATTCAGGGATACATAGGGACCATCAAACATAAAACCTCAGAGCTGTGATGCAGCACATCACTATCTTCCTACAAATGCCTTGCCTGGGTTCAAAGAAAAACAGGAGAAAATAAGGGTAGGGTGGGAAGGTAAATCTGTGAGTTTTCTTGAAGGGGATTGATGGATCAGTCAGAACTGCCTGGCTGGTCTTCTCTGATGCAATGCTAATGAAGTATTACAAGTAACATACATGGGTCACGTAAACAGAGCAATGCTTTGTAACTTGTGTATCCCTCTATGTTGAAAAACTTTCACCACTGTTTGTACATACTACACATATTATGGGCGTTTTGTTTGTTTGGCATTTTTTCTTATCATATTAATCTTTGAGGTCTACTAGACCATGTTTTCTGAGGTTGGTTACTTTCTATAATAATTTGCATTAACTGCTGTTCATTATGTTTTATGTCATATGATACTCCCATCGTCAGCTGTATTGTTGTATATGCATGTTCTCTCTTTACGAATAAGAATAGACTTGGATTTTGATTGTAACACAGTATTCAGTGTTCTGGCCCATGGTATAGGCAGAATATTCTGTTTCATATTCAAGTTTATAATTACCTGCACAAAAGGTAAGACAGCTGTGCTCACTCACTCTCCTTTTTCATGTCAGGTTCACACAGCACCAAGCATGGAAGGAAATTTTATCACAGCTGTGCCTCTCACAACTGACAGACTCTAGAAATAGGTTCTGTATTTGCAGAAGCCATTTCTTTGCTGTCCCATTAAAAAAAAAAAGTCAAATCAACACATCGTATGACTTGCTCATTTCAACTTTTTTGGTCACTGAATGACAGAAAAGTCAAACTGAGATTCTCCAGGTGCCCCAGAGCCTGTCTGGCTCCCAGAAACAAGTATTTTCTTAGAGGAAAAGCAGTGCACTCCCACAAGACAAAAAATATCTTCACAGGGACTATGACTAGCACAGTATTAGGTAATTCAATGCTGATGTTTTCATGCTCTCATTACAAAAGAAGCCTACCAGCTGCACACTGTTAGTATTGCTAAAGCAGTAAAACCTGACAGAAACATCTGACACTAGATTAAAGGATTGACCATTAGGAGTATTTTCCTGTCATAAAACAATTCACATTATTATTTAAATTGCTGACTTGGTATGATTAACTTCTTTCTGTTCTAAAAGGAAGTGAGCAGGGCCCCAGGACAAAAAACTGCTTTGTGCCTGCTTTTGCTTGTAACCATTCTTTGATCACAGAATACCTCTTTTAAGGTCCTGTTTGGGTCTAACAAGGCAAATGGGTTTATAAGAGTTACTATCAGACAGCATCAATATAGACGCTTTTAGGCCATTGTGCTAAAGCAAGCTGTCATTGCAAGTCAAATAAAACATCCCACCAATCTACACTTTTTTTAGCTTTATGGATCAAGCTACCAAAATAGAACACAAATTTAAAAAAAGAAAGAGAAATTCCAATGGAAGGTGTATCCTTGCAAGAGTTTCTGGAAAATTATGAAGAGGATGAGAAAGTAAGAGTGGGAAGTCTCTTTTTCACCATATTTATTTTAAGTGTGGTAGGAAAGGATACCTAAGTAAAGAAACTTGACTATGCATAAAAGAGAAGGTAAACTTTAGAACTTATGCTGTGAAGAAAGAAACACTGGCCAGAAGAAACCATAAGAACAATTTCCTGTTTTGGTTTTACTGGCAGAGCTGGCTCACAATCGACTGTGTTGGACATCGTCAAGCACAGCACGGAAATAGCTTCAGTGCTATAATGTAGGGATGCTGGAAGACTGTGAGTTATTTCTAAGGAGTATGTAAAAGGTAACTAAAAACACAAGCCTTTTTCTGGTACATTTACGTTTGCTATACTGAGTTATACTAAGACTAAAGATATGAAGACTGAAAATTAACAAAAACTGCTGATTTTCTTCTCTCCTAATCTACCAGAAATTAGCTAACATGTCTTGGAGAGGAGCTGGGGATAGGCTTGTAATTCCAACTAGGTTAATACTAATATTGAAATAAAAATCATTATATGCCTTTTAGGAAATACTATACGCTTCATGTAGGTTGACTATATTTTTGTTCACTGTGATGCCTTATGATTTTACCGTGTATCATGTATCCAACAGATCTTAGTACTGCTACATAAGAATGGGAAAGGATTCTTAACTTGTGGACTGTGTGTGTCCCTTGGGACTCAGCAAAGACCCAGAGTCTTCAGTTAAAAGTGTCCTGTCTTGTTGACTAGTGAAGCATGGCCAGACTGTGTGGTCTAGGTGTCAAAATAGCTCTCTTTACTGGCACTGGTAACCAATAACCTGGGAACTGTCCAGTCCATGACACCTTGGGTTGCCCCACAATCACGAATATTCCTGTGTCACAAGACCAAGAGACAAATGTGTGCTTTTGGTTGGAAAATAAAACTAGGAGTTCTTTAAAAGAGTTTGCCTTGTGGTATCCTTTCAGAGGTGGTGAAATAACGGGCTAACTCTGAAGACAGTTATGAAGAGGGGGACTTGCTGTAGTAGGGAAAGTTAAAATTAAGAGATTCACTTGGTATTGGGGGATTAGAAAACATAATGAGAAAGACCATTACAGAAGTGAGAAGGTGAAGGTGGCAGTCTTTTATTCGAGCACATGTATTTCTTGGGAGAAACATTTATGGCACCTTTTTACAGATGGCGCAACTGCAAAAAAAAACCAAAGCCTCAATCTGTAAGACTTCCACAGAGGTATTATCTTCTGGTCCTCTCTTTCTTTTTAAGTGCTCTTCTTCAGTCAAGTGCCCAACTCCACATTCCAAGGAGTACTCTCAACTCATCAACCCCATGGTTTAATACAGCTCTGCACTCCACTCAGATGGCTGCACTCAAAGCCTCTTTACATCCTTCTGGAAATCAATGGTTCGGGAAGAGATTTACACAAGCATAAAATTAAGCATCAGGACTGCAACTTCTCTTGCATTCCTGCTCCTGTTGGTTTTTTCAGTCTCAATGTTTGTCTGTAGGCTCCATGCTCCTTCCTCTTCCAAAACTGCTGACACTTAGTCCACTGGTTGTCCTTTCCACAATTTGTCTTCTTGTCCTTGACAAATGCATGGTTTTTTGCAATATGAGAAGTTTTAGCTTGGTTCTAAACAGTAGCAGTTTCTAATTTCTACATGTCAAATATGGGTTAAAAATTGAGGCTAGTACGTTAGAATCCTATCTTCAAGAAACTACAGCTTTTTCAGGGACTTCTTGATTGACTGCTATGTTTCCATGGTCCTAGAATTTTGATCATGCCAAGGACTGTATCCCACTTTAAAAGACTCATTGCCTCAGTCCCCAGAAAGGCTGAGCAGAATCCATGACAGATGCAATCCTCTCCCTCAGCCACTCAGAAAGCCCCATTCAGCACATGGCACAGCTAAGATAGGCTGCCAGAAGGGATTAGGGGCTCCAAGTGTAGAAGTGGCTACTTTTCTTTCCACAGGTACTCATTGATTTTTTTTCCTCAGTGAATTTGTTACAGAAACCTGAAAGACCCAACCCTTCTCCCAGGAGAAATTTCTAAGACAGGGACTCCAGAAGTGGTGAGCAGTGACAGTTGTCCTTGACACTGGTTCACTCCAAGAGTACATATTCCACAGTCCAGTAAGAGAGACAGACACAGACAGGAAAGGGTGTTTACTGGAAACTTCCACAGGGAAAGATGAGAACCAGGAGCTCTGTTACCTGCCATACACACAGATGGGCTAACAAACAGAGGCCACCCTGGGGTACTGATGCAATACTTACCTATGTGCAGAACTTCTGACCACCTTCCTGAAAAACTGACGTACACAAGCACACCTTAATATCGAGGAAGAAAAAGTCTGTTCCTAATGCACACTCTGAAACTCCCCACTCCTCTGCTCACACGCCATTTTCGGAGTCTGAGCTCTCCTTCCCCATTGTTTCCCCACACTGCTAAATTCCCATTTTGCTGTGTCTGGGACAGTAGATGCAACAATGATGAGGATTGTAAATATGCTCCGCTGAGCAACAGTCTGAGACAGGCAGAACTTTTAACAGCTATTACAATTTTTCATGGAGTTTTTACAGTTTGTCCTTCCTCACAGACCAATTGCTCCTGCTCTAGGCATCTGGCTATTTGGCTGTTCTCACTGGGCATCTTGATATGAGTGTGTTCAAGCTGAGTTAAAAGGGACTTGAAAGGCAATGAATTCCAAGTGTCCTCCTAAAGTCTGACCTTTATTTTCCTAAAACTAAAAATGCCATTTTGTGTATAAAACCTTTTGGAACAGGGTATTAACTGGTATTTCCTGAATTCACCATTTTAATTCTTACTACCTGTCAATTGATGCAGTGCACAGGTGGGTTCAGGAGGTAAAAAGTAACTCCTAAGATAGGCAGAAGGATTAGTGGCAGCTTTCATTTGGACATCTCAGTAAGTCAGGCTAGTATCAACCTTTGTTGGATTTTTTTGCCATACCATGTCTCCTAAATTAAAGGACTAAAAAGTAAGCCATCTTTCTAGTCCCTCAGCTTCTCAGTAGAAACTGTGTCTTTCTTCATCTCACAAAATTCCAGGATGATTTCCATCTGTTGGAACTTAGCTGACTACACGGAAGCGAAGATATGCCCAGCTTGCAATGAGGCTACGATAAACATCAAAGTGAGCACCTGTTGGACCCTTTAATGTGCCACATTTTCCTAGACTTCTACTTGAGGTAGAGTTTGCTTACCTAAGAGCAACTAATTCCAGTAACCAGTGAATCCGAACTTGTTCAATGCCGCCATGTGGAACAGAAGAAATGTAGGCAAGGTTCAGCTCTTGGTCTTTGCTCAGGTCAAACAGGTCAGCACGGCTGTGAGGTAAAGGAGGGCTTCAGGAAAAGACAGGCAGAAAAGAAACACATTGAAATATTAAATAACAGTTCCACTGAGCATGCAAAGACTCCTCTGCTACAGCCCTACACGTTCCGACATGGCATGAGGAGCACTGCATAACACGAAACGAAAGCAAAATGGAGCTGCAGGTTATTTGGGGCTAACTGGCTATACAGGTTGTTTGGCAAAGTGGAATATAACCTGGGTGCATCTCAGTGCCATGCTCCAAGGAAACCCTTGCCAGCCGTCACTGCTGCACAGGTAACAACCTCTGGCAACAGTGGCCAGAACAGTATAGCGACAGTCACCTTCTCTCTGAGTAACTAATCATAAAGGAGCTCACTGTCTTTTAGGCTTAACAGTGGAAGTCAGACTTGCTGACGTCTGCAATAAGAATAATACGGGCTTGACCTTTCTGCTGACATCAATTCTTTCTCTGCTGTGCATGCTACTACACTTGTTAGAAGCAGAATTAGATGCTCAGAGCCTTCACATTCTTCAGCCATGATCAGCTAACCCTTAAGCACTAGAAAGCACAGAAGTGCAGTGTGAGATTTCTATGCTTGATTCTGCAAGCAGTTTAACAGGCTCATGGCTATACAGCAATGACCATATCAACTTGACTTTGATGTCTACTTATTCCACTGAAATTAACATTACACTAGGTTGTTCCTATCTCCACAGATAAATACTGCAAGATGGAGATCTCAACCCCACCTTTCACAAGTTAGAAATTTAGAATTCTGCACAGTTCACTGGGTTTGGGCATCTTAGGGACTTTGATTAAGCGTCCATGTATTGTGCACATTCTGTATGAGAATGCATTTGTATGACAAGAAGGATAAAACAACACTGTCCCTCAGGCTTGGTAAAATACATCCATGTGTCTTCACACTGCAGAAAGAGACGACTTGTGCTCTAACTATTCTCTATATACAAATTGTTTAACTCAAAAACTGTTCTAGTCTATGCCTTGCCTGTTGCAGTCTGTCTCCTATGATATCGATCAGACTTGTGCTGACTCCAACTCTGCTGGGAAGAGTCATTTATGTCATCCTGGCCTACTCTGTACCCATCCACATAACCATCCCACCACCAAGGGCCCTAGGGAATGAACCTGCTACTGTATAACTATCTGTGCACAAAGGGAGAAATGCCTGACCCCACCCGGAGAAGAACTCGACACAACTGAGATACTGCCTATCTATTACCCCATCTACTGCATCCATACCTGAAAGTTCAAGTCTTTACACAAACCACATTCATTTATAATGCTTAATACAAATCAGCCAGTATATGTGAGCTACTCTCTGCAGTTTCATGAGCATACAAGGTACCTAAAAACCATCTCCATAAGATACTCTTCAAGTGATACTGAGAAATTACCAGCTCCACTCTTACTAAAAATTTATCAGCCATTTGGGCTTTTTAATTGTCCCAGTGAATAAGGACAATGTTAACGATCAGATTCTGATGGAGTACTTCACTACTACTCTGAAATTCAAACCAGTTTCCATTCAGCAGTGGCAAAGACTAAGTTTTGCTTAGTCCATGTTGAATGAAGACTCTGAAATTCACACTCTGTTAGAGAGAAATCTTGCAGAAACCATGATGGGACACAAAAGAAAGCTGACAGAACAGTGGGTTTTGTTTGTGGTGCTATCAGTATCTGTTCTTTCCTGCTCTGAGTGCAAAGTGCCCATCCAAGAGAACTTCAAGACTTGCTCCCAGGTTTTCTCAGCTGCTGATCCACAGCTGGGCACTTGCCCAGAAAAGAAGTTTTAGCAGCTGGAACTCAGCTGTGCCACTGCATGAGTTTTCAAGGGATTTTCAGAAATACTAGTGTTGGCCATGTGTTATAAAAGCGTAACTGCTGACCCATGGATAACCTCTGCCTCTGCTAGTGCTCCTCTGTCTTTCCTTCACATGCCTTTCAGGTTTTCAGCTTTCCAAACTTCAAACTTTTTCACACAATTAAAATCATGAGTGTTTCATAGGCTGCAGTTTAAATGGGCTAAACATACTATTTTAAAGGCAGATTTTCATTAATGTTTCCTAATATTGCAAGCAAAATTTAAAACAAAAAAATGACACAACAAAAGGAAAAAAATCCTGAAAGCCCAAACATTTCTCTTCATCCGAATGTATTTTAGGTCCTGTTCCGTCGTCCCCCCCCTCCACTGGAAAACTAAAGAAAAATCTTGCAAGTTTTTTCCTCGAGTACCCTTATGCATTAGACCAAAAAAGTGTACAAATTCCTTTTTCCAAAGCACATGCTCATTCCATCCCTACTGGAACTCTTTTCCATATAAGTCTTATTTAACCCACTGTGTGCCTAAATGAAGGAGATCATAATCACTTTAGAGTAAGATACGAGCATGGCAGTGGAATATACCATCTCTTGCTTTCATGCCTGCTAGAAGCCTTTAGTAGTCTCACAAAACTTAAAGGCTGTTCCAAGCCCAGTTAGCTGAGCAAGAAGAGGCTTTCTCCGAGAAGTAAAGCACGACCCAGAATACAGAGTGGTGGAGCTGGGATTTCTGCATGGTCACAGCATTACTTAACTTATGTCAACTTGACCCACTGGCTGCATCCGGAAGGTGGTGCATCTGGAAAATGTCTGTCAAGAACAAACTCCTAGAACTATCAGTCTTTTGTTTGGTAGTACTAGAGCTATCAGAAGTTTTGCCGGGGGCCCTTTAGGGGCCTTGGCGATGGAAACACTGAAAAGTAAAGGGAAATTAGTTCTGACTATCAACATATTTACTCTGCTGGGGAAGAAGATGGACCTTACATGTTCGAGGGGGCAAGGAAGCAAGTCAGAGAAGGGGAAGGAATGTCGACTAGGCCTATTTTTTGGCCAGTTCACATTAACTGGCCACATCCCACATCCCACCCTATGCTGGTGGAGCTGGTCCAGCAGCAGGCTAAGGAGCAAGGGCCAGCAAGGGCCCTCTGATCCCACAGCAGCAAGCCCGGGAGAGCCTCGGTTCCTCCTGGAAGGCAGCGTCCGCACGCCCGGGAGATCGAGAGGGCGGAATGCAGCCGAGGCGAGGGCCGGAGAGCCGCTGCCCAGCGGCTCGGGGCCCGGAGCCGGGCGGTGCGCGCTTACCAGAAGCCAGTGCTCCTCCAAAAGTGCTGCAGGGGCCGCTCGGCGCGCCGGGCATCCACGCACACCTCGTACGCCGCGGAGCCCGCTCCCAGCGGCACCAGCAGCGGCACCAGCAGCAGCCACAGCAGCGGCCCCATGGCGCCGCGAGGGCCGCGGGGCCGGGGAGCGGGGCCCCACCGCCGCCTGCTGCCGACGCGCCAGGGCACGCCCAGGGGCCGTGGGGCCCCCGCCCCCGGAGCCCCGCGGCCGGGCGGCCTCCTGCTCGCCGCGCTGCTCACGGGCACGCAGCGCTGTGGCCGCTGTCCCGGCGCCGCCGGTGCCCGGGACTCCCCCCCGGCGGTGCCGCGGGGCGGGCGGCGGCGGCTGCGCCTCTCCCTTGGCCCACACGGGGGCGGTGCGCACCGCCACGCCCGCGCTCCCCGAGCCAGGCCGCGGGAAGGCCGCGCTGACGGAGCGGAACCGCCCTCCTTCCCCGGAAAAGCGTAGGGGCAGGGTGGGAGCTGTGTCCGCTGGCTACGTGTAAACCAATTTATTGATCTCAGCATGGCTAAGAGGAGTGTGCACTCCCAGGCCAGAAAGCCAGCGGCATCCTGGGCTGCCTCCAAAGCAGCGTGGGCAGCAGGGCGAGGGAGGGGAATCTGCCCCTCTGCTCCTCTCTGGGGATACCTGGAACGCTGCATCCGGCTTTGGGATCCACCACAGGAAGGACGTGGCCTTGTTGGAGCAAATCCAGAAAAGGGCCGTGAAGTTTATAAGGGGATTGAAGAACTTCCCTTACAAAGACAGGCTAAGAAAGTCGGGGCTGTTCAATCTTAGAGAATAACGGATACAAATTGAAAGAGGAGAAGTGTAGCTTAGTTGTTGGGAAGAAATTCTTTACTGTGGAGGTGGTGAGATGCTGGAAAAGGTTGCCCAGGGAGATTGTGGATGCCCGCTGGCACTGTTCAAAGCCAGGCTGGACAAGGTCTTGAGCACCCGGTCTAGCGGGAGATGTCCCTGCCCATGGCAAAGGGATGTTGGGACTAGATGATCCTGAAGATCCCTTCCAACCCTTAACATTCTATGGTTCTATGATTCTATGAAGAGCTTTAAATGTGCTTTATCACATCACAGCCTGTAGCTTGATTCTCTAAATGTTTGTTTGTTACCATGTATACCTGAGGAGTCGGTTTTCCGTGGGGTGGGACTCCTGTCTTCAGGATCATTCTCGTTTAGCTATTGTTGTGCCGTCAGGAATCTTGTCGAGCCTTCCAGGCAGTGAATCCAGTTCAATGCTGCTAGCTGCACCCTGAACTGCGACCACAGCTGCCATTGGGTGAGTGCTGCTGCCTGGGCTTCAGTGAGGGCTGATTTTTGCCAGCTGGACAGGGTGATCCATGAGAGAAGGATACTGTACCCACTCAAGCTGGCTCTTTTATTAGCTTTCCCTTCAGAAGGATAGATTGGAGGAGATGAACACCTGAGAACCAAACACCACACTGTGACTTTTTGCTTATTAACACCAGCCCTGCACCTCTCTGTCTTGAAGGTGGGGTTCGTTGTGGGGCCAGCACAAGATGCCAGCAGTTCCAGCACCTAGCTGTGACAGTCATGGAAGCTACCCCTTACAGAGGAGCCAACAGTTCAGTCCCCAGTCAAAGACTTACCCACAAATTAAAGCAAAAAGTTGTTTGCAAGGGAGAAACCCCCTAAACCCCATAGGTTCTACCACAGACCATTCCTATTGACATCAGGAAGGCTTGAACCTTGGAGACGAAGCTGACTTTTCCTCGGAGATTGCTAAAACAGAACAGTTGCATTCAGCTTGGCTGTTTTCAAAGTCCAATCTGGAGGGCAATTGGGTGTCAACCCATTACTATGCTCTTTTTGGCCAGGAAACTTTGGCTGTCCTCAGACATGTTGTAGAAAATCCTGAAACACTACAGAGCCATGGATGTAGGCGGTGCTCTGTTGACATTTTAGAGAAGTCTCTCACAGAACTGCAGGAAAGTCTCTTCCCTGGGAGTCTGACAAGAACGTGACGTCCAAAACATTTCCAAGAGGGTCCTTCTCAGAGATTGGGGTAGACAATGTCCCCCTTGTTTTCTGCAACTTACCCCAAGGCATGGACAAATGTTACATATAGCACACTGGCCACACCAGGCCTGTGGTGTGGGAGACAGTAGAGAAGTCAAAACTCCTGCTAAAGGAGAGACTCAGCAAAAGGCTCTGTGTCACCTGCAGGTTTATCTTCCATGTCTAACATAGCAGCTAAAAGATTGTTCAGGGTACTTCTGAAGAACTGCAGTTGTCCACAGGAAATCTTTTCTGCTCACCATAGCTGCTGTGGTGCCTCTTGCCAGAGAAAGAAAATCCAGCAGAGTTATGTGCACCCTGTGAAGGAACCAAATACACCTCTGTTTCCAAAACATCTGAGGACTGCTGCAGGGAGAGCAGCTGGGAGCATATGGCTTGCGTTTTCCCAGCCAAGGTAGTCAACTGGATCAACATGTTCTGGCAGCATTTGCAGGTCAAATGCCAGACTACACTGGTGAAACTCAGTGGCCTGCTCTGCAGTCCTCCCAAGTCTCTTCTTAGAGGGGCAGCACAAATGCCAAGATTACTTCAGATTACCTCCAACACGGTTTGCCAGGTTTAAAAGTCTGATTCAGAGCTAAACACGTACACTTGGCTTTCTATTGAGCATGGTTCTAGAAACCATCAGGTAGAGCCATGATAAAGACTATAATGGTCAAGGGGATGTTCCCCTTTTTCCTTTGGCTTTCTGCTTCTCCAAGGGCTGGGAAGTGTCCAGCAGCAGTTTTTCTGTGTAGCATTTTGCCAGGGAGGTTTCCCACAGCTGACACTCCCACCCAAAACTATACTGGGATTTTAACACAGCCTCCTACCATCTTCCTGCCAAGACTGAGCTCTTCCTGTACTGAGGCATTTCTGAGGAGGCACACAGGCATGGGGAATGGATAGCAGCAGTGTTCACTGGCCCTTTCCAGTATATTGAGGCTGACCCTTCACAGCTGTCTGGCCAGCTTAAAATCTTCCAGGGTCTCAAACTGGGCAGATGAGAGATGGAAAACCTGTTATGCCTGATCTGAACCATTCCTCTGAGAAAGACTGCTTTAAGGCATTTGGTCCCAGCAGCTCTCCCTGCCGCATCCCTGCAGATGTTCTGAGAACATAGACATTCCAGGCTCCTTCAGACATGTCAGGGAGCTGGTAACTTCCTGCTGCATTTTCTTTCTCTGTGAAGAAGCACCTGCACAATGCACAGGAAATTTGGATGTGTATGTTGAGGAGGTGTCTGTGTGTCTCTGTGTGTGTGCTTTTCTATTCAGATGCCTCCAGCTAATTTAGCACTTAATTGAATTATAAACTTGGCTTGAAAGAGCATCCCTGGAAATGCCAAGATGGCTTTGTCACACAGCCATCTCATGCCACATGGCAGGAACAAGACTTTTGCTGTAGCATATGGAACTTGAAGCCTAGAAAATCATCTGGAGTTATCTGGATATTTTTGTGATAACTAACTACTGTTGTAAATTACTGTTGTAACTACTGGTGAGGCATTCCAGGGTTTATGATAGCATTTGCTTCTTGGATAACTTCACATTCCCTCATGGTAGCAGCTGGTCTTTGGGCAGATGGGCTCAGCTGAATAGTCTCAAGTTTCATGTTACATCAAATCCAGTGTAACCAGGACTTCTGTCCTGCTCTTTTCCCCTGCCACTGCTTGCCTGTTGCTGCTGTTTCCCATGTGCCAGGTCCAACAGCAAGGAAGCTGAAAGGAGGATAATTCATCCAGCTAACTGCCTAGGAAGCATCTCCTTTTTTAATTCTGTTTGTTTTCTTGTACACAGGTAAGCTGCAGAAACATGGCTCTGAGTAGCCTGGTAGTCCATAACAGAAGAAGCACAGGGACAGAGGTAGGAGAGAATGAGACCAGGCCTGACTGAACTGCCTGCTAGTAGGCTGGAGAAGGCATAGTATGAAACTGTGCTCCAGCTCATGCATCTGCATGGCTTCCATAGCATGGTCAGCCTTGTAAAATCTTAACTCTCGAGTGATTCTGTTTCTTGCAGGAGTCTAGCAGTTCTATATACCCATCTCAATCACCAAACTGCCACTGTGCTCATATTATCTCTGCAACATACTGAAGGTATCAGACAAACATATCTCACATGAGGAGTCTTATCAGCAGCACAGCTGGGATCTCAGTTCTGCTTTTCTTATGGAGGGCTTGTTTTCAAAGCTCTGCTGATGACATTTTTGCAGCTTTTACCTATAATCTGATGGGCTTTGTGAGCCCCAGGATTTCCTTCTTCCTCAATTTATTTTCAGCCTTTGGGATGAGTAGTTGAACTGGATGTGGTCTGCAGCTATCTGTTGCCTTTCCCCTCAGAGGTACAGTGCTATGCTGCGTCGAGACATGCAGTACCTCTAGCACTAGGTTTCTGCCACAGGCTGTGAAGTTGCAGACAGACATAATACCTGCTCCTTCGTGGTGATTACCTATGCTGGACTTGCTTTTCTTGCAGTGATCAGCCCCAGACAGAAGTGGCACATGATGCAAGAACCTGGGTGCACTCCTGAGGGAGTGTGAAAGCTTGAAGGTGCCTGGGACATACTGTCCTAGAGTAGCATGGGATTATGGAGGGTTGATCAGTTGTATAGGAGAGAACAGGGTGTGTTACTCTGCTGTAGGATGGGATGTCTCCTCCCAAGGGATTCAGATTTTTTAGTTTCTGCTTCTTTCCAGGTGTGACACCCTAATTTTTTTTCTAACTCCTACTTTTGGTCTAGATACAATTCTGACAAGTTCAGAAGTGTTTCATGGCTTTTCCAGTGGTCTTTCTGGACTTCATAGCTAAGGTGGAGGTGTTCTGTGCCCTGAGGAGATCAACTGCTGGTATACAACATAGTCTGGGTAGATGCAAACAGACTCAGCATGATGAAAATACTTCACAGCTCTTTACAAGTGCTTTCCTCATCATTACTTAGTTTACCTAAGAAGTGATTAGGAAGTCTTGTTACCACCTCTGCTGAATACAACAAATTTAATAATTTAATGTGAATGCTTGAAATTCTAGACACCGTCTATGTGCATGTCTCTAATATCCCAAAGCTGACTACATTCAAGGCCAGGATTTGACATCTCCCTGCATTTGTGATACCTCAGTATATTTGATCCAGTGCATATAGCCTAGCGTCATTTGTTAAAGCTCTCTCATTTTTCCTGGGTCATGGACCTTAGCACCCAGATGTCTCCTTCCGTTCCACCACGGCTGAACATGACTCGAGGGGATTGTTTTGCTGTAGTTCAGCACTGTGCAACTATTTTTGTCTTCAGATGTAACCTGGTACATCTAATTCTGTCATTATGACTGTTGGGCCGAGGGCGTCACATCAGCCTGACAGTGTGCTGTCTCAGGGCTTGTCCTGGCCTGAGATTGTTTTGGCTGTGGTAAGGGCTGTTTGATAGTTGTGTGACTGCTGCCTGAATTTTTTCATCTTAGCTCAGTGAATAGCATCCTGGGTGAAACGTGACTGGCCACAGCAAGGGCCAGCTTATCCCCAAGGAAACTGGCAGCCCCTTCCACTGCTTCTGAACCGAGGAGCAAGACAGGTGCTCAGTGATAAATGTGGTCAGCCCAGAGTCCAGGCCATTAAATTTGGACCAGGCAAGTATCATGACAGGACAGCTCTGGGGCCAAACTGGGAACTCAGTCTCCAAATCAGTCTAGATCAAAGGTCTGTGGCCAGATGTAGGCAGTGCTGAGATCAGTACTTGTTCAATGAAGCTTGGGTGGGGATTGAAACGCCTCTGAAATGGGTTCCTGGACTAAAGGGAGAAGGTTGTGTTGCAAACAGTGACAATGTTTATTTCTCATAGATAGAAAGGACTATTGTAAAGATGCAGAATTCTTCCTGCTATACTGGGTTATGTACCGGTTCCTCCACTTCAGGAGGACTGGGGTGTTGGGCCTGAGGCTAGTATGTATTCCATCTGCACTTAACTTGGGAGGGAAATAAATCTGAAATATTTTACTACCTGTTGTAAAGTTCTGGATTTGCTCCCTCAGCAAAGAGGAATCCTATGGCTGAGCGTCAAAGTTTAGATGGGAACTAATGAAAGCAAACCAGATTTTATTAAGAAAATGTCTAAAATATCCCCAAATGGGCCTCAGACAATCACACTACAATGACCAAGAGCTTACATTTGATGAAGAAATCGGCATGCCAAGGACTCAGTGTGATACCCACTTCCTGCTTGGGGAGACCTTGTGTCCTCTCTGAGTCTTAGAACTCAGAAGGATAATGGCAGGCTAAGGACAGAGAAAAGGGATAGATAGCAGGAATTTAATATGTATCAGTCTCACTCTTGTTTTGAGAATGTTGATTTTACCATAACTGAACCAAAGATAGTGACCTTCTGTATTTTAGTTAGACTGTGGAGACCCTAATTAGACTAACAAAAAATTCTGAGCTCCACATACAATCAGTATTCCCTTTTGCCCATAGCAAAATTTATTTTAGAATGTAGGAAGAACATTGCAGAGCTACCAGAGAGAATGGCATTGGTGTTACATGGTAGACAGGTCAGGTAGAAGAGAGGCTAGCCACTGGTAGCTGGGCAGGACGTTGGTTAGCTGAGGATGATACACTGCCTTGCGTCCTTCTAACAAGTCACCTTTTCTCCTCAGTTCCCTCTTTGGCTGCCTCAGCTCCTCAGGGTAAAAATTGCCGTGTATTTCTGTGGCACTCCACATAGTCATTTCCCTTACAGCTCCTTTAGCTCCCTTGGTGGACTGAGGATTTGCCTGTATCTATGGCCAGAGCATGTTCCACCTCTTGCTTTGAGGAAGGGAGGCTGAGTGTGGAGGAAAGAACAGATTTATCCCTCAAAGCCCAACAGTCTTTGGTACTGTCTCTGCTCCTAGAAATGGCATCAGTACACAGGATGGACAGAGCATGGAGAGTTGATTTGCTCTGCCAAACTCATTTAAAAAGAAGTCGGGGTAGACAACATCGACTGTTCTTCCCTCGTTCATCCAGTTGTTTGTTTCATTTTTGAAGTCAGTCAGGTTGGTCAAGCATGATTTACCTTTTTTGGATCACTGCTGACTGCTCCTGACCACCTTCTTGTCATCCATGTGGATAGTCTCCAGAATGAGATGTTCCATAATCTTTCTAGGGACTGAGGTGAGGCTGACTGGTCAGTAGCTCCCTGGGTCCTTCTTCTTGCTCTTTTTGGAGACTGGGGTGACGTTTGCTGTTTTCCAGTCCTCAGGCTCCTCCCCTGACCACCATGGCTTCTCAAAGATCTAGGGTATAGTTGTAGGAGAAGTTCACACAGTCTGCAACTCTCTGATACCTTATGTGCACCGAGTCTGGATGAGAAGGAGTGGTGGATCTATTTTATCCTCTGTCAGCACCTTTCTTCTGCATGATTGAGAATAGCTGAAGACCAGAAGGGAAACTTTCAGATTCTCTGTTCAGCAGTGGTAGTGCTGTGTGCTACCATGCAAAGAACATTAACCAGTGGACCTTTCTCAGCTCTGAATTGCACTTCATGCTGTTAAACAAGTGGAAGTTGTGATCAGACACTGGTAGCTGGGCAGGAGCAAATTCTAGAACTGTGGTTACAGTTTCTAGGTACTTCCAAATGCTACAAGCCATGCATGCCAGCTTGTATTTTGCAGCTGATCCGGATGAGAATTTGATCAGTTAACTTGTCATTTGGTATAATGCTCAGGAAACAGAATCCAAGAGACATATTTTTGTTTGTGAATTAGAATTAAAATCCTCTGTATTCGGTCTGAAAGCAAGTTTTGGAAATCTGTGATGCTGGTTATGCTAATACAAAAGATGACTCAGATGGAATTGTAGGTTCAGGTTAGATGCCAGTCAACAATTAATTAATACACACTTGGAAGCCTGCCCCCAAAAGGAAAAGGCACAGGACATACACATCCTCACTTGTTTGTTCCACAGGACATGGATTTCAACTGATGTTTTGTCTGGGCTGTGGAGAGGCAGAGGCAAAAATAATAACAAATCAAAGAGTCCTCTAGAAAAATCAGAGTCCTCTGAAAAGCTTACATTGGCTCATCTTGTCTAACCAAATCAACCCAGATGTACTCAGTTAAAAATATATCTCCTTTACAAAGCTATTTGCAATTTGACACCAAGTATAGCCATAATTTCTGCATTAGACTTCCTGTGGCTATCACACGAGCTTGTGAATCAACCCATTAGAAGCTTTCCCAGTTATGAACCATGTCAATAACTGAGAATGTAAGCACTCTCACAGCACTGTGCTTATGAAGCAAGTACAGAAAACTAAGGGCATTGGGCCACTACTCCTTTCAAAACAAGGAATAAAGATGTTTTCCTCTGCCTTCTCAGCTTTATTGCTTATAACCATTCTACCATTGCCACAGCAAACCTGTGGTTTTTCTCTAATCCCTTTTATGTCTATCTCATATAAGCCCTAATTAATGTTTAATTCCTTACTAAAGTCTTCCATTAAGGATTCACTTTATTTCTGGGAGGCACAGGGCCATCACAACTAACATGTATCATTTATTTGACAGTTTTATGGTTCAGCTGGAACAATTTGCAGAGCTGTCCATCAGCATCTTCCCTGTAGCTTTGCAGCCTTTCTATTTTAGTCATGAACTGCAGAATAGAGCAGAGTAACGGGCCACTAAGTGATACTTAGAAATTGAAGGAATAAAGTTCAGAAAAGCCACTGGAAATACTTTGCGTAATAACGTATTAAGTTGTTTTAGTTGTTTTGCAGAGGTTTAATGCTAGTGCATTAGAAGAGGAGCTGTGCTTCAGAGATATCTTCTCAGCAGTGCAGGACTTGCGATATTTTTGTTTCATGGGTTTACACAGTTCTCTCCATCAAGATGTAGCACTGTCAGTTCTCTGAAGCTGTAGTGGGGATGACAGACACCCCTGCTGTCTTAGTGTGGCTGTGGTAGTGCTCTGTGAAAGGCTGCTAAAAGCCTTTCTGGGCTCTCCCTGTGTTTGAGCATCAGCCTATAAGGCACCAGCAAGTAGAAAGGAAGAGATGTCAACAACTTCAGCTGTTGGGCAGCTCCCCAGGTGCATTGCCCTGCACAACAAATCTATGCCCTTAGCCCTCCAGAGCTGGGCAATCTCAAGCTGTCTGGGAAATGGTTGTGCATCTCCTTTAGGTACTTGCATGTAATTCTTTGGCATGTATCCTCCCCTGCACTACCTGTCTTAGACTCAGACCTTCTGTCTTGATGGATTTACCTGTGGCTACAGTGGTACACAAGCCATAAATAAATGGTGCCAGTTTGTGATAACATTCCCATTTCATTGCCATTCCAAATGATAGTGCAGAATATTTATGCCAGCATTTCATACAGCTTCCCCATGAAGCCCATTCTTCTTCTACAGGAACAATGACCAGTCCTGGGGCAACAGCCTCCTGCCAGCTTCACGATTTTATACAGTGCTCTCTACAGACTTCTTGTAATGGCAGGAGTCTGCTAAAACACACAGTACTGTTATGTGAAAAGCCCAGGGTTTGTACCTCGGCCTTATGGCCATGCTTGGCCTGATGTGGAGTGAGAAAAAAAGTAGTCTTGAATTTATGTGGGCACAGTGGTACTCAAGCTAAAGTAAGGTGGACTTGTTGCATGGCTTGAAAGATTGTTGCTGTGCTTGCCCACAGGTTTCCATTCAAAGAGAAGGTGTAGCTTATAATTTTGGGTAGATAATTAATGGGAAACCTTCTCAAGTAAGGTTTTTCTCATTTGCACAGTGGAGGAGTGGGTGCTCAAGTTAATTGAGTACTCTTTTTCAAGGAAGAGAGCTCTTAAAATAACACATGTTAAAATGGGCTGTTTTTGAAGATCAGACAACATATTAAAAGAGAACACAAGGTCATTCAGCTTCAGGGGTTTGCAGCTGCTTCCCACACAGAACATATGAATTCTTCTGCACAGATAGAATTCCCGGTTTTACTTCCTTCTGAAAATGGACTGGTGAACTCATTGAACTGGAGCGTAACTGCTTTCCTCCAGAGCCCAAAGCACATTTAGCAGCTCAGGAGATATGAGCATTGCACACGCATTTGGGATTTTCTGGATATATGCATCTGTACTATTAGGTGCAGCCTAGTCTGGACAGAATGGCACCATTGGAGGGAGGAGATTAACACAGTGCTTCCATTTCGAGTAGTTCTTGCACTTATCCTTCCCTATCTATTGACATGATTAGTACAAATGTATATGCATGCACAGACACAAACACAAAGATAGATATTCTTCTTACTAAGAGAGTCAGCTCTCAATTTCTTGCCAATCAATGGTTATTCTGCAAATGGGTCTCCTGAGAGTGATGACATATTATCCTTTTTCTACATGGTGGCTTCATTTTTCTTCATGGGGCATATTTTGCTGCTCCCAGATTTCCATCTGACTAAACCTTATATTTTCCAAACCAGATCCTCTTCTTTGGCTTGTATTTTGCAAACTTCAACCATAGTGACAAAAATTTCTTCAGAGTTGTTGGAATTTTTTGGTTGAAGGTGGAAGGAGGAAACAAACAATAGAAACAAGAGAAGCAAAATAGAACTGAGAAATATCTTTTATAGCTGCTTCTGTAAGAAGTAACAAAGTATTCTATGGGTACAGGCTACCAAGGCAGTAAAATCTAGAGGTGTTTATCAGTCTGGCTTTGAATTTTAATAGTTTTCCCTTCCTGAAACTAACCATTTTCTTTTCAAGAGATCTAACTTCAAAAAACCCCACAAACTAGAACTTAAATTAGTTTACCTGAAAAATTTCTGCTGGTCACAGAGTTAACCAAGGAAAATGAGATGCTCTTTGCAAAAAATGTGTTTCATCTCATTTTTTGCTTCTTCCAAACTTTGGCCTTTTCTGAATTGCAAGGCTTCTAGCCATCTCTAAACAAGGGGAGAGATCCTGTTGGCTGAGCTAGCAACACTTTAGTTCCAGCAGATGTTAGCTGTCATTGCTGCTCACTTCTCATGGGTCTGCTCAGGGAATTTCACCCTTTGCTCTTCCTTGTCAAGCTGCAGCTCATTGACAACGTAAATATGTCAGACAATCACTGACACACTCTTGCTTGTCTTGGTGCTGATGTTTGACATGGCACCAACAAGCTGTGATGCCCAGTTGACACCATGTGTCAGTTTTTCCTCTTCATCATGTTCTCCCCATAATGTTCACGTTTGTGGCCCTTGAACATTATGGACATTATAACTGAATTTCCACCCTGCATCCAATGGGTGTCTTACAAATTTATATTTACCTTCTTCACCTTTGATTCAAAACTGCTGCATCTTCTGTAGTATAAATGAATGACAGTTGAAGTTTGCCTGGCCTCTTATGCACATTCCATCTCAACACATGCTCTGGCTTGATTATATCTTCATATTTACATACCTCCTTAAGCAGGTAGTGCAGGATGATTTAAAATGCTTTTAATAATGTGTTACTGGATGCTCTGACAAAAAACAAATCACAATACTTAGTTACAGCACTCAGCTGCCCAACTCTGTTGGTGATTGTTATCATATGTTTTGCACCAATTTTTGCTTCATTAGATACTATATAGGTGAGTCATGAGCCCAAATACCATTGATATACAATAGTACTGGTACAATGCCTTAAGGCATCTATCATATAAAGTTAACATAGGACCTGCTGCACAGCCTCTGGAGGCCTGCAAAGGGATTGTAATTTTTTTCCTCACTTCTGTTACCCGATTTTGTCCATAAAAACAAGCAAATTATTCTCATTATTCATGTAAGTCTACCCTGATTATTATCCATCTGAACGTCTTCCTTGTTACTGCCTACATTTCAATTTTTAGAAGGTGTTGAGTGGTACAAGCATACAGCAAATGAATTATGTGCCAGTCTCAGAGCCTAGAGAAGGTCTGAGAGGCAAAACTTCATCTTGTTGTACCAGATGAAACAACAAGAGGAAAAAGGATGGGATCTAGCTAGCCCAACCAGAACCACCCAGAAGGTAGATTTAGCTAGTCCCTGTAGAACAGGCTCTGAAATGTCTCTGTCTGAAGTCTCTGCAGCAGCAAATGTTCTACTGTTAGCAGAGAAAGCCTTAAAATGGATGCCTCATTTCTGTATAGCTAGACCTATACAGAATGAATCCCCATTAATCAGATTATCTAATTCTGCCTGAAGCAAAGACAAGAATATCTCAGCTCTGCCTAAACCTAAAATTGCCTCACAAAGACTGTGGCATTGGCAACAGATCACCAAACACTCCTGGTCTAAGGCTGTGTACAAAACTTGAAGCCTTTCCCCTTTAGACACTGCTCTGCAAGATAATAGCCAGTGGCAATACTTCTGTATCTAAAGCAGATGATGTTTTAAATTATTTTTTCCACTTCCTTCCTCTTTCAGTCACAATGCCTATTATGAGGTTGCTGATATTCCTTCCAAAAGCTTTTTCAGACAGAGCACAAAAGAAAAGGTAGTTTTTAACCATAATGGCATCGGGCTTTCTCCTTACACTCTTTGGCCAGGGGCACAAGAGGTATTGATGGCTGAGCCTGTCCTAGAAATGTCAGAACACATGAGGTTCACAAAGCCATGCATTAAATGAAGTGTACAGAACTCTGTAGCTGTCAGACAGTAATTTAACAAAAATAAAGCTTTGCTATATAAAGAAGAGTCAGTCAACTTTTCTGATGGCCTCTTGCCTCCTTCACTAATACGAAATTATCCATAAGGAGAGATGGACAAGTCCACTGACATACCAGTAGCAGGATCTTGCCATTTGGTTCTTGTTAACCTAAATGCTTCCATTTGCACCTTCAGTTATAAAATGACTGTTTTCTTAGCAAGATTGCTCTTCACATAACAGAGGATGAGGTGTTACTTTTTTCTTTCTGAATTACCAGAAGATTTGGATCTTAATTCATTATCCATTTAAATTGGAATGGGCTGCTAGTCTCGTCTGGCAGACTTGAAGTGCTCTTCTTCCAGATGCAAACTTAAGCCAACCCCAAAAGGTTAAAAAATCATGTTTCTGGTCACTTACACTGCAGTGTCTTCCTTCTTTATGCTGCTGCTGATTTAAATTCTGTCAGTCCCACAGCAGTCTTTTTCTCAGCACATTTCATGTGAGAGCCATCAATTAAGCAAAGAATTAAGGGGTTCAGAAATTAGTTTTTGAAAGGATTAAAAATATCCTCTGCTAAGGAAATGGATTTTTGTCCAAGTGGTTCTGCTTATAGAAGGATGGCACCATTTTCTAAGGATGAAGGAGTCCTCCCCCTGTCCCTCATATAAATCAACTGACAGTTGAAATATTTTGCAGAGGAGATATGTCATGATGAGATTTCACTGGCTGCTTGCTCTTCTGAGAGTTATTTGTGTATCACTGCAGTCATAGCATGCTTCCTCTCACCAGGAGCTCTGTTAAGGAAGTTTAGGTTTGGCCAAATACTCCTTTAGTTAATTTTTCTCAATTTGCCTAAAAGGAAATTAAAATTTCTTGTGAGAATGTGCATGATTTTCTGATAAACTGTAGGAATGGCTCAGGTAAATAGCTTTGGGCTATTTAAAGCAGCACTACTAAGGCATGTCGGCACAATCTGAGTACAAGATCTGTGGCACAGTGCAGACTCATTTTTAGCACTGAGATACCAATTTTTTCTTTCAAAGAGAACAAAATTCTTCAGAGACTTGCTCCAGTTCCTTCTGGATGGGAAAAATGTCCCCTGTGAAGAATTCTGACAAAGGTCTCAGCTGGTGGAAAATCCAAGCACACTTAATGTGCTTTATTGCATGTTAAGGATCTGATATCAGTGCTGCTCTAAATCTCTGTGCTTTGATTAGATTTCATGGAGTCTAAAGAAGAACATTTACACAGTTTCTCAGTTCCACATGGAATCTTTACAGGACTGTTGAGGTCTGACTAAGTTCCTGCCTGTTTCTGTTGTTGATTTTGCTCTAAAATTTCTCAAGAACTTGTGTTTATAGTTTTTGCCAGAAGGGCTCCTCCTGACCAATTTCCAGTGAAATCTGATGAAAAACAGAAAAAGAGGCTTATTTTCAGACGAAATCATGATTTGAATGTGTCTGATTGTCCAGAAAGTATCTTTTAGTGGTTAGTGCATTGAAGCCCACATTTTCATGATCAATTTTTGTTGAATCCCCTGATTGCTCAATGCTTTGGCTATTCCAGTTGTTCATGTGACCACTGAGGTTCTTTTCCTCCTTGCCTTGCCTCTCATGCCAGTTTAGAAGTAGACGCCTTTGAAGATTGTCTGTCTGTCAGTGTGTTTGTGCAGAGCTCTTGCAAAGTAAATCTTTTGGACACTGGATCTTTTTTTACACTGAAATTTGGCTGCCCATGCATTACGTGACTGCATACTCATTTCCCACTGAAACTCCAGAAACCTTTAGTGATGGGTTGGAAAAACAGGCAGAGAGGGAAATACTAGCTTCTCTCAGACACAAACACTTTTACTGCTACTTTTCTTGTTCCAGAGTGGTGATACGGTCTTTAGGAGCAAAAAGGGAATAAGGTAAGTTAAAAAGATTGACATTCTCACCAATCACAAGGGATCAACACTACTCACAAAACCAAGCACAGATAATCCCAAACAAGTCTGCTTCTTCAAAATCTACAGGACACCGAGGATAAAAGCGTCTCACAGATTCTGAAAGGAACAGGACTACTTAAACTTCCAGCCCCTGTTCAGATTTTTTTCCATTTATTTGCATTTAATAAGGCAAGTTCCTACAAAAAAATTTGAGTATGTCTTAAACATATTGAACCCTTTTTGCCACGTGGAAACATCGTTGCAGTGTCCATAAAATCTTGCAATATCCTGGGAAATGTTGGAGAGTTGGACATGAAGAATTTTTAAGAGAAACATTTGTAGATCATTCCAGTGTTCCAAAATAAGGAGTATGAACTGAAGACTTGAGAACTTTCAGATAAAGCTTGCAAACTCTTTTTGATATGTCAAGAAGTTGTGTCCTTCCACTTTTTCATCACCTGGGAAAGCATTTCAGAATTCAGGCCAAGGTACCATAGATATATTCAAAGGGACATTGATAGTTTCATTACAGGGGAAATCTGAGAAGTGAATGGCAGAATTCCTACAGACATGGATTATTTGCCTCATATGTTTACAAGTTTTCTCAAATGACACGTATTTTATTTTTTATTGGATGGGGTGCCTCCTGTGAGCTCAACTTTCAGATTACCAGCACATTGCTAAGGCTTTCCTCCAGCATCAGCAAGGTAAATTATTTCAGTAAATTAATTTACTTCATTATCCAACTTGACAAAACTTTCCCCTTTCTTATCTTAAGTTCTGTCCTCTGACTGAAGAGTAGTGACAGAGGCCAAGTTGCCTGATCTAGACATGGTGCATTTCTGAGGTTTCTCTCCCAGGTAGAATCTGACATTTATTTACATAAACGGACGCAGTGTTTATCACCATGCAGTCAAAGTGCGGTTCTGCTGCACTTGGATATGTTGGGGCCCAAATATTCCTGGAGATAAACTTAGTTTGAGAATATTTATCCTTCATCTTCAATCTGGTGTTCTTCCTGCTCCAGATTTTGGATAAAAATTAGGACAGGTACTGTATTTAACTTATTTCCCATCTGATGGTTTTGTTTTCTATAGATATTGCTAATACTTGAAGCAAGAATAGAACTGTTCTTTATTTCACCCCTGCTTTCTGTTCAAACAATATTTTTTCATCACATATTTTTCTGTCTATTCACTGACCCTTCCAAAGGTAAATTTTTAATGAATTTGAAAGAAAATTAAGTTTCTGTAAATTTGTTGTGAATCAAAAACTCCATTAAGGGAACAGTTCAAATGAGATTTGTCCCATCTGAAGAAACAACAGACAGACTATGTATCTCATTTGGAAGAAGTCATATGGTTAGTCAGCACATACATGTTGGTTCACTAATCACCATACATACACATAGCTTCTGCCTAGCTTCTTACACATTCTGCTTTGTACCCCTTACGGATCTAAAACTGAGCTAGAGGAATGGTCACAGCTGTTGAGATAATGGAAGTTTGGAGGGGAAAAGAAGCATACACAAAAAATAAAGTTCCATCACTCGTCCAGCTCATTGACTAGCCCATTCCCCTGATGAAAACTATGGTTCTTCTTTTTCAATTGTTAGATTCTTTCCACACGAATTAGTTTAAGGATTCTTCCCCCCCCCCCTTTTTTTTTTTTCCTTTCCCCAACCACCAAGTTCTCCATGGGTTTTATTTTTTCTTTGGAACACACCCACAAATCTACTAAAATATTGGTAAGGTTAAATCTCAGTCCACAGCCTCAGAGTGAGTATTCTGCCAGCGTATGACCATAACCATAAATTGATCGATGTCAACAAGAGCACTGTTAGATGTGCTCTGTTCACATGGTGCTTGAGTTACCTGCTCTTTCCAATGGTCTATTATTTCATGAACTTGTAAGGACTAAAACTGGACATTTGCATCTTAACCCCTTTTAGGCTAGGCAATTTCAGACATTCAGTCTGGAACTCTTTACTGCAGTCATATTCCCATCACTCACTTGCTCAGTCTGGCCCTGTACCTTTTGCTAGAGACCCCTACCCTTTCCACTCATCACACTCATTGATATTGTGTTTTCCCTAACAATATTGCTACTATATCCATAATCCTCACTAGAGGGAAAGGACATGAGGAGACTGCCCCCCCACAGTCACTGAATCCAACATTTTCAGGATGTTATGTCATAGCATCCCTTTAAGCATTCCTGTTTACACTTCTGCTTGATTTGGTTTTTTCCCTACTTAAGAAATGCTAAATTTCTTAGAAATAAAATGTTGGCTATACTAACATCCCTGGAGGCAATGCATATGTCAGTATTGAACTTGGTGGCTTCCACAAGATCCTACTCAAGCTTGTGTGGTCTTTATGTTATTTCTGCTATCACAACTATGTGCATAAAGCTAGACATTTCTGCCAGCCTCTCTGTATTATATCTCTTTAGAGTTGCTTCAAAATATTTTGTGATTTCCATTTTGGGATTGAGGAGTAATGGCATCTAGGGCAATGAGCTCGAAAGGGGGTACAGAATTACCAAATGCACCCTCCCTACAGTGTCAAAGTATGCTTGCAGCAAAGAAAAGTATTTACATTAGCGAAGTGTAGAAACATTTATTTCACATGTTCAAAACCTACTCCCATGCACTGTTGCTTTAGTAGGGAATTCTAAAAAAGCTGAACAGAGATGATCGGTTTGAAATTTAGCTCCTTGAAATGGATCAGGTTTTATCAGCCTATATAATCTCCATCAAGTTACAAGAAGAGCTGGTCCAAGCTGGAGGTCAGTGAAGGTTAAAATAAGTGATGCTGTCTGTACAATGGAAGGTGCTTTGGGGAGGTTGCCATCAGTGACACTTTAGCTTATAAAAGATGGATCTTTTATAACCAGTACTCTGGTTACTGCATCTGCTTAGCAGACAGGACCATGGGAATAGGCGTCCCCATTCATGTGCTTGCTGCTCAGTGTGTATTGACTGCCTGACTTACTGACTGCCCACTTCATAGCTGGGGCAAACTCATAGAGATGCTGTGGTTCAATTTCTTTAATACAAAAGAAAAATTAAGAAAGGGCTTTATTACAAAGCAAGCTCGTGAACTGAAGAATTCCTGTGCTTAGTTTGTGGAAATGCCCTAATCAACGCAAGCTTCAAGGCCTCTTCCCACACACCATTTAAAATATGACTAAAAACATAAAAAAGCTTTAATATAAAAAATTCTGCCTTCCTGCCTGAAGCATGAGCACATTATTCTGTATATAGTAGCCACGGAAGTTCCATCTTCATTCATACTTCACATCTCCTGCACACTGGAAGCCACTGGTCAGTGTCTGGTGGATCAGAGAGCATTGGCACGTGAGGTCCCAAAGTATGAGAGAGGCCAAAGGCCAGGACTTACACGTAGGTGAGATCCAGGCTTTGCTGCAGGGCGAGTGAATGTACTGCTCAGGATGTGACACTTGGCAAGCTGGACTGTACTAACACTTTAGCAAGGGGTAGTGTCCTGGAAGGGCTTCTGTGACATTGAATGACTTCCAACAAGGTGGTGAAAGCTGGATTCCTAATATTCTTCTGAAAAATGCTCTATTAGCCTGATTTATTGTAGCGACACCAGAAATTGAAACAAAACAGTGGATCCCAACAGCACTCACAACTAACACAGATTAACAGCAATCTCTTAACTCTATGAGACTGCAGCTGTCACCTTTAAGGCAGGTACAGCTGTTGTGAATATTGCTTCTATGAAGCTGTCGGAAATTATACCGTGTAGGGGAGGTGAGAGGTGGAACACAGACCAATCATTTGCCTATTGAAGTGGGGGAGAAGGGATAGGGCTGGGGGAATGCAGTTCAGAAACAGAGCACCAAGAAAAACAGCTGAGAAAGCATCTGCGTGATTTCAGATGGGAGAACATAGAGAGCAATAATTTGCTCTGCCTTAGTAATAGATGCACACTTGTTGGTGAAGGGTAACTCTGACAACACAAAAGAGTAGAATTCTGATTTTGCCAGAATTATAAGTCTTTGTGACCCTGCTGCCCAGCTACTTGTGTGAAAAATGTCTCTTGGGGAGTACTACTTTGAGCCCAGTGCTTGCTGAGATCAAATAATTCCCTCAGAGGGTCGTCACAGGTGGCCTCTTCCTCCCTGCCTAATGTCTGCAAAGCTTTGAATGGTTGAAAAGCCTGCTTTGTTTCTAAAGTCAACTGTCTTGAAGTATCTGGAAGGTGATGGTACCAAAGGCCATGAATCAGAACAGAGCATTTTAAGGTAAAATATCGGTGTTCACATGCTGATGAATTGCCCATGCAGCACAGGCATGGAAAAAGCACTAGTCCAAACTAACTTTGCAAGCTAAACTATTCTTTCATCACTCAGAACCTAAGGAATTTCATGTTCCAGACTTTCAAGCTTGTCCTTCAATTGCCTGCTCAATTTAAGTTTCTCCCATTCTCAGAAATCTCCCCTCTGTGAGCTCTAACGAATTTCCTGTTTACCTGAATTTAGCTAATGCACAAGATATCCAAGGCTGACTGCAGAACTGTCAGTCAGATGGATTTGACTGATTCTTTCACTGTTCCATTACAGTTCCCTTCTGCTGGCATCCCTTTTTACTAGCAGTAGGTGTCCCATGCCCAAGGAAGCACTGTGTGTGAATATGCAATGAGGACCAAGCTCTAGATGAGCTGGTTGATTCCCTAATATCTGTCTGCTTGAAAAAGCAGTAAGTAGCAGAGTAGACATAAAATCAAATGTTGCAATGCATTGCAAGTAGCACCAGGGTGCATGCTTTCAGCTCCTTGGAGGGTGCACAGGCAACCCTCCAAATGGGTCCTCTTGTTGGTTTTTTTCACTGTCAATACCACGCAGCTTTTACAACATCAAGCTCCAGTTGTGAAGTGCATCCATGTGCTAGAAACCTTTTTGGTGGGCAGATTTTATGCTTCCCTGAAAGCTGCTTACCCTCTTTTTCCTAGAGTACCTTACCTGAAGAAAAGAAAACAGAGATTTTTTTCTGAGTGAAGATGGGCTTGGAGGGTAAAAGTACACGTGAAAGGACTGAATCAGCCTCTTCTTCCACACATAGAGAGCAAAAGAAAAATTAAAGCCTGTCAATATATGCTTTCTGTTTGAGCTTGGCATTTTGACGCCTCTTTTGGCCAGTTCATATCAGATTAAATTAGGTACCTTCCTAAGCAGCAATGATTCACAACTTTTTGCTCTGCTTCCAGCTGGCATCTTTGTGCTGAGGCAGTACCTCAGCTGGTCTCTCTGCATTCTCCATCTGGATGCCTCATCAGCCACTTGTCATGGCTGATTTTGAACTTTGCCTTCCTCTTCAGCCTTTCCCACAGGCAGCCTTTCCCACTTCAGCAGGGTCTTAGCAGCACAATCCCTCGTGCCATCTGCTCACTGAATGACTGGTATGGCCTCCAAATTCAGCCTGCTTCCCCAGTCCCTTGCTCTCCGTGACAGAGCTGTTCTTTCCCTCAAGTGGGACAGTAAGGATCATCTTTGCCTTGCACTGCTGTCTTTCTCTCTGGAGGGGAAGCAAACTCATTGCCCTCACCTCTGAAGACCTTTCAGTCTGCAGACATGCATGTGCAGGTCTCTTAACTTCTCCCACCTGATTCCCTGGCCTGGTACGTTTTTGGAAAGAACAAAAAGTATGAAAATGTCATAACATTTTAGGTTGGGATGAATTTGTTTTCAAATTTTATCTGACCATCGTACCATATGCCTTCCTTCTAGAAGCACTGGACTTTAACAGGAGTGCATGTGCCATGACTGCAGCCAGCCACAGGCATCCTGTGATGCCACACGGGTGCATCACAGGCACATCAATTTGAGAAGAAAGTATGAACTTCATTTGGTAAGGTGAGGAAACTGCAAGTTTATGGACCTGGACTGTTAACACCATTCTAATAAACACTGCAACTTGGGAAGATTTGGCATCAAGCAGAATTTTTTGTGGTTTTTACTTTTTTCCTAGGAAAATGTTGGCAAAATGGAAATTTAAAAGACAAATCACTGTGCTGAAACCCACATATTCATCTTAAAATTATTTGCAAGGAGAATTTATGTCTAACTTCAGCTTAGAGTTACCTCATAACCATGCCTTGTGGTCTACACTTACACTGCTGCTTTGGAGAGGGCAAAATGACTCCCAGACTTCCAAACACTCATGTGTTTGTTTTTTTTCTTTTGCTTTCTCATCTCTCTGCTGAAGGCTCCCTGTCTCCAGTGAGCTCTGGAGTAGGGCCTCTGTCTGTAATCCTTCAAGATTTATTTTCCATCCCTCAAAACTTGTCATGGTGAACTTTATCCACTTCAGGTATCTTCTTTATGCAGTCAATTCATTCTTAAGTCTTTTTCTTCCAGACAGTCCTCTTCCTTTCTATCCACTCTTTAACCATTTGTATAAATGACAAATTACTTTCTTATTCTGAGCCGCAGTTTTGCCTCTGTATTTTGTAGTATGAAGGGCATCCTTTTTTTCATTTTCTGGCTTTTTTTTCTTCTCTCTACGCTTACACAACAATGTAAGTGCCTGAAAATGCAGCAGCATTTCTGTTTTGTTCAAATCATTCATCCAGTCACTCGGACTTGTTCATGCTGGATTGAGCACACATAAAGGAGATTCCCTGTCTGAGCTGCTTTCTGGGAGGCTGGATAGCACCAAGTAACCTTGGTGCCTTCAACCTCACTGCAGCTAAACAGGACCCTCAGTTTCTCAGATCCTTTTCAGGCATTCCTGTTGCAGGGGCATGTGTACTGAGCACATGAGGAGGGAACATGCATCAACCTCTACAGGATCATGAGATAAGGATTTTTTAACTTCTGTGATTGAGAGTAACACTCTGTTGCAGAAAACTTGGCCTGTAACAGCACCTGGTGGTTTTTTCTTTATTCTGCTCCTCCGTTTCCACACTAGCATACTGGCACAGGAGACTGCACACACAAGGAAAAAAAAATGCTAGAAGAATTGATGTTCTAAGCTGACTTGACTGTCAGGAAAGAACTTAGCATGCTTAGTTGCTCCTGTCAGATGGCAATAATAAGTCTCCTTGCCTTGGATTTATTCACTGAAAATACTGTCAAGCAATTCTATCACTTGATGCTGTGCTTATTTCAAGGTTCATATGGTTTCTGGTAGATGTGTTAAAACCATATGACATGCATTTCTATCACCTGAAGAATCAATCCTCAGCTAAGAAACAGAAGCTGTTTCACCTCTGCATATTCTGACAGACTCACTCAGGTGATCCCTGGGCAATAGCTAAAGCAGCTGCTTGAGCACGGTGAGAGTTCTTAACCCTTGGGTGAAGGGCTGAGTGAACACTCCCCCTGCTCCATGACAGCTGTCCTGTGTCTTGCCTTCCCTCTCTCTCCTGCACTCTTATACAGTCCCCAAGGCAGGGGAATGGGAATGTGAAGTCACCTGATAGGATGCTGCCTGACTCCCTTCGCTCTGCACAGCATAAGCTCTCCTTGCCTAGTGCTAGTGAAAGCAACTCTGCAAGGCTTTGCTCTGCTCAGCAGGCTGCAGAGTTCGCTGCAGATGCAAAACTGAAATCCACCCTTCTACACCTACTTACCATCAGGAGGGTTATATGTCTTCTTGCCTCTTGTTTCTTCCCCCAGACCTCTGTTCTCAAAAGGAAGCTCTATTCTGCTGCTAGCAATGCATCCTGAGACGTGGCTATGTTGGTGTTGCCCTGCTTTCTGTGTATGGGCATTCGTGTTCACATCATTGATTAAAGGTAGGCTCTCCTTGATACCAGTTTCAGGAATATTTTCTAGTCGCTCTGTCTGCTTCTGTTTTATTGAATGAATTCAATGTAAAGCTTCTGCCAGCTATTTCTAACCTGAAACTGTAACATTTCAACAGTATTTGAAAAAAGCTAAAGCAGTACTAGTTTTTCAACATAAAACTCTTCATTTTTGTTTGATAACTAATGGAAGAACTGTTTCTAGAAAACAATATAAATGGAATAGGGGTCCTAGTAATTTCATTTGGTGCTTGAATGTGCAAGTGCTTAAATAATGCAGGCTATAGATGTGCATGATCAGAACTCACACTTTCAAAAGTGAGAACTTGATCTATTGTTGTTCACTATTGTTTATGATCTGTGTTTAAATATGCAGCAGTCATTTCTGTTCACAACTTTCACTGAGTTTAACAGGATTTTTGCTTTTAGGACACACATCTGTTTTGGAAGTCTTGCTTCTGTGGATTACCAAGATATGTATTAAATACAGTGCTTTGCAAGTCATAGTCTTAGCAAGGCGTAAGATACTGTCTTAAAACAGCACCGTAAGATAACACCTAAATACTTGTCTGGTTTTGTTATTTTATTTTAGAGAATGTGTCTATTAAGAAGCCAGTGGGAAAATTTTAAATCAAACATGATTTTAGACTAATTTACTTTAGTCATGAGACTCCATGTTACCACAGTAGTGTACTTCTAGTCACAGTGCTATGGATGGTGATGATGAAATCTGAAAAGAAAATTTTAGTTCTTTTTTGAATGGAACAATACATGATAGAAAAGCATCCAAGCTCTAAAGATATTCATATGTCTCCTCTGAATGATGCTGAAAGGATGAAATAAAACATCAAGTTTTTGAAATTTTACTAGAATTTTCTTTCCATACATGTAAGTCACTAGTAGCCAACATTTCTTCTTGCAGTTATGATAATCCCCTGCAATTTCAGAATGCTTTGTATCACCTTAGAGGCGAAATCTCTTTTTCAAGAACAGGGGTAGGACAGTTTAATCGTGAAAGTGCCGCATACTGAGACCAAGTGTGGGACATCTGTGCATCCACAGGCCCTTGTGTTTACTGAATGTAAATTGCAAATTTGTGTTCTGTGCTGTGCTAGAGACCATGCTGCCTGACACAAACCCCTTCTACATTTAATATTTGCAGTCATAAAGGCTTATCATGGTTGCTTGTCTGATGTATTCTAGTGCAGTTTGGGACTAATGCAAAAAACTTATGACAATGAGTCTGAAAACAAATTTTTCCTCAGTTATATCAGTAATATCTTTGGGATCATCATATAGCTTTGATAGCACAGCTGTGCACAACGTGAGAAGGAAATTCTAAATCTTGGCCTTATAAAGTATTTTTATTTTAGTTGCTGAATTACAGTAATGTATTGTAATAGCAAAGTTATTCAAGAAAATTGTTCTTCTGAGCTCATGTTGCTAGAGCAAATATAATTTAGTATTTTCCTTTTGAAATCAAAGTGTATAGCCTTTAACACTGTGAAAATAACTGTTTCAGGTTTGGACTCTGTGTAACAGGTTGTGAGCATTCTTCTTAACCCTGCAGTGAGTCAGCTCAGTGCCTGTCACATACCTTGCTTCTTCTAAGCCATCTGGTCTGTTCTTCATTAATGAGGGGTTACAGCTGTGATCTGCTTGTTCCCAAAGAACAGTCCTGTATTACATAGATGCATGCTATTCTAATAGAAATGTTAATATTTCCACTTTCTTCTTGTTCAAAGAACTTAATAAATGAACTTTATTAAAGAAAAAGTGTTCTATCTAAAGAGAAGAAATATCAAATATCAAAGTGAGGATAAAATGCAGTCATAAATTTTAAGATTAGGAGGCATCACTCTAGTCTCCTAATCACCTGAAAGAGATTTTGATACAGTAGTTGCAGCCTCAAGCATTTAATTTCTAAGTAGCTAAGCTTTTCATATACACCCTGCTTTACCAGAAGACTCACGAAGATTGAATCTGTCACATTTCTACTTCTTCTTTCACACCACCTTATTCTACTTTGGTGTGATATCAGGGTAGCCAAATGGAGGCTCATAGGTTAAATCCAGCTTAGGAGACACAACCACTGAAGCCATTACCTTACTCTTTGAGGAAACAAGGAGTAGCCAATATTCTGCAGGAGGATGCTTTCAACTGACAGCATACTGGCAGCCCTCTCCTCTCTGTGCTCTGGTGGCTTTAGACACGGTCACAAGCACAAGATCCAGAAATATAGCAGAGACTAGTATGCTACCCAGCACCTTCTTCCCCTTTGTCTTACCTCTTGATTAGCTGTTCTTTATCTTTCCCAACACAGATACCACAGCCTGCGAATCAGAGGAACGGCTATTTCACAAACTCTTCTCCCAGTACAACCAGTTCATTAGGCCAGTGGAAAATGTGTCTGATCCTGTCACAGTGTATTTTGAACTGGCCATTACCCAGCTTACAAATGTGGTAAGAGTCACTATAGAATGCTGCTGAGCTTTGGGGATGGTTGTAAGCACACACAAATCACTGAAGCAGGAGATGTAATTGTGACAACTGCACACACCCACAACTGTCCTAGCTTTCACTTCATGTGTGTCTAGGTGCACATGCTGAGACCTTTGCTGTTCTTTCAGTCAGACGAGTCATTCCAGTTGCTTGAACAAGTGGTTTGAATGACACAGATTCATCTCTTTACTCTGTAGCATCAAACCTCTCTGCTTCAGGTAGCAGCCTCCAGAGCCCAGGGCAGGAGTACGGAATGTTCAAGCCCACTCTTCACAGTGCTAGCCCACCCCAGAGGCACATGATGTGTCCATGTTGTGTGTAGCATGTGAGCAGTTCTCCTGTGGGGCTGCTGTAATTTCCCAGTGGTCCTGAGGGGAAAAATCTTCTCCTTTTTTGCATGCTTTTTTTTCCATCTATTTGTTTCAAAATGACATCAGGGAAAAGTGTGGCAAGTGGAAAAGTGGTGTTTGAAAGCGTGGAGGTGGGGATCAATGTTGCATGTTTTGGAATGCAAATAGGTGTGGGGCAAACATGCTGGGTGGGACAGAGGCAATGTGGAAGAAGCAAAGCATCAACTTACTGATTCATGACTGATTTGGAATTGCAATAAGTGACTGTAAAAAGAAAGTTTCTGTATAACAGTTGCCTACTTTAGTGCTGGTCAAGTGCATCTGTTCAAGAGGTTTGCAAAGAAATTAAAAAGACTGTGACACAGATGCCATTTTCCTTGAATCTCGACCAATTCTGTACTGTGTAATCAGAGCTTTTTAAACAGTGAATCCAACAAAATACACAGCCACAAGAAGAACCTTATTCCTCTGGTACAGGTCAGAGCAATTCTAGGTTGTGTGCTCTGCAGATAGTCAAACACCTGGCAAAACAGTGCAGCTTTCTGTATATCTGGTATTTATAGATCATAATTTTTCAATAAAGTTTTATTAATTTTTTCAGTTACTGTGTACAATTGTAAACCTCTTGAAAGATGCTAGAAAAAATCTGCTATCAGTTAACATGAAATTCTATTTTCCAGTTTTATGGGTTGAGTTTTTTGCCATCTCAGGACATTATAACTGGTTATGCCTGTGGTTCTTTATAGGATGAAGTCAATCAAATTATGGAAACAAATCTGTGGCTAAGACACGTAAGTGATTTTGTTGCATTTCTCATGCATTTTGCATCGAAATGATGAAATGTGTGTTACTTGTAAGTTACATCTATAGAATAAGTTCTTGTTTTATAACAAGGATTTTAAAAAATTAATATGGAGAAGCTCCACAATTGAAAAAGTAATTTCTTCATTTTTTTACCAAGAAGCTACATTCATCCTTCTTTCCTGTGGGATATATTCTTCTCCAGCTTCATGATGATTGGTTTTCTTCTGGAAAATCTAGCTAAATGTACTCTTTAAAGAGTGACTAAATACGCAGCTCTGCAGTCCTAGATCATCCCCACCAAAACATTTATTAGAAAAAGGAACATGCCTCTATTATTCCAAATAGTTTTAGTGTTTCTACATAGATAAGGCTCCTTAGAGGACCTAAACTGCTGAAAAAATATAGCTGACTTGCACCATTTTTTTTTTAGGCACTGATTGTGGTCCACACGAAGTTTTCTGTGAAAGATGCTGTACTTAGGATAGGTGAGAGACCATGGAGCATGGCCCCATGAAAAGGCAATAGACAGCAATGCAAGAGAGCTGCTGTGCATCCCTTGCTGCCCTGACCTGGTATTTCACTCCTCCCGTGGAAGCGATACTGTCTTCTGTCAGCAGCTGCCTGTTGGTGTGCAGGTGTGCCACCTTGCTCATGGGGGTGCTGCTCTCCTCTGGTGCTGTCCCCCTCTAACCCAGGGGGTGCTGCAGCAAGGCCCCTGTTTCCTCTCAGCAGTGGCGAGGTAACCTTTCACAGACAAGGCTCTCTACTGATGTCGCAAAACAGAGGAGAGATCTCAGGATGCCAGCAGTTCATAACAATTGGCACCCATCCCGCCACAGAGAAGAGAGTAGCAACCCATGGGAGCAGTATTCACACATCCAGTGTTCCTCCAGGTCATGGCCTTGCTGACTTTTGGACCACTGTCCCCTTCTCCACCTGCTACACTTCTATCATAGTCTGTCATTTTACAGGAAGATCTGAGAAACAGGTATTTGTTGATGACATAAGGTTTTTAAATCCTTGTCCATTCTTCTTTCAGATTTGGAATGACTACAAACTGCGATGGGATCCCAGACAATATGATGGCATTGAATTTGTTCGGGTACCAGCAGATAAAATTTGGAAACCAGATATTGTCTTATATAATAAGTATGATGATTCATGTTACCTATTTTATTGATTCATTTGACTCTTTCTCTCAAAAATATCCCCTTGCAGCACCTATGAAAGCACCTACTACATTTTCCTTTCACAGTAATTTTTTTTCTTTGCCTCATTTATCTTCCCAGTGCTGTGGGAGATTTTCAAGTCGAAGGCAAGACCAAAGCCCTCCTTCGCTATGATGGAATGATCACCTGGACGCCACCAGCTATTTTTAAAAGCTCCTGTCCAATGGATATTACCTTTTTCCCATTTGATCATCAGAACTGTTCACTCAAATTTGGCTCATGGACCTATGACAAAGCCAAAATTGATCTTTTGATCATTGGATCCAAAGTAGATATGAATGACTTCTGGGAAAACAGTGAATGGGAAATAGTTGATGCTTCTGGCTACAAACATGATATCAAATATAACTGCTGTGAAGAGATCTACACAGACATAACATATTCCTTTTACATTCGAAGGTTGCCAATGTTCTACACCATAAATCTGATAATTCCCTGTCTTTTCATCTCATTCCTGACTGTGTTAGTTTTCTACCTGCCATCTGACTGTGGTGAGAAAGTTACCCTTTGCATCTCTGTGCTTCTTTCTTTGACTGTATTCTTGCTGGTGATCACAGAAACAATCCCATCCACCTCTTTAGTAATTCCCCTGGTCGGTGAATATTTACTCTTCACAATGATATTTGTGACTCTGTCAATTGTCATCACAGTGTTTGTCCTCAATATACATTACAGAACTCCAACGACACACACAATGCCCAGATGGGTAAAAACTGTCTTTCTTAGCCTGCTCCCCAAAGTCCTGTTGATGCAGAGGCCACTGGAACAGCAGAAAAAAAACACCTCCAGAAAAAACAAGAAAGTATCAGACAGTAAGCTGGGCAAGTCGAAGCACAGCAAACACAAAGACACCAAGCTGCACAAGGAGCAGCGGTGCAGTCACTGTGATAAGGCCCCAGAACTCCCTACCACCAAGAGACGGCTGAGCCATCAGTCACTGAAATGGGTGGCAGAGCACATGGAGTACTCCCCAGAGGTGAAGGATGTCATTAGCAACGTCCACTTCATCGCAGAGAACATGAGGTCTCAAAATGAAACCAAAGAGGTAAGGGAGGTAACCATCCCATTAGGGCTTGCTGTGATTGTATTGAAATCAATTGTGGTGACAAGGTGGAGTGTCTGTGGATAAAGATCAAGGGCTAGGTCAGCAGGGCACATGTCCTGGTGGGAGTCTGTTACAGACCAGCTAGGCAGGATGAACAGGTAGATGATCTATTCAACAGGAGGCTGGAGAAAGTATCATGATCACCAGCCCTTGTTTTCATGAGGGACTTCAACTTCCCAGGTGGCTGCTGAAAGTATAACACAGCAGAGGAGAATCAATCTAGGAGGTTCCTGGAGTGTGTAGAAGATAATTTCATGAAACAGGAAGCAAGCCAACCAGGGAAGGTGCCCCACTGGACTCATTGTGAACAGGGAAGGAGTAGTGGGAGATGTGACAGTTGGAGGCCATGGGCACAGCAAGCACAGAATGATGGAGTTTTCAGTTTGGGGTAGAGTTAAGAGGGGTGCCAGCAGAACTGTCTCTCCAGCAGCTAGACTTTGGCCTGTTAAGGAAATTGATTGCCTGAGTCCCTTTGGAGTGAGTCCTGAAGGTCAAAGGAGTCCACAAAGGCTGGACATGGTCTGAGAAGGGTATCCTGAAGATACAGCAGCAGTAAGACAAGTTGCAGGGGAAGAAGACCATCTAGTGAGTTTGCTTGTGTGAGGTTATACATTTTTTTTCCCCTATTTGGTATTGCTGTCATAGAAAATGGTGCATACTGGAATTTTAAGAATTCTGGGGCCACATCCTCTTGTGTAAACACAAGCAACTAAAAGAAGCTGCAAAAAGATTTTCTGACACAGAGAACTCACAAGGAGCAGGAATTCTCTGATACTTCAAGATATTTTTAGAAGTGTTTAGAACCTAACGAAACACATATCTTTGATCTTTCATGGAATTTTTGCATTTGGGTTTGAAGTTTTTTAGATGCTTTATGATGGCAAAATCCATTTCAAAACTACATACTGCTGTATGTGTATGGAAAATCACAAAAACTTCATAAGGGAAATGTTGATATACATACTTTCTATCAGAATATTTAGTTGAAATTCATACAACTTCTGTGAAACCTAAAGATCATCTTCCCCCTCCCTCCCCTTTTTTAATGCCCTTCAGAAAAGGTTTCATCTGAAAACAAAATCCATAAATTTCTGAATAAAGGAGTAGAGTTAAGCTGGTGACTGAATTCATAGAATGGGCATGCAGTACATGGCAGCCTGAAGCAAAAGACAGGAATCTATTGCCATAGTGGAGGATGGGGATTGAGCTGAGCCTTGCTCGGTACCTGTGCCCTTAGTGCTTTGTTTAACACAACATTTCAGCCCTGCTTTCATTATCACACCAGCTGCATAAATCATATCAATATACTGATTCAGCTGCTTTCTCTGATGCTCTTCTCAAAAGAAGTTATGCATGCAATCATCCACATAATTTGCTGTCTTGATGACACAGCTCAGAAGTCCTCCTTTGCTAGTTTTGCTGATGTGCATTTTGCAAACCTCTCCTGCCACATGGAATTGTATTCTTAGTCCAATGTGTTCATCAGCAGCTTTGTATCCTACCTGCCAGAACATACTAGAGATGGAAAGCATGATTTTTCATTTACAAAAATCCGCTTTTCAGGGAAAAAAACCAGAATTTTTTCTCAGGCAAGCACTGAGAAAAATGGAGGCTGCTTCTGCTTCAGTCAGGTATACAAAGCAATATGGGTGATATTATGTACTAATACTATATAAATAAAAGCCCTTTAAAAATTACAGCAACATTTACAGCTGTTGAAGTTCTTCCTGCATGTTCTTTCATGCAAAGTACAGCCTCCATTTCTGATTTTCAGAAGTCCTCCAAGGTTCTTCCCTGACTAGCAGCCTGTTATTATCCATGGTCATGAAGTTTTCTTCAACCACCCTCTTTTCTGTAACATCCCTGTCACTCAACCCCACACTACAATTAGCTATCCTCTCAGCAGTCCTGGGAGGTTGGATAGGATTAAAAGAAATACAAACCTGAAAAGTCTTACCTTATGTATCTGTTTCTCACGTGGGCTGAATTGCCATTATCATAGTATACAACTTAAATTTTAGTGATACTCCCCTGTAACTGCCACCGTATTCCTCTCCCTCAACACAATCAAAATCCTAAACCCAGTATTTTCCTGGAGAAAAATATAATGAAATTGAGAACACAAGTGGAAGATCCCTGAGCAGAGGGCTCTTAACCAGTCAGTAGTTTTTATGCATGAATGTTCTTCTGATGCAGTGTTTCTTGTGCAGTACTTGTTTAAGGGTACAGTTTAAAGGACAGCAGCTTCATTGAATGTGGTTCTAAGGTCTGTCTCTCAGCCATACAAAATCCACTCTGTCCTGCTTGACATGACACTGCAGTTTGCTCAGCTGGAACCCTTGCTTTGCCATAGTCCGTGTGTCCGTGGGTCCAGTTTTCTGAAATCAGTGGGGCTTGATTGATGAGACAGTGTTTCAAATCAGACCAGAATAACAAACTGTGTCACGTGTGGGCTGTCAGGATAAATCCTTCAGTGGGGTTTAGGGATGTACAGCTATGGTGGCTGTGCCTGCTGTTAAACCACCCCGCTCTGCACCCACCACATGATCGGGTCCTATTCGTTAATATCAGTGTCACAATCATGGGTGGGCTGCCCTCAGATTTGAATATTTAGAACAGTTCAGCAGCCTAGGACAGTCTTGTATGTTCTCAGCCAAAAGTGGTAAAAAACCATTAGAAAATCAGCCCCCTCTGAAGAGACTTGAAAACTGCAGCAACTATAAGCATGACAAGCAACATTCCCGGCTTGCATGTGTGTGCTTCCTCACATTCAAAAGAACAAGGGGCATTTCTACTGCATAATGTCAGCTCACAATTGCATGTAACATTGCATGTAGTTTATCCTTCTCTTTTTCTATTCTCTTGCAGGTGGAAGATGATTGGAAATACGTAGCTATGGTGATAGACAGAGTATTTCTCTGGGTATTTATAATCCTTTGTGTGTTTGGGACTGTAGGACTCTTTATCCAGCCACTAATAACTTGATCCACTGCTTTTTATCCACTTTTGCTCTTGTTTAATTTTTGGTTCAGAAATTTAGCTTTTATTTCTCTCCTCTAACATAACCCCTCTGCTCACCACCTCCTCAGCACCCAGCCAAAGAGGGTCCCAGAACAATAAAGTATGTGTTTACATTTATGTTTGACAGGTCTTATATATCAGACAGGTCTTAAGCATTTAATCATATTTGAAGACAAACGGACTTAAGATTAGAATGTGGTTACCATGTGAGGCATACACATTTGAAAACTACATGCTTCTAAAATCTTTTACAACTAGTTTGATCTGCCACTTAGCTTTGCATGTGACCAAAGTCCCCTTTACTTCCTGATAGTGAGTACCAAGACCTTGATGAGCCTCAGTAGGATTTCCAAGCCATCTCTCATCAGGTTAACAGTGGTCCTAGTCCACAGATTCTGCTCTGAAAACTCTTGCCTGCTCAGGCTCAGACATAAACCCAACAGAGAAGGGTTTGGCCCTGAATAGCTACTTGTCACAGACAGAATTGGTTTGACAGCGCTGGATTGTTCTGAGGTTTTGTGTTTTTAAAACTCAAGACCAACGTGGATTATGCACATCCCAGCAGAACAAGGCTGGATACCATGAATCCTATGCAAAGCTGAGCACCTTGTTTCAAGCAGCTGTGCAGCAGTGTTCTGTTTCCTGGCTCCTTGTGGGTCTGTGCTGTGTGTGCAAGCCTGTAACTGCAGGGACGTGTCCTTTGGGGCTGAGGTTGCTGCTATGTACCAAGGTCCCAATCTTAGTGTGCTTCCTCCTGAAATACTTAGATGTGTTCCTGATGTGGTTTCTATAAAATGGGGATAGTTTACCTTTAAGTCCCTTGTTTGTTTATATTCCTGTTAGTTTTGTGCTGAAAGATTGTTCTTTTAAAAGCACCACTACAATTAAACCCAATGGCTCCAAGAATACAAAGCCCTTCTCTCTTGTAAGAGCCTCTAAATTGAACTGTATGGTGTCAATGTGGTGTATTCAGTGTCTGCCATGTATCAGTCTCTGTTCTGAACATCAACAATCCTTGTCTCCCTGTTTCTGAAGTCACTGACTGGCCTTTTACTCTTTTTTGATGTTTCATAATAAAGAGAATAGGAATTAATTAGTGTATATGCTAGAGATAAAGGTGGAATGACAAGAATATAAGTGTCTTAATTCACCCAGTCATGATTGTGGAATAAAAAGTGGAAGAAAACTATTATTTTCTGTAATCCCCCTGAATGTTGTTCATGCATGAAAAAGCATGTTTTATTTTGTCAGCCTGTCAATTAAATGTCACTGCTGTACACCTTCTTAAAGAATTTGCGGTTTGGTTTTTTTTTAGATTTCCTGTTGTGAAATGTGTTTATAGACGCTACTAAATGACATTTACTATGCTGGCTCTTTAATCAGAAAGAAGGTGAGGGAAAAGAAATGAAATTTGAAGACGGGAGCTGAATTCTGAACTTCATTTCTACAGAAAAGACATCTGACTGCCAGCATTCACTGTTGCACTCTATGGCCATCCAAACCACGAAAATATTGTGGCTGAAGATGCACTGCATTGGTGTCTTGACAGCTACAACCCCCCACTCAGTAATCTGCCTTCAGAAAAATCCTCAATTTACAAAGTCATCTTCTGTCTCTTTTTAATGTACTATTTACCCTTCCTTTCTCCAACTCAGTAACTTCTGGAGACATCTTTTGCCATTCTCAGCCATGTTTGGCACACTTGGTACTGAGAGCCTTGTGTACTGCTGCCAGCTTTGTGAAAGTACTTGACTGATTATAGAGAGTGGGGACGGGGGATACAAGGAGCATGTCAGCATGTCACCTTGAAGAAAGCTGCAGTAGGGGTGCCCCTGCAAGCAGACATGGAAGAGCCCACACAAAAATGACATTTCTCCTTGCCCCAACTCTTATCAAAGGTTGGGGAACCTTCTAAGTGAAATAACAAGGTAAGTTACAACTAAAGCTGGTGCCATTCCAGGTGTTGACTGGGGTCACACATTGTGCACAGCCACAGGAGAGGTCTATTCTCACCCCATCAGCTCCAAAGTCACATCAGCAACACCCCTTATTAATGCATCTCAGTGATGAATGTACCACTGGCAGTAAGAATTCTCCTTTCCTTGAGGGTGATGGCATCTATGAATTAATTTTAAAAGCACAGAAGCAATTCAACAGCTCAACATCTCTTTACATTCTCTTTCCAAGGGAGACCGTTCTTCCAGTTTGCCTCCACTAACAGGCCCAGAAGAGGTTTTCGCATTTATCTTTTGGTGAGTGGGTGATACATGCGATCTTGCCAAGCAGTGCCAAGATCCCAGCAAACCAGCGTCCAGAAACTGAGGCAGCACATGTTGAGACAGTAGTAAGGCAGAGGGTAACTGGTTTTGTGTTAAGATTTGTGATTTGTCATCCACAGGCAGAGCAGGTGGAGCAGAGGGACGGGCCCCATAGGAGGACTGTCTGCCCAAATGTCTTCCCTAGCTGTGTTTTCAGTGGCAGACCTTTGTGGGGAATATGTTGAATGCTTTTGTGGGCAGGCAGCCAAGAGACTTAGAGAAGCTCAGGAACAGGCAGCACAAGGGAATGCAGTGAGACTACAGATATAGCAGTCCCAGATGCAATACCAGGAGGGGCAGAAGCCATACCTGTGCAATGTTCATACATCTCCCACACATGAACCCTGCTGATCTTCACCAGCATAAGCCACAAAAAGCAGCTTGGCTTTTTCAGACACAGACGTGTGAGACACAGCCATGTGTTGCCTGCAGATGGGCAACCAAAGTGTTGCATGGTGGGGACAGGACCATCTGTCAGATGGACACCTGAGTCACTTGCCCAGGAGAGGAGGTTATCATCTGTCACAGCTAACAAGCAGCTGCCTGGAAGCGCTGCTCACAGGGAATACCTATCACTACTGGAGCTCAGGAGTCTGGAAACACTGGAAAGAAGAGCTTCCTGGCTCTTTTCCTATGGATATTTCACAGTACTGTCTAGGGGAACAAATGCACTTCATGCAAGAAGAGAGGAGTAACTGATAGATTGGTCAATCTGTATGAGTTTTATGCCAGTATCTTATGGTAAGACATTTCTCTGTATATGCTAAACTAAATGGGTTCGTTCCTGTAATATAATAACCACATCTGAATGCTTCTTGCTCAAACTCACACACAGAGGTAAAAAGTAATGAGGACTTTCCAAGAACATGCCAACCTCTCTGAATAGATTTGAGACAAAACTTTTAAAATGGGCTACAATCTAGCTTTGTTGACAACAAATCCACACCAAAGCCCAGGAATCATTTACTAAATATATCTTTATTAATAATAATTGCACAAGTGAACAGAAATTTCTGCAATGACACTATAAGATGGGATTGAGGTCTGGTGTGCATGCACAATCCAAGCACAAGAACACCTCTATTTATTTTTAACACTTTCTAACTGCCATCTCTAGGGAGACAGTTTCAAGGCTAGCTAAAACTTTAACACATATCTAGATTGTCAAAAGTTGGATCTCCAAATCCCTTGCTAACCTTGAAAACATATGCAGATTCTGAATGGGATTTTCTAAAGCATGCCATGTTGGAAAACACTGCCCCAGCAAAAGTGGTGAGAGCTTCATTCCTGCGTTCAAGAGTTTCACCTGGGTATTTTCTGTCCCATCTCACTTACTTAACACTTTTAAGAGCTGTTTCTAATCATGCAAAAGGATCCCATAATAAATGAATCAAAGGAATGAAATTCTGAATTGCATAGGAAACATGGACAAGCCAACATCTAAAAATGTATCTTCCTGGTGACCAGCCCACCCCATAGCCCTCAAGAGAAACCCCACAACTTTCATCTGCCAAAAGAGATGTCTGCAGCTTCCCTCCAGCTGAACACTTCAGGAATATCACTGCTGCCTTATGGAGCAGCATAGCCACCTTGGCTTAGGTGATCTTCCACTTGTGAACAAGCAGGTGAAGGAGCAATAGTTTTTAAATGTGGAGCATGGGAAAAAATCCTCACTTTTTCAGCCTTCTGATATGTTACAGAGCAGCAAGCAAAATTGCAAATAATACTGAAATGAAATACCTGGTAGCTGCCTGATGGCTGAGGTGAGAGGCAAAGTGTGCATGCCATAAAGGCTGTAGCAGGTGGGCAGAGTGGTAGGTTCTGCTGCTGTCAAGCTGATTCTGCAGCAAGGTGAGGCTGGAAAGTCAAGGTTTTGAGCATCCCATCTAAGAATTTATGTTTTTTCTGATGCATATGCTGTGCAATTGCCAGTTCTGACACATGCATAAAGCAACCTGTAGACACTTAGTGGTTTTTATTGGAAACACAGATAAACTGATTTGTGTTCCTACTGTAGCTTCTTTTACAATGTAGCATTTTAACTGGTAGATCTGCCTTCTAAGTATAATGATTGTGAAAGATCTGGTATTTCCAATTTTAACTAATAATCTTGGCTTTTATAGTAATACAACCAAGCTAACAATAAAAATAACTCAGTTGTGCAACCCCAGTTCACTTTAGCCCTTGGCTGTGCACCAAGCTCTTCTCTCATTTCAGCAAAATCTGTACTGGTAGAGTTATTATGAAGACTGAAAGCACTAATAAACACCCACTGTTACCATCACCTTCCCTCATTCTTGCTGTTGCTTCCCCTCTTGTACAGCAGAGACCAAGCTCCAAGGCACGACCGTCCCTTGGCACTGTACTTGTATGGTACTGTGGCTTCTACAAAGCCTTGTTCAACCACATCCGTAATGCAGGGGTAAAGATGAGAACTGAACCCGTCACTGACACCACCAGAAATAACCACAGGAAGATCCGATCCAGGACTTGAGCGACGAATTTCCAGTCTTGTACAACCTGGGAAAGACAGAGGGAGAATAAAGAAAAATAGTGACAAGGCTGGTACTGTGTTGATACTGCCACATATATTTCAGCTCCCCAAATCAGGTTTTAGAATTAGGTATTTGTAGTATGTGGTAGCCTAAAACTAACAGGGATCACCTTTTCAGCACTCATAGCTGCAAATTGCTCAAGTCCTCAAAACAATTCCATAGTTCTATGCACATGATGATGAGACTTTTCCAGTCTGCACAAAAGCTTTTAGTTAAGTGCATATAAGAAAATTTACAGACTTAGCCTTGAAGATGGCTTTATAGTGAACTGGATTTCTTTTTAGAGACCTGCATTTCCCTGTAAGTGCCAGGACGAGGCTCTGGCACAGCACTTGGACACAGGCATTGATTCCAGTACAAGCAGTTCAATTTACTTTCATTTGCATAAGTGATTTGTTGGCTCAGATGGGGTACACTCAGGAGGGGAATTTTGAACTGTGAGTGGTGGCACAACTATGCACACACAAAAGTGCTATTTATTAAGGTGATTCAAGGGACCCTTTTATTAAAATTATATCAGCTTCAAACAGGTTTCAGTCATGGACAGTATATGTTCACATACTACATGTTTGATTTACTGGTCTTCTTTCTGCTGTAGTCCTCTCAGCATAGTTTGAAAAAAGCCCTAGCTCTTGCTAGGAGGGTGCTAACAGAAGTTTTTCTCTTTGCAAATGCTGCTAGCTGCACTGCTCTGCTGTCCTACCCTTGCACGACATACATTGTTTGCACACACAGTAATTTGCCATTTTAAAAGCCAGGAGGCTCATTGACGGGCGAAGGATAGTAGCTGGGAGCTAAACTAAACAGGTGCTATTGAAAATCTAAACAGAGCAGCTATGCAGTGCACAGTATGTGCTGGGAGGCCAGGACTGAGACCTGACAAATGCCATACAGCCTACCTGTAAGTGTGAAAGTTACATTTTTGGAGCATATGACAGTTTAGAGGCTTCCAGATACATGTGTATCCCAAACTTACACAGACAAGGCTATTCAAACAATCCCAAACCAGGAATTCCTCCAGGAGAGGCTCCTGGAGTCTTCTATCTGTCAAAAGCAGGGACTGTCACAGAACAATACACTTCTCCATGAATCTGTGTGTCGTCTCAAAAAATATATTATTTATCAAAGTCTGAGGAAAAATATATCTCAAAGGAGAGCAGGAGGAAGAGGCAAAGGGAAAAGCATGCAGAAAAGGAAAGAGCTTGGAAGCCACTGATGCCAAGGAAAGTGTGATTCCCTCCTTGCCCTACTTCCACCTACCTGTCTGATGAAATGCTCCTTTTTAACGTGCCTGGAAATGTACCGAATGGAGTCAGCTGCCTTTTCCAGAAACGCAATAACAATTTTCTCTCCGTCTTTTGCTTGCTTGTATTTCTGCTTCCCCAGAAACTTTGATTTCGAAGTGGTTCCCTTTTCTTCAGTCTCTGAGAATGAGTAGCGATCTACATGATCCTTCATGCAGAGCAGACGAGGCAACTTCTGGAGAAAAAGCCTTTTAACCCAGGGAGCCATGGGATGGTAAGTTGCTGAGGATCGGTGGTGGACATTGATAACAAACACAGTCACGATGATAGAGAGGGTCACAAAAATCATGATGAAGAGCAGATACTCACCGATCAGAGGGATGACTTTGGAAGAAGAAGGGATTATTTCCTCAATCACTAAAAGGAAAACAGTGAGGGAGACTAGAACTGATGTCGACAATGAAAGCTTTTCTCCTTCATCTGAAGGCAGGTAAAACACCAGGACAGTTAGAAAAGACAATCCCAGGCAAGGGATTATTAAGAAAAGAGTGTAAAACAACGGAAGGCGTCTCAACACGAAGGAGTAAGTGACAAATGGGTAAGAGTACAGCCCATCCCTCCTGTTGCCTTTCATACCTTTGGCATTTAAGATCTCCCACTCCCCATTATCAAAGAAGTCTTTCCTGTCTACATTTTCATCCACTAAGATCAAGTCCACCATATTGCCATCATATGTCCACGACCCAAACTTCATAGAGCAGTTCTGCCTGTCGAAGGGGAAGAAGGTCACATCCATTGTGCAGGAGCTCTTATAACTGGCCGGTGGTGTCCAGGTCACCACTCCATTGTACTTCACTATGGCTTTGGTCATCAGGGATCCCTCAAAACGTCCGTCAGCACTGGGGGTTGGACAGGAAGAAACAGTACCAAGTTCAGGACTGTGTTTGCCCCAGACCTACCCCATTTCAGCTCTGCTTTCTACCCCTCACCTGGAGCACAAGGTGCACACCATTCACATTGCCTAAAGAAGCAGCCTTCTGACAGCACACATAAGCCTCACAGTAGCTGACGTGCCTTGCCCAAGCTCTGGCCTAAGCCCAGAGCAAGGAGCCACACTACTCACTTTTCAAACAAAACAATGTCGGGAAGCCACAGAGACTCAGAGGGGACCCGGATAGCAGTGATCCCACCATATTCATCTGGATTCCAGGAGAGTTTGTGGTCGATCCATTCCTATAACAAAACAGCAGAGTCCTCTGCCCACTCATATGCAGCAGCCTCTTTCCTCACTCCCCCATGTGCCTCAGAACAACTGCATGCACAGCACAGCGGGCAGAGCCTGGTTGAGGCTGCTCAGCTGCAGAGAGGGTGTCAGACAGATGTGGGTGGGAGGTGTTAATCCCCACAAGCACTGCTCCTCCAGACACAGATGAGACCCAAGGACCCACCCCTAGGCTAGCAACCTCAAGGCCAACACTCCTGGAGAGCACCTGACTCTCACTTCACTCACCACCCTGCACAGCCCACCTGAGAAGGAAGAAGCCACTAGAAGGAAGGAGCCACTTCCCTTTAGTGCAGCAGCTTTCCTTCCCTCTGAGAACCAGCCCAAGCTGGTTTTGGCTAGCACAGACCCCATGGAAGACCCTATGGACCCTAGGTGGTGTGGGTACTAGTACTCAAATAAGTAGAGGTGGCCTTAATTCACTTTTCAGCGGACACCTGGATTTTTCAGTGAATGGAATACAATATCTAATATCTGTACACCATCCTTGCAAAAAAAAAAAAAAATTGCTCTGTCATCAGAAAGACCTGCAGACTATTGCAGGAAAAATAATATGATGCTATTGTTAAGCATTTGGTTACAAAAGCAGGGAGTGTCCTCTCCATTTTCATCATGCTGAACTCTAGAATAATTTTTCTCTCCTTTTTTGGATTTTCAGATAGGGAGATCATAACAAAGTGGCTCTAACAATCTGGAGACTTCCACAGAAAAGCAATGGAAAATCAGCTCTCTAATCCTTGTTCATTATTGATGAGGATTTTCATTTGCCCACAGAAATAGCAGCAACATGATGCAAGAGCTATAGACTGTGGTCAATACCAAGAAGTGGAAGATGAATCAGTTTCCATTAAGCTGCAGCACTAAGAGATCTCCAGGGATGTGGAGGTCTCAGCCTTCACTGGGCAATTTCCTTCGTGACTTAAGGATGAACCAAAAAAGAAATATTTTCTATTAATTCTCCATATTGCTTCCCTCTCATTTCTTTGATTCCACATGCTTTTCACAGCTATACCTACAGACATTTATTATTGTTCAGGTGTGGAAAGAGAACAGGGGCCATTGCTGCTCATAGCCTCAGCATCAGGGACAGAGAACACCACTTTTTGTGTTAACATTTCTCTGAGGATGGGTATCTAACAGATATCTCCAGCAGCCTAGGCTGTTAAGTGGTCACGGTCTCACCTATGTGCTAGACACTTCCTGAAATAGGTACAGTGGGGCTTAGGCAGGAAACACACACGCATCATGCAAGGGGACAGTCAGGGCTGAGCAGCCACCAACACAGTCAGCTTGTAGCCTCCACTAACACAAGAGCAGCAAATACCCTGTCAGCCACCTGGAGATAGAATCATCCTTCTAGAGCTGAACTGGAGCAGCCCCTTTGCCTGGGTTATTTGCTCCATCTGCAATACTCCTCACTTTCCCCCCGCCCTGCATTGATTTCTCTCCTAGCTAAAGTGCTCTTTTGTGTCTGCAAGGCAAATGGTTGTGTCTTCTTACTAGAGCAGAAAATAGGTTGTGTGCAGACTTTGAAGATGAGCAGTTTAAAATGGGAATCTCCCTGTGGGCTATGCTGACACAAACTGTAGCAGCCGATGTACAAGGCTCTTTCCTCTCTTCTCCCTTTCTTCCAAGCTGCTCCAGACATTGCAATTGCTCTCTCCTTCCTCCTGTTCTGCCAAATTCCCATTTCTGTGCTGTCATTGAAGAGTTTAACCCACTGCTAATGGAACAAAAACCACTGAACTCAGATTTTTGACCCTTGCTAGTAGACCCTACAGCTTGCCTGAATCGAGACACTTTCTCAGCGACCCCTAAAGGGTTGTCAGCCTGCTTGTGTATCAAGTCCCACCATCTTGAGCATCAAGATGTTTGAAGTTAACAAAAAAAGAAAAAAAAAAGAAAAAAAAAAGCTTCTGTTTAAGCTTTGCTTATCCAAGAAAAGTAAGACTCTTGCTGAGAAATTATGAAGGTGATCATGAGCAATCAGCATGGATTCACTAAAAGTAAATCATGCTTGACTAACCTGATTGCCTTCAAGGATGAAACAATTCCCTGGATGGATGAGGGGAGAGCAGTGGATATTGTCTACCTTGACTACAGCAAGGATTTCAACACTGTTTCCCTCACAATACCCTCATAGGCAAATTCAGGGTGTTTGGACTGGATGAGTGGACAGTGAGGTGGATTGACACCTGGCAGAATGACAGATCCCAAAGAGTTTGTAATCAGTACCACAGGGTCTGGTTGGAGGCCTGTCACTGGTGGTCAGTCCCCCAAGGTTCCATACTGGGCCCAGTGTTAACTTATTCACCAAAGACTTGGATGAAGGGGCAGATCTGATGACACAAAGCTGGGAGCAGTGGCCAATACCCCAGAGGGATGTGCAGACCTTCAGAAGGACTTGGCAGGCTGGAGGGATGGGAAGAGAAGAAACATCTGAAATGCAATAAAGGCAAGTGCAGGGTCTTGCATCTGGGGAGGAACAGCCCCAGGCACCAGCAGAGGCTGGGGCTGAGCTGCTGGAAAGTGGCTCTGTGGAGAAGGACCATGGTCCTGATGGACAACAAGCTGTCCATGAGCCAGCAGTGTGTCCTGGGGGCCAAGAAGGCCAGTGGGATCCTGGGGGGCATTAGGAAGAGCACTGCCTGCATATCAAGGGTTCATGATGATGATCCTGGCCCTCCACTCAGCCCTGATGAGGCACATCTGAAGTGCTCTGTCCAGTTCTGGCTCCTCAGGACAAAGAAGATATAGAGCTCCCAAAGCGGGTCCGGCAGAGGGTAACAAAGATGATGAGGGGACTGGAGCATCCCTCTTACAAGGAAAAGCTGAGGGAGCTGGGCCTACATGAACGCACACCTTCCAAAGCAGGACACCTGGGTTAGGCCACAGGTATTTAGTGCTCAGCCTGCGCTCCTCAAGGCACTTCTATGTGTGACAATCAGAGCCTGTGCCTCATTTTCTGCTCCCTTTGCATTACCTTGGGCCTTGATGTTCTCAGCCCATCAGATGGAGAAGTGGTAACAACTCCAGAGAGCCCAGCTCTGGGAAATCACAGTCCTGAGTTTCCCTGAGTAGCTGCCCTGACTAAAATCTCAGGATTCCAAAGGCTTCCAGAGAAATCAGTGTGTCTACAGTGCAGGGCTTGGACCTGCAGGAGAAGATGGCTGCTACAGCCTGCAAGGAGAGTGGGTTGGACTGAGGAGAGGACAGATGAAAGCAGAGAAGTAACCTTTACAGAAGGGCTCTGCTGTCTGCCCAAGTGGATACTCAAAGTAAGGAAGCCAAGATGTGGCCTTGTGCACGAAAGGGGCTCTACAACTGCAGCTGAAGGTGGGGAAATTGTAATATTGCAGATAATTCAGGGCAGGCTCCCAGCAGCTGTATTTGGATCAGAGAGAAATTTCTCCAGCAGAAGGGAAAAATCCTGTCTTTCCCACAGTGAAGGGAAGTCTGAGCTTTTCCCTCTTCAAGAGAGAGATCATCTTAACACACAATATCCATATTGGTTTTAGGGGTCTTGTTTCAGCCAGAATCTCACACTCACTGGAGCAGTACAGAACGCAGACTGGGACAAAAATTGAGTCACATTTCTTGTCCACCAGCCCAGTGACCCCCAAGAACCTTTCCCCATGGCATGATTTCAAGTACAGTTTGTTTTTTATGCCCTCTGCCTGGGATCCGCTGACATCCTTACAGATACTCACAAGGCTGAGAGACTTAAAATAATTGTCACAAGGTCAATAAACTGGTGCAATGTAACCTAAACCAAAACCAGTATTCTTCAGGAGTGAAGAAGAAAGGAGACCTAACAGTTCAACATGCACCTTTCCCGCAAAGGAAATTTGTAGAAATCACTGTCAGCTCCAGAAGCAATTATGATAGAGAGATCTGATTCATTTGCTATAGCTTTTAATTGGAATAGGTCTGTGGTGTGTGTGTGTAACATACTGGCCTCTTCTTTCTCTTCATATATGCTGAGGAATGAAGAAATCTATCCGAGGCACCACTCTTTGCTCAGACAAGGGAGACAGTACTTGTGTGACCTCTAAGTCTGACACAGGATAGTCCCTCAGGGCACATACAACATCCCAGGGACAGCCACTGCAGTACCAGCTGTGTAGCTTCCCTGAAATACAGCTGGCCTGAGCACACAGCTGGGGTGCACCTCAGGAGAAGCGGGTACCCTGTGTCCTAAAGGGCTACCTGCCTGCCTTTCTGTTTTATACATTTGCTGAAGTGAGAAAAGTGAAGTAAAAACTTCAGGTTAGGTATCTTGGTGCTGGCCACTCAGCATTACAAAATGGGATGGATGGCACAGTGGGCAGCAGACTGGGATGGCTACTTTCCACGTGAGGAAAAGGGAGGTCTGACTTACCTGTTTCAGCCACACGTTGGTTGTCATCAGCTGATTCTTCTCATCCTAGGGTGACACAAGGGAGAGAGGATTGCAATACCAAAGCAGCCATTAGAAACAGACCCTATGCCTGCTGAGTCCAACACTGTGCTGAGATGAGGAGATCCCTATGGTCCTGTTTCCCCATGGGCTTCAGTCACCATTGAGAGAAATTGACTGACTTTCTAAGTGCTGTCCCTGCTACCGCTGGGAGCCCCTGAGGCTGGAAAACTGAGGTCTGGCATTCCACAGGAGCTCAAAGGAATCATATGCCAAAGACCCAGGATGCAGCACGGCTCAGCCAGCAAGTGGTAGCAGGTCACAAATGGTTGTGGGCTCACAAGATGGCTCATCTTCCCACACTGCTTGGCCTGGAGTGAGTTTGGGAAGATACAAGCAAAAACGTGGTCCTAAATATGTAAATACAGCACAAAACTAGAGTGTGCCTTCCACAGCACAAGGGGGCATTACCAGGGGTTGGGGAATGTAAGGAGCACACTGTTGTGTGGGTACCTCTGGGCATTGTGCAAATTCCAGTGTTCATTGCAGTGGAAAGAGAAGGGAAAATTTCCACATGGGCAGAAACACAGGATTATTTATTTTGCCTCTAGATTTTTATCCTAGTGACCAGCTGGGTTAAGACTTGAACTACCTTTGGCATCAATGCAAGCTTGCTTAGAGTGAATAATGTCCAACCATCTCTTACCCTTCCTCAGTCCTCTCCTGTAGCTGTCTTGTCATTAAATTGCAGCATAGATGTCAAGGACTGTCTGGCATGGGTTGTTTGACTAAAACCGTATGGAAACTAGACCTTACTCCCTGAGAACTGCAGGGGAAAAAGGACCTTCAGGTTTCCTTCAAAACAAATAAGTCCTGCAGTCCATGCTGGGGGGTTGAGGAGGGCAGAAGGTCATATCACCAGCACCATTTTATGCATAGTGTTTTGCTGCCCAACCATCACTGTGCATTTCTTGTGTCAGGAGGCAAGAGCTAATAACATTACCAGTCCTTCCAGGTGGAGGAACAACTGTCTATAAAAGAAGTGGTGTTTTACTGAGCCTAACACAACACTTACCACATCCACAAGCTGTGATATCTTTAACCCAAAAAGGACTTTGATGGTGTCGTTGGAGTTTTCCACGGGGCGGACCCATTTCTGATAGCCTTCAAATAAGTGCTTGAGGAGTGCATCCTCATTTTCAGCAACTGAATTGAAGGCATTCACATCTGGAAGAGAGCAACACAGAGCTGAGAAAGCAGACACGGAGAATGCCATGACCAGAAGAAGAGAGCAATGATGTGAGGAAAATTCACCTCTGGGCGGGTCTTGTCTTGCACAGCAAATTCTGCAGGAATTCAGATGCACAGACTCTTAGCAGAACCAGGATAAGTGAATGGAAAGGCAAGACAGCCCAAGCCCAACTCACATACAAAAAAAAAAGTCATCAGACTAGAGCAGCGATGACTTTGTACTAGGTTTATGTTTTCTATGGCCTTTTTGCCAAAGTAAAAAGAGCCCATCTGGCAGCAGTAGGTGCTGAATGATGCAGTCAGGGCTAGATCTGCCAGGCAAGTGCAGAGCCCTCATGGTCTGTACTTGCACGACTCGTGACTCCTACAATCACTGACATCATGCTCCCCCTTTCCCTTGCTACCATGAAGGAGGAAGGGCATTTCAGACCCTCTATCCTTTCCCAAATTTCAACCCCACGCCCTGTGTTTTTGAGGTTCTGACACGACCTCCATCTCTTCCCTTGTACACATACACAGCACCCTTCAAATGAAGGAAAAAGACTGGCTCACACAGCAGGGATCACAGCCAATATTCCTGTGTCAGCAGTAAAGGGGACCTCACAGGACACTGTCCAGGGCCCAGCTTGTGCCTTGACAGCCCCAGGGTGAGCAGAACATCTCTGTTTGGATTGCCAAGCATTAGGTGCAGGAGAGGTCTGCAGGCAGAGGGTCACGGACCAGGGATTGTGCCAGGACCTCACAGTGGGAGAGCCCTGGAGGGCATAGTCAATACGCTCACACAGCCTGTGCATCAACCATCAGAGTTAAGGCAGCCCCCAGCAGGGTCCCTCTACCACATGGAGAGAAAGGGCATTCAAGCCCAGCAGCCCCTCCAGGGAGAAAACTGGAGGCAGACAGTCATGCTCAGCAGCCCCTACATGGAGGAAAGGATGTGATCATAGACCACTGTCTCAACCCATGGCCTCTTCCCCTGCAGCTGCTGCTCATCTCCTGAGCATGACAGCCTGTGCAGCCTCCTCCACCTCATCAGGGTCTGTCTGAGGCTGCGGACACAGCTAGACCTGGCAGCAAGCAACAGAGCTGAAGAACTGCCCAAAGCAAAAACCTGCTCTCATAACAGAGCTTTCCATGAGACAGAATCATTCTTTAATGCTGTCTGGGTCCTCTCAGGATAGCACAAGGTCCAAGAAACACTGTAATTCCCCACTTTCAGCCACGGCAAGATACAGTTCCTCTTTGAGGAGCTATAAACTCTGAAACCTAATGCTCACACTCACAGGACAGCAGTTAACTTTACTGTCAGACATTCTGGCACAAGGTGTGTTTGTCCTCTGTAGCTGGAGTACAGATGTGGTGGGATTACCGAGCCTGGGTAGGTAGAGGCTGGCTGGTCAGAGGAAGCTTTCACACTCGTTTCCACCTGCTCCATCCCACAGCCAGGCACGGCCCATGAAGCTGTCAGCACAGTTTATAGTGGTTCTGTGGCCACACTCTGTCTTGTCACTTTGTCACAAGCCCTTGAGGTCTGCTATTTCCACAAATGCCCCTTCTGCTTGTTCCAGGGTTTATTCTCATGTCAGAGCTGACCCTAGCTCCATCACAGCAAATTAAGGACAGAGTCTGCAGTCTGTCCTAGGAAACCAGATTGGCTGCTCAAACATGGCAGATGGGTATTGCTTCTGCAACCAAAGGAAGAGAAAGAACACATTTCTTGCCCCTCACTACCCACAATCTCAGAGGTCCAACCCCCTGACATGTAAGAGTCTTTGCAGAGACTCCATCTCCTAGGCATTTCACTTTCCCTTTAGGAGATTCATAGGTGTGTATGGTTGTTAAAAACAGGAAATTTAACAGAAAAGCCATTGAATAGAAAAATCCATAACCCCAAAATATGCAGGATCAAAACCAGCTCTATCTTAATGCCAGAATACATTGCTCTGTTTTTATTTGAGTATGCCATCCTGCACACATACATGCAGCCACACACCCTCTGTGTCCATGGGTGTGTATGACCTCCCTCAAAAGAAAATAGTGCCATTTCACAGCCCACATCTCACATAAAGTTCAGGTACCTAATGCTCCAAGTGGGTATAGAAGACAGGCAGTAAAGTTAGGTTTGGGGCTGGATATATTGAATCTCATCTGCTGAGGAAGCCACAAAAAAAGTGAGAAAGACTTGAGGAGTCTCACAAGGAAGAAAGTCAGAAGGAAGAAGATTGTTGCCTTTATAAGACAGCCTCAATACTTGCACAAAGACAGTTTAAAAGCAGAAGTTATTAATGAGAAATAAGAAATAACATGTGGGAAAACAACCTAACAGTTCCTTTGACCAAGCCCCACCTTATGATTAAGCTAGATAAAGCCATGGGGAAAACACTGAACAAAGTAGCACTGCCTTGAAAAAAACAGAGAAGCAGCCACAGGACAGATACATCCCTGACTCTACCATATGATGCACTGAGTGGCAAAAACTGGGGAGCTCCCTGGCAGGTTAACATGCATACACATACTCAAGCACTGTATATCATCTCCTCTCTCCCCCAGGTTCCTGTTTCTCTCTGTGATCTGTCCAAGTAGCAGTTCCCCATGGGTGCAGAACAGGAGTTCTGGGGCAGAAAGTCTGCTAAGCAAACATGCAAAACACCCCGATAAGTACAGACAAGACACTTAGCCTTTTATCAGTTCACCTGAAGCATTTCAGTTTTTCTGTGGGTGATAGAAATTCTCCCTTAATTCCCTTTAGCAGCAAAAAGTCGAGCTTAGGATTTTTTGTTAATTTCTAGCTAGCAACTGCCCCACTACCAGTTATTAAAACCTAGTTGTCAAACTGACTGTGGTTGCAATACAAAAAGGCAGCAACTGACAAAACCCTCTTCTGCTACTCACACGGTGTTTAAAGGATGACCAAGGGAAGCCAGCATTCACCGTGTCCCAGAAAGCAGCAGCTAACCAGCCAGCAGAAAAAAAACTTCAACACCCGCAGCTCAGCTTGGAAAAAGAAGAAGAAATCACACCTACCTGAGCGGCTCAGACACAGCGCAAAGAGCACTAGGCAAAGCATGGGCACCACCGTGGCTTTTCCTTTAAATCTGATCTTCTGTTTTCATAAGCAAATTGGTCTCATCTTTGTAGGGGACTAAAACAATCTAGTTAAAAATCAAGGCAGACAGTTGAGTCTGCAAGGCAAGGCAGCACCTTTCCAGCCTTATCTTGCCTTCATTATGATGCTTGGTAAATCACACTTCATTGATTTTCAGTCAGCTGTCACATCCCGTAAGCCTTAAACAGGGCTCTGGGTCCTAAACTCTGACTGATCTCTTTGTGGCTGTATTTGCGTGGCTATAACCACCGCTGTCTAGGCACATGCAAGAGGAAAGTCTTTCAAGGAGGAGAAATATCTTTTATTATACTGCTAATTACAGCTGGAAAAAAAAAAAAAAAAACAGGCTGCAGTTCAGACCCACAGATAAATAAGATGCCTTAAAGATTATCTGTTTGCTCCAGCTGTATCAGTTGGTCCAATAATAGAGGCAGACTCCCTACAGACCTAACTTAGCTTATTCATTTTTCATGCTACACTTGCTGTTCTGGAGCTATAAAATGGATTTGGGGGCAAAAAAACTCTCAGTAAGATGTAACTGGGAAAGCGATGCTGATTTCTAAATTTATATCTCATACACAAAACATCACAGACAGCAGCACAGAAATGCTTGCACAGTACTATCCACTGGCACAGCTTAACAGAGAATGTTGCCCCAGGGTCTTGTGTTCAGCAATGAGAGTGAGGATTATTTAGCCAGTTCCTCTGTAGTCAGTCCTCTGTCAGTGCTCCCCAGTCACACCTCACACAAGGCTCCCTTCAGAAACCACCAGAAATGGCTGATAATCAAAACCTATGCAGGCTCCTCTTTTTCCATCCTCCTGCCACTCCTCTGCCGAAGGGTATCAGGATCTTACAGGTTTTCTTCTCAAATGAGAATTACTTTGCCATATCTCTCAGAAGAAGAGGTTTTCCCCTGAACTTCTCAAGTTCAACGAACAGGAATGCAACATTCTTTTAGCTTGACCCCTGACCCAAAACTCTGCCTGCTTTGATTATTCCCTGCTGGCTATTTATTTGCTTGCTGACTTTTACATGGGAAGCCTGGGGGTTTTTTTCAGCAACACTGGGTTCACTTCTTGCAGTGGCCCAGATTTTGGTACAGTCACAAGTTTTGTGATTCAGATTTGCCTTATCTAAGGTCCTCACAGAGGTTTGATAACGGGCAGCTGTAATCTTACCAGATTATTCAGCTTCTTGTAATAAAAAAGTTGCCATTTAAATGTGGTTCAAAGTCACATTGCTGCTGCAAATAACATTCTTGTAGTGTCCTATCAGCTTACTCATGGTTCTGTGGCCTTGCAGCCTACCTCATCTACAGCTCTCAGGCAGGCCACTGGCAGCAACTCAGTGAGTTTGCTTTTTTCACTGCTGTACTACACACAAAAAATCTGCAAGGGCCCTTGCTAGGTCCTCAGTTCTGCCCCTGACCACCCAGCAGAGCTGACCAGGGCTAGAGGAGCAGCTGGCTTCCTCTGCACCTTTCCTCATCTCAGATGCAGAAAGCCATGCGAAAACAAGAGCTACCAAAAGACCATCTTCAGTGAAGTGTACTTTCAACACCAGCTGCTGTAACTTCTCAGTTTCCCGATTAGATCGAGACCAGGCACAGGCAGACAACTTCTTGAAGTACCTAGGAAAGCGACTCTTTTATGCTGTCTTCAAGAGAACAGCAGTCATTTGGCTGGAGTGGTATGGACAGACAGCACCACAGTCTGCCACAAAGTTGAATGGGGACTAAACACAACCATTCTGCCTGATGCAAATTCTTCTGCAACAAGATCACCCCTTCAAAATGTTCTCTGCAGATTACCCCATACTTCCACCATATCTGTGGTCCTGTACAGCACTCAGCACCCTCACACATCATCCATCATTTTACTTCATGACTGCAAGCCCCAGCCTTTGCCCATTGACACCTCTGGTAGTAGTTACTGCCTGAGATTGCATTCAGGCATTGCTCTGTTAGATAACAGGAGAGACACTTGTTTTTCACTGGGCTTTTAGCATGCTGTCCTGTGGCAATGGAGTTAGTTTACTATCTGACTACAGGAATAGGCTTTTTGCTACTACTTGATAGTTGCTTGGAGGGAAATATGAAATATGGTTGTGTTAGAATTGCCCCCACCCACTGCCTAGACTGTGACAAGAGGTTAGGACCAGGTTTGCCTGGTGATTGGCTTCCAGAGTTAGCACACAGCCAGAGGAGCGTACTGGAGAAAGAAATTCTGTTTGCCTGTTGTTTTCTGTTCACAACTCTTTATTCAGCCATGCACTCCAACATTTTGGAAAGGAAGGTATGCAGGAATACTCCATTTTGCCAGACGGGCCATGAAGCATGAGGTCCATCCACCCTGAGAGAGCAAATTAATTCTTGGGCAGAACTCTGCTTGTGGCAGTACTTGGCTATTCTCTGTCGAGAAAATGTCTTTGCTTTTCTACAGGTTTCATGGGATTTGTAACTAATATGAGGCCACAATTCCAGACTATGAAGAGCCAAGTACTGCCTGGGCACAAGCAACACTGGAGTTGAGCCTCACCCTCTAGGCAGCAAAAATGCCAAGAAAGAAAAAGAAAAAAAAAAAAAAAAAAAAAGAAAAAGAAAAAGAAAAAGAAAAAGAAAAAGAAAAAGAAAAAGAAAAAGAAAAAGAAAAGGAAAAGAAAAAGAAAAAGAAAAAGAAAAAGAGAAATCCGCCTAGAGGCACAAATTTGTCAGTTCAAGCCCACATGGTTAATATTAGCAGCAAGTGAACTTGAGGTTACAATGGACAGTCCTAAGCCATGTTACCTGAAGGCATCATGCAGTCAAGCATGGAAAACACAGATTGCAGGGCAAGGTTACAGTGCTGGCTGGCAAACAGAGGGTAGGAAATTTGGACTAAAGTGAGAAGGCTAGTGAAGAGGAAGGACATAGATGGGAGATCCTCTGAACCAGAACTGTGAGGCTTTGTTTCCAAAACCAAGAGCCAAAGTAGGGTTTGCTGCACCTCTAGGTTTGTCAGCTCCAGGAAGGAGAAAAGAGAGGTAAAGCAGCACTACGGAACAAGAGACACTTTTCAGGTAGAGGTGCCTTCTCCCTCCCAAACCCATCTCAGCTTCCCTGGTCCCTGCAGATGGAAGAAGCCAAGGTATTCCACGTGGGCCAGAAGCCAAGGAAGGCCCACGTGGAATACCAGGACTTGTGATGGAGCCAGGCTCTCCAGAGCTCCCAAGGGAGGACTGAATCCATCTTCTACCACTTGGCATGACACAGGCAGCCAGCAGATGAACACCCACCCTCAGGAGGTGAGGGACAGTTTCTGGTGCAAAAATGAGGTGGGAAAGGGCAGAACTCCTGGAATGTTATCTTTGCCCTGACACTTCTCAGTTCTGGCCAGCAGCAGACATGTCTTCTCACTAGCAGCTTCTCAAAACGTGCATCGTCACTGGGCAAGACCAAAGCTGTTTTTAGCCAGCTCACCAGAAATTTTTGCAGCACCAGACATTTCCATGTGCCAGACGGAACAGCTTGGAGCCAACCCTCCACCTGTCCATATATCCTGTCCGCTCCCCTCCAGCCTCCTGCCCCTCCAAACACTGTCCTTTCTCTTGGCTTGCTTACAGGCCCCGCCAAGCAAACCCCATTCAGTCCCTTCCCGACTGTCCTTTTCCCTCCTAATCCATCCCTCCTCCCTCACACACCCTTTTCCGCCAGGAGCTGCACCATCCCACCGCCCTCATCTCTACCGCAGTGCCCCAGCACAGTCGCCACTTTCCTCCTCCACCTGCTCCTCCTCCTTTTTCCCCCCGTGGTGTCTCCGAGGCGGAGCGGGGGTGCTCTGCCGTGCTCGGTGCCGTGTCGCTGTGCCGTGGCCGCTGTCCCAGCTCCCCGCCGTGGCCGGACGCGGGCAGCGCAGGCCGCGCCGCCGGGCCCCGCTGGCTGCGGGCCTCGCAGGCCTCCGGAGCTGCGCCAGCTCTGTTCGGGGACACCAGCGTGACGTGAAGTGCCAGAAACTCATGGGTAGAAATTCACGCGTTTGTTTTCGTGTCAGCCAAGGAAGACGCTGCCACTCAGCTCAGAAAGGAGCCCTTGAAGAGGCTGCCTGAACCGAACTCTTTCAAGGCGCACCCACGCAATTGTTTCAGCACTGACCAGGCTCTGCAAGTACAGGGGACGAGGGTTTGCAGAGCAAGAGTCTTTTCAGTCCTTGGTTTCCTTGGTACCTTCCTACCATGAGGAAGCCCTCCCTGCCCTCCTTCCCAAAGCTACCACATCTGTGTGAATGCGTCCATTGCTGACTTGAGACAGAGCCGAGTCCCTGTGCCTTCTGACAGTGCAGAGTCCACACTGCCTGCTGCACATTGCTCTGTAAAAACCTCCCAGTGCTTCACGGGGAGTGGGACACCGGGCTTTTGGAGGTGCAGAGGCTCTTCATCACTGCATGTGCATTAAGATTTCCAATAGGTGGTGCATCACCTTCTGCATTAGAATCGCTGTTTTCCTTTTTCAGTTCTCACTTTACAGTGAGGTCTCATCTAGGAGTGTTCTGAGTTAATAATTGTAAACAAAAGTCTGGCTCAGCTCGGTTGTTTTCTCAGTTTTTCTTTCCATTTCATCAAGCTCATCTCTGCTTTCATAGATGCCCTTCACAGCTCAAATTTTATCTGCAGCATCATGGACTTTCTGTTCAGATGTCAAGGCTTGGAAGATTTCAGGGATAAGCTAACAAGTAGCAAGGATCAAGACTTTGCAAGATGTGAGAGAAAAATCTGTTTTAAAGACAACTGCTTCAAGAATGACAGAGGAACTTGGTTCATGCCTAACTGCATCAGCCTCTCAGCCTCTCATTTTCAATGGTTACACCTGCTGTCTAGAAGCCTTTATCCCAACACATGCAGTGCTCTATGACAAGAGGTTCTGCTTTCTCATTCCAATCAAATACAGGCCATAACACTCAAAGGGCAATTCCTGCCACATCCTATGGCCTCGATTAGCTGCATGACTCCTTGCGCAGTTTTCTTCATTTCATCTACTTCTCTTCGGATGTGACAGCTCTAGCACAGACCCAGAATGGTGGTAGCTGATAAACTTTCTTTTTGAAGCTGTTCTATCTGGCATGGGAGGATGGGGGATTCCCTTGAAGACATAGAAAAATCAAATGCTTTGTCAGAAATTGGATGATCTCTAAAAGCTCTGTTCCTGCCAGCATTTGAGGGCATTTGCAGCTTATGATCTTTTCCTGAGTCAACAGACATGGTTGTCCTGTAGGTCCACATAGTCCATGCAATTCAAATAAGGGGTCTTCTTTAGCTTTAGAAATGTATCTTGACAGAAGTAATAATTCTGGGCTGTCTAAAAGATTAAAACAATCATCATGTTTCATTAAAAACTACTAGAAATGTTTGGAAGCCAATACTCCTTTGTGTCTTTTTTCATTATATTACTGTATGCTGTTATGGTGCTGTTGGAAGCTACTATTTTTACAGAAAATGCAGCAGCTCTAATCGTCTCAGCCATATTCAGCTTCACAAAACTCAAGGTCCTATGAAGTGCATGCATTTTACTTCACATCATCCCTGGCTAAAAAGCAGAAACTTTTAGCCTGGCAGCAGACCAGTTAACAGACCAGACCTCACCTCTGCCTAAGTATCATAAAACCACCTTCTCCACGGGAAAATAGTGGTGAGAGATTTTGCAAGAGGTTATTCATGTAATACCACGTGGCAACTCCTACCTGTCCTTCTCATGGATGTCACAGCAGGGCTCAAGTCAGCCCTCTGCTGTTCTGAAGACTCCTGCCTGAGGGTTTGAACTGGGATATGAGCCTTCCTATACAGAGAAGCCTGTTTGCCATGCTGAGTCTTACATTGCTGGGGTTATTGTCAAATACTTAATAAATAATAATATTTATTCCTTCTGGAGGTTTCTTAAGATTAGATAGAAATGTTTACAGGTAGGAACCAAAGACAGTATATGTAGGACCATCATTTTGAACATCAGTGACGTTTTGGGCTTCTATTTTCACTGATTCATAAACAAAGATAGTACTCTTAAATGTAGACCAAGAAACCAGGTTTCACATAATTTCCAGAATTTTCTATCTGTAGTGACTTACTACACGAAGCATTATACTCCTCTTGAATATCTACCTATATGCTTAAAATTCCTCCAGGTATTTGCTTGTTATGTTTACAAAGCCGTGCTCATGAATATGTACAAACAAAACCAGACTTCATGCCTAAGAGTACTGAGTATAGAAGAAATAAAGCCATTTGACATGCATGCATAATAGCCTATACCCACAACAGAGCAGTTCTGAGTAAAATCAGCTAGCCTGGAACTATGGAAACAATTGATGTTAAACATGAGTGTAAACATAGCATAGCATATAAACATAGCTTTCACAGTGCCTGAATGAAGTCAGAGTATGCTTTTCGTATAATTTGCAAAAATTAACCTTTGGGCAACATATAATCATAACAAAAGCAATGTGAAATCAATATTTGGTAGTAGAATGTCCTGTAATTATTTGATATAATTTTGTAATTATTTTGTATAACCCATGGATATATCTTCAAACTGTAAATTCATCAAATAGTTTGAAGTTATGAAACAGCAAACTGGAAGGTTTTGAGACCTAAACAGCTGTCTCCACTGGATGACATCTTTGGTATCTGTCATTTGTCTTGTTTCTTACAAGCCAGAGAAGCTGAATACAAAACCAGATGTTTACATCTTCATCTCACTAGAAAGCATAATTGATATTATAAAATATGCAAAAATTTGTTTTTCCTGTTCTGCTATGTCATAATATACTGTTTCTTGTAACTGTTTTAATGGCCTGCCTGTGCCTAGTCAGAAGAACTAACTTAAAGGTATTTAGTTAACTTCACCTATTCGTAAACAAGTGCTGGGTTAGAATAACTCCCTGAACTGGAAGCAGAGTCTGACAGTTTATATGTATTAGTAGGAGGACGAACATATGCGACAACAGCCAAAATGCTCTGCAGACTATTCCCATGGTGCAGGAAGAATGGGCTGGGAAGGTGGCCAGTTCTCCAACAGAAGGCTGACAAGTGTAGGGCCAGTCCCTGGCAAAGCAACAGATGATGGGGCAGAGTGCCAGGAGACAGCTTGCCATGTCCCTGATGGAGTTTACAGCACAAATGCCACCTCCCCTAAACTTCACAAAGGCCCAAAACCACCTTTTTACTGCCTCAGGCCAAACTGGGCTGCTGTCATCCTTCTCCATGTTATCATCCTTGTATCTCTGCATTGGGGCAACTCCTCACATGGACTTTCAATGCAAGTCAGCCAATAGACGTGATTTCATATGGTTTGTAATGTTTTGAGGCTCTCAGCAAGCCCAGGCAGTTTGATGCACCAGGTGCAAACAACGTGAAAATCAGCAAAATCAAACAGAGCAATAGAAGGACTGCAGAATTTAATTCAGAGTTTAATTCCTGTACAGAAAATGGGGATGACTGTTTGCGTAGGAATGCTATCAGGCATCTTAGTCAGGTAAATAACCATATATTATTGCAGCTGGATTTTACCTTACCATGATCTGACTGCCACACTGCTGTGAGCTCATCTCCTGTTGTGACATCATGAGCAAGCACTTGGCAGCTGAAGCTATACATGACTTCATTACTTTGTTCCAAAAGAACAATGCTGCTTAGTCTTGTCTGAGACAATGAGGCTGACATAGTAACACTCTTTTGCACAAAGCTGATGAGAAAAGTCCATAGTAGATTTCCTAATGATACAATACCATATTCAGAAACTCAAAGAAGAAATTCTAGTGCCACGGAATTCAGCAAAGCTTCGCCCAAAAACATTCAGAGTTAGGCTTTTAACATTTCAGCACTAGCAGGTCTTTTACAGTTGATTTTTTGGGGGGTGGGGAGGAAGGGAAAGCTACATCAGTGGTGAGGACATTTCTCAGAAAGCTCTCCCATCCTCTGGGAATGCTAAGCTTGCTTTTATGTCTCTTATGTATAGGAATCAAGAGGCAAGCAGAATAAAAGCAAAACTCAGCTTGAAAGCACAGGGAGTGAAATCCATTGAAATATTAAGCAAGCTCCTCTTTCCTCAGGCCAGACTCATCCATTAACCCGAAGCAGTCTCCAGAGACATGCTTTTCATTCCAATGCTGTTTCCAACAGCATTTTGCATTTTCATCTCTGTGGCACATTTTATAGTATGAAACAGCAAAAGTAACCAATCCATAATAAAAGCTTACTGCCTCACATTCCAAATTCAATTCCCTGTTCAATTGCTGACAAGCTCTGTAACTGAGTAGGTCAGTGTCTCATTATCATGTACAAAGGATCAGAAAATGTGTTGAAAAACACAGATGTTTAAATTCTGAGAGTATTAGTAGAAAAAAACAGATGAATCTTTGTTAAGAGGGAAGAGTGATGCTGAAAAGTAGCAAGGCAAGGCACACAAGAAACAGAGAAAATTATATACTATTCAATATTATAAAAGATTTTTAGCAGAGAGAAAAGTCTTGCTTCTGTATTCATGTCTCATCACAGAGAGGATGGATTTATTAGGCAGCAAGATTTTGTGGTGATCCTGCTGTGAAAAACAAGCAAGTACAATGTCATCTCCTGTATGTGTAAAATGCTGATTTCTTCTGAGACTGAAGGAGTAAAAGGTATTGAAGGAGGCTGGGCTTTTTTTTGGTGTAGGAATCCAAGCAGCACTGTGAACAACACAAGAAAGCACCATTTGCAGATATTTATTTAATTTAATTACATCTTATTACTTAAGTCATATACATGCCAATTACCTGGTGGCTATTATATGAAGCAAAAAATCCAAGTTCTAGCAACGTTAGTAGACAGGTCAAGAGGTAAATATCAATATTGATGGAAGGATGGTTATCACCATAGTGATACTGTTAGGTTAAGTAATGTTATGAAAAGCTTGCTCGAACATTTGAGTGTAAAATTTATTACAAATGCATTTCAATTTTTTTTCAGTTATATGAGGATTTACCATGAGAAAATCTTGAGTTTGTCAGCTGATGACAGTATCAAAAAAATACTCCATTGATTCTATAACTGTGGTTTGTGGATGTTTATATTTTAAATAGATAATTTCCAAACAAGCTGAGTTCTTTAAGCTGAAAAAACTACATGAGCATTCACTTGGGGGAAGAGACATTTCCTATTAAACACAACCAAGAGATTTCCATGCTGCAGTATCTGTACTGAAGAACCTGTCCAGTTCCTCACCATGATGAACACATAAATAAACTCTGAGCAATTTCAGTCCCTTGTCATAAAAAAAAAAAGCACTAGTAAAAATATTTTCCTGTTTGAATTCAGAAAGAAATTAATTAAGATAAGAACTGAAAATATATATAGAAACAGGATTTGAGGTTATTGTTAAATAAATACTTTTTCAGTCCCTCGACATAACACCACAAATATTCTTGTGACAGCATCTCCTAGAATTCCTCAGATTAAAGCCACCACCACAAAATCATTTGATAGAACTCTTTTATATCAAGGACACCTATGAGACAAACCTGCATAAAAAAGTTTAAAAAAATTAGAATTTGAAACATTTATCAGTAAGTCCATCTTCTGTAGCCTGAGTTCACTTGACCTCCTGTGAGAGTTGTAAGACTCCACCTTGCTGGTTCACAACCAGCTTGGGAATAACTCTCCATTTTGATTTTCTTTACATGCAGGCACTATTCTTCTGGATCTGATAGCATCAGCATCAGTGAAGTAAAGAATAAAGAGTCTTATCCTATCAATACAAAATAAAGAAGAAAAAAAAAAAAAAACAACAAACCACACTAAAAAAAAGGGCAAGAAATTTGGACTGAGCTGTGAAAGTAGAAGCTTCTTTCTCTCAGAGTGAGCAGCTGTGGTTGTCATCACAAACCTTTAAGGACAGGTGGAAGTATTGGGATTTCTTAAACTGAGAACAAGATCCCTTCTTCTTAATATAGAAAAGGTATCACCCCTGAATTTTTTTTCCTTTCTGAAGACAAAAAAGTTCACTTTTTCTGCAAAATACATGTGTGAGATTCCTGAAAAGTATGAGAATGGGTGACTGACCCCTGAGTGGAGGAAGGCCCAGAGGAGATGGGCAAGAACAATGTGCTGAAGGAAGAGTGTAAGGAAAAACAACAAATTATCATAAAGAAAGATGAAATTATCCCAGCACAAGAGGGACTGGATAGAAAACCTTGCTTTAGGAATACAGCTGCATCATGCAGTCCTAAGATTGAATAAACAGCCTTCCCTGAAACAATTAGTGAAGACTAATGTTTTCCTGAGCTAACCAGGCCAGTGTGGGAGGGTAGTCTGTATGTGACTCAGCCCAATATAAAGTATAGAAACTAGACAACTCAAAAAATCAGCTTGGAAGACTAGCTTGATCTGTAACTAGCTTGAGCTGGGTGTAACCACCATATTTCTTCCCACTATCAGCAAGGACACAGTGTCATGACAGCAAGCATTTAGAGACCAGTAATGGGAATTTGTACAGTATATTTGAATTGTGATTCCACTGATATTGCAGCTGCTGTATTGTAATTGTGCTGCAATTCCAGTATATTGCTATAACATTCTGCTAATCAAAGTCCTGAATACATCTATGAGAACTTGGTTAGAGAGCACTGGACTATGGCTGCAGGCTACTAAATGAGCCCAACACAAAAGAAGACACCATTAGTCTTCCTGTTTCTGGGTTACCTGTCCCAGGTAATTGAATTGAAGAGCTCCCAGTATGAAGTCATACATCTTTCATAGCCTCAAATACTGGAGCATTGGCTCTTCTACAGATGACTATCACAGCCTCAGACCCTGCATCTTTAAGTCACATCCAATGAAACCCAAAAGGAAATGAGAAGCCTGTAAGATTTGCTCAAGTTCTTCATGAATTTAAAAAAACCAAACCAAACCAACCCAACAAACAAACATTCAACCAAAGAAAAAAGATACCACCACCACCACAAAAACAACAGACAAAAAAACCCAAACCAAACCAACCAACCAATCACTCTAATGACTGATCTGATAGTATTCTCCATGCTCATCCCTAACTAAAAGACCACTGGAACCAATTAAGAGGCAGAAATTAACTTTTCACAAGTTCCTCGAAGGTGTGAGCCCAGGTTCTACAATCTATTTGCCCTTTACAATAGGAGGAGGCAGCTTCAGGAAGATCAATGGCTCATTTTGCACAACAAAAAGCCTGATACTCAATGCTAAATGAACTAATAGTAGCAAGACTTTGGACAGACTTAATTAATAATTTAATTATGGCAATGTAATGAAATGATTCTCAAGAGAGGTACTTGAACCTTTCCTTCTCAGTAAGTGATTTAAATGCTTTCTTTAACTTGGGAATTTTTAAGAAGACTTTCTTTGGCAACTCTTTCAAGTGAGCCATAGCAGATTAAACAGCAACTTCGCAACACATATTTTGCCCATTTTTAAACTCTTCCAGCCTATATAACGCTGTAAAGCCTTCTGCCCAATTTTGTGCAATAAAATGCTGCAGTTCTATCAAAAATCTCTGTATGAAGATAAAATTTCCATTGAAAGCATTGAATAAGAGCAAAGGGAACTCTCTAAGAGCAATTACTGTCATATTTTTGAGTCACGTATCCTGTTTTTTTCTTTCTTATTTATAAACAAATCATTATCATAGCAGAGTATGGTAAATAAACTGCTGTGCTTAAAACAGCAGGAGTTACATACGTGAAGTTGCAGTCATCAACATGCTTCAGCAGATTGTGTTTTGGTGGTTAAAATTAGACTATAGCTCTCCCCTTTCCACCCTGCCAAAGCCACCTGATTAAGGTGTAAACTGTCAGGAAACAGATAAGGCTACAGACTAAAACCTAAAACAGATATCATGAAGGCAAGCAAGCAAGCAAGCAAAAGGGCAACTAGGAATAACTGCCTGGCTCCAGAAAATCAAGTAACAGTAGTCCGTCAGAAAGTATTCAGAAGCTAGTGAGATTTTAGTTTTACCCAAGCAACTATTTTCCTTTCCTTCTTCCTACATTCAGAGTGGGATTTGCTTTGCACTTTCTTCAGCTGCAAGAGAACTCCTTCATGATTCACACGGGGCACCAAGGCCTTAAATCCTAACAGAGCTGAAGGAAAATGAAATATCAGCAAGACAGAAGGTTTCTTGGACATTTTGATTTCCTTAATTTGCTGCCACAGTTTTTAAGACCACACTAGTGACAACATATAGACAAGATGGTAACTGGAAACGCAGGAGTAAACAGAGCAGCGACAAAGAATGCCCTCAGTGTGACAAGTAATTCAAGTATTTAGCTATTCATTTTTTTTTCCCATAAAACATACCTCTGAGTTCGAAAAGTCCCAGTTAGACAGGGAAATCTAATACTTTGCAGAGGTGTAAGAAGGAAAAAAGCAAACACACATAGATCAGATACCCTGCCACAGCAAAAAGGGAACTGGGGCAACATGGAGAAGCCAAAACTTCTTTTTAGAAGAGGCTCCAGTTCCTATCTGTTAAAGCATCTGCTCACTTAAAAAAAAAAAATCTGTCTATGATTTAAGGATGAAACATTTTTTGCCAATTTTGCTATTTTCTAACTTGTTTGAATTATTCAGTTTATAAAATAGGCTTCAGTGACGTGTATTTAAACAAATGTTAGCTACTTCATATACACTTGAACAACCACATGCCATCCTACAATTCCAACCTCTGCTTTTTAACTCCCAATCACATCTCTCAGAAATGTTTATGGAATTGGTGCTAATGCAGGTACCATTTGCGGCCAATGCAAACAGTAACTGTTGCAGACCTCTTTAACAGATGATTGGGTGGATGTAACAGATCCCAAAACAAGAGGAAATTTTGACACATGCTTGGGGAACATATTGTACTTATTAACTAGAATTCTTTTCCTAGCCTTGCCAGTAGCAGAGAGCCTTCATCTTCTCTTTCTATACTGCTATCAAACAGGAGAGATCGTGAAAGAGTGAGGAGTAGGGTGCAGTGCAAAAAAAGTCAATTGCTAAAAGACAATCAGTTGTTTCTATACCAGTCTTTGAGAGCCCTCTTGGGTCTGCTGAAGTCCACACCTAGCCCAGACATGACTACATCAGGAGTTAACAAGACTTTTTTTTGAAAGGAAAAAAAAATAGCTGCTTCAGGAGAAATTCAAACCTGTTTTCACAATAGCTGCATCTCTTCTTAGAAAAATCCTCTGGTGAGAGGAAAGGAAGACAGTCCCCTCTTCAGCATGTTACTTCTGAAACTGTCCAGACAAGGAATAATCAACCCTCTCAATAGAAGAAACATTTGAGTCAGCTGTTAAATCAACTTCACCAAAGCAAATAGCTTAAAGACACAAGGACTCCACACACCAACCATCGATCAGTGTACCTTAAATTTAACTTGCAGACTTAGCTTTGTTGGGCTGCTTCCCTGAAGGGTTATGAAGCTAAAACACCCAAAGGAAGGGCCCAACAAGCACAGCAACCAGAGCATAAGGTGGGGAGCAAACAGGGAAGCTTGGCCCAGGTGGAAGGAAATGGTGCTGAACATTTTGAGTAGGGAGCTACCTGTATATTTTCAGAAGCAGCTGACATAATGCTCACTGCACCCAGAGGAGAGGATTTATTTCTCCTCATGCCCTGCTTTTGGCCCTGTCTTTAACTTGTATCAGGTGTGGTGCTGGTTGCCCTCCACTGCCTCTCCACTACAAGCCAAACCCGTTGGTTTAGTGAGTTGAAGTGGCCCACAGGAGGGTGCAACCAGCACCAGAACTGGAGGGTGGTAGCAGGAATACACAACCAAGTGTCGGGGTGCAGAGGCGAGTGGCAGGGAGTGTGGTATTGCAGCAATCCACTGTGCCTCAGGAAGTCACACTTGAAATTCCTGAAGAGTACGAAGAGAGAGTATTTTGCGGAGAAAACAGACACAATCTGCTATCTGGTCACACCTGCCAACAGCATAGCAACAGTTTTTTAAATGTCTTTTCCTTGTCACTTTTCAATTTTACCAATTTTAAAAACAAAGTGTAACAGCAACAAGACTTGGAAACCCAACATCTAAACAAGGAAACTAGTAGAAAATAAAAATGTAAAAGGTCAAGACAGTTTTGACAAAATCCTGGGAGAAGAGAAGAGAGAGTAATAAAAAATCTAACACATAATTTGCTTTTCAAATTTTTAATTAGGTATAATAAATGTACACAAAAGGAAGCATTGGCATTTTTGTTCATTTTAGATGTATGAAATGGTAGGGAAAATAGACACATGGCATGAGTGAGGTCAGAAGTATCAAGACTGGTTTGAAACATTTCAAAATGTCATGCTAACAGGATATTAAGGGAAGCTTTTAAAGCCATCATGAACAAGGCTTGTTTAACATCAGAGCTAGAATCCACATTGCACACAAGTTTGACACAGACTGAGAAAAGCAATTTTCCTCATGTCTTGTATACCCAGGAATTTCAGCTGTAAAGCCTACATTAGGGTTAGCCATTTTCTCTCGTTTTGAGTTCATTGACTAAATAAATTATTAGAAAGTGCAAACTGCTGCACTACTTTGTCATGCTAAATCTATTACTAGAAGGAGTCTTAATAAGGCTGAAGAAGAGGCAGCAGCATTTGAGATATTATAAACCAGTCTAGCACCAAGCAACTCCAACGTCTAGTTCCCTATTTGCCCTTTGGTGGATGCCCTTTGGGGAGTGAAGAAAAGAAAGAAATAAAACCACTGTACACTGCAAAGCCGTAAATGCCTGACTCCCTGGATAAAGAACAAACTTACTTCATTTCCTGAAGCTATACATGGTTGACACGTGAGTTAATTTCAAAACCAAGGACAACACTCTACCAGTTACAGTGTTTGCGGGAAGATGATCCTACAACGTACTGGGACTGTATATTATCAGTGTCCTTTTGCAAGCAGTCACTGTAAAGAGTACATTGTCTTATTGATCCTGCCAACACTGCAGTAACACACATGTTCAGTTCAGCCCTGCACTTCAGGACTATTTTTAAGTGCCCTTAAAACAAAAGCCACTTCTACAGCTCTCGTAAGCTATGCTAATCAATTCTCCTCATCACCCTCAAAACACCCATGTGGTGAACAGTTACGCCAAAAGAGGTTCATTTCCATACCTCACCCAAAGGGATCCAGGAATTAGACTTTTTGCAGTGCTTCAAATGCATAGCAAACTGAAGTTGGAAGTTCTCCCAGACTGAAATGTGCATCTTATCTATCTTTCAGCAGCACTTGCAGATGTTAGCTGACCTAATTCTGTTCTTTCTAAAATCAGTGAAAACTACTTACTGGAGATTACCAAAGCCAACATTAGAAGTCTTAACAAAGCACTAGGTGTACAACCACCTAAACTTCACTCTCAGCCAGATTCAGTTCCCAGCCCCTGTAAGCATACGACAGACATTGTAAAAAAGTAGATTTCTATGTATCTTCAATTTTGCATCCTTTCCTCCTGGAAGCAATTCAGATTTTGTAAATTAATTGCATATTCTAATTATGAGACACTTGCATCTTCAATATATTAAAAGTGTATCAAACTGAAATGACTATGAAGAAAAAAATATGATCTTATTTGTATGACTGCTTAATTACTGTTTTAGAATTCTCGAGAGTCTTACATACAGAATTAGAAAGAATTTAGTTTTTAAACTAAGTTTCTTGGCCTACCAAAGTGAAAACTGATGTTCATGACTGCTAGGCAGGTACTTCTACAACTTCAAAATAGTCATTAGGCAGAATCACATAGCCTTTTCCAGCCAATATGTCTTTTTCCTTCTGAAACTGAACAATTTCTCTCAGTTTCTCAATTTGTCTTTCCTGACGCCGGCATCGCTGTTGCGCTGTCTTGAGCTTCTTCCGCAGTTTTTCAACTTGTTCCTCTAGCTGTTGAATTCTTTTTCGCTGATGAACTGTATCCTCTACAGTATAGTTATGATCACAAAAAACAGCAAGATTGCTGGGGGTCTGGAGAGGGGGCATCAGTAATCCAATACTGGGATCTACAAATCTGGCATCTATTGGAGACAAATGAAAAGAAGGAGTTGATGGAGATGATGGTAGTACTGGAGCTGCTGGTGGTGGTGGCGGTGGTGGAGGTGGTGGTGGTGGTGGCAGTGGAGGAGGTGGCAGTGGATCTTCTGGCTGCTCTGCAAATTCTTCAGACTAGAAAGAACAAGAAAAAAATGTATATTTTCATGCTAAACATTGTTTACAACAAAACTCCCTTATTACAGCCCCAGAATAACCTAAACAACCAGGATTTAAGTTAATAAAATAAATTTCAAAGACAAGATTTTCAAAACTGGCAAACATTTCTGAGCCTGCTTTGCCTAGCTTCTCAACCAGACATATTTTTAAGCAGCTTCATTTTAAGGGCTCTTTGAAGCTCAAGCCCTTAATGTCTAAATACTTTTTCTGAAGATTAGATTTCTGAAATCTATACAATTACCTAAGAAGCAAGAACACAGACTGCAGTTTCATAAAACAGCATTCAGATGACCTAGTAACTCATTGCTCCCATCCCATTCCCCTTTGTCCCTCCTTCTTTCTGCAGCATCATACCACTACGTAATAGAATCTACCAGCTAACTTAATCAAGAACACATCAGAAGTGTGTCGAGGTAGAATAAGGGTCAACGACTGAGTGGGCTGATAGGCAGGCAGAGCAGAGAAACAGACACAGTAAGACCAGTCTTTTCAACAACTGGGAGGGACTCTGTTACTGGTTTTGGGCTGCAGCATAAGAGTTTGTTTTCAACAGACATCAAGAACCAAAATAAACAACTCTTTAACAGCAAAGCAGCCCTCTTATCCTTGGTGCTTACTCTTTGCTCAAACATAATTGCTAAAATGACAGAAAGCTATTCAATTTCCCAGTATCACTGCATAAATTTTCTGTCTGTTATTAAATGTCAAAGTAATGCAACAAAAGGTATGATATACACCTGCCCTAATGTGTGGAAAAAGTGAGAATCATAGATTTATTGAATGGTTTAGGTTGGAAGGGACCCTCAAGATAACCCAGTGTCAACACCCCTCTGGCATGGCAGGGACACCTTTCACTAGACCAGGATGCTCAGAGCCCCATCCAGCCCTTGAACACTTCTTGGGATAGAGCACTCACAGCTTCTCTGCGCAATCTGTTCCAGTGCCTTTCCACCCTCACAGTGGAGAATTTTTACCTAATATCTAATCTAAGCCTGCCCTCTTGCAGTTTAAGGCCATACCCCCTTGGCCTGTCACTACCTGCCCTTTATAAAAAAAGTCCCTTTCCAGCCTTCTTGTAGGACCTCTTTAGATACTGGAAAGTTGCTATGAGGTCTCCACACCTTCTCTTCTCCCGGCTGATCATGCCCAATTTCTTCAGCCTGTGTCTCTAAGAGGGGTGTTCCACCCCTCTGATCATCTTCCTGGCCTTCTTTGGACTCACTCCAATAGTTCCATGTCCTTCCTGTGTTGGGACCCCAGAGCTGGATGCAGGGCTGCAGGTGGGGTCTCACCAGAGCAGAGGGGCAGAATCCCCTCCCTCCCCTGCTGCCCATGCTGCTTTGGATGCAGCCCAGGATGCTTTTGGCTTTCTGGGCTAGGAGCTCACACTGCCAGGTCATGTTAAGGATCAGGAGTGCACAGCTGGCAGATGGAATGGACAGGGGAGAAGCACAGTTCTCCCTTTTGCAGCAAGAAATCAATCAGCTCAACTCCACTGCAGGGGTTTTTTGCAGATAAAACTGTAGGTTTTATCACATTGCTCTTGATAGGTCCAGGACAGGTCAGGACAGGTCAGGACAACACAGATCCCAAGCCACTTGAGTATAGGCCAGAGCAGAGAATCAGATTCTTTCTTCCCCAAAGGAATCCAGTATAATTCAGAAATGCTTCTGTGCATGTGTTGATTGAAAAAGCAGTGTTGAAACCAAAGGGTTTGCATATTGCCTCATAAAAGGAAAGCTTAAAACATTTTCAGTAAAAGAGTCAATTTTCTGAAACAATTTTCTACCTACCCACCTGTTGCCAATACTATTAGCACAAAGAAAAGCATAAGGACCAGGAAAATATTGATTTTACGAACAGTCAACAGTTCTCACCATCAAAATATCAAGCTCATCAGATCTGAAGGTCATATCATTAACCTCCTTTACTTAACATGCAAGCAAGATAGTATTAGATGTGTGGAAGTCTAACTGTCCCTCACAAAAACTACAACACTTAGCAGGCAGTAACTGAAAAGGCAGTTTGGTGATTAGCGTTGAAGGAAAGTGGTGATTGGCATTAAAGGAAAGTTTAATATGCACTCAAATATAACTGATCACATGAAAGTACAAAATCAGGCAACTACTAGCCTTATTTCTCAGTTATAAAAAACTGCTGCTGTGAGCCTACCTAATTCACATACAAATATTCTAAAGAGCTTGACCCTATTAGCTGTCACTATCAAATTTTTCTACCAAAAATCCCTACAAGATGACAGAGCCAGCAAAATGAAACTCTTGCTAGAAACAAAAGCAAAGATCGGATCACTGCTGGACTGCTGAATTCACAGAGAGTTCTATTTGAAGCTACCTCTACATACAAATTAATATTGTCACAACATATCACAGAGAACAGATCTTTCGTATCTCTGTGACATCATCAGTGACTTCTAATTACTTCTTCCAGCCAATAATTACTTCTCCTAAGACATAAGAAAAAGAAAGTATAGCAAATTACATAGAGCAAAAGATAAAAACCTGTATTTCAAAATCAGTGTTTTGAAGTATTCAACTTCAAAACAACCACTACTGTTCTTTGTTATTACATTGTTACTTGAAGATATGTGGCAGTTTATTCAAAAGTGTCATGAGACAAATAAGAATATAACTAAATCCTTCAGAATTAAAAGGCACTCTCTCTTCTGTGTTTTTGTAGATCCAAGTATGACAGCGAAATTGGGCATGTGGCTCACTACTAATCCTGCTGCACCAACAGTACTTTTGCAGACTACACTACACACCCATTCAGCTTTCAAACTGTAAAAAAATTTGCAAGTATTTTACACACAACAAAGAAAATGTGTACTGCACAGATAAGCAAGGAAGTGTAATCAAACAAAAAACAGAGCCGTATTTCCCTGTAAATTGTCTGTCTCCTTATTTATATTCTGTTTATATTCTCTTATCTGTTACTAGCCACTTTTCATTTTTCTAATGTGTTGTGTTTTTATTTCTGCAGCACCCCAAAATTGTTTATAAAGAGAAAAATTGAACAAGAAAAATCTAAGTTTTCCTCTGTGCACTTCATCCCATTAAAGTCTTTTGCTCCCTTTACCTACTCTATCAATGTCTCCTTTGGCACTTTCTCGATGGCAAAGCAATAAGAGATCAAATATTTTATGTCCTTTAAAGGAGTTAAAAATCAATCTTTTCCATTCTTGTCTTGAAGTTATTACATCAAGAATAAGAACTCATAAGTGACTTGCATCTCACAGTAAATTGCTCTAGTGGCACAGTGAAGGCAAGAACACCTCACCCAGAAGTCTCTAGCATCAGAAGTCATGGACCAGTCTGGCTTTTGAACACAAGATTAAGGCAAGACAGAGATGCTCTCAGGACAGTCAGATAGCAGGTGCAGGTAAAGTTCTGCCACTCACTTTAACTTTGCAAAGCCAGAGGACAGTTATGTTTCACAGTGAACATCCACCATGTCTTCAATGCTAGCAGCAGCCATCAGCCATGGGAAGAGAATAGTGCCATTTGCAAGCATTAATGAAGGCTCTCTGAGACTCTGAATGCACAGGAGATGCTGAACAGTTCAGCTACAGGGCAGTATCTTCTTACTTTGCTGCCATTCTATTTAGTTCAGCACATGGATGCTGAATTAAACGGACACATGAGCAGGTCCGAGCTAGTGTCCACCTGTACAACACTGCACTCCAAAGCCTCAGAGCGCCTCACAGAAAACAAGCACAGCTGTTGGAGGTGTTTCAGTCACCACAGCCCTCCTTGTGACCCCAGGTGCACAGGCACAGCATCCTGCCGGCCTTCATCCTTCCCAGCCTGCATCCTCTCCCTGCTCGCTGCCCTGCCACGCTGCAACCAGTGACACGCACAACACGTTCTGGCACCTGCAGCCATGGGTGCTTTGGGTTTACCTTTTCACCGGGTTCAGTGTAACAAAATATTGTGGGCACAGCATTCTCTTTTAGGAGCTTGTTATTGCATTCCCTCTTAAAGCAATCGGGGGTGAAGTGTTCTGAGCAAATGCTGCTGTACTTGGTCGGCTTGAAGTTTTTCCTCTTAACAGCAGCTTCCCACTTCTTGCAAAGATCGGGTCTTGTAAGAGGAAACCTGCAAGTAAGAGGCACTTTCAGCTTTTCTGGATAGCTTTATAACTCGGGGGTTGGCCGGAGCCAAAACCCTCCTGCCCCCCAGAGCGGGGGGGGGGGGGTCTCATCCTGCTCTCGCTCTCCATGGAACAGGCGGCTCAGAGGGTCCCGTCCCCCGGCTTTCCCCAGGGAGACGCCGGGAGAGGCAGGCGAGACTCCCCACCCTCAGCGGAGGCGAACAGACACGTCCGTCCGTCCGTCCGTCTGTCTGTCCGTCTGTCTGTCTGTCCGTCTGTCTGTCTGTCCGTCCATCCGCCGGTCCCCACCCGCCCGCGCGCGCTCCCTCTCGGCTCCCCGCGCACCTCGCGCGCGCGGCCCCGCGCCGGCCCCGCCCCCGGCGCGACCCCGCCCCGGCGCCCGCGCGCGCTCACTTGTGGAAGGAGATGGGCTTCTCTTTGTCGTATCGGTTCCGGCAGCGGTAGGCGGAACAGGACTGCACCATCCCGCCCAGCCTCGCGCCCGCCGCGGCGCGGCCTCCGCGGAGACGGACGAGCCGGCGGGGCGCCGCGAACTCACCGCCGGGCGCCCATGCTTCCCCCGCCTCCTGTGCCCCCCCCCGCGCCTGTGGCCCTCCGGAGAGGGACGGGACCGGGACTCGCGGCCTCTCCCAACTCCAAGATGGCGGCGCCAGCTTCAACGGAAACTCTCGCGGTAGCGGCGCGCACCGCGCTCCGCCCTTTGGGCGCGTCGGCGATGGGCGGGGGCGGAGCCTCGCTCGGCGAGCCCTCCAATCCGGCCGCCTCCGGTCCCTCGCTTCGCCCCCTTCGTGCGGCCGTGCTCCGCCCTCCTCCCCCGCACCCACAGCGGGGCAGGGCCGCCCTCACCCGCTGCACCCACAGCTGGGCAGCGCCGCCGTCACTCCCCGCTCCTGCGGCTGGGCAGCGCCGCCCTCATCCCCTGCTGCACCCGCAGCTGGGCAGCACCGCCCACAGCCCTCGCACCCTCAGCTGGGCAGCGCCGCCCTCAGCCTTCACCCTCAGCTGGGCAGCGCCGCCCTCAGCCCGCACCCACACCGGTGCAGCGCCGCCCACAAGCTCCGCACCCTCAGCTGGGCAGCGCCGTCCTCACCCCACGCACCCACAGCTGGGCAGCGCCGCCCACAAACCCCCGCAGCCACAGCGGGGGAGCACCGTCCTCACCCCACGCACCCACAGCTGGGCAGCGCCGCCCTCACCCCCTCCTGCACCCACAGCTGGGCAGCGCCGTGTCCCCCGCACCCACAGTAAGGCAGCACCGCTGGCCCGCACCCGCATTTGGGGAGAGCCGCTCCCTTCCACACCCACAGCTGGGCAGCCCTTCCCGCCCCACCGGGCACAACGCCGGCACCAAGGGCTGCGCTGCGACCGTTCCTGCACCGAGGGGAGCCCGTCAGGGGCTACTCCGGCAGCGCCATGCCCCAAGTCCTGGCCGGGAGTGGTCGCCTCAGCCGGCGGGCCGGGCTGCGGTCGGGCGGACGTGTGTGCACAATGCGGCTGTCACAGGGGCAGGAAGAAGTTGGCGCTGTGAGCCCTGCGGGAGGTTCTGGCTCTCTTCGGGGAGAAAAAAAACGGAGGGAAAGGCAAAAGAAAACAAAGATCACATTGCCATAACACACAGTTGCATTAAGGACGTGTAAAACTACTCCGTGTCACTCGCCTAAACGTGGTTTGCAGGTGCATCAGCAAACAGCAGGTAGATCTCTCAATAAATCGATCTGTTTACAAATACCTTTATTTCGAGCACTTTTGACATGTTCCCATTCCGTAGAACTCACGTTCATTTTGAACTCTGCATTAGATCAGCAAGTAAAACCATCGTACATAAGTGACAGTTTTTGTATAGGAATGACGAAGAAACCCACCTTTAGGGTCACCTCAGTCCAGTGTAACATTATATCTAGAAATTCACTGACAGTGGCCCCAGACCAACGTGAACCTCCATGACTTTTTCTCTGATCCCACACAGATCTTAATTTTTTCCTCAGCCTACTTTCCCCCTCTACACTTGCTTTGTGAGGAAAAGATTAATTGGCCTTAGCTTGGAGGCTGTGGCTTCTCTGCCCAGACAGCCCTCTTTGCCTAGCTGATGGAAGGTACCAGTCACTGCCATTTGCTTTCCCAGGAATATGACAGAAAAGCCTGCTTCTGCAATACTTCCAGAAAGCCACTTGCATGAGCTGTTTTCAGTATTCAGTGCTGGCTGAGCACTGCTAGCTCTGCTCTCTCTCCTGCTAGGTCAGCCAAGAGACATGGTAACCAAAACAAGCTCTTTCTAGCACTACCTTCCTCACCAAAAAAAACACGGTTACTCCTGCCCTGTCCATGTAAATGCCTCTGTCCCTGGCCTTTGCCTGATGGCTTTCTTCTCCCTCGAGTTCTCCTGCTGCCAGTTTTCTGGGCAGCAGTTCTGCCACAGCTGCAGGGACCAGAAGAGCTGGGCTGTGCACCGCAAGATGAGCTAGGGATGACCAGAGTCAAAGCCCAGGCTCACCAGCCTGGACAGAGTCCTGCAGCACAGGAGCAGGGCAGACACTAATGGACACACCCACACAAAGTGAGGTGATGAACCAGGTACAAGGTCCACCCAGGTAATTCAGGCAGAAGCAGCAGGAGATGGTGCCAGGAACAGAACTGGAAACACAGGTTCAAGGTTCACCCAGGAGATGGAGCTGAAGAGAGCACCACCTGTGACACAGCCAGGCAGGGACTGAAGGTGCTCGGCTGTGTTGAAAAAGAGCTCTTGCCCCAAAAGGAAGATTTGGGGGCCCCAAAGTACTTGAGTCAAGGTCATCAAGGCCTTACTCAGTGCACCTCGACTCCAGTTCTTCTATGGACCTGAAGAAGGATGCTGAGTCAATGTCCTGGACTTCACACTACTCTTCATCTCCTCCTCCACTGCTGGTTTTCTAATGAACCTAGGCACAGGGGTGGCAACAGCATGACCATACAGACTGTGGGGCTCAGAGCAGAGCTCAGCAGCTTCACTAGACACTGGGAGAAGAGGCACATGGTCTCAATATGTAGGAAGGAAATGCCTGGGGAGAAAGCATGAAAGCATGAGTAGGTTGCAGAAGGTGACAGCTAACTGAGTGGGTCCATCACAGATGAGGAGATCTGGTGAATGTGTAGATAAGCCACTGAGACCCTCAGTCAGCAAGCTGATTTTAAAGACTTAAATGAGAGCTTTCAGCAGCTCTGTCATGATCACATTGGCATCCTGAAGCAAAAGGAATTTATAAAACACTGGGTGGAAAGAAATTTCCTCATCCTGTAAGAATTTCAGAAACTTGGAGAAGGGCAGAGGCAATTGTCTTGAGTAAAGATAACAAATAAATACAACCCCCAAACTGAAAAATGCTATTCACGTTTCTATAATTTTGAAAATGTTGGAAGTATGTCTAGGATGTTTCAAATAATTTTTCTTAACTTTTTTTTTTTTTTTTTCCCAGGAAAAAAAGGCTGCCTCAAATTCATGTCCATCTTCTGAGTGACTTTTCGTTTGACTACTTGGCATGTTTCCTCATGGCCAAGCACTTCCCCGTCAGACTTCCCAGCACCGTGCTGTCGGGAATCATTCGTCCTCGACACCTGCACTATCCTGTGCCCATCCATCATAGACCGAAGGCACCAGCACCTGCCCCAGCAGCAGCCACGCGTGGCCCTTGCTCGCTTTCCTCCTGCAGGACTCGTCCCCTGGCCGGAGTGATGACCCCGAGAAACCCCCCCGTCCCCTGACGAAGGCCCCAGCCTTTCCCACACCGCAGTCTCGGGGCGAGTTTCCGAGGGGGAGGAGCAGCGCGGCTTCCCCACGGACACCCCACCGGGAAGCCGTTCCGCGCAAGCCCGGCGGGCGGGGGAAGGAGCGGGCGGGGGGAACCGGCGGCGGCAGCAGGGAGGCGGCGACGGCGGGGCGGGCAGCGGACCCGGGGCGTGGCGCGGGTCCGGCGGCGCCGGGAGGCGGCTCAGTCCCCGCTGCCAGCCGAGGGCGGCCGGCCCCGCGGAGCAGCCGCCCAGCCCGGCCCGCCCCGCGCCGGAGCCGCCGCCGGCCGGCGAGGGCGGCAGCATGAGCGGCGGGCGTAGCGGGCGATCCGCCGTGAAGATGGAGGCGCCGTTTTACCCCGAGGAAGGACTGGAGCTGCTGCCCGACTTCGTGCCGCTGCCGGGTTTCGGTACCGCCGGCGGACCTGGAGCCGATGCGGCGGCGGGGCAGAAGCTGCTGCTGGGCGCCGGGAAGAAGCGGGACCTGCCGGCTGCCGCCCCCGCGCCGCTCCCGGGGCCCTTCGCCCTTCGCCCGCCCGCCAGCGCCCGCGGCAGCGCGGCGGCTCTGCGCTTGCTGCCGCCGCCGCCTGCCGCCGCCGCCGCCCCGCCGCCCACCGCGGGCTCCGCGGAGACGGGGAGCGGCGGTGGGGCGGCGGCGGCCCGCGGCGGCCCGGAGGCCGCGCTGGGGTCGGCTGCGGAGCTGCCGCTGCTGAAGCTGCCGCCGGCCGCCGACCTGGAGCAGCTGCTGATCCAGGGGGGCGCGGGGCTGGGCGCGGGCAGCCCCGGGCCGACGGCGCCCGGGGCGGGGAGCGGCGGGGCGGCGGCGGCGGGGCCGTTCCTCTACCGGCAGCCGGTGACGCAGGAGCAGGAGGGTTTCGCCGACGGCTTCGTCAAGGCCCTGGCCGACCTGCACAAGCAGAACCAGCTCCTGGCGGCGCCGCCGCCTCTCTCCGCACCGGGACCCTGCTGCACTGCCCGCCCGGGGCCGCCGGGAGCCCCCGCCGCTGCCGCCGCCGACCCTCCGGCCGTCTACACCAACTTGAGCGGCTTCAACCCAGCGGGGCCGCTGAGCCCCTCGGGCAGCGCCTACCCCTCCGCCTCCGCCCCGCCACCGCCGCCGGGCCTGGCCTTCGGGGCGGCGGGTCTGGGGAGCGGGCGGCTCCCGCCAGCGCGGTCCCTGGAGGAGCCGCAGACGGTGCCCGAGGTGCCGCCGTCGGCGGGCGGGGAGGGCGGCAGCAGCGCGCCGACGCCGCCGTCGCTGTCGCCGCTGGACGCGGAGAGCCAGGAGCGGCTGAAGGCAGAGCGCAAGCGGCTGCGAAACCGCATCGCCGCCTCCAAGTGCCGCCGGCGGAAGCTGGAGCGCATCGCCCGGCTGGAGGAGAAGGTGAAGGCGCTCAAGGGGCAGAACGCCGAGCTGGCCGCCACCGCCAACCTCCTCCGCGCCCAAGTCACCCAGCTGCAGGGTCGCGTCCGCAGCCATCTCTCCTCCGGCTGCCACATCAACGCCGCCGGGCATCCTCCTCACGCCGCCGCCCAGCCGCGGGAGACTCCCCCCGAGGCGGCCGCCACCGCGCCGGAGACCAGCGCCTGCTGAGGAGGGACACCCCGCCGAACCCGGCCCCATCCCGCCCGGGGCACCGCGGGGCCAAGGTGCGCGCTTGCCGCCGCCCTTCTGCTGTTATTATTATTTTTATTATTATTATTATTATTTATTTCTCCCGGAGAGGGCGTTTTCTGCGGGATCCGGGTGTTGCTAAGCGTTTCCCGAGTTCTATCGATGTCGCATTCAGCAACGAGGGTCTCCGTGGGTGGTTCTTGGGCAGGTGGTTGTTAATTTTTCAGTGAAGTACTTGAGGTCTGTAGAGATTTCCGAAAATAAGAAGATTACTGTTTACAGAAAGATTCAACTTTATTTTCATGGGGGATATAAAATGTGTGTTTCCTAATACACCTTACTGAACTGTATAGCAATGGATAAGCTTTTCAGACTTAAAAAAAATAGCCAGAATCGTACCTTTTGAAAAGATGTGTGTGTATATATATATATTTAAAACATAATACGGCTATGTATATTTTCTTGGTATTGATAAAGAACTTTTTTTAAAATACTGTCTTTCTCTAGAGCTTTAATTTGCCATTGAGAGTTAAGACAGCTGTGTGGGTGCTCTTGCACTTACATGGCTTTGATTTTCAAATCGAACCCTGGAGGGAAATGATTTTTGTTGTAAATCTTAAGCAGATTGAAATGCATAGGAAAACAGTCATAGGAAAATAGTTTTCTAAACCTGTATGCTCCATATTTCTTGTGCCAGTGCAAACTTGGGGCATTGATAGTTATTTATTGAAACTTGAACACTTTTTGGACGTTGCCTAGACCTTATTTTTCTAGATAACACGTTAGTTGAGAAAATGGTTACTTTGGCAAAAAGAGCTTTACTTTTTTTTTTCCTTCACTGTGTACATTCCAGTAGTATGTGCTCTTTCCACAGTATAGTAACAATTCAGTGCTATACAGAAAAGGGCTCAGGTTTGGGGTGGGTTAACTGTAAAGGTGATAATTCCATTGTGTTCTGTTTGAATAAATCACAGAAATATTATGGAGAACTAGATTTATTTTTCAGTAGAAATCTGTATATCTTGCTTCTTGGTCTACTTTGTTCTAAAGAAACTTTCTGCAATACTCTAGAGACAGAAGGAGTCAATGCTAGGATGTGAAGTGTTTTTCTGCTTGGAAGAATTGGTGTGATTTATTTCTTTGTCGAGAATTTACTAGTGGAAGAGTATAGCAAAGGAACAATTTCTTCTGATTAGACATAATCCTCAATAAGTTTTTGAAAGCTTTAAGTCCCTTGCTCGGTGCCATTGCCTTCCATGCTTCTGCTGCACCTGTGTGTTTTGAGCATAGCCGCTAGCGCAGCGCTGCCGAGCCCTGTGGCGATGGTGCGGTGGGAAGGGTCTGTCGGAGTGTGACGGTCACCTCACCAGAAACCCCTCCGTGCAGAGGCCGCGGGCCGGCCCTGCCGCTGGGGGAAGGCAGGGCTTCTCCTGAGCAGATCCAGCTGCAATGTGGGGCCCTCTCCCCTCGTTGAAACTGTGCTAAAAACTCTGCTTGAACTCAGAGGCAAATCTTTCATGGGGATATGTGTCTGTGCCAGCTGGTGAAAAGGGGGAATTGTATGAGGAGCCAAGAGGGGCATAGACATCTCTATGTGTACAGCAATTGCTGAGATCTGTTAAAGCCTCTCAGGAGCTGGTAAACATCACTTACTTCTTCTGAGGGCTACAGCTGATGATTTGAAATCCAATAAGAATGGGATAGACTCACGGTTTTTCATGCTTTTATTGGGGATATGTGAGTGCTATCTGTTCAGAAAGTGGAGCTGCAGCAAACAAGTGTATGAGCTTTTTTTTTAGTGCATAGTCGTTCCTGGCACATGTATGAAATTATATGAGAATGCGTAGTTACACTGTTACTGTAGCTGAGATGGCTCTGAGGATATTTCTTTTCTTAATGCATATGCAAATTAGGTAGAAGCCATATTAATAATTGTATAACTGTTTAATCATGTCACCAGAGCCTATTTTGGTGGTTGAAATTATTGCCTGTAACAGTACTTTTTGCTGTTCGAAATACTGATGAGCAGATAAAAAAATACGTTGATCTTAACACAAGTTTAAGGACTTCTTAGGGGCATTCTGAACCATACAGCATACAATCTGTAGCACTGCCTGTTATATAATAACTGGGTGAAAAATACGGTTTTTACTTTGGTAGTCATCACCCATCTGCAAAGATGCTGCAAGTCTGTAGAAACCAATAAAAAACTTCTTTCCCCCCACATTTAACACTTTTCCCTTGTGAGAGAGGTAATGCTGCCTGGTAGATGTGAGATAGTTTGCTGCATGTGTAGTGAGGTGGGGTTTTTTTAAGGAATCCTAGAAAAAATTGTAAGAAATTACAAGGGTGAACACTAGTACTTTAGTCCTTGTCTTTGTAAATGCGGGTAGGGCTAGGTAAGGGTCTTGTGGTAGAACACAGGACAATGATAAATGCAGCTGTGCAATACTTGTTCTTTACTTACTTCATAATTTCTGGTCCTAATAAATTAGCAATATCCAAGCGACATGGGGGATCCATAAGGCACGGGAAATCACTGCAGTTCCCCTTCCCAGACACAGGCAAGACTCTTGTGGGCTATAGTGTAGCAGGGTTATAATGAGCTCTCCCTTTTCAGCGTGGTAATGTTAAAGCTGAAAACCACCCCACATTACCTCACTTGAGTTTGAACTTTCTGCAAGAGCAGTCTCACACCCAGCATCTCAAAGACCTCACATGGTAACTTCTCTGATAGCCTGCTTTCTGTTCTAACTGACATCTGTTCAGTGGTAGAAGTGGTGACAGGCCAGCTCTCTTACCCTGATGACTGATGAGAGATTACTAGTGAGGCTGGCAGCTCCAGCTCTCTGCCAGAGGCTACTGTTCTGGTAGAGGAGTTCTCCAAAAGAAATGTGTTTTCTGTAGAGCAATTGGTTACCCTCATAAATGCCTTTTTTTATCTGGCATTCAGGCTAAGAAACAGGATCTAACAGTGACATGACCAAAATTTGAGAATAGTGTTGGGGTGGTTGGATTTTTTTCCTGCTTGGACTGGTTCCACTAGAGGTTGCTGCATTTTTTGCAGATATCTGAGTGGAAAGTCTAGGAACCTAACACTTTAAACCAATGTAAAGAGACTCAGGAGTACTTACCTGCTGCAGCTGTCAGACTTGATTGTTCCTGTCTTCTAAAATGTATCAATATTCTGCAGTGTACATTTTAGCCCTGCAGTGTTCCTAAATCTTTAAATATGGCTTCTCTATATTTGTCTGCCTTTTTTCTTCGGTTTGTTAGTAAATGTATGTGTCTTCTGGTTTTCTGCCAAAACTTTGGCCACTGTGAGATGCTAAAAGACAGGTACTGGGTAAAAATCTCGAGACTGTTTATATTATTTGCATCCATGTAGCTCCTTTTAAGTAACTCCAAGCAAGCTGACTGTGTGTTACTGTAAGAAAAAAACCAAAAAAACAAACCAAAATCTCTCAGAAACAAAACCCAAAAAAGCAAACAAAAAAAATTAATACCCCAAAATAAAAGAGTTACGCTCACTGTTAGCTCAATACTTTTTAGCATTTTTCTTCATCCTTCTAACCTACTGTGCTTTGTTATACTTGTGCAGTCTGTTTGCTAGTTCTTACAAAGACTCACACTGTGTGACTTGATTTGCAGGCTACCCTCATGTCCTTCTAATCTGGTTTTCATTCCAGGTGTGAGCACATGACAAATAAACATCCCTCTTTGTTTCTTTGCCCCAGGTGTAGTCTCCTCTAAATAGTCTCCTCCTATGTCTGTTTTGGTTTCTGGATGCTTGCTCCTGTGCACATCTTGTTTGCTGCCCAGCAATTTTTGAATGTACTTGAACTGATGTCTTGGTTTAGATGTGAAGTGCCTTCCTATTTAGGTGCTACAGCAAAATAGTTTGATTCATGTATGACTTTGGTTTATTTGAATTGTTATCAGATCTTTTCTGTCTTGGGGACTAGGAGGGGGAATGTTTTCAGTAAGAGAAGTCTTGTTCACTCCTTCCTTGGGCAGAGGGTGGAGCCCCCATCAGGTCTGCCCCTGCTTGATGTGAGTGCAAGGAACTGACTCAAACGATGTCACTGTTAGGAAAGTTCATTGGTTTGGTCTCCAGTGTAGGGAAGTCTTTTGGAATCACAGGGTCTCCAGACAGTTCCAGGTAGCTGTTGAGTTGTTCTTAAAACTTTTACTGTAATTCCAGGTCAGGCCCATTCGGTATTCTTAGAGAGCCTTTCCAAAAACAAGCACTTTGCATACTTTGAGAAGCATAGATGTTTGGACATGATAAATCCTGAGTGAGGAGCAATTCTGGTGGTGATGGTTATGTTTTCTGTTCTAAGCCTTTGGTGGTTTTCCAAAAGGTAAATATCTCAACACATCAGGACTCTTCACTGCATGTCAGTATTCCCTACTGACTATCATGCACTGTTCAAGACCAAGGGTGGCCCTAGGACAGTTCTCTGTTATCTTGGTTTGTATTTTTGTCTTTACAGAAGAAAGAGTCATGAGACATCCTTTATTATTTAAAATATCTGATTGACTCTCTGTCTCACCTTTGACAAAGGAGTGAGCTCCCCAGGTTAAGTCCTGAGGCATTCTACCGTTTGCAGCTGTTAAAGTGGGAAATTATTTGGCAACAAATTTTTAATCTGTTAAATAAGTCATTGGTGCTTCCCAAAGTTCTGAATAGTATTGTTTGATAATGTCTGAAGTACAGGTGCGTGCATGCCGGGTCTGAATTACTAGTTGTGCTGAAAATAGTATCTTGGCTGCCATTACTGGAGTCTTAACTATTTGAAGCCAGCAGCTTCTTAGGGAAAGTTTTTCTATATCTGAGATTATTAAGCAAGAGAAAAAAACCCATCTACTTGTAACATTAGTCATTCTTTGATGCATTTTATGTGTCCTGCTTCTGGAGTGCAAGTTAAAAAAGGAAAAGCAATGAGTTACATTTTCGTTTATTCATATGTGCAGCTGTAACTGCTGCTGGATAATTTTGCTCTTTCCTTACTTGATTCTCCAAGTTTCTATGTTTAGCAAGTCGACAAATTGGAGTATGACTTATCTGTGTACATATTTGATTTGTACAAAATCGCTTCCATTTTTCCAGTATTTTGTTTGAAGTTTTACTGTAAGAAGGAGTGTTGAAGAGTGCTTGGCCTGTTTTGATGCCATTGGTCACTTCTTTTGATCTGTAGTGACTGCTTATCTTCCAGCAGAGATGGACAGTAGAGTCTGTCAGGGATTCATCCCTTTCAGTATTTGGAAAAAACCTGTATCAGCAGAAAAAAATCTTGGACAGAAAGCTTTCACAGTGCATAATAATCCAGCAAATTCTTCCTTCTCACGCCACAGTCACTTGTGGAGGTTTAGTGTATCTGATGAAGAATGATAAATGTTCCTGTGACAAAGTGCAGAATCTAAAGTTTATAAGAAACTTGTTAATCTTGCCACACATGGTGCAACTTTACTATGAAGATGTTGAATTAAATCTGAATATATGGAGACTTAGGCCATTATGCTACCTTATGGGAGACAAGAGGTTTTAGTAATTCATAATTACTTCTCTCCAGTGTTTCAAGATCTGTCTCTTTTTATCTTATGAAGTGTCTTGCAGCTGTTTGTGCTGTGAAACTTCTCTCTTCATAACGACTCAGTAGCTTGGAGGCAGGACAGAAGCAACTTCTTCATGAACTGGTCATGTGTGACAAGCTAAATGTAGGTTTCTGAGAAGCACTGCAACAGTGAGTGCACAGTGGAGAGCCTGCTGTTGTTTGTGTGTTGCTAAAAGAGTCTAGAAATGTATACACATAAATCATGAGAGCAGCTTTCCAAGGCACCATCCTGTTGCCTTGCTATGGGCATTGATCCTTGCTGCTTGCTTTAGTCTGGGACCACTTTTTCCTAAGCTGTTGCATACCTGAAGGCTTACTTTCTGCATCAACATAGTCACAAACCGGATCTCTGCTTGAATGTTGAAACAGTTGGTTTCATACGGGTCAGTCAGAATGCCTTGCTCCAGTTGTTGTGTTTGCAGGGTCCCACTGGGGAAACAGTGGTGGGGAGGAAGGAAACCAGTCTAGGATCTGTATCTTCACGCCAGTGCTGTGTATTGAAATGCAACTTTCAGTTGAGTGATCTTGACAAAAGCATGTTACTGATGTAAAAACTCTGAATCTTGATCTTGTGTCTGCAGGGGACATGAGTTCTTGTGCTGAAGTCCTGCTTTGGGCGGTATCCTCTCAAGTCAGTGAGGACTAACTGAAGAAACAGCAAATCCAGCCTTTATGAACTAATTCTTCTGAAGCGTACAGATACCTGCAAATGCATGTTGAGGTGCTGTGCATAGACACCAGCATGCATAGAGAAGGGGATGGCCAAAGGAAGGAACTGTGATTTTCTTAGCAGCAGCAGTACACAATGGGGTTTTTCAAATTCTTTTGTTGTGGTCAAATTCTTCCACAAGAAGACTAAGCGGCATTTCTGTGTGTGATCACAAGGTGATTTTTTAGATTTCCAGTCAAATTGGAGGACTGTCAAACCTTGCAATGCTAAATTGACACAGAAAGAGAACTTATTTTGAAGTCACATTTAGCCTTAATGTTATCTGAAGTGCTGCAGTTCATGTGTAGTAGTTTACTGTAAGGTGAAATTATTATCATAAATAATGTTTTAAAGGAGTCACCCTAAATAATTACCTACATGATGTTTGCTTTTTTTGTCTGCTGTCAAAAAGACTCTATCCATAGCATAGCTAGCTGTAAATTGAGCTTTGCTCTGAATTTCTAGTACTAATAACAAACAGGGTCTGCAATAGTTTAAGGAGTAAATTTTCTGGCTAAATGTTCTGGACCATTTCTGTAGGAATGCTTTGAAGTGATGGTTGGGTTTGAAGCCTTGCTAACATGGAGATAATAGATATGACCAGTTCACTGTGCACTAATACACTGCTAGATTCTGATATTTAGCACACTGCTGATGAGATTTACTACTACTGTTACTTACTGTTAATCAACTGAGTATGAGTGGAATTGTCAGTCACCTAAATAGAGTCCATGCAGTCTGGAGAGCTGTCTTGCTGGAGATCAGTAACAGACTCCCATCTCATACAAGGGGGTAGAAAAAAATACTTTTGTTGCAGTCTCTGTTTTGGTTTTGCAAATCCAGTTACTTTTTTAGGTTGAGTCCTTTTTTACCTCAAAATTTATTTGAATAAATTTGAAAACCTTTCTAATAAATGCCTTGAAACATGCCTTGCAACTGTTCAATTATGGCCAGTGGTTGTACAACTGTGGTATTACTTCTGTCATAGATGAAGAAAGCTGAAGCTGTTAAACAGTCAGGCTTCTCGTTGCATCCCTGTTCCTAAACAACGGACCAGACATATGAAAAATCATGACCAGTAGCTTGAACTCTGAGGAGCTGTTTGATGCCATTTTCTTGTCCTCTTCAGAGAGCTTCCCACTGCCCCAAGGGGTGTGTCACTCCTGCCTCATATGGAAAACTGACCTTTAAGAATAAACAATTTTAAAATTACTAAGTAAGTAAGTAGCTAAGTAACTGTCTTCTGGTACATGCTGAGTACTTTGAAAGATAACATGCTGAACTTGACAATCTTTTCCCACACCTCTGTTTCCTAAATCTTCAGATTTTCTTGTAATGCAGGACACAAGCAATGGAGTGGTGTCAAAGTTAGTGTGCTGTTCCACAGAGTGTATTTCAGATAGTGTCCTTTTTCCCTAGTAACAGCTGTGGAAAGAGAGCAGTAGAAGATACTGATCTATGACCTGCTGTTCTTCACAAGTAGAGCCAGAGTTTGAGTTCTTGGATTTTTCCAACTTCTACCATTCTGTCTTTTAATATCCTTCATGGGAAGATGGCAGAAATAGTGAGGAAATACTATTAGGGAGTTAAATGTTGTATCTAGTGTCGCATAAGTTATGGCCATAAGTGACTAGGACACCTATTTACGGTCTGCCAGATGACACCTTCAGAATAGGGATTCCTAAAGTGTTGCCAAAGTGTTGTTATCAATCCAAACCATTTTGTGCCAGTTACTAAAATGCTATTGTAAATCCTTGTGATTTTTGACAGACTTCGTGTGCACCCTGTAAGTGAAATCACCACACCAGCCAGTATGTCTGTGTGGTATGATATCACTTTCCCAGCCAGCCAATAGCGTCTAATAAAGTCTACATCTGTATTCCTTTCCCTGCCGGTAATAGTTAGAGATGATAGTTGAAGTTATCAGCACCAGAAATGAGAAAAAAAAATTGAATCCAATGAAAAAATAGTATTTATCTCTGAAACAGTATATAATGGTAATATTTGTTGTACGTTTAAGTGGCAGATAATTACGACTGCTCTTCAGAATGCTTTTAAAGTTTGTTTTGTTTTTACTGCTTAAGTGTCTTCTAAATGTCTCTTCTTTAGAAACTGTGCCCCTCCCTTTTTGGCCTGATGACTAGTGATTTCACACTTACCCTTATTTATTTAAAGCCATGGCAACCACCCTACTGAAATGTCATCATGTAAAGCCCAGGTCTGCATGCTGACTGGTGATGCAAAGGTCTGCTCTCTAATAAAATGCAGCCCATGAAGGACGAGCTCCAAAAGGCAGCTACGCCCTGTCTTCAAGCATTTGCTCTAATTTCAAGGCTTTGCCATGTGGTGTTGCTCAACGTGCAGCAAAACAAGTTCTTGCGAGCCCCTTGAGCATTCCTCCGCGTGTAACAGATTAAATATTCAGGCTTCGTTAACTCTCCTACCCGCCCCCTCCAAGAAAAAAACAAAACAAACCCCACAGAAACAAACTGAAACCTGAAACAAAAGGCCCAACACAAATATATCTTGGAGAATTGTTTTGCTTTGTTGCAAAGTACTGCTAATTACGGAGACGCTTAGTGCAGTTCTGACATGTGAGCCATCAATCTAAACACTCCCAACAGTGATTTTGCTTTGGTTGTGCTTTGCTACTTTGTACAGGACAAAGGGAAGGGAGTAAGTGTTGCAATATAGTATTGTGCAATTCCTGTCTTTTAAATAGAAAATGATAGGCAAGTCTGCATAGGCCTCTTGCATACCAAAATTTAGCCACTGATTTTTGCCACTCCCACTCTTCCTGATCAGGAATGGGTATACTGGCTTCTTAAGGTCAAAAGGAGAGAAGGGGGAGAAGGGCAGAGAGATTAGGAGGTGGCAGTACCAGGGATATTCTGCTGTGAAGAGCCCTGAGCCTCCTTGGCCTTAAAACTCAAGTTAATCTGTTAGGTCACCTCTAGTTTATGATATCTGAAGGTAATTCTTTGACTCCCTATGCAGCTTCTTACCAGGAATGGTGGCTGGGTCTGTATTGCCAAATAAGTTTTGGTGAAGTTGCTCTTCGGCTTTCTGTGTTTTTCCATCTGTGGAGTTGTAGGACATTCTTTCAGGGCAATTTCTCTTTCCTGTAGCAGCTCGTCTAAAGCTGTCTTCTTGTTCCTGCAGTTTCTGCCTACACTGAAAAATCATTCTGAGATTTAGGGGACCACACATGTGCCGTCACTGTATGGTTTGTGGTGGCTAATCTTGTATGACTCAAAAGACATCCCCCTAGAAAGGAGTAGCTCCAGTTAGGTACAGACTAGGAAAGATGAAATTTATCATTCTTTGTGCAGTGTGTCTTTCTATCACTTCAACAGAGGAACTAACTGCCATCAGATACAGGAGAGCTCTTGGGCAATAGGATCCAGCTTTGAAAACCCATCGTGATTTCTGGTTCTTGCTAAGCTTCTGTGATGCAGAAAACACTTAATGATCTGCATTACTATAATCACAATGCCTTGCAATGTCCTGGGCTGGGGCTGCTGGTAGTATCATGCATGTTCTGTGATTCTTACTGGAATTCATGCCACATGCTGATTAACAGAAAAAGGGATTTCCTGTAAACGGCAAGAATCCCCTCCCTGCTGTGTCACTGCCACCACCTCCGAGCTCTCTTTTTGTCCAAAAGAGGTGTGGGCAAACTGCTTCATCGTACTCTTCATAGGCCTTCAGGCTGAAGCTTTCTCCTTCAGGGTAGCTCTTCCAAACAAAAGGTGGAAGCAGAGCAGTTCAAACTGGGCTTTGCTCTTCCAGCAGCTTACATGCAGCTAGTCGGTGGGTGGGTGTCTGCCTACATCCTTTCTTGGGTTTATGTGTACCTTCTTATTCTGCCTTACTAAATTAGCTGGCACAGCAGAGGCCTCTGAGAAACCCTTTAAAAATCTCAGCTTTTGGTAGAATTTTATAAAATTACAGCATGTGAATAGATTAAAAAACCCCAATGAAACAAAAAAAAAAAACCCACAAAAGCAACCCAAAACAGACAACAAAACAAATGACTCTATCGATATCATGGATCTTTTAAAATTTGATTGATTTTGGGGAATCTTCAAACAGGTGTGCTGGCAAGGGCATTGCACACAGATGGAGCTAGTAGTGAAACAAAATTCAGTAGCTACTCATTTGCTGGATTTGGTCAGGAGAGATTTTAAAGGACACTTCTGAGACCTTTTTTCTGATGTGGTGATTTTTTAAAATGTAAACAAGCTACAGGGCTTAATAATATACAACTGAGGATTATGTCCATTGTAATTTTTTAACATTACTTTTACTAACTGTATAGTATTGTATTCAAAATACTTATTTCTGAGACAAAGTGGACGATACTAGTGGGCATATTGCACTTGATTAAATGTAAAACATTTTCTTAATTTAGTGATGTGTTTAGGAGAATACTGTAACTTACTGAGTATACAACAGTGATAACTGTGTTTACAGTAATTTTCAAATTCCTACTGTTCAGTGGTAGCCAACTTGCTTGAGAATTGAAAGTAAGGCGTACTGCAATTGTCAATCTTGGAAAAATTAACTGAATGCTGCTACCACTAAATACTGTGGGATGGATACCTTGGGTTTAAATGGCAGCAGGATTGTATTCCAAGCCTCTGTCTTAAGTACTTATGACTAAAAGGCGACTTGCCTTGTGCTCATTTATGTATCCCTGTGTGTAGTACATCAGTTAGAAATCTGTTAATAATTGATTTGTAATGTTAGGACCTTTATGGAGATCACAGTGGGGTTTTTGTTTGTTTTTGTTTGTGAACAGACACTTAGACATTTTGGAATGTATAACATTGATCCTTGTGCTGGAATTGTTTACATGCAAAAACATATTTATGATTTTTTGCAAACTGCAATGTGCAATTTTGTACATGTGTTTTAAACTACAGAGTTTATAAGGAAGATATTGTATGTACAGTACTTGGACATGAGTATTATTTCTTTGATATAAATATCTAGAGGAAAATTAAAATTGCTTTATATTCATATTTTTGGCTGTGTTTTTTATTATTTCAGCAGGAAATTTAGAAGTCAGCTTAAGGCATAGTGATTTGGGCTTTTTAAAAAGTACTTTTAGGTCATGCTTGATACAATTCTTCCCCTGATTGTGTCAACATACTGAAGTGCAAGGAGGGGCGAATTTCTTCTTTTACAAATGTTGCTCTTTGGGATAGCTTCCCTATGTGCTAGTGCAGTTGCAACTCAGAAATGAAACTTTTTTATAAAGAGCAAAAGAGAAGAAGAGGCAGTTCTGCTCTGATGATATCAGATTTCAGGCCCTTGCTAAGAAAAGCTGTCTGGAGTTGTCAGCGCTGTGGGATGGGTCTCCAGTTACCCATGTCTTGACTTCTATGGTTCAACAAGAACTAGTGACAGTAAAACCTTTTTACAAATTGAGCTGTTCTGAACCACATCTGGAGCAAATCTGTTGAAATAAGGCCTGTGTTTTTCTTTCTTATGATCAATGTTCTCATGCACATTGATACATCTTGACACATTCCCAAAGGAGAGCTACTCGGTAAACATCCGCACGTGCTGGAAACACTTCTGAAGTGGCTGCAGAAAGCTCCCGTGCCCTGGGAAGGCAGCCCTGCCTTCCGGACACATCCTTTCAAACCAGTGACGCTGGGCGGAGCGAGTGCCAAGCCCCACCAAGAACGCTCCGGGGATGCCAAGTTGAAGTGAGAGCCGAGCAGCACGGCGGGGCCGGTGGCGCTGGCCATGCCAGCTCACACGCCGTCACACTGCTGGACCCTGGCTTCGCTCTGGGGTGCGCGGGTGCCAGGTCTGACACTGAAGAAACAGTACAGAGAATGTTTTCTTCTGGTTTAAGATACGAATTCTAGGATTTCAGAGGCATGGCAAAGCTGGGGGAGGGGAGGGGAGAGGAGGGGAAGGGAGGGGAAGGGAGGGGAGGGGAAGGAAGCTGTGAGCACACTGTTGTTGGAGCTGCTGTGTGTTGGCACTTTGGTTTATGACCACATAATCAGTTTGGTGTAGGATTACTGTGACTTCTAAATGTGAACCGTGCCTCCTTCTGTGCTCTGGGAGTTGTTTAATGCTTTTTAATCTCCATGTTGCGCATGGCTTCAGGCTGTGTTTCACACATGCTAGTCAGATCGCTCCGTGCAGATTTCCACTAAAGACTGATTTCTTCATGGGAGAGTCTGTAGCACTGTTGCAATAATTTTCATGCTTTCCAAATTAATTGCAGAGAGGGAGTAGAACAAAGAAACGGTGTGTGCCTTTAATGATTTGATAGATGTTTGAGGGTATTTTTGATTTTCTATGTCAATTTGAACTTCAGAGCATAGGAAAAGTGTTTTGCATATGTGGTATGGGAACCAGACTACTGGTTCTCTTTAAGCTTTGAGTTCCTCTAGCTTTGAGTGCCTCAGAATGGTGCCTTCAGAAGTGCTCAGGAAAGGGATAGTTGAGACTGATTGTGCTTTATTACCCAGAGGGTGTGGAATAAAAGTGGGTGCTTTGCACTGGTTGAATAACCTGCAGGGTTGTGTTCAGGTTTCTTTTTTCTTCTTAGAATGTCCCTTTCTTCTCCCTCTCTGTCTTGAGGTTCCTTGCAAGAGTGAAACAAGACATGGCCCTTGCACAACTTCCAAAACCACAATTCTAAGCTAGAGCAGCAACTCACAATTTATTCCTGGGCCCTGCGCATCTTCCAGACTAAGGGAGGCAAAGGCCCATTGATGCTCCTGTAGCCTGTTATTTCTTTTCCTTCAGTCAGGGTGACTGAGGTCCTGGCACAGGCCATTCAGTAGATCTGGCGGTTGCATCAGTTGCCAGAAGTCAAATAGCAGGTGACACACAAAAGCTGTGAACTTCTCTCACTTGTCCTAGTGTGAATAGTTTACTTTCTCTTTCGTCTGTAGCTGGCTGCATGAAAGTAATTTCTAAGTTTTCCTTTTCTTTGGTGTGACATACCAAAGTGGAATATATGACATGCAAGTTGCACTGGGTTTTCCCCCACCAACTGCAAATTAGATCAGCAAGTGTAAATTACAAGATTTGGGCAGATGTTTCATCATATGAGCCATTCTGCCAAGTCCAAAATTCGTGCCTTCATCATTCTTGTGACAACCCTCAAATGTCAGCCCCAGAAAGACCCAACTGCAGGGCAGGCAGAGAGTTGATGTCTGTAACTGATGGATTCATCACTTCAGGGAGGTGACATCCACTTCAGGGATGTCAGCCTGTGGCCAGCAAGCTGGGTGGGGCTGGAGGCCTGATTCCTGAGATTCCAAGTTGCAAAGGCCAGTCACAGATCCCTGGATCCATGTCATGCCCCATTATATGGCTGCTATGCATAGTGCATCATAATGGTTGAATTCTGGAGGGTGTCTCAAAGCTCGTTTTTCATGTATCCAGTAACCCAGACCAGGAGATGCAGGAGAAGACACACAGGGCAGCCAGAGCACATAATTTCTGACTATCACCTTGTAGCTTTTAGAAATCTGTGGAGACACCTAGAGCTGGCTATTCTCTGAGCCATACTTCTGAGTTAAAAGGACTCCTGCTCTGCTCTGGCCTGGCAGCTCCTGTGCACCTGTAGTCAGAGCATCATGTAACCTACAACATGGCAGCAGCTCCGAACACCACACCACCTGAGGTGGATATGTCTGGGGCTGAATGTTCCTCCGTTGCTTATTTTCTTCATGTTTGTTTCCTTCAATCAAACAAGCTTTTTCCTTTGGACCTGATAGAACAGGTCCAGTTTCCTTAAGGACTGGGATATTAAACAGCTCAGTCATCCATGAGCTACAGGGCCCACCTGAAAGGAATGTGAAATGGGTTTTTGGCTGCAATTATTGCATCTGTTTGAGAGGTCTTAAGCAGATCTTACCCCTGAAGGAGGTTTCTGACTTCTACAGTGGCTTAGCCATGCCTCTCTGTTGGTCTATTCCTCATGAAACAGCTGGACCTCTGTGGTGAGTTGGCCCTGACTGGACTGCAGGTGCCCACAAAAGCTGCTCTATCACTTTCCCCCACAAATGGACAGGGGAGAGAAAACATAAGCAAAGGTTCGGGAGCTGAGATAACAACAGGGAGACATCACTCACTGCTTACCATCATGGGCAAAACAGACTTCACTTGGGTTGAATTTATTACCAGTCAAAATCAGAGCAAGATAATGTCTGAAACAAATCCTAAAAACACCTGCTCCCTACTCCTCCTGCCTTCCCAGGCTAAACTTTATTCCCAGTGCTCTACCTCCTCCCGCAAGGTGCAGGGAGATGGGGAGGGGGGTTATGGTGAGTCCATCATGTGTTATTTCTGGTGCTGCATTCTCCTCAGGGAGAGGAGTCCTTTCCCTGCTCCGCTGTGGGTCCCCTAAGGGTCACAAGTTCTGCTAGAAACCTGCTCCAGCATGGGCTCTTCTCTCCACAGGTCTGCAGGTCCCTGCCAGAGCCCTGCTCCAGCACAGGCGTCCCGTGGAGTCACAGCCTCCTCTCAGGCATCCATTTGTTCCTGTGTGGAGAATCTCAGTCCTGGCACCTGGAGCACCTCCTCCTTCACCTTCTCTTGATGTCTGCATAGTTGTTCCTCTCACATATTCTCACTCCTCTCTTCTCTGGCCACAGTTAATTCTTCTCAATAACTTTTCTTTCTGTTTCAAGATGTTATCAGAGTCATTGCTACCATCTCTGAGTGGCTCAGCATTGGCCAGCAGCAGGTCCATCCTGGAATTGTCTGGCATTGGCTCTGTTGGATGTGGGAGAGGCTTCTGGTAGCTCCTCACAGAAGCCATCTCTGTAGTGCCCTTATTTCCAGAACCTTGCCAAATACAACCTCCTGATGCTCTGTAATTCCAGCTGCAAAGAGAGCTTTTTCTTCCTTTCCATCCTTTCTCTATGTCTGAACTCTCCTTTGGTGCCTCCCACTCACTGCATTTCTCTAACCCCAACACTGCATCTCCATCTGCTCCCTCAGGCTGCAGCTGGCAGCCTTCCCAGCTCCCCTCCCTCTCTCTTTGCCTTCCCTGCCCAGGTGTGTGTAGGCACTTTGCTGTGCAGCAAACTGAATACACCCTCCTGAAGAGAGGACAGAGAGAGTGCATACCATGTTATCCTCCACAGTTTCACCTGTCAGTGTACAAAAGCAGAAAATCTCAGTTCAGTGAACCAATGAACTGACTGACAATCACAACTGTAGAAGGGAGGGAGCCTTTGCCTAAGGTGGTTGTCGTGAGCCTGCAGGTTCAGCACAGCCTTGCTTCGCCGTCCTGGGCAGGGCTAGGGTAAAGCCACAGCAAGAATGTGGCCTTAAAAACTGTGTGGGCTTTGTGGATTTGCCCTCCTCTAAGGAGGTCTTGGATCTCCCTTCTTTTTGAAATCTGTGCTTAACAGGCTTAAATAGGGGAGAAAATGAAGGAAAATCCGAGACAGAAAATTACACTAAATTGAGACTAATGTAAGTACTTTGGGGCAAAACACCAGCATGGGGAGACTTGTTGCTATTCTCCAAAACACGTTTTAGAAAATCCAAAACTTGAAGGTAATTAAGAAAGCACAACAGAGGTTCCAGATTACCTCTGCTGTTTTGCCACAGGCCAAGACTCTCCAGTATTTGCAGTTCAGATAAAGATCTGACTGGGAAGGAATGTATTCTGGTATCTTTCTTTCTTCACTGTAGCCTTTAGAGGAGCAATGGAGATTTAACTCCACGTGCTGGCCAGCTTGATTGATCTCAGGAAATTAACAACTCTCCCTTCTCACCTATAATGTCTCTGTTACAGTGTGGCTATTTATAGTGGGTGTTGGACAAAATGCTTTCTTACTGGCTATTCTGAAGCCTTTTTCCAGGCCACCTGAGAGCACACGCTGTGGATAAAGACAAACCCAGCCAAAACCAGCAGTAGAAATGACTGGACATCTCATTATGCCACTGAACATCTTGAACCCTCTATATCCCCCTTAGATCACCTCTTGCCTTTCTGAAGGTGCTGGAGTCTCACTGATTGCAGATTCTGGAGATTTTAAGGGACATTTTTGCCCATGGGCTGCAGTTTGGGAACAGCCATGCGGGCTTTCCTGTGCCTGTGCAGCTATGGCTCTGATGGCATGACTCACAACTAAGTTTTCCCAGTGCCTTACCAGTTAATTCTTTCAGTTTCTTTAAATGAGACATGGGGCCAGTGTGACTCATGGCCATTTCTGGAAATGACAGACTTGCAAAGTGAGGCCCAGGGGAGTGTCTGCCTTGTGCCATGCAGCTGGGATCAATTGGTAATTGCCTCCTGACCTCACTCCCTTTCCCTTCTACTTTCAAAATTATCATTGATACTTGAGTTTTGACAGCCAAAACCAGGAGAGACTTTCTGTTTTCTTCTTTTGATTTTGTGTGAAGTGAATGTTCTAGCTAGAAAGAAAGATAAATTTCTTGAACTGAAGAATTTGTCAAATTTTATACTGGGGTTGCTTTATTAAAACCACATACTTTGGTTCCTCTCTGCACATACCAGCCTTGCAAGAAGCTCCAGGAAGGCAAATCCTTCCTTCTTAGATAGATCTGTGGCTGTTGGAGCTGGTCACTGTGGTGCTGGCAGCTGGGCTGGTGCATCATGTGTACTATTTTGTACTGTTTCTGACTGCTCCATGCCACTGCAGCAGCAGCACCGCCTCCCTGGAGCAGGCATCCCGCGGCAGAACGTGTCCATCTGGCTTGGGACTGGTACAACAGCTGCAGCCTGACCTTTTGGTGCGTGGCTCTTCCCTGGCACCTCCCAAATTAAAACCATGGTGGCCTTCTGCAAAGCTGCTGCTTCATTCTAACAGTCCTCATGAACTGGTGTTAGTCCTGCCTAAACTTCCCCAGATGCATAACAAGCCATCTTTGCTATCAGGACACAGAGAGAGCAGTTTAGGGGTCTTTGCCCCACTGCTGTGTAGCACAAAGGGTCTGGCAGCACTTTTGAGCTTTTCAGGCTCAGAACTTAAGAGAGGTGGGGAAAAAAAGTAAAGATAACAGAACAGAGGGGGAAAATTTATTCTTGCTCCTTGAGGTGTAAGTCAGGACTCTCCCAGGGGGATTATGTGGTATCCAGCCAAACTGGGCACACCACTGAGAGAATCACTGGAAGGATGAACCTGCAGCTGCCTTAACTGGACAATTTTGCCAGGATGAGGAGACCTAGGTGGCCTTTCAGGCTGTTTCATGCACAGCACTCCCCATGGTCACAACTAATAATTTAACGTGTCTTGCATGCTCTTATGGCAACACAGCCCAATGGAAGAAGACTACACACATAATTAAATGTAGCCCTCCTGAGTGACTGCTCTGCTCACAAGGCACCTGCAGGTTGGTGAAAAAGGTGAAACTCCAAGCCCCCATGCATCTGGGCTTGCAGCAGACTTTAGTCACTGCAAACTTAGACATAGGAGCTTAGCATTTACAGAGGTTCACAAAAAGCAGGCGTGGTATCTGCCCCCTCTCTTCACCTCCTGGTGCTTACTGGTGGGTTGGGCATGGCTGGTACACTCCCAGCAAGGACATGCTTTGTAAAGACTGCAGGTGAGTTTGGCAGCCTGGACATCTCTGACCTGCATGTTTGCCAGTGCCAGGGAAGGAGGACACAAAGGACAGCAGTGCACACAAAGCTGTGTCCCTGTGACTTGGTCACCCCAGGGTGTGGGTGGAGTAAGCACAATGTTCAAGGCACTGAAGTGAGAACCTGGGCAAACAGGAGTGAGGTAGTGTCTGAGACCACAGAGCAAATATTTGCCTGCAGTGCACTAAGGCAGATAACTGAAAGGCAGCCAACAAAGGGTGGAGGAGTCTGGTGGAGACAAGGCCCTGCTTGTTTGCTCAGCAGTGCAAAGGACATAAATGCAAAGTCAGGGCCATTCTGGCCTCTCAAGAAGCTATAAAAAGTGAAAAACCAGAGGGAGCCTGTTACAGCCAGTCTGCACGTGCCTAAATGCCCTCTGAGCACTGGTAGCTCACCTGACGCTCATCTGCTGGCTTGTACCTATGAGAAGCAGCTTTCTAGGCAGGGACATTCCTGTGCTGTCTCTCCTGCTCCACAACTGCAGAAGGAGCTTTGGCTGCGGAGGTTGGGGTGGGAGGTGGACACAGCTGGCACCAGCTCCTGATCCCATCTTGAACTTCCAAACATTACAATTTACATGGTCAAACAAACTGTATTTACCTCCTGCTGGATCTGGGGCATTAAGCTTTTCATGAACCACTCAGTTGGGAACCTTTGTTGCCTGATAACAATGTGAGAACAAGATGCAAGACCAAATAATGCCCTTCCCACCAAAGGCAGAATTAGAGACCCTTATGTTCAAGGGATCAGATTTTAAAAGGCAGAAAATATTTTCTGTGATACTTTATTCTGAGAGAGAGCAAAATTCAGGCTCTGTCTAGACCAGACAGATGTTCGGGTTGGTGCCAAGTTGGTGACTTTTTTTTTTTTGTATCTGGTTTTGCTGTTTACAAAACTCATGTGTATTCTGCTTTCTCAGACAGATTTGGTAGCACAGGAGAGGCTCCACCCCAGTGGTTACAGCTGCCCTGGCCCCAGAAGTGGGTGTTTGGATGTAACTGTGTCTTTCCCAGCATCACTGGAGCAAGAAGCCCTGGCTCCTTGCAAGGCAGAGATCACAAGGGCATCCCCTTTCACCCCACTGCCCCTCTCCCAGAAGACTTTGAATAGTTTCTCTTCAGTTTTCTTCCACTCATTTTTTTGCTGTGAAAATCCTTGTTGAGTCAGAGATCACCTTCATGTTCAGAGGTGAAAAACTGCTCATGTACTGCTCTACCCTTCAAATGAAGCCTCCTGGCCTCTTTGGAAATGAAGAGGTGCTGGATGATACACTCCAACACCTGAAAAGGAAGAGGAATGCTCAATTATGTCCCTGAGGAATGGTTCACATCCATCCCTGGACTGGATAAGGTTTCCTCCCTTCAGTAACTGTTGTGGGCAGGGGGACACTGCAGAGTAGGTAGCCCCAGTGTAGGGGCCAGCTACCATGACCTGCCCTGTGTTGTTGCCTTTCTCCCCATCTCTGGGCTTCATGTAGGGGCTGTGTCCCCAGGGGAAAAGCCTGCCCTTCAAAGGCGATACCTCACACCCATCCAAGAGAAACTTAGGAAGGAAGGGCTGATGGTACTGTGGGAATGAAGATTGTTTTCTCAACTGGTCTTCCTACAGGGAGGATCTACACTCCTTTTTGCATTCGCTTTCTGTCCTAAAACTGTTACAAGCTGGAAACATGGGACCAGGTTCTGCAAAACTGCTTGTTCAAGGTCAGTGAGACTCTGGAACTATTTTATACAGCTCCCTGGTTGACAGCAGCAGACACCTCTGAAAAGAGTGTGGCACAATAAATGATCTTTGTTCATCTACTGCTGACAAGCATTTGGGAACTTTTGGAGGGAAAGGTTGTTTTGGGGCTTCCATGTTTATCAGTTCTTACGGAACTAGTGCCACAGGTCTGCTTAAAAGCTTTTGGGAACTGTACAAACTCGTAACATCACCAGTTCTGTCAGCAGAGGGTAACTGTGCATCTTGTGAAGCAGCTCATCCTTTTGCTGAGTTTAGAAACTGTTCTCTGCTAACTTCCTGCAGTGTCACTAACACTTGGTGGCATCAGAAAAGGTAAATAGTGGTTTTCCCATCACATCTTCCATCAGAGTCCTGTTTTTGTAAGATCTCTGCCATATTTTCTCTGTTTTGCAGGTTAAGGATCCCAGTACCTTTTCTGTGTCCCGGCAGAGAACTATGCTCTACTTCCAGCTTCCCGGACTCTGCCCTGTCCTGTCACTGCACCCATCGTGAGATGGGGAGACCAGAACTAGGTGGAGGGCTCACAGTGAAAAAGAGTGAGAATTCTCCAGTCACATGCACCAGAGGATTAAATTACCTGTGTTACCTCTTGCATAATTCTCAACCTTTTATTTCCTTTCCTAACCACTGCTGAGCACACCAAAACATTCATAGCAGCTCCTGGGCCTCTTCCTGAGTGGCAACAGATGACATGGAGTCCAGCAGTCAGCACCCATGGAAAGGATTGCTGTTGCCTATGCCCACTACTTCATGTTCATGAGAGCTGCATTTCATCTGCTAATTCATTGCTCAATTACTCTGACACTGTGGGGACATTTTTATGTTAAGCAGAGAGACATAGCTTGTTAGACTCCTCTCTGCCAGGTAAACCTTGGAAATATGAGTAAGGAGAGTAGGATCCCTGAGCTTGCAAAGAGTCTGAAACAAGAGCATAGAGGTATAATTTACCCTGTCCTCAATGAAGCCACTATTGCTACTTGTCAGAAAAACAGAGATGAAAGATTGATACACAGAGATCTACCAATCCACTCTTGCTTGAGTTGTTTTTCTTTTGGGTCAGCCTTTGGATCTGGTTATGCCTTTGGAAAGCCTAAGGCTGCTCCAAATGCTGGATTGCACTCCAGCAGCCAGTGTTGTTGCTGGGGAGCGGTGACTTTCCCCATAGCAGATGGAGCACTCATGTGACACTCCGTACACTATGTATCATCTATTTACATCTTTTTTTACATTAGCAACAGATGGCTTGGCATAATTGTATTTTTTAAATTAGGGGGAATATGTATCTAAAACTTCACACATTTTCTAGAGCCTATGGTTTTTACTTTTGCAGCACCAATACTGAGGTCTTAGACAAAAGGACCTCCCTTTACCCTTCCATCACCTTCTGTGAAGAGGTGTCACACTAAACATGCAGGTAGATACAGTAGCAGTAAGCAAGCAGAAACTCCCGCAGTCATGCAAAGGGGAGAGGAAAAGGCAGCTTGGAAGGAAGCAAGAGACAAGTGAGAAGAAACAGACTTACAGACAGTAGAGGGAGGGAAGGGGAAGAAGAGAAGCACTAGTGCTGACAAACCAGACCTTCAAAAGCTAATTGAACTCAAGTTCTACAAAAGCATAACCTTGCTTCAGAAATATAAAACCTAGCAAAACATGAGTTCAGCGATGGATTTCTTCATGTTCCTTTTTTTGGCATATAAGTCTATAAGCATGGAGTACTGAATACTGATACTGAATTTTTCTCAGGAAATATGAGACTTATTGAGAAGAAGGGTTAATGTAAACCAGGACTTTTCCATGCTCATGTGGCTCCCAAAGCTGGGGCTGTAAGCAGGATGCCAGGTTGGTTTGATTTAGCAGTGCTGATGCTGTCAGAAGAAAAGAAGAGGCACTTGTTAAGGCTGTGAGAAGAGATAGAGGATAGACCACGAGCAGCCAAGATACTGAAATCTCTTTATCAGACTACATTTGCCTGGAAAGTGAAAGGTCTTTGAACAATGAGGAATGAAATATATCCTCAAAATTGCCAAATGAATCATCATCCTAGTGCAGTGTCAAACCTTGTGCACTGGCAATGTGAAAGCTGCTGCCTTTTGTTGGGAAGGAGCTGAGGCTTGTTGGGAGTGGGCTGTCAGAGAAGGGCAGGAGAATGCAATTGGGACACAGGGGGTTTAATCTGTGTTCCTTACTGCAAAGGGCCGTCTCAGAGGGAAAGGAGTCATCAGTGGGGGAGCGCATCTGTCCACAACCTCATCATTGTCATAGTACTGTCCATGGGCAAGTACATGATCTTCCTGCTGCCAACAGGAAGAATTAGAGTACAGCTTTGGGTGGAAAATGCTTTTGGTTGCAACCGTCCCTGTGAAACATCTCTCAGGAAATGGCCAAGGGAAATACCAAGATCTGCAGACAGAGCTCTGGACAAAGGCTGTGGTACCCCTTGGTGGCCAATCACCAGTGGGCTGTGTGTTTGTAAGCAGGTGTTTTCAAGCTCAGGCATGTACACCTGCTGTCTGAGATGTCATTCTTTTGCTAGATTATTTTGACCCATGGACCTTTGCTGCAGTATATCAGATGATGTGCCTACTGGTTCTTGCTTGGTGTTTCTCAGCAAGCAAACATGGTATGGTGGGTGGATGCAAAGCTAGTTTACATTTTTACGCTACTTTTACTCCTCTGTAAATCCTACTCAGTAATGACTAATCCCCAAGTTGATTCCCCTTTTCCATTCGGATTATTTTATTTTCGCCAAATTTTGGTACTTGATAAAGTTTAACCCTTTAGGTCTTCCTGTTGTGATTTTTCACATGCTATATGGAGAAGTGGCTTGCTCTAAGGCAGTACCCCAATGGGGATTAAAGGACACATCCCTTCCAAGAAAGCATAAGGACTGAAGGAAAATGCACAGAAAGAGCAGATTGAGAAAGAAACTATAGCAGATATCTACAAGGAGTCAGGTGAGACATCTGTGTAGAGGTGTACTATCCAGAGGAACCCACCTGTCCTGTGCCTATTCCTGAATCTTCCCATAATGTCAGGGAGAGCTTGGGCAATGCAGACTCTACTTACCTTGTCTTGCCATTGTCTTTATCAAGATCAACACTACCAGGAGTCACTGGGTAGTGACTGGCTGAAGCAAACCAAACAGAAGAACAGAAGCAAGCTCATGTTAAGCTTCTCTGAAAAGGGTTGTGCAACCAATTAATTCCTGCTGGGCTCTGGTCACTCTGCCTGCAGCAGCTCAAAGAAGCAACAGACACCCTGAGAAGCCAGGTGATCCTCAAAAAAGTTGGAGAGCCCTGCAGCCACACCAAGGGGCACAGCATGAGGACAATCCCACCCAGTCACAGGGGTAGGGGGCCAGCTGCCACCTCTAGCTCAGCCCTGGCCCCAGGGATAGGCTTTTCTCTCCAGTGTACAGTGGAGCTGCTCTGCAGTGCTAAGGGAACAGTGGGGCACATCTTGCTTTGCTGCAGCTTCCCTTACATTGGCTTACTGATGCTGAGGGCCAATGCCCAGGCTGCAACTGCATCCTGGCCTTGCTTTTTCCTGCCTCACACTCTTCATGGGATCATCATGGGCCTCTGGATCTGATCTCACTACCCCTCATACCTTACTGGGGACTGTTGTTTAGGGATTTCCTGGCCAGCTGGTGGTCCTCTGACTCCCTCTCTCCTTCAAAGGGTAAAGATCTCCCTACTTCCTTCTTCCATTCCTGGCAATGAGACATCAACTATCACGTGGATTATGAGATGCTTCAGCTATCCCCTACACCCCTTTGCCCCAGATCTACCACAGCATCTGCAGTGCCCCTGTGAGTCACTGAGGCAGTCAGTGAGGACAGCAGCCCACAGTAGAACAGGAGGTAGGACAGAAGTTCTGCTGGGGCTGGGGCAGTGTGGCTAATTCTGCTACTGATCTGACATCGAAAATTATTATCAATAACTTGTTTCTTCCGAGCAAGGTGAACCAAAAGTGAAAATCAGAAGCCAGAGAAGGGTTTTCCCAGCAGCTCAGAATGGGAAATTCATGGGATTTCCAGAGAAGCAGCTTTGTTGGCTCTATATTGCCAGTCCTTGTGGTTTTAATCAAGTGTCTTATATGGTTGGTTTCTTTCCTAGGGGTCTTGCAGTTGCAATATGATTACTGAGTTTTCTCTTCTTCTTTTCATATTGAGGCAATCTTTGCTTGTGGGAGATGTGAAAGAAACCATGAGAACAAGAACCCCAGGGGCTCAAAATACCTGTATGTAAATAAAGGTTAGCACCACAGAGATTATTTTCAAAGCAATGCTTTGTTTTTCATCAAGAAAAGACTTGTACCTGACAACCTCAGTGACAGAGAAAACCAGTCTCTCCAGATGTGACTGAAACTGAATGCAACAGCTTCTTATTATGTGGGCTCTTCTCCAGCCTCTGAGGTGCAAACACAGCCTGCCTAATTAGGAGGTCTGTGATGCCTTCCTTCTTGTGGTGCTTCAGTCTCCACTTGCAGCTACCAAACCAGGGGGCAATACTAAGGGAAATTACAGGTGTAAGGGAAAAGTCTTCAGGTAAGGACTTCAGGTCCTGCATCCTTTTTTGGAAAAGGCAGCAGACCCAGGATGCCTAGCTCCTTGTGTGGTCAGGAGGCAGAACCACAGAGCGGTACTGAACTGTCTTCTTCAGGTTACCACATGAGGAATTCAGCCCTTTAACGACAGGCACACCTACCTTCCTCCCTGATGCATGGCCTGTGAGATGCAAGAGCACTAAGGGGTTGGCTGGAAGAGATATTCAGGGGTAAGGTGCAAACTGTTGTATATAAGCAAGTGATTCATCAAAATTTGCTTTGTGATCTTCATTTTGGTCCTTACAGAGAACAGTAAGAAAGTAGGAGGGCAATGAACAAAACAGCCAAATCCTGCAAGGAAAGGAGAAATGAAACTAGACCAGCTTCAGGTCAGGTTGGTTGGATGCTGAAGACCCTAGACAGGATGAAAACATAAATTGTCATAAACTAGCAAACTGATGAGGCATATTTTGGGTCAACCTGCATTGAACTGATTACCATGACCCTCCCTAGAGCCCACACAAAATAGCAACCACATCAGACAGCACCAACCCCTGGCAACTAGATGGTGAAGAAAGCAGGAAGGACAGCAATGTGACTTTCTGCTCTGGAGAGCAAGGACACATCCCATGGAATGATGGGAAGCCTATCCCTGAAAAAGATGGTTTACTTAGTAGCACTTGACTGCCCTGTATAAAGGGTGTATTATTTTCAGGTTTTGATGCATCCCCATCTTGGTAAAAAAAGAAATGAGTTTCCAGAATGAAGGCAAAAGGGGGAAAGGCTAGAAAACAATTGACTGTGAAGCACAGCATATGCTAGTGTGAAGATGAACAGCTTTCCATGAAACATATTCCAGCCAAGCTATTACTAACACCTGATACACCCATGGCTCCCCATTAGTTACCTGCCAGCAATGAGCAATGGACTTGATATTATCAATTATATTCCTTTCCCCTCTCCTTTTCTCCCACCAATTAATCATCTGTTAATCATGAGAAACAGTCCTCTACTTGGAAAATATGGGACAAACAAGGAGTCTTGCCAATAAAATGGAATATTATAATAAATAATCATTAAGGTGTCCTGAAATAAGGTGTAGCTTTATTGTTATACCACAGATTTTAAGCACTGCTTCTTAGGAACATTCCTGAGGAAAGACAACCTGGTCAGGTCTGCCAGCTGATGCACATATAGGTAATGTGTGTCAGAAACACCATGAGCAATAAATACTTGGTCAGATCAGGCTTCTCTGGTCTCACATCTATTAAGGCCCAGACCAGCTGCCCTGAAAGCAGCCACCTTTACATTGTCCTGCCCTTTCCCTAGGCAGGACTAGCTGTGCAAAAAACAGTTCCCACAGCCTTCAGAGGCCTCCCAGATGAGGTTCCACAACACAAAATCACCTCCCCATTCACTTTGGCAAATTTATTCTGATTGAAATCTCATTTGCTATCACTCAAACTCCAGCCGTATGTGTTTCTCTAGTCCTACATAATACAGGAAATAGCATCCTGTTTTAACATAAATAAGGACACATATCTTCCTTAGTCTATCCTGTAGTCAAAATATCCATTTCTTCAACCTTTATTTCTGGATTTATTTTCTAGTCCTGCCATAATTCTTGTGCCTTCTATTTAGGATTAGCATAAACAAAGAGAGACTAGATACCCAAATGTCCTCATACAGGGCCACACAGTACCAATGAGAGTACATCACACAGTTAGAAATTGACTTTAAGAGGACCCTTTTTGATACCCGCCAACCTGCCACACCTTTTGATTTCACCTGTTCAATACAGCAGCCCTAACATTTGACATGAAGGTTGCATCAGGAATCCCCATGGCAAGATCTAAGATTACTAAAGCTTGAACAAAACGTACCTATGACAGACTTTTATGTGGATGCCGAGGCGACAAATATCTCACATGAGGCAGCACAGTACAGAGCAGGGGCATACCAAGCAGAGGCTGAATCCAAGTTGCAGAATAGGAAATTCAACTCTAAACTCCTGCTTTTTTTTCCTGAATTTGCAGTACTAATTACTTATTATTTGGATAGGCTTCTCATGCCCTGAATGTAAAAAATCCCTGACTTACAGAAAGAACCTCTACTGACCACAGTGTCTAATGATGGGCTGTCCACATGGGAGCAGGACCTCAAGACCTATCTCTGTTCTAAACATCTACAGGTCCCTAAATTGAGTGAATCGTAGACTGAATGAAATTGAGCAGCTTCTTCCTCAGTGTAAAAATTCAGTACACACAACAGGGACACACAATCTCAAAGAAATGGGGAAAGTAAGACTTAGTGCTCTGTCTCCATGGAACAAATGCCCATGTAGCTTGCAGTATGGTAACTAACAGGCAGTTTTCTGTTTGGCTGACAGCTGGAAGCAGAAGATCTACCCAAAACTGCAACTGTATGACTGTATGTCTGTATGACAGACCACCTAAAAAATCCATGTCCTTTGGCAGCCTTGGCTGAGGAACTTTCAGGTGTTTAGCTGAGCTTTCCACAGCAAGCACAGGGGCATCAGGTATAAGGACAAGTGTAGAGTATACTCATCAAACTTTCAACCTGAATTAATAGCATCCTATCAAATATGCAATTACACGTTTTTCCATGAACACTGGAATTGTGTACCAAAGCAGGCTACAAAGTTAACAAAAGACTTGGCCCAACCTGGCACTGGACTTCCCAGCTATGATTTGTTAGACATTTCTTAGCAGAATGGATCATGTCTTTCTGATGCCCAGGGCCCTTTCACAACATGAATTAAGAAAAGCCCAGGACTGCAGCACAGATGAGTCACATCCAGTTCTTCCAAGCCCAATCTTCATCCTTCCTGTAAACTTAGAGAGAGTATTTGCTCATATTCTCATACACCTGGCTTTATGCTTTTGTTTGCTTATTTATCAGCCTGAAAGTTTAATGCTCATAGATCTGATGGAACTGGTTGGACTGCTTAGGGAAGGACATCTGATGTACAATACGCTTTTGTGACTAAGACCTTAGAAATCTTGTATTTTTATTATGCCAATCATAAAGATGAAAAACGCTGAGTTACCTCTAAACATCCTGACCACAGACACCAAGACAAAAATAGATCACAACTGCAGAAAAGTTACTGCCTGTAGAATCCTAGAAGACAAGGGGACTAATGTGTATGTGTCAAACACTGACAGCCAGGTAACTGTGGAGCCAGATAGCTGAACAGCCAAGAATTGCTGGTGATAACACACTGAGAAAGAACAGGATGTGGCTGGAGAAGAGGCCATAAGGAGGTAAGGCAGCCCATTTCTGGGACAAACATCCTTGTTCTGGCTCCTGGAGATGAGCACAACACAGCACAGCACAAGTGCAGGGATGAGACTGAGGAGTGGGCATGGACTGTAAGAGGGGATTGAGACCACCAGAGATCCCCAAAGCCTTCTGACCCAGTTCCAGAAAGGACTAGAGGAAAGGACTACACAGGATTACTAATCTGCATAGAAAGAGAGAAACTTATCTCCAAGATGGGAAGATTTATCTATAAATGGGACCCCAACCAAGCCCACGCGTGTGGGCATCCCCAGGACACCCCAGCTGGACTGATGCTGGAGTTAGGACTGGTGATCTCACTTTCCCTCTCTCTTTCTTTCTCTCACCCCCTCTTTAATTAATTTCTCTTTCTCTCTCTCCTTTCAGCCTATCTCTCTGTTCAAAACCCACTGCCATGTGTTCATAAAGGAAATCAGGGACTAACTTATACCAATTTCCATGCCAAGCATGTAATTTACTAATCGAACTTTGTGAGTTTTTCTGGACCCTCTGACTTTTGTCATTCCTTTTGACCATGAGCACCTACAAATCTTGAGTACTCCCTTCCCCCTTAAGGGTGGGATGCCACACTTACAACTTTAACACACAGAAGCAAAGAAAGGGGAAATAAAGCAATATTGCATCCAGATAATCAATAAAATAAAATAATTCAAGAGAATCTCTTTAACAGCAATTTATTATCATTAAAAGTAACAACAAGTAGTTTTAAATTCTTTTGTCTTAAAAATCTAGTGTAACACACTGCTACAGTTCTATGAAACTTGCGGCAAAATTGTATCCCCAAACCACACCGTTCTGCCTGATCCTCACAGACATCAATGGTGTGGCACACGAACAGCACAGAAATGGATCGCTCTATACAGCGATGATCATCAGGCCTCAGGATGCTACAAGTTATTTTGTAAGAGCTATTAAGTATAATTTTTGTTTTCCTCTTTGTTAATATTGCTAGAACAATCAAATATTTCACACAGCTTTTGGTGCCCATGTGACCTTTTAAGAACTGTATTTTATCCCCATACATCTTCCTGCTATAGTTTTCCTGTTTTTTAATTTTCCCCCCTTAGTGACATGCCCGCCCCGTCTCAGGAGACAAAACCACAGTGACGTTTGCAGTCACTCTGCACACAGCATCACGTATTTCCTTCACACTCTGAAGTGTGTGAGCACACTCCAGTGATCAGCCCTAACCCTTACTTTTCACACTGCTGCTAGAAAAACTTGGCAGCACACAGTTCAGGAATACTACATGCGCACATTTTAATCTCCAGCTTCTTGGGAGTTCTACAGTTTAGGTTAAGCTCAAGCTAAGTCCCCAAGATATTTAACTTACAGCTATTTCAGACTTGTGTAAAGGAACAGCGGCCAGACGTTGCGGAACAGATGCATCTTTGCATTACACAAAAAGGCCTGAACAAGTCATAATACTGTTTATCATTGGCTTCCAGGATGAAAAGAAATATCTACAAGCAAGCACGCATAATCGCTGAAAAGAACAGTCCTAATTCTGTCAAGAATTTAATGTTTTGAATTTAAGATTACAATATTACTCAATACTCAAAAGTAAGCAGAAGACTCTGAGTGAAACCATTCTGGGCTATCAGAAATGTACTGAAGAAAAAGAACACAGGGAAACTTCATATAGTCTTTCAGATGTGGTTTGTGTATGATTTCAGATACGTAGGATCCCCTTAGATGGGATAGGGAATTTCCACATAAACTTCACAGTAGCACATGGAACTGGGAAATTCAAAGAAAACCAATGAGTAAGCATCTTCATGTGCATCTATACCCACTCTGGATTTAGAGAGTCATGGAAAAATTATAATCATGGGATAAAAGTATGGATGAGGTACTAGATCAACAAACTCCATGAACAGACTCCAATTACTCCACAAGAACAGTTCACACTCTTCTCTAAGCAGACCTACAACTTAAACTCCAGGAGAAAAGGGGGTGTTAAATTTACTCTATCAAGAAAGAATTTTTGGGGTTTGGTATCAGCTAGATTTCTTGGGAAAGAAAACCCCAAAACCAAAAACAATACTCACAGCAAAACGGTGAAATCCTGTCTTACGTAACGTCCTAAACTACTATCTTGCTTTGTAAATGCACCTAACAGCTTATGAATATCTCACCCTTACTCAATAATACCTTAGAGAGTTTTAACTGAGGTAGCCACTAAACCATCACCATATATTAGCAATGCCAACACAATGGGAAAAGCTCAACCAAGATGCTCAAGAAAAGTAAATTAGCATTTGCTTCCAAAATGTCATTTTCTCTCTAGCTCTCTTCCTCCAAATCTTGCTTCACTTCCCTTTTCTCCTCTTGTCCATCTCTAACAAACAGCAACAAAGAAAAGTTTAGCTTTCCAGTTCATTTGTAAAATGTCCTTGGATTTTCAAAACTAAATTTTCAAATGAAGGATCAGTGAATTTACTTTTAAATGAATGTCATTTAGAACACTGACACTGAAGGACAATCTGCACCCTCAATGACTGACACCTGAGGTTTCAGCTCTATCATCTTCCTGCACATGCCTAAGTGCTAGAAGCTGTGGAAAGACACCTGCAAGGGGAAAACACAGAAGTGGTGAAAAGGTCCCTTTCATTTTAAGTCTCACCCCATATATGTAAACACACAAAGAATCACCTATTAATTCACTGTCTTTCAAGTACTCAGGAAATTAAATTGCTATTATCATTCCTCTAGCTAAAAAGTACAATGATCTGTCATATCCCGGACCTTTCTAGTGGCAATCATTGCTCAAAATGAAAGCATTTTCAAATTACTTGTGTAACTATGATAGCCTATGCTGAAACTCAACATGAAAAAAAATCAACTTTAAGGATAATTAATACCCTGGTATTTTTGAAAACACTTCCAAGATTTTTTGTGGTCCCTTTCAACAGACTATTTTTCAAAGTAATTCAGAACCTCTTCTATCCACATCCAAATCAGCCAACCAACCAACCAAAAAAACTCCAACTGAAAATCACCCTAATATCTATGTTGTTTAGTACACATGCATTGCAGAATGAACATTTGGGTAAACATCTACATTGTACACATACAAGTATATGTACATGTAATGTAAACATCCAGTTCTGACTTCTTTCTTTCAACCACTATTTGGCATTTGAGTGGTCTCTCCAATTGGCCAAATGTTTTAACGCATCTACAGAAATGCAAACTTGCACTTCAGACGTACTGCATTGACCCAAAGCAGCACAAAACCTCTGCTTCTAAGATACATACTTACCAAATAAAAAAGTCTGAAGAGAAAAACCATGCTCTCACTTAAAAAAATAGAGCACTAATGAGTGTGATGTGTGTAATACTGGTTTCTCAGTGAAGATCAGATACTGTGTTATATTCCCAAATATAAAAATAAAATGGTACAAATTGCATGCAACTGTACATAGTGCAGTTCAAGCAATACCAAGGTATTATCCTTATTTTTCTGAAGCATACAGGCAACAGCAAACTGCATGGTCATAACTGTAATGTGGTCCTTGGGTTTCTTCTTCCACAGAGACAAACAAAGCTACTTTTATTTCAAAAAACTCTAGCCCACAAACAATTTAGCCATGATAACTGTACTGTGAAGAATTTCTGTTTTTTTTTACACATCTAGATTATGCAAATGGGCTTATTGTTTGAAGTCCTTTGCTAGAACTCCTTTTTCATAAACCACAACACACCAAAAAAAGCGTTTCCTGCTTTCATTTACACACAGTTGTTCATCAGGTGGAAGTAGATGAAGGTGGTTTATTGCAACATTATAAAATTAACCTCATCCTTATAAAGCATATGTAATGCACAAATTAAAGATTCCAGTTAAGCATCACCATATACTAACTCTTGATGTTTGTATAACATAACCAGCTAAGAAATTGTTACTACTGAAATCATACACAGGCACCTTGCTATATCATACTTACATTATAGTTTTCTTTTTAAAGCATTCCACAACTGACTCTGCTTTTAGGTCACTTTTGTCCATTTCATCTATTTAGACGCTGTGTTACCACTTCTCTGTACATGATAGAGATATATATCAGCAGAAGGAAAATGACGAAGAAATCATCCAAGAACCCCAGAATTCCAAACAGAGCTTCAGGAAGAAAATCCAGAGGTGAAGCCAGGTACAGCAAGGCTCCAATCAAGCAGAGGAATATTCTGATGCGGAACATCCAGAAGAGGCCCCCTACAGAAAACATCTCCCTGAAAGCATGTCGCAATAAAGTGGGGAGATCCATAATTCTTTCCATAATCTACAAAGAAAGAACCAAAGAGTTAGTATTTTGCTTTAGCAACTCATCCATGCTAAACTGAAGTTTCTACCACTACATTACATTTAGTATCTGTTAGTTTATAGGAATTAGAACAAAATCCACGAAGAATTAATGAGTTTAGTTTTACTGGGTAGAAAGTCAGATTTAGAATATATATGTTTACAAGAAACAGGCAAACTGTGTTATTCTACAATGAAAAGCATACACTTAAAATACATCACCAGAAAATAAATTGGCATCTATTATGAATGAAAACCAATACATACTAGAGAAAAACAAATGCCTGGGAAAGTGAGAAACAGCAAACAGGTTAACTGGAGTGAAATATTGATCAGAACGGAAGACAAACAAGGGTCGCAAGGAAAAACCTAATAGGTAAAGTAGAATAGTTTACAGTTTTTCAGAAACATAATATCCCCCCTCCTGGTGTTTAACCAGTGATTCACACAAGTTTCCAAAGGATGGATGAAGTTTCAAAGTAAATTAAAGAACCTTTAAATGAATTCATTCCTAGCTCCTTTCCATTTTGCTACTATGATTCTGCCAGCTTAGTGAGAGACTGCTCAGTAGAAAATATTCAGGTTTTTGTTGTGACGAGTAGGGAGGGGTGAACTTTAAAACTTTTTTATACTGGTTCCCTTCTACAGTACATAGTTTCTTCATAGAGCCATTAAACTCCATTAAAATGAGTTATTGCCATAGCTGAAAAAGTTCTTGAGAAAGAAATTTTGTATGTGGTAACACTGCGTATAAATCAAAGACAATTTATCTAGTCCAATTAGGGCTTTGCTGCAGATTTCTGGCATGATCTCACACAGGTTATTGGGGACTAGACACAGCTCGCAGAGAGTTCTAATGGAGCCTGAAAGGTAGTTTCAATCTCCTCTGGACAAAACCTATACATTTTGTGGTTTAGAAAAATACCCCTCCCTCTTCTGTCTCTTTGTACTGTACATTTTTCTTGCTAATGTCTTCTTGCTATAGCCAAATCCCATAACAAATGAAGACAAGCAGGGAGGCTACTATGCACGTATGTGCATTTCACCTTGCGAAACACGACACGCACACAGGAGATGGGCTCACAAGGCTGACTTTCTAACATTTGTAGAACTTTGACCAATGCTCTTAGCTATTTATAGAAAAAAAAATCCATTTTTTTTCACTCAGAGAGGAGAATAAAGACTGTAATATAAACTAGGAAGAAAATTAAAAAATCAAAACAGCATATAGCTGTCTGAGGAGAAAGGCACAGAGTAGAACTTCAGATTCTTCTAACAAGTGTAAAGAGATCAGTGAAGTGAATATTCTTCCTTGCAGGTCATGTATTTCTTTAAGTATTTTTACTGACTAATTATTGATCCTTTCAAAATAATGACTCATATTTAAAACCAACTTAACACATGAACACTTCAGAAAGCTCAAGACTTATTAGATTCTCACTCGCAACAAAATAAGCAAGTTTCCATATATTTTTATAAACGACAAATAAATAATTTTAAGGCCTTGGGTTTGACCTAACCATATAAACATGAATTTCCTGATGAAAAGTTGCCTAGGCCCTAAGCAACACGAAGAGAAAATCCATATCCCAGGGAAAGAAAAAAAAAAGGGAGGAAAAAACAAAATCACAAAAGAATTGCTCTCAAACTCTCCTGACATCACTGACTTCCACCCGAATTTACCCAAAACTTACAGATCTGGGCTGTCCTGAGAATCTTCGATTGTAATCATTAACATCTTGAAGCACTTGGGTTGCACCCTGCTGATCTTCACCAAAGAGTGGTAAGAATAATGTTACCTAGGCACAACAGGGAGATAATGTCACACGCGCAACTGTAGAACTGCCATCTTCAGTTAGCTACATAGAAATAACTTCGATTTAGTTGAATAGTTAATAGGAGAATAAACTGAAAATTACTAGCATGGATTCTGCTACGAAGTTTTAACTAATTAAATGCTTACAGCTCTTCACATAACATTGATTTTTAAAGATATTGTTTAAAAAAGCACAAAAGAACTCTCCTTTTAAGAGAGGCTTATGTTTTTTCTGAACACCTAAATGCTTTATGTTTCATAAGTGGGACAGATGATTTGGAGAACAAAGTTAATTTACCAAATTAATCTAATTTTGTTTCCTAAATTGAAAATCAAATAAAGCAATCAATGAGGCCTTTCTTTTTCTATCTTTAGAATTGCCTTGCATGACAACAAATATGCAGCAAAACTTATAGTTTTGCCCATGGATCTTCTTGCTGAGATGAATTAACAGAAAAAGATATTAACCTTCTGCTCTGTTGTAAGCATGGAGAATTTTGCTCTGTTCTTGGGTTAACTTTCACGCAAACAGAGAGAAATAAGATATATGTGAATATGACCTTATGTATGCTATCTTTCTGCATAGGAGTTTGCTGAAAACTTGTGACTTCTATGTGGAAGCAATGCATAGGTATAAAATGCAGATTATTATAGGAAACAGGGAAGGCATAGCACTTGAAATTATTACAGAAGGTTCCTCTATACCTGGCGACTAAATCTAAATCATTCAGAAACAAGAGCACGAGCAGATCTACATTCAACTTCTGGTCCTGCCATAAACCTCCTGTATGACTCATGTTCATGTATACATCTTTTCCTTCCCCTTTATAAACCAGGGTGAGAACGAATACACAGCCATGCAAACACTACCATCTAATATATCTGTTACTCAGAGGAAGGTAAATGAATATATATGTAAGGAAAGACACTGAAAAAATCACTTATTTTCCCCTTTTCCACCTTCCCCACCTTTATTATTTGTGCCTTTTTCCTCACTGGCTACACTCTAAACCCACTCATTCTTCCTCCAGTCATATCTATTTTTCTTTCCTTCAACTGTGTTCTTACAGTCATTTGTCCTGCTGATACACACAACCAAAGCAGGAAATAATGGAGAGGCAAGGGCATGAGTTACATAATTCATTAGAAGTTGCTAGCTCTGTAGTTTGTCCACTGTTAAAATAAAGATGTACTTTTGTTAGAAAGTGCATTATCAGACTCAGAGATCCTAAGCCTTAATGAGTTGCATGAACATATTTCAAACTGACAAAGTAAGTAAGTTGCGTAGGAAGTAAGTTAATGCTTGCTCTACGAAGATGAAATTAATAATACATACAAGTTAAAAATAGGGCCAAGATAAGAAATTGACATGGATAGGTCTTTTGGTTGGGACAGGGGGAAAGAGAGGGTATTTCTCAGGAACCAGTAGTGTGCTGGCAGTTCATCACAACAGCCAGGCAATTCAGATGCAAGTTCTGGTAAATGAAGTTAAATAACATCCTGAACAGAAAGCATGAAAGGATCATAGTAAGAATCTCACAACTTTCTGTTTTCATATCCTTTTTACAGAAAAATAGCTGCATTATCAGCGCAGCTCACTTATGTTTGAGTTGCAGGAACAATCTGAATTTTTTGAGCCATTTGTCAAAGCAAAAAGTTCTGAAAAGTTGAAAGTCCACTGTTCCTGTCTCACATATCTCTCTATATTCTTTCAGTTTCTCAGACTTCTTCACCTGCCAGCCTCACTACTGCAGCTCACATGTAAGTGCCTTGTGGCAGGCTGTCCTAGACCGCCAAACTGACAGGTCCATGACAATTAAAGAATTACCGTCTGTCTGCAGATGGGACAGCGGATGGCACCCAGCCATGAGCCATACCTCCAGTAGGCAATAATGCAGGAACCTGGAGAAGGCAACGTACACACATTTAAACTCCTGAGATGAAAAACACATCACCTGAAGTAATATGCTACACACCAAGGGAAGCAACAGAAAGTGTATAAAAGCAGTTAGGTTAAATCTACATTTTCTACAGCATTCATTGAAGATATCAAGAAATAACATATTCAAATTCAATGCTATTAATGAGAAAAATCCTGAATAGGTTCAACTGAATCAATAATTTTAAGGCATTATTTCCTGAAAACACAACGAATTTTTAATCATTAAGTAAAGAAGCAAATAAGTAACAGTTTTACCAGTTCAAAATTTAGAAGTCGCAAAGATGTCAAGAGATGTAAAATTTACCCTAAAAACTTGGGTTTATCATCGATGTTTCAACAGATGAAGACAAATATAAAAATGTGAGTTATCTTTTTTCCAAAATCGCTTGTTTTTCATTTAAACAGCTAGACATGGTATACACTATATACCTCATAAAACTAGACAAATGCAATGAAAGAATTGTACTCTGGACCTGAAGAAGAGAAAGCAAAATGCTACATAGAGTGTCTGTATATAAACATAGCCTCAAAAAACACAAAACCAAACACTTTAATCAACTGTGAACTTTCTCATAATTCTGCAGGACTTCCAAGAAAAAATATTCTGTGAGATAAACAATATTTTATTCTTTCTAAAACAGGTTTTTAAAATGGTACATTCCAAATGTTTTTCAACCTCTTCAGTTTTTTACTAAACTGTAAACAAATTATACTCTTCAACATTTTAAAATTAACCAGTTTCATTCCTGATAGCATAGAAAACTGCAGCACAGTCTCAAAGTGACTGTTTACTTATAAATGTGTTTTCTCAACTATTTATATAAAATTATTTCTTTTGCAGACAAAATGATAAACAGTTAAAAGCAAACAAAGCTTTGAATTAGGATGCCTGAGCTAGTGCCAAAAGTTAGTATTTCTGTTCTAGTTTTATCTTTGGAGCTAGGAGCTTTTCTTGCTTACCACAGAAGAGATGTCCACAGTTTGTTTCTATAGGAAACGTTGCCTGTTGCAAACAGACCGGACAGGACATATCTGTATAGAAGCGATGCCGATCACCAGCAGAAGCATCCTGGGGGAACAGCAGGAAAATGAAAAGTGTTAGAGATACTGTTTTATATAAGTCTACTGAGTTCCAAAAAATAATAATAAATTGGTATTCATTCACTGTAAGTCAAACTGTCAAATGCAGAACTATGTGAAATGAGAAATATATTTAAACGCAAAAATCAAACATACATAAATGCATTGATTCAATAAGCAAGTTCTTGCGACAAGACCATTATTTTCCCTCCATCTGTTAAATAAATGTGTACTTCAAACCAGCTAAAGATGACAAAGAAAGAACCTCCTTGGTCCTTCACACTGAGTCAGGTTAGACAAGCTATAGGAGGAGCATGAGTAACGAACTCGGATCTATACTGTTACTTCATTATCCTGAGTGGTTCTGTCCAGAGCCAGGTAACTGAACTGTGTTGCTTACCAGTTGCAGCATTTAGTGTTTCCAACCCCAAACACAGATATAAGCTTGTGTATGCCACTGTCTTGAAATAGTTTTTTTCCCCATTTTGTCGTATTTGTCTTTCACATAAATATGCACAGTTGTTATTTCAAGAAGTATCATGATGAAAGACTGTTCTCAATATTCTCCAAAAGTATGGCCTAGACTCTACCTGTCCAAACTGGATGCAGTCATAGAATCATTGAATGGTCTGAGCTGGAAGGGACTTCAAAGATCACTAAATTCCAACTGTCCTGCCATAGGCAGGGACACCTTCCACTAGACCAGGCTGCTCAGAGCCCCATCCAACCCTGCCTTGAATATTTCCAGGGATGGGCCATCCATAACTTCTTTGGGCAGCCTGTTCCTGTGCCTTGCCACACTCACAGTAAAGAATTTCTTCCTTACGTCCCACCTCAACCTAGCTTCTTTCAGTTTAAAACCACTGCTCCCTGTCCTGTGGCTAAAGGCTTTGCTAAAAAGTTCCTCTCTGTCACTCTGTTGCCTGGCTCTTGTTGCTGTGCCATTGTTCTGCTACACACTGTTTATCAGCCTAAACATCTAACCCCTGTCCTGTCTCCAAACTGTACTCCAGATTTCCTTTCCTTTACCATTAAGTTCCCAGGAACATTCCAGGAAGCACACAGCATCATCTAACATACTCCACCTTGTGGCAAAAACTTCTTCAAAAAAAGAACTGGCCAAATATTTAGTTTTAATTTCTTAATGCATCCATTAAAAAAAAGGCTACATTATCTCGTTACTTGACGGATCTCAAGGATGCCTCAGTACAGTAAGTAAGCTCCCACAACTTCCAAGATCATCTCCTTCCAGAATCTCAGAGAAGCCTACAGTACCCCACATCAGAGAGCTGAATGATGCCAACACTTAGCACAGCACCTGATCAGTTTGAAGCTGCTGACGAAGAGCTCGCACTAGCTCTTGATTTTCAGGATGTATGTTCTGATGTTCATTTCTGTGAAAGGAAATACAAGCAATAAAAAAACCCCTGTGATCCAGCACTGAAAAATAACTCACTGAAACAAATATGAAACTTGAACAAAGGGCAAAAAATCATTCTTTCCTGCCATAAACGATTTTAAAGGAAGTACACAAATAATTAAGGAAACAGGAATTTATTCTGGATCCTAAAGTTACTTTGGACACTTAAAGCTGTACAGCAGCAAGATTTTTCACAGACTTCATAATCAATCACTAAATCATGTTAAAACTAGTTTCTAATCTGAGAAAAAATTAAGCCATGAACCTATAAAAAATGAAGTTGCTTGAAAGCTTTTTTATTAAACATGCAGAAATATTTTTCATTTTTGTCTTCACTGCTAGTTTCTTGTTTGCTGGTTTACTCATAAAATACTAGTTTTTCACTCACTGCCTAAGACATAGAGTTCAAACCTCTTAGTTACTTTGATTTTATCCGCTACATGACATTTGCATAAGAAAGGGTAGACAAACTTACATTTAGAATATTGAATTTATGTAACCATCAGCAGACTGGATATAAAAAGAACCAACTCTTTAAAAATCACTCTTCTTTTAAAAAATAAAGATTCTACAGCAAGCAAACTACAGGTTAGATATGCCAAGAGGAATCATTGGGAAGGGACACACTGAATAACAAAGGACGGATATATTACAAATTTGAAATTCAAAAGCACAGTGGGACAGAATTGAAATTAAAAACATGCTGACAACAATCAGACGTGTTGAGTTACAATAAATATGAGTTAACAGCATATTAAAAATGAATTTTTATGCTTTATTTATTCATATGGACTTAAATTATGACACATTCTGCTCAGCAGTCTTGAGTTCTCAGCTGGATTCTGTCCTCCATTTTGGGCTAAATGCATAGAAACATACAGAGAAGGGGGAGGAAGTTCAGAATATATTAAGAACTACTGCCCACATTTTTTAAATGCTAGAGAAAGACTGAAGAAATGTCAGTTCATATAGAAGACTGCTCATCGAGTGAAAAGGGGACAGAATAAGGCTTTCATTCTATAAATATGAGCAATTATTTCCCACAGTTATCTAAGGCTTGTGGAAACACATTTCTAACTGCACAGTGTACAAAATCAGACAAGATTAACTCAGGCTATTTTGATCCATCCCTGACTAAAATAATAAAACAGGTTGCGATGCTTCCAGGGATATTGAGGCAAGCTGATCTTCTGTCAGAGATGAGGGCCGGACTAGCTGAACTTTTAGGATGTTTTCTGGTTGCAGTTATATTATATAATTTCCTCAATGACTCTAGGAGCTTCTGCAATACTTTCCTTCAGTTAATGTGGGCAATCATAATATTGCATTATTGCTATGTTTAACATTTTGTCTGCTTCAGTCTTTCTTCAAAGAGAAACAGACAAGCCCCATATTTTTCATGCTAATATTTACATGGCTATCTGTAAAAAGCAAATTTATTTAACACAAATGTGGGTTACATATGAAAGTTATATGATGGAAAACCTATATTAAAACCCTCCTAACACACCCTTGGTCTCCATGAATCAGATTTTGTGGATGTTGTCTGTGACATGTGTTATATGTATAGAAGTATTTTTCTGTTTAGATGCTACAAGGTGAACATATTTCACATCTTCAGTTTGCCAGAATGTTTGATGTATATTGAAGTTCAATTTGATTCACACACAAGTGGAAGGTGTGAATTATAAGATGGTTTATTCTGATTTCTCCATAAACAACCAATTGTAAATTTGCTACTGAAAGTGTTTATTTATATGACCTTACCCTGCCATCACAAACTATGTCAAAAAATCATGAGAGCATTTGTAGAGCTGCAGATGTCCAACATGTACTGCCACTTGTGCAGAAGATGGTGAGACAGCAGAAAACCATGCCATGTTCAGGAAGGGACAGGCAGAGCCCAAGACATATCAAATTCATAACTTCTGTCATGCAATTAGTGTGAGAAGATAAATGAAATAAATGAAAACCAAAATGGTGCCATGTAATTAAAGGCATTATCAAACACAAGGCTTTTTATTTCCCTATTTCTGACTACTAGCATGCCAAAACTTGAAGAAAAAGGTCCCATGATGTGGAAAGATTGTATTATGTACCACCAAACTGTTATTATTGGAAGGAAAAAGACTGCCTACTCATGCAGTGTGCAGTCTCACAAAAGTAAAGAGAGGGATAGTACTTAAGGGGACTGGTGCATCACTGTGCAGGGATGGACACAGTTAATTTCCAAGGACTAAGATATCACTTCTCCTGAAAATAGTGACTTGATCTTATAATCAAACCATATGATGGATAGAAAAATTAGAGTAAAAAGATCTAAACCTGTAAATGCATAAACATGGAACAGGTAAGTCATCTAGGACAAATAGGGAATCTCTTGTAGGAAACTAAAGGGTGAAGCTTCCTTTGATTTGCTGAATGCATTGAATTTTCACAATCTTCTGGGTGAAAAACATTTTTCTGATATCTAACCTAAATCTCCTCTGACTTAGCTTCACATGTTTCCTCAAGTCCTGTTACCGGCCACGAATCATACAATGCAGACCTTCAAAGTCTGGAAGCTTTGTGTTTTCAGTTTGTTTGCCCCTATAGAAAACAAACCATCAAGGTATGTAACAGGATTCACAGTCAAACTTTTTACCAGCTTTATCTTCCTTCCTATGTAACTCTTCGTAATTCATGCATCATCTCCCCAAACTTAATTCTGAACTCCTGCTACTCTTGCCAACTGCTGACCCTTGTTCCACTCACTGTTTTTTTAATATTTCTTACTTGCCTTTCTAAAGTTCAAAAATAAAGAGTTAATAGTCAAACTAAACACTTAAAATTCAAGTCACAACTGCCAAAAATGTCAATATGAGGGGCAGAGAAATCATAACAGAGCAGAAGAAAAAGGCATTCTTAAGGCAATCTGAGTAACTGAAACAGAAAAAAAAAAAGAAAAAGAAGGCAAGGTGAAGTGAACGTATTTGTTAAGATTCCTTTGTGATCTCCTGGTGAACAGCAGCACTGCCTTGCAGTCCAACTAAGTTTTTACACCTACAGTTTATTTTGTAGCTTGCTCTCAAGTAACCCTACCCCAGCAATAATTCTCATGTGGACATATCCTCGTAAGTAAGTTCCATGATGCCAAAGTATCACTAAAATTGAGTTCTCTTGGTTTTGAAAACTCTTCTGTGTTCAGAAGTTTATAAACATCCATATAAAAAAAAAAAAATATATATATATATATATATATATATATATATATATATAATAAATAAACCAATCTGAAGCTCAGACTCATTTTCCAAAACACTTAGGCTAAGATATTTGTTAGGATGCAAAGAAAAACTCTGAAATGAAAATAAGCTTTGATGAGTTGATCACTAAAGTTATTGAATTCTGAATTTAACATTTTCCTGTATGGGATGCATATTGATGTCCACTGATTTACAGCATACTTATTTAAAAAAATCAGTCAATTTATTTTGATTTGGGTTGTTGTTTGTTTGTTTGTTTGTTTTCTTGGCAGGAGAGTGCAGCTAGAATATACATTGGAGGAATATATCCAATTTTAATTTTGAAGTTATTGACAAATCTGTACTTTTTAACCAAATACAACACCACAGCCATACAGACTGTGAATTTAATAATTTTCAGTCTTAAGGAATAATGAACACTACTCAGTTTGATTACCTGAAGATAAGGAAGAATTAAACTCCACTTTTGATTCTAGCTATGCCAAGCAATTAGTTAAACACAGTAAGCAATGAAACAATCACATCCTTACTGCCACAAAACCACAGTTTTAATGTACCAAAGCACAAAGTTGTCAAAAAAGTTAAGATTTTCATAAAAAATGACTAATTCCTGTCAGCACATTCTCACCTTAAAAGCGTATATACCAGAGCAGCAATGAAAGTGAAACTGAGCACAACTGCCACCAGTACCTGGTCACTTACTCCTTCTATAACTGAATCATTATCTAGCTTCAGACTCTGAACTTCTGCTTGGTGACTGGCCATCACAGCTCTAAAATGTAAAAAGAAATATATATACATGTACATATATTAAAACATACGTGCACAGACATTTTAAACACAGTTACACACAATATGCATACTCATCTATTTGCATACACAACAAATTCCTGAAGTAACAGGATAGTCATTGTTGAGAGAAAAGAGTAGTAAAAAAAGGACTGTGTTTACCGAACACTGACCTTGCTGTAGAGGTCTTGTGCAGTAGCAAACAAATCTTAAATGACTGTGTTATTGTCGGTGGTGAGAGAAGCAAGATGCCGACTCAACGTGAGTGATAAATCAAGCTCGTTTATTGTCAGAAAGTGCAGTCTTTATAGTGCTGTCCGTGCTCAAAACGTTATTCCTGCCCAGAAGTTTCCCACAGGAGCCTTCTCTATTCTAATTAAAACACCAAGCTGATATCAGAAGGCAACAACAGTAACAGTTTCTTCTGCCAAGTTAATCTTTGGACACCTGCAGCTTGTTTTCAGCTTTCATGTCTCTCTTTCCCACAGTTGCCTTGAGAATAACCTTGAGCAGAGGCCTAGCTTTCGTCTAAGGGGCCCGGATTGCTCACCCATTTTATGTTTGTGCAGCTGGAGAAGGATATTCTCCAACATGTTATGATTTAAAGATTTAAAAAAAAAAATAGTCAGATAGTCTACCTTGAAATCTTCATAAGATAAATTGCATAGGAATAGGTCATTACTGAATTGGTCATTTGTTGAAAAAAATTTGAATGACTCTGCATTATCAAGAATTTTAGCTATTACACACCACATCATTCCTGGTAGGCTAAGCCAACACAGAAACTTAACTTTCAGCATTTATGTGAATAAAGAAACAAGGATATCTTGGTTTTAGTGTTAAAAGCTCATTTGAATACACAGGAATCACCCAATGCATTTTAAACTTTATTTGTGTTTTCTGTGCATTACCAACCTTTAGCTGGAAACATGGGGAAAACTTAAAAGAAAAATAGTACTATCAGGCTCCCTAGTTAGACTCACTTGTTTTATATTTGTTTCACATTTTTAGCCCCCAAAATTACTAAGGCTAACATTTATTAACCTACAGCAGTATCCTACAGCTGAAGACATGCAAAATAAAATAGTTTCCAACGCACTGCTGAATCATTCCTGTTGCAATCAGGAAGTGAAATTAACTATAGCCATGAATATTACGAAATCAGAAGAGTGAAGCTAACTCTGTCAAATGACATGAAAAGTCATCCTGAAGCTATGTCCATACACAATTGAAGTATTTTCCATATGAAACTGACATAAAATCCCAGTATTACTTTCTGAAGGCAGGTAAGACTGGTATCTTTTTCTCTGTTTCCTAGTCCAGCTTGCAAGCTTTCATCAGTGTTTCTCTACACTTCACAGCTGATGCGTCATTTTAATTTAAACCTCACTGTCTAGCAAACATCACCAAACATCCTCTGGCCCTGAATTAATTGCAAAACTGAAATGAAGTACAAGTCATCAGGATTTTAGTGGATACCTGTAATGACTACCCTGGCAAGATTTCACCATATCAGTCCATTGCTAATAAGAAAGTGCCATCTTTTCCCTAAGACAGCTACTCTCACCCTCCTCATTTTTTCTAGTATAAGCAGTGGAGCTTTTGTCAAGGTTCCTTACATTTGTGGGAGCTGCCTTCTGTAGCAGCAATACAAGAGAAGCAGATACATTCTAAGAGTATTGTTAAAAAGAGTAAGTGGTACAATTAAGTAGCATAAGAGCAGAGCAAACTCGTGGAGAACAAGGGGAGATTTCATTAATTGTTGTCATATTTTTGGGCTTTCACTGTGAAAACCAAAATGGAATAATGAAGCATATATGAAGTGAATCAATAAACTAAGTTATCCTAAGTGTGCCAATCTGAACTGAGACTATAATTTCTGTAACTACAGTCAATTTTTTGCTAATTACAGCTTTCAACAAGCAGTTGTGTCACAGTATTTGGAAAGAGTGACTTCTTTCAAAGGTGGAACACCAGTGACTCATGAACAGGCATGTTTAAAGTAGGTCAATATTTACACACGTTTCATATATACTAATGAATAAAAGACCAGATCTTTGTGGAAAGGTTTTACATAGGAACATGGAGTTACGCAAGGAGTTACAGCATTTCTCTGCATAGCTAGTTAACACAACTACATTCCTATAGTTAAAGCCATGAGGTTAAGATGTTGTGGAATTTTTCTGAGCAGTGGTTTCCTGGCGCTGGGGATCTGGACTAGCAGGTGTGCTGTGATGCTTCCCTAGCTCAACATTACATGCCTTTATACTTAATTCCTTTGCACATCCAGTCTGGAATAAACCTCTCTGTCTTACACTGCATCATTCTGAGACAGCCATTTTCCATAACTGTGCATGCTGGTATCTTCAACTCCTATGTTTTTCCTCCTTAAGCACTATCATCAGTCCACTAATTTTAACTCTGTCCCACTGTTTTTTCTGGGTGACCACTTAGAACAAAATCAGAAGTAAATACCAGGGAACTGGTATGTGATAATTCCTCCATTGTTCCACATCAGTTCTGTTAGAATATAAAAACATGCCAATAACAACTACATCCCGTTAAATATTACACAGGGTTTTGGGTTGGGTGGGTTTTTTTTGCTGTTGGTTTTTTTTTTTTTTTTCAGAAATATTTACTGTTTCAGGGACATATAGATGATTTAACTGTACCTTTGGAAGGCAACTGATTCTCACACTAACACCTGAACTTCCTCTGTCACTGCTTGCTTGATGCACTTTGAGAACAACACATGAATTATCAATACCACACCAATTTAAATCAGCTTCCCTGAACAGTCTTCAAGACATCCACTTCAGCACTTCCCTCTCTATGTTTCTTGCAACAACACTCTACATTCTTATCTGCCTACCATTAATAGCACTCACTACATCTGCTTGCCTTCATTTCTGCTCACCCACTTTTCTTGAAATACCAAGCTAAGGTGCCAAAGTTAGCATCAGAACATGAAGACAAAATACATAGATCCTCACCTTCTCTTCCTTCTTGCACATAATGCCAGTTACTTATATCTACTTCAGCCCTTCATTTTGAAACATATATGACTTTCCCAATAACCTTTTTGACATAAGCATAGTGCCCAAGAGAAATTGCTGCACAGTCTTTCTCTCTGCATAAACACCCTGAGACACTTTGTCTTCACTTATGTATCAATACTGCAAAGATTATACAGGGGGCGAGTGGAATCTCTGCCTGAGTCTCACTCCCAGCCACTTCTATCACTGAATTCTAAAGAAGACAAACTATCAATGCTTAATGCTCATGTTGTTCATATTTTAATTTACTTGCTGTTTCTAGACAGCCAACAAGTACTGTGTATACTTTTCTCATTACCTTCAGCACTTTTTTTGAATAAGATCATTGCACAGGAGAGCTGGCAAGACTCATGTAGACTAAGTACCACAAAACAGAAGGGTATCACTTCAAAAGAACCAACACATACTTTGTCTGAATTCATGCCTCAGTAGAGACAGTAACAATCTCTTCCTCCTCCTCTTATCTCTGCAACAGCACGTTAAAAAAAAGCAATGTCTACTAGAAAAATGTTAAAATACACTAATAGAAAAAAATGTCTGACTGAAGGAGGAAGGACTTTTCTGATTTCAAGGCTGTCTTAAATGTTTTCAAACAAAATACCTAGAACTGGAGGTTCCCAGTTCATGTTTCTTCAAGTGCAACCACAACAGCCAAAGAGTGATCTGCAGTGGTTTGAATGTATGATAGGCTAGATAATAGTACTAAAATAGCTTCTAAGAAATCTCGCCTCACAGTGCATGTGTTTAGCAAGTGTTGCTCTTTCAGCTGGTACAACTAAGAAGCAAGCTATAGGAGATTTAACTCTTAAGTAATGTAATGAAGACTCAGTCTTCAGTGACAACCAGCCTTGAAAAAGACCAAGTGTCTGTCAGAGAAAACTTCCAGAACCAAACTTTATCACATATATCTAATAATTCCTAAAATAGTCACTGTTAATAATTTGATGCAATTCAAGAGCAAATTATGTTTCATACTAAATTCCATCCATTGATCTATTACATTTGTCCGGTTATGAAAAAATGACAGTATTTCATCAACCTTTTCCTCATATAATTATTTTCAGATCTGGGACGTACATCATAGGCTTTTCAGACATTAAATTACTTTAAAGGTTTCCTTCCCTTCCTTCCCTTCCTTCCCTGTAGGTTTATGTTACTTTTTTTCTTTTTATAATTGCAGAGAATGTTAGATTTTTTTTATTGCTCTGTTTCTATTCTTTAATACAATAAATTAATTCCTGTCTACACTAGCTCTGAGAAAAGTACGAAGTGTATAAAATCATTACATGGGAAAAAAAGCTATAATTGAAAACAGATTAAATTCTGATAAATGATTTCTGGTTATACTTAAGACTTTTTCTCTTTTTAGCCATTTCACAAGGACAGCTTTCTTAAATGCAAGCATAACTCCACCCTGTGTTCCAATGACAGGATGAAATCAAGCCACATCTAATAATACTCATATCAAAAATGGAATTTATACAATTAACTTCAGAATGTTAAAAATATCTATCGCAAAATTTAAAAAACTGAGAAAAATGCTGGGCCTTTCTCCTGCATTAAAAACACCATCACCAAAGCCCACATCTAAAATTCCAGTTTTATTTCATCTTATCTTCAGACTGCTGGCACTTGTTACAAGTAGAACAATACAGAAAGGGGGAAGAAGATAGTTACTCCTCCATTCCATTTGGGATAGCTAAGTTGCAGCTTGACCTTGCATCCCAGTAGACTGGGACCAGGTTTATCTCCATGAGGGTTCTTGATGGCTAAACCTCAGACTAAATTGTCCACAAAAGGTTTGGCAATAGAAAGGAATGCAATTTAGTGTTCATAAAGTCATACAGTTTTATTTGTAAATCTGTCAGTAATTAACCATCTGAACAGAAAACTACCTTGTTTATTATCAGCTTTTCTCAGAGTGATCACTGACAGAAAGTAACAGTAATTTTTTTTACATTTCAAATAAGAATCTACAGACCTTTTGAAAGTTACATTTTTCCTTCTGTGGTTATGCATGAACAATGCATGCAGATTTAAGCAGAAAGAGGAGAACTATAATGAGCAATAGTGCAAGTACAATGGATTTTATTCTTGGAAATTCATACAGATGACATTGAAATGTGAGAGAATGAAGACATACACTAGTGTGGATGTACTATTTCGTAATTTTTCAGATCTGAAAAGTATTATTAAGACTTTCAATGTTCAACATAAAGCACAGCTACAATAATACCCTATGCAATGACTCATAAAGACATGAAAAACAATCCAGTCTTTACCATGATAAGTTAAACAGCTGTCAGCTACCCAAAGTCAGAATTTTCCCCATAGTTTTCTGAGGTATTTGAACTTTTCTCAGTTTATCAGGGAAGTATTATCAGGGAAATATTATATTGAGAGTATATTATGATAATATACTCTCAAAACCACAGAGATTTTTAGGACCCACTACCAAAGGAATGTGCAAGCATAGTGAAAAAGAAATGAGACTCTCTTAATGTCTGAGAAGTAAACAGAGAGGTAACACAGAAACAATACTGATGTGAGATACAAGTTATTAACCTTACTGTATTGACTTTGTGAGCATGTTACAATTTGCTCAACATCTGAAAGATAATTTGGATAACAATGTGTCCTTTATGGGATGGGGTGGGAGTGAACTGGATGAGAAAAATGGAGTTTTGGGCTTTCATTTATTTCAGTTTTATTTTGAATGTTTTCCTCTTGATGCAGTACTGGCAGCCACCAGCAGTCCTTGAAAAAATTTATGAAGTTAAGACAGTGATGGTGGGCCAGTGTGCAAGCCAGAACCTGCAACTTTTTCTGCCAGTTGCCTTTTATTAGCAAAAGCATTGCCCCCGCCCTTTAAAAAGCTGCTTAATTTGTAGAGGTTGTGTGTTTTCCAGGATAAGCTAATTCATCTCCAACTAGTCAAATACCACAGGTCACACTTTCTTAAGAACAAAAAGGCTTTAACACCTCAAAATTTTCTTCCACAGTAAGAGAAACAAACAAAAATTGGTTTAATCTGTAGCAAAAAGTTTCTAAGATTGGCCTGTTTTAGACAACATACATCAACTTTTAATAATTTAAACATACTAAAACAGAGCATATTTATTCTGTAATCCACCCCCTGAACATATATTAGCTTATATTGAAATATCTATAGGCATAAATTTAGCATATTTCATTTAAGAGGAAAACAGGCAAAAATTCCCAAAATAAAGACAAATTCTTATATGTAGGGCAAAAATCGAGACCTGTGTCATCAGAAGCTATCTTATTACTTCCTGCTTCAGGGTAGTAGCAGGTCACGGCCCCTCTCTGTGGTTGACAATAGAACTTTGTGAATGGATTTGACTCAGCAAACTGGATCCTACAGTTATTTATGCTCTCTTTCTTTAAGAGTCCAAAGATATGCTCAGACTGCATTCAGAAACAATTAACAACAGCAGGCATGAACTACACATGATGAACAGTGGAAGTGTTGAAGACTCTATGAGTTTACCAGCCTAAATCCTAAATCAGCTAAATCCTGAGGTGATACATTTTATCCAAGTTTCTTAGTGTACTGAAATTGGACTTTGAAGAAGTGGTGTAGGCAAATATAACTTTATAAAAAAGAAATAATGGAAATGATTGATGGTGTACTCAGAAAGAGTGTTTCTGAGGAAACAGGATTTATTAGTTTTTCATTTTTGTGAGCACAGTCTTACTCAAATAAAGCACTACACAACAATCTCTATTACTAAGCATCTCCCTATATTATAAAAATCAGGAGGAGAAAATCCAAAGGGCACATTTACTAATGGAAATTTAAAAAAATCTAATGTAGCAACATATAAATTGATAAGATACATTCCGTGACAAGGTTGTTAAAACTGACTTGGGATTATCCTACTAGAATGTCATGCAATCTGTCAATGCATCATTATTATGAGTTTGCATCAACATTGGGTTTACAAATCAGTTCAGCTGGTACGAGAAATACAGCAAAACTCAGCTGTGTAATAGTCAGTTATACCATGAACCACCTTTGCTTTCAGGACTGTGCTGGCTACATTTACGTGCATGCATACTCTGCAAAAGAGAACGAAAAAGGCCTGAAGAGTCTTGCCAAGAGAGAGGAGAGGGCAATTTCAGTAGGCAAATAATGGTTTTGTTGAGTATATCTTATGAACTGACCAACTGAGGCACTTGCCTGATAAAGCAGGTTTCTTCAATGTCTGAGGTCAGCAGTCTCTGAGGCACATTTTTTCCTAAAGAGAAAAAAAAAAAAAAGAAGAAAAAAGAAAGTAGGTCTTCTACTTTTGCTGATGGAATCATGCTTTGCAAGTAAAAAGTAATGCAGCTGCAAACTATGGGCACAAGGCTGTGAGGGAAAATAATCCAAAATTAATATACCGTTCTACTGGGAAAACAAAATGTCTCCAATAATTTTTTCCTGAGCCCAAAACCATGTGGATGTCTTGAAGCAAAAAGATTAATTCAACGGTCTGTTTAGCATTACTGTTCTGAATATCTGCCTGGGAGATGTATGACCAGTATAAAATAATTCTCAACAAAGTCTCATAAAGCTAAAACATACTGAAAGGTAACGAGTTCTAAACAAACCAAAGGGTGGAACTGAACTCATATGCAGATAGGAGCATGAGAAAGAGCCTGCTAATGCCTTCAGCTTGGATACCTGACTTTCCTGGTCAGACAGGAAGAAAATTAAAATATTGTCACTTTGTTATAATACTGTTTACTGGAACATGGTAATACTTCAGCTGAGCATGAAGAGGCTTCAGATCTCTTTTAGGGAAAGTGCCCAAAAATTCCTTACTGTAGAAAGCACTAGTTCCATATACAACCTCATATCTAAAATAGACAGCAAGGCAAAAAAGCATGACTGTATTTGTTTGCATCAACAAAATACAAGCTACACCTTGTGCCAATAGGCAAAGCAGAGTGCGCAATGAGACACAGAGGAAGATACAGCAGAAAACCTTAAACAATGCAATATACCTGTGAAAGCATTGTTCATCAAAAGTACCAAGCATGTTGCTTAAAGCACACATTAAAACTTGGAAAGTTGGTAGTTGTGTGGTTTCCTAAGATTTTAAATTCATTCCCAAACTGAAAGTTACCTTTGAAGACAGATTTGATTTATAACTTATACAGCGGGTGATACAAAGAGATTAGTGAGAAAGTACTTTCCTGGGAAAACTTGAAATTTTCATAGCTTCTACAATACTCTTTAGTTCAAAAGAAGCTGACATAAAGGGAGCACTCAGATTTTGTCCTTGCTACTAATTTATTAAATGCAAGAACTCTGAGAGAACAGGGAAAATAGTGACAGTTTCTGCGTCTGTGGCCCTTCATGTCTATTCAACCCTCCACTGTTATCAGTGCCATGTGCCTGCTACTCCATGTTGTTGCATGTCAGGCCCATTGTTAACAGATCGGGAACTGCAGAACTTATCATGAGATCACACACTCTCATTGCAAACTTCAAATCGTCCAAAATCCAACACTCTACTGAGAAAGAGTTACTTGAACTCCTCAGGTGACCCCTTTGCGGCATGATGGAGAGCTCCTCTGGCTGGGGCACAGCAAGGATGCAGGGGCACTCTGGCCACAGACCAGCTCCTTGTCTCTGAGATAAAAAACTAATTGAATCTCCTGAAGAATCACACAGAACCAATTAGGCTGGAAAAGCCCACTGAGATCATCAAGTCCAACCTAAGACAGAACACCACCCTGTCAACCACACCATGACACCGAGTGTCATGTCCAGTCTTTCCTTCAACACCCCTTGGCACAGTGACTCCATCACCTCCCTGGGCAGCCCACTCCAATGTCTAATCACCCTTCTTCCTTGTCACCACTTGCACTAATTGCACCACTTGCACTTTGCGCCACTAGTGCTAATCAAGTAACTTATAGAATCATAGAATGTTTAGAGATTGGAAAGGACCTTAAAGATCATCCAGATCCAACAGCCCCATGCCACAGACAGTCTACCTCTCACTAGACCAGGTGCTCAAGTACTTATTCAAACTGGTTTTGAACAGTGCCAGGATTGGGGCATCCACAACCTCCTCGGACAACTTGTCCCAGCATCTCAACGCCTCTGACGGTAAAAAATTCCTTCCTGCTATCTAGCCTAAACTTTCCTTCTTTAAGTTTGAACCCATTACTCCTTGTCATTACAGTTCGTAACGAAGAGTCTCTCTCTGGCTTCCCTGCAGACCCCCTTCAGACACTGGCAGGTTGCCTGCTCATTAAATTTACTACAGCAGAACTTTGTTGAAAGGAAGCTAACGTCGTTGTCTTCTCAGAAAACAGGAAAACGTCGTCAAGCCCGCTCCACACACAAGCCAAGCCACTCTAGATATTAAAACTATCATAACTTTGTGGTTGTAGAGTCATTTCCTACACCAAAAGGAGGACAACCTTGTAAGGGCTGCTTGTTTCACTAACAGAAGAACGTGTGGGCCACTCTATCCAGAAGGCAAGCCACACTACACACCAACACTGATAACGCCTGTGGTACACCATCCTCACAAACCCGCGCTCCCAGCCCTGACGGACACTCTCCTAACCAGATCCTCCGCGCCAAGACACGCACGGAGCTGGGGGAAGCGCTGCCGACCCCTCCTACCCGCGTCCCTCGAGGGCCCAGCGGCGTACGAGCTGCCTCGGAGGGCATGCAACGGAGGGGTCCGCGCCTCCCTCACCCTCCCCAGCCCTCCGACCACGGTCCCGGCCGGCTGTGAGGGGCGGACAGCGCGGTCGGGTCCGGCCCCTCCCGTCCCCCCGCGGTACCTCAGCCGCCGCTCGCCGCCGGCCCCGCGGCCCCGCCCCGTCCCCCGACGGCGCCGGGTCGCGCCGCGTCCCCCGCCCCGCCCCGCCCCGCCCCGCCCCGCGGCCGCCCGGCGCAGGCGCGCGGCCGGTCCGTCAGGGCGCGGTGACGTGTCGGCGCCACCGCCCGGCCCGGGACGGGGCGGGGCGGGACCGGCGGTACCGACCCGGCCGCGGCCCCGCAGCCCCGCCATGTTCAACGTGGAGAGCCTGGAGCGCGCCGAGCTCGGCGAGAGCCTGCTCACCTGGGTGAGTGCGCGCTGCCCGCCCGCACCGAGCCGGGCCGCACCGCAGGGCCGCGGCGCAGGGAACCTCCCGCCCCGCCGCGGCTCCGCTCCGGCGATAGAGGCCCCGCGGCCCGCACCGCGCCCAGGCCGGGGTCGGCGGAGCCCCGGCGGCGCGGCCTTGCCTTGTTTATGTCTTATCTCGGCGGTCCGGGGCTGCCCGGGCAGGGCAGTGCTCCGCCCCAGCGCTGCCCCTGCAGCGGGGGAACAAAGGGCCGGGGGCCGGCGCGGGAGCGCCCCCAGGTGCGCCCGGGCTGGGCGGGCGTGCTGCAGGCCGGGGCTCTGGTCCTTGTCCCTGCTGTGCCGTCGGCATCGCAGTACCCCGTTGTTAGCACCCGCCCTTCGCTCTCTGACTCGCAAGGCCGCCTTTCTGACCAGAAACTTGAATTTCCGCCTGTTTGTTTTTCTCTGTTTTTAAGCAGTGGTTAAGTCTCGAGAGACAGAATTCACCGATGAGGTTGAAGATTTTACAGTATCAACCTAAGAGGTTGATATATTTATCCCTGGAGGTGTTCAAGGCCAGGTTGGATGGGGCTTTGAGCAACCTGATCTAGCTGAAGGTGTCCCTGCTCATGGTAGGGCGTTTGGAACCAGATGATTTTCAAGGTTTTTTTCCAGGCCACATCATTCTGTGATTCTATGATTTTATGATAATAATTGCTTTATGCCACTTCAATGTTTGCAGTTTGTTCCAAAAATGTCTTTAGGTTATGCTGTCACTCAAAGAGCAGCCAAACTGTAGTGGACGTTATATCTGTGTTTGCAGTTACCTGTAGTCTGAGCAATGACTGTAACACAGATATGGAACTTGTATTTCTGTAGTAGCTGAGTTATTGGTCAGTTGCCTGAAACCACTGGATTTTGGTTTGAGCATGGTTTGGGATTTTTCCCCCCTCTGTATGCAAAATTGCCAAGTCTGATTGTTGAATTGAAATAGAAATTTTCAGACATTTTTTCTATGAGATGCCAGAGCTGACTGAAGTTTTGATGGTGATGAGTAAGCTCCTTGGGAATATCAGGTTAGATTTCTTAATGAAAGTCAAAAAGGATGAGCAAGGGAAATGGATTTATTGTTAGAGCTGAGCAAGTGGCCTGTAAAGTATAGGAGGCAGTGATTTTGAGGAGGAGGTTTTTGGGGAAGCGCTTCATGTAGGTCTGGAATAAGTCACACAGTTTCTCTTTCCTTCACATTCCTGTCACCTTTTCAAACTTTGTTATGGTTGGCCACTTGTCTTGCTTTTGGCTTTCCATGCTTTCTCTTTCAGATGTGGGGAATGAAAAATCCCAATATGAGGAAGTCAGTGTATGTTAATGCTGGCAAAGAAAAGCTGAGTGAGAGTCTCAGTCTTTATAATCTGCAGTCATGAAGCTGTACCCATCCGGTAGAGGCTGGTCCTGTCTGTAGTAATGGTCCACACAGGTCCCTTTGCACTTCTCACCGTTGCTCCCCGTCAAATATTGAGCTAATGAAGAGATTAGCTGCTTCTTTCTTGGTTAGCAGAAATAGTAAACCATCTTAAACAGAATTCTAATGGGTCAACTTGATTCTGAGATGAATATATGAAGTTACGGGTTATTTTTACAGATTCATCATTTATGTGTGAATGTGGCTTTGAAACAGACTCAGTAAAAAAAAAAAGAAGAAAGGCGATTTTACTTTATTCCGGGATACATGAAACTTGCAGAAGAGGCAGTGAAGTTTTTTTTCCTTGGTGAAATTGACTGTGTATAAAGAAGACGTTTTTTTTGTTTGGCTTTCTTTCAAGTCCCATAATGATTCTTGGGAAGCTGTTCATTTAGATAGGAGGATAGACCTGTCTTAATAACCGTTTACGCACATCTGGGAAGGCCAGTCATTTCCCATTATGCCAGAGAAGCTGGCTACTCATTAGAACTGGTTTAGCCTCCCAGGTTGCTTGCTTAACATTCATACAGAAGTACTTAAACTGGTTTGTCTGTGTTTTGAATAGATAAGGCTTTCTGCAAGTCTGAGAACCTGTTCAGCCTAAACTGAGTGTTTGCTCAGATGGATATAGGGTGAGAAGAAAGTGCTCCTCCCTCTGCCAGCTCATGGTTTTATTGAAGGAGAGTATTGCTTAGGTTTTTACCTTGCCTGCTTGTGATTCCTCTTCTGCTGTGTTTAAGCTGGAGCAAGCTGCTTACCTCTGAATATGTTTGGGTTCATTTTTTAGTATTTTGCCAATACCCATTTTCGTTGTTAGGCTTTAGCTCAGGGTGTAACTCTTGTTTATTTTTTCCTCTCTGACAGTGTCAACAAATAGGTTCCTAAATAATTTTTGTTCAGGATTTTAAGCAGCTGGGTGACCTTTGACTTCCTACCACTTTAGCAGGTGACCGTGATGTTATTTTGAGACAGCCACAGCAGTGGCAACTTGAGCAAAACTGAACAAAGGACTGGAGACCAACTACTGGTTTCTCAGAATTGATATTTGTACTTTAGCAGTGTTCACAGGCTACTGTAATTTTAGAACTATTGCTTTACCAAAAATCTTCCACAAGCCTCTTTTGAGACTATCCTATGCACTATGGGATTGTTATTGAAGATGCACTTCAGCCAAGGCACTTTAAAAAAATGGGGCTGTGAGGTAAACCTGCAATAATACTAAAGTCGTTTCAGTGTATCTAACAGAGGTTGACTTCTTCTTCGGTTAAGAATTAAGACTGGTTCACATATCAACACATGGGTTTTTGGTGTTTGGTTTGTTTGTGTGTGTGTAGTGTCAGGAGCCTCTCAACTTAGATACATAGCTGAGGCATTTCATAAAACATGGAGAGTTGTCAAACATGCCTGTGTCAGTTACGCTTTAATATTTCTGAAATTGCTGTGATGGCTACAGGCTTTTGCTGTGTAACCTGAGAAGTTTTCTTTTCTAGCCTAGAGCTGAGATATGATACTGAAAAGCATTGATATGTAAGGAGGAGGATCCCTCAAAGAGATTACTGCTAAGTGGTTGTAAGTAGTAAGTTGATGTGGAAATGTCATGAACTTTCTTTCATTATGATGAATATCTCTTATTTTAGTATGTGCTGCCTCCACCAAGCTGCATCTTGCCTGCTTTCTTTCTTTTCCAGCCCTCAAGGCCAAATAAAGTTTCTGTTAAAACTTTTGTGATAAGTGAGAACTTCTAAACACTGCAAGGCTCCTGTTTCAGCATCCTCCATTTTACAGGCACTTTGGTCATTTATGTGGTATGAGTCCTTTGACCTTTCTCCCTTTTTGGCTGAAAAATCTCCTCAGTACAGTGTATCTGTGTGTTCTGTGTCGTGGCCTATCCCCAGCTGCAAGGATTTGTCTGTGGTAGTATGAATTATAGAGACCATGTGACCAACTGCTGAAACAGATTCCTCAAGAAGGCTGCTTGCAAATGGTTGATAGGCACCCTATTCAGGGAAATTACTGGGGGAATTTACTGGGGAGCCTGTTTTTCTCTGCTGTCCAGTTATGTTCTTTTTCGATTGTGCTATTCTCGATCCTTGTGCATTTGTGTTTTTAAGTACTCTTCTGGTTTCTTGTAGATGCCAAGATTGTAGGCAACTTGCTGTGCCTGTTTAAATTATTTCTTCTTCCAGTCCTTGGCCACTGACCGCAAAGTTGTAGAGTTTCATTTTCTTCTGATAATGCAATTGCATCAGCATGTCTTATCTCTTGAAAAAAACATATTTCTGGAGTGGTTGATTGTGCTGATGATGACAGTGAATCAAGGAAACCATTCTGTTTGAGTACAGTATGGTGCTGTTCAGAGGGCAAAAAAACTTGAGCGTGTCAGCAATCATGGAATATGGCTTGAGGAACCTGGCAGATCACAGCCCCTGTAACTAATATGAAGGACCAGTAGGCTGAGCAACCTTTTTTATATTTTATGACCTCTCACTAAAATAGTAAAGAATGTGTTGCTCCAGCTTTTAAAGGGATAGTTGTCTATGAGAGTGATATTGTGAGTATAACATTCAGTATGTTTGAAGGAGCTGGAGTGTCTAGCACAATTATTAGGTAGTAGGGATTTTTTTTTAACATATTGCTGAGAGGTCAAGCAAAAACAGGAGCTTCTCTTCAAGATTATATTATATCAGAAGGCTGATAACATAGGAGTACAATAATTAAAGGTAATAGAGTACAGTTGGTATATGTTCCTTGCCATGCCTCCCATCTTTTACAGCAATCTGAGAAAGAAAGACTGAACGAAGAATTTGCAAGTGCAGGCATTATTCATCATGTGTGCATTTTGACACTGTTAGATTTTCATTCTTTGGGGCCTTGTCCCAAATTCTGCTTTTTTTTTTTTTTCTTCTATTTTCTCCTTCCTCAAGAGCTGTTCTATACAGTGTACATTTACAGCAGTTCTCTGAAGAAGAAAACAGTTTTGATATGATTTAGTATGTACACTATTTCAGCTCCCAATTATGCCCCCTCATTTTTTGGTGAGGGGTTGTGAGATGTTGCGTGGAGAAGAAACAGATTTGCTGCCATGAACTGTGAACCTCAGAGAGTGTAAAGGAAACAACTTTTCTGTTAGCTTGTTAATCTCAAAGTGGGAGGTATGGAGAGGTATGTCTTCTCTGAAATACCTAAACACAGATATTTAAAAGAGATTAAGTCAAACTGAATTTTGCACAACTGTCTGTCTTAATTGTGACATTTTGAGGCTTGTAAACTTGGAGATAATATTCTGTCATTTTGTTCTTCCTGGACTATTATAAATCTTTGCTGCAGTGTATTTGACTTCTGTACAGCAATTGCAGACATTCAGATTGAGCCTTGGGCCTCTCCTCTCTTCCGTGCTACACAATTGCACTTGCTGCTCTCTCCTTTCTTGGCTGACTCTGTAGTGTGGTCGTTTAGAAAGATCTTTGCCTGTATTTGGTTTGTTTAGTGCCCCAGCTTCAGAGCCTGAGTCTGGGGTTGTTTAATCAATTTAATTTGCAAGTCCTAGTGATTAATTAAAAAAAAACCCAAACAACAGTGAGGTTATTTGCCACATGGCAACCAACACTAGCACAAGATTAAGGCAGGAATGCATGGTTGGAAGTGAGGAGAAGAGAGTAGTAGTGTCCTTGTGGCTTTTGTTGCCAGCAGCCTGGCAGGTCCTGCCACACAGGAAAGGGAGAGGGATTAACTCTTTCCCTTAACCACTGGTAGTGGTTTCCTGCCCTGCAGAGTATGCTTGTATTGTTTTTCTGTCTGCCTTTGCCATACTTGACTTAGGTCATTCCAGTGAGTTCCTTAGTACTGCTCATTCAGGGCAGAGAACAAAGAGACATGAAAAGAAGGGTTCCAGTGAAGGGAAAAGTTCTCTAAGGTTAAGGGTGGGGGAGTCCAGCCAGTGCTCCACTCCTGCCTGTGGCAGGCAGAAGCTTCTGAATGGATACAAAGCTGGAGTTGTGTTTCAGTGGACTAGCTGGGGCCACAAAGGGACAGGAGCTTTTCAAAGGGGGCACGCAGGAAATGATTTTGAAGCGGTACAGGTAGTGGAGCAAGTATTGCACAAGAAGATACATTGTAAATCTGATGATAATGTACTTTAGCTGTAGAATTCTTAGGGCTCTTTCATGCCGTTTAGCTGCAAGCTTCTTTGCTAAAGTGTGTCATGCTGGAAGTGTAGTGCTTTGTGTCCTCTGTGGACCTCCCATTTTAAGCTAAGTCTCTCAAGGCAGCTGAGTTAGGATACTTAAACAACAAATGCATATTTAACCCCACATGATCTATGTTTTGGGGACAATAGATCAGGTAAATGAGCATCTGTAATTTATTCACTGCAGTGTTGTAAAGTGTTAAAGGAATTACAGCCTTTCTACATTTTAGGGTTATGTAAGATAAATCTTTGAGTGAACTCGTTTGCCATGGCAGCAAGGTATCCATAGTTTCACTTCAGTGTAGAAATAAGTAGAAATAGGCGTGTGATTAACTACAGTAGAATTTATGTGTGGGGTTTTTTTGTTTCTTGATTTAATTTTTATGTGTTTTTTGTGTGTGTTTGATTTTGGTTTTATTAATTCTACTGCCCCTTTTGTGACTAGAAAAAAAAAACCCAGCATGACTTGATCACTCTAGCAGTGTTAATGGTTTTGTTTTATGGACAATGTCAAAAGATGACTGCCTGTTACATGGAGGCTACTGCCCTTTTTTTTAAGGAATTGTGGAATTTGGTCAGCCTCTGAAAAGTCTTGTTCTGCATAGAATTCCATGAAGTTCAGGAAATTGTTTGTTGAAATATAAGTAAGGAAAAGGAGAAACTTGAACTGCAAGATATGCTAATTTTAGTGGTGTGCTATACATCTGTTACGTGTTCTAGAAAATATTAAGTCTGAAATTTCTTAACCTGGTGAAAACTTAGTGCCAGCTTTCTCTTAATCCTATCTTTTAGCTGCTAAGTCTTTCTTACTCATGATCCTGTGAAAACCTGTCTTGCCACACTGATCAGAAAGTTTGTGCAGATGATATTTCAGTAGAACTTAGTGTTCTTGGATTCATCTTCTGTGCTTTTGGGGAAGAGAGCTCTTTCTTTCACCTGTCAATAGGTACTGTTTCTCATTTGAATTATAGCTGCAAAGGTTGGAACAATGGGCTTTTAATAGTTGTTACTCTTATGTATTTTGCAAGGGGAAAGCTATCATCTATTTTTTACTATTTGTTGTTTTGTTTTTGTTTATTTTGTCCTGTTTGCTTTTTTTTGGTTGATTTGGGGTTTTTGTTTTTTTTTTTTTTGTTTAAGTAGTATTAGAAATACGTATAAATTTGGAAAATTTCTGTTGCTAGCTACTAGCCAAGAAGTTAATCGACTTTACTTGGCCCAGTGCCCTCACATAAATGCTAAGTCTTGCTGCCTGCTCTTTATTTTAGTATGGATCCGTTTGGGCACATTTGCCTGATGTTGTTCAAGTTTCTAGTAGCCAAGCCATCTTTGTTCACAATAAGAGGAATTTCACTCTTTTGTTCATTGAGCACTGTTCTGCTGTTTGTATTGAACACTGACTTGTACAGAGAAGTTTCATTATCCTTCTTTGGTGGCACTTCATATGTCCCAATTCTATGGGCTGGATTACCATCTAGGCTTCTGTGAATCAGAGTGTTGAAGGTAGAAGATATCCTACTTCTGTGTTTAATGTGACATCATTATAAGTGTTTTATTTTGTCTCTTCTGTGTAGTCTAGATGGAAATTTTTGCACTCCAATTAGCAGAAGCTACTAGTTCCTGGAAATCCTACAATTTGTGTTTTGGTTTGGGTTTCTTTCCATGAGAAGATTTTGCTAGTCTTAAAAGGAACTCTTGAAGCTTCCTAAAATTCATTGGTGCTTGGTGCAGTGTGAATGTACGTATCTCAAAAATGTGGGTGCATTGATTTAATGTTTGGCAATTTTGCACTTTATTAGTAGCTTGTATTTTGAGAAGAAAAAGCGTTGACTGATACATACTAGTTTTAAATAAAACATGATGAAATAGATGAAGGCTTGGAAAGAACTGTTGGTTTATGGTGCTGTTTTAGGCCTTCCTATTATGCATTATATCTTCATTTTATCTTCATTAAAAATGGTGTTTAGAATTCTCTTTCATCAGTTGGCTCATCTGTCTTTCAACTGAAAACAGGAATACATTCATTTTCACCACAGGAGTTGGTAGGTTAGCTTGTCTTCTTATTGATGTTTCTGAAATGGTTAAACCAAAAACCATTCTGACTTGAGACTCTGTTCATTGTATCTTAATAATTTGTCATACTTGAATACTTCAGTTAGCAGCAATTTAGTGACAATGCCAAGACAGTGCAGTAGTAACTGGTTTATACTGTCATGGCTCTCTCATCTCTTAAGTCCTTCAGTAAGTAAGCTTTAGTCAAAGTGTATCTTCTGCTTTCTGCACTGTGTTTCTGCAAAGGAGATATTTAATATTTGAAAAAGTGTCATTTTGAATAAAATATTTTGATTGAGATATTTCATGGCTTTGACCTATTCAGATATTTGGGGGTAAACAAAATATGCATAAAATGAGAGGCAAATTCGTAAAAAATTAATATTCAAGTCCTTGCCCAGTAGAGTCCCCACCCTGACCAGTAACGTGAAAACCTTGTCATTTCATTGTTGGGCTAATTGAGTAGCTTACATAACAGCTGGATTACAAAGTAACATTTAAGATTTTAGTAATGGAAATGTGACAACCTGAAAATCAGTGGAAACATTCACAAATTCCAATCTTGGAATAAAACTGCTGCTTGTTAGAGGATCTGTTTCCCCCTTGTTTGTTTCTGGCAATCTCCTGTTATCTTGGAAAGCTTGAAAAAACAGCTTATGCCATGACTATGCAGGCAGAAGATAGTGCTACCAACTGTGAGGAGAAAAATGGGTAAAGAAATCTTAAGGTTGTTCAAAAGGACAGGATCTGCTTTTAGGATGGGAATCCGCTTCTAATTTGAAAGGACTGTCTCAATAGAAGAATTTTACATCAGAGGAAGAACAACGGTGTGTATCACTTAATTTTCTCGCTGTTGTAAAAAGAATTGATATCCTGGTTTTCTCCAGGCATTGAAGCTGAGTAAACGTTGTAGTGAAACTCTTACAGAGCTTGCAGGTACAGGATTTATGTGCAATGGCAGAAGTATTCAACCCACCTTAATCTTCTTCGCCAATGTGCTCTTTGCATCCAACCCAGTGGGGCTGGTTCCTTGTCTCCTTTCACAGCCACTTCTCTCTGTCTTGTCTCTGTGATTTGTTTTTTCTTTTGTGGCATAGCATTGTTCCAGGCTCTGCATAGCAGCTAGCTGTAAGCTTGCATAGTCAGTTCCAAAAATATAGGAGAATAGTGGATAAATAATTCTAAAGTGGTGGTGTCATGGCTTAACCCTTGCTGGGAATTAAGGATCATAAAACTGCTCACTCATTCCCCCTGATTCCCCTGCCAGTGGGAAGAAGAATGGGAAAGAAAAGGTAAACCTTGCAGATCGACATAAGAAAAATTTAATAATTGAAACAAAACAACTCAGCAGTAATAGTAATAATAGACTAGAGATAACATAAATATAAAATAATATTAATAATGAATATAACATAGTGCTGAGTATGCTAATAACAACAATAATAATAATAATTGTAATGATAAGGAGAGGGAAAGAGAATGGCAAAACCTGACAGAAACAAGCAGATTGGTCAGAATCTGTGGACCTATGCCCAGTTTGTCCTCCAGCAGTAAATGGGGGTTGCTTTGCTTGGATACATTGGAAACTGAGTGTTACTGTTTATTGTGTTTGGGCTTAGGGTAGCCACTCCCACAGTGTTTTATCTGCTAAGAACCACTAATAACAATTTCAGGTATTATTACAAAAGAATACTTGGGAGGTTTATTACGTAACTGCATCATTAATAAAAACCAAGCTGTGTATATAACCACTGTGCAAACAGCAAGTCTTTCATTATCCCTTGGTATTGAGAAGGAAAGGGTCACTGAGAATTTTTTTTTGTCTTTGAGGTGGAATTGGTTTGCTTTGTTTTGTTTTTTACTTTTTTTCCTCTGTGAAGTTTCATGGGCTGCTGGATTCCCCATCACATTTTTATCCTAGTTTTCACCTACTGTCTTTGACAATTGTGTTCACTTATGTTCATATCAAAAGTATTTTTCATGAAATACATTTTTGCATCCTATCCCTAGTAGCTAACAAGTCCTTACTAGCCATATATGTAATCAGGAACTAACTCAAATTTTCTAAGGTATTGTCTTCCTGAAGCAATTATTTAGTCCCCAGTGATAGCCTCCTTTGCATTGTAACAGTCACCTGTTAATCCTTATTTTAAGGTTTGTATAAAAATTGACTGTTCATGTCTATATGGATCAGAGATCTGGATTTAATTTAATAAAATTAAAGAACCCTTTTCTTTTATTGCATGATAGTTGATGGAAGGTGTGAAGGCCTTGTAGACCTAGTGATTGAGCCCAAGTGACTGGGGTTTTTCACTTTACCCTTTTCTTTTCACCAGAATCTTGTGGGATAGAATCATAGAATAGTTTGTGTTGTAAGGGACTTTTAAAGATCAAGTAGTCCAATCCCCCAGCTTTGGGTGGGTACACCTTCAACTAGATCAGGTTGTGCAGAGCCTAGCCCAGCCTTACTGGGGATAGGGCATCTACCACGTCTGTGGGCAACCTGTTCTAGTGTTTCACCACCCTCATCATAGAATAATTCTTCCTTATATCTAGTCTGAATCTATGATCTTTCAATTTAAAATGGTTACTGCTTTTCTGGTTGCTACAGGACCTATTAAAAAGTGTGTCCCCATCCTCTCTTTAAGTATTGAAAGGCCACTGTGAGATGTCCCTGAAGCCTTCTCTGCTCCAAGCTGAGCAACACCAACTCTCCCAGGCTTTCCTCATAGGAAGAAGGCCCTACTCAGAATCTGCTCCAACAGGTCCGTGTCTTCCTTGTACTAAGGACCCTAGAGCTGGACATAGTACTAAGAGTGGTGGAGTCTCATGAGAGAGGAGTAGAGGGGGAAAATCACCTCTCTTAACCTGCTGGCCACGTATGTTTCTGACTGATGTTCAGCCTCTCACCCACCAGCACCCCCAACTCCTCCTTGGCAGAGCTGCTCTCAATCTGTTCGTGCCCCAACCTGTGTTGGTAAGGGGGGGAGGCCCCAGCTCAGATGCTGCATTTGGCCTTCAACTTTCTGAGATTCATGTGTGCCCACAGACATGACTTACAGGCTCCACACAGTGGTTCAAGAAGTGGGGAAACCCCCAAGAATCATAACAGCAAACAGAAATTAATTTTCAGTGTTGTGGAGCTAACAATGAGGACTGCATTTCAAGCATTCAAGAAGTAGGATCAGAGGAGCAGTTCCTGCAGGAAGAGAGAGAAGTCTTCCAGGAGATACCTTACAATGCACAGGAAGAGCACTGTTTTAACAGCTGTTGGTGAATGGCTGTTTAGAGGCACACACTGACAAATTTGCTTCTTTGTTTCCATAGGTAGAACTCTATGTCTGCGTTGCCACATTCTTACCATTTTCTCACCTCTGAAAAATGAACACTACTTTCCTAGACGGAGATGTTGTAGAATTGAGAATGGGATAGAAGTTTAACTTTGATTTAAATTTGAAAAGCTATTTTGTGTAAGGTTTTTTGAAGAAAATTTGTTAGCTTCATATCTCTATCTGAAGGATAATTTTTGAAGAGTATGAAAAGTATATAGTTCTTTATTTTTTAAGATTTGTATAAATGCTTTGCAGCATAAATTTGACATGAAATATGAATGCAAAGACATTTATTATAAAATTTAAACGTGTATGAAGATAAAAGTCCCGTTAGTTTAAGTCTTTCTTTCTGTTGTTTGATGTCTAACTACAAAAAACATTATTTTCCTCAATGGCAATCTGGCATGTGCATCTATGGGAGGACGAAAGAGTTCAGATAGGTTATCTGAACCTTAATGACAGTTTTCCCCTTTTTTTAGATGTAAAGTGTTGGGGAAGTACGATGATAAAATTATATACAAAACAACAGAGAATGTGCATCTTGTTTTTCTGTGTTTTGGAAATAGGCTTAGTCATCTTTCTTTGCCCATCTCTGTAGTGGTATCATCTACATATACTTTTATTCAGTCAAGGAAGCGTTTCATATATCGTTACAAAATAAATCTAAAACACCCTGGTTACTTTGCACTCTGAAGATCTTAATTATGTTGCTGTTGCTTATTTGAAAGAACATTTAACATTGTCTACTTCTGAAGAACCATAAGAGTCGTAGTTTTTAAGTGATTTTTTGATTTGGCTCTTATGCAGCAAACTGATTTAAATTTTCAGTATTTAAAGGAATAATATGCAAACTTAGAATAAAAGTTTTCATTGTCTATGCTTGATAATTTTATCTTTTTAGCGTCTTAAACTTCTTCAAACATAAGCATCCATGATGTCATTGCAGCCCTTTTTGTTTTAGCTGTAAAGTATTATTTCTTGTTTAATATTTTGCTGAGTTGGGGACTCAGAGTTATCTCTGTATTCCTTCAACAGTGTTGCCACGATTCAGACGTTACTGGTATATTCAGTTTTCTGGCAAAATAGCAATTCAGTGTTATATCCTGTTATGTTGTGTTTTCATGCGTGGGTTTTTTTCCTCACTCACCCACTCCAATTTTCACCTAGTGTCCTGACAATCTATGATGGCTTCTTGATTTTCTGGGGAAGCAGCTGTGAGGTTTTTAAAGTAGCTCAGACCATGCTGTAAGAAAATCTAAATCAGAGGTGCAGAAGTCACTTTTGTCTGTTTTATATGCCACTCAGCAATTTATTCATGTGCTTTTGGAACATGGACATCATTCATTACTATTGACTGGTCACAGTTGAACTTGATCAGGAAACATGCTCTGAGAGCTCAATTTTTGATTCTTCATGGATATATTTGCTTATATTTTCCTAGTTGAGTGTTAATTTTTTTTTCCTCCAGAATAAAGGAAAAAAGGAGAATTCACCTAGGTGCCTGATACTCCAAATTAATGAGTGCTTACATGACTTATTGTCCCTTACATGACTTAGAGTGCTTATACCTATTCCAAAGGTATGAGGAGAATGTGGCTATTGTGCACTTGACTTTTTGAGAGCCTTCTCAGAGAAAGACCTTTAAAATTTCCCACTGAAACGTGAATTGTCTTTTATTGTAATACCCACATATAAAGGGTATTTATTGGGCAATGGCTAACCACTGTTACTCTTTCAAATGCCACTAAGGTATGAATGGTTGTATATTATGTTTAGAAAAAAATGTTTGAGGTACCTAACATTTATGTACTCTGAAGCTGCAAGTGCTGTTGTAGACTGTCTTATCCCTTATGCATATGAGTAGTGTTTTCTACAAATGAGCCCAGGCTTCCCCTAGGAGGAGGGTAGTAGCAGAGAGCACTAGGCAGATACCCTCCAAATAATCCAAACTCATCCACATCCTTTAAACATAATGTTATTTTAAGATAAATGATTAAAATAACTTAAACCAGTTAAAAAGATTGTCCTGGAGTGGACTGATTCTTCTCACCAAGACAGCAAGGAAGAAAACAGCTTTGCTGTGGACTGTGGTGCCTGTCACTGTGCTAATACAGCAGCATGAAATATTCAGAATTCTAGTTGTGCATAGAGCAATTAGGGTTTAGCAGCATTGTGTTCTTCTTGTCCATCTGATAGTAGGGAATAATCAAGTTTGGAATATGTATGTCAATCTACATTTAATCCTCTCATTGTAGGGAGCTGATGAGCATTCTGTGGGATCAGTGTTCCTTCTAAAAACTGAGTTTCTTTTGTTGATTGAGAGAGTGTACTTAAATATATGCACATGAATATGTGGAAGTACTTGAATGCACTGATGACTTTCAGTAAGTAGAAAATGCAGTGGAAAGTTTGTGTTTTGGAAAATATAATACTGGTTTTTGTAACAAATTTTATTGAGAAAACAAGGATACTAAGCTCTGTTCATTACTTTGATGGCTATTAAATATAAAGCTTTTTAAACCTAACATGTACACTAAATGTGTGGAGTTTATTCTGTTTGATGTTTGGTAGCATTTTTTTTTAAACTTTTGAAAATTCCTTGACATTGAAGGAAGTGAATAACTTTTTCCTTTTCCCCACAGATCCAAACATTTAATGTTGAGGCACCATGCCAGACCGTGGAAGATTTAACGAGTGGGGTTGTGATGGCCCAGGTTCTTCAAAAAATGTAAGTGTTTACTTAATGAATTAAATACAGAGGTTTTTTATCTGTACATTTTTCTATATTTACCTGTGTTTTGACATGGCTGGTACTTCCTAATAATGTGGCTTGGATGGTACTTCAAACTGAAAGATGACTAATGATTTTTTCTCTGTAGTTTACAGATAACTATCTAAAATTTTTAAAAAATCTTGTTTTAGTGAAGAATTTATTCAAGTGTGAACTTAATGGAAAGTAAGGTAATGGCCCTGCTCATTTTTTGGAGCTACAGTCAGTAGTGTTAGAATTACTTTAATGTAATAAAACTTCCATGATAAATTGAATGGAACTGTCAGTTTAGTTGTTTGCAGTTGGATGTACTTTTCGGTTTGTTTCGATTACCCCTTGTCTGTTCACCAGACACCACTGAGATTATGTGCGGGCATAAAGAAGAAGGAGTCATCAGGTTATTTATACACAGGATTGGTAAGATCCTACTGAGCCTTCTCTGCTTGAGGCTAAACAAACCCAGCTCACTCAGTCTCACCTTATTTGACAGAAACTGCAGTCTGTTAATCATCTTAATTGCCCTTTGCTGAACTTCCAGGTATGTCCAGGTGTCTCTCATACTGGGGAGTCCAGGATGCAGCATTTCAGAAATGGTTTTAACAGATCTGAGCAGTACCTCCCTTGGCCTGCTGGCAACGATCTTCCCAACATAGCCCAGGTTGTGGTTGGCCTTCTTTGCTGCAAGGACACATTGCTGGAGTGTGTTCCACTTGGTTTCTACCTAGCTTCTTGTCTGCAAAGCTGTTTTCCAGCCAGCTGGCCCCCAGTATATACTGGTGAATAGGGTTTGTTTGCACTTACCTTTTCTGAAATGTGCGAAGTTCCTCTCAGCTTGTTTTTCCAGCTTGTCAAATTTCTCCTAAATGGCAACACAACTATCAGGTGTGTCAAACACTCCTTCCATTTTTATATGATATGAAAAATTGCCCTCTGTCCCATCAGCTAAGTCCCTAGTAAAGACTTTTAATAGCATTGACCTCTTGGGTATGCTGCTAGTGGACTGGCCTCCATCTGTATTTCATGCTTCTGAAACCTCTGAGCCTAGCATTTCAATAATTTTTCAGCCCACCTTGCTATCCAGTTACCCCCATCCTGCTTCATCAGTTCTTGCATGGTTATCCTGATCAGGCAGTCTATAGCAGGAATCTGTAACAGTGTCACTCATGTTGGTCTGCTTAGTCATCCTGACCAGTAATCTCTCAGCTGGCTCATATCCATCCTTAGACAGAGCTCATGAGCGTTCCCACTGCTCTGTCACGGGAAGGGTGTCTCCCTGTCACTGCTTTCTCAGCTTGTTCTTCGTAAAGAAGCTGGCAGCAGCCTTGGCATGTGAGCCTTCCTACCACAGCTTCATGAACCCAGTGAGACTGTGACCTTGTAACTACATACAGAACTCTGTTTCTTCCTATTTGTTCTCCATGCTGCATGCATTAGTGTACAAGCACTCCACATAGGCATCCAGTCTTTCTGATTCCCAAGAGTGAAGCTTTCCCCAGAGTGTTCTTATTTAGGCCTTTCTATATTTGTATATGCCTGGGGAGATTCCACTTTACCCAGCCCTGTTTTGTTGACTGTGAGGTATCTTTTGTTCATATCATTCCTCAACCCTAGTTTTTCAAGAGTCCACTACTTTGTCACTTAATATTCGTATGTCTGTTGTTTCTTGTAAAAAACTGTTCCTACCACCTTGGCCAGCCTGGTAATGAAAATATGTCTGCCCGCCATAGACTGATGGATCCCATTATCTTCTCAAAAGGGTTCAGTGGTTATCAAAACCAAAACTTTGTTGCCAATAATTGATCACAGCTGGTTGTTGACCTGCAGGATCTGTCTGCTGCTCAAACCTCCTCCTCACTAACTGTACAACAGGGGAGAACCCCTCTTGAGCCTTGACCATAGCTTCCAAAGCCGCATAATCACGCGTGGCACTTTGCAGGTTTTCCTAGCTGTACAGCTCATGCCTAGGTGGAAGAGCAGAAGTAATAACAGTGTGAGGGGCTGGACAAGCTTCAGCAGTCTTTCAACAGTGTCAGGAATTCAAACCCCGAGCAAGCAGCAACCCTTCTTGGATGATGTCAGTCTGAGGATGAGGGTCCTCCGTTCTGTGGAGCTTAGCACTTCCCTCTTGTGCTGCTGTGTGGCTCAGGTTACCTGAACAAATGATTTGTTTGACAGAGCTCCTAGGGCTGTAACTGCTATGAGAACACCAAGTCTGTTCTGTAGTTGCAGATTCTCAGGAGCAGGAGCCTTTTTCCTAGTGAGTGAAGGAGCTGCCAATTCACAGGAAGAATAAAAAGGGGGGAAAAGGGAAATCTCAATGTAGTCAAATGTTTCAAAGCAAGAGTTTTTAGCATGTGGTTCTGAGACACTGTTTTCAGCTGATGAACTGATCCTTTAAAAATAAATATACGATATAAATATTGCATTTCTGTAGCGTGATTTTAAAGTATTTCCCATAACAACTGCCATGCTGACACTGAACACAGAAATTCTTCAGTTTTTTCCAGTTAAATGTAAAGATCATGTAAAGATCTTTCTTTATGTCCTATGTAATAATTTGAACATGCCAAAATTAGTATTTGACTATCTTACTTTATGATAATTGTGCTTCAGATTTAACATTTTGCATACTTATGTAATGAACAGACATATTCTCATGCTGAAATTTAGCAACAATATTGCTAAATCTTGACTGCATTTCTGTTGAGATAAATTTTAAGAGCAGCAGCAATCTGATCTTGGACTGTACAACAGGAATGATAACATGAGCAGTCTTTGAGAGAAAATGTTATTGCTTCTTTTGAGTTTTTCTTTGTAAAACAGAATAAACATCAGATGAGTTGTATAAGATAAGAAGTGTAACAGAAGATTAGTCCCATTGATTTTTTAAGTAGAAATAGGATTGTGGAATAGCCAAACATTGTTTCTTTTCCTAGACAAGAGATTGGAATATAGGTCAAATGCAGAGATCAGCATTTATATAGCTGACCAGAAAAATGATCAAGAGCATGTTGACAAAGCCATTTTAAGTTTCAGTTCTTGAAAACAAAACCAAATTGAACACTAGCAGTGAAATCCTCCTTTTGGCCCCTTGAATAGATACAACAGGAAGAATACTTTGCTGGGAGTCATAGCATGTTCTGCAATGTAAGCAAGTCTAGAGCAGGCTTTTTTGTTTTTTTTTTTCCTTTTATATTAGCAGCACTGGTTCCCACTCTGTCCTAAGAAAGATAGTCATGTAGAAGACAATTTTTTCAGGAAGACAGCAGCTTGCTTAAGGTTATTTGGAAAAGTCATGCAGTGATGTTAAATAGCAAAGAACAAACCTGAAAGCACTAGGTCACTGCGGACATACGATTTGCAGTGAAAAGTTGAATAGTTGTGTCTTTGACATGAAAATCTCTCCAAAAGTTGATCTTCAAAGGACAAATGTATTGTTTTGACTGCAGACACAGTTTAAATACTGTTACTCTTATTCAATTGAGAAGGATAAACCACTATTTTTGTAGTTTGTATTCCTTGAAAATTGGGTGTTTCTCAGTATACCTACCTCCTGTTAAAGGTTCTTTTTAAGTCTGCATTCTTTGAGCCTCATAATAATGGGAGCATAATTAGGTAGAGGTGGGGAGGGGAGCATTGTGGCAACTTCATGTGCATTAGGATTTCACTATAATAAATTAATTACTGTTTTAAAAATAGCTGAAAGACAAGATTAATCTATCCAGTGAGAATTCAAAAAGAAAAAGAAGAGGAGTTCATTATGAATGAAGAAAATATTGTCAATGAAGAAGTCATGTGAAAAAGAGCATTGACTAAAATTTAAAGGTGTTGGAGTGATCCCGTGATCTGGATATATTGCCATAGGGGAGGGAAGATATCATTTCTTCCAAAAAAAGTTTAATAGCGAACTTCTACTTTTTTTTCATACATCTACCTTCATAGGAAGAGTCCACTGGTACTTATGAGGATGGGAGATAGTAGGTCACGATGAAGGACAATTTTTGAGAGATCCCTAGTCTAGGGAATTAGACATACAGAAAATTTGCACAGAACACAACTATAGGATTTATTGTCAGAAAAAGGAGGAAAAGACAAAAGAGGAAGAATATTGCTTGCTCATCAGCTGATAAAAAACAACTGTGCCTTGTGCCAAGTGGAAAGGGCTAACAGTTTCTTCTATGGTTCTTAACTTTTTGTACATCATCCTCAATATTTTTTGCACTCACAGTAGCAGCCCATTTAGAAATAAGTGTCAGACATCACAACAAATGTGGCAGAATTTTCTTTAACAAAACTGCTGGAAGAAGCTGTGAGAAGAAAAGGTTACAGAGGAAATTACTGACACCTTCAGAAGCTTTTCACTTTTGATATAGTGTGTGATAGCAAATAGCAGAAATGTGTTCTATGTAACCAAGCATCATGAACATTTTGCCTGCAGTCTCAGCTGTTAAAACACAGGTGTTGGTAAATTCCTGAAGGACATTTTCTTTCTTTATAGTGTTAAAACTTTATCTTCAAATTTTAGGTTAAAGTACCATTGAACATAATTCTCTAGTGCTAACTGTGTTATCTTTGAGGAAGAAATTCAGCCTATGCTTTAGCTTATCTTTTGTGTGTTAATCTGTAAGATTGATTGTTTTCAGATGTGGTGATTATTGGTCCCTCTGACTAGCATTGATATGAAATACAGTAAGTTAAAATGCCTGTACACAATCAGTGTTGGTGATTATTTTAAAGAATGTTGTACTCAGGAGTAAAGAGTGGAAGCAAAAGAAAATGTTTAAATTGTTTACTAGTAGACTGTTTACCTAAAATTGTGTAGCTTATGCTTCTGAATCACATCCTTTTTTTTTTTTTGTAGCTTGCACAGATGTTACTTATGTTTTCAAAGTCCACTGATGTCCCTAGAATAGCACAATTTCCGTTTTAAAATCTTCCTTTCATCCCACTCTGGGGGCTGTTTAATACCAGGTCCCTCTTGTTTTGATTCTTTCTTCCTCTGTCATACTGGCCTTGGTAAATGTAAGAAGTGGTATGTATTTTCTTTTGTCATCTGTGCATTGCACCCCTCTCAATGAATTATACATTTGTTATATTATACATTGCAACATGCCGTGCATGTTTTGACACATGCAGAACACAAAAGCCATGCTTTTGTATATCACTGGGGGAGGGAAATTTTTGTAAACACGTTTCTTGAAGCAGCTTACTGTACCACTGTTAAAATGAGTAATAATCATGAGTTATACTACATGCTCTGTGGGTTGGTTTTCTTCAGAAGAGTATTTCTGTCTCTTGGCATCTGTGATGCAGAAGAGATGATTGCTTAAATAAAGGAAAATTTGCATACAAAATAAGTTGGAGATGGTATAAATGAGCACTGCTGAAAACATCACATGAAGTGGTGGAGCATTAACAACAGCATAAGTATCTTGTACTCTGAAGAAAAGTCCCAGTTATCTGCAGTACTCAGATAGTAGGCAGCAATCAACTGATACACAAATACCTTTCTAAACCTGAAAGTTATCCAGTGCTAGAGATTGAATAAGTTTAGATCTAGGCTCAGGAACTTACCGAATTCAAAATACTTAGTGCATGAAGTAATCTTGTCACTGCTTGTGGTTGTGAAAATGCTCCAGTCAATTTTCTGATAGTTTAGCTGCTCACTTCTCAGCCACACATTTTCATGTTTGCTTAGCGATACTTTTTCAAACACTAAGAAAAATGCTGTTGCTTCAGAATGAAATGGCCTGAGGTGGTTAAAGAACTCTGAATTTTATTGGATCCTGATCCCCAAAAATATAGCGAAAGGAGACTTGTTTGCAGCAAGGGCTGTGAATGACCTAACATCTGGAAGCCCCTTTTTAAAAATGAGTTTAGAAATTCTCGTGGAAAAGTTTTTATTCCAGATTTGATTTCCAATAGTTTGTTATATAGAGAGAGCATTACTGTTGGTGTTAGTAATGAACTTTAATTAGTCTTTAGAAGAGAAAGAAAATTACAATGGTAGGTGATTTATGTTAAGGAAAGGATGATCATTCTAGATTTGATTGGTGTGGATACCCAGCCGGTTGCTTTTCTGCTTATCATGTTCCTGGCAGAGTATTTTTGCAGTGTGCTATTAATTATTGTGTAACCCGTGTGAAGGTTCTCTAAAAAGAATGCTATATGTTGGTGCTATTTTGACCACTGTTATATGGTATTGATTTCAAATGGATTGCTTATCAACTACTGGATCCTTGGATGCTTCCATGAGGTACACATACAAATAAAAATCCAAATGAGATCTGTGAAGAGGACTACCACACTAAGTTTAGATTTATCTCTCAGGGACCTTCCTTAATTATGTCTGATGACATATATAGGGGTTTAGGTAGCCTATGACTTCCATCAGGACTGTAAAAGACAGTTGCTGATCCATGTGTTATATTTATTACAGTAGTAGCTGAGAAAAGTTGCTTGGTTTCTGCTGAATTTCAGGCTTCCAGAGTAAAGTGAGTTGGTCCTAACTCTGAAATCTTGTTACTGTTCCTCAGCTGATGCCCCTATTGGTGCTGTTCTTGTTGAAAACTGGATATGCAATATCAGCTACCCTGTCACTCCAAATATAATTTTGCTTGTAGGATGTTGTTTATACTTACCCATGTTGTTTCTTAGAACCATTATTTACCATGAAAATGGTATGTCAGGATTGATATATTCATGGTACTGCAGCCTTGAAGCAGCTGAAGGTCTTAGTTGCCAAGTGCAACCCTTAAAATTATAAGGTACAATCCTTATGGAAGTTATGTTGGGTTTTTTGATGGGGAAGCACTAGTCATGCCTCCTTTCTCTCTCAACTACATAAATACTTTATAATTGTTAGTCTGTTGTTAAGCAAGCTTACTTGTGTGTTGGCAATTCCCAGAAGACCCATTTGAGTGTCACTAAGGTGTCTTTTGAACTCCACACCTAAAATGGGATTTGACAGTCATTCTTTTCATTACTGTCCAGATGATTTTGTTGTGATTGAGTGGAAATTAGGCAAATGAAGACCTTTTCATTAAGGCTTTTTGCAAGGAGAGCTATTTGTTTCATGTAAAAGCTGAATGTGAACTTCCTTCATGTCAGAGATCTTATATATACTTGAATCAATGTCGTTTTAGGTTTACTTGTCTTCTTGTGGCAGAGAGGCCATTTGAAAGCTATTTGGAAACATATATTTTAAAATCAGATGATACTCTGGATAAGACATTGCTTTTTCTGTTTCATAATTTAAGATTCTGTCATCTGTGCTAGAACTGTACTGTTTTTGAATGGAAGTAATTTGGAGTCATCAACTTAACTAGTAATTAAAGCTGTTCTTCCAGATATATGTTTGTGGATGCCATGTCAAAGGAAACGAAATACGCTGTAATCTTCACCAGAGTCTGTAACAGTGTATAAAAATAGCAATGGAAATGTGTCAGTAGAGAAACATTGCTGTTTGTTATCTTCCTCCATTGCTGTGTATTGTAGTTGTAATACAGCTTGCAGACCTTGATGCGTTGTGAGGACACTGTGGGGAAGATGGAATACAGCATGTACTGTGCATCAGCTGCAAAGTGTGGCTGCAGAGTTTGTACTCTAATAAAAGTACTGATGTAATTGCTGGTTTGCAGTATATATGATATGGATGTTATTTGAATCTCTGGGTGTATTCAGAGTTTTCTTGAAGTTTTGCCAAAAGACCTCATGGCATCTTGCCCTTAAAAAAAGAGCTCAGTCCAGAGCCCCTTCTATGTGTAGAGGGTACAGCAGTAAATCTAATAGTAATCAGTGGCAAATGCAGCAGTGTAACTCCAGAAAATAGAGTACTTCACCTGAAACTGTAACAGACTCTTAAGAGCCTTTTACTAACAATAGAAATGTGTTTTTATTCACTCTGACTGTATTAACTTAATATGTTGGGTGAAATATGAGCCTTTCCTTTAAAACCAGTTATATGTAGTTTGTTCTTTCTCCTTAATTCTGATTATAGCATTTTCAAAATTCTGTATGATAAAGGGAAAATTTGACTGAACTGAGCAGTAGAAAATGTTAGCCTTTTAGGTGATCTTTGAGCTTAACAGCAGGAGAGTGTTGGGAGGTGTCTTGAAAAGAAGCAGCTTGTGGAAGATGGCAGAGAAAAATGAAGAGGGAAAAGTTGTTCATAGAAATAAGAAGTATACTCTGCAAGCAGTAGGAGTTCCCTGTTCTTTTTCTTGATTGCCTTGTCAAAAGTGCAGAGGATAGAAAAACTTCTGAGGAAGGGTGTTTACAAAAAGATTTTTGTAGGATTACTATGAAAAGAGATAGTATTTGGTAGATGAAATAGTGAAGTGTGTTCTCAGTCATAGAAACTTCAGTGATACCTTTTAACTCTTCTCACTGTATCAAGACAACATATATATTGTTCAGTTTCAGGCTTTTATTTTAGAAGTTGAATAGTTGTAAGGAGTGTACAATGCTAGGGATCCATAATATGTGGAAAAGGAGTAATTTTTAACACTTTTAAGAAATGAGTGTAAATATTGCTGCAGCACCAGAAGAGAAACTAAGAGGTAGGACTTATGGAGGGAAAACCAGCAAAATGCATTTAAAATACAAAGTAGCTTCCTCAAAAGCATGGGCTGTTCATGGCACACAAATGAGGCTGTGCTGTCAACAGAGTGCAAGGTCTTAGAAAAGTGAGTAGTAACAGGATTCTGAACTGCTATATTCAGGCAATGTGTCAGATACAAGAGGTAGTCATTTAAATTTACTCAAACCTGAGATAGGAGCTTAATGACTAATGTGTACTCACAATTTCTGTAACCTGTTTTTAATGAATACGCTTTTTATCTTCCAGAGATCCAGCTTACTTTGATGAAAATTGGCTGAACAGAATCAAAACGGAAGTAGGAGATAATTGGAGGCTAAAGGTATTTGACTTACTTTGCTTGTCTGTGAATCTGTGTTTCACATAGAGATAATGTAATATTGTGTCTAAATATTCACACATCTCTGGGTTAGGATCTTGCTTTATAGACAGCATTTTGAATTTTAGACCATTTTAATTACACTTGTTCTTATGTTGTATTGTCCTGCACATTTTTAGCAAAGACATTTTGAATTTGTAAACAGGTTTTAATGATTTAAAAGGAAAATATTAAAATAAATTATATACATGAATTACCTCTCATTTTTCAAATGTCAAATGAGAGATTTTTTAATGCACAGTGTGAAAGCAGCTTTTTAAAAGGCAGCTTTTTTGAGGAGCAACTGCATAAAAATTGGAACATAATAAGCAATATATTTAAAGAAAAATGGCAGTGTTTCTTCCTTTTACTTTGTCAGATCTGCAGAATTACTGAGTTTTAAGGGAGGAAGTAATGTTTTGTATGTGCTTCTACTCAGCATGGTTTTTAACCACGATCTATTTGCTGGGTCATTTGTATCACTTGGCATTCTAGCACTTCTCTGCAGACCTGAAGGAAATAGAATTTACAAGAACTATGAGGAGCATTTTGCTTTAGAATCTGAAGAACGCAGTCTCACATGCAGATGTTAGTGTAGTTTTTGACTAGTTTTGTTCAGAGAATGATCTACGTGCTTTTCTAAATTTCCATTTTCAGTCTGATGATTTTGGGGTAAAAATACAGTTATGAATTTACTGTTAGTTCTTGTTTCCTGTAAAACCATTTTGTTCCAGCCACCAAAACCCATTCTGAGCATCTGGGGAAGGACTACAACTGTGAAATGCTCTATTACTTACAGGCTTGTCTACATCACTTTCTGAATTGCAGGGACACACAAACAAAATGCTGCCTGAGACAAAGATGGAGCACACTGCTGCTGTTTATGTTTTGACTTGGCCAGGAAACGTATCAGCATGGTTTCTGCTGTCTGGCCAGCTGTGTGAAGTCTGGAATGCTTTAGAATGTTTTGTCTACGAGGGCTGCCATCAAAAATGAGGGTACATTGATGAGGATATGTTGACTGTCTGGTGAATAAAAGACATGATCCCTAAAAAAGCTTTAGAACTTTTTTGGCTTCTGCTGCATGTAGAGCACTTAATATAAATTAACTTCCCAAAGAATTGCATGGAATTACAAGTGAACAGCTGGGTACAAGGTCTTGCTTCTCGGTAAAATATTTTCTGGGTTTTTTTCCTAAGGAATATTGAAGTCTTGGCTGTTAAATGTGGAGAATAACAAATTGAGAACTATTCATTATAATAGCATTCTAGCTGATTGAATGTGGAGCAACAGCTTCTATAACTGTCATATGGAGTTTGAGGAATAAATATTTTATTTTTATGTCTCCCACCAATTTGGCAGATGTAAAAGCTTAGCAGGTGTGAAAAAAAAAAGCGCAAGCTGAGCAATCTAGTAACTTCCTTATGTGACTGAGGTTGGCAAAGCATCAGGTCAAATTTCAGATTCTTGCTGATGTCATTCCATCTTGTTTTTCAAGTATCCTTGCAAACAAGAACTGAAGAGTTTTATTTTGTTTAAGAAATATGTATAATGCAGCTTTTTGTATACATTTTTATAGACCACTTCCCTTTTCATGAAGAATTCTAAAAGGCACAAGTGTGACACTTTAACTCTTGTTTTTTAATCTGGACAGTAATCCTATACTTTGCCAACTGTTTTTTATATGTGAGTAAGCATTATTAGTCTAGTTTTCCAAATGTCTGTCATCCAATCCTTCATTTACAGTCTGGCTTGTAGGAACATTTCAGTCTGTGCATTTCTATTCATAGAATTGTTCCGTTTGGAAAAGACTTAAGATCAAGTAAACTCTACCGAGTCCACACTAAATCATGACACTAAACTCCACACCTACACCTCTTCTAAACATCTCCAGGGACAGTAACTCAACTACTTCCCTGGGCAGCCTATTCCAATGTTTGACAACACCTTTGATGAAGAAATTTTTTATAGTACCCAATTTTAACTTCCCCTGGAACAACTTGAGGCCATTTTCTCTTGTCCTGTCACTTGCTAACTGGGAGAAGAGACTGACCCTCACTTCACTACAACCTCCTTTTAGAAATGTATTCATTACTAGATTTAAGATGTGGGCATCATACTTGCATGACTCTAGAATATAGCTTTCCCATCATACTTTAAGAAGTGCCATGAGAAGTGATAATTGGATTATCTCAAATGTCGTGGTAATTTGAGATAATTATTTTCTTTTGTTTTATTTTCTTTTCAAAAACAAAAAAATATTTTGCATTATTTTCTTGTTCCTAAACATGATCACTCTTTCCTTTTGATGCCATGTGGTATAACAGTCACCACTTGTACAAGCTCTGAGTATCTTGAACCACATAAAGGAGCCAGTTTGGTAGGGGAAATACATTAAAACAATCATAAATGTAATGTGTAGGAACTTTTACTTTGTGAAATAGTGGTCAGAAGGGCTGATAGAGATTAGTGTAGGTCTTGTACGGCCCACCTAACCACTGTTCATTGAAGTACTCAGAAAATGATAGAATCAGAGTTGTTAGTCTTGGAAAGGCCTTTAAGATAAAGTCCAGCTGTCAACCTAACACCACCACTGTGTTCACGATAACCCATTATATCACCAAGTGCCCTATCTGCACGTTTTTGAACACGTGTAAATGATGACTCTACCATTTTGCTAGGCAGTCTGTTTCAATGCTCTACAACCCCTTCCATGAAAATTTTTTATGTGATATTTAATCTAAAACTTGCATGGTGCCACTTGGAATCGTTTCTTCTTGTCCTATCACTTGTTACCTCGGATAAGGCAATGAGTGATGTAATTGTTAGTTTTAAATTGCGTGTTGTCCTGTTCAGAAAAGAAACAAGAACATAAGGCTGAGATTTTTGGGAGCAGGGGTGGGGAGCATGGGTTTGGTTAGTTTGGGGTTTTTTCAGCGTTTTACTTTCTGATAACTGCAATGTTTTTCTGGTGCTGTACCATTAAAAAAAACTCACCAGGATGTTTTTAAATTCTTGGTTTCAGGGAAAGTTGCCAGATTTGAGAAACTGAGCAATGCACAGGAGAGAAAAAGGGAAATGTTAAAACTTGGAGAGGAAAGGAGGAACCATTGAGCAAGCATTCTGGCTCTTAGAGCTGACTGGACCTTTGTCTACTGTAATTAGTAGAGAAATGATGTTATTTCTTCAGGGTTAAAATTTCATTCTCTCAGCATACATGACTGTACATAGTGTTTTCCCTTGGGCAACAAAAAGTCTTTTCACTGCTGTCTTATCTGCAATTTTATGATGCTTTACAAAAAAAAAAGCAAAGGCATTCACTCTTTCCTCATGTACAATGAATACTTCTGTATAGTCCAGGTTTAAATTGTGTACAACATAGTATTTAATGGCTGAGAAAGATGACATCTTGAACATAAAACCTATACTGAAAATGAAAAGCAGCTTAGAAAATTATTTAATTGCCAAAGTTTTGCAGGAATGAAATTCCCTAATCAAGAAAAAACTTACTGATTTGACACATGCACATCAGTTTTGACAATTACAGAATAAACTGTTGGCTAGCTGAGGGATGGCATAAAATTGTCACCCTTTCCCCCCTGTCCCCTTCCATTCAGTGTGGGAAGCTTAGGAAAGGAAGGAAACACGTTGTTCAGCTTGATTTCTGACTTTTTCTTCTGAATGTTTTGTTTTGGCATTCAGACTACAGCATCAATTTAAAGTACAGTTTCAGTGATTCTGGTAGCAAGCCATGTTAGTCTTGTGAACCTTCACTACCTAATCTTTCTCTAGGTTCCATCTGTACTCAGTGATGAGATGCTCCTGCAAAATGCAGTTTAAATGAGAAACCGAATGCCTGTGAGAGTGATGCAAATGATGCACACACATGCTCCCTCCCCTTCTTGGTGTGTGTGCACACACCCACCCACACCCCCATGCCCACCCACCCCTCACCCCACCTGTTAACTGCGAATGGGTAAAAATGTACCTTAATGAGATATCCGAAGCTTATTGGGTAAGAATTCCCACACCACTTGAAACTGTGCCATAGCAACATTTTCAGAGGTTATTCAAGATCTGAAATAAAAAAAGAAAAACATATTTACGCAGAGGCTTCAGCACAAACAGAGTATCAGTTATACATGTGATATAAGGATAATGCAAAATTGGTGACTGGCTGTCATAATGTTGGAGAAAAAACAAGAAGTTAGATAACTCATGCTCCTTTTTTGTCAACAATCACAAGCTTAAGGGCATTTTCTATTGCCCACATCATCAGTCTTTCCCTTTGTTGCACAACTATGTTAGTAAAGAGAGAAATCTAGACAGACTACCCTTACAAACCTGAAATTGGAAACAGTAAGTAAATTGTAATTAAATAGAGATTTTTATATGATAAGTGAGAAAAAAAAATAGGAGAAAAAATAAGCAGCTGTTAAGTCATATGATGTTGGCAGATCACATCATCTCTGCTTTCATTCCAGTCAGTTTATCAGGTTAATGCTGTGTGATAAGGGTCAGTCTCACACTGAGCCCTGTGTGCTTAGTATGTAGTGCTATACTACAGCCAAGATGGCTGTTAACAGAGAGGGTAATGATAATTTAACACAACTCTGGTGTGAGTGTTAGTGAAATTTAGGTGTTCAAAAGAATGAGAATATTCAGGTTGCCTTTGTGGATGCATTAGCTCAAAGCAGATATCCTGTCATTCATAATACGAGAATTCATGAAGTAAAACAGAAAGGCCAGATGGTAAAGAGTTTTAAAATGGATAGAGGTTTGTCTGGAAATAATTAATGGTCCATCTCTTGTGAATTGCAACAGATTTCTGAGGTGAAATAAAGCAGCAGTTGTCAGGTTTTTTACCCTGGTAGGCTTCTTTTCCAGCAGAAGTACAACTGCAGGGAGTGGTTGTTGAAAGGTGTTGGGAGGATAGTGTATATTTTTATGGAAAAGGAAGAACTCAAATTGCTGATGCAAGCAAATGGGCGTCCCATGTGGTCATGGGCTGACATCCAAACAATGATTTAGTACTTCATATTCATAATCTATATTGGCAATTTTGTCTGTTGTGTTCTGCCATTATATAATTTAATGATCTTGGTTAACTAGATAGGTTTTCCCTATGTGCTTAAGAAAGTGAAAACTAATTCTGAACAACCATCCCCTGTGGTGACTTAGAATGCTAATCTAATTGGTTGTCTTTAGCATTTTCTTGGGCTGCTGTTAATTTTCATTCAGCTGCTTGAGGTGTTCATTCCATATGCTTTGACCCCATAAATGTTGATGGAACTACTCAGTTCATTTTCTAAGTACAAAATATTAGTGGTAGTTTCCCTATGAATTTCCTCTCTCTGCCAGGGGCACTAGAACCATCTAAGTTTATTCACTGCAAGCAAGTTAGAAAAAAAAATTGAGAGCTGTCTGAGTAATACTGAAGGTCATGGTTAAGTTTAAGTCAGTCTTAGTCTTAGAATAAGTCTATAAAGAAGCTGCTTTAACCTCACAATTGTCTGATTGTGTGCCAGATACAAAGATGATACAGTTAATTCTTGAAAAGCAGCTATCCTGGTACTGTTGATTGACAGTGGAATAAAATAGAACCTCGAAGGTTTCAGTTTGTTTAGTGTTCTCTTCTTTCAAGGCTGCTGCCCTACATGCTAGTTTTCATGACGAATTTTGATCAATATCGGTTTTGTTCCATTATCTCAACTCTAAGCTCTATGAAAGTTACATGGAGGAAGATGGCTTTTTGTGTTTAAGGGATTTTAATTAAAAAATGTTTACAAGGAGAGGGGAAAAGAATTATTTCACAGGTTTCCATTTGGTTTCTCTTTTTTTGGGATTATGTTCAAGTTCAAGGTTCCTCACAATGTTCTCATCGGTAAACTGGACTTAAATTCTGCAACATGGCCCTTGCATTTCTGTGGCTCTTTCTGCAGCAGATTCAGGTAAATTATAAACCAGAAGATTTTAATTAATCAGCTTTGAAAATTATATTCCAATCAGTGTGGTATTCTTCATGGTGATTTGACTAAAAAATAAAATTTCTTAATTTCTTTAAATTCTTAAATCTGTTGCAGATTTTGGTTGTGATTTTGCATTGTCTTTGAGTGGTGGTCTTGGTTGCTGTTGGGCAGGCACCTAGGAAATAGTTGTAGCTCTTACAGAACCATGCTGTCTTGTGCTTAATAGTACAGAAAAAGATGTGCTCTGGTGTAGACTATTATGCTGTTATGGGAGAGACAGCAAATATTCTCTTATACCTGCTATAATGTAGTATCTCCATTTCTCATTCTAGATTGTCAGGGTATTTGATGTGTCACTTTTCAGGTCCAAATGAGTTTTTGTTTATTGTATGATTTAAAATTCAGTGATAATGGAGACAGTCAGAATGTTCCTGTATCTTAATAAGGAATCAACTTCTGGCACTTGTTTCCAAAAGGGAGTGGTTTAATAGGAGTCAGGTAATCAGATTGTTATCACTTTGGATTTCCTGGCAAAAATCTTTTAGTGTGTGCATCTGTTCCTTTCTCGAGTTTGGATTTTACTTTGCATCACTTCATTTTGTTTGTTGACCATATTGAAGTGTTGAGTTTGTCCCTAGATTTCAGTATCATGTTTCCTAACAACCATCAGGTCATTTGAGAGGTAAATAACTTCTATCAGTGGACAGAATCTCCGAACTGGATATTTATGGAATGCAGTCAAGAATATAAAATTTCTTGTGGGATTAAAGGCAATTAGAACTTGAGAGGTTTTGCTCTCCCTTCATTGTAGTTCCACAGTTTGCTGCTGTGGCTACTGCGGTCAGCGAGACAACTTTGTGAATTCTATTTCTGTCAGTTTTAGTCTTTGCAGATCACGTTTAAACTGAAGTCATATAATCATTTAGGTTGGTAAGGATCCTTAAGATCACAGAATCCAACCATAAGCTGCCGAGTCCACCAATAAGTCATGTCCCAGCATACCACATCTACACAGCTCTTTGCACACCACTGGGATGGGGATTCAGTCATGTCCTGGGTAGCCTGTTACAATGCTTGATCCTTTTTGATAAAGAGATGTTTCCTGATAAGGAAATCTAAGCTTTTCCTGGCACAACTTGAAGACAATTCCTCTTGTCCCGTCTCTTGTTACCTGGGAGAAGAGGCTGACCCCCACCTGGCTACACCCTCCTTTCAGGGAGTTGTAGGGAATGATAAGGCTCCTTTTCTCCAGGCTAAACACCCCTAGCTCCCACATCTCCTCTGTCCCAGGAAACAGTGCGCTGCTTCTGTTATGTAAATTCTTTTCTTAAATACTTGGACAGTAATTGGTGGTAGTCTCTAGCAGTTACTTTCAGCAAAGATTCTTTTTTCTGGTCTGAATTTCACCTGTGAGACCCATAGGCATTTTTATGATTTTGAACACGTTGTTCTCAGACACTTGATGTGAACGGATTTTTGCTGTGAAGGGAGCAATACTCAGTAGCAGAGAAATGTGACATACATTCTGTACAGCAGGAGGTACTTAACTGGTGCCATTGGTTATGAGAGGGAACAGAAGCTACCTTTGTATAGCAGTGAGGTCATCATGGAGAAATGTGAATTTTGCCAGATGCTGTAAGACACACATTCATTTGTAAAAACTAGGCGGGGGGAGGGGGGACAGAGTATGACAAGAACAAAAACGAAAGAACTAAGAGGAATAATTAATGAAAAAAATAACAAATTAAACTTATATGGGTTGGGAATAAAGGATGATATTGAGCAGTAGCTGGTTTCGGTTTGGAAGAAGAGGTTTATCTCTGCAGAAAGTAGATTACTAGGACACTTCAAGAGAAGAAAAGAGGAAAATAATGTTTCAACTTCTAGATGGAAATATAATCCTAAGATAAACAAATATGTAAAAACATTCATGCCGTAGGATCCGATTTAAAGCCTATCCAAGACAATGTTATATTTTATATTTTTCATAAATTTAAATGGTTTCAGTGAATTAATAAAGATTTGTGATCACATCTGGAAGTCTGATCATAAGGGCCTTTTCCATAACTTTCATGATTCTAAATTTAGCTGCAAGTAAATAGATGTAATTATATCCTTTTGTGTGATTTTTCTGTGATTACCTGCTTCATGATAATTTCTCTGTAAAATGTTCCCTGTATTTATTGTATTTCCTCCTTCTTGTTAAATAGGTAAGCAACCTGAAGAAAATTTTAAAAGGAATACTGGATTACAACCATGAGGTAAGAACCATTTGAACTAATCGACATCTACTTTACTTTTGAGTTATGTATTTTAGTTAACCTGTTGAAGATAAATTTTATTCTGCAGGTTAAGTTCTGACCTTTTCTTGCAAACATTTTGGCATAAATAGTGATTTATGGCCTATTCTCTAGTCTTGGCCTTCTTTAAAACTTCTCACCTCCTTTATTGAATACTCAGGAGTTCCAGGGAAGCCTGAGGTGCAGATTTTCTCATGTAATGAGTATATGGCTTTACTGACTATATTCTGATGATGTCTGATGTACTGTACTGTACCTGTGTCTGATTTTTTTTCCTTCTTCCTCTGCAGCTGAAGTCTGCTTTTTTCCTTATTTTTCTCTTGAGGAGAGTGAGTAAAGAGCATTTCTGGTCTCTCCCCACATTAAGATTTTAAATCAAATCTTTTAATTCAGGGGTATTGGACTCAGCCCTGGTTATTCTCTCTTATTTTGAGCAAACTCAGCACTTAATTACTCCAGAGGAGACAGTATTTTTTCTTTCAGTGGTGAATCTTCAGGTGAAATATGCTTTCAGTGATGTTTGAGGCAGATTGGTCTGTACAGGCAGCAGCACAAAATCCATAATATGTATGTTCCAGACATTGCTTGTCTCAAAATACTATCTTCTCCTAAATACTACAGAGATTAAGTTACTTGTTAATAAATTGAAGTACTTCAGAAAGTAATATTTAGTCTTAGGAGGTCATCTTCATTAAATGGTTAGGTATCCATGTTTAAATAAATGTTGAAAACTGATGTTTAAGCAAGCTAGTCATAACTGGAAATACTAAAAAAAAACAGATCAGGCTTTTGTTATGGAAAATTAATATTGCTAAGACAAAATGATGCAAGCTCCTTTTTGGTTGGTTAGTATGTATGATGATTAAGTCTCTGGTGTAAAAACTTCACTATTAGGCAAGTTCTGAGTGGTTTCAAGCTGATTAATTTCTGTAAAGGTAGTGCATGTTTCTAAATCTGACTAGATTTTGGTTTAGGTTGGTATTTTTCCTGCTGAGGCGGTGCTGGGGGTGATAGCAGAGGTAATCTGGATTCTCCTAATGAATTCTGCTTACGTTTTCCTCAACATTATTCCCTCCTCCCCTACTAAAATATAGATATGTATGTGGGTTTTACCTGATGTAGCTAAAAGCTTTTGAAAAACATGTATGTTAATGTTGTTCATTCCCAAAAATTCAGAAATTTGTATCGCGTTCAGAAGAACAATCAGCAGAAATGCTGCATTTGCTGTCTTTGTCAATTCAAGTATGGAAGAACAGCAAGCTTAAGTTAACTATTTATAGCTTTCATGCTTTGTTCTGCCCCAGTTAATCTTGCCGCAGAACTCTGCTGCTCTGGAACGGGAGCTTTTAATTTTTTTGTAAATGTATTTTATATTTGTCTTTTGAAAATGGGTTAAATGCTCTTTTTTATCTTGAGATAGTTATTCTAGAGTCTGTCCTTCATTTTCATATTTCTTTCAGGGCTCTTGGTGGGTTTTTTGTTGGTTTTTTTTAATTGTATTTTTTCTCCTGTTTATTTCAAGCTCTGTTCACACCTTCACATTATTGGCTTCCTCCTAGTGCCTGCCAATTTACCTCTTCCCTTTAGCTTTCCGCAACAGTTATATTGTAAGTGACTACGAAGTCACTGTAGTGTTGTTAACTTAAAGCCAGCATTATATTTGAAAGAAATTCAGAAACTAGAGATCAATATATAAATGCATATCAGAATAAAAAAAATATTGTATTTTTCTGTGTTATTGCAGTTTGTATACAGTGGTAATATATCCATTGTGGTTGATGAATTCACAGAATTCTTCTGACCCAAAGCAAGTCTTTTTCAACAAGAGTGAATCTGGGTCCTTTAAAGTACCCAGAGATTTTTAGTGGTGTTGAAGTTAATTCTTTGAGAAAACTGCTTAAAAATCCTACCCTTCCACAACACTAAACACACAGTACATAATAAGAACAAAACCACAGCATTTCCATGAAGCCCAACCCTACTAAACTTTGGAGTGGCTTGTTTTCTTTGTGTTCTTCCTCTATTCTATGTTTTTTGTAAATGCCTTAACCTGATTTCTGTTTTTCTTGGGTATTGCATGAAAAAGAGCATGCAGCAAACACATGACTGATTCTGCTTATAGTCATTGTTTCCTTACTGCACCCTGTTTAAGAAGCTACAGTTTCTTTTTATCTGCAATTAATGTGTCAGAGATGTTTAATTCCAAATTTCATATTCATATTTTCAACCCTCTGTTCAGTAAAGAGCAATTTAGCAGAATTGTCTAGTTCCTTCTACTGACAATCATTAATCCTTAATGGTCTTTAATGATAAATCATATAACACTAATTGCGAGTCACATGGGCTTTTGTTTTGCAGGGTTTTTTTCTTTCTTTCTGCATGTGGGCTGTTTAATTACATATCATTGTACTACTACCTCAGATTCTCTTCCATGGAACAGCTTTCTTAGCTGTAAGAATTGCCAGATATCCTTAAATTTGCTAAGTGTGAAGTCTAGTGATCTGAGTTTTTTGCTGTCTTGTATTTGTCACCTGTCAGTGTTAGATATATGTATTGTATAGATGAAACGTTTAATTTTCTGACTTTGTAAGAAATGTTGTAAGAAATGTCAGATATGTGTGTAATATCTTCTGCTATAGGAGGTGTTTTTAGTTGGATGCTTTTAATGGAATTCTTTAAAAAAAATTAATTAGCCATGTGTTGACCTGCTTTTGTTAGCTTTCTTTCTGAAGAAAAAGAATCTTGCTAAGTGTTTATCTAGTAGTTGCTTGTGTGTTGAATCGATCATGTTTCTCTTTTCCAAAATATGATTTGTATCAAACAGTATGATTTTATAGGGGGATGTTAGGTGTTAGACAATTTAGTGTGTTTTGAAGGTGTATTCAAAACTATGGTAGAGTAAGAGTGAATTTCTCTTATCAATTCTGAATCATCTTCATATGAAATAAATGGGTACGGATATGTGCAGTGATACAGTCATGTGTGTACTTTTTCTTTATGCAGATTCTAGGGCAACAGATAAATGACTTCACCCTTCCTGATGTTAACCTGATTGGAGAGCACGCTGATGCTGCAGAGCTTGGGAGAATGCTTCAGCTTATTTTGGGATGTGCTGTGAACTGTGAACAGAAGCAAGGTAATAAATTTCGAAAACATATTTTCTTGGTTATTGTGCAACTACTAAGGAGAAAAACTCTATTTCTTGGTTTTCTGTCAGAAACAGGTTTTGGTTTTTTTTAAAATAATGATGACATTATTTTGTTGTACAGATAGTAGCTGTTTTCTGGTGTAAGCTTCACTACTTTTGGAGACTCAGACTGGAATTGAATTTACTTCTAACGTACCTATTTTCAGTTTGGTTTGCTGAACTGAACAATCAGTCTACAAAGAAAAAAATTCTTGGGCACACCTTTTAACCATTTTATGAGGTAGATTGGGATAGTTAAGAATGGAAAAATGTGATTATAGCATTATTCAGCATGACTCTTGATTTTGGAGATGCATTCCAGACATCATCTTACTACATGACCAAAAGCCATCAATAAGACTGGTTCTTGGTCTGAAACTATGTCTGGTGTGGTCTGGGATAAGATAGTTTCTGAGATGTTTGTATGGGGCTGGCAAATAGGAGAAAGTAATGCTGGTAACCATACCCTTCTGGGCAACAGCTGAAGATGGAGCAGGACATCATAAGGCCATCCAAAAAGTCACTTCAGGCCAATTGCCAAACTACTGAATCCCACTTCAACAGTCCCTGAAAGAGATTCCTGCCTCTCTACACCCATGGCACTGACTAATTCTGACCTGCACAAATACATTAGAGACCCATTCATCTTCCTTGAAGATGCCAGAGAGGGTGTGATGAACAATGGAGATGTTTGTTAAAGTGTGCTACATCTCATGTTCTAAACTTGCTTTAGGTATGGGCTCTTTACTGTTATCTGCTTACCTTAAATTACACTTAATTCAAGCCAGATGAAGGTAATGGCGAATGCAAACATTTATTCTAAATACTTAAAACAGGAAGCATAGTCATGTGTGGGAAAAATAGATGTGTGGGAAAATAGGGCTTTTTTTACTTTATTTTTGTTACAGTTGCATCAAATACGTGTCTCTCCCAGATTTAGCTCATTTAGGGTTTGAGGGCTGCTAAGATTTCAGGCCTTTTGTTTTCCTTTTGCTTGGTTCATCTTAACTTTTACAGCTACTTTCTCCTTTCCAATTTTCTTAGGTGACTAAATAATTTTAGTTTCTCCTTCTGAAATTACTTTTCTTCCCTTAACCAGGAAGCAGTCTGGCTATTCTGTTAATTAAAGTAGATGTTCTTCTACAAGTACATAAGTAACTCTGATTTATTAGGCCTCCTGTCACCTCTGTTTTATACAGAACTATCTTCCTTTTGGTGACTGTTTGCCATTTTCAAGTGGGCAGTATACCTTATTCTTGTGTCCCCTGTACTCTTTCAGTCTGGACATTAAAAATGCATGTTTGAAATACCAGAACAGTCTAATTTTATGTTCTTTGAGTGAGATTCAACATGAACAAATGAACCACTTGAAGGTGACTTTTTCCCAGCATCTTTCCCTTAATCATGTCATTGAAAGAATAAAGGAGATGATGTTTGACTGGAAACTGAATGATACTGGGAAAGTAATTTACCCGTTGACTTAGTCTAAATGTCAGAATTTGTTCTTCTGACTATTGTATCATCTCACAAGGTACCTGTTGTATAGCTTACACGTACACACAGCAGAGAACTTAAAAAGTGGAGGGGACTTAATTTGTGATGTAGTACAGAAATAAGAGCAAACAACAGAAATGAACATGAAAATGCTTTGAAATGAGGATGCTGTAGGAAGGCAGGCTGTTATTGTTACATTTTCAGAAAAGGACAGCATATGCATGGATCCTGTACTTCAACGGCCTGAACAGTTTGGGAACAAATTGAGGAAAGGATAAAAGTAGTTATTTCAGAAGTGTGAGATGCCAGGGGAGGAAAAAAGGTAATCATGTACTTTTCTCATTATTGTAGAGTTCATATAAGCCTGGATTTGAGTCTGAGGAGGCTTGTGATAAAATCTTGTTGAATTTGTTGGGGTGGAACTTGACTGGTGATTATACATTTCAGTGTCACCCATGGCACCTAGTTGTTTTGTAGAAAGGATGGAGCTTCTGATCTTACCTTCTATGACTTGAGTTTCAACATTGACATTTCAGAATGCTTTTATTTTCAGAGTACATCCAGACCATAATGATGATGGAAGAATCAGTTCAACATGTTGTCATGACAGCCATTCAGGAGGTATGCTGGGATGCTCACAATGTGTGAAAGTTCAGTCTTTCATTATTTTACCGTAGTATGCTTTTTTCCACTTAGGAAAAACTTAGTTGGAAGTAAAGAAAATAAGGAGCATGGATTTTGCCTTTTTACAGTGAAAACTTCATTATTTTTCCTTAGAAAAATCTTGCCTTATGTCAAGAAACTCTGGTTGAATGTCCCACTTTTCTTTAAATCTAGAAGACTGAAACTTCTAGATATTTTTGATACTGGGTTCCCTTTCCTTTTTCTTTCCCACCCTGTGAATCCTGAAGTGCACTAGATTGATTTTATATGGATAACCAGTTACTGTAGAAATTTGTCAAAATGTGTACCTTGAAACTGCGAAATTTCATGAACTGTTATTTTTTTAAAATTTAGTAGGCAAGTGAAAAGAAAAAGAGTTGGGCAACAGTATTCTTTCATCAGCTATAGTGTTATAAATGGGGTAATGATATGTAGCATGAAGATACATGAATAATACAATAGTCAGTGAGTACACTGCAGTGTATTTTGTAGAAGTGCTCTTCTGTGGTAAATCAAAACCACAGTGTAAGCCACTGAAGCCCCTCTGTGACTTCCAAGAAGTCCAAAGTGCCTGTAAGAGAAATGCCTGTCAGTCTATAGATTTTCACTCAGGGCAGGCCACTAGAGAAGGCAGAAAACCGCTAGTAATCCCATTTCTTCTGAACCTGAACAAGAGAAACTGAATTCCACATTGGGCTTTAGAGCAGTTTCTGATCTCTATGTCTGAATAGAGAAAGAAATGTCAGTGAGCCTACAAGGGAATCTGTCCACAGTCATCACTTTGACAGGTGCTATGTCCATGCAGTCATACATTCAGTTGTCTGTGTGTGGACTGCTGTCTATAACATCACAGAGAGGACTTTTGAAATGAGCATCAAAAGAATCATTGTCTAAATTATCTTCCAGTCACTGCTGCCAAGCACCAGTTTGCTGGAGTTTTGGCATATTTTACTTTTTTGAAAGTTTTGTAACTGTAATATACAGTGTTTTAGTGGATTTTTCTAGTTTTTTTATTAAACACAAATTTCAGCATTACTGTCTTCCGCACGACGTTGAAATGGAAAATCTGCTTTTATCTTCCTTCTTAATGTTGAAAACTATTTGATTTTTATAAAGTCTCCTTTATTTGATAAAATAGCTAGACTTGAAGCAGCCCGCAATTTTCAGCATTTGATGAGTACACTTTAAACTTGTTCAGTGTTTGTGCCTTTTCTCTGAGATGATGAGTAGAAGTAGGAAGAAATCTCAGGGTAAGGGTATGTTCTTCTGGAACAGGTTTTTGAAATTCAGTGAATCCAAAAGCTTACTATGCAGCTACTGGCACAGTTCTGAGTGATTTTAATGCTACTTTCCAAACTGCTTAAAAATTGAAGGCATTTCAGCACCAAATGAGGAGGATTTCAATGCTTAATGAAGAGGCAAGAAAGTGTCTCAAACTTTGAGACACTTTGAGATCAAGGCCTCTCTCCATTTTTTTTCAGTGGGCTTGGAGTTTCCCAGTCAGCTGGAAGCTGGTAAATATTATTCCAGTTTTCAAGGAGACAAAGAAGGAAGACATTGTCAGTTGCAAGCCTGTCTCACTTCAGTGCCTGCCAAAATTATGCCAAAGGTTATTCTGGGAGTTAGATCATAGCCAGCACAGATTGACATGGAAAGAATCTTTAAAAAAACTTCATGGGGTTTTGTAAGGAGGTTTTTCTATTTCTTGGACTCATAGCAGCTCTCAGAATTCAAGTGACTTAGAAAAAGCAATATGTAGGAAAGTAGCTATATATGCATATTTGAAAAGTTGATAGGCCACCTAATCCAAACATTTCAAAGCATTTGATATTGCAGGTACTCTTCAAAATTAAGTATGTCAGAAGACCTCTCTAAGCTTTACTGATGTATTATGTAATCAATTTTTCTGTTTCAGCTAAACATATACAAAATTTTTTGATGCTTCTTTGGTTATTGTAAATCATCTTACTCAGGAAAGTATTTAATGAGGCACTGTAGAACAAGTTTTCTCTATTTTTTTTGCTTGAGGGAAGAAGCTGATTTTTCAATGGAAGAAGCAACATTTCATATGCTGAATTTTATTCAGTTATTTAATTTTTTATTAACCTGTGGTACTTCATAATTTCTTCACTTACTTAAATGTTGAAAATATGTCTTATGCTCCATTAGGGTTTTATAAATGAAACAGTGATCTTGTGTTAGTTTTTCCATGTAGTCAAATTGAACTGGTGTGTTGTCACCACTTAGATTTTTAGATGCTAACCTGCAGATGTAGGTATCAAAATGCAAGTTGTGCACAAGATACAAGATTAAATACATCAGTATGTGTAATATAACAGGGCTTTCTAATTTCATAATTTTCAGATTTTTTTAAAGGCCCAAAATACTTTCTTACAGAAATTATTTTGGCTGTTATGTATTTTCCTTCCCCTTCCCCTTCTCCTTCTGTTGTTTTCCCATGTCTCTTCCTGGAGTAGCCAAGGTCATTGTTGATGAAGGTGGTAGCTGAGGTAAACAAATTCTTTGCTCTTTAGAACATCTTTAAACTTGATCACTTAGCAGCTCTCTGTGCAAGTCAAGTAGAGAGTCAAGGGTAGTGTCAAAATTTGCCTGGGATGTATAGGAAAAGGTGCTTAGTATCTGGGGTAACACCAGCTGTATTACTTCCACAGTTTGGTTTTGTGGGGTTTTTCCCTCCTCTATTTTGTCCTGGTTGTTTAAAGGATTATCTCGTCAGAAGTAAAATTATTTTTTTAATAGTTAGGAAATTACATGAAAGTGTTTTATTGGGTCTGTCAGCAGAGAGACTGGAGGTAGACTGAGTATCAACTGGAGGAAGAAGAAAGTCCAGCTGCTTTAAAAGATATACAGTGTCTAACATAGCCTTGACTCTTAAAAACTAACATAAAGATGTTTTAAGAAAGAAAAAGAATGTGAGTACGGAAGCTAGCTTTTGACATTGCTACGTGGGCACTTAAGTGGGCTTTCATGGTATTATCAACTGTGGAAAAAGCATTTCAGATAAAGCAGATGTTTTGGATTTCAAAATCATCAACTAAATAGAGCAGCTGTGTTCGCAAAATCATGTATAGGGGAAAAAAGCTTTCATAATTCAGGTTTTTCATGCATGCAGTTTTGTGATAGTTTTACCGCTTCCCTAATCTTTATGTATCCATGGCAACACAGCTTGTTCACATTTGTACAGTGAAAGCAGTTAAAAAGTGAATGTTTTAATAATATAGGATTAGCAGACCTACATGTATTACGTAAGATTTCATATGAAAGCTATGAGCATGAGAAAGTATAGATGTAAAGGATTAACAGGGAATGATAGCTGCTTCTTGTAAAACTACACCAATAACTGTAGGAATTGTCATGTTTTCCAGGTAATTGCACCATTTAAAATCCAGACTGACCTCTATGCAAAATAAACCAGAAAAAGATCAAGCCTGTAAATGCTGGTTGCTAGTTTATTTCACTGTGGGAAGCTCTTAAACAGGCCTTTCTTACTCCTGTAGAGGCCTAATGCAATTGCTTGAATTTGCAAGCACGCTTTTTATGTTTCCCTTTTTATAATCTCTGCACATCATCGTCCATTAAAGTTACATGTGAAAATAGGTGATTGTATTATACTTAGGATAAATGATGAGTTTGGAAATGAAAACCAGTTCCAGTGCTGCAAAACTGTGAAGGTAAACCTTTATTCCCCTTGTAGTCTGATCTTGAAGAAAACTTACAGATGTGAAAGGAAAATGAGAAGGCCACTTCCTTCTGCTTTTTATTGTCTTGAAAATTTGAAAAAAATTCTCTCACATTTTGAAATACAAATTAAATTAAGTTTGCCCCTCTAAACTCAAAGGTATTACCATTGATCCACACCTCTGAAGACCACATACTCTAGTACCACACTTGCAGGTTGCATGTGAAGCTCTGAAATGACATTAGTATATCACGAATTTCTCTGAATGCGAGCTTTTAAGTAAAGGAAATATATAGCAGAAAACACTATGGAAATTTGCTTTAAAAATTATTAACAACCTATTAGTGTTGTAAGGTTAGTAATAAATAGTGCAGAAAGAGCTGATGTGCCACTAAGCAGGTAACTGATTAAATGAGCATTTTGCAACTCTTAATTTCAGTAATATCAGAGGATGTTGACTGATGCAAAACAAAGTCAAGAAGGGCAAACTAGGCGAGCCTCTTATCTTGTATTTTTTAGGTGGATCGAAGGTGTAGTGTGTGTTTCAAGTTGATGTATCTGTCTGTATGGAATCTTAAAACACAGCATTCAGTAAAAGTTTTCTTGAAATTTTTAAAAAATCTGGCTAAAGAGAGAAGTTTGGGTAGGTAAGTGGAGTTGTATGCTCTGTTGGCTGTGCTATTTATGGTAACGTTTTTGCTTCTCAGTGGGGAGAAGCTGTGTGCAGGCAATTCAGAAGCAGAGCATGGTCAAGACATTTTCTTGCATAAACTATTGTCCTTTACAGGATGTGGGGAGACGTGTAGGGAAAAGATGGAAACACTCCTTTGCCATGATAATTCTACTTTTACATCCGACTTCTTAAAATTGTTTTATTGTTAACTGATGATCAGAAGTTGGATTCCTGTGTTCCTTTTGAGTTGTCTGGCAGTCTCATTCTTGTTCTTTGTCTAATTGTGATACTGGACACAAAACAATCCCTTAAATTTCATTTTCAGCTTTCCCACCGTACATACCACAGACCATCCAATTGCAAGGTGCTGTCTATTGCACTGAGTCATGTTTGATAGATCTGCACATGTATCTGTGGCTCCTGCCCTTGGTGCCTCATTCACATTTTCACATGACATTCTTAGTGTTCCCCATGGAGTGAAATTCATACATGCAGTGTGCATTTGTAGTTCACCCAGACTATGTATCTTCACTACCTAATCCTACTCCAGGTAATATCCTTTTCTCTGGACATTTCTGCTAGGAGTTCTCAAGGACAGGATGTTTCGGGAGAGATGACAAAACTTGTTGAAGAAAATAGGGATTGTATTGTTGGCCATGGCCTGCCTTATGGCAAGTCACAGAAAGCAATGACACCACAGTGGCCTCTAGTGGGTTGTGTGGTCACTTCTAGTCCTTTTAGTCTAGGTCTTGGACAGGCCTGTTGAGCTGGTTTTCCAAAGAGGAAGTTGTGTTAGGGCCAGAAAAGGGTGGTGGCTGTTAGGGGCATGTTTCAGACCCTTGCAGGCTGCATGCAGCGTGGGATCTGCCTGTTGGAAAGTGCTGGCTTAGCAGGTGGGACTCAGTTGTGTGTGTATGAATACTTGTGTCCAAAGTGTGTTTGTGAACAGCATTGTGGAATATAAAATAGTGAGAGGAGTTCAGTATTTGGTTAATATGGGATATCCCTGTTAGTCATCTGGAAAAGCTCGTGAAATGCAGTATTTGAAGTATGTATGAATGTCACAGAGCAGGGAGGGATTGAGAGATTTGTTTAAGTGGCAATCAGCTTAGATGACAGGGTCCTAAATTGAAGATAAGTTTGTAAAGCTATTGTATATGGTAATGAAAAAAACAAGATTTCATTTTTCAGGGGACAGCTATGAGGCTAGGGACTTTCTGATTATTGTTGCTGGGAGTGTGGGCTTGATGTAATGCTTCCTCTTGGCGTAGTTTGTCATTGTAAAGATGTAGAAGAAGATGGAAGAAATTTGGCAAGTACTGTCAAGGTCTGAGGAGGACTGCGGAGGAGAGATAGATTAATCTAAATTATGCAGCTAAATCCCAGTTAAGGAAATGGGGAAAAGTGAGAGAAATGTAAGTGTATGTATTTGAATGATGTAAATGTCAAACAGAGATTTTTCACTTGTACACGGTGGTATAAACAGATGGGATTGAGAAGTGAAGGCTCTATGCAGTGTATCCCAAAGACCTTGCCAAGGAAAACAGTGCAAAAGCACTGATTTCTAGAAGGAATAAAGGAAGTACTGGAGAAAGTTACCAGGCTAGACAGGAGATTTCAGGGAAGAAGTCTTGTTCTGATTTTGATTAGGATAGGGAGAGCCTTTCTAATTTTAAGTTTCATGAATCGTGTCATTGGAGACCACTTAGAACATTTTGTGTTTGGACAGAAACCATTATTGCGGTTCTGTAATAATGGCTCTTGAGTTAGTTACAATTTATTTTTCATTGGCAAGACTGTTCCTGTTTGTGTCTTGTAACTTTTAGTAAAAATGTTACCTTACTGTGTTTGCTTGAGTTGTGTGGGAGGCGGTTGCTGCGCTACAACTTCTGCTACATTTCATTTCATTTTTATCGACTGATGCAGCTGATCATTAGGTTACTATAAGAAAACTTACCAGCTTTTTGTTTCTTTTGATCACTACATCAGTCAGTTTTGTAGGCTGTGATTTGGGGGTTTGTGTTGAGGGTTTGGCTGGGGCTGTTTATTGTTTTGTTTTGTTGCTTTGGTTTTTTTAATATTGTAGGCAAAAACCAGTATCAGCTATTCCTGCACTGAGGTAATACACAAGAAATTGTAACACTCAATTCAGGAATGCAGTTTAGTGAATTACTTTTTAAGCTTGAAAATTAAAGACAACTCCAGAACAGAATTTTTATTACCTTTGTTTTACACTAGTAGTTTAAATAGATATGTTCCGGAGTTTAGTGAAATAAATAAACAAATTGATGTTAACATCCAGGTAATGGAAATATGAAAAAGCCACTCACTAGCAGAGAAAAATTAAAGATAGGTCTTACATGGTGTGTTGATATGTAATATTATTCCAGTGCCTCTGCAGTAAAAAATTTAGTGGGATGTTCTGTAGGCTTATCATAGACAAAGAATGTGCGTTGTCAAAAGAAAAAGAGATGATGTAAGGTTTCTTTTATAGCACTCTAAATATTACAAATTATGAAGATTTTTTTTCTGTTCTTGTTTCTGAATATATCACATATAAAAATGAAGTTACAAACTTCCAGATTAATTTGTATTAAAGCTCCCAAAAGTAAAAATCAGCTTGCTGTTTAATTGAAACTTAGGTTTTAGTATAAAAGTAAATCTTTGCTTTTTCTAATCCAGTGTAATCTAATTGCAGTTGATGAGTAAAGAGTCTCCAGTCTCTGTTGGAAATGATGCTTACGTTGACCTTGATCGGCAGGTATCTAAGACTAGACGTTTCTTTTCCTTCAATCGTAGCATGTCAGTGGCCAGTCTTTTTTTTCCATATTAAGAACTCTGTCTTTTTTTTTTTTCTTTAATCATTTAAGGGTTTTGTGGATAAGTAAAATAAGAAGTGGAAAACTAAATTTCATATTTCAAGTCCTTTAGCTTTATCACTTGATATTGTGTATTTAAAGGACATAGAAAAGTTGGTTTGAAAAACCAGTCTAGCTGTATGACATAATAAAGCAAAACTGCAGATTGGTACAAATCTTTTAAGCCTGGAGAAAGAAAGAAAGATAAAAAAGGTGTACTATTTGAATAAATATTTTTATGTGAGTTCCTACTTCCAAAGTCAGATTTAAAGAAAAAATACTGCTTCTATGGTGTCTTGGGGTGAATCCTGGAACTGCTGCAACATAGCAGAGAAGTTTTCAAATATAATCCTTTCTGGTCTGATAGATTTAAAAAATATACAAACCAGATTTTTTTTACTAGCTTATCCTCACACTAAAGCTGTCCTACTTTGTCAGATTTTTTTCTAATTGAGAAGAAGAATAGTGCAGTGGTGCTCAGTGTATTCCTCCATTATGCTTTCTCTGCAGAAATATGTAAATTCTTGCTGATTAAATAATTTTTTTGTATGTAAATAAGCCCAAAGAAATAGACTTGCAGAAGCAAGGTATGCTGATGCTGCATGAGGAAGCCCATTTAAACTTCATAATATATAATAGTATATGCGTATCTTTATCTGTATGCATAATATGCATCCACCTGTTTTATCAGACCAGTTTTCTTGTAGCTATGTTTCTTATGGTGTCTTAACTACATTCATTTGCAAACCAGTGAGATATATGTCTTTGAAGGGAAGTCTCTGATTATTTCCCAGTGCTTATAAGGTTCAGTGCCCTTTTTCAGAAGGGTAGGCTTCTCTGTCACATATTAGTTTTATTCCTGTTGTGCACTAAAAGTAGCTTCCAGTGACTAGGGAGATTTTACCCTAATTGTCCATTCCCTGTATTCCACCTTCCAGTCCCTTCTGTATTTCAAACATAGATTGAAAATTGAAATTACGCATTCCTTGCATCTGTAAAGAAAAGTGGTATTGACAGGTTTTTTTCAGTTTAGAGATTTGATGAGTTCTTCAGACCCAATTTCTCCTGGAGTTTTTGACTCAATTTATAGAGTAGATGCGATAATTCTAATGTAAGAGCAAATATTGCTTTTAGGTGCATTTACTTCTTACTAATACACAAACTAAACAGTATTCATGTCTGCTTCTTTTTTTCTTTATATGAAGAGAATTGCTCAGTTTTTTAAAAATTTAATATATTACCTAAATGTAAAAATAATTTCATAGACATGTAGTTCAGAATATTTTTAAATGGATCACAGAGAGTGATGAAAATGTAAACATTTGTTGTTTACGGTAGCTGAAGAAAACTACAGAAGAATTAAATGAAGCACTTGCGACAAAAGAAGAAATTGCCCAGAGATGTCACGAGTTAGATATGCAGGTAAGTTTGCTATAAAGTCTGTATCAATTTTGAAGTGAGAAAAAGATGTGTTAACTTTTAGGTGGCTGAAAATAAGTACTAGAGTATTGAAACATAGTTTTTAGAAAGGGGGATGAAAATGACACAGTAATTATTTTGTTTTCACTTCTGCTAGCAGAATGAATGCCATTGTTTTCTTATCTTGTTCCCGTGTTGCCACTATTATGATTCATACTAGTAAAACTTTTCTTCATTCCATTAGGAAGGGTTTGAGCTGTGTGGTATAACTTTTGCCATAGAGAACTAATACAAGTTCTGCTGCTGTAACAGTTCCACTTAACAGTTAAATCCCAGTCAGAAGTTGCTGTAGACCATTAAAGGTGTATGGATTTAGACTAAGTTTTACTGTAAGTAAATCAGTACTCATCTGGAAGACATGAGAAATCTGAAGGGGGAGCCCTGAAAGGCATTGCCATTGCAACCCTACTTTGAAATATTAATTCAGATTTCTTGCAGTTCAGTAACTTTTGGGATTAATAAAGCCGATCTTTGTTTGTCATGATTAATATATGAACCCATGTTTCAGGTCTTGGAGCACATTGGGTTCTTTGCACTACTGCTTGTTTTCACAGTGTTAGTGGAAACTGAGCCATCTTCAGGACTATGTTCGTGTTTCAGGCATGCTTGCAGATGGCCTTTACTGTGAAGAGCTAGTTTTGTTTGTAGGGAAAGTATGCAGATTTTATTATAATAAAGTTACCTTCTGTCATAACATAGACTTTTTCTTTAAATGCTTGTGTGAAATACATAAAAGAAAAATTGTGTTTCCTGACTTTAACTCTGTCCCTAATATTGCAATATGTTGGTTACATCGCATAGCAATTAAGTACCTGTTGAATGATACAGTGTGTTCTTGTGAAATGTAGTTAGTGAAGTCTGCAGGTTTCTGTTTGTGGGCTCTGTTGATACTTCATAATGAGTATGAAAAAATACAGCTCTCTGTACCTGGGTAGGTTAATTGTTCCTGTTCATACTTTTATTACAACAGGTTGCTGCCCTCCAAGAGGAGAAGAGCAGCCTGCTTGCCGAGAACCAGATTTTGATGGAACGTTTAAATCAATCTGATTCTATTGAAGATCCTAATAGTCCTGCAGGTCGTAGGCACCTGCAGCTGCAGACACAACTAGAACAGCTCCAAGAGGAAACATTCAGGTAGAAAAGCTACACTTAGTTAGATTGTTTGTTTGTAGCTGGCAATAGAGGTGATTTAGATACTACTGGTTCTGCTGCAAATGTGAATTAGTATAATGGATGGTGTATAACCATAATAGTACAGTTTTGAAAATTATGTATATGTTATAATTTCACTCTTTACAAGGTCGAACATTGAAAAAAAGCACCGTTTTATAATGCTGAAGTACTTTATTTGTCACTGTGAGTTACTTTGAATTGTTTGTGTGCAGTCATTTCACCCATGTTTTGCAAAGTCAGTGAGAATGAAAAGTAGCATTCTTTCCTTTATGCAAATTATTCTGATTGTATTTTTAAGGTCTAGTAATTCCTAGATGGAAGTTTGCTACAGGCTGTACTGCCAGTGGCATTATAAACATAGCAAAATATGTCCTCTGAATTTGAAAACAAATTTCATAGATGATGGAAGATGGAGGTTATCCATGTAGAAGTTCTGCACTTCATTTACATTCCCCAATATGCGAAAATACAGTTCCTCTTTGAACATCCTTCCTGGTCCTCTTGACTGTTGCTTTCAGGCTGCATAAGCCTATTCTGCTGAAGAAAGCTGGTTCACTTCACCATCACCTTTTCATTCTCTTTGCCATACTTTCCTTCTCCTTTGTGAGTGAAATTATGGTATTTTATTCTTCACTTTGCCAGTTTTGCTTTTGCTGTCTTCTTCTCATTGCCTTTTTCCAATTCTTACAATATATGCCATATTACTTCCTTTTTTTGTCTGTTTTGCCATTATTTCAGTTTCTCTTGCTAAGTCTCCTTTCCTGCTTATTCTGATGTATGATCTCTCATCAGTTCCTTGAAAAACGTTCAGTGTTTCTCTTTCACAAAAAGTAGTGCCTGGATGTCTTCTTTTTATACATCTACCATGTAAAGGAATAAAATAGTGATAATATCCCCTTTTATCTCTTCCAATTAATCACCATGCTCTGCAGTGATTCCTACCAGAGTCTAGTATCAATTACTGTTTGAACAGATTTTGTCCCCATATTCAATATCTGCACCTCCTGTTACTCTAGTTTCAGGTTCTGAAGGTCATTGTAAACCATTTTCATATGTGAGACCCATTTACAGTCTCCTTTACCTCCTTCCCCCGTCTTCATATATGTGGCTTCTAATGGCACTTTGTATGTGTTGCTTCCAGTTCTACCTGATCAAGCAGGATGTATGTACAGCTTAACTGGTGCCTGGTGTGGTACACCACTTTTCTTCCTAGTCTTGCCTCTTTGTCCTTTGACGGTTCTGTCATGATCCAAATCTTCGTTGTTTCTGGTTTAGATGACTTAAAGATTTTCTTGTAGATTCTTTTTGGGCTCCTTGACCTTTTTTCCTCATGCCCTTATCTCCTATCCTGGATTGTTTTTGTTTTAATTTCAGAGCAAAATCACAGTAGGACCCAGTGTTCCAGGTTGTGTCCTCTTCCATTCATTCAAAATACTTTGACAAAGTTTCTATTACTTATTCCCTTTGTTCACTGCCAGGTTAGTGGAGCTTTGCCTGTGCATACTGTATGCAACAGTTCAACAACTTTGGTCAGAGTTCTTTACTTGCTAACTAGGTAACCTGGTTCTCCAGACATACGGGACGTGCCCAGGTTCTTCATGAGCAATAAATGAAGCCACTTCAATGAGAGGTCTATGGCATTTATAACAATCAGATCAATATTTTTGGAGGTAGATGAGTTGGACAGCTGAACAGAATCTTAGAATAAAGATGTCATATTCAATCTCTGTATGTCCCAAGATGAAAACAAGATGAAAATTCCTCCTAAAGCTTCCATTGTGAAAAACTACTGTTACAGAAGAAAACCTCAGGTTTTGTCTTTATGGGAAAATATGTGACCTTGTAAATTTTCAAATAGAAAGACTGATTAAACTGGGAGCACTGATAAAGTCAATCTGCTTTTACATTTTGAATAAACATGTTTGGTTGTTTTCCTTCACTGCAGCAGGAGGCTATTTCGTGTGTTCTTGGAGGGGATGATGATGAGGAAAGCTAACTGTGACTCAGGATGAGAAATTATTTTCTGTTTTTTTTTTTTTCACTCCTACAGATTAGAAGCTGCCAAAGATGACTATCGAATACGCTGTGAAGAACTAGAAAAGGAAATCGCAGAATTGAGACAACAAACAGAAGAGCTTACTACACTGGCAGAGGAGGCTCAGTCTTTGAAGGATGAGATAGATGTACTCAGGTAAATTTTGTTCCATTAATCCCTTTTTAACTACTACCTTTTAATCTATATAATTTGTGTACTTCATCTACATTATCTTTTGTTTAAATAATTTAAATATGAAACAGTTTCAATGCCAAGATTCTTTGGATCCTTTGGTTTAGTTACAGAGACCAACACAATTCCGCTTGAGTAAAATAGTTCTTATTGTGTACCTAATCAATAGCTATTAGTAAACTTAGTAATTCTGTTTATGGTAGTAATTCAATTTATGGTTATAAGAGGGCACTTAACTGGTCTCTTTGAGTATGCAGTATTTGCCTTCATCATGTCTTTGGCATCTGTTGTCATCAGAAAACTAGACCATTTCCTTTCCTGGGTTTACGTTGTTCAGACTTTGGGTGGTGCTTTTGGTTTATTGTGTAATATTAATATGAACAACATCTGTTGCAGCTGTCATTCCCACTGGATTTTAGCAATGAAAGTTGTCATGATTTGATGATACTAGGGTTTTATAGGGTGGGACAGCCACTTTTACTATGGAGCATATTCCTTCAGTATTGGCATCTATTGCCATGGGTTGTTCAGAACAGTTACCCATTCTCTCCAGCAAGGCTTATTTAATACTGTCATTCCTGACTCACTAGCAGCCTTCTACCAAAGCTATCTGTCTTTATCCCTTGTGTCATTAATACAAGGAATGAACCCATTAGGCTGCGTAAACTGTATGTGTGGCATGGGTTCAAAGAGCAATTCCTTGTCCCAAGAGAAAGGCCCTTCACCTCACTGAGGGTTAAACAGAACTGACTTGCCTCAGTGTCCCATAAACTCACTCATCAATTCAGTGAGAGATTCCCCAGATTTCACAGGAAATTCGGTTTATAAATTGGTTGATTTTAAAATGGAACTGGGAACAGTAATAGTAGCAGAGGTCATTGGTGGAGGTGATGCCTTTGTAGTCTTGGCAGTGCAGCAGGTGCAGCTCTGTAAAGCTGTGAATGAAGCCTGGTGTTTCTTTTTCTTTTTTCCTTTTTTATTTTTTTAGAAAGAATCAAGTTTCAAAACTCTTATGGTACTTCTGTGTCACCAAGTACAATTTGTCTAGGAGAGTGGTCTTCATGATTTTATTCCTGGCTATCATTAAAACAAATTGAATGGCAGAAACTTTTCTTCCTTATCCTTGAAAAATTTAGGACAGAAGATTATTTAGAATTGAAAGAAAATGGGTGGGAGTGAGATTGTTTTAACTATTATTTTAAGATTGGAAGCACATAAGAAGGTTGTGTTAGGAAGAGGGATAGGGTCTAAAAGAACCTTCAACAGCAGCTCTTAGAATTGACAAATAGTTATGGGAAGAAAACAGACAATTTAAAGGTGAAAACATCAGTAATAGGGAGATATGATTTCTCTATTGTTCTCACCATGATTGTCTCAGAATGTCTTCTGCATTAAGAAGAAACAATGAGGAAGCATTTTAAATTCTTAGTTTTTTTAGTTCTCAGAGTTCAAATTTGATACAAATCTATCCCTTCAGGCATTCTTCTGATAAAGTGGCCAAGCTAGAAAGCCAGGTAGAGTCATACAAAAAGAAATTGGAGGACCTGGGTGATTTGCGGCGGCAAGTGAAGCTTTTAGAAGAGAAGAACACAATGTACATGCAAAATACCGTGAGTCTGGAGGAAGAACTAAGGAAGGCCAACGCAGCACGCAGTCAGCTGGAAACATACAAGAGACAGGTGAGGACAGGCATCTTCAGTGCAATAGTACTCTGTATTCTTCAGCACTTTGTCTTCATAACATGGCTAATACCTCAACAAAAAAAATCCTGAAAGAAACAGTTCCTGGTTAGAAGACTTCCATGTTTTGTAGGTGCTACCTTTGTCCTCCTTTCCTGCAATTCTTGTCATTACAAGTTTATGTTACTTTGTCAAAAAGCAGTATTTCTTGCATTTAAAAACTCAACAGACGTTAAGTGGCTTTTTTTTCCTAAAATGATTCCAAATTCATATTCAGTAGTGGGGCTTGAATTAGAGGCTGTCCTTTCAGAAAAAGTACCCACTTTTCACTTACAATTTTCCAGCAGTGAGGAACACACTACAGCTGAGGTAAGTTGTTCCTGTGGTTAAATAACCCCTTTTTTAAGGTTCTAGTTTGTCTGATACAGCTGAATTTTTCCCCTTAAGAAGAGAGAAGGACACATGTCATCTTTGTTGTTGATGTGCACCTAGTGGAGTACAAAATGTGTCACCAGCACACTCTGCAGAATGAAAGGCACCTGTTTATCCTCCTGCTTATCCAAATGCCATGTGATGGTGTTTCTGTAAAGGTGGAAGATGTGCTTAATCTTTTTTCTGCTTCTGTACTACAGGGACACTATATCATTCTGGTGTTCTTTTTACAGGGTTAGACAGAGCATGGTTCATTAAAGCAGTAGTGCCTGCTCTGTATTTCTGCCTGATCGAATGATCACAGCACAGAGGTCCCTGTATGTCAGTTTGCAGTGGAATAACGTACAGAAACAAGCACTGACAATATTGAAAGCCCAGGAGCAATGTGTCTCGCTAAGACCTGATAGATTTTTTTCCCTGCGCTTGGCCCTCTCAGTGTTTAAAACAAGTTTCAGCCTGTGTGGGCTAATTTTAAATACAGCCCAAATGATTTTACCTGAAAAAAAGAACTTGGACAAGAAAAATTTTCCAGGGGGGCAAAGAGAAAAGTAAATGTAGAAAGGAGTGGCCTTACACACACGAGTAGTATAAAGTTTACTGGCAACCCAATATTTCATTCCGTTAAACAGCTGAGCATGTGATATTGTTGTGTGATATCAACATCTGCATTTGATTCTTCTTATTTCACCAACCAAAAGGATTTTGGAAGGGCCAATCCCGTCATTTGTGTCGCTGAAAGTATTCCTTTCTTCATTATTCCCTGTGTTTTGTGGGTAGGATTTCCTGTATGAGGAGCTGTTCTTTGGTACAAAACTGTGTACTGGCTGAGACTGGAATAGACCTCAGGTGTCCTGTGGCAGATGTGTTTTCTTCACCTAACTATGGTGTCTCAAAATGAACACTCAGTGTGTTTGTCTTCAGTGTCTCTAAGACTGGATTTCTGAGACCTGCCTTTGACTCATAAGTCACAAAATTATTTTTCTAGGAATCCTAAATTGTGCTACCAGAAGTAAGCCAGATATAAGGCTTGTGATGTTATGTCACTGCTGGGTGCTGGTGTGCTCTTGTAATGGAATATGTCTTATCTGGTGTTTGAAGGATCCAACCCTACTCATGAGGACACCATTAGAGAGTTATTTCTTTGGTTTAGAGTCACTGTGCTATGCAGATGAAAGTGGCTGATTCAAATTCCTATAGTAATCTGTAAGGAAATTGCATCTTCACTGCACTGCACCTCTGAGGTGAGGTTGAGTGGTGGTGTTTTGTTTTCACTCTTCTGAGGGCAAGCACAGTCCTTTTCTAAAAAACTTTATTTACGCATAAATGTGAAGACTGCAGAATAATTTTTTTTTGTAATTTTAATTCAGCCCCTTTGTGCATGTGTGTTCTGATACATAGTTAACAGTATGTCTTGCTTTTCTTTGTTGCAAGATTCCTGCTTTGCTCATTCCACACACAGATAATGCTTAGTAAATGTGATGGCAGTTCATTTTTTTTAATCTTCTGCATTACCATGAAACTCTATGTTTTTCTATACACTCACAAGTCCTAATTCAAGGCAAATTTATTTCCTGCAGTGTTTTTCTACATACCATTACCTTAGCATGATTGATTACGAACATTAATGTATTTGTTTCCATTTGAGGTGAAAATTCTCATATTTTGCAAGTGGTGGCACAATCACTGGTGAAGGCCTGCACTTATTCTGATAGCCCCAGTGATAGATGTCACATCCGAAAAATGAAATATTTTCATATCTAACATTCTCATTTCTTTAATCTCAGAAAATGCAGGTCTGTGCTGATTTTGCAGCCTTTAATTTAAGAACAACAGCAGCAAAGTACTTCTCTAGGACTTAAGACCATGAATATTTTAGGCCTTGTAGTTATTTTGCTATAGCTTTACGTGTTGAAAATAAAAGGCAGTTAGAACCACTGGGGAATCTTTATGTAGATATGGCTATAGCTTTAATCACTTCCTTTGTAATCTAAAAGCCATGAAAAAACCTTCTTATAAATTGCTTCAGAAGAAGCTGTAGGTCTTTAGCTGAGTCTTCATTCAGCTTTTGTGTTTGCAGGTCAGTCTTTATTTAGGTTGTTTGCTTCCATGCTCTCTGCATTATGAGCTTTACTAGTGTTCTGGGAATGAATCTTTACTAGTAAAGGCTGAGAGTTTTGAAAAGTGAAGACTTCGCTGATTTACCTTCTGTTGTGCTTAGCTTTCAGATTTCTGCTTACTTAATTTTAAGAGCTCTTTACTGATCTGTAGTTGAAAGCATACATGTGGCTTTGTTAGCAGTGTTTCTCACCGAAATGAAGAAAACGGTTTGGAGCCTGCGGCTGAATCTCTATGTTAGTGTATTAAAAATTATTAGGACATCTCAGGTTAGGGAATGTTACCTGGCTGCATGAACTAATAGTTGAATTGAGTGAGGCTTATGAAATAAAGTTAACAAAATGTGTAGATAATTGGCTTTCTTCAGAGTTTTTTCTTTTTACTAGGCTTTTAAGAATGCAGAAAGATTTTTCTGCTATTCCTAAGCTTTTTGATCCCTAGAACTACATAGCTTTTTTTCTGTAAACCTTGTTTGAGCTTAAATTCTTGCCCTAGATGTAATGAAAATACTTCACATTTTAGCTTTCGCTTGCACTCAGACCTAACATTTGAATGCTTTTTATTTTGCTGAAACACAGAACAACTGATGAAAGCAGTTTTTAGTATGTCCTATAAGTAACTATTTCACTTGTTTTACAACGTGACTTGTGGTGCATTGTAATTGGCTACTTTGTCTTGTGTATTTTGTTTTAACATTTGCAGACACATTATTGATTCTTGTTCTCACAGGCAGTTGAACTACAAAACAGGTTATCTGAAGAATCCAAGAAAGCTGATAAATTAGATTATGAATGCAAACGACTGAAAGAAAAAGTAGACAGCCTCCAAAAAGAAAAAGATGTAAGTGCCAAGGTGTTATTTTTTTGTTAGTAACGATAGCAACTTTGTATCCTTTATAAACGGAGCTATGGTAATTACATTTAGCCATCTTTTTAAATTAGGAAGTTTTTTTCATCTAAAATTTTCTAATGTTGTGTACAAGATACTTTTTAAACCTAAGAATTGTACAGCATGGAATAAAGCGACTGTACAAAAACATGCGCAACCCATTTTTAAGAGGAAAAGCCTTCATATTTGGCATCTGAAGTTGTTTCCTGACCATTTACCATGAGAAAGTTAATAAGTACCCAGGGTAATTATTGCATATTCTGAAAAGCTATTTACAACAGGTTTTCTGCAGTATCATCCTAGAACTGAATTCCTGTTGCTTTTTTTTCCTAAGACATTCTTTGAGGTACCATCAGCATGCTTCTCTTTGTGGAGTCATCACTAATGTAGCAAGAGGCTTAGTAGTTGTGTAGAGGGAGGTGTCCTTTGTGGCTATCTCACCTTTTATGACAGCTCCTAGGTCACCTATCTTGTACTGCCAATGTGGAGCACACAGGGTAGATACCAATCTACACCCTTCCTCTTGTGTAATGTGCTGCTAGTGATTCTGTGATTAATTGCTCTGTCCTCTCTTGCTGAGACTGATCCTTCAGACTTCTCTTACACGCTGTCATTTTTCAACAGTTAATTTGAGCTTGTTTCTTAGGAACGTATGTGCAAGTGCCTCAAACTACTTATAAACCAAGGCTGGCAATTGAAGCTAGCAGTTTCTTAGGCATGGTTTTAATTATAAGTCCATTGATCCAACTTTTGGAAACTCTGTAGGCTTTTTCCTCAATAGTAATTTTTCATGTCCAGTTGTTATCAAGATTTCCAAGCCCAGCACTTAAATGTCATTTGAACTGAAAGTATTCAGTTACGTTATGTTCATAGGCCATTGACTTCCATTTTTTATTACATTTTCAAGCTGCGGTAGACACTTGACCTTCACATCACTTCCATCTGCCCTTCAAATCAGGCTGGAATGCTCATAATAACTGTATTGGTATTGTGCTTTGGCTTTCTTTCCTGCTTTTTATTTTTAAATTGGTGGTTTTTTTCCATTTCTTTTGTGTTGAACAATGGTAAAGTTGTTTCTGTGTCTTTTCCATGGCTCAGTGGACCATTTCATCTTGCACAAAGGATCTGAATTGCAGGCCATTGTCATATAGTTTTACTCCCTGGCAAATAGCATTTTTTTGAGATGGATGTTGTTTTTAAGTACATTCTTTTAAATGGATATACTCCTGTGAGAAGTAAATTACAGGTACAAGTCCCTCATCATGTGAGTTTAGTGATTCATTGTCTGTATTACCTACTCTTTCTATTCTCTGTTGTCAATACATATCAGTAAGGTAGCCCACCACAGGTCACAAGCCAGGTAGTGGTATCTTGTCAGTTATATTTTGGAAATAGTTACTGAAATTGATTTTATCCTTTTCTTTATGTTCTGGCAAAGCATGGTAGGGTCTGATATCTTCATCAAAGTAGCTTGGAATTTTACCTCTGTGGTGTGTTATAAGTACTAAGATAATTATTGAGCTGCTTGTACCAGTGAAGCCCTAGAGCTTTTTCTAGTCACTAAAATATTCTGGCATTTGGCAATCAACTGCTAGTAAAATGAAATGCTATCGGACAACACAGTTCCATACCTACACAGAGGCAAGGTCTATCCTGGACCATTTAGTAATACTGAGCATGTCTGATTTTGGAGCAAGCTATGACTTGGATCATTACATAGCAGCTGTTTTCTTTCCTTTTTTTTTTTTTTACTTTTGGCAACGTTCTGGACAAAAACTTGGTGCTCTCTGTAGGTTCTTATTTTTTTGCCAGAAGGGTACTTGTGCCAAATTGAGAGTATTTGCCTGATGCTACTGAATAGCACATCTGTCTGGATCCCAAGGCAATCCAATTCTGTTCTTCAGTTCTTTTGGGACCGAGTCTTAAGCAACTAGTTTTCTTTCGCAGCCAAGATGCTGGTGAATGACAAGGCCAGCTGACACATAGAAGGAATGGAATATGGAAATGCCACTCGCACTTTCACTGGTGAAAGACAAACAAAATGAAGTAGAAGCAGTTTGTTTGTTATGCTGACTTTGTACTTACCTGCTCGTTATTTCACTCCTTGCTGAATCTTGGATTCATGGTGAGGGAAAAATCTGTGGTGTCTCAGTTGACTTCTGTTTCCCTTGGAATCAGCCCCAATGAAACGAAAATAGCTGAGTGGCCTCAGTGGATACTGTTTACTTCCTGGTACCAGAACTTTATGTCAGTAATATCTTGATTTTGTAAGCTTATACCCTGCTATTTTTGGTCCAGTAAGATCAGCAACCCTTCTCCCAAAAAAAACCCAAACCACTGTTCCTGTGGAATGTATAATACTTCCATTTATTCTGTTATGAAATAGACTGAGATATCTTAATTTGAAAGTAATTTCTAGAGTTGTATTACATTATTTTTAAAATTTTGAAGGCTGCTAGAGATGGATTTGTACTGCCAAGACTGATATTCATTCTCTTTCCAATTATTCAGAGATTAAGAACAGAAAGGGATTCTTTGAAAGAAACTATTGAAGAACTTAGATGTGTACAAGCTCAGGAGGGTCAACTCACCACTACAGGTAAAGGACAAATAAGGAGATTGAATGCCTCTTTTCTAAAGTATACAGGAGTTTTCTGTAGAGTATTGAATGTGCGTTTCTTTAGCCCAGAATAAATTTAAGCTCCTCTAAAATCAGCAGTGATAAACTTCAACTATTCATAGCTTCATAAGCAAGCAAAAGCTTCAAGTGTTATTTCAGTCAAACAGAAATTTTAGTCTCCTCTCCAGTGGGACATTTTTATGATGTAAATCTGATTTCTGTGTAGTTACATAATTTTCTTTAGAGAGATATTTTCTCATGATGTTTCCTATGTTATAGTTCATTTATATGTGTAATCTTGTGTACCTTTGTAGTTCTTAGATAAGATAATGAGCAGAAAATGAGCTGCAACATTATTTTTTCAGAATGGATGGAATCAGATGTAATGATTCACCAAATGAAATGGTGCTTGTCTATCAGTCTTGCTGTAGCCTGACTTTGTGTCATTTTACATTGTCTAGCAGTAGTCTAAAAGTTCTAGAACAATGTCTACTTCTTGTCAAGTAAGAAAGTAAGTGGTGTGCTTTTCCTTACTCAGGATTGATGCCTCTGGGAAGACAAGAGCCTTCAGACAGTTTAGCAGCAGAAATCATTACTCCTGAAATAAAGTAAGCTAATGTATGCTTTGTTTCACTAACCTCTACAATGGTTAATGGCAAGTTGAACAGGAGTCAGCAGTGCCCTATAGAATAAAAGGTTACAAAACGTAACACTTCCTCTAAGGGTCTTGGACAGACCCACAGCCCCGTGTGTTCCAAAGGGCCCCCCGCCCGAGGCTCTTGCCAGCACTCGGCGGTCCCCCTGGCAGGATCCCAGTGATCCTTACTGCAGGCTGCAGCCCTGCTGGCAAGATAGTAGCCACAGATGCTCCTCAAAGAAAGCAGACAGACACCGAGTAAAGAGGCGAGAGGGGTCCTTTGTATGGGTTCCCGAGTTTATTGACCTCGGGAGGGTCCAGGGACAAAAGGACAGCAGACAGGGAAGAGCATCACCTTTTATACGGGAGAACCAGCCAATAGGGACAGGGTTTGGGGGGAACAGGGGAGGGGCAATACAGGGGGAGGGGAGAAGGGGGCCAGGCCAATGGGGCATCGAGGTTGGGGGAACATTCTGGAAGGACATGATCATGTAAAGGAGGGGGGGGAGCAACTGACCAACTGCCATAACAGAATTAGCATAAGGGCAATAGGGAGAAACCATTCTAAACCCACGGGGGAGATGCTACACAGTGGTGTCTTCCCACCACTCATCTGGTCTATCTATTTACTCCTCAGCCACCCCCTGGGTGGCTTCTACCACCACAAAAGTGCCCTGGCAGCCAGGAGGCCCAACTGTGTCCTGGGGGATATTGGGCACAGCATCACCAGGCAGGGGAGGGGATTGTCCCACTCTTCTCTCACTGGGGCGGAGTTCTCTCTGCAGTTTTGGGTGCCACAATATGAGAAGGACATAAAGCTCTTAGCATCCAAAGAAGGGCCACAAGGATGGTGCAGGGCCTTGAAGGGAAACTGTATGATGAGTGTCTGAGGTCACTTGATCTGTTCAGCCTGGAAAGGAGGAGACTGAGTGGAGATCTCATGGTGGTCTCCACCTTCCTCATGAGAAGAAGAGGAGCAAACACTCTTCTCTGTTGTGACCAGTGGCAGGATCCAAGAGAATTTGTGTCAGGAAAAGTTTCGATTGGATATTAGAAAAAAGTTCTTATTGCTGCCCTGTTTTGATTGTCTTGAGCTTGATGATGGTACCAAAAGAATTGAGTATTTATGAGTAGGAATTAACGGGAAGGCCACAAGGCAGATATTCGGGTGGGTGTGTTATAGAACACTTGTCTAGGATGCAGTGTACTATAAGCAGCTGGGAGAGGTCTTGAGATTGCTGGCCCTTCTTATGGAGGACTTCAACTTACCAGATGGCTGCTGGAAATGCAGCACTGAAGAAAAGGATCAGTCTAGGAGGTTCCTGAACTGTGTGTAAGATAACTTCCTAACACAGCTGCTGAGCAAGCCAACTGGGAAAGATGTCTCACTGGACTCCCTGTTTGTAAATAGGAATGGACTGGTGGTTGATGTGATGATCAGAGGCCATCTTGGGCACAGCAGCCACTAAATGAGAGAGTTTTTGATTCACAGAGAATTAAGGAGAGAGGCCAGCGGAACCTCTGCCTTGGACTTCTGTAGGGCAAACTTTGGCCTGTTTAGGGGCCTGGTTGACAGAGTTGCTTGAAAGTCAGTCCTGAAGGGCAAAGGAGTCTGGGAGGGCAAGAAGAAACTGTTAAAGGTGCAGGAGCAGGCTGTCTCCGTGTGCCAAATGGTGAGCCGTCAGGAAGACTGGCTTGGCTGCACAGAGAGCTTTGGCCAGAACTCAGGATAAAAAAAATTGTTTCATGTTTGGAAGAAGGAGCAAAACCACTCAGGAGGACTACAGAGATGTTGTGCTGTTATGTAGGGAGAAAATTAGATGGGCCAAAGTCCAGCTAGATCTTATGCTGGCTACTGCCAATAAAAGACAATGAAGATGCTTCTATAAATACATTCACAATTAAATGAGGGTAAGGAGAATCTCAATCCCTTATTGGGTGCAAGGGGAACCATACCAGTAAGGGACAAGGAAAAGGCTGATCTACTTTAAGCCTTCTGTTCCACAGTCTTTGATAGTAAGACCACTGATTTGGAAGACAGATGCAAGAAGCTGAATAAAACCTCCACAATGCAGGAGGAAACAGCTAATAACCGGCTATGCCACTTAGACACCCACAGGTCCATGGAGTTGGGTGGGATCCACTGAAGAGTACTGAGGGAGTGGCTGCAGACAGGTGTTGCAAAATTCACTCTGAAACGGTTTTTGATTGTGACATGGATATTCCCTTTGCTACTGTAGCAAGTAGAGGCAGAAAAGAACCAAGAGGCAAGCCAAGAGGGCAGAGGGTGACTCTTCCTGAGTGCTTCAACTTTTAAAGAGCCCAGGGTACTCCCTAGCCCCTGCCCCACCATTCTGTTTTCCAGGTGCAAGAAGAGAGTAACAATTTTGGGTGCAGATAGATATGGAATACAATAATATTTTGGGTTACCCTGGACAGTGTTTATCTGCTGGAGGGTCAGAAGGCTCTGCAGAGGAATCTGAACAGGCTGTATCAGTGGGCAGAGGACAGTTGCATGAAGTTCAACACAGCCGAGGGCTGGGTCCTGCCCTTGGATCACAAGAACCTGAACAGTGCTACAGACTTGGAGAAGAGTAACTGGAAGCATGCACAGTGGGAAGTAATTGTAGAATCACAGAATACCTTGGGTTAGAAGGGACCTTAAAGAACATCTTGTTCCACCTTTGCTGCCATGGGCAAGGACACCTTCCCGTAGACCAGGTTGCTCAAATCCCCAACCAGCCTGGCCTGAAACACTGCCAGGTATGGGCATCCACAACTCCCATTGCCATTGCCTCCAAACCCTCAAAGTAAAGAATTTCTTTTTAATATCTAATCTAAACCACTCTTTTTCAGTTTAACACCACTCTCCTTTGTCTTGTCACTCCGTACTCTTGTAAAAAGTCCCTCTCCAGCTCCCTTGTTGGCTCCTTTCAGCTACTGCAAGGCACCCCTGGAGTCTGATCTACAACCTCAACTCTCTCAGTCTCTTTTCATAGTAGAGGTGCTCCATCCCTGTGATCACCTTATTGGCTTCCTCTGGACTCGCTTCAATTAGTTGATGTCCTTCCTGTGCTGGGACCCCAGAGCTGGATGCAGGGCTCCAGGTGGGGTCTCACCAGAGCAGAGCAGAGGGGCAGAATCCCCTCCCTCCCCTGCTGCCCATGCTGCTTTGGATGCAACCCAGCACACATTTGGCTTTCTGGGCTGGGAGTGCACATGGCTGGGTCATGTCCAGCTTCTCATCCACCAACACCACCAAGTCTTTCTCCCCAGGGCTGCTCTCCATCTGTTCATCCCTCAACCTGGACTGATACCAGGGGTTGCCATAGGCCAAGTGCAGCACCTTTCACTTGGCCTTGTTGAACCTCATGAGGTTTTCATGACCCCACTTCTTCAGTTTGTCCAGGCCCCTGTGGAGAGCACCTGTTGTTCTGGTGTGGATTTGGGGGTGTTTTTTGAGAGCTGGCTGAACATGAATCATTGAGTGCCCAGGTGGCCAAGAAGGCCAATGGCATCCTGGCCTGTATCAGCACTAGAGTGGCCAGCATGACCAGGGCAGTGACTGTCCCCTTGTACTTGGCACTGGTGTGGCCACACCTCAAGTTCTGTGTCTGGTTATGCGCTACCTCACTAGAAGAAGGACATTGAGAGTCTGAAGCATGTTCAGAGAAGGACAGTGGAACTGGAGAAGGGCCTAGAGAGTTAAGTTTTTTGAGGAGGAGTGTAGTTATTTAGCCTGGAGAAAAGGAGGCTCAGGGATGACCTTATTACTCTCTACAGCTGCCTGAAAGGAGGTTGTAACAAGGTGGAGGTTTATCTTTTTTTCCTCAAGCTGTGCCAGGGAGGTTTAGATTGGGCATTAGGAATAATTTCTTCATCAGAAGGGGTTATCAAATATTGCAACAGGTTACCCAGGGAAGTGATTGAGTTGTCATCCCTGCTGGTGTTTAAAAGATGTGTAGATGTGGTGCTTAAGGATTTGGCAGTGCTGGGTTTTTGTTGGCTCTTGATGATCTTAAGTGTCTTTTCAACCCAAATGATCCTGTGATTCTGTGTAAATAGACCAAGGGTTGAAGTGACTTGCTCAGGTTCATGCAGTAGTTCAGTGACAGCTGAGTTTACATTCTTCACACTTGGTATTAAGTTTTGCATTCTCTGAGTTCTCCCTATAAATCTGTTGAGCTGTTCTCTGAGATCTGATAGGGGCACTGAGGTAATTTCCTTGTATTCTGCGTTCTGCAATTACAACTCCTTAAATTAGGTTTGTATTTGGGGGTTTGAAGACTTGGTTGTTGTTGCAGCATCTCCCTTAAAAAGATGATATTTATGTTATTGTTTTATTTCCTATGGTAAACTGTTTTCATTGTTATAGATATTGGCATTTCTTTTTTTACAAATTTGTGTTCTATGTGTTTAGGGAGAAACTCATCCGCCTTCAGCATGAGAACAAGATGTTAAAATTGAACCAAGAAGGTTCTGACAATGAGAAGATTGCCTTATTGCAGAGCCTTCTTGATGATGCAAACTTACGGAAGAATGAACTGGAGACAGAAAACAGGTAAGAAGTTTTGTCTTCTGTTTCAACTGACTTTCCTACAGGCATCCTCAGGACAAGATATGGATTTAATGGAATCAGTCCATTAGGCCACAAGGATGTGATTACAGGGCTGCAGTGTCTTTTGTATGAGTAAAGTCTGAGGGGTAGAGACTATGTAGCCTGGAAAAGAGAAGGCTTAGGTTAGATCTTATCAATGTATCTTACCAAAGTGTATGATGGGAAGGTCTAAAGGTGAAGATAGACTCTTGTCAGTAATACTCAGTAACAGGGCAAGAGGCTGTGGGCAGAGCTTAAAACACATTATATTTCATCTAAATGTAAGAATGTGCTTTTTTTTTCACTGTGGGGGTTGCTGAGCACTGGAGTATGTTGCCCAGAGAGGTTGTCTCCATCCTTGTAGATATTTAAAACTCAGCATGTTTCTGGGCAGCCTGCTCTAGCTGACCCTGCTGGATTGAGCCAATCAGCATACCAACATCTGTGGGACCAGACAGAGTGCCACAGTATCTAGCTGATAGTGATATGAGGCTGCTTTCTATCCAAGCTTTGAATCTGTTCTTTATCTAATCTTCCCCGATCTTCCCCTTAAACTGGGGGAGGTGTCTGAAGCCTGAAAAAAGGTAAATACTGCACTTCCCTTCAAGAAGGGCAAGAAAAAAAGAGCATGAGGAACTACAGAGATTGGTCAGCCATAGGTCACTTTCCAGAAATTTCACAAAGCAAGTCCATCTGGAATCTATTTCCAGTCATACGAAGGACGGGAAAGTAACTGGCAAATGTCAATATGAATTTATTCAGTGCAAATCATACCTAACAAATCCAATTATCTTGACAATGAGATGACTGCACATGTGAAGAAGGGTGAAACAGAGGACAGTACTTAGCTTTAGGAAAGCCTTTGATAAAGTGTCCCATGGTATCCTTATGTTCAGAATGGTTAGATATAAACTAAGTGGACAGTAAAGTCAGCAAAAAAAATTGATTGGCCAGTGATCAGACAGCTGAGCCTAAAGCAGTATTGTCAGTGAAATGAAACCCTACTGCTAACCAGTTCCTCAGTCATTGGTACCAGGACCAGTGTTGTTCATCACTTTTATTAACAACTTCACTGATGGGAGGGGCTCCACTCTCAGCAAGTCTGAGAAGGGTGCCACTTTGGGATGTCCTGAAAGGGAAAGCTGTTATTCAGGGGAGCTCAACAGTCCAGAAAAATGAACTGATGGGAGCCCTGCCCCTCTGCTGCAAAAGCCCTGGGGTCCTTGTGGGTGGCACAGGAGGATGTGTTACCTGGGGACCTTGCAGTTGACTGTGATCTGGACTGTCCTCACTGAGGTGCAGGCAGTCAGTGTGGGAAAATGATTGTTCACCTCTCATCAGCACTTACGATATCACATCTGGACAGAGCATGTAATTTTGGATTCCCCAGTACCAGAGAGATATGGATGTGTAGAAGTGCAGCAGGTTACTGCTAAGGTGAGAGACACTGGAATATGTGATAGGCGGGATAAAACTGAGAATTGGGTTTGTCCAGGCCAAAGAAAAGGTGACATGTAGAGAAGATTGTACTGTGATCTGCATCTGCCCGGTGGGAAGGTAGCAAGAAGACAGATTGGGGCTGTTCTCAAGAGGTTATTTGTGGAAGGACAAGAGGCAACAGACAACATACAGAGTATGGATCTGAACTCTAGAAGAGAAGCCCAAAGAGACTATTAGATCTCTGTCCTTAAAAGTGTCCAAACCTAGTACTGGATATGGTTCCCAGCAATCTGCACCTGCTTTAAGGAGGAGGTTGGATCTAGGCAACCTGTGGACATCTCTTCCGACCTACAGGTTTATAGGGTTCTGCAATGGTGTAAAAGCATATGCTATCAGCTGTCACACAGTAAAACTGACTGTTAAAAGGTCTTCTTTCATGTATATAGAAATTATTTCTGCATGCATTTATGTTGTCCTTGAAGAATATAAGAATGTTCTGGATGAACATCGGGATGTTATAATCTCTGGAACTGCTATAAGCTCTAACTACTGCGGTAAAATTTTTGTGAATAATTTACAGTATTCCATTTTTTGTCTAAATGATCTGAAAACAATGGACATTAAAAATCTGAGAATTCTTATGGCAGTTTGTTTTTTTTCTGAGGAACAAATATTTTATCTTTCCTAGATTGGTAAATCAGAGACTTCTGGAAGTACAGTCCCAGGTTGAAGAACTACAAAAATCTTTGCAGGATCAAGGTTCAAAAGCTGAAGATGTAAGTAGAAATGTACATCAAACTTACATTCGAGTAGTTACCATTTTTGAAACTTTCACCTTTTTGTAAAAAACAAAAAAATGTAAAAGAATTATACAAACTGAGATTTCTGACAGTTTTGTGTATTTACTTGTGTGGTCTTACCAATAAATTGTGCTTCTCTAACTAGGATGTAAGACAATTGTCTAGTATAGAAAACCACCCTATGTAGAGAAGGTCTCAAACATTTTTTATTTGAATAATTGTGTCTGTTGCAATAAAAAACTCAGCATTAAAATTATTTAATTAGAATAGAGAATTTTGCAGGGAATTGAGGAAATATTGATTCTCCATGAATAAAGCATCTGAAGTTGTTTTGGGTGTAGTTTTCTTAATGAAAGTTAAGGTCTCTCCAGCCACTGGAAGGTCTGTAATTCTTGATGTAAATGTATCTCAGAATGAAAAAAGCCAGGCAGACCAAAACTAAAAAAAAAAAGTCAAATAATTAGGCCCTCAACACAATGCATCATTTTCTGTTTCTGTATACAGTGTTAGCTTTCTTTTAAATGTAAGAATACACATTGTAGCTGAGTTAGTGTGGAAACAACTTTCAGTCTTCCACTCAAAAATTGTTTATTATCTCCTGTATTTCAAAAAAGAAGCTCTAGAACTTTCTTGAAAGCAGCAATTTGTTGGACTGTACATGCATAGTTGTATTACAACTTCAGTGTATCATGTTGCAAATTGGCAACAAACTGTAATGTGTTGCTTTCTATTTTTGTGGGTTTGTTTTGACTAATTTATATAAAATAGTGAAAGTTTTTTTACTAGATGCTTATGTTCATTTAAGAGTGTGTAAAATTTAGTTTGCCCTTTTAATTTTCAGAATAAACTATATGAGTATTAAACACCTAGTTGATTTCCAACAAGATTATTCTCCTGAATAACTTAAAATGTGTTTTAGAATGCACGTTAAAATAGGTCTATTCTGAGATATTCTTTGTTGTCTTGATTATTGGCCAAAATCTTTTCAGGGTGAACAAAAATATGAAAGTACTATTCTCAGATACTGAGTATTGTAAATGATCCCTGTCAAATAATATTCAGCTTTACCTACTGCGATTTTAATTGTGTCCCTTTTGAGTCTCCATCTGGGGCAGTAATTTAGGGTGTGTCTGTGCTCCTGGCTTCTGTGTCGTTCTGACCATAGCAGTGGTGATTTGTAGGCACCAATCCCAATTTTGCTGAGTTCGATGTGAAGGATTTAATTTACTTTTAAGGAGGCAAAAGAGTGAGTGTAGACTCAGGGAGGTGTTGAGGTCTGACATTGTTGTCTCCTCATGCAGTCTCCCTTGTAAAGCAGAGCAAACCTCAGAAATTAAATCCAGCTGCTCAAGTAGATCGAAATTGTGCTGAGACTACCTGAGTTATCTGTAGGATGGCCATACAAAAAAAGTGATTATTCAGAAATACACAAAAAAGCGATAGGAGAGACACGACGTGCAGTTCACCAGTACATAATTTTCTGCTCTAATTTCCTCTGTTTTTTGCTATTTTTCTGCAACAATGCACTGAAATTCATATTTTTACATATTTATACTGGAAATGTGCTCAATCCAGAAAATTGACGCTTCATTTTAATTCAGTTCAGAAATGTATGATGAGAGCTCAGGTTTGTTTTCTGTTTGTTTTTTGTTTTGTTTTGTTCTGATTTTTTTTCTTTTAAGTTTTGTTTGGTTTTAAAGCTGAAGTTATTTTTAGACATGCCCAAAAAGATGTGGAGGTACTGTCCTAACCCAGGCAAGTGTCCTTGCAGTGATACATGCTGTGTGCCAAGGTCCACAAGGGCAAGCAGTTCTGATTTTGTATTGAAGTGCAGTGGAAGGCAGCTGTGTGCCATGGGGCCTGTACTGGGCACTCGCACATTCTACTGGGATGCAGGATTAGTCCCTCCTGGGTGTTACGTTGCTAGTGAGGCAAAGACCTCCTCACCTCCATCCTTCAGACTACAGAATCAACTCAGATGTGTCTGGTGTGCTCAGAACAGGTGTGATTTATTGTCCTTTAGAATGCAATAGCCATGTGGGGCTACTCAACCTGAAGAGCTTCTACTACACCATTTGCATGTCTTATCACTGTCTTTTATCAACCTTGTTCTCCTGTTCTCTGCCCTAATCCCTTCCTATATAAACACCCTGCCTTTAGTCACTTCTGCGCCACTTGTTAAATCCATCCCACACCTAATATTTTTCATAATGTAACATATGCAGTCTTGGCATGCTTTTATTGATACACCACCCCCCTAAAAGGTCCCCAGGACTTCGTTACCTCTTCAATTGTCCATGCAGTTCAGCCACTTCGTTCATTTGATGAGACACTGGAACAAGTTGCCCGGGGAAGTTGTGGATGCCCCATCCATGAAATATTCAAGGCCAGGTTGGAGAGGGCTCTGAGCAACCTGATCTAGTTGAAGATGTCCCTGCTTGTTGCAGTGGGTTGGGCTATGTGACTTTTAAAAATCCCTTTCTACGCAAACCAATCTGTCATTACTCTCAGGATCCTTGAAATCTGACCATCCATCATGGTGCTGTTTTGTGACTTTAATCACCTCACAGGCTATCTCATCTGGCAGTCTTCTGAAGTGATGACCCATGGTTTCCCACACCCTGATAAGTTAGCTTAACCTCAGGCCAGAACCTAGCCATCTGCCCCTAACATTAACATCTAAAATGGAACCAAATTTTGCCCTGAAAAAGGGGACAGACTTGTTCCTTTTGCTTGTTTAAGCATGAAAGAAACTTCAAGGAAAAAGACTTTTAATTCGGTAGTTTCTAGGAGACTCATCTTCCTATGAGAGAGCAACAATTATAGTAATTACATTTCAGATTTGTATATGAGTCTTTAAAGTTTACTGATACTGCAAAAATTCCAGATGTAACATTTGCCCATCTTTAGAGTGATCTGTTTGAATTTATCTGTCCAGTATATACAGGATCTTTGGGTGCCTAAAGTGACACATTGAGTGTTTTAATCTCTTTCCTAATCGTGTGTCTTGGGTAAATTAATGTGGGTAAACTCAGTTCTGCTTCTTTTAATTGTTTGGGCTGTTTATCACGATTAGTTTCTTGCTTGTGAAAAACATGATCTATCTAGCTGGGAGAGGGAGTTTGTTACTCCCTGAACAGTGCAGGTGCTAGGTAAATAATGCACCAGTAGCATCATTGTTGTTGTGTCTGTTTCAAGATAAACCAAATTTCAATATGAGGATGCAAAAGAAAAGCTGAGTTCAATTTTGATTTTGTGGCCTTAGGAAAATGGGTACTGCTTCCAACTTTTTCCCTTTCTTGTCCCCGCCAGGTGGTAGTCCCCTAAATTATTGGATATAAGTGATGGGGACAGTTGAAATGATTTGTGATTAATAAAGATGCATACAAATATTTTTTTGTTACAGAAAAGGTGGTGTTGCTGCAGTTGTTCAGAGGACTGGAAAAGAAAAAAAGCCAAATGGTCAAAACCTGCAGATCCTTAGCTGCTGCAAATTTCTGACTGTGAAGTCAGTAGAGCCATGTTGACTTCTTTTTATGGCTCCCCACCTTTCTTGTCAAGCAATAAGAAAATCTCTTTTGTAATAATGAAAAAACATGCCCCAGGAATGTGATCAAAGACAATATTTTGAAGGATAACAAACTGAAAAGCTTTTTGAGTGCACACAGTATTTTTTTGTGTTAGCAAGGTGACTAAATCTTTGTTGAAAGAACATTGGAGAAAAACAATGAAGTAATTTTGTTGATGATTTTATCTTACACTTTGATGGTGTTGTGGCCCGTCAGTCACATTCTAAACCTCCCATGTGATTAATACTGGATAAATAAGACGAAAAAAGGCAGTTGCAGTTAAAATATTCTTTGTTTGCTTTGTATTCAATCGGTGTGGCAATAACACAATTCACATCACATCACAAAAACACCTGCATCTCTTAATTCTGATTGTAGGCCAACAGACTGGCTATTTTCCTTGGTTTTGTTAGTTGTATGATTTTTGTTTTAAAATTATTTTCCAAAATAGCAGTTGCTTTCCTTTGGAATTCTGATTTGAATACAATGATTTGTAAATGTGCTTCTTTATTATTTTTATACTTTTGGGTTTAGTGACATGTTTTTGAAAATGTTACAAGATGAAATTGCTCATGAGAACAGAGGAAGAAATTGCACATGCGTGAAAAATACATAGCTTTAACTTTTTCTGTTCATGACTTTCTAAATAGTTTCTTCTGTTGGCTGCTGTTTTGCTTTATACTAATGTCATCTCTGTTTCTTGGCATGGGCTTCTGCTCAAGGCTATTGTGAGTATGGCTTTCTATTTACTTAACACTACTTTCAGTTCATACACATTTATTGGCTTTGGGTTTTTTTTTTTCTTTTGAGAGATACTCACTGTGTATGAAGTGAGTTTAAAATTTAAAAATTACTTCAAAGTTTTTATTCAAAGAGCTTTTCTAAATGTGGTTTAACCAGAAAGTGGAACACTGTAAGTTGTACGGTGATTTTTATGTGTCTGTAATCAATAAAGAAAAGAAACACAAAAAAGGTGATATTTTTGCTACACTGCAGTTAGAAATACTCTACTCCTTCTAATTTCTGTGGGGATGGGAATTTACTTCAACTAATTTGCTACATGTCTTCATGCAAGTTGCAGTGCAATATGGGTAGGACACCTCTTCTTACAAATTTTGCTGCACTTTCCAATACAAAGTACTGAACAAATTAAAACAACTGCCATAGAATTCTGTAATTTATGGATCTTGCTTTTATTGATCTAGTTCCTGGAAAAATATTTGTAGCATTCTAAAGGATTCTAATTTTACTAAAGTCACACAGCTGTGAAGAGAAAGGTTGCTGCCACAGAGATTTTCCAGCTGTGATCTAAAACTGAAGTTAAAAATTTGTATTTTGGTTAGAATGTCAAAATTGCATGTTTTAAAATAATTTTTAAAATACGTTAAAGCTTCACAACATATTAAAATAAAACATTTAACTTTCTATTTTAGTCAGTTCTTCTGAAAAAGAAACTTGAAGAACATCTGTAAGTATTTTTGTTAGCCTATTTTGTTTGCAATTTGAAATGATGTGTTTTTCCATATGGGGAGGAAGGCAGACAGTCATTAATCATGAATGTGGAAAATATACAACTAAGAGAAATTAGATAACACAGGAATATTTGGGAATCTGCTGTTCAGATTCTATTTTTTCCCATATAAAACCATTGTGAAAGTAAGGACAATGAGGGAACCATCATTTTGTGTTGGGTAGAAAACTTTGCTTAACAGTGTGCAAATCTTTGCTCAAGAGGACTAAGTAATTTTTTTCTGAGGAAAGCATGTTAATATAAACAAAATTAATTTGTTTACTCTTTGATATACATTATGGCATAGAAGGTAATGCTTTAAGAAGTGCTATCATTTTATTGTGCTGTTTTTGCACATCCTTTACTTCCGTAAAAGAGTATTTGCTTTTTGGCTGTCTTGCAGAAAGAAGTTTCTGTTCCCTTTGGGCTTAACCATTCTTTCTCAGTGTAATATCAGTTACAAGTATTCATCTTAGGCCCTCATTGTACAATTAAATCTAATTTCTAAGTTAAGTACAGTTACTGACAAACTGCTGTTGCTGTTCCCCATACAGAATGATGTTTTTCATCTTATCTAACAAATATTTCTACAGTGATATTGTCACTTGTCCTCATGCCCCACAGGAAAAAAAAAATCAGTCATGCCATTAGAAATAATGTCTCCCTGAGATTTTCTGTACTGCTTAGCGCTCATTTCAAGCACAGTGATATTACTGGACAAACAACATGTTCTTCTGTGGTTTGTAACAGTGAGAAGCTCCATGAGGCTAACAATGAGCTACAGAAGAAACGAGCTATTATTGAAGATTTGGAACCAAGATGCAACAACAGTTGTGAGTTATCTGTGCAGTCCATTTCTTTTCTTTGTAAATTATTTCATGTGCAACATCTTTAATTATAATACCTAAAGGAGGTGTCAGGTAAGCAAAATGTACATCGTTAATGGAAGTGACATGTATGTTGTTAATTTCTCTGGAAGCTATGGTGACTAAAAAGATGGTTTTGACACTTGAAATGCATAGGAATCACATTTTAGAAACTACTGTAGTAAGAAATCATAAAATCATAGAATGTTAAGAGGTTGGAATGAACCTTAAAGATCACCTAGTCCCAAACCCCAATGACATTGGCCATAGAAATACCAGCTCACTGCCATACCTGCTGTTGAACCTCAGCTGTCCAGAACTGTCATGTCTCATAAGACCCTAGTTTAGAAGATCATTGCTGCTGTCACTGGCTCATTTTTACTTCTAATGTATATTCCTTCAATGTGTTTTCAAAAATGTGTTGTAATTTGAGCAAACTTCCCATTAGTGGTCAAAGAGAACATAACATATGTATGATATTGCTCAGAGGGTATACAGAGCCCAGCATCTCATTGGCTTTTAGCATGTTATTGCTGTTTCTTCCAGAGAAGTAATGAGAGATGTAGTCTGTTTTTTTCAAAAGACTAGTTATTCTAGAACAAGGCAAAAGATTGCAACCAATGGCAGCTTTTCTGGTTTGTGGGAAAATTATGTTATTCATAGTGATATGGAGGAAAAAATAGAAAAAAATATAATTTTGTTTTCTGACATCTGAGAAGTTGTGTAGAAGATGTAGAAGTAATGGTGGCTTGATGTATTCTTACACCAACACAGGAAAAATCTGTGCAATTAAATTGTCCTGCTCATCTCTATTGCTGCTTAAGAAAATGTGAGGGGGAAATTAAATTTAATATATTCATGTTACAGTTGAGCAGATTTAAGCAGGAGTTTTGCCTGTTATGAATTATTCCTCTTACATAAAATAAAAAAAATCATATTTGTCTGTATTACGTGCCAAGATATTATAGTAGGTCTAAGTCATTAGTAAACTCATTTTCTAAATGTGTTCAGTAACATGATTGCTTTATGATTCCATTTTTATTTATTGGTCATAATTTTAAAAAGCAAAATTACGTCCCAAAAAATCAATTTTATGGGATTTTACAGGAGTATATATATTTTAATATGTTTCAGAGCTGTACAGTAATTAAATCTGTGATATCTGCTACATCAGGTTTCTTATGTCAGCTTTTCTTAACTGAAATATGTTTTAGCTATGTCTTAAATGTCTGTTGTAAAACATGAAATATGCGTAATATAATGATGCTATTTTCCAATGTGTGCATCTCCTGATATAAAGCACTTAAAATTGAGGAGTTACAAGAAGCTCTACGGAAAAAGGAGGAGGAAATGAAGCAAATGGAAGAACGATACAAGAAGTACTTGGAAAAGGCCAAAAGTGTAAGTAGATGTGTTCCACGTTAATGATCCCTCTCTGACAGAGACTGTAGTACATGTCCCCTCTGTGTGAATAAAAATGGAGGTATCTGTATACACATTAACAAGTAAAAGAGAAGGAAGGCCCATTGATTATCATCTTATTGTTTCAGTACTTAATATGGATTAATTCTGCAGAAGATTTTTGAGACTCCTTTATTTATGCTTTTTTGTAGTAAAATGATCTGACTGGATCACCTTCAATAGTTGTTAGATTTCTCTTATCAAGAAGATGACTAATTAAGTATTGGGTATATGGGTATACTGATAGCTTTGAAATGGCAATATTGTGGTCTTAATCATAGTCCCATTTTTTTCTTACTATACTTTGCTATTTTTAGTTTCTTAAAAGCATATCAGTGTCTTTGGATGCATATCATTACACTGGAATCTGTAAGTAGGTTCCTTATTTGGCAAAACTTCATGCTTTCTCCCTTTACTTCTATGAAGTTTTCTGAATGACTTCTTGTGAAATGTCTTCAGAAAGTGTAAATAAATTTCTCCTCTGTCCCCCTGCCCCCCCATTTTATATTGGTTGTTGTGTCTTAGTGTGTATTACACTGCAAGACAGCTTTTCCATTTTCAGTAAGATCCATTTTATTTGTATGTACTGTGTAACTATAGGGTATTTTGTACGACAGTAGCATTAATTAGTTAGGTTAACTTTCTGTAATCTTTTTATCAACTTTCATTTTATTTGTGTTCGGTTTGGGGTTGGGATTTTTTGTCTCTTGTTGTTGTTATTGAGGAGTTTTGGTGCAGGGTTTTTTTTTTGTGAAGACCAGTAGAATCACTGTAGTCTTCTGCTATGGAAGGTGTATCCAAGTCTAATGAGTATTTTCTTAGAAAAATAACATGCTTTTATAGAATAGAATAGAATCATTTAGGTTGGAAAAGATCTCTGAGATAGAGTCTAACTTCTGACTGATCACAACTGTATTAACTAGACTGTGGCACTGGGTGTTGCATCCAGTTCCTTGAACTCCTCTGGGGATGACTACACCACCTCCCTGGGCAACCCATTCCTGTGCTTAGCAATCCAACCTAAACCTTCCCTGGCATAGCTTAAGACCATACTATCTCATCTTGTCACTGGTTGCCTGGAAGACTGAGACCACAACCCCCACCTGGCTACAACCTCCTTTCAAGTAGAGAGTGATAAGGGCTCCCAGAGCCAACTTTTCTCCAGGCTAAACACCCCCAGCTCCCTCAGCCACTCCTCATAGGATTTATATGTTTACCATACAGTAAAAACGTCTCACTAAAATTTAAAGAACTGTTTTATTTCAGAATCTGGACACTACTCTGAAATAGATAGAAAGATAAAAGACACGAAGTCTGTTTCTGTATAGCCAGACATTGTTAAAAAGTTTCAAGCCGTTTTCTATAACAGGCTTAATAATTCAGGAATTCTTCTGGATTTGTTCTTGGTTTAGCTCTGTTTGCTGGCACTCTTGGATGACACGTATGAATGTACCAGGTGTCCCTTCATCTTTTTAGCAGCATAACGATTATGCATGTACCACAGAGTGCTTCTTGGCTTACTAGAGCTACCTAGAAATTACAGCACCTGGTAGCCCAGATAGGTGAATCATGGCAAATATCCATAAGTACAGAAGCAGTCCTTCCTCAAGCAGGAGAAATTGACAGGAAAATCGTAACTATAAAGAGAGAAACCTTATAGAAGTTGTTTCTGTCACTGTGGCCCCAAGGTAATGTAGCCTGGGTTTGGAACTGCAAGTGTGAGTCTGGGATACTGAACCTTTAGGTATCACTTTTTCTTGTCAGTAGTTCTGTTTCACAGTCCTGTAAAAGAGGGCCCTGTTCAGATGCTTTAATTCGTCATAGTTGATGACAGAGGTAGATGTATTTTAAGTCACTTTTTTAAAATTTCTTAACCTGACTTACAAGGTTTTAATTCCTTAACAAGATTGCTTTTACAGGATATAATAAATAAACAAACTGGCTTTCTCTTACAGGTCATCCGCACATTAGATCCTAAACAGAACCAGGGTGCTGCTCCTGAGATTCAGGCACTGAAAAATCAGTTGCAGGAGCGGGACAGAATGTTTCATTCCCTGGAGGTAGTAATCCTTATGTTTTGTGGTTAAAACTCACTGTTTTTTAGTTAAGAGACTAATATGTCTATTATACTCTGGCTTTAAATACATGGATTTTTTTGTTTTATAGAAAGAATATGAGAAAACTAAAAGTCAAAGAGAAATGGAGGAGAAATTTATCGTTAGTGCCTGGTACAACATGGTAAGAATCTCCCAAACCTTTTAATTGAAAAGAAAAAAGAAGGAAAGAAACTATTAATACTGTTTGTTTCTGACATGTTTATAACAGCTTTCATTAATTTACAGTGTTTTTGTTTGAAAAGCATTTTCCAACACACAAACACAGAAGCAAATACTTTTTAGTAATCTTAAGTTATCTCTATGTAAGAGTATGTCCCTATAAATAACCTTGTGGAAAATAAAAAAAGAAGTTTGTAATTTTCAAGTTTTAAAATCAGAAATGGCTAAGATCACTATTTTGTAATCCCACCCCTTCACTTATACAAATTACAATGCTCAAATTTACTTTGATTCACCACTCTCCAGTCTTCCAGTTGTTTCTAGTGAAGGGGCACAATCAAAGCAATTCATGTTACTTGCAATTCAGTTTAAGTGCTCTGAGAAATTGTCCCTTTAACTTGGGTGCAAATTTAGGCCTGTACAAAGAGTGAGGGCATCTGCAAGACCCTCACTTAAATTATTTGAAGAATAAGTTTAAATAGAATATAGGATCTGTGCAGCCATACAGCTTTTGCTGGGCCTGGAGAGTTGTCATCCACATCAGATGTGTTCAAAACTTCCCTTTGGCAGACTAGTTGCATTGAAACTGCTCTTCATATATAAAGGTTCCTTGACATCTCTGTCTTTAATGTTTCGTTCTGCTCCATCATAGAATTCAAATTCCTCCTCTCCATATTCGTTTAGAAGAGTTTCCTTCTTGCTGTTCTACATCCTTCTTGTGTTCATGAATAGCAAGTATAAATTCAAGCAGAGTATTTGAATTGTTTACCTATTGAAGGTATTTTCAAGTGACCAGTGTTCTTGGCCAATTTTATATCATTAGTCCCATTAACAAGTAGAAGACAAGCCTGAGGTAAGACCCACAGTTCAGTGACCTATCATGAACACTAAGATGGTCACTGAACCACTGACTGAAGATGGTCTCTTTGTCTGAATTGATCTTTAATTAGCCTCTGCTTTTATATACAACTGCACAACCCACCACAACTTTCTTAATTTCCTCATGTTTTTGCCTGATAAGAACATATTGTTTCCCAAGATGTGCTTCTGGCATAAGAGCTGATGTTTCCACAGAGGATGACAATACCTAAACTTTTTTCAGAATAAAAGTACTTTTCTGGGTCAACATGCTGAAAGGACCCAATTCTTTTGAAAAGAATTGTCCAATTGCCATGAGAACCATATATTGAGTTCTTAGGTAGTTACTCTAAACCTGTAGTATGGCTGCAGGGCAGGGAAAGAGTTCCACACAAAGTATTAGAAGGAATATCTTACCTTTGTCCTTGAAAATGTGATGCTTTGTGTATGGAAGTCAAAATATTTTAGTCAGTGTGATGATGAAAATAATGAACACAATGTAAATGAATAAAGTTGTTCAGTGTTTTGTACTGGTATTCACTGGGAATTTCTCTTTGTCCATAGGGGATGACTCTGCATAAAAAAGCAGCAGAAGACAGACTGGCTAGTACAGGCTCAGGACAGTCCTTCCTGGCCAGACAAAGGCAAGCCACAAGCACAAGGAGATCTTACCCTGGTCATGTCCAGCCAGCAACAGCAAGGTAGAGAAGCCTTGCCCTTAGAAAGAAAACTGCCCTGTGATCCAGGCCACTTCTATTGCAAGTGACAACATTCAAGGAAAATAAACCAGCATCCTTTCTCTTTCTCCCTTGTTACTGCTATTATTTTACAGTTCAGGAAAGGGTTTTATTATGCTTTCTCATTGCTCTGTAATGCCCTTTGCTTATATTTTTTGGAGTTCATTTCTCTCTGCATTTTCTGAATGTGCCAAAATTTTGAAAACATCTAAAGGAGTGCTGTATAATAGCAGTCTTATTTGTATGAAGCCTGTTCTCTTACGAAAAACCTCATGTGGACCATATGACAATGTAGATTTCTTATCACAGTTGGTACTTTTGTGCCTGTAAGGGTTATGCTTTATAAGACTGTTTTTGTTCAAAGGGAATTAGCTTTTTATTTCATCTCCTATCCTGTTGCTTCAGAAAAATGCTGAAATCTCGTTACAGAAATGCAAAGTTGGATTATAATATTATTGTGAAATATATTTCGTACTAAAAAACTCACAAATGCAAAAAAGATTAGGTGTTTTTTTTTTTTAATCTCCTAAGTGCAAAGTTTGCTCTTATTCTTGACATTTAGGGAAGCAGGATGATCTTTTTCCAGGTTTTTCTTTATCAACTGGTGTTACCTCTTTTGCTGGTAGAAATGAATATTTTCAAATGGTTTATTCCACTCTTCTCTGTCAAATGTATGCTTAAACACATATTCTAAAACAGTGGAGAAGTATTTAGAATGTGCTAAACTGCTACTTTATCATGCATCTAAAAAGGACATTTGTTTTAAAATTTTATAATTATGGATGAACAATACATAATGGATCAAGGCCCCAGTTAATGTTGTTAATGTGTTCCAGTTGTCATCCCCTACTAAAAGACTTGCTTTTAATATATTGATTCAGGGTATAATTGTATCAGTTGCCTTACTAATGGTACCAGTGCCTTCAGGTGAGTTTATTGCTGACTTTGTTGGAAACTGGCTGTGATTTGTTGTACTGCCTTTTTAGTGTATAGCTGATTAATTGTTGTAACACCTTCATGTTGATCAGTGGATAGAGGCTCCTCCTATTTAGGTTCTGTTCCTACAAAGTTGTGCTTTTTCCCTGACCAGTTCTATGCATTCCCTATCGTTCTTTGTCAAAGAATTGATGAACACAGAGAACCTGAGTATTGGCTGGAAGTTTCATATACACACATCTTGTTGTGATTCAGTTTTAAATGGTTTATATTTAGAGACTGTTTGAACCCTAATGCACATGCAGTTGATTTATGAATTTATTCTTTCACCTGATTTTAATTCCCTCCTAAGTGGGGGTGTTTATTTTTGCATAAATCCCTTTAGAGAAAAGACATACTAGCATTTATCAATCATGGGAATATCTGGTTTAATTCAAAACTTGGGTAGGATGAGCAATGGGTAATTAAAACAAGCACACCTAGATTAAAGGGTAATAAACAGGTGATTTACATTTTTAGGTACTATTGGTTTATCCTCAAGTGCATTATCTGTTTTAATCTGGGCTAAGAAATGCATTCAGTATGTGTCTGAAAAATATTTTCAGTTTCAGTTACCCATCCCCCTCCCAGAACAGATGCTGAATTCTACATATAGTTTTGTCTTTTATTCCTCACATTTAGGAAAAAATGGTTTTCTAAAAATTTTCTCTACTTATGCAGTGTATGACTGGTATGGGCTGTGCATGCAAAAATTAGATGAGACGTTGCAAGTTTCTTGTGTGCAGAAAGATAACAATGCAAAGGAAGTTGTGGATAATTTCTGTAGCTCAGTGAGATGATATACTCTATCTGCTGTCTCTTACTGAGATACAAAATGGTGTGTATACAAAACGCTATCTGTAATTATCTAGATGATTACAGTTTGTGTGGGATATCTTTTACTGATCTTGTTGTGCAATCGACTTTAATAACTTGAAGAACTCTTTACCACATGCTATGTGTGAACAGGAGCAAGACCACCCCTTGTAGGGAATTTGATGTTCCTGTTTGAGGTTACAGCATTTTATATCAACCAGAGCAAGAACCTAAGAATACATAAAGCTCCATTTTTATTTTAATTTTAATCTAGCTAACTTTTTCTGTTACTAAACTGCCAAGGGCTATTTGTGAAAGAAAGGGATGGAACCTTAATGGGAAGTTTTATCTCTTAATTTTGTCAAGTAATTTAATTACTTCTTGCTGTTACTTAGGTGCAGGTCTAAAAGAACTTGAACACAATCAGCACACTAGAATAAAAGTAATTGGTTTTATTATGTTAATATTTGTTATACTGTTTTGCCTCCAAAGTTTTGATGACAGGCTAATGCCCCTGAGAGTTAGGAGATGAGCAGATGCTGGTTAGAAGCCTTGTCTTAAGCTTTCACTTTCCAATTTCTCATAGCTTCTTTTGCTTTGGTTGTGGGCTTTTCTCTTCTTCTTTGTGATTCTGTCCTTCCTTTTCCCTTGAAGATAAGAAACTGAAGTGTTTTCTGTAGTTCCCTTCAAAAATAGATAGCATCATTATATAGCATCAAAGAGCAACACAAGACTCATATTGAATCTGAGCTTTACTGTTGCTCGTAGTAATTGTTAGGCAAGTGAACAATCATTTTGTCTTTGAGAATTTACAAACTTGCAGAAATTCTGGTATTTCCCAGAATTCATGTTTAATACAAAAATCTAAAAATGAACTGCACTCTTACAGAAATACACTCGATTGCTGTCTATTTCCAGTAAGTAATTTGTTATGTCTTCTATTAGTAATGAAGAGGAGTTCAATTCTTTGTTCTTCAGTGCTTTACTTTTTAACATGCTGCATACATCCATTCTTAACCTTTGTGTGTGGATGAATGCAAGTGGTGAACATCATTAAACCTTCTCTTTCATGAGAACAACTTCTTCATTCAAAGGGTTCAGCTTCATTATTTCACTTGCTTGTTATGTAGCTTTGTAAGCAGTGTGGTTCAAGAAGAAAAGGAGCTCAGACTATGACTCCAAGGAATAAACACACATATAGGGGAGCTACTAGTGAATGTTCTCTATTTGTCTTACCTTGAGTAATAAAAGAATATAAGCAAAAGCCTCAGCCTGTGAAACAGAATTTTCTCGGTACGTTGGATAGTTCTGAGAAGTTTTTAGGAATCCTTTTTTTCCCCTGAGGCAGTGAAGGCTATTTGCTTCAAAATTCTAGTGATACTTACTAAGCCAGTGCTATATCCTGTCCTGATACACTACAGAAAAAACTCCTACAACTGAGCTTAAAGAGAAGAGGTTCTCCAGGGCAGAGATAAAACAGCTGAGGAGTTCATGAGTGTACTTTTCTGGGCACTGTGCTGAGAATCTTCCCAGAATAATCATTCTGACAGATATTAGTTAATGCCAAGAAAAGATAACAGATAATTGGATAAATATTTTCATTGTTCAGAGTTGAAGCCTAGTTTCTGACCTAAGAGGATGTGTGTGCAGTCCAGTTCATGTACTTCTGTGGAGAGTTAAGTTTTTAGCATCCGATCAGACATTACAGAAAAAAAAAATTCAGGTTCCCTGTTTTCTTGATAGCAACACATAACCACTTGGATCGTAACATGTATTTTCTAAGTGTTGTGAAAGCTGAAGTAATGTAATTTGAAGATTGTGTGTTCCACCCACAGTGCAAAGGTAAATACATGCCTGGAATATATAATTTTGTGTATTGCAAAATGAAATCAGTATATAATGGCTACAAGATGCCTTTCATTCTGTTTAGAAACAATCAAATTGTAATCTTGTCCTGTTCAAATGTCACTCATGTTAGCAGTAATGCTTCTGCAAGATTTTTGTGGTTCTGTAATGAGCACTGGCATTTTTATATGTGTATGAAAGAATTAACAGTGAATATTCCTATTACTGCTTTATTATGATCTCAAATAGTAAGTGGTATGTGTAAGCTGTCAAGAAAATTTAGAAGCTTTTTGGCAGTTTTCAAGTCCTTGATATTTTGACATGTGCAAGTAGCTTTTGCTTTTCTTGTCTTCTCTAGTATATGAGACTATACACTTAACATCTTCCTGAATGATTTTTAGTGGCTTTAATTGTCCTGATGTGTTGACATTTTCTGTAGATTTGGTAGTTGTAAAATATTTTAATGTCACCACTGGATTTTCTTCTTGTTAGTGATTTGGAAGAAGATTATCCTGAATGTGGCTAACTTTCCTTTTTCTTATGAAGTGAAACAGTATTTCAGTTTTACTTATTGTATAGAGATTTTTTTATTCTTGCCCAACATATTGACTTCTTGCAAGGATTGATGAGGGAGGTATTTTTGCACTCAGTCAGCTATGCAATACTGACTTCGTATGGGATTTTGCACATGTGTTTTAGGTAGAATGTGGACTCTGTGTTTTGCAGTAAGATTGTATTGATAAACTTCAGTATCTCCTAACCAAGTTTAGCAAGTTTTGCAGGCATTTTCCTTACCTGGCATTGCATAAATAAATAAATAGCTAGAAGGGTTTATCCGGATATACTTCCATATGGTGAGGTTTTTTTGTAGTAAATGTCATATTCTAGTTAGGATCCTAGCCATGCCTCCAGTTTGTCACTCTTAAGGAACCAAGAATGTATCCTAGCATGGCTTATTGGATTGCCTTATTCCTGTGATCTTTCTTCCCTCTGGAAGTCCAGAAAAGTAGCAGAAGTTTGTCAGTGATCCTGCAGGCTATAACTAAAAAGAAAGTGTGATTTCTTTGGTTTGAAAATGGAGGAGGCAGATGCAAGCAATTAGTCAGTACAAAAATCAGAAGCAGTATATTTTTCACCATTTTGCACTTCGGTTTTCACTTAAAAACTAATGAAGAACAACCTGAACTTACTAAGCTAGGTTTTTATATTTTTAATTAAAATTTAATTTTAATTGAGTAACTGTTAGAGGTTTTACCTGTGTGTAAGGCAGAAGCTGTCATTATCAACAACCACAATCTCATATTATTTGCATCTGGTACAGTGAAAACCTGTAAATTTTGACTCTGGTACCAGCTCCATTGTACCATTTAGAGATGCTGAGGACTTAGCTAGCTTTGTCCTCTGTTTTTCTTAGATTTTTTTTTTTGCGTATTCATTAAAATATTGGGACATAAAGTTCATTTTTTAAATGCATCAGCTCATTGAATTAGGCAGTGAATGAATGACTGGAGGGCTCTAGGAAACTTGACAAATCATACCATCCCATGGAGCATTGAAACAGCACCTGGCAGTATAGCCAAGACAGCTTCCCAGACAAGTTGTCCTGGTGTCAGACTGTAGTCAGTGGATCAGCAGGAGCTTGTGCTGACTGCTGTAATCAAAGTCCTCATCTGCTGGGGGATGGTGTTGCTGTCAGCTTCACTGTGGTTCAGATTCTACCTTCACCTTTGGGCTTTGCCAAGGGTAGTGCAGGACTATCCTGAGGTTTATTTCTGCATTAGTTGGCTCTGGTGGCAAATCAGGAGTTTGCTGTGCTGCTGTTTGCTGTGCATGTGAAGAAAATTGCATATCCTTCAGTCCCCTTTGCATGTGGTGTCATTTCCAGACTGAAAGCAGATTCCATTTGTCAGATAAAAATTTCTTGCTGCTGTCTTGCTGCTGTGGGTCTCAGAGACTGATCCATACAACATGAAAAATACTGCTAGTAGAGGGAAATACAGGTCAGTTGGGCAGCCTTTCCCTTCTGGTGCTGACTTTATCCATTGCTTTGCTTTGGAGAGGTCCTTCGCGATCAGATGAGGTTAGAATATCACATTTCAGAAAGAGGAATGTGGTTGTTTTGATCATGTTACAAAAGCAGACATTTGTCAGCACTTTGAAGAACTGCTAACTACTGTAGCATGGTACAAATCTAAAACACTGCAAAAACAAGTATTTCCACAGGTATAGAGTAGTTTATTCTGGAAATGGAACTTGAATCCCTGACGATGATACCTAACTTGAAGAGAGCTAACATAAAGTCCAGTTGTTACTGTCAGCATGCTCATATTGTTAGCCTGATCATGAAAGTGGATGGAATTTTAAGAGAAAATCCCCAGTGGTGTGGTGTTTATGGAGTTATAAAATAGGTGTTATGAGACCATCAGACTTTTGATTTGGATTTGGTTGTAATATCAGCTATATAATTTAAAATGTTGTAAAACAGAGGTTATTGTTCACAGCCACAAAAGCTTAGTAACCTGGAGAGTAAACTTATTTCCTGGAGGCATCAGTGGTTTTGAGAGAGATTTTAAGGCTTTTGTTTAGCAGTATCAGTAAAATCTTGGAATAATTACAAGCATTACATTATAAGGCCACAATTTTTTAAATTTGTAATCTGCTTTGTATTCTGTCACTCCTCCCTAGACACATTGTCTGCTGCATAAACTGTCTCTTTCTAAAGATGCTGCAGATGCAGTGACAGGTTGTGCTGAGTGAATTTACCCTCACATCTTGCATCTCTGTTTTCTTCTATGTGTTGCTGCCTCAACAGGTGGCTTTAAAATAGAGAAATTGACAGACAACTAGTTTTAGAACATGATAAGAATTTCTAGTCAGGGAAGGGCACTAACAGATCAATTTTTACATCCTTGAAAGATAATACAGTGTCCTGAGTTTACAAGACCTCTCAAAAGTACTATTGACTCAAAGAGAAGCCTAAAGTGTCACTTCTGTGTATGTGCAACATATACTTGAAGTGCTACTATATAGTGAGTTTGAACTAAATAATAGCCAGGTGAGACTAAAGGAGTAGATTATATTCATTTGTACACAATAGAATAGGTACATGCTTATGTAGCTTGAACTTTTAATTTCTTTATAGAATAACTACAGTGATTTTCATACTAATCCTGAACTGTGTAACTTTATGCACCAAGCAGTGCCAAGCAAGCTTAAAGACAATGATTGCTCAAAATACACACCCTCAAGGTCTTTGAATGTGTTGAATGTGTTAAATTTTTTATTCCATTTGATATGTGTCTCTATGTTTCTGTTTGTTTTTCAACTATGATTAGTATTCTGGGTGGATGAATGAGAAGGAAAAAAAGAGGGATACACAAGCTACAGGACTTGTAGCATAAATACTCTTTTTTATCTCTTTAACCTGGATTGTCCCATCACAAGAAGCATTCTTAGAACCATTTTTGACCAGTGCAATACAAGGGAGAAGGAAGTGGGGGAACAGGCTCTAATTTCAGTCTGGTGAAGCCAATTTGCTCTTTGCAATATGAAAACAAAAATGCACATTTAGTGCTGTGCCAGTGCTGTATAGGGACACCTGTTACCTGGGGGAAGTGGAAGTACCACAGCTGCGTCAGTAAAGCATTCCATTCCAGTTACCCTGGCCAGGAAAAAGGGTGCACCAGTGGAGAACTGTGCCAACGTCTCCGATCCCCATCCAAACTTAGATTCCCTTCCGCAGCATTGTGGAGTGCTCTCTTGGCTGCTCGGTGACTCTGACTCAGCTTACTCTAACAAGAACACGGATCATTTTCTGGCAATTCAAACTTGTATTTGCATACAAGGGATAGCACTTGGCAGTGCTGTGGGGCAGTGATGTTGAGCCTCATGCACAGGATGAGCTCTGATGAAATCTAAATGCCTTCAGTGGTGCTCAGAGCTCAAGACTGTCGTTGACTCTGATTGTCTTTTAGCATGTAAACACATGCAGAATTGGGTGGGCACCTTTCACTATATCTTGCTTTGGTTCTTTAACAGTTGTACTCACACACAGCAGTAATGCCTGAGACTTGCTCATTGCTGTGTAAGCTTACTTTCCATAGCTTTATTAGTTAAGAATGGTGCCCTTGAAGAATTTTACTCAGACGTGTGTAAAGTTTAATTACAGCTAAATTTAGATATTGGCCGAGGCTATTTTGTTGCTTTTTCCAATTATTGGCCTGTAACCTTCCTGATAATTTGAACAGTTGCTTGGCAAAGGTATTTTCCCCGTGAATTTGCACAACTCTTAAGTAGAGGTGGCCTTACTAAACTGCTTTGAAAAAGACCTGTTCTGTTCTCTGTTTTGGTTTTTTTTTTCAACAGTAATATGTTATCTGCTTTTTAACTTTCTTCTTTATTCTTTTATTTGCAGTGATGTGGTTGCATGACCTGCAGCATTATTATAACAGGGACTGTTCAATGCATGACTTGCTTTTCTGTCCAGACTGCATAACCAAAACTTAACCAGTTCTACACTTAAGACTCATGACCATCTGATTTCAAAGGGGGATCTACTTGCAGAGAAGCTTACCATCCTGGGGAGTGGCTTTCCCATTTCCCACTTCCACTTACTCTTTCTCTTCACAAAAAGTCTCCTATGAGGCTAGAAGAGAGGAAATCCAGTATTCACAACTCAACAGGAGGCGTTCTGCAAACTGACAGAGCACTGTCAGCTCTCCATCTTACTTCCGCCTGTCCACTTTATTTAATTCTGTTTAACAGTATTAACACACAGACTTCCTGCAACATTTTCATATACCGAACTATAGAAATCTAGTCTTAATGAGTTCCTAAAAAAGGCCTTTTGATTACTGTTCAAATTTCAAAGCACCTGCACCCTTAAAGGATCCACTTTGAATCTTTAAACAAATAAAGTAAAGCGAAGGAGGTGTTTTACCAGGAGAAATGACTAATGAATTGCTGCTTGGCGATCCCATCTTCCTTAGAAAACCAAGCAAGTTTCACCTGATAATCTCCGAGCCAGGCAAACTACCGAGTGGTATTTTGTTCACAGGCACTGCCTGCTTCCTTAATATGTATATACACAGTAGTTTGTGGGTGTTGTATTTTTCTCTCTACATTTGAGCTGTGTTGTTGGTTTCTTTCAGAAACTTTTTTTCCAATCTGTGTACAATTGTTAAAACAATCTGAGGAAAGACCATGAATGGAGATAAGTATGAAAGTCATCTACACTTTCAGTATTATACAGACTGTCCTTGCCAGTTTATAATTTGGGTCGTTTATCTTTCGCCTGTACTGTTTTTTTCCTTTCTTTTTCTCTTTCTCCTGTCTCACAGTCTTAGCTATTTAATTTCCAATTGCACTAGCTTGGCTGTTTCTTTGTATTTTGAAATTTAGCTATAAGATTTGCCATATGTAGACAGTGTAACTCAAAATGCTTTGTACTGCCTATATTAATTTAAAAAGCTGCTTATTTAATATTCTTAAATATCTGCACATTTGTACTACTGTATCTTTGTTTTGTATTGGACATCCAGTACTGGCAAGATTCAGAAGACGAGGGAGTGCTGTAGTGTTGTAAGTTAAGAGGTTTATTGTGTAGGAGTTAGTACGTAACAAACAGGGAAGGGGGCTTTCGAGCCATAGGACTTGCTGGAAAAACTGAAAAGTCTGAATGCTGAGTACCTTAAGTGGTTTGATTTAAATCCAGTTTTAGAGAAACCCCATCCTTGCTCACCTAGATCTTAATCCTGCAGAAATACTGATATGAACTCTGCTGCCTCCAGGAACGGTTTTGCTTGTTTAGGCAGTAGCAGAACCTCCAGCCCTGTTTGCCATGGGGGCACCCCCTTGCTGCAGAAGCGTTGTGTCCACTTGTCTCTGCAGTCTCTTCTGGTCACACACACAGTGCCTGCCTCGTCCCTGGCCTGTCGGGTGGGCTCTGGCAGAGCCACACCTCGTGCGCAGAGACGCCCGCTTGTGTCCAGTCCTCAGGGATCCCGATCCCACGGTGCCCGTGGCCTTGAGCAGAAAGACATGGAGAAAGGACAGACGTGCGCCCCACCAGAGCGGGGTGGTCTGCACTGCCTGGCAAAGGAATGGGCAGGTAGGAGTGGGCTCCGAGCAGGCCAGGCAGCAGAGTGAAGGATAAAGTTAAGATCCCAGTGAGAATTGTGGTGTTTTCCCTTCTGGATACTGTATCAGGTACTGTGGCTACCAGGTGCTCTGGCTGACAGCTGTCCGTAAAGGCTTCAGATGGGGATATGTCTTTCCTGGTCCACCAGGGCCAGGGACAGTGAAGTCTGACGTGACCTGCAGCCAGGATCTGGGGTTTGGTGATAATGAGTCAAGTACTTGTGCAGCAGAGGCAGCAGCATTTCATCAGACTGAGTCCAGCAGAGAGCTGAAGGATTTGTGTCTTTCCAGGTCCTAGCCATTGATCCCTTGTTATGTGTCAGGGCAAGCGTTACTAGTAAAACTTCTTTTAGTTGGGTGTTAAAGGCATGGTATGTTTTTCATTTACCAGTGCTGCTTCGGCTGGGACCACACCCTGCCCCAAGCCAGGCTGGGTGCAGGATCCCTGAAATCAGGGCACTGTGCTGGGCAGGAGGGGATTGCTTTTTTTGTGCACCTGCCTCCACGGGTGTCCCAAAGTGATGCCGAGCGGTACCTCATTTCTCCAAGTGATCCGTGCAGATTAGAAACTAAGTATCAGTTGTTCTTGAGCCTTGATGACATTTGTATGTAAGTGTGTTTAGCTTGACAAAAGTTGTTTGAGTTTACTAATGCAACAGAGAGATGCCAGGTGGAGCCATTCAAGGAGCTGGCTACTTTCATTAGATGAGCCTGGCATCTCTGTCATGAAGTGGTTGTGAGCTCTCAACTCAGAGCTGATCTCCAGCATGTCTCTGATATACTAACTTCATTTGTGCTGCATAGAAAACTCTCTTACCTTCTTAATAGCAGCTTGTTTGACAGTCCTGAATTAAATGTTGATCAATTATCAAAGTAATAACTGTTTGTGAAGTTGCCAGTGATATATTTTCTGTAAAAGAATGAATTCTTAGAGTGTCAAAACATTAATTTCCCATTTCAGTTCATCTACAAATTGTGTAACTACCAGATTGTTATGGTAGCAATATTAATATACATACCTGTATATAGACAAAAAAAAACCTCATTAATGGTAATTGGAATAAAAAGTTTAATATTTTTCCCAGTCAAATACACTAATGCTTCCAAGGTGATAGAAGAGTGTACAGTTGTTAAACAAGTTGTAAATAAACGCTTATATAAAATGTAAATGCTTGTCTTTTCTTTGTTTGGTACTTGGTTGTCAGCCGCATTTCCTGGGGCTCTGCAAAGGAGGGTGGAGGGCAGGGGGGGGCAGCACCAGTGCATGAGAAAGCACAACATCCTCACTTCTGCCAGGACACATCCCATCCGGCTGCCTGAGGTGCTGAGGGTTGCTTCTCCAGGGACCAAGGCTGAACGACCAGAGTAGGACAGTTTTCCCTTGCCGATGGAAGCTTCACAACAGTTGCAGCTGAAGATGGGGAAAAGAGACTGCTAATGAGGACAGAAATAACTCTCCTTCATCCTGCACTGGTGAGCAACACTGGCACCTGAGGAAGGAGGAGGCCTGGGTCAGTCTCAGAACAGGCAAATCTTTGTGAAAGAGAAGGCAACAGCCCATGAGAGATACTGAGCCCATGAGTGGTGCTGGGGTTAAGAATGATGTGCAGAGACCCTGACACAGCCTTTCAGGGGCTGCTCTGTGAAAGGAACAGGATCAGAAAGGGCTGGGTGCCCTGATGGCACTACTGCCAGCCTGATCCTCACCGGAGTGCTTGTGAGGCTGAGGGCAGGCTGGGGTGAAGTGTTTGCTGTCTGGGAAGGGTGGGAGAGCCCCAGAGGTGGTGGCCAGCTTCCTCCTGCACCAAAGGAGTGGACAGTGCAAGCAGGAAGCTGCCAGAGCCTCACTTCTGGCTGCCTGTGATTCATTGTGGGCCTCTGGGCTCCTCAGTCCCACCTGTCACTCCTCTTCATCTTTGGCACCCTCACAATTATAGTGTTTCCTGCCTCTGACCATCATTCCCTGTCCTATGGTTTCCCTCACTCCTAACCTCTTCTAAGTTTTGCTACACATTTTTTCCTTTCCCAGCTCTCCCAGCCTGCAGTGGGCTGAGACCCACATTGATGTCCCTCGTTCTGACCCCCACGCCCCACTCTCTGCCAGGAGTTAAGACTTATGCTCCACATGGTATGGGGGGAATTGTGCTCTAGGCCCCCTGTTTCACGCTGCCCCTCTGCAGCTGCTGGCCCGGCAGGGAGGGTGCAGCACTACGGGTTCTCCTCCAGTGGTACCTCTCCTCCACACCCCACAGCCGCAGGCCCCTGCTTTTACCTCTGTGCCCCAGGCGTGTTTGCGTTGCATTAGATGTTGCCGGTGACAGCCAGTGGTGTGTTAAGAACTGTGGTGGAAGCACACTCCAGAAGCTGCACAATTCCATCCCTCCAGTTCCCCCTTTCCACTCTTTTTGTCCATAAATAACTTCTGAGCACCTATATACTATGCACATTAAGTATAATAAATACTGCAAATAAATCCTTGTGCCCATTGGCCTGTCTCAGGACCCTTTGAGTGTGTAACAAAGCAGAGGGCAACACATTTGTTCCCACGTGTGTTTGGCAGTGGGAAGCAGCAGCACCCTTGCAGGATGGCTGCACGAGACTGGCTGCAAGGGTGTGGGCTGCAGCGCTGCCAGCCTGGCTTCTGCGCAGGACGCAGCGCTGCAGGGGAACCCCACCTGTGCTAGGTGTGCTTGGTTCCTCTTCCTAAGGAGCTGAAACAATTACACAGCCTGCGAATAGCAAAGTGCCCGTGTGGCAAAGCAGGCTGACCAGAAGCGAAGATCAGCTATGCCAGGGAACAGACGATTAAATGATGTAACTGGAAAACCTTTCACACACTGAATCTACACACTGCTTCCCTGGTTTAGTTCTGAGCGCCTCAGGAGGCAGTGGGGCCTCTCTGCTGCGCGGGACTTATTGTTTGGAGCAGGGAATGGCCTTCAGTCCTTTGCAACAGACAAGTGTCTCAAAGCTGCAGCTGTGCACACATCTGGATGTTTGGTTTCTGCACCACACTACACTGTCCACAAACTAACAGGGAGCACAACTCTGTGCCAAGATAGAAACCCAACCTGAGTGAGAAGCAGAGAATGGGAGCTCCCCCGACCCCCAGTGCCAGTGAACTGGTAAAGTAAATCATGAAGTGGATGCATTTTCACTGTTTATCACACCACCATGTGCAAGCACCTTTCTTTGTCTTTGACCCACACAGAAAAAAGGTTCCGTCTGCCTTTCCATCTGCCCCTTCCCCCAACAATGGCTATGGGCAGAATGGAACCTGGCACCCTCGACGCTGACCACGCTAGAAACGACACCGCAGGCTTGGGAGCAGCATCAGAGATGCGGGGGCAGCCGCCTGACAGGAGGGCACACACAGAGCTCAGCACACACAGCACACTCAGCACTCACACACGCACACAGAGCACACACAGCACTGCAGCTTGGACCTGCATGAGGCGGGGCACATCCTCCCCATGCACGTGCACACTTAAGGTCTCCGCGACCTTATCAGTAATTCTCCGTTTTCCAAGCATGTGTTGCCCAACAAACTTGTTTTTTAATGACTAACCTTGGAAACTTATTTTTATCTGAATCACAGCTGGACAGAAATGGTATTGTTGTTACTGGAGTTTTGAGGAAAATTACTGACCTGGATTGAGTGCAGGATGGAAGTTGATGGAAGCCTAAAGCCAAGCATCTCACAACCCTGTGAATGGGGGTCCCGTGGGAGGCCCTTCGAGGTGCCTTGGCCCCAGAGGCCGTGCCAGCACCTCCCTTGGAGCAGGATGTGCCCACAGTTTTGAGAGCTCAAAGGAGCTTTGTCAGAAGCTGACAGTGGGGCCTGGGCTGGTGCCCCCTCCTCGAGGCTCAAGCCTTTGCCCACTGAGATGCAAAGGATCCAATGTGTTCATTTCACTGAACCCAGGGGAAGCTTTAAGCAGGTGCCTTGTACGTGTGCACACACACCAATATTTGAATATATCTACGTCTGTGTCTGTGTGAATGTGTGGAAACTGACTTCAATACTTTATAGCAAGTGTAGCATCAATGTTGCCATTTTAGATTCAAGATTAAGTTGCAGTTGTGGTTATGGTAAATCTTAGGGAATCATTCTGTCAGAGTTAAATCAGTTGATGATTAAGTGTTGCCAAATCCTTTAGACATAAAGCACTGAGCAATTCCAAGGGTAGGTTTGGCAAGGGGTCCATTGTGAACCTCGTGACTCAGTGGGAGAGTCTCCCTTCCCCCTCTGCACCCTTACGTTCTCATCCTCACCCTCTGCATCCCCAGTCTCTGTTGTGCATCACTCCAGACTGATTCTCATCCAGTTCTCCTTTGTGTGCTTTATCTGTGTGGTAACAGAGCAAACCTCGCCATAGAACTTCGTCGTGCTTTCACAAATTTGTTATAAAATTGCTTTTGCTGATACCTTTGATAGTGCTTCTTCACGTGACCTTGAGCACCCAGTCACAAGAGATGGCACTGCACTCCAGGATCTGTGCAAGTGCAGAGCACCAAGGCTCCTGCTCCTTGAAGGGGGGTCCGTGTTGAGTGTTGGGATGCGGTCTTGTGGTGGTTTTTTCCTGTTGTTTTGTGGGGGTTTTTCCTCTCTCACATGGAAAAGGCAATAACCCCCTTTGGGACACCCCTTCAAAGCTGATGCAGGCTGTAGTCACTGCAGCCCAAGCACCCTGAAAACAAACGTTTCCAATAAAATTTTGGAAATACCCCCAAAATACTCCCTTGGCAAAGCTTACTCCGAGAAGTAAAAACACTTCCCTGCAAATAGGAATTGACAGACCACCAGAATACCTTCCTAGTAGCCATTTCATATTATTTTTAAACAACAACAAAAAAAAGTCAAACAGCCTCCCAGAGCCTGTTTTAAATGCAGCTTGGTCTACACAGCCGTCAATTCACCTACCTGTGAAGAGCTTAGGGTAACATAGTTCATCACCTGCCAAAGCATTCAGTTTTAAAACATATTTGTATAAACCACCCAGGATGTCTACACAAACTGATTCTGTGTTGGAAAATACAGCCAGAACTACAGGCACATGCAGAAACTTCTGGAACAAAACTGTCTGGAAAATATTTTAAAACCAAAGAAAATCAACTGAACAACAGTCTTGAAAATGCTTTATTGAACCGTGTGTCTTATTGTAATGTGCAGAAGATGTGTTTGAAAAACTACAGCTTGAAAAATTTTTGAAAGTCTTCAACAATCAATAAAAAAAGTCCCTACTGGAAGTAACTCTCAGGATAACCAGAGGCTGCATGTAAAGTTTTCTGTTGCAGAGACTAAAAAACAAAACAAAACAAAAAAAACCAAACAAGCCAAAAAAAAAAAAAAAAAAAAAAAAAAAAAAAGAAAAAAAACCCAACCAAAGCTAGTGCTGCTCTACATGAAAACAATCAAGATTTGATGATTAAAAAAAAAAAGGAAGGAACTTAAATTTCAGTCTATGGGATTGTTTTTTTCCTGCTGTTATTTTGGATTAGCATACATGTCACAGTTCTGCTGAGAACACCACATGGTGTCCAAGTCATTATGGTTACTCTACAATGCTGCTGAGATGAGAGGATACAGAGAAAGAGAGAGGGGGTGAGGTGAGAGATCTGGAAAGACATCATTATGATATAAGCCTAGTTTAAATTTTCATCAGAAGCTGTGTGCACTTTTGTTTTAATAATCTAACTTTACATTCAAAAAAACCCACCAAAAAAAACCAACCAACCAAAAAATCCCAAACAACAAAAAAAAAAGAGAAAAAAAGTTGAAGAGAAAGAAAACCAAAACCAAGACCAGATCAAACATACCCCTTCTATCCTTGCTTTGGGGCTATTATAAATTTCTATGCACAAGAATACCATACTCTTTTTTCCCAAATCAGTAGGATTAACAGTATAGGCATGTAGGTGGCATGATTCAACTAAAGGCTTTTTTCCAACTTTTTTTTATACCAGCGAAAATAACCAAAAGAAATAATAAATAAAAGGTGCTAAAGTTAGCATTAAGAATTTCCTGTAATATACTGACAGTCGGGGAATCCAAATCCTCAAGCTCTCCTGATACTGTCAGGTCTCTGCAAACTATGAAGCAAATACATAAATAACTCAAAATATGATTGAGGCTGTGAAAGGCTTTTAAACTAAGACAATAGGATCCAGGTTAACTTTTTTTTTTTTTAAGAAACACAGTGAATATATGAATTGTCTACACCTGAATAAAACATATTTAACAATTAAAAAATTTTAACAACCACAACAAAGAAAAACTTTAAACAAAAGTGAACATCATTTGATTTTAGGGCACACAAAAGCCCCTTGCAGTAGCTTCCAGCAGTGGCCTTCCACTGTTGTGTCTCCTACAGATGCATAAAATGAAGTTTAACTCCACATTGAGGTGACGGCTGAGAGGGCAACAGAATGGTCACATTCAGCAAAACGCCACACCCCGTTCACGACAATGTATCCCACTGCAGAGTTTCCATCCTTCCTGTGCAGGAACAGCACATGAAGATGTCATTCTGTCACATATTATTAATAAAAAGCTACTTTGTGGCCACAAACTGCTACTCAGCGTTAACCTTTTTCATCACGTAACCTCTGAATAACGGGAAAGCTTTGTGTTTTATAGTTTTACTCCTTGTATTTAAGTTTTTAAATGACAAGGTCACTAAAACTCATGCACGCTGCAAAAAACGTCATGCAGTAGTTAAGGTAAACCATCCAAGCAGTTTTTATTCATTAATATTCATAAATACACACAGCAGCTTCATTAGAGATTTTTCATTTTTTTTTCCTCTTCATTTTGAATGTGGAGTATTAGGAGAGCCTTTTGCATGTCAAGGTACAGGACACAGAGCCTTCTGCTCTGCACTGCAACCTACATTTACCTGCTAGAAGTAAAAATTAGTTAAGTGGAAATGATTATCATATATATCTTTTCTCTCTTTCTTTTGAATGTACACAATGTAACAAGAGTGACAGACCTGAAATTACAATCACCAAAACAAACCCAAGATAGTTGTTGTCCACTTTCATTGGCAAATACAGCACAGAGGACATTGTCTGCAAAGTGGGATGTCATCAAAGAGGAGGTGGAGGAGGCTCATTTCCTTTATTACTCTCTTTTAAATTTAGGTTTTCTAAAGCAACATCTAGAGGCATAATATCTACACAGCCCATAGCACCAAAATCTGCAATCTCCCCCCGCTCATCCTCATCTGAGGAGGAACTTTCTTCCTGCATCAAGGTGGACAGTAGAAGCTCCTGAACAAACAGGCTGCAGTCTGCCCGCTCACTTTCCATCGACTGACGCTCTGCTTCTGACATCTTCGGGTCATTCAACCTGTGCAGCAGCAAGGGAAGAGAAGACAGGCACTTGCTTAAAGCCCATTTCACTGCTGACACCACCCACAGGCTGAGACGTGCTCAGAAACTGCTCCTTCAGGACAGTCTTGCCTGCCCTTCAACACATCCAGCACCTCAGTACAACAGGCATGCATTTATAACAACCCACCCCTTCCCTGCTGCTGCAGGAGCATTCATGGTTGAGTCCAAAGTTAGAGGAACACCAAAAACTGTTCATGAGGTTTCCTGCTATTCAAGGAGTCTTTTAGGGAGGGCTGGTGCCATTTCCTGGACATGTAATTATATGCCTTCTTTGTTTCCACTTCAACTTCTAAGTTCACACTGGCCACAAAATATCACTTCATGTGTAAAGTCCACACATGGATTACTGAATGTAATTCCACTTCTCCTAAGGTACACTACATGCCCTGATAGTGGCAGGGAAATTGCTCACTCCAACTCTGAAAGACAGTCTGTGACACTTGTGGGTGCTTTAAGGTTCTGAAGTGAGCTTCTGATTGAAAGATGTCACATGGCATTATTTTGAACTTAGATAAAATCTATTTGACTCAAATTGAGGCACAGGAGCTGTTAAATTTACCACACTATTTCATAAAAATAAAACAAAATAAAGATTAAGAAAGTATGCTTGTGGAGGGTGTGGCAGGAAAGATGTGGAAAACACTTTTATTTCACATCAGTAGTCAGTGTTCTAGAAGAAATGGGATGACACATGAGGTGAAACCTCTTTAAATAATCCTGGGATCTAAGTATCATTTCTAAACTAGGTAAGTATTCTGTTAATTAATGCCATCCTAGGCATGCGCCGGACTCCAAACACCTAAGCTTCATCAAGCTCTGTATCTCTGCTAGAACTAAGGTGAACAGAAATCATATACACTGAACAAATTACCTTGTCAGAAGGAACTGGGAATTCTGGATAGTCTGCTGACTGTTTTCTGTGTTAGATGTGTTGGTTGTTGTTGTAGATTGCGTCATAGTGGTGTTGACATTGATCGTGTTGGTGCGTCTGGTTGCATTGCGTGCAGTCTCCAGTTGCTGTCTTGCTGCCTGTGCATGTTGTCGTTCCAACTGCAGTTGCATCTGCAGCTGCTGTAACTGAGAAGCAGAAGGGCCAGAAGAGTTGAGCTGTCCTCCTGCAGAGCGCCTCACACCTGATAGCTGGGATAAAAGCTCTGCCAGAGAAGAGAAAGCTTCAATGACTTAAGATCTTAAATTAGCATTACACAGCAGAATAAATACATCCTGAATTCCAGTGTATTCCATTTTTTTAAACTAACATCAAAACCCAACGATGCTCAGAGAAGACTGTGAAGATTAAAGCCTATAAAGGTTGAGACTAATTTATGCAGATTTTGTCCAAATAACAAGACAAGGTTTAAAGTCTCGACAATGACAGGAGAGCCAACCTACAGGTAGCCTGGCAAAATATGTCCTCTGCAGCCACTGTCTGAAACTTCTAGTCAAGATAGCCACTGACTAAGAAACTTCTTTATTTTGGCTTTGGATGGTGACTTTTTTCCCTTTTAGTAAGTGTTCTCTCAAAACACAAGCTTAATCTTCCGAATTATCCCAGAGGGAAGCTGTGCTGCAGCAAAGAGAGAAATACTGTACCATTGCTTCAAACATTCAATAAAAGAAATTTAGTTAAGAAAACATATTAAATCCCTACTTCACATCAAAAGCATTCTGTATGAATTTTTATTTCTGCCACAAGCATGGAGAAGGCCTAGCGATTAAAAACCCCCTCTATTATTAAGTCTTCCAATACAGAAGGATGGAATGTTCCTTGCAAATTTTATCCACAAACTTTTTTTTAAAATAAATACTAGCAGTGAGTTACTGCTCAGTGCATTACTGCAGAATCTCTTCTACGTCCTGTGCAGAAGGCACTTATCTTAGACACCTGCTGCAGCTGATGCAATGGCAGAGGAAGCAGGGGACAATCCTGCCCCTGCCCCTCTCCTCTACATCACGAAGTTACTATGTAGGTCATGACCATTTTTCTTTCATTGCATTAGCAAAATGTAATCATTCTAAAGCAAGCTGTTTTTGAAGGAACAAAGCAAAATATGAACTAGAGATGTCAAGTAATTTTCACCAACACTGACAGCAGCACCAAAATTAAGTAAATTTTAATTACTAGAGAATGCCTCAGGGAGGAAAAAATGTTTAAGGAAAGTAACTGACGCTATAAACTTTTAACAGAAAAATTATTGTGGTCTTTCCTATTTATTACCCCAATAAAAAGGCAGACATGTTAAACTCACAGGCAAGATTAAGATACATTTATTCTCACTTTAAGCTAAAGCTTGGAGTATAGGAAAGCAGTATTTTGGAAAGAGGTGTGAACTCAAGACTATCCTGGAACAAGATGGACACCCAGCTCAGTGTGCGCTAAATGCAGAAACACATCTTTCACCAAAACAGAACAGATGCAGAAAAATGAAATTTAATGCTGCTAAGTGGGAAGGTCCCACAAGGTTGAAAACAAACTTCCACAGTCACCTCACATTTTAACTGAGCTGAAGCAGGTGTCCTGGCAGAAGAAAGAGGATGTCTTGCACTGGAAGCTTCAAGAACATCCTCCGTCTTTGAACAAACTCGCCTGTGACCCCACTTAAATTATTTTCTTCTCTTGATGGGCTACATCTTCACAGCTAATTTAATGTGTTACATCAGGTCACACCAGGCCAGCAGAGCACCAGAGCCAGCAGAAGGCAGGCCAAGGGGACCATGATTAAGAAAGGCAGTAGATCCACAGCTCCCTTTCCAGGGGCAATGCCTCATTAAGCCAGATGGCTGGCTACCTCCCCCTGAAGAAGTCACAGCCTCATAGTAGCAAGCTCCAGTTTGAGCACTGTGTCTTCTTTGCATCTGAAGCAAAATGGATTTGTGGCAGACATTCTGAGGTTTCCCTGTGACATACTGGTATGGTCAAAGATCATGACATTAAAATGTTTAGATTTCCCCACAGGCAAAACTGTATTTGTTTTCAGAATTGTCTTTACTCTCTATTTTTTCTTCCTTGTAAAAAAGTTATTTTAATCAAAGCTAAAAATAGAACAAACAGGTTATTTCTGTGAATCCTAAAGACATAGCCTAATTATTTTCTGATGCTGACAGTAAGAACACCGTTCCCCTCTTCACCCACCCTGTGGGACGCTGTACCTGTATGTGCAGCTTCACAGCAACACAGAGCAGGGCAACTACTGCCATATTGCATTTTCCCTCCTCTGTGGAAGGAGGACAGTGGGGTAAAATACGTGGTTACAACTCTTACCAGCTATAGGATCCATGGCTTCTCTATTGCTCGGAGAATACGAACTCTGAGAAGACGAAAGCCCACCAGGGGAACTGGTAGTAAAGTGCATGTTTGATCTACGAGCACGGGGGCCTCCCAAACCCCGGCCAGGGTGGAACATCCTACGTACATGCCGAACGCCACTGGATTCATCGTAGCCAAGAAGTTAAGAAAACACAACTGTTTGGCACTGAGTGTTAAATGACCATTAAAGGACATTTGATGAGTCAAATACTCATGATTCATAAAGTAATGATGCAACTTCTGAAGCAAAGCTAAGTTACACTGTAGCTATGCTACAGATCAGACTTACTCACCTGGTAACTTTTTTTTTTAAAATCAAATTCTTCTATGAAAACCCACACAACTGCAAGTTAAGCCAAGCTTACTACAGAGACAGATTTCAATCCCCCTTTCCCAATTCTTATTTTAAGTATCAAAAATAATAAAAAAGTTAACTGCAATTCCTATCAGAATAATTACTAAATTCCTTTTGACTTCTGTACTTCATGCTTTTATACCAGAAATTTTATCACTTCAGTCCTTAGGAAACTGTAGGTTTCTGGAGTATTCAGCACATTCATCACACCCCTTTGTTTTCACCTTTTTTCTTACAGCCAAAGAAGTATCAGTAATTCCAATTATGACAATGATGCCTTTAATTTTCTCTTTTTTCCCCACTTCCCCCTATCAGATGCTTGTATTCTGTGTCACTTTTTTTATAGGTTCTCATATAAATTTTGAAATAATCAACAAATTATTTAATGATTATTTTTGTCATAAAGTTGTTAACATTCATTCCTCCAAGACAGTCCAGGTAAGGCTTCTTCTTAAAAGTCACTAGTATTACTCACTGGTGAAAAATGAAATAGCATAGGCTTTAGTATTTTATTTTAGTATAAAATAAAATACTAAATACTATAATTTAGCTTAGTTGTCCATCTCCTATGTTTTTTATTTTTGTAATAGTATGGTTACCACTCACATGGTATCTATTTCTGCATAAGGGTAATGTCCAATGTACTTTTCCTAAATCACAGTTATGAGGCAGAACCTCATGGTGTCATGGAGGTCAGGAAGTAAAGCCTGAAAGGAATGACTTGACTTCTCATGGCAGGAGAGAGCTTTTGGCCATTACAGGAAGACTTTACAGAATGTTTGCTTCTTTCAAAACTGTTACTTATGCCACAGGGTAAAACTTAACATCTAGGGTATAAGAGGAAAACCTCCCCGGCACAGAACACACTTTTCTTAATACAGAGCATCTTGCACCTCTGAGTGGGCCAATTTTGGATGCTGCTGGAGATGAGTTGCTAAATTAGATGGACTATAGTCCCTTTGTAGTTTGGCAAGCTTTTCATAACTAGACATGTTAGAACAGGACAGTATCTGGGGATTTTACAAGCAGACACAGGACTCAAGGGTAACTTTCCCAATCACAGCTTTTAAAGTGTTTTGAGATAAATGTCATTATTCGAATATCAGCTGAGCATGCACTTGAGTATTACCAGCTACACTCGAGTAAGAAATGACTTTGCAAACCTTACCTTGTGCCAAACATTTAAACTGAATAGTTCAACTTCATATTCAGCAATATAATGCTGTATCAGAGGACAGCTTTCTAACAGCTTCCTGTTAGAGTCTGATGGTTCTTATTTCCTACACTGCCAGACCCTGAGTGAAAAAGGGCATCTTCTCCTCCTTTTTCCCTGCCTTAGATCTTCTTGTTGCTAGATATGATGTAGGGCCCAGTGTTGAACAGTCACTTCAAGATAGCTCTTACCAGGTTTTGGAAATTTGACATCACTGGACACCAACACAATAGAGTACAAGTAGAAAATTCTACAGGCATTATCTTTAATCATGGGCATTGTTTTACCAAAACAGATCCATTTTGGGGTGACTGATACTGAAACTTTACTCTGTATTTGACAAAATATTGTCTTTTCTAGCTCAAATATTCCCGAAGTAAAAGTCATCTGGTGGCATCTCTGGTACTAGGGGTGAGAAAATGCAGCAGCAGCCTGAATTCTAATCAAGTATCTTGTGCATTTCAGTAGGAAATTAATTTCATTCTGTGACTGGCAAAACTTAAACTTCCTGCCTTACAGAGCAGTTAAACCAATGTTGGAAGCCCACAGTTTGAACTCTGGTACACTGCTATATAGTTGCAGAATTCTTGTTATAAAAAGCCTAATTAGGCAGGTGCTATGAAAATCTCACAGTTGGTACAATGGGCAGAACTAAAATGATACAAGAAAACCTGCTCAAACTACATCACCCATCAAGCAGCATTTCAGGGCTGTGCAAAGGCCAGGAAAGATCCAGTGGTCTGGAAGGTATTCTCTCCTCATCAATCTTATCCCACCTCCTCCAGAAAGGCAGGATCGCATGACTCCTGGCCACTGAGGGCCACAGGGACTCCTGGAATCAAGCTCTTGTGGCCAGAGCTCTACTCCTGCCTCTGAGAAGGGCAAGTACAGGTAACTGCTTCCATCTGACTTTGTACCAGTGTTTGCATCACTTTTTCATCATTCACTTTTCACAGAGCCAACCTACACCCAAACTCCTTTACACTGATCCAATTTTTGCATAGTAATTAACCTGTGCATTTAGTCTGTCCTGACCCTAAACCATGTTAATACTAACAAACTGAAATACAAATACAATCATAACTGAAGTGGAGCCATCACCTCAAATGCTGTTTCCCTTCTTTTACTGTAATTAACTCTGTTTGATAGGGCTTGGGTTTTTTTTACCACAACTGCTTCAGCTTACATTGTTCTTTTTTCCTTTTTAAAAATCTCTGAACAAAAAGCCACTATCAAAGTTACAATGCAATCTTTTTTCCTGTTTGTTTAAATGAGACACAAAGGAATAATTCAGAGATTACTTACTATAGGGATGCTACATAGCTTGCATGTCATTAAATAAAAGCCCAAACCAAAAGATAGTTTATCAGTTAATCCTAGGGAGGAAAATAAATTTTTATAAAGGAGACAAATATTCCTATAACAAGGATGAAAAAACCCTAACAGTTCCACCTCTTCAGCCATCAAGCACAGATAAATGTCCATAACTGGCTGCTATAAGGTAACTGAAGGATAACATCCTATCTACCAGAAAATCTGAATGTTTTCTGCGTTGTATTACAAAATGTCAGCAACACTACAAAATTACATTATTAAAAGATTGTGTTAGAATAGTTAAACAAGTTTACAATCTTTTGGTACAAGTACCTATGCTTGAATCATCTTTAAAATGTATACAGCATTGAATCCTGATACCTAAAACAGCACCAAGAGTAATCATGAGGCAGGATAAACCACAGTCCAAGTAGAAAAAATCTCTGTATGTCAAAATCCTTTAAACGTTTCTGCTGTTAGAGCAAAAAACACTCTCAAGTATACCTGCAAGTCTGTCCACAGTCTGACAACGACACTTTTTTAAACTAGCAGATCAACCTTTTTATTTTTGCCATACATATCTTTAGCAACTTAAGTTCCAGGAAATCCAGACTATGACCGTTTGACTACAAAAATCAAACCAAGTCACCATGACTACTAGATAAAACAGTCTAGCCTCTCTGCCTCAAACTGGAAAGGATATTAAATCTCTAGGAGCTCTGTGTTCCAGTGTAAGATGAGCTGCAAAGTCATCTGTTACGTGATTCGGATCCCCTCCAGGTAATGCTGCACATATTGGACAAATCTGAAATGACAAAGCAAAGAAAAATCCAATTTATAAATATTACAATAAATAGAGCTTGTATCGAGTCAATCAGTAGACATTGGCTCTTATGCTTTAAAATCACACTTTGGTATTCACAAACACCTGAATATCAACATATTCAAAAAACTCAGAAAAATTACTCAAGTGTAGACATTCATTTGGTCATATTTTACTTTATAAATTTCAGAATACTGTGAAAACCAGAGCTAGGATTCCCAAATTGAGTTTGCAATGTCTTGAAAATTAGTATTTGCATGCCAATTCTGCCTCAGACAGTAGAGTCTAATCATACAGGAATGCTATTTGCCTGCTTGACACTCATCCCATCAGAGGAATCAGAATAAAACTGCCTGTATTTGCTAAGTATCAAGCTGAGACTATCCCACCCAGGCAATGCAGGTTTGGCAGAGAAGGGCTGATCTCCATATTCCTCTCCTCAACAGTATTTTGAGAGAAGGTACTGAGGTCTCTCTTTGGTTTTTGGCTTTTTTTTCCCCCTTACTTTGTGGTTTTTGGTTGGTTGGTTTTGTTTGTTTTGTTTTTTAAACCAAAGCACAGTTAACTAAGCAGGCAAACATTACCATTACTATCGACATAACTATGACTTGTTCTTTGAATGACTACACAAACAGCATCTTCCATTTTTCTTTATTTTCCATGTGTGTACTTAAGCTGCTGAATGCAGATCTCAAAAGACCACGAGCATTAAGAACACCCATATAAAAGAGCACATATCTGTTGTACTCTCATTGAGGTGAGAACAAGGTCTTGAAATAAGTTTACTGTAAAATTGCAGCTGCTTTTGACAGGAACTGCTGCATCTAATTCCACTTTAATTTTAGTAGCCAGTTCTGAAAAGAAAACCAGGCATTTTAAAAGCTTTTGCCTACAACTCCTTCCCTCTTATTTTCAGTGTTCATCATTTCTTTCCACAGATTTTTCACCACGACAGAAGCCAAACAAGTGCACTACAGGGCACATCTTATCACAGCACCAGAAAAGCATCTGTTAAGAAAAGGCTGTAATGAATATTAAGTAAGGAGGAATTGAAGTATCCCAACCCTAATTCTAAATATCAACTAAACTTCCAAGAACTTATGACTAGGGGAAGTTACTCAAGTCCTGTTACACACAAACAACAATTTAGTTAAGCAAAAGCTCTGACAGTCACAAAAAAGACTGCTGGATCACTGATTAAGTGTGACACAGCTAAAAATCATTGTTAATTACAACATGCAAGAACAAATGGTGCAGATGAAAGGCAAAGTCCTGCACCTGGAACCAGCACTGAAGACCAGTCATATGGAACCCAGCTTTGCAGCAAAGGACCCTGGGGTCCTGGTGGACCATGGGCCAGCAGTGTGCTCTTGCAGCAAAGAAAGCCAGTGGTGTTCTGGGCTACACTGAACAGAGAGCTGCCAGCAGGTGAAGGGCTGTGATCCTTTGCCTTCACCAAGCACCAGTGCTCAGTTCCCAGCTCCACATGTATGAGAGACATGCACACACCGAAAATAGCTCAGTAAATGGTTACAAAGAGGAACAATGTAAAGGCTGAGAAAGAAGGAACTGTTCAGCCTGGAGAAGGGCAGGCTAACGGGATGGATCTTATGAATGTTCATGAATACCTGAAGGGAACCTGAAAGGATGATGGAGCCATGCACTGACAGGACGAGAGACAGCAGGCACAAATTCAAACACAGGAACTTCCTCATAAACATCAGAAAACACTGAAATATTTCTCACTATGAGGATCACCAAGCACTGGCACAAGTTAACCAGAGCGTTAACTGTGGAGTCACTACTAAAGAATGGTCTGGACATAGTCCTGGAGCAACCAGCTGTACGTGGCCCTGATCAAGATGACCTCTAGAGGTCCCTTTCAACCTCATTCTGTGATTCCTGCCTGTGGATACCTAACATTGTTGTACCTACCAATGCCTATACCTAAGAAAAATCAACAGAAACTTATCTACATCACCCTGAATATAAAAATGGCAAACAGATGAAAAATTCTTTTGCTTATTCTTTGAAAAATTGGGGGCGAAAAGCCTTTAAAATACAGATGATTCTGTCCCTGTAAAGTTGCCTTACATCACTAAAAATAAATGTCTAAAATAAAACACATCTTTGGAAGGAGATACTCAAACTACAAGCTCAGTATCTAAACACAAGTAGCTGTTAGAAAGCCTATAACTGCAAACATTTAGAATCCATAATATTTTCCTCTTTACTAGTCTTGTAGCCCTCCACTACCTCAGTAAAGGTACAGTACCCAAACAATTTTATGTGCATGCACACTAAACATTTATCACAAAAGTCAGATTTAAAACTTAGCACAAACAGTAACAATCGTATTCAAGGATTAAAATATTGTCCTTTATCACTGTTTGGAACAATTAATGCATATGAAGAAAAGTTTTGTTGTATTTGTTTCTACACATGTAACTCTTACAGGATTCACCAGAGTAGCAGCTGTCAAGGATCACAAATTTAGGCTTTATGAGCAGGGTTCTAGAAGTCACAACTGCAAACAAGAGCATGTCAAGTTTAAAAACCCAGGATCTGTGAACACTCTGTGTCGGGAACATATCACTGACATCAAGTGGTGCAAATCAGAATTGCAATACCAAGCCACCAAACAAAATAAAGTCATCCAAATACAGAACTTTCAATGGTTGATGCTATGTTTGAAAGTTGCAAAGTTTAAGAAAAAGACAGAGAGATTGTAAAAATTGCAGTGTGCCACCAAGTTAAGTAATATACGATAGTGCAACCAATTGTGAAGTAAACCTTTTCACTTCCTGTGTTTTTAAGAAAGATCGTAACACCTTTGAGTCCCAAAAAAGGTGAACACCCTTCTGCATCACCCCTACACCCAAGTTCCTTGCTTGGTTTGAAGAGTCATTAATTTTCTTCCACAGAATTCTTTGGAAGTTAAGAAAACTAGAAGATTAGAATAGAGAACCTATTTACAACTAATTTCTTCAGAATGTTATTAGTGATGAATAATCCACTTCAAGTATCACTTTTTTCCTGGGGGTCTGTGGTAGAACAGTTAACCACAGAACAGCACCCTCCACATCATTCTCCTGATCCCGTTTCTCCTACTCTCAAGGTCAATTGATAGCAAGACTTAACATCTCAAATTGAAATATTTATGCTGAAACTAGTTTAAGAAGTGCATTTTAAACTACATTTAGTGTCCTAATGGATGGGGGAAAATCCCCTGCTTTGACAAGAATAGTTTTTAAACAATTATAAAATCCCACTGCATAAAATAAGAGGTCCATTAAAAAAGCTATTAGAAAACACAACAAACTACCTGCATGTCCTTCCTCTCTCCTACAGTTACAAAAGACCAGAATAGCTGTAAGCTTGCAGAACAATTACACACTAATTGTGAAAAGGGAGACACAGCCAGACAGAGTAACTGTGAGAACTTTCTAAATTTTGTCTGACAGTATAACAATCTCCTGAACATGGCAGCCTCTATATCAAGACAACAAACAAAAGCTCTAAAAGGAAGCAAGCTCATTATATTATGATACTCATAAATCACAGAATTTTGATGACATTCTCAAATGTAGGTACCTTCTCTTCTGACAAAGCACTTAAATGAATACATGCTTCAAGAAAGAACAGAAAGACAATTTTCCAGAAATGAGACTATTTAAAATATATTTCCACCATGAAAACAGGTTCTGAGGCTTCTTACCACTTCTGTTGATGTTTCTGCATGCTCAGAAGTAACATGTTCTTGAAGAGATGTTTCCGTATAACCCATTTTCCCACAATAAGGACAAGTGAAAGACTGTGGCTGCTCTACAGAGAAAGCTTCTCCACCATAGTACAAGTCTGAAACAGAATGAGATTAAATAGAAGTTACTTCAAAACAGTATCATCATTAATTTTGTTCACATCAACCTCTGTTTATAAACATATTTCATTGTAATCCCTGCTAAATTTATCTGTTTTTTCACTGAAATGCCTATATTGAGTAAGATTCAGTTACTGATGAAAAGAACCAGAGACTACATTTCATTTTCATTAGCACATGTAACTTAGTTTTCTATTATCTACCAGGAAAAAACACTTCCATCACAATGATGCTGATACTGTCAAACTTTCACCTTTCCACTGTTTTCTTATCCCACGTACAGGGTCAACTATGGTATTTCTCAATCATAAGATGAAATTTCAGAAGCTGAACTCTTGACAATACTTCAAATTTAGATCAAAATTTAGAAGTCCTCGGTGACACTAAATATCAGTATTAACATCATAGTTGAACCACTGCTTTGCAGTTGAACCACTGCTTTGCATTACTTTCAGGAATGTCTCAAATACTTAACACAAAAGTTTGATAGTGAAAAAGGAATCTGGGTATCTGTTACACACTGGCTGCAACTTCTAGGTGTGCTGAATGTGAGGACTTCTGCACCACTGATGTTAAGTTGCAAAAATGGAAATTCTTCAAACTTAAGATGAAAATTTATCAAATTATTCAAGAAGAGAACACTATTCTCTCTCATCCTCAGCAGGTATTTTGTATTTTCCAGGAAATATGAATAAGCTTCTCATTCACATGAATATAAAAAAACCCAAACAAACAAACAAAAAACCCTCTTAAATATCAGACTGCTTAAAAGCCTCTACCTATGAAACACATTGAGAATGAATGAATGCATTTTCAAGTAAGGCAACAGTACTAACTCCAACTTCACAGCTGAGCAAAGGGCCCAGGGCCACAACCCATCCGAAGAGAGTTGTAAATAAATGAGCATGCACATAGAAGTATCTTTTCCTTAGATACAGTGTTAGCTCAACCCAGATATCAAGAATGTCAGCGGTACACACAGTTCTATCACAGAGGGGAGAGGTTTGACAAGATTGTCAAATCCTTGTTTTCAAAGAATACAAAACAAAACATTTATTCACTAATAAAATAAAAATCTGAGTTCTTTGAAGTCTCTTGATTATACCTCTGTCCTGTTCTCCCACTGGTACCTCTTTCCACATCCTTCTTGTAATATACCTCAAACATACATGAGAATGCTAAACAAATATGCCTTCCTCTGGAAAAAAGAAATATTAAAAAAATGCATAGAAGTCAAAGCTGGCAAATCCAGATATTTTTCTTTTGTAAGTTTATACCTCCCTTCTTTTTTCCTCTTCAACTTCAACCTCTCTGTACCTCTTACAATCAAAATCTTTTTCCTAATGTGAAATACAGACCACCAGATAAATTTTCCTTTAAATTAAAACCTAAGTTAAAAAAAATAATGTTGGTAATCAAGTGATCTCATGAATCTCTGCATCTGATTTTAGCACTGAAGGTACTGAATGGGTATTTCTCCATCCATTTTGTTTCTACAAGCACATAAAAATTCCTAGCATTATAAGCAGTCATCTTCTTGACTATCAAGTGGTCCTCTGCTAATGAAGTTAACTAAGAATTAGAGGCAATATGGGAAGAAACAAAAACACCATGTCTCCATGGCTGCAGAAGTGAAGCAACCTTCAATTGTGTTACCATTTGCATTTACAAATCTATCAGTTTAGAATGCAATGTGCCCATGACCAAAGAATTGTCTCTTCTGACCACAAACAAATCTCTCAGATATTAAAATTCTGGTTCATTTCGAAGACAAAAGCAGAAGCCCATAACTCTTCAAACTCCTCTAGACCTCTAAAGCCCTCTGTTCAAGATGTCTAGGAAGACAAGGTTATTTTGTAGAAAATTAAAAGCAAATTCAGTCACATCCCTTTAGGATAAGATTCATGACTCATATTCCTTATCAATTAGGGGAAGAATACAAAGGAGTAGAAGGATCAGAACACTGTCTGAAGAGGACCCAACAGTAGTTCCTGAAGTCAGTTTTCAAGCACAACAGTGTTTAGACATTATAGTTTTTCCTTGATGGGGAAAAACTCCAAGGAACAAGCTGAATTAAATGTGAAAATGCAACCAAAAATATCAGCAGTTTTGCTTTTTTATCCATCTACAGCTACAAAATTTACATGTATACTTAATATTAAAATCTAACTAGCACATTCTTAAAATTGGTAGGAGGTTAGTGACAAAAAAGAAGTACCACAGAATTCCCTAGAAAAAAATCAATCTTTCAAAGAGACATCTGATTCAGGACTACATTTTCTAGCAGCTTGTACTTTTTGTTAAGACATAATTCTTTAAAAGGGTACACAGCAGTAAGGAATTTTAGTTCCACTTTTCTTTATATAAGTAATGTAACTTCAGTATAATATATACATAAAGATAAAAATGTCAGGATGACAGAAGTTGTAGTATATTTATTTTTTTCAATGTCTGAAGAAACGAAATGGTGGCAACACACCACTTAACAAAATGAAATATACGTGCTCTTGTATCACTTATCCAGCAGCCATATTAGCCTCAAAGCTGATCCAAAGTCCTGTTCCAAACAAACTATGATGCTCAGACTTAGCATGATACTCATTTAGCAAAACATATCTTGTTCTAGTGTGTGAAAAAAAAACCCAAACAAACCAAAAAACCCATGAGAGTCTCAAGCTGAATTCTAGTGAATCCAGTCAATCCCACACTACACATTATTAAGGTACCCATTATTTAATCAGTTCCCTCTGCTTAGGAATCAGGCAAAAAAGGTGGTAGGATCTTCAGTCACACAAGCACTTTAGCTGACAAGTGAAAGCACTTCTGAACTAAGGTAAGCTCTGTACTTCAATGAAAATAACACACTATAATGTTGGCAGAGAATCCTACTAAAATTTGTATTCCTTTCTTTGTCAATATAGTCACTTTAAAATGATATGGTAATGGGCAAGCCACATGCTTAGACCCAAAAGCATCCTAACAGTTTAAAATGCTTTTTTAGGACAAAGAAAACTAGGAAATTTGCTGTGAACTTCTCCATTGTCCTGACAAATTGATCTACAAAGAGCACAAAAGTACAGTGGCTGCCTGGTAAGCACATTCCTGTTCTTTACACAGGCATATTACAATTCTACTCTTTGACCCCTCTGAAATAAATTAATTGGATTTGTGCTTTAAAGGCCACTTCTCATTACACATGAGACTTCATACTTTATTTTAAGCTCTGTCCCTCTTACAGCAGCATATCACTCTTGGTGTGTGTTGAAGCTTTTTTTTCCAGTATCTTGTGGGGGCTGAGGAACAACAGCACTGCCATTGTTCTGGAACCCATTTTGCTTCAAAATTAATACTGCATATGCTGACTCCTGGAAGATAAATATGGCAACCAGATGGTTCAAGAGTGAACATGCACAGCCAGAAAACACTAGAGCTTTTTACTTGTTTTCAGTGTTCTCATACTGGCTCCTATACTAGTCTGAATCTCAGGGAAAAAAAATCAAAATGTGTCAAGCTGACAACAAAAGCTCTTTCAGACTACCTGAAAAAGTCTGTCTTCTTGCAGTATATTCTGCAACATTATTACAACACCTAGGAACTCAAAAAAACTGATTGTAACTTTCACAGAGATAAACAATGTATGACCTTTTCTATGCTGAAAGGATCATCCACGCGGTCAGCTGTCCACCACAAATAACTTGGTTGCAGCTTCTGGCAGAGCACTTAAGTGAACTCCACAGACATCAGCACCAAGACGGTGCTGTAGTGCAGAGTAGTGGTGGGATTTAATGAGTCCTTATCATCAGCAGCAGAAGGATTTGGGGCAAATGACTCACTGACCCCCATGTGCACTTTAAAATCAGAAAAATGACAGTGACTTCCTCTGAAGTGCTTGCATCAGTTTTGCAACAGAAGGATTCTCCACTCTGCCTCCTTTTCCTTGATAAAATACTCATTTTTCACTAGCTGTCCACTTTCCTCCACATCATAAGCAAAAACTGTAAGTTTACTGCTACTAAAATATTTTTGTACCTTTGAAATAAACCTGTCTACAGATAACAGTATTGCAGTTTGTCAACAGCCAAGTAAACTACAATTCCCACACCTAGCTACACTAACAGCCTTCCAGTTCGTGTTTCTAGTGACATCTTCCTTACTTCAGAAAATTCCCTACTCATACTGTCATACATTACAAACACTCTCCCTTCATTTGACTTCCCACAGCACCAGGAAACGACTGAAGACTTCATTAGTTCTGTGCTTCTGCTAGTTTCAGCTGGAATAGAGTTAATTTTCTTCACAGTGTGAAGTCCAGGGCTATCTTTTGGATTTGTGCTGAATACAGGGCTGATAATAACAAGATGTTTTTGTTACTGCTGAGCAGGGCTGAGCCAAGGCCTTTTCTGCTTTTTGCACTGCTACAGTGGTGAGGGAAGTTGGGGTGCATGAGAGATTGGGAGGAGACACAGCTAGGACAGGTCACCCCAATTGACCAAAGGAAGATTCTGGACCACATGACACCATGCTCAGGATATAAAGTATATGAAGAGGTGAAGAAGGAGGAAGGGTGGACATTTGGAGTGATGTTTTGTCTTCCCAAGTCAACATTAGGCATGATGGGGCCCTGCTCTCCAGAGACGTCTGACCACCTGCCTGCCTCTGGAAATCACTGAATGAATTCCTTGTTTTGCTTTGCTTGTGTGCATGGTTTTTGCTTTCCCTATTAAACGGTCTTTGTCTCAAGCCAAGAGTTTTCAGCTTTTACCCTTCCAATTCTCTCCCTGATTCCAGTGGTGGGGAGTGAGCAAGTAGCTGTATGGGGCTTGGCTGTTGGCTAAGGATAAACCACAACAATACCACTTAGTTGCCAGTTTTACCCTTGAGGTTAGTTTATTACCAGAGATTAATATCTGACCTTGGTGATTTTTAATATCCACTAATACAACTATCCTAACAACCCTGAATCAGGTAATTTTAGACTACTTCTACCATTTATTATTGATTTTCTAAATAATTTAATATTTTTTAGCTCCTAATTTTTTGCATGTTCCTCAAAGTCACATGATTTCCTTGGCCACACAAGGCCCTTTGGAAAGTCACCAAGTTCTTTAAGCACCTGTACAATACTGTAAGGTACAAGTCTTTATGTGTATTCTACAGGGAACTCTAAAATCAAAACTTTTTAGGAACAATGTCACAGGTCTTCCTGAACTCTAAGGAATATGTTATTTATTTATTTTCCCAATTCATTCTCCACTCTATCAGTTTACAAGGTCAGTAGTAATTCGGTGCCATCAGACTTTGCTGTGGCTCACAATTTGGTGATATTCTTGTTCTGCAGAGTTAATCAAACCAGGAGTCTTGCTATAGTGTTGAGCTGCAGTATTTTCTTTTCTGATACTAGTTCTGTGGGAGCCATGCTTGCATATCAAGCCATATGGAATTTATAGACCTTGTTTACCTACTCTCATTTACAGAATAAACAGCATAAACACCAAGCAATATAGAAGTTGCCCTTAAAATCCTACTACCCATCTCAATACTTCACTGTGAACCTTCTTCCACCTATCTGCATTCTTCATGCATACTTAAACAGTAAAAAATAACCCCTCTGTGTCTTTACAATATACACACGTAAGAGGCATTAAGCCAAAGATATGTTTATCAAATACTTCCAAAAGAGAAGTGCCCAAGTTGCAGTAACAAAGCATTATTTGTAGTCATTCTTAGATTCTGATTATAGGCATTTTTCAAAAAAAAGTATAGTTTAGAGCAAGTTCTCCTTGCAGTACATGGAAATCTCTGACATTTAATATTAGTATGTTTCAGTCTTCTTACCCCTGTGATTAGTATTTAGTACTTACAGCAATGCTGTCCTTTTAGCCCATGTTTAATATCCAAAAATAACTGTTGCTAACAGGTTAAGAAGTTTCAGCTGTGCATTTGAAACAGTGACCTCAATCCCCATTACTCCATACAGAGGAAAAAAGAAAAGCCTAACAAGAAACATGTAAGTTAAAATTGAGACATGTATTTTTCATAATGCACTAAATTATTTCCTTTCAAACCATGGACTCCCATGGTCTGGATCTCTGAAATCACGACTAGGCAGTCTCAAGGCAAGAAGAGCCCTGAGAATTGAAAGAAAATGCAAGATCACTTCATATAAAGGTTGTATTAAGCAACTGCATGTTTCTATACATAGCTATTCTCTAAACCAATGAAGTATAAATTTTACTTCTGTTCTAATCAAAAAGGTAAAGAAGTTAGGACTTCAGCTTTTGAGAAATCATCACATTTAAAGGATTCAAAAAGTGAGCATTACAGCTGCAATCACTAAGAAAAACACTGAAATGCTAGTCCCATGTGTATGATATCTAAAGAAAATACATGTCCAGCATCAGCAACATCATAGAGCAGTGGATTGTCACAAAATCATTTCTCACAATATACAACCTGTTTCAACTATGATGCAACAGAAACTACAAACTGGACAGGACACAAGAACAATTATTACTTATTTTAAATATCGACAAGGCTTTACAGTTATTTTTAACTCTTGAAGTGGTTGATGTACAAAGGAATTTCAAAAAGACTACATGCTAGTCCTTACCACCAATCTCTCATACTCAGTGCAGCCCATCACCATCTTTCCTGTACTTACAGTCTCACTGAAGAACACCAATGAACAACCTTCCTACAAAATCTCACCAGATTTTTTTTCTGCTTGTAGACTGTGGCACTTTTAACAGTAGTCACTGTTATTAAATATATTTATTAGTCTGATAATCTGCTGTAATCAGACCAAAATAACAAAAGCAGAAATATATATGCAGCAGTAAAAAAAAAAAAAAAAAAAAAAAAAACAAAAAAAACATGCCTGCTTATTAGACCACAAGAACTTGACCTTTATTTTTAGTGCACTAATGGGGGAACTGATTAACAAGTAGAAACATGAAAATCAGCATTATGTTTGTAGACACAATATAGCAATAAATTACTGGAGTTTGAAATTATCACTTACCAAAATCTACTCTTGTTAGTATGCACTGCATTGGATGGTCAGTTGTATGCCTTGTTGTCGTTGCACCACTTTCATAACAAGTTGCACACAGATCGTAATCGTAGCAAATTAAACACTTGTATCGGCGACCTCGAAAATTTCCTTTTAAACATGCATCACAGCTGACACCTGTAAACAAATAAAATTGCTTTAAGACAGCAACAAATACACTTATTTTTTATGAGGAAGATTTGTTGCTATTGCCTCTCAATAACTAAAAAGAGTTATGTCTGACATGTGCAGCCGACACAGAACTTGATTTTTAAATGCATTTGTGTCTTTAAAAGAGACCACTCTCCCAAAATTAGAATCTTGAATTCTTGAAGTAAAGCAAACTCAGGCACCTAAAATATTAACAGGTTAAGTTATAAAAGCTCTTTGGCTGCACCTTCTGACAGACATCTTTACCTCTTAGTGTTGACTGGTATTTTGACTGTTCAGTCAGGAACTGTGCCACTTTTAAAAGGTAAACTGTATAATGGCTGATCGAGAGGAAAGAAACACAACAACCAAATCAACCACTAGCAAAAGTGTACTAGCTTTCCAGTCTTTAATTCAACACTTACTAATGTTTTAATTCTGAATAACACCACAGCCTGACACATTACGTGGGGTAGAAATTAGGACCTTTTCCCATGTTTTTTTAAATTTAGGCTGCATCAGTTCTCTCCATTCTATTTCTCCCTTAAGCTCGCTTTTTGCAGTGTAAAGTCGTCGCAGTGTGTATGTATCTGAGAAAGGCTTCATAGCTTCAGGAAGTTTTCATTTTTCTCTGTAGGGTTTCAGTTCTCTCTGGGTTGCCTAGTTAAGTGCAGAAGTGACATTGTCTTGTAACCAGCAAAGGCTAACACAAATGTCTTTCAACTGCAGCAGCAGTTGAAGGACCTTCACGAAAGAAAGCAGTATGAACAACCAAGGAAGGATTTAGATCAACACCCTCTTTCACCATCAGTTTTCTTCTTCATAGTTTGGTAAAAGCAGAGACAATTCCAGAGCAAACTGCCAGAACAAAAGTGTCATGCTAGCCATATCCCTATTTTTTAAAGCCTAGGAGTCAGATGACTGGTGTGAGTTCCAGAATTTTTTTGCACTCCTCTCTATAGCACCTAACAGAAGCTTTACCACAAGTAATTCAGAAACACATCAATAAGCAATTTATTTTGAATCTCCCCAATTTGTTCAAATAATCACATCATTACACTTAGAGGAACAGTGAGCAAAATTATTTTATCACTTTTGTCTTTAGTTCCTTCACCTATTGAGACAACAACTTCAGGCACTAATAGCTTCTAATGTCTAAGCATGGTGCTTACGTGGATACTGAATCCATTTTTTATTCACCTCACTGTGTATCTATTTTGCAAGCATCTCTTTACATGAAACAGTATTAGAAGAAAGTATCTCCAGAATCTTTGTTAATAGCCAAACTGGGTTTTGAGGATGGCCATGTAGCCATCTTCAAAGTTGGTTTGGTTGGCTTAAAAAAGAAAAAAGGGGAAAAAAAAAGGTCTTTCTCACTTAACTTTCTTTTCCCTGAAGATTCATCCAAAAACTCTGAAGGATTTTTAACAATCTGATGATTTGAACACTGACAGCAGGCTAATTTCTCAGAACACTTGCTTGCTAACTCTGTAGACTGAATTTCACTGCTTCCACTATTTGTTTGCTTTTTTCCTCCCACACAGAGACCCACAAAATTCTACCTATGCAGCATGCAGACCTCCCCAACAATGGATGCTGTACACACAACACTTAGCAGCTACTGGCAGCACTGCAAGTCTTTTTGTTGCCTACTAAACTTTCCAGAAAACAGTTGATCAGCAAGTTAGATGTCACACTGAAACAAGCAGACTAGTTTAACCTAGAATCTATGTCAGACACTGACAGCTTTCCAACTGAAGTACTAACCTACGCCTCTCCAGAAAGGAGTATTTTCCCCACTCTTCATTTTGCAACACACTCCTGTCATGTGTTCTCTCAAAGAATGACATCATTCCTACTTGAAGACAGACATTTTTAAGAAGCTCTCATTTACATGTTTTCTTCACATCAATACTTCTCCACATTATTCCAAACTGCAATCTCCGTATATGATGTGGTATTAATTTTGGGGAAATTCAGCCATAAACATAAATCACAACAATGTTTGCATTTAAAACTTTAGAACATTTGCAGTGAGAATCTACCAGGTCTTCAAATAACAGATGAACTTTGTTACTTATGATCAATTATTAGAACACCTACAATCTGATGCAAACAAAAACTAATATTAGCATAACACATCCCTATGGCTGGTGAAATCAGACCAAGAGAATAGTGATGTTCTAGAGACAGCCTTCTTTATCCATGTCCCAAAGTTCGTATTTTACAACAACCACCACATTCTCCCCTCTGAGGAACAGGCTGGCAGCAAGGGATGTACCAGGTTACTCATATCCTTATCTGTAGCAGAGAATGAAAACTGCAAAAGGGAAAATTATTAAATTGAAATTTAGGAGTTAAACACATGGTTAAATCCCCAGACCTCCCCTAAAATCCAGCAGGATCTCTTTTCCAGATAATTCATTACTTATTTTCCCTTTTTATAACAGTCTGAGCAAAGTCAGGCCTGACAGTTCTTCCTGTTCCTCTTCAAGTCTATTACCTGGCTGCCAAAATCTCAACTACCTACCCAACACACAATCTAGAAACTGAAATAACCAAGTAATTTCTTCCCACCTTATTCTTTCTACTATTGCAAAAGATTTTTATTTTAATCTTTTCTGCTTAAATCCTTTCACCAACTGAAATTCCGAAAGTTCATTCTGCACAAACCTCAAACACCAAAAGATAACATATTTTATGTAGCACAGCATGTCTTTCAGTATGTATCTATCCAACATTCCCCTTCATTTACCTTACATTTCCAAGTATGGCAGGTATGTTACAGAGTCAAGACTGTCAGATTAAACAGGATGCATCCACATTAACCATACCAGTTTTGTGACCTCCCCCCCCATATTCTGGAGAAGGTCTCTTTAAAGCAGGGAACAAAAGCACAGAACCCACCACAAGAAAAGCACGAACAATCTGTGACAACTATTTAGATACACTTCTGACTTGCAGGAACTGTTACTATTGAGTTTTAAAAGAATCACAGAATGAAATTCTATTAATACCGAACAACTTGCTGTTCAGTGAGAACTTCTGATTCGCCTTATGGAAAACATTGGCTTGGAATAGCAAGAGTAAGAAACATCCATTTTAGTTACAGATAACATTACATCATAGATGATACTGGAGGCATTCTCAAATTTTGTTCTACTTTGTTACTGCTACACAAGTACCAACATATACTGCATAACATAGATCACATCTAATTAAAACCTTTCTGCTCAGTGTAAAGGGCTCTTTTAATGCAACACTGTTCCACAAGAGGACAGCATTGTGCTAAAAGCCTAAGGAACTTTGGTTCACCTTTAACTATCAAACATCAGAGTCTGCAAGTTTCTTCAGAAATATTTCCTTGCAGTATCAACTCTCAGTCTCTTCAGCTTCACACTTTGAGTGAAGTGAGTCAGGACATACCTAACAGTCTCATTAATAAAGTATGTTTTGTCCCTTCACTACAGAAGTCTTATTACATTTATATCAAGGGCACATCTTCTTTTAATCCAGTTCAATTACTTCAGAATTTTACATGTAGAATGTAGAATGGTTTTTTGAGTGATTCTAGAAAAAAAAAGGTAAAAAAAAAAGCTCTTCCCCAAACACCTTTCATATTTTAATTCTGAAAGCCAAATGTAATCGTATGACACTGAACTGGTTTTGCTAGAAATTAACTAAAATGAATGCAACTGGTCCTGGGTTTAATAGATACACCAAAGAGAGCACATAATCTGAATTCATAATGGAGATAATAACACTGAAAAACCCACGTGGTTCAAATACTATATACACCAGGATTAATTTGTATTTACAATTACAAGCAAAGCTATGAGGTAACATCAATGAAAATGTCTGTCCCAAGCCACTACTGCCTTGGACAGACACACATTTGTAAAAAGAGTAAAGGTTTTTTCCTTTACTTGGTGTCCTCAGAAGCTAAGGGAAATCAAAATAATAATGATATTAAAAGGCCAATAATCTGACCCAGAGAAAAAATTACCTGAGAAACTGTAGAAAGTTCAGTTTGTTTTTTTATAGAGAGCATATGGTCACAGATGAGTAATACAGAGACACTGAAATAGGTTCCAGCCTCAACATGAGGCCTTGAACTTTATCAATACTTTGAATGTATTAATTTTTAGAAATTTCAAAGAAAATACCAGTCATTAGAAAACACTTTAAACACGTATGAAGCTAACATCTGAAGTATTCAAACAGTGAAAACAACAATTAGCTCCAGAGAAGAGTATTAAATCATTCTGCTATTCCTGAGATTTAAATTCCTTTCTCTTAGCAATACATTGGAAGACACTAGTTTCATAAGTAGTTATCAGCATTTAGCATTCCTGTCAGCAGCTGAATTCCAAAAACCAACCCTCTAGCCAATTCAAGTACTGTTTTCAGTTCATCAGTGCTCAGAGTGAGAATCACTGTATTTCTTTAAAGTGCAACACACAAATACAAAATCAGCCCATCAATGGTTTCCTCTCCAGAAAGAAAATGTCAGTTAAGAATTTCTTCCTAACTTACATGAAGTACTGAAAGGGTTCACCCTTCTAAAGACTAAACGTATTACATGCAAGAGTACTGCTCAGGTTCAAGGGACTGGACAAACTTTAAGGTTTTTACCTTTTAAAAACCCCAACTTAAGCATTCAAGTGAAAACTAAAATGTTCTGCCACCTCTTTTGTTGTACAGAAGGTTGCAACTTGTATACTGCATTTTATTTATATATTCTGAAAATCATATGTAATACTGCTTTTAAAATACATCTGTTAAGTTGCAATGTAAGATGTCCTTTCAGAGGATTGCTCTGGGTTTGTTCAGTTTTAAATAAAGTTGCTTGACATTAGCTATCTCATCTGTAGTCTACATGCCGAACAGCAAGTCCAAACCTTAAGACATTCTACTTAAGCAGTTCAGTTGTTTCCAAGTCTGAAGACAGAAAAATATATTACATTTGACAATACTTAATAAAGAAGAAATGTCAATTGTTTCTTACTTTAATAGATCCATTCCTTACTGCAGACTACTGGCTAGTTTGAGAGGTCAAATTCTAAGAACTTCTGCTGTTTCTGTGAGTATTTCACCAGAAAAATCAACCAAATCATGTAACATTTATTTTTGTTTACTTTTTCTCATGTTTACTAATGCAAACTGTGAAAACAAACATTAAAGACATCTACAACATAGAACCTACTTCATCACTCTTGCAGCTACAAATACCGAACAGAAAATTCACACTCTATACTCTTGAAATAACCAAAAACGCTCAGTCCCCTCACACAACCTGTGCACAACATGGCTGAACATGCAGGATCTTCTTACAGCAAAGTGCAAGTAACCAGACTAAAAAGAACTAGTAGGACTAAAGTTGCAGGCAGATACATTGTTGACTTGGAAATGGAAAAAAAAAAAAAGGAGGAAAGGGAGTGAGTTGGGCCTACAAAATGCTTTTGTTTTCTTCACTGCACTCCTCCTTCCTCTCTAGAGTCTAGAGTAGAAACAGACACCTGAATCTGTTGTCACCTACTTTCATGAAGCCCACTTGTACAGTGTCTGATACTCAGAATCACATAATCATCAAGGTTGGAAAAGACTTCTACGATCATCAAAACCAACTGTCCACCCAGCTATCCCACCGTAACCCCTAAACAACTACACCACATCATCCAGCACCAGATCCGGATACATCTTAGATATCTGGCTCCACTATCTCCCTGGGCAAACTATTCCAGTTCCTGACTACCCTAGAATTTTTTTTTCTAATATCTAATCTGAATCTTCCCCATCTCAGCAGCAGGCCATTTCCTCTTGCCCTGTCACTGCTTGCACGTTGGAAGACACCAACCCTCATGTCACTACAACATCCTCTCAGGTAGTCGTAGAGAGTGATGAGGTCCCCCGAGCCTCCTCAAGACTAAACAAACCCAGCTCCTTCTGCCATTTCATATTTTCTGGACCTTACGCAAGTCTTGTTGCCCTCCTCTGGACACATGCCAAAAGCACCTCAATGTCCTTTCTAAAGTGAAGAGACAACTGGACACAGTACTTGATGCATGGCCTCAGCAGTGTCAAGGACAGGGGGACAATCATTTCCCTGGTGTCAAAATGAAGACTCGAACAGTCTGGCCTAGCAAATTTCAGCCTTGATCCTTGAGCATCAGTCAGCCTGCTGCAAAAAGAAATTTCACCATGTTTGCTTTCACATCCCAGGTTGTTATACACACAACAGTTTCAGTCATCTAAGGCATCAGGAACAAGTGATTAGTAAGCACTTACAAAATATGCCCAACTCTATGCAGGAGTCATGCAGGATTTCTGACCAAGCCAATCTGGATTTCCAATTGAATGTTTGATACTACCTCACATGTCTCTTATCAGTATAATTTAATTTGACCATCAAAACCATCACAACACAAAAACCTGCTGAAGTACTGTAAATACATTAAAAATAAACAGATTGCAATGGAGCACAGGAATTTTGTAGTGTGGCAGCAAAGGAACTGACACCAGACATTTTATTTAACAACACTGTTAATCTGGAAAATGGCAAACAACATGTAAATTCTAGTAACAGAAAAATACTTAAACAAGGAAAGCTACCAACAGCTCCAGGGCAAGAAAATAACAGTAACAACACTAAGTTAATTCCTCTATCTAGTAAACTCAATGGTTAAGTTCCTCACTCAATAGGACAGGACCGCATTCCTGAGTTTGCTTCAGGACAAGACAACAGAAGTACACTGGTCAGGCATAGCACCAGCTAAAAGAGACCTGGGTCAGGGGAAATACATCACACACAAATGAGTTATATAGGTGTAAGAGACACGAAAACACTAAAATCCTAAAAAGAAATTAAACTAAAGAACTGGTGCTTTTCTGTTGAGAACTAAGATACAGTTTCTCAGAAAATAAACCTTTGTGCATTCTGGATTGCTGTTATTTAGGAAGAGTGGCATAAAAACGGAAAAACACACAAGGAGAATAAGACACATATCCCATCAGGCTTGGGAAACAACTGAGTAGTGCAGACCAGCTGAACAGAGAAGTAAACATGCTTGAAGAATGCTCTTTCTATGAGCCACTGCTCCAGGCAGATAAGAAAAAAAAAAATCCCCACAACACCTGGCAGAGGCTGAAGCTTAGCTGAAATTAACCATCTAGGTACACCTTAGACATAGTTCTGGTGTAAGGAATACACTCAGCTTAACCTCTTTTTGCACTGTTAAACTCACTCCTGATCCTTTTAAATATTACCAAATAGGCAAACATGGCAAGTTTCTCCTACCCTGTGGGATGGGGAAAAAGTAAGATTTATCACAGGTAGCAATGCAGAAAGTAGGCAATACTGGCTGGGAAACCAAAGAGCTGGAAATGAAAGACAGAAAAAGTCTGCATATAGAAAGTGCTTCAGCTCTAGTAGTAATGCTTTGTGATTACATGTCTCATGATAGCTCAGACTTAAAAGACTTGCACCAAGTGGTCTGGAAATACACACTTTTCAGGTCATGAAAACACATCTAGAACGCAGTTGGAAGTGGGAGGGAAATAAAAGCAAGTGGTTCTTCTTGTCATTAAAGAAAGCAGCAATGCCTAATACAAGGCAGTCACACCTAGACTCCTCCAACCAACTCTGGTAACAGAGAGGAGCACAAAAACACCTTCGAACTTTAAGACTATCTTCAAAATCACCATTTTGAATGGCATCACAATATCATAAAAGGAATTTATCTTTCCCTAACACCACAAGAGGTCTAGTAACTTGTAAAAATAATTAAGTCTCTCAGAGCAGAAGGAACAGAAGGTTAAAATCCTACCATTTATTCATTTAAGTAGTTGCAATATTCTATCCTGGGCTTTCTCAAAGCATTCTTCTTACTCTGAACATGAACAGACTGCCTTGGCAACTTTTCCTCCCACTCTTTGTTACATAGAGCTGCTTCTCAGGTTACCAACATGTCTCCAGAAATTGCAATTCCTTATGATGAGAAGGCTATACCAGTAATCCACAGCCTGCTTCGATCAGGCATTGAGTTTGTTCCATTCCTCCCTCCTCTTCTTTCCAATTCTTCATGGCACATAGACTTCTTTCCTAATTCAAACAATCACAGAATGATCTGGGTTGGAAGGGATCTTAAAGATCACAATATCCCTGCTGTGGGCAGGGATATCTTTCACTAGACCAGGTTGCTCCAAGCCCCATCCAAGCTGGCCTTAAACACTTCCAGGGATGGGGCATCCACAGCTTCTCTGGGCAGCCTGCTCCAGTACCTCATCATTTTCAAAATAATTTTTTTTGACATCTAATCTAAATCCATCCTCTTTCAGTTTGAAACCATTCTCCCTTGTAAAAAGTCCTCCAACTTTCTTGTAGGCTCCCTTCAGGTACTGGAAGGCCACCCCTGAAGCCTTTTCTTTTCCAGGTTGAACAATTCCAGTTCTGTCAGCCTTTCCTCATAGCAGAGGTGCTCCATGTCCCTAATAATCTTTGTGGCCTCCTCTGGACTCTCTCCAGCAGCTCTGCGTCCTTCCTGTGCTGGGACCCCAGAGCTGGATGCAGGGTTCCAGGTGGGGTCTCACCAGAGCAGAGCAGAGGGGCAGAATCCCCTCCCTCCCCTGCTGCCCACGCTGCCTGAGATGCAGCCCAGGACACCTTTGGCTTTCTGGGCTCTCAGATCATGTCCAGCCTCTCATCCACCAGCATCCTCAAGCTCTTCTCGGCAGGGACCCTTACACATTGCTTATATGCTCCCTGTACTGGCAACACAATCATTTGCAAGTCATACCAAATGCCTTACCTTTCCCCTTGTTTTCCTCATTAGGAAGAGTTTAATTGAGCTTTATTACCTGTAGTTTTGTTTTTCTTGTCCCCTTAAACTGCACATGCATAAAGAATCAAAGACGATCAAAGTATTATGTTCTGAAACATTTCCCTGATTATCTCACATATGTATCCAACTTACTTTTAAGAATAATTTACTAACCACTCTATTTGAAAATAACATGTCACATATTTTTTCTAAAGAGCTTCCAATCTATCACTAAACACTAAAACCCATCACTAATTTGCAGATCACAGCTCATGTGTCTTCAGTACTTAAGTATTTTTAATGCAATTAGCTCATTTTCTTAAACAAGACTCAGATGTTTTACTTTATTTGCTGAAACACAAAATAAACCAGGTGTCAATAAGACAGCATTTTATTTAAACAGATAAAATATACCTAACATCATGATTTAAGGAAAAAAGAGGGATGGTCAAACATCCCTTAGGTCTCACAATTTACTGCAGACTCAGCTGCCATGCTACAGTTACAAAATACATGAAACGGTGTTTTAAGGAAAAAAAATTAAGTGTAAAATCTGACAGATCTTCATTGAAAAGTTGTTTAACAATCTATTACAAAAAAATATCTGTAATACAAAGTTACTACTGAGGCAAACCTAGATAATGAAGCAGGGGAAGGTGGACACTGGAGAGGTATTTTAGCTATTTTACCTCCATTTCTGCCTCTTGGAAGCACAAAGTTTTCCTTTACATTTTTCAGACTAATTTATAAGCTCTCCACTGCCCACTGGATTCTGCTTGAATTCCACACAAAAAGGTGGTTTTCACCCACTAAACTGCTGACCTTCTTCAAGTTCTCAAATGTTTATGAGCCAAGTCACTCATCTTCAAACTTTAATCTTCAGCAATTAATACTTTCTTTAAACACATACATTGTTTTTAAGACTTCCTCACTGCACAGTGTGTTGGATTCTAAAGTCTGATGCACGTCAAACACACAACCACAAATACAGCAAGTCTCCTAGTCTACATGTAACTGCAGACTGAGGTTGGGTATGAGCCTGATACACCTTCCACTTTCCTTGACAGTCTTCCAGGTGACGTCACTGGGATGCATGGATGGACAGACACTTTCAGCTCGTTCAGCTAAACAGGATGGCCACAGCCTTGATACAGCTTCAAGACAGCAGCTATTTTAACAGATTTTCTGAGCTGTGTATTGACTGTTGCAACACACCAGACATAGTAAGTATTACAAGACATAGTATTAGCTACTTTCCTTCTAGGTTGTCCTGCATGTGCTAGAGTTGGTAGCTACCTTCCTTCACTGACACACCTCTCAGCAGAGCAGTCAAACTCAGAAGCAACTCAGCACTTCTTACCTTCACAAAGTTAATGGTTCTGTCAGACTGTAAAATTTTTCAGGATGAAAGAGGTATGCCAATGCACCTGAAATGCTGTCGACATAAAACACATTTTACAGCTAAGATGTTTGTTAAGGGTTTTCTTGATTTGCAGACATCTTTCAGTACAGGTAACAGACCCAAATGTTGCAACTTAAAGCCTGTAGTACAGTCAATAGCAAGTCTGTTTTTCTTGCATACAATTAGAAGATGCCTACATTTGTTGCAGGAGGTAAACAAAAGGACCCAATTATTTACACACAATTTCTTTTGTCTTCTTTAACCCTAACACTTGCCCCATCCTGAATATAGGTCATCAGATTTCCTCTACAGTTTCTGATTTCTGAGATATTCCTGAGTCCCAGCAGCTTCTCTAGAGTTTTTCAATTAACTACAACAAACTACAGTATGGACTTTTAAATTTGCTATACACTGCCACGATCTCCAAATGCCCAGCACTGTGAGAGAACATGCAGGCAACATCTTACCAATTAGGGACATTTAGTGCTGTGTCCTATTACACAAGCTAAGAAAGGATCTGCTTTCTTGAAAAGCAATAAATTTTGAAGAAGGACATTAGAAGGAAGGAATAAGTTTGGAAGAAGCTGAACACAACATGTTATGCAAGCATGACAAAAGTGTTCATCGGTAGATGACTTGACATACTTCCTCTAAAGAGATGCATCATGGTACTTCTCGAAGTTAGAGCCTGGAGTCCTGCACCTCACACAATTATCGCCTTGAAGTACTTCATTCTAGGCTAAATAAATGTATTCTGGCATGCAATTCCCAACAAACCATTCCTTCACTTTCTGGCCATTTTCCTTGAATTCTTAATGTTTCCAGGAACAAAATATTGAGCTTTGAGGCACAGTAAGAATGACACCTCCCAGTAACTGGCTCCAATACCTAAGAGCTAGATAATATTCTAATAAATTATGAGATAACCCAAAACTTCTTAATATACTTTTTTTTAATACGATATGAGTTAAACTTCAGAGGTTGTATCTTGCAGATTCTCTGCTTCTAAATAAATTTCAGACAGCAATCTGCAACAGCACAACAACATTATCAACAGCAAACTCTACAAGTACAAATCTGACTAATAACAGTCAACTATTCAATTACCTACATGACAAAGACAAGTTTATATTCTAATGAATCTCTACTTGTATAGCTTCATTTACAAAGCCATTCTTCTACAGCAAAATCTCAAGCTGTCTGCTCACCACTAAAGTCTCTCAGAATAAGGAACACTGTATGTTGTCAGATCCTGCCTGGCATTTCACAGGCCTTATAGCAAACAACCTCAGAAAAGATACCTCCAGATCCCAGTATCTATTCTTTCTGAATTCAGGAGGGCAAATAGGCTTTTATTTGTCTTTTAATTTTCTAAAATTGAAGATAACCAAGGGAGATGAGAGCTGGAAAATGGGTCTGACCTACTCCTGAGTCAAGACACTCTGCAGTTGCTACTCCATCTTCTTAAACCTGAAAGGTATCTAATTAATGTAATCAACAGGTCATGGCTAACAGCAGAAATAACTGACTTCCATCTGCACATCCATCTAGTCAGAGATCGAACTACACTTACTGACATTTTCATCTTATCAGAATAGTATAAATGATAGCAGGAAACAGGTAAGGAATTAAAATCATCTGAGCTACCTTATGCACGCCTACATTGAAAAAAGCTTAGTTGTGACAAAAAGCTCTGCACTCTCTACAGCTTACTTTTGCAAAGCTTAGATGTCTTTCTTCAAGGGTGTCCTTGAAATCTCCTTCCCAAACTTACCTCCTTTTCCATAACTAGTTTTAGACAGCCTGCTTTGGACATGTGAGAAGTAATACTAGTAATAATTCAGGGGCTGAAGTTAGTGGCCTTATTTACTCTCAGAAAGTAAAGACAAAGTCAGAGGAAACTTTGGAAGCTGCAGTGGCACAATTATGTCAGTCCAGATGTGACCTTTGTTCCAGCAGTATTACCCTTGGTGAAGCTGCTCTAATAGACCCACTTCATCGGTGGATCCTAAGTTGCTTCTCACTACAGAGATTTTCCACTTGCAGAGGTAACCCCCACCTCAGCTTGCATGCTGAAATATGTAACAGCTGTACACTCAACACCATTTGAGTAAGGCACATCTCGGCATTACTGTCTACATTAAAAGCATATTGCAATAATTCAAACATTTGCTTTGTGGAGTAGAAGTGATGTGATGGTATCCTGAGCACAGAGAAGCCTTTGTGCCCAAACCACAGATTTCTTCAGAGTTAATTTCATTCTATCATGAAAGAAAGTCCACCTGACAAGGGTTTATAATCAAGACTCACAGCAGTTTAAAATTCATTCCAGGTGAACAACAATTTCTGAGTATGTACAGCTAATAAACACACACACACACAGATGTAAATACACAAAAATATATTTCCAGTAAAACTGGATGTCAATTCTTACCAGAATCATTTATTTGGAGAGAAAGACAGAAGTTACTGACAATAACGCAAGAGGTCCTTACATGACTATATACCGATGCATTTCTGACCTTGAAAATCATGTATGATCTACTGCTGCTGGAGCTGCGATACTTGAGATACCTATCAAGTGCCCAGAGTATCACCTGTTTAACAGCTCACAGCACTGCCCTCCAACCAGGCACCTCCAGGATGCCGCTACTTATCTGCCAAGTAATTCTGATATTGTTCTAGGCAGAAACCCAGGTGTTTATTTCTAGAAGCTGCCATGAAGTTCCTTCCATACCATCAAGCATCTGGAAAGTAACTCTATTGGTCTGAAAATTGGTCTGGAAATTGGTTTAAAATAACAATCCTAATATGAATATTGATATTTTTATCTGTCACATTAATTTATGCTGATTTCTACACTGTTTATACATAGATTTCACCTCATCCTTACAAATTTTTAGAATAAATATAGTCTCATAGAAATTAGAGATCACCTTCAAACATTAGAAATCACCTTCAAACATTAGAAATCACCTTCAAACATTAGAAATCACCTTCAAACAAGAATACTGGCTGCTTTAGTATCAGTAAGCTAATAGTAAACAGCATTTACACTAGGAACCGTTACTGAAGAGTTTTGTAAACAATGGCTCTGTTCAAGAAATAATTAAAGAATACATCAGCCATAACCCAGTAAAACTTTCACTACTAAAAGCACCTCATCAGCTAACAAACAAAACCAAAACACAAATCCACCTCCATATCTGGCTGCCTAAAAACCTTTTCAGCAACAGCTTTTTTTCTGAAATAAACGAGGGCAAGTTGTGCACCAAGAAACACCAGAGCTTTAGTTTTCAAAGAGGCTTACAGAGGTAGACATTAAATTTCTGTTGCACTTGCACCCATCAGAGGTCTACAGCTTCCCAAGGGGCTGTTGAAAATCCCACCCCAGAGCACTCAAAGGAGGAAAGTAGGAGAGGGAGAGCACAGCAAGGGGAAGAAAGAATAGTGACAACAAAGTAAGAGAGTAAAGGGTAAGAGATCAAAGACAAAAAGAAAGCAAGCAAAGAAGATAATTTATCCTACCAGAGACAGCACCTCTTGTCAGTCAAGACAAGAAACATTGCCTCCCAAAAAGAATCTGGCACCAGGAATTGGCAGAAGGGGGAAGACCAAATCTGACCTGAGGTAAGAAAAAAAAATGCAGTTATAATTTTTTTTAGAACTTTGTCTGTTGTTTCATCTTACTTTTGCAGTATGTTTTTTAAAAAACTTTTTTAAACTAATACTTTTCTTCAGTTGGATCTTATTAGTGATGACAGTGGGATGATACAAATCAAATGCGGAACAGGATCAAAAGTCTTTGGATAAAAATGGGAAATTAAAGACAAGTTTTAAGTAATATGGGAACATCATATGAAGTGATAGCTGCAAACAATATATACTAGTGAATTGTCCCTATGAGCAAAAAATTTGGAAGAATGGACTTCTATCTGTAAAACTCACTTCAATGTAGTAAAAGACCACTAATTTCTACCTGTAGGAGACTTTCCTGGCTGTCCATTGGCAAGACAAAATCTACACCTGATACCCCATGTGCACATGGGAGAAACATTAGTCTCTTGTGGCCAGGTTCCAAGTTTCATTGCAACAAAAAAGTTGTAGCCAACTGAAAATGGGGTGACTTTATAGACAGTCTCCTAGAAGCTCCAAATAAAGCAATCACAACAGAAAGAACTAACACAATCATGAAATTCACTGCAGGGTGACAAATGAGCAATAAAAAGAGGAACATTCATAAAAAGCAAATCATAGACTAAGCCTAACTTTTTTTTAAAAGTATTTAAACATTAAAAACAAAAGAAGATAAAAATTCCATCAAGTAAATCCATCTGTCCTCCCCCCATCAACTTATTCAAACTATGTTCTCAGAACAAACCTGGCAGGTAGGGTGGAATAATTTTTTCCTAACATGTCAGAGGCTCCAGTGACTTCTTCTATTCATACTTAAAAATTAATTCCAAACTAGAACAAATAACTTCAAGTGGTAGAAACCAAGTCATTACTTGCACATACCTCTGATACACAACTCCAAGGCTTCTGTGATGCTGGCCCACAATTTTTACTTGGCACAGATCACATTTCTAATCTTAGTAAATGACAATAAGTTACACAAAATTTTTCAAGTAAATCTGAACTGAAATGTTGGGTTTACACATATTTTCTGAAACAGTGAAACTAATGAGCTTGTCTCTATGCCTCACACTGAATACAAATGCTCTTACTTCACCGTGTCAAAATGTGACACTGAGAAAAAAGTGTGGATAACCATTAAGACTAGATATACAGAAAACTGTTGGAGTAAGTTCAAACCAGATGCTCAAGAAATGCTTCAAGGAAAGGGAGCTATGATTTAAGATCCTTGAAAGACACATTTGAATCTGAAGTAGTTAAGATAACCGGAGTAGAAAGTTTAAGACAAAATTCAAAGCTTTAACTGTTAAATCTGGACATGAGGTAGCTTCAAGAACAATCAATAAAAAATTTTTCAATGATCTCATCACACAGCGTATGAAAAAGTTTTATTTTATTCCTCCCCTTGAATTAATGAGATTTCTTCTTGTATTTTGAAAGAGAGATTACATTTTATGCAGTGATGCCTTTCTTTCAGATTCTCTATCAGCCTTTCCAAGGCAAACACTTTTTCTATTTCTGTCCATGTAGTAATTCCCCCTCACACATCCTTACATCCTGAGTCACTAGGAGCAAACTGCTTGAGTTTTCTGAACTGCTCACAGTACCTTAATAATGTTAACAATGTTCTTTCTGTATGAGCGAGCAACACTTCTGCCTATAGTTAAAATTTTGCATACCCCTTCTCCATTATGTCTCCATTTTCAGAAACTACAGCTACCAAATTTGCTCATCTGTTGTAAATCCTGTAGAGGGGAAGAACACATGGCATGTGGAGGATTTAGCCCAAAGGACTCCAAGAACAAAAGCCATGAAAGCTCACTACCATACTCATATTAAAATATACGTAACCCTAGTATCAATTTATGATCAGAATCTATCAGATGCTATCTAACACAATTCCATTCCTTTCTTAAAATATACCACCTTACTCAGTGCACCAGTGTATGATGTTCAGTAAACAAACACGAAAGTCCCAGTTTGTTTTGTCCTCCTTAGTCAGCCTGAGCCCTTAGTTATCACACAGTTCAAAGAAATTTGCACTGACTATGAATTTTTTCTCTGCCTTCTCTCTGTAAGCATTTTCTCTACAGCATTTCAATGCAGTCCAAACATCAATGAATTAACTTTAACAACACTTCTAAGCAAGATCTCCCTTCTCTTGAAAGAGAGGGAAACCACAGCATGTAAAGAATAAAACTCTAAGTCTGTTGAGCTCAGTCATCCAATCTGCAATGCCAAAGGACGGATTTTTAAGAATTCTTGATTTTCTACAACTAAGTGTTTTTTCAAAGCTCACTGCTCAGTTAATACAGTTGCAAGTGTGAATGGTCAGATCCCAAAATCCTGAACCAGGCCTTCATAAGGAACAAACAGCTAACAGCTACCTGTGAATTCTTGACAAAGTAACTTACCTAGCAGTTCACATGAACTGCAACAAAGGACAAGACAGTTGATCCAGCTTTCCACAACAAAGCTCCACTGTCAACACCTTGACCATCTTTTCTTTCTGTAACGTCTCAATCTGCTCATTTGCTGTACACTCCCAAACACTGAGCGGGGGTCTAACATAGAGAACCCTCCTGCACACCCTAAAGAATGCAGCATGGTGTGGAGCAGATGATATGCAGCTGTGTACAAAATAAAGATACTCAAATGAGGTTGAATTATTGCTGTCTCTGTAACCTGTCTCTGGTACATCCCAATTCCTGAGCCACATTCTTCATGTATGTTTGCTGTGTCCAGCAGCTTCTTGAATGTATTAACACTTTTTGTATTAGTCATTGCTTTCATTTTGTATTTAACAATAACAGAAGTAACCTAACAATGAAGATACAACAATGAACAGTGACACCAACAACTCTCCCTCAAATGTTATCAGTAATGTAAACAAGCAGAAGTATTTGAAAAGCTTTCTTCTTTTTATTTAATATGTATGAATTTTATTTGTTCAGTACTACTCAAGCAATTTTCATGGCTCTATAAATTTCCCCTGAATACCTTCTTGCCCACATCAACATTTGGAACAGAGCTTTTACACTATTTGTCTTCTCTCTTCACCCCCATCTAATAATGTTAAAAGTATCACAGCTCTGTTCCAGTTTTCCTGCTTAAGATATACGCTATCAGCCTTTCAACATCGATAATCTAAATCTAATCTTTTTCTCCTGTTTCCTATGACAGTGTCATTACTTTTTATAAAGACCTGAGAGAAAAAATGGCCTCACTTTACAAACATTTTTGGAGGACCTTGTTCAGACTCTGCAGGAACAGCAGCAGCTTGGTTCACACAGTTTCCTAAACCAGAGCCAGAACCCTTTTATTAAAACCTAGCTTCCATAAAGCCAGTAAGTATCTTGCCAGTTAAATTATGAATTGTTTCCAGCTCTTTTTATCATTAAATGATGATTCAGTTTCCTACTGAAATCAAACAACAGTTTAATAAAAAAGCAAATTACTGTGTTCAAATATTTCCAATCACATTTGCAGCTGTTTACATTTAACGTTAATATTTTTTGCACCTAAACAGCTCTCGCTAGTCAAATTGTCCCAGTAACTCATTTTCAGATACTGCACTACATCTGTAATTAGATGCATTAATATGCTACCATAGAGTAAAACTAGCAAGAGCGTGAAACACTTTGCAAATACAGTTAGAAAATGCTTTGGCAGACTCAAATACTAGTGCAAATTCAAAAAAACTCACTGTTTTATGTTACACATATAATTTAATCCGGACTTACTTTCTACAAAATAGACCTCAGTGGCAGCAACATATAAAAGAATTTATTATTCTGTATTGTGAAACAGTGAATTCCTTGTTTGGAGAAGATGCAAGCAAATTAAGCATTGGGAGGCAGCAAGTTGTAACTGGTCTCACAGACACATTTCATTACTACATGCCACACGTCACCAACACCGTATCTTGAGTACTTTGCACAAAAAAGATGTAGTCTTGTTAAGTGAATTAAAAGTTTTACATGCAAAAATATATTAATTCTTCATTTTGTGGCACCTTTATAACTGATGCCATATGAAGTATTAAGTTATGAATCAACTGGCTGAGCATTATCACAACAAGAGTTTGTAGTACCCTTCTGCAGCTCAAGTATGACACAGCTATTGCATCATTACAAGGGACAGAAATTACTATTGCTATTAATGTTTTCAGAAGGTTTGCTTCGGATTAAGTTTTACGTTTTGCATTGTGACCTTACAGACAACATCATCAATCCAGACTCCCAATCTTTTCACAGATTACCCTTATACTAATGATTTTCAAGTGGTTGGTATATATTTAACTGTAACTATGATTTCTTGAATTTCAAAGATGAAGTTATATGCATCTCTTTTTTAAGATTTACTTATTTACCTTTTTACTACAAATAAACACTGGATTTCAGTATCTCTCTGCAACACATTTATGTATGCATACAAAGAAAAGGAGCATAGGGACACTGGCTCCCTCAGCTAAAAAGGATCTCAAAGTCAGATGAGAGTATTTGGAAAGGCCATGTGGTCCTGAGAGTCACTGCTCTTCCTTCCTAGCTGTGTTACCACCACCCATTCACAATTTATTTCATGTGGGACTAGTATTAACTGCAGACCTTTGCTGATTCATAAGAAATGCTGACAAATGGGGACCAGCAAAAAAACCCAGAACTTGCATTGCTGACAGTTCTTTGAAGCATAGAGACTACATCCTTTAGTGAGAGTAAGAAGAGAAGGATGGAACTAGGTCTGGGAGTGAGGCACAGAGCATGAGAGATGGAGAACTAAGTGATGCAGGTGATATAGAACCGGGAGCCCTCTGGAGATGCCAGCTGTAGGGAATCTGAAGCCAGGCCAGTAATGCTGTTGCGACCCAGTTCCATAAAACAAGTTGCAAAAATGGTCTTGTAATGCTATTCCTGAAGTTGCAATTCTTGATTTTTCTGCTGTCCTGAGTGGTGTCTACTGCTGAGTAAGAGAATCATTGCCAGATACACGTTCACAAAAAGACATAACCTGTAAGAAGCAAAATACCTTCTGGTAAACCTTCCAGAGTGTAAAAAAAAAAAAAAAAATTACCTACCTGTTCCTTGTAGGCTGCCAAATATTACACCACCACATATTCCTCCATAGAGAGGCTAACACAGAGAAACACAGCATATTGCTCCTATAAAGGGAACAACATGAAATCCAAGACCAGGGAATGACCTCACATTGCATTCAATAAAACCAAAGGCAAAGAACAGCTAGCCTCTTAACACGAAATCACAGAAAAAAAATGGTTTTGAAAAATTAGAAGAGCCTAGCAAAAGCAAGAGATAAATACTTAACTCTTAACAGCATTGCCAAGGAAGTCCCTTGAACACTGAATAAACACATCAAAAAAAGCAATACTAATTCAAATTCCAGTTGGTGCTCATTTTCCTGGATTTGGGAGGAACAGGAGTCTGGACTTCATGTGAAAAATGTGAGCACAGTGAAAAGGTAGGCTGTGGTGAAACTTTTTGTGAACAAAATCTCCTTTTTAAAAAAACAGCAACAAAACCAACTAACCAAAAAACCCCAAACAAAAGTTCTGTACAGATTATTACACCAAAGAAGCAGTCAAGAAACCCCAGTGGAAAGTAAGCAGAAATCTCCATCAGATGTTTTACGGCCTACTTAAAGTCCCAAGCCTTTAGAATTCTAACTTCTCCAGCATTTACACATCCAGATGCATACTTTTCCACCATAAAACTGGTACACCATCCCAATTCTGTCAAGAAATATCAATAAATCTTGTTTGTAACTTTGTGTACGGATGATTTTAAAGAAAATACACAGAAAAAAAATCACATAAATGTGATTAAAGCTTGCTTTTTCTCTATACCATACTCTTCCAAGACAGCTATCCCATAACTAGTCATACTGGATCAAAAACTGTCAGTTGTGAATAATCTCACACAGATCTGAAGCAAGAATTACCTTTCTTTTTGAGTACATAGTTTCTATGGATTTCCAGAGTTCTACCAAAATCAAGCCCCCAAACCTCTTCCCCGTAAAGTTGGAAAACCACGCTTCCCATACTAATATGTTATTCTATCCCTGTAACTAAAGTTGCTTAAAGGAACACATCTGAAGTGTAAAGTAAAAGGAGAATCATTGAGAAATTAAGAGACAGACTAGCTTTAAAAAAAAACAAACCACAAGGATATGGAGGTAGATGTCATTTTAAATCTCACAGTGTTCTCATGGTTTCAGGAATGCATTGTTTGTTCACACACACACACACCTGAGAAGTCGACATCCAGGATCCAGAATTACCAAAACTCACACTCGGCTTAGCGATTAGGTAATTAATTAGGCAATTATCTCCTTTTTTTCTAACTAGGTGTGTCTAAATAGAACAATCACTGATGAATCTGCTTTGGAAAGAGAGTATTAAGCCCAGTTTCATTAACAGTCACTCCTTCTAAAAATACCAACAAATATCAATGACAGGAAATGTAATTTTCCCTGCTACAAACAATCTAACAAGTAAAAGGAAAATTCATGCTATAGTCTCCATAAGAAACACACAACAAAAACCTACTTTCAAATCTATTTTAACAAAAAGACAGGGCTGGAATGTCTTTTTAACACACACCACCACTTCTTATAACAGTCCATGTACTTATCACTGAAAACCACTGAAGAATGACACATGATAACACTTAACACTATGATAAAATTTCCATAATTTTGACCTGTTCAAGTTAGAAGAGCCTGTATTCCACTAATGTATATTAAATAGAGTATTATGGATATATGCATGACAGCAGATACTTACAGGCTGCATAATCCTACTACACCACCAACAACAGCAACTTTGTGATCAATGATTATTTCATTTCAGTTAAAAACTGCATTTTTAACCATAAAGAAATCCCTCTCCACCCTCCCGGGAAAACATGAAAGTGGGGGTGGGGAAGAAGGGGAGAAAAAGCAGCAGTCCTACTAAGCTTTAGCTTTTAAGAAGTAAACAACCAAAAAAACTTAGTAGATTCAGGGAAGACAGTTTTTTGACAGAGATGCACACGCACTTGCACAAACAAGAAGTCTCCAAAATACTGCAACACACAACAAAAGCACACCCATCACATATATAACACTGCCTAAAATCAAGCTACTAACTAGAAGGCAGCAGTATGAGCCACAAATATCAAATTCTCCAACAGTGTTTCTGTCAAAATGTTTTAAGACTAGATAAAACAAAGAAATTATAAATTAGATAAGAGAAAATGGAGAAATTACTGAATTAAGTTCTTAACATGGCAGAAAGTTACCTTTCCAGATGACAACCCCTGATTTTACAGAATACTAGTCCAAACACTTTACCCACTGGTAAACAAGCGCAGAAAAACCGAGCAACTTTCTCTCCTGGTTTCATAGTCCCATCTTTTCCCTGCAGAAATTCCTTTCTTAGCTTTCATCTCTTCCTCCACCCTGCTCCTTTTGACTAACTACCCACTGAACTCTTCCACGGCGGTAAACACAACGGGACCAGAGGCAAGCAGCACACAGAACACGTTTCTCCGGCGGCCTCAAAACATGCCACTACTACACCAGCACCGGCCTCCTCGGCCGCAAGGCAAAAACCGAGGGAAAACGGGCAGATTCCGCGGCCGCCAGCACACAAGCCACTCCTCGCCAGGGCCAGGCAGGCTGCCCGCACACTTCTGCCCCGGGCCCCACTCCCCGGGCACCCTGGGGGGGCCTGGGGCGCGGAGCCCGGCCGGACCCGCCGCGGCGGCGGCCGACACGTCGGCAGGGCCGCCCCGCGCCACCGCCCACCCACGGCGGCCGGGCCCGCCGCACCTCGCTCCGCCCGTCCTTCGGGCGGAGGAGCGGGGCGGCTCGGCCCCCCCGCCGGCCGTACCTGCGGCCCTGGCCCCGCCCGGCGGAGGCCGCGCGGCGAACGGGCCGCACCGGCCTCCCCCGCTATGACACTGCAGAGCGCGGCCCGCCCGACGGGGCCTCTCCTTCCTTCCGCCGCCGGGCCCCGGGCCCCGCTCCCGGCGGCGCCATGATGATGATCGGCCCCCAAGGCCGCCGGGCCGGGCCCGCCGCCGCCGCCGGGAGCGGCCTGAGCGCCCCGCGCCGCTCACCTTCATGTCGGGACATCCTAGTCCAGAGACGGCGGCCCAGGCCCGTCCCGGGGCTCCCGCGCGCAGCTCGGGCGCCGCTGCGGCCTCGCCCCCCGCCGCCGCCCCGGTGCGAGAGGAGAGGGGCCGGGGCTGGGCCGGGAAGGGGGCGAAAACACAAGAGGCGGCGAGGAGCCGGCCTCCCTCCTCCTCCTTCTCCTCCTCCTCCTGCCTCCTCGCTCGCCCTGCGGGGGGCGGGTCCGGCGGCAACGGCTTCCCGGGCGCCGTGACACGGTGACTCCGGGCCCCACCGGCCGCTGGCGCCGCCTCCCGTGCCGCTCCGCCCCTGCCGCACCAGCGACGGCGGCGGCCGCGCTGGAGCCTTCCCGGCCCCTGCCCCTTCCCCTTCCTCCGCCCGCCCCGGCAGCGCTGCTGGAGGAAGAGGAAACTCCCCGGCAGGGCGGCGGCCCTCCCGCGCGGGCTGCCGGGCCAGGGCGGGCGCCGCCCGGGGGAGGAAGCGGCCGAGGTAACGGGACCCAGCGCCGGCCTGACCTGAAGGACACGCATTAATCAGCTTTTTTATGTAAAAGGAGCGGAGAAAGAGCGGCAGAGAACAGCTGGGCGCATGCCCTGAGCTGGCGTTCCGTCACTGATCGCGTTTCCCGTTCTGCCAGATTAGGGGAGCTGCGACTCCAGGTTTAGGGCTGGAGTCTTTCCTTCGTGTTTTTTTTTCCTCGTTCCGCCTTTGTGAGGCCTGCAGAGGACTGCCAGAAGTGTCCTTCAGTTAAACTCTTGCTCTGTGAAGAGGATGCTCACGGAGTGCCGTGTGTTTTCCCACTCACAGAATCACAGAATAGCTTGAGTTGGAAGGGACTCACAAGGATCGTCAGGTCAAACTCCTGACCCTGCAGAGGACAGCCCCATGAATGACACCATGCGCCTGAGAGCGTTTTCCAATGCTTCTTGAACTCCCTCGGGCTTGGTGCTGCGACCACTTCCTGGGGAGCCTGTTCCAGTGCCCAAACACCCTCTGGGTTAAAAACCTCTCTCTAATGTCCAACCTAAACGTCCCCTGACATAACTTCCTGCCGTGCCTTTGGTGTCTTGTCACCGGTCATCACTGCTAAAGAGATCAGTGCCTGCCCCTCCTCTTCCCGTCATCAGAGGAAGTTACAGACTGCAATGAGGTCTCGTCCAGGCTGAGCAGACCCAGGGACCTCAGCCACTTCTTATGTGGTTTCCCCTCGAGGTCTTGTACTCCAGACAAGTGTCTTGTTCTGTCCACACCACGAGGACTTTTCATCCTGTCATCATTGGCTTCGTGCCACTTCGTGGAAGCAGGCCAGTCTTGAAATGAGTAAAGACCTGCAACATGGCCGTGTTCCTTCCTTGGTTCAGATGCACAGGGCACATATATCATGCGTTTTGATTCTGTGTTGCCTTTCTTACTATGACTTCCTGGCCTTTCCGTGGATTGCATCCATGATAATAGCACCATCTTTCTCACTTTCTCCCACCTGCCTCCGTTTTCCTCTAAGTTTTTCATCTACTGTGCTCATGGCATTCCTTCATCTTTTCCCTTTGCCAATCCAACACCTCCATCTTCTCCTCTGCTTCGATATGTCTGCCTCAGCCCCACAATTCTTAAATGTTTATGTTGGTGAAATACCTTTTCAGTCTGTTTCAAAGGCCTTGAGGGCCCACACCAGAGCGGCATAAGTATCAAGATGCTGGGAAAGGCAGGAGTGAGCCAGAAGGTATTGAAAGGAGGAAGTGCCAACCTCATTCCTGGCATCACCTCCCTCCCATGCCAATTGTATTATATAACCTCTGCTTGACACCTTGCATGCATGTGCACCCTTTGTTCCTAGTACAAAGACCTTCCTGGTTTCTGCCCACCTGATTAACTTCCGGCTTTCCTTTAGCCACATGCAGTCTCATAAACAGTGCCTACTGGGAAGCTAACCTGGATCTAAGAGTCTAAAATTCCAGTGTGTTGTGGGCGTTTTCAGTGGCAGCAGGCAATACCTGTGAATAGAATAAGCTGTAGGGGAAACTGTAGAAAATACTATTTTTGTAGCATTAGCTTGATAATCAATTACCTATACAGTCCTGGTTTTGAACAATACTATTTCTCAAACCCACATACTGTTATTCCACAGGCAGAACGAGAAAGAAAGATTTTAGTTAGGTTTATAAAGTTTCAGTGTGGATGAATCTTTCTGTCTCGAAGGAGCCTGCCATGATTGGGTTTCTTACTCTTTCTCTCCTGTACACCAGAAGAATTCATAGGTGATACTTCCTTTAAAGCCATGAGGAAAAAAAAAAATCAACATTAGTATCTTCCTGGTGGATAAAAGCAAGCTGAGAAATAAAAATTTTCTTACACAATGTCATCCAAGGTCAGAGCCAGACAAGGGATTAGAGACCCAGTTCTCACAGCTAATTAGGCCATTGGATAAGCTACAGTGATAAACAGAAAAATTGATTAATTTTCCCAACATATAATAGTAATATGATAAAATTTGTTTCTGAAAGTCATAAAATCATCTGAAATAGGGAAGAGATGGTTGTGTGGCCTCATGCAGTTCCGTTCTCTGCAGTTGTATAAAGGGTGTCTGGAACAGACCAGGAGAAGTTTGGTCACTGAACTTTGAACTGGACATTGACCTAGAGCAGAACTCCTGAGCGTTAAAACTGTTGCATTACGAGACACTTAGTCCATTAATGTCCTCAGAATTTTTCACTCTTTTCTGAAAGCCTGCTGAGACTGTTTTTAACTTGTTTCAGTGCTATTCCTAACAGGCTTCATCAATTTGAGGAATGCTTTACCAAAGCTGGGCAACCCACTACATGCCACACTACCACCTTGCAGGTTTGGTTGTTCAGGCTCACACCTGGAACTAAAACACCACAGTGGTACAAAACTCACATATATCAGTTGCTTGGTCATCAGTAGACACATATGGACTGTGATGCATGCATACTCTAATATTAAATTTGTACACTGGTACATGTCAGGGCCTTCCATTGCACTTTCTTTTCTGCTGTTTCTCTGCCTCCTCTTGCTCAGTAGTGGTTCAACATGATACAGAGTAGCTTACTGGCTGTGTTCGGCATGATATGTGAATAAAGCTTTTAAAATCAGATGGAGAAAGACAGTCTTGCTGCTTTCTAATTTATGAAGAAAGACCCAAAATAACTTCTTCTTACCTTCTTCTGTTCTGTTTTACTTTCTGTGCCAAGGATGTCTGGTTTGCCATGATAAGGGACCAGAAAAGACAAGGCCCTTGGGATTCCTATGGCTGGATTCTAGGTAGGAAATGGTGTTTCTACATAAATACTTCTTGTGAACTGAATTCTTTCATGTTCCCAGGCCTGTTCATGGTGTCTCACAATCCACCTTGAAGTGTCTAAAGCACTGAGGAATGCACAAGTGAAACTGCAGGGATCAGGAACATCAGACTGCTTTGCTCAGTGAGTCCCATTTGGAGCTTTTGCAATAGAATACAAGCATCTCACTGGACAAGAGCAGACTTGAAATTTTAGCAGATGTTTTTTCCTCACATAGAAACCATATGTGGCCTTAGAGCTGTACTGGGCTAAGCACAACTAAATTTACTATGAAATGTTCATTGTTGGCTTAAACTTTTGTTAGAAATACTCATTTTGAATACTAGACACCACCAGGATGTGCAATGGAATGCTATGTTGCGGTACCCATACTTTACTTGCAACCAGCAGTTGTTTCATTTTTTCAGACATGCAGTCCAGGAATAAATGTCGCATCTGTCTTCTTTCCTGAACTGTGGCATCCCCATATTCACCTGCACATACCCTGAAATCACTGCCACTCCCAAACCCTCCGTAACAGACTTTGCATGATCCCAGAATCTTTTAGCGAGTCGGACAGGTGGCGTTAAGAGGTTAAGCTGATGAGTACTTGTACACAGCCAGACATATGGGTGCAGGCACTGCTCAGAATTCTAATATACTGCTGCTCTTTTCCTTCTATCAGCAAGTCTATCTGGACTTCACCAAAATGAGGAATTGCCTTATGTCCTCCATTTTGCATTCAGAAGTTGCCCCAGATCAGTCCTTCACTAGTGAGAGCTTTCATCTTCTCTGCAGTCAGTTTTTGATACTGGTTAAGATACCAGATGTTGATACAAAGTTTAAAGTGCTCCAGCTAACTCCTTCTCTCTGACTTTTCTGGCCAAACCTTTATGAAGAATTTGAGCCAAAACAAACACTGAAAATTCATCAAATCTTTTTGTCCTCTTACAAAAACACTCCAAACTGACCACATACCCTTGTAATGGCATGGTTCCAGTAGGCACACTGTTCTTACAGGACCTAAAGTCACAGCACACTAGGAAATAGAAACAGCTTTTAAAAAATTCTCTAGATTCCAACTCTGCTCTCTGTTAGAAGAGGACAAAGAAAAAAATAATTTATCCTTTCTTGAAATTATTTTTGCCATTCCTTTGGAAGTTAGCACTGAACAAAACAATAATCCTCTACTTGATAACCACAAATGTTGCCATTTTGACTCCAGTCCATGTTAATGAATCAGAAACATGGTGTCCCAAGCACTGTTCCTGCAAGGAGGAGATATCAGGGATGTATCCAGTTTACTTACAAAGCCTTTTTTTCTGTGAACAGGAGGAAGCAATTAAAACATTATCTGCTCATAAAATCTCCTCTGCTGCCCAGATGTGTTTTTTGCACATATTTCTCGGAGTCATGCTGCAATACTGGTTCAGGCTATGAACTAAGTTTTTATTAGCCTCTGGGTTTTTCCAGCCCTTTTCTTCTCTTCCTATCCCCTCTTTCAAACAACACCTGCACTTATTCATAAGGAATTCCTTTTTTCAAAGGGAATTCAAATCACTGAGTGATCCTATTTGGCCTTTTAGAGTGCAGCTCTGTGCCTGTTCTTGTAGGCACTGGATACTGACATACAGGAGACAAGCTACTCTTTGCAGAACTTGGTGGTTAAGGTTTGGATCTATACGCCACTATTTCAGTATAATTCAAGATTGGTACCTATTCCTAGGCTTCTCTATTCACCTATTGGAATGATATAATGTGTGGGATGCTATGATGAGGTGATACAATTCCAGTCTCCAAAACTGGCCTAAGACTTGTGCAAGTTGCAAGGGGCCTTCATGGCTGGCTCCTTTTCCTTAAGGACCCATGTGAGCCAAGGGGCTCTAGAAGTCACTGCAAAATCTCATCAACTCCAGGACTACCCAGGTTAAGTGCAGCATGGCAATGCCTGGAGAAGTGTTTGTCAGCACTGCCTGTGTCTGCTTTGCAGGCACAGTGCTGAGGAACAGAAAGCAGGTGAAACTCCCACAGTGTCAAAGAGACTACTAGCACTTGTTGGAGTGAGGGGCATCTCTGTGTACGCCAGGAGTTTTCAAACATATGAGGACATGTAATTTCTGCTGTAAAAAGCATGTACTGTCAAGTGACAGCTGAAAGCTGGCATCGTGGGATACAAAACCCAGGTTTATGTAGGTCTTGTCTTGGCCATGGCTGCTGAGTAGCAATTCTGCAGTAAAATGAGTTATATCTCATCTCTCTCTTCTTCTTCTCTCCCGAGAAATTTTAGCCTGCATGGCTCAGACATGCATGTATCTGACAGTGTATTAGCAGTTAAAAAAAGACATGAGAATGTCAATACAGTTAATCTGAAGGGATAACACTGCTCGTACTTGAAATGCACAAAATTGCTGTGTATGCCAGGTGGCTCTATATGGTTTTGCAGCAGGCACCTATACTGAAATAATTTGCTGTAATATTATTAGCTGTTGTTAGTGATGCATGACTAGTGATTTTGGCTTGCCCTTTCCCAGTCATCCCTCATTTTCACCTTCCTCCTGCAATGAAACTAGAGAAAATTTGAGCTTCAAGTGGGACTTAGCTATGTCTGGGGCACCGCTAAATGACAAACAGATCTCATCCAGCTTTTGGGGTTTTGTCCCAGACATGCCTTCTAGCAATAAACTAGGTCTTGCCTAAGGCAAATCTTCTCACATATTTTCCCTCTGAATGTCAGAAGTCAAGCAGTTTGCTATTCTCACTTTACAAGTTTTAATTTTTTCAGTTAAGGAATAATTTGAAAATTGATAATTTGAAAATGTGTTTATAAAACCAGATGTTTCTGGTTTTCAGTTGCCCATGTAAATACTCAACACTCTCTCCCTTTTATTGCAGCCTTCAGCTCAATGCAGGATCTTTGCAGGTTAGACAAACAAATTTACAAGATAATTGGCAGTCCCACTCAGTTGGTATCAGAGTGCTGGAACAGTGCTCAGGAACCCTCCACACTAACCATGCACCTGCTCTGTAGATACCTGCAAATAGTCATTTGGACTCATTTTGCTGCAAAGAAACTGTTAATACAAGAGGCAGCCAGAAAAGCCAGTGAGCACCATATGCTGTTGTGTACAGGGAGAGTGTGCTCTCACTGTCCTTTAGTAAAACTGGGAATAAAACTCATATTTGTTGTGTGTCTGCAACCTAGAGAGGGGGAAGATGTGTGCAAGCACCTGGAAAGGAACGAAGGTTATCTACCTGCCACCTTCTTGTCCTGGTAAGCAGACTTTGGCAGAAGAGGAAGCACAGGGAATGTACATCAGGGATACAAACACAGTTCCTTTTTTCCTTTTCCTCCTTCTGAAGCTTCTTCATAGCAGCCCAAGCTACTTATTCAGCTGGTTTTGGATCTGTTGGAGAGATGACTCGGAGAACAGTCGGGGCACATCAGAAAACCAGTGAAGTAAATAACCAAAGAGACCTACCCAAAGCAACCCAAACCCAAAAGAATGAGGAGCCCAAATACAGCAAGACCTCTTCTGCAGTCACAAGATCACTGCTCATGAGCGTTACACCTGACAGCTGACTGTTTTAGGTGTGGACAGAGGTATCAGAGCTAGCATAGTGCCTGTGGGAGGGGGTAATGACAGCATGTCCTGGGAGCTCAGTGCATACACACACAGCAAGCAGCTGCACCTGAGTCACTCTAGGTGCTCAAGCTGGCTTGGCTGAAGTGACACAGGACATCTCTTCATTCACTTAAAATCCCTGCACTGTGGTGACAACCCACAAGACTCAGTTTTGACAAACCAGTGCATGAGAAAGAGAAGTCTGTCTTTGACCTTCTTTAGAAAAGTTTTTGGTCCTGCTTACCACAAAGCAAGGAAATCGCTTTCAGATCTGCAACAGCATGCCTGACTTCCTCAGTTTGGCCCAAGTCCTCCCCTGAGTTCCAAAAAGCAGGAGTAGGTCATCTTGTCCTTCAATCTGTATTCCCAGAAACAGCCAGCAATGGCCAGCTTTCAGTACAGAGGGATCAGAGAAATTTATCATAACAAGGCTGGCTCTAGGGGACCAAAACCTGCCAGCTTGTGAAGGTGTGTGAGTGTAGCACTGTGATTGGAGGCATGTCTCCAAAAGATGTAAACGGGCCACAAACCCCAAGTTCTGAGCAGAGGGGTTTAGTCACGGGGTTATTTTTAGAACACCAGGACTAAACAGAATCCAAATCTGTACAAGGTGTCCCGTGTCAGAAGAGACATCATTTCTGTTAACGAGAAATTGCTCTCCAGTTAACACCAACATGAAGATGACTATTTAGCCCCTCCCAGGATACTTGAGCTTGATGCTTGTGTGGCGCTATGTATTGCATTACCACGCAGCTGCTCTTCCGTGTTGAATTAGCAGGTGTGAAATTAGTGATGTTGCACAGAGAAGGAGGTGACGCCGCTGCTTTTCCTGCACATCAGCAGCGCCGATGGGCTGGGGGTGCGTGTCACACTGTCATCTAGTGGCCAGTGTCCACCTTCTCGGCTGGGCGGCAGCAGCAACAGCAGCAGCAGGATACAGAAACGATTCTAATCCCTCAAGACTGAAATCTTATGTAGGTTTTCAGTGCTTCTTCAGAGACAATTACGGTGCAGCTCCTGTTGGAGCACAATACTAGCCCCAACCGGTTTCATCAGACAGATGATGTAGGCATCAAGGCATCCTGAGGTGGGGTCTTCAAGCTAAATTTGGTGAAGCTTCTAGTAGCTCATTATGGCACATACTTAGAGAAACCTAAATAAGTGTGTGCACCCTCAGTTTTGGGGTGTCCCATCTCACTGTAAGTCCCTCACCACTATAGCACTGCGTGAATTGGAAGCTGACACTTGGATGAAAGTGTTTCATGTGGAGGGAGTGGAAACTTCCCTGCTCCCTTACTGGAGAATATTGCCCCTACAAAAGGTCCATCTGAATGGCAGACTCCTAATCTGCCTCAGCACAACCACACAACATCTGATAGAAGCACTTTGTGCTAGCAGAGGTGGTTTTGTACTGAATAGAGTAAAAAGGACTTGCATACTGATTCGTCAGTTAAGTTGCAAAGACAAAAAGGTGGAAGTCAATAATGGCCTAGTAAGACAGAGCTAGACCAAGGCAAGAACATCAGTCTCTGATGAAAGCAAACACAGGATATGATTTCACACACTTTACTAATGCTCCATACTCCACTGAATGTTCCAGTTACACTGATTTACAAGGGAGAGTTGTATCAGTAGTTTTCCATTTAGGCACAGCTCTTCAGTAATAAAATTGTACACAAGTCACATCATTACACACAATTGTAACAACAGTAAATTTTCTTGTACAGATGAACATATTGGGACAAATAACTATGATGTTTGCCCTGATCAAAGGTAGTCAGTACCAATGCCTACAGGTTAAAGTAATCTCTAACTTCCTGCTCTAAAACCCTTCTGTCTACAGGTCATGCATTTTGTCAAGCTCCTTCTTCCACCAGAAACATTTTGTCTCAGACGAATTAAAATTCAAGGTTTGGTAGCTGCACTTGCAACCTGGCTGGGCAGCCATCATTTTTCCAGCTCTGACAGCTCAGTATTTTTGTATATGGTTGACTAGCACAGAACTGAGGTGCTTTTGCAAGAGAATTTGAGTTTCCTTGCAATCCAAATGACAGAAAATACAAACATTTGAAAGAAGGAACATTTCTGTTACAACAGAATGACTTTTTTTGGTTCCTGTCATTTAAGCAGAACATTTTTTTCTTAGGATATACATGATTTGTTTGGTTACATGTTTGTTTTACATAAGACAAAGTATTTTTTCCATTAGGATATGTATCTGGTTATTTATTGGTAAATGGAGCTCAGAAGTGAAGAATATATTCACCACCATGCTTGCATAACTAGTATAAAATCCTATCAACTCTGTTAGAATCTTACTCATTCCTTCTAGACATAATTTTCAAGAATGGGAAGCCCATACGTTGACCATATCCCCAAAAAGGTTTCGTCAGAAGAATCCTACCTATTCTTGTCACTAGGAAGTCTATATGGCTAAATCTAAGCTCTTCTCTCAGCCCACAAGTGACTGAGATCACATCCCAAAATACACTGTCCCTGTGGACACTCTTCATCAATCTTACCTTACAATGACTTACTGCTAGAATTTATGCTGGTGTCTATAAAGAATACTCTGCTTTATTCTAAGTGGCCTCTGAATTTTGTGAAAGATACAGGAATGTATTAACATCATATGCAGAGGGAAAATTCTGTTCCCTCTTCATTGATGTTTAAGGATGGCATTTGACTGTTTCATCTTTCTAAACTTTCTTGACTGATAGTGCATTACTTTGTCCTGAAGACCTTGAACACTCTGGCTGTTCAGTACTCCATATTTAGTACAGTTTCAATTAGGAACAACTCATAGGGGTAGAAACACACTTTTTGCTTTGTACTGGAGTTTCAAATGTGGTAAAAAAATCCCAAACATGTAAAAAAACACCCCAAAACCAAACCAAACCAAACCAGCAACAAAAAAAACCCCAAAACCCCACCCCAGGTTAGCCAATCTCCAAAAGTTTGAAGTCCATGTCTGTTTTGAATGTTCATGTGTCACTACAAAAATGTTTCCTCTACTGCTGAGAAAGCAGCAAAAACACTACAAAATTACATAGCTTTCATATATCAATTCCACTTCCTATGAGTTGTTTTAAATTTCAAGAGTGCATTGAATTAAAGAATTTCCACTACTTTTAACCACAGTAACATCTTTTAATGTTTAGTGTCAGAAAGACTGCATATTATGGAATAAACACCAGCATTTGTTTGTTCCCGCTATGATCATTTCCAGTAAAATATTTCATATCAGACAAGCACTCCATAAGAACAGTTTACAATAGCCATTTACTGAAAACAGGGTAGATGCATTTTTCTGGTGCAGGTATACAGGTCCCCCCAGGATCCTCAAAGCATTTTTCCTGTCTGTGCAGGTAAGAATTCAGGGCTCCACTGATTTTATCAAGTGTACTGAAAGTTTCTGGGATAAGGATACTCCAGTGCAAAAGACATTTCAATGCAATAGAATCCAATACTTATACAAGGGGTATTTTATCTCTATTAGCATCTGAAAACAAACTATGCACTTACAAGATCAAAAGAAACACATTAAAAAATTCAGATAAATGCTCTGAGTTATCTATTTTTATTACAAAATTACACTTGGTGTTAGTTGCATACAACAGCATAGGCTGACAGTGTCACACAAGGCAACAGCCGCAGTGCCTATTTGCACTAACCAGGTTACTTTATATCCCCTATAGCTAAGTTACCTGCAGTCATGACTGCAGCATCTGATGAGACAGTGTTAGGAACCACAAGTAGGTAAGCCAGCACGTGAGAAATGGTTTTAGTGCTTCACAGAATCACAGAGTAACTTATGTTGGAAAAAGCCTTCAAGATCAAGGCCAACCGTTAACCGAGCACTGCCAATACTGTAGGTATAACTTTATATATTTTTCAGTTTGGAACAAAAACCTTTACTTGGTACATTTCAATAATTAAGCCTCAATACATTCCTTGACTGCACCTAGAGCTATCACCAGCAGCAGCAGCAATCCAGGACTATACAGCAGTCTGCACTCTTCTTTCATTGTGATACCTACAACTGGACTTTAAACTTGTTGATGACCCTACTTAGTACAGCTATAGAACACCTTGAGAGCTTAACACTGTGTTGAAGGTTGGATCTAGTTCTTTTCCTCAGGAATTTTTCTCCCATGGGTTGCTAGGACACAAATGACTGGGTACTTAAGAGAAACAAAGCACAAGGCTGGAGCCTTTCTCCGTGGCAGGGTGGGGCAAAATTGCCCCTCATGGAAGCAGAGCCTGGTAACGCGAGATTTGGAGAGACTGAAAAGCAAGGGCAGGGGGAGGTCACGCCCTCTTGCTCGGGACCCTCGGAGCGGGACGGTCGGAGCTGCTGTCTGCTGAACCCACGGCCCCGGAGAAGCCAGCGCGGAGCTGCCGGTCTGTCTGCTGTGAGTCTCTGCCCTCTGCCCCATCCGGAGCCGACCTGCCTGCCACCAGCCCGCTTTTCTCCGCTACATTGAAGCGGGGTTTTTCCCTGCACGTGGAGACCCCTTACCGTCCCAGCTCCCTGTGTCCGGGGATCCTGCTGTGGCACTGACACCAGCTGCCCCTCCCGAGGGTCTGTGGAGCAAGGGCTCTCCTCCATCCCTCCGTGCTTCGGGCAGTCGCCATTTGCCGTGTGCTACCTGAGCTCACGCCGGAGCGCCCCTGCAGCCACCGGGGAATCACCGCACCCAGAGCGCCCCTGCAGGCTGTGACTGGAACTGCACCGAAGGGAGAAGGTGCCTGAAGCCGAGCAGGCTGCCACTGGGTTTCTGGTTCTGTTTGTTGGTTAACGTTATAGTTGTTGTTATTTGTTATCCTTTGTTTTAGATATTAGTAAAGAACTGTTATTCCTATTCCCATATCTTTGCCTGAGAGCCTTTATAATAATTCAGAGGGAGAGGGGTTACAGTTTCTCATTCCAAGGGAGGCTCCTGCCTTCCTTAACAGACACCTGTCCTTCAAACCAGGACACACTGTTTTCTTCCATCTTCAGTTACTGCTGTTTATCCGTCAGTGTGCTGCTCTGTTCAGTGCCTGAACTGTGCTTGCTCTTAAGGGACCTTCCAATGTATCTCCAGTACTCTTTTCGAATGGTGTCTTTTTCTTTAGCCAGAATTTCGCACAACTATGAAAGAAAAATGAGATTGGAGTGTTAAACCAAAAAGCTTACAGAATCTTTAACTATAAAAGGCATACAACATATATTTCAGACAGTATTGGAAACACCTTTCTCTGTAACATTTGTTTTATGCACAGGATTTGTAACTGTTCAATGACATCAAACTGATGACAACCCCAGTTGGTAGCCAACCAATCTGCCACTGCACAAAAATCCCTCTAGCCCCATTTCAGCTGTAGGAGATTCCCTTTGACTCATTTCCATGCCTACCACTCGTCATCCATGCCGATCTTATTCACCCTGTAGTAGAGCACAATACACTTCTTGAGAATCTTCAGTGTCTTTTAGGCAGGCTGTAAACTACTTAATTCGAAAAACTGGAGGATCATCCTGCTTCTTGAATCTTGATGAACTGACAGGAGATATTTTATTTCTGTTTTTTTCCTCAACAGACTGTTCCAGAAGGGTTCTCCATGCAAGTCCGTAACCTTTTCTCATGCTACGTTAAGAGCTGGTGCAGATACTTCTACATGGTTGGGTTTTTAAAATTTTAGTCTGGGTAAGCAGCACAGTAGAAGTCAACCCTACCTACAGGACAAGCTGTGTAAATTTTACGCAGTATGAACATTGTCTACAAATGTTTTAGTAAATTCCCTTTTATTATGCAGATGACATTGCCTTACTCAGTGAAATGGAGTTAAGAAATTAAGAGCTTTGATGCCTAAATAGAGAAGTCAAAATCAGTGAAATAGTGTAAAGGGGACATCAATCTAGGAGGTACAACTGCACTTACTAGAGTCTGGTCCTGGAACACAATAATGGAAAAGTGCTGAGAAAGAACAATGTTGGAACACAAAGACTCCAGGCAAAACTGCAGCTCTAATTACATCAAGTTCCAGTCTGTCCCACAGTGAATGGGAAGTGTTCTTGTAAAAATTACACTACCAACTGCACCAAGGAGCAGCCAAGTATGAAGCTCTGGGAGATACACAACATTGCCAGAAGTAGGAAGTGGTGCCTGACATTTCTTACTGATACCCCAGCGCCTGCTGGCCATAAGCTAATTCTGTCAGCTTTCTTAGAAAGAGCTAAGAAGGGCCATAGGAGCTCAAATGAAGTTGTTTGGACATGGATATTCTGAGAAAAATTCATTAACCTACTGAGAAGAGAGTGAGTTCATGCTACAAAGAATGTTGAAAATACTTCTATTGTTCAAACATCTTCTTTCTTCTGTGTGTGGTATTAGAAACATTCTTTCACTACCAGGTGAAGAAAACTTAGAAGTAATTTCATAACTGCCAAGTTATTATTTATATTTAAATTCATGAGATCCTTGTGATTATGTGCCTTTTGTGTTAAACTCTTCATAGCCCTCTCATGATTAACAAGTAACCTGTTCTTTTTGTGAAAATTGATCCCGTTTTGTCAAGCTATAAAACCAGACAAGAATAGACAGCATCCCTGAGAAGAAAAACCAAGCCCTCAAAATGTACCTCCAATGCCTTGTTCAGTGTTTCTTCCTTGTTATCGCACTGGTTTTCTAGCATATCTTCATATATGTCCACAAGAAAGGCAATCAGATAGGGTGAACTGTGACTGGGCTGTAAATTCAAGAGTTCCTCCAGCAGATTTGGATACTTAGAAAGACCACGATCCTGTAGAATCCTAGAAGAGAGGTTGACACGTAACAATGGGAAATCTGGTGTGAATAATTGCATTTTTGTTACCATTTTTGTTATGATTCCTTTACTTGGAGATTAGTTTTGAAATCAGGCTGCAAATACAAGTAAGTCAGAAAGTAGGCAGCATGCAGCACTAGTACAGCCTCATGTTGTAGTAAGCTAGTACAGGTTTTGTTGAACTGAACAGAAATTAGACTGAAAGCATGTTCATTATTTCCTATCTATGTTTTTTAACACAGTAACATTACAGGTCAAGTTTTTAAAAGTATGAGAAGTACCTGTAGTCCTTCCACAAGAACTACAGGGCCAGAAGCTTCGTCAAAAGTTACAGAGAAATTAGGTTAGAATGTAAAAGCACCCTGTGATAGTATTTGCCTGCCTGCTTAAGCACACTACACTAGAATGAACAGTGACAAGTTCTTTTCAATTAAGAAGTAGGCATCAGACGCTTTCTACAGATATTCTCTTTGTCTCATGGAGAAATACACCTCACCCTTTTAAGTAGTTCCAAGCACTCTCATTATGTGGCACTGCTGTGATCATCTCAAGAGTGTACCTGCAAGAAAAAGGTAATAGGTCATGAATGCAGCCAAGGACAATGCAGTTAGAATGTACTCAGAAGCTTCCAAATGCATCTCTCTAGCCTGTATTTCACTCTTTTTGCAATCATCTCAGCTGGTTAGATCAAAAATGGCCCACAATATAATCACCAGGAGTCTCAAAGAGGCAGACACTATGAAAACTGTTTTAAGATTTAGGTGTTCAATTTGCTGGGCTTTATGCAATAATGAATCAGTTCTCAAAATTATTAGCAATAACACTGAGAAACAACATAATAATACTCTCCTGGTATGCTAAAGGAGTAACTTGTATCTTGATGCTCAAAAATGGCAAGGGGATGAAAACGGCCACAGTAACTGAGCTCTGTTAATATGAATGTAAGTGGTGTACCCTGTACCTATTTGCAGAACTTTTTTCATGAGGCTGCACTCAAGCAAACCCACAGAATGGCAGAGCTTGAGCTTTCAGCTCATACAGCCTTCTGCAGCATTTCTGTGAAAGCAGCAGTGAGGCAACCGCTGTAAAAACAAAGCAACAAAAGGCACCTCCCATACAGCCACACAGCCACATTTCATTTTCACAAAACAGATTTATCTTCCAGCTTTTCCCAGCAAAATCAGGCATTCTGATCATTTTCAGAGGCTGCAGATACTGGCAACAAGTTAAATTAGGAGTACTAAAAAAATACCCACAATCCTAACTCTTTTTTAACATTCTGCAGTGACTATGACAAAGACCGAGTATATAGACCAACAGGCAGCTCTATAATGACATCTGGAAAGTCTTAAATCTTAGCCAGTCTGGTTCTTAAGATGGTATTCAATTATCTTGAGAAGATCAAGGGAGGATGTCCAATCTACACTCTGGAGAGAAAAAGCTGAAGATATGCAAGTCCAAGTCATAGAAATGGTTCAGATTCAGTGATCTACAGGAAGGTTATAAAGTGGAAGAGAAGTAAGACTTCGAGAAGATTGCAAAGACAACCACAGAAGATGGTGAGGGCTGGGATCCTCTATGAATAATGTACCAAAGGACCTATTCAGAGATTCAGTCTTTCTTCTGAAAAATAACTCTAAAAAATTGCAGTACCTTAATTGCTTCTTCACTTTTGACAAATATCTTCTCATAACCATCAACCCTAATCAGCAGTCTGAGATGTGAAAACCATATGATGAAGCTTCTGTTACCACCATGGGTAGTAAAACATGTCTGGAAGCCCAGTTTGTCTTCAGTTACAAACATGTAACCTAGAAACAGTGAGCACAAAGATCTTTTTCCTGAAAACTAGCCATCTCACAGAGGTAGTTCTCTTTGTGCCAACCACATACTCCTGAAAGCTTTCTTTTTCCAGCTGCACCAAATTCCTCAAATTCCTCCTACAATCCATGTCCATGTTACTGTATTGGGTTTGCGTGGCCTGGTTTTTGGTAGCAGGGGCGGCTACAGAGGTGGTTTCTGTGAGAAGCTGCCAGAAGCTTCCTCCATGTCAATCAGAGCCAATCCCTGGTGGCTTCAAAGATGGACGTGCCACTGGCCAAGGCTGGGCCTATTAGAAATGATGGTAATGCCTCTGTGGTAACATATTTGAGAAAGAAAACCAAAGGTGGTTGCACAGTTTTATTGGTGGCCAGAGAAGAGCAGGGCAAGACTATGCGAGAGGAACAATGCTGCAGACACTAAGGTCAGTGAAGAAGGAAGGGGGGGAAGTGCTCTCTTCGTTTGGAAAGAGTGCTTCTCTTTCCAAACTTTCTAGGAGTAGAAAACTAATGAACAGCACAACAGTGTCACAGATTTTCTACAACTTGTCCCACTATAACTAGTTCACCATAAACCCCAAAGTTTTGTTTGCACAATAAACAGCAGGTCAGATAAACAGATTCGTGATAGTAGCTTGCCCAGAGTAAACAGAGCTTGCTTCAGTCTAACACTCGATCTGCTAACCATGAATGTTAGTCCCAGAAGTGAATCAAGAAACAAAGCCCACAGGGACTCTGAAAGTATTCCTTTGCTTTCATGTAATAGAGACTGTTCCATGTGAGCCTGAATAGCATTACTAACCTGACTTCTCTGTCTAGGACTGCTGGGTCATCATAGCCAGTGGTGTTGAAAATGACAAAGTGCCGTTGGTTCCAAACAGAGTTGTTTCTCACATCTTCTCTCAAAAGCTGGTCTACATAGTCCAGTTCATTGTCCCATAATTTGAACTCCTATAGAAAGGGAAGGAAGAGACACTACCACAATCACAAGTTTTTATTTTTTAAAGAACATTCTTGTTCCAGATAGAGCCTTTTTTGAAGAAATCAACATGAAGTTCAAAGAAGGATAAGTACAGGTGCACTAGGAACATGCCACACTATTCAGTGGTACATAATGGTATTAGCTCATCATTAAATTCACATGCAGAACAGTAAGTAGACAACACTTCAATTTTTTGAACTCACTTCCTAAAAGGCAAGTTTATAGCTAACCTCTGCCACACATTTAATATGCAGGTTACTTAAAGAATAATTGTGCACACAATACCTGAATAACCCATTGTCTGTGTTGCCAGGCATGGTAATTTTTGGCATCTTGGTTAAGGATGTCAGCTATGAACTCCAGCTCTCGAGATGGATCCTGCAGCCACTCAACTAGCACCCGTCTGTGATGCCTAATAACAAGAGGAACAAAGTCTAAATTTTTTTGTGAGTGTGTGGTCTGTATTAAAGCAGCTTATAGCAAATGTACCACTTAGGGAAAAAACCTACTAGTTAAATTGAGCATAGTAGAACATTCTACTTTGCTCTGAGAAATGCATGATGCATATTTGTATTATAAAAAATTCTAGTCACACATGCACAATGGCCAACCATCTTATTTTAGACAACTAATGTTCACCTGAAACAACATACTTCCACACTCATGGTCAAAGCCTTCAGCAGAATAAAATTTTCTAGTATTACATAATTTCTCTAGCAATAACAATACTACTCTTTTGCCTATTTCCATTCATTTTGGAAAAAAACCAACAACAGGCAGGCAAACTCCAAGACACAACAGAAGAAAACGTACTAATTTCTATTTGTCTTTTTGGTTGCCTTTTCACAGGTCTTCTTTTTTTTTATACCTGTCAGACTTATTTTGGCAGTCTAAAAATTCTAATTAACAAGAAAACAAGATGTGCTTAGCATGTCATAATCACATGCATAGAACAAATACCTGAAAGGAACTCTGACATGATGCAACTCCATTTAACTCCTCCATCACAACTGATGGACAATTTACAAAAAAAATACTATATGCAAAAACAGTAAGAACAGAAAAGAAAGCATGAGTTTACCAGACTTGGTAGTTCTTTGGCTGATCTTCAATGATAGCTGTAATGTACTTAAGTTCCTCATGGAGATCCTTTCCTAAAGACTGTAGGAGAACTCTCCGGAAATGCCTGTATAAAAGTCAAGCATTTGAATACTGCAAAAGGACTTTCCTAAAATTCACAGAGAAGAACACAGAATCACCTTTATGCACAGTTCTTGTAAATGATACTGAGCTAAAAACATTGCAAAAAGCTAAAACTAATGTAAAATCCTCATACCTAGCTCTGTTAAAGGGCATTCAATTACCGAACAGTGGAGAACTAGAATATGACTAGCTGCAACAGGACATTATCTAAGATTGCAGCAATCATGTTCAAATTAATCTGTACCCACAATAGTTTTTTGTCACAGAAACTAAGACTTCTGTGCTTGAAACAATGTAAACTTTCTGATTTTATGGAAATTAATGGAATAAAGATGTACAAGAGGTACTTGTTAGCATTTGTGAGTTAAAAGACCTTACTCTGAATATCAGAAATTCACTGTTTATTTATTACCTAACTGAACAGTAATCTGACATCTTTTAAAATGCACTATTTAGTAAATATACAAAGTATTTGCTGTCATGTTTTTATGCCTCTTCTTGAAGTCAGCTGAGGGCATCTTCAGCATTTTGCCATGGACACATTATCAGGTTAAGTGATCTAATTTTAAACAGAAAAGTCCTTTTTGTGGCTAACCCTGACCTTGACTGATAATATCCCTAAAACCAAATGAATGAAAATCACTGAATCAAAGTGAGACACAGGAAATACTGAACAAAGGCTTTCTTTGGAAGCTCAATGCAAAGCAACACTACTCCTCTGTGTAAATTCAACCAGGCATGCCTTGATTCAACTAACAAAATGTTAAAGACTTAAAAGTTAGGCAGGCGAATGACCACAGAAATAATCCCGAGATTATTACATACCATACTGTATAGTTTGCAGCATTTAACTCAATGGCATCTGCAGTTAACTTGAAAGCTCTTTCACTTCTCTCATCCCGCTGCAGAACAGCCCGGAAGTAATCATAGACATCTCGGACTAAATAGAAAGTAGCATCTTAGCCAATGGCCTGAACAGGGGGTAAGGTTAATAATCCTTTGAAACCGCTTCCTATTTTCCATACTCTAAACACACCTCTGTAAAACTATAGATACCCATTGCTCAGACAGCATTTTCAGCTGAGACCTGAGCATGATATTAGCACACCAAAATGCTGCACAAGTATGTTAGAAATACATCATCAGAATAATATTGGAAACAATCATAAAAGTTCTGTACTGCTTACTCGCAATACTTCGCCAGCTGCAGCAGCTTCATGTTTTGCTTCCACTTGTGGGCTGACATGAACCACACCGTCTGCTCTATTGCCTCTTAAGCCATAGGACTTTAAAGGAGAACCTTGGCTATTAACATCTCAGGTGAAGATTCAGCCTCAGAGATGCTTGGTGAAAAGCACCGTAACACAACTAATTAAATTAATTTCTTCCCAGTATCACTCTAGAAAATGTTATCCAAAACACAAAGTCTTGTTTCAACAATAGTAAGGGCAGAACATATTTAAGACTTACATTTTTCACTGTAGATGATCTGAACAACAGGATTAGGCCCATCATTTTGAGGAACAGGTTCAATATCGGCCCATTCCTTCCTGTCCCTGTAAATACATGTTTTTGTCTTTTCAATGCTTCTAAAGAGCTCAAAACGTTACTTGAACCAAGATGTGCACAAACCTGTGCCCAGTAACACATCCCAGATCCAAACAGTCCCTACTATTTTAGCTACATTATTGTCTGTAACACAGACCAGCATATAAACAGGTAAAGGAGTCCCCAACATAAGAAGGACATGGAACTGTTGGAGCAGGCCCAGAGGAGGCCACGATGTTGAAAAGAGGACTGGAGCACCACCCCTTACAAAGACTGAAGAAGTTGGGGCTGTCCAGCCTGGAGAAGAGGAGGCTCTGTGGAGACCTCAGAGCAGCCTTCCAGTATCTAAAGGGGGCCTACAGGGAAGATGGAGAGCGATTTTCCGTCAGAAACTGTCATGATGGGACAAGGAGTAATGGGTAGCAACTGAGAGGGGGGAAATTTAGATTAGACATGGGAAGAAATCGTTTTACTGTAAGGGTGGTGAGACAGTGGCCCAGGTTGCCCATAGAAGCTGTGTATGCACCAGCTCTGGCAGTGTTCAAGGCCATGCTGGACAAGGCTTTGAGCAACCCGGTCTGGTGAAAGGTGTCCCTACCCCTCCCAGAAGCTCCCCACGTCTCCGGCCCCAGCTCCGCCACTCCGCGCCCCCCACCCCGTGACGTGCCACGACGCGACGCGAGGGCTCGGCCCGGCACCGGGGGACCGCGCCGCCGCGGCCGTACCTGTACAGCACGTAGCCGGCATCCTCCCCGTCCTCCTCCTCCTCCAGCAGCTGTCCGAAGCCACCCTCCGGCTCGCTGCCGCCGCCCTCCGCGTCCCCCTCCGGCTGCAGCTCCGCCACCACCGCCGCCTTCCCCTCCGTCGCCATCGCTCCGCTGCCGCTTCCGGGGCCCGGCTGCACCAGCGCGGAGGGGGCGGCGCGGCTCCACAGCGCCGCCCCTGGCGCGGAGGGCGCGTGTGGCGGGCCCGGGAGGCGGCGTGCCTTCCCTGCGGCAGGGCAGCTGCCGCCGTGCTCCCACACGGAGCGCTCTCAGCGGGCACGGAAAACACCAGCGGCGCCATTTTAGCGCCTCACGGTCTAACAGGACAAGCCAGAGCAATCTGGGCACTGTACAAGGTGAAACTGGAGAAGGGTTTGAAAGAGCCGCTTCTAACCAGCGGGTGAAACTGGAGAAGGCAGCAGAGCCAGCGGGAGCTGGGGTTGGTTTGCCTGGAGAAAAGGAGGCTCAGGGGTGACCTTATCATTCTTCAATTACGTGAGAATTTAGCCACGTGGGAATCGGCCTCTTCTCCCAGGCAACCAGTGACAGGAGACAGTCTTAAACTGCACCAGGAGAGGTTCAGAGTGGACTTCAGAAGGAATTTCTTCACAGGAAAGGTGACTAGACATTGAAATGGACTACCCAGGGTAGCCTGGGCCATGGTCTGGCTGACAGGGTGGTGTTCTGTCATAGGTTGGACTCGATGATTTCAGAGGTGTTTTCCAAAATAAATGATTGTGTGATCCCCTGATATGGTGTTGGCCAGCAGGATAAAGTAGCTGAACTGAAGACAGTCCTTAGAACAGCAAATCCAGTGTGGGGTTTGTAATCCGGGGCATCTTGAGATGCATTAGCATGGGGGAGGATTAAAGGCAGGCAGAGCATGTGCAGTAGCAAGGGCTGTGCATGCATCTGCATCTGTACTGTATTCTCAGGGAGGTGGGAAATCAATCTATATGTGGTGGAAATGGTTAAAGTCTTTAATTTTGAGCTGCTCAAGTTAAAAGGGCTATTGCATGTGTCATAGGTTTTACAGTGATTTTATGGAAAGAGGATTTTATGGTGCGACAGCGACAATGTGGGAGTATAAATGCACAGCTGCAAATTTAGACACGAGATCCAGGAAAAGGAAGAATCAGGCCCACAGGTGGTTCTTGTATCACTGAGCAGCTTTGTCTCCTTTGAGAAGTCACTCGAAGTCTGTAGTTTCCTTGCCTCCCTGCCTTCATTTTTGCCCTGTTTTATTCTGAGGACTTCATTTGTTCCTGCCAGGATGTTAGTATAGTGACTCTTTGGAGTGAACAGTGTGGTTGCTGCTTCTGAGTGTTACGGTAATATAGACTGTACTAATACAATGGAGGATAAAAACCAGGGAAATCTGCTGAAAGGCTACTTTGAATAACAGGAGTATGAATACAACAGAAAGGAAATGGGCATATCTAGAGACAGAGACAATACCCAGCAGGACCTAAGTAAAAGAAAAATGTTCTAAAATGCAGAATAATAAAAAAAGAGAGGAAGAACAAAAGCATAAAAAGAAACAAAGTGTGTTAAAAACAGATCAGAGGAGATGTGTACATTTGAATGAGAGAAACCTCAAAAGCAGTAAAGCCTGTTTGTAAGAGACAGAGCAGAAAGAAAAGCTGCTGTTCCTGACCCATGGAAAGAAAAGTTGCATTGTGAATTTGTTAGATACCAACAGCTCTCCATGGACAGATGGCATATGAGACACAGATCTTTAAGAAGTCTGGATTACTAGCTCTGCTGTTTGAGCAACAATTGTGTTTTTTTGGATCGTTTTCATCCAGAATTTCTACGTGATGACCTGGCCCTGCCATTACTTACGCTAGTATGGTCTTTACCAGCTATTTCAAATGGATTACAGACAAGCCAGATTCTGCAATTAGAGCTTATTTCCTCAGAGTGGCATAACAGGATAAGAAACAAAAGTGAGCTTCTCTGATGCCAGCCACTGGATTAAGCTGGTCCAAGAACAGCTTGCTTTTGGCGTGGGACAGACAGCAGATAATACAGCTATCCCTCAGGACTGCCCTCAGGACTCACTTCTGCATTTTGAGTCTGAAACGGTGGGTTATTGGGTCTGTGGACTGCTTCTAAAGGTTTGAGGGACATCTACTGAGAAAAGTCAAGCCTCTTGAAGGAAGCTGAAGCATTTTACAATTAAGTTTTGTCCTCATGAGAGCAGCTTAGGAGTCTGCCAACTGAGGAAGTGTAGAAGCCAGGAATATAACTAAGTTTAAAATGACGGACTAGATCCAAACCCAGTGGGATCACAGGAAGTCCTTCCATAAACTATACCAGGTTTCTGATCCATTTCCAACCACTCAATTTAATTTACTGAACTGCACACTCATCGTGCCATGCTAACTTCAGTCCTCACAGCCTCTAGGTGCTCTGAATTAGGCCTGCAAAAGCAGGATTCTGCCTTTGCATAAATCTGCTTTGCAAAATAATACTTGGAGATCCTTGCTGCATGCCTCGTGACTGTAAATGAGTGGAGAGCCTTCATGTTCCAGGTCGAGTATCTGTAAACACACTTCAAAGATAATATTAAAACCCTGCCTGAAAGCTTCTACTTAAAAATATGAGTCCAGCAGCTAGAACCTTTGTGAGGAAGCAACAAATAGGACAAGAGCTGGGATTAATCACTAAACAAAGACACGAGCATAAGTAAATCTGCATATCCCAGGATTGTAGTGTCAATTGCTAGTTTTCATCTTAGGAGGAGAGAGAAATTGGAGCTCTCTGGTGCAGCAGTATGTGCAATAAGAGGTGGGTGTTGCTCAAAAGGGGCTACTGGCAAGAAAAGCTGTAGTGGAAAGGGGGGAGAGCTAGTGTGGCAGGGGTCACAGACAGTGCTGCAGAGGGCTGGATTCAGCCTGCTGGGTACCCTTCTGATCCTCTCAGGAAGGCTGCAGGCATTATGCACCCAGAGTAAGGAGATGAGCTGTGTGCATAACATTTCTACAGTTTTTGTCAGTCATGTATTTCAGTTGAGGCAGTTGGTGCCCCCTCTGCTTCCCCTGGAATTCTTCCTGTACTCCCTCAGGTAATCCGCCCCTTGCAACCACCCCTGCCTGCCACATCTGGGTTAGAAAGAGCAGATACCTCACTCTCAAGTATTTGTGTATAAATATAAGTACCTGTGGAGAAGTGTGTAGGTATCAGGTATTTCTGTGTTAATACAAATGTGTGTGTATGCAATATACGAATTACATATACAAGAATGGGTGGTTTCTTAAGTCTGTATCAGGTGAGTAAGTACGGATTCTGCTCTGAGTTAGCAGAACCAGGCTTTTGGAATAAACATCCACAAAGAGCAAGACCTGCACAAAGTGTTTCCCAGCTTCAGGAAGCCCCAAGCGGGCAGACAGCTCTGTTTCCTGGTCGGTACACACGGCCCCGCAGGAATGCCTCGGCAAGGCTGGAAGCAAGGCACGGTCTCAGCTGCGGGATGCCTGCTGCAGCTCCGCGCCAGAGGGATGAGGGATGCATCCCTCGGCCAGCGCAGGCCGGCTCTCCCAGACCCTCGGGGCTTCCCAGCTGCCGTGACGCATTTCTCTTTCTGACTGCCCGCTGGCCTCGTGCAGTCAATATAAAGTCTTCGTCAGGATAGCGCCAGCACTGTTGTAAAAAAAAACCCCATAAAACACGCAAAGCGCGCTATTATGCAAACAGCTACAGGAGTCAGTGCCAGGGGCGGGTTTATTTTTGGGAATTGGGTGAGGTCTTGCAGTGAAGGTTGGCAGAAGAGCAGTCGGGTGGGATGGAAGCGATGGCGTTCTCATGCCCATTGGACCTCCCCGTTCCCTGTGCAGGGCCTCGGGGAGCTCGGCAAGAGCCGACCCCTTCCCCGCCCCCGCGGCGGGGCGGAGGGAGGCGCGGAGCCGCACCGCCCCCGCCCGGTGCCCGCCCCCCTCCGCGCTCCAAGTGGGTGCACTCGCTGAAAGTTAAAAAAAAGCAGCAAAACACCCCGGACCCCCTCAGACTCGGCCGGAGGGGGCAGACGGCGGTAAGGCGGGAGCGACTTTCTCGGGGTGAGTACGGCGGCGGGCGCCCAGGCGGAGGATGCCCGGCCCACAGCGGGAGCAGGGCCGGGGCTGCGGGGTGTGCAGAGCCTTGGGAAGGGGCAGCGTTTCGGGGAGCAGGCAAACCCCTGGCTGGGATGCTGAACGTAGAGTATTGCGGTGGCACAGAGCTGAAAGGCGAGGCAGCGGAGAGAGCTGGCAGGAAGTTTGGAAGGATTTGCAGGAGTCACGCCTGCAGGGCAAGCTCCTGGGGGTGATTTGTCCTTTTTACTTCAAGTCCTCAGGGCCTTCTCTCAGCCTGACGGAGGTGGGAAAGCATTGCAAGGTCCATCCTTTCCAGTGGAGCTGGGACGGGACAGAGCCTTGCCTGGCCCAGTCCAAGTACGCACCGCAGTGCTGGGCAGAAGCATTGTATGTTGAGCACCGCAGATGCAAAAATGAAGCCATGGCTCAGTGTGATACCTTGGATCAATAGGTACAGCACACCCATGCTGTGGGCAGTTCACCCTCTAGATCTTTATCTACAATTGTGTCAATTACTACTGGTTTTTTACCAGGGCAATGGTGAGGGTGGTATTCAGTGAATAATCAGAATCTTAACTTTTTGCCATGCACTGGCCTGGTAAGATACGATGTTAAAAATAATGTCCAGCTCCAGGTGTGCCAACACAGCCCCTCCCCTCCTCGTGCCCCTTTTTGGCTGTACTGCAGGAGGCACAGTAAGTGCAGAGGCTTTATAGAAAATTCTGCCTGATGTGAGAAGCTATTAACTGGCAGCCATGCACTTTCACACCCACACAGACCTTCAAAAGCAGCTGGCCTGTGCAGAGGAGAATTGCACAGCAGGGTTTCATGTCAGCTTTTGCTAAAGAGGCCTTTCTGATGTTCGAGGGAAAGGGATGAGCTCATGTGTCAGTGGGAGCAGAAACAGGATAATTTTTTTTAGTTCAGCTGTCAGCACTACCATGATAGTACTACAGCAGGCAGTAGATTTGGGACCCATCCCTCTTTGCCAGGGCTTTAGAACTTTGTGATTGGGATTAAGATGAGGGGAAAGCTGGCAGGAAAACCAGCATATATATTTTATATTCATATATATTTTATAGTCATGTCTCTGAAAGAGAGGAGCTCTAAAATAGCAAGCTATTAAACATTTTGTGCATGTGTTTCTGCTTTCTGAGCTTTCAGAACACCCACATTTTCAAACTTTACTTCTCTGTGTGGAGTGCTACAGTCCTGTCTTTCTACTATCCTTTATTTTTCAAGACATGGCTGGAATTTTACAGCTTCTCTTGTTGCCAGGAGTTGGGATTTTTGTATAGAAACATCCATCGTGCAAGAAAGCAGTAACATTCTCTGAAAACTAAAAAAGGCATTGGGGAAGAGAAAGTTATTTGAAAAGAGGCAGACCAACACAGGTGCAGATTACTGGGAAAGGGGAACTTGTTAAATTTGACTGGGTTTAGGTGTGGACAGAGTTTGTGTGTATATTGTGTGGTTACTTTCTCTGGGCACTGGACATAGAGCATATTCCATGAGCATTCTTTATGCTCAAGGAGTCCCAGAAGACTGAAGTGTAGTAAGTCCAAGGTCAGGTAGTTGTGTGCCTTCTCCAGGAGCATTTTCAGAGATTGCTCAGGGAAGGAGAATCTTCCATTGCTCCCCTATTTGTGAGTCTGCTGAAAAGCAGCACAGCTTGACATCTAGAACTCATGAAAACAGCTGCCCTCCCTACACTGTACTGAGCCAGGGCCATCAGCATTCCTTACACTGACTACAAGGATGAGGGGATGTCCAGGATGACTGCAGGGAGAGTGGGTGCCTGGGGCATTCTTGTGTGTGTTGCTTTCTGGGTACCTGGCTGAAAATATGGCTCTTGCACCTACAGAAGGCTATGAGTAGATATGAAACTAACCACTGAGCTTTGAAGAAGCTGTCTGTGTTGATGCTCTACTCCTTTCCAGCAGCAGTCACCATGAAGAGCAATATGGATAAAGTGGGAAAGCCCAGCAGCAAAGCGTGAAGACTTCAGACAAGCTGACCTTCCCAATGCCTAGATGTAGCTGCTCTGGTGGGCCTGGTAGTGCAGCATGATTAGGATGAGGAGGAAGATACTGTGGGCATCTTGTTTCTGCTTGGCAGCTGCCTTTTTCCTTGTGCTGACACTTCAGGTACGGGGCAAGGGAGTGGGGTATCCATGAGATTACTGTCAAAGCAGGACACAATTCTGTCAGATGAGAGAGGGGACAGACATTTTCCACACTAGTTCTGTGCTTTACCAGGAGTTTCTCTGTTAGCAGTGTTGGCCTTGTGGTGGTAGCTGGCTCTGGAAGTGACATAACCCAGAGAATACCTTTCTTGTATACCTCCTTGACTCCTGGAGGGCTTTCTTAGGAAGGCTGCAACATGCCATGTTACGTTGCCTTCATCCAGCATTGCCTCCTCTTTGCACATGTTTGTACTCATTAGGTAGGGGCTTAAGGCTGGACCCACAGAGACATGAAAACTTCATGGGTTTTTCAACAGCTAATTTTCAGAAGAAACCTGGCTACTGAAGGGCTGTTCCCTGTCCTTTGCATTTTCCAGGGAGAAAGTGTTGTTAAGTCGCACATGATGTGGCCATATCTCAGTACAGAAATGTATTTTGTGCCTTCTCCTTACAATTTCAAATTAAAGCTTTTGCTGTTCTGACATAAGATGACCTGATGTCTGCAGTCAGTGGAATGCACCCAATTTGATTGACAGAAAGTTAACTTAACTTAGTGCTTGATGCTTAAATTCTGGTTTGCAAGCAGATGTCCTGGCTAATGACAGTGATGTATTGTGATATGTGTGTTTATTTCCCTGAAGGTTATCACCGAACTGAGCAATTCAGAGAACAGGGTATCAGTAATCTCCAGTTTACACAGCAGCCCATTAAAGCCTGGGGAAAGACATGCTTTTCAGTTTAAGAAGCAGGAACTTCACAGCAGCTTCAAGACAGAGTCCGATGTAAATCGCTATCCTGTCCTGCTCTGGTGGTCTCCCTTGACTGGAGAGACAGGGAGATTGAGTCAGTGTGGAGAGGATATTTGCTTCTTTACTATCAACAAGACCTACCAGCACAATCAGATGACAAGAGCATTTCTGTTCTACGGTAAGAATCAATTTGTTTTTAAAGAAGTAGTGTTTCCTCCTGCTTAGTTTCTTCCCTATACAGATTAAATATTCTAGGTGGCAATGACTTAGAACAAGAAATTTATGCAGCTCATTGGGCTAACTTTTGCCTGGTCCTGAATCCCTTTACAAGTGCTCTGTAAAACTACTCTGGAAGGTGACCATGCACATCTGTGGTATGACTGATGCCTTGTCTCATGCTGCTTTCCAATCACATGTACTCCTTGTTCATGGGAGAAAAGACAATTTCATGTCATTGCCAAGGCATTTAAAGACAGTCTGAGATCAAGCCAACTTCTTCCAGTCTTCTGGCTTGTCACCCCTAGCAGAGGTTCTGCAAGGCCTTTGTTGCACTTGTACATGTCTTTTGTCTAAAAATAATGCCCTCTCTGGTAACACTGTAACTCCCCTGCCTCATGTGCCAAGAAATTGCTAGCAGACTCTAAATGGAAAGTAGTGAAAGAAACCTATTGATTCTGTACAGGGAGCAGCAGCTAGTGCAACTTTCTGAGCTGCTCTGGCTCTGCCAGAGACCTCCCATTACGTACACTGGAAAGCTAATCTACAAAACATGAAAGATGCATCATTTAAAAGTAGACCTTACTTCATCAACTTTGTTCTTTTCCCCCACACAGTTGTTTTTGAAAGAAAACTTGGGTTTTAGGTGGAAAAATAAATTCTAATGCTTTTCTCTGTGTATGTTCAGATCTTTTGTCTGGAAATAAAACAAAATAAATCAGGATACTGCGTCTCATTTGCTCAATCTGAATACAAGTGAACTGAAAATATAGGAAAGAAGGGCCTTTAACTTGGTTGTTAGCAGTGAACCAAAATCTTCTCATCACTAATCTTTTTAGATCTCCAAGTAGGTCAGCTTTGTCAATTGATAATAGTGATTAAGCATGAAAACAAAGGAATAAGAGCAAAGGAATGAGAAGCTGACCCAATTTAAGACAAAGAAAGCTGGATTGCATCACAGGAAAGCTGTGAAGTCTGGTGATTTCGGTCTCTGGTAGTAGTTTCGTGTGTCATTTTCAGCATTAGAAGGACTGTTACTCTTCATTTTTAGCAGGCTTCTGGACATAGTTTACTCTCATGTTTTTAGAAGACTGTACTGGGCAGAAGATTCTCCCTGTAGCGTTTTTGTTTTTCTTTTTCTAGTGGTGCTGGCTAGGAACTTTGTAAAGATAAGTGTCAAAATATGCAAAATTGTTAGTTATTTTTAAACCGCAGTAAATGATCTCACAATGCCAAAACAGTGAGAGAGAGAGAGAATTTAGTTCTCTCTTTCTCTCCCTCTCTCCCCACTGCCATGATGCAGTGAGCTGTGAGTCTGCAAAAAGGTATATTTTACTTTTACAGAATTTCCCTCTAAAGAGCCTGCTGAGTGGAAACTTGAATATCTAAATTTCCATACTAAGGCTGGATCAGAGCACAGTTTCACCTTCCAAAGAAAATGCATTAATTTCCCCCAGTACTTGGTCAGTGAGCTAGTTAAGAGAAGAACGATCCAAAGATTAAGAAAAGTACTGTGCAAAAATACAGGGTGTAGATGCTTTTCAGCACTGCTGCTTTGTTGGGAACACCACTTTTACAGTTTGTCCCAGCTCACTGTCCTGGCCTGGGGAGCCCCTCAGTGTAGGTGATAACTTTGTCAAGTGTTGTCATATTCTGTTTGGAAATGAGATGTGGCATCTGCTTTGTCTCTGCTTTTGGGAGGGATTCCCAACTCCACCTTTTCAGAGTCACATAATTCACAGAGTGTAGTGTTTAGCATGAGGTGCCAATGTAGCTGAGTCAGCATGAGCTGGATCTGTCAGAGCCACAGGGGTGTTGTTCCTAAGAGTGAAGGATGTCCAACTGTTCTGAACTGGAGCACTGAGTTCTTGGAATATGACTTCTGAATGGAAGATGTCTTCTAAAATGCATAACTTCTCCTAGCAGCGTATATATTTCTCTTCTGCAAATCTAAGATTTCCAAATGAATAGTGAGGAAGTGAAATTCTAGTCTTGTGGTGCTTTTTTTTATTCCATCGTATGCTTCCTTATTTCCCTCATCTCATGGGGTAGGCGCATGCTGATGTTATCTTCTCTTTAATCCTTTTTTTGTCTTCTTGCTAGACTGAGATTGATTAGGTGTTGTATTGAAGTCAGTCATTCTGATGTGCTCTGATCTGTACTATGTCCAATTTTTCGCCCCTTATTTCAAGAAAAACACTGAGGTGCTGGAGTGTGTCCAGAGAAGGGCATCGAAGCTGGGGAAGGGTATGGAGAGGTAGTCCAATGAGGAATGGCTGAGGGAGCTGGGGGTGTTTAGCCTGGAGAAAAGGAGGCTTAGGGGTGACTTTATCACTCTCTACAACTCCCTGACAAGAGGCTGTAGCCAGGCAGATATTGGCATCTTCTCCCAGGCAACCAATGGCAGGGTGAGAGGACACGGCCTCAAGCTGGACCAGGGAAGGTTCAGGTTGGACATCAAGAGAAGTTTTTTCATGGAAAGGGTTGTTAAATATTGGAATGGATGGCCTAGGGTGATAGTGGATTCACCATTCCTGGGGGTGTTCAAGAAACAACTGGTCATGGCACTAAGTGCCATGCTCTAGTTGACAACATGGTAATTCGTCAGTGGTTGGACTTGATGATCTTGGAGGTCTCTTCCAACCTAAATGATTCTGTGATCTGTGATTTTATAGTGCATTTTTCTTTAATTTTCTCTTTGCCTGACTTAACTATCTCCTAATTTGCTAAGTTTTACATGTTGCCTTTTTATCTTTCTCTTATTCTTGCCTGTGTTTCCACCCCCTTTTCCCTGCAATACTACCTGAAAGAGGGAGCACCCTTGTAAGAGACTGAGCTGCAGTGCTGTGATTTCGATCCACAGCATTTCATTGTTGTTGGTATGCACTGTTACTTCTCTTCTTGGCATCACTTACAACAAAGTGTTTTCAAAGCCAGATAGACATTATGAATTTCTCCATGAGAATTTGATTAACTTTCAGTTTTCATGACCTTCTTCTGTCACAAAATAACACATCAAAAACAAGACATCACATCAAAAACAGAACAAGCAAATAGCATTTTTCATTGAGTGGCATAGCCTTTCATCCTTTTAGTGCTGAGGACTTAGGACCTGAGTAGAAGTCAGAAGGTCAATGTTTAGTGGCCTCAAAAAGCCCCACGTGATTCTCCTGAAGGATCTTGCTCTATAGGAGATTTTTATATTACTGGCAACTAACTTCTATCTCCGCTGCAGTAATGAAGTCTCATATAAGGTTCTATAAGGTCATCCTTGGAGTAATTTTGGCAGGCCCATACAGCTGCAAGGAACACTGGACATTTTTTTATCTTCTTTATATCTTAGTTTTTAGATCAATATTCTATGTAAGACTTTTGCTAGCACCCCTTTCTTTTTGCCATCAGTGGTTTGAAGTCAGAGGTAAAAGGGAGAGTGGAAAGTTACAGGTGTGAGTGGGATGGTGTTCTGACCCACCTCTGAGGGATGGTAACTGATGTTCCTGTTAGTAGATCCCTTGGGTGAATTAGAGTGAAACAGCTCTGAATGACCAGTCTGTGTATATATAAGCCAGGTTTATTTCAAAACCATTTAATTGCAGTGTAAAGGAGGTATGTGGGTCTTCTAATTCTTTCCTATAAAGTATAAAAATGTCATGAAGAAAATATGTGAGGAAAAGAAAGAGAGAAAGAGAGGAAAGGGATAACAGGAAGGAAGGAAGTACATAGTGGAGAGGAAAAATACCACCTCTGATGAATCCAGTGATGATTTTTGATTATTGTAATTTTGATGTCCATGATAGGAATGATGGTTGCAATCTTGATTCATTGAGGGTAGGGGCTTGCAGCACAGACTGTGCTGGGTTATATACATTTGAATTTGCATGGGAACACCTAGATCCCTTCCCAGGGTGGGAATTCTTTGTGACTGATGCAACAGTATGAGGCATGTGCAGTCTTCTGATGGAGAGTCCCTGATAAGAGTTGGGGTGCCTTATGGTTGTTTGTGGTTCCTAGCCCCCTGTAGAGATATGGCCACCGTTCGACCCTGCTTCTTGTGACTGTGCATCTGTGTCTTATGGTGAAAGAGGGAAGTTGGCATTGAGAAAGCATTATCCCACCTCCACAGAATCTGCTGCTTACCAGCCATTCCCCTTAGTTGGTTTGAACACAGCTTGTTTAAGACATTATGTTCCCAATTGTCCTAGATGCAATCAGCCATGGAGTTTGCTACAGGAAGGTTAGGTTGCCACAGATGGTAGTTTATCTGAAGATAAGAATTTGTGATGTTTCCTAAATCAGCTCTTCAGTGTTAGTTTCAGTTTTTGAACCTCTCTTGCTTGACAGTATCAGTCAAAAGTTATGTATGTTCAGTGCCTTTACTTAAGTAGAAAACAGATAAAGTTCTAAGACAGTGAGGAAGTATCTTGACAGGAACTGGGCAATTTTGCATTTAATCTGCAGCGGGGCTGGTCATACGAGTGTAGTGCTGTAGTACTGAAGGGAGAGCAAGGGTCGCATTAATGAGCTGGTACTTTCAACTTAGTTTTGCCCAGACCAGACTTTGCGAAAAGTCATCTAGGTTTGTCCTAAGGCTTCTGCCACGGTTGTCCCAGTTTCTGTGGTTGAATGTTTTTAGAGTTTAGACACGGTTCTTCTTCTACAATTGGCATTACTTTGAGGAGCTGTCTTCTGCCAGAAGCTACTTCTTTATGTATCTGGTAGGCAGCTGTGATGCATCACCTTTTAATTTTCTCTTTGAAAAGTTAATAGTTTGGCTTCCTAAGTCTCTACATTATAATGTCTTTTCAAGACTTGAAGTAATTATTTTTTCCCCTTAATCCTGTCCAGTATTTCAACATCCTTTTGGTTGTTTTATTACTAGAATCAAATTGAGTTCTGCAGTGACCATTTTCCTCACATCACAGAGGAAATACCATCTGTTCCCCTATTTAGAGAACCAGGGGATTATTAAACATCTTACTAGTCTCATTTCAGTGCATTAAAATACAAAATTCCTAGTGATCCTTTGAAATGAGAAGTCTTTAAACTAATATGACATGAAAGGAAACCACTTCTAATATTAACTACTGATCCCACTTCTCTCGATTCTTCTGCTGTGAAATTCAGTTTTATCTGTCATTATGCTCTTGTGCCTTTGCATGAATTGCTTTCTTTGAAATAACTGCCTGATAAAGTCAGAAATGTGGTGGCTGTAGCGCTGATACTAAATTAAAACCAGACTTCTGTGTCATGGTAGTTAGTTTCCCATGACAGATAAGAGCAGGATGAACACTGTTTGCTTTTGTCTAGGTACTGACTTCAGTATAGACAGCTTACCCCTCCCTCGTAAAGACTATCATGACTGGGCCCTTTTTCATGAAGAGTCACCAAAAAACAACTACAAACTCTTCCACGAAGCAACCATCACCTTATTCAACCACACTGCAACATTTAGCCGCCACTCTCACCTGCCACTGACCACTCAGTACCTTGAGGGTGTAGAGGTCCTGAAGTCATTGAGGTTCATGGTCCCACTTCAGATGAAAAACAGCCTGAGGAAAAGGCTTGCACCACTTGTGTATGTGCAGTCTGACTGCAACCCCCCTTCTGACCGGGACAGCTATGTGCGTGAGCTGATGTGCCACATTGAAGTGGACTCTTATGGGGAATGTTTGCATAATAGAGACCTTCCTCAGCATCTCAGAAATCCAGCTGCCATGGATGATGGGAACTTTTTAAAAATATTGGCACAATACAAGTTCATTCTTGCTTTTGAAAATGCTGTTTGTGAAGATTACATCACTGAAAAACTCTGGCGGCCACTGAAGTTGGGAGTGGTGCCAGTGTACTTTGGGTCTCCCAGCATTGTAGACTGGCTTCCTAGTAACAAGAGTGCAATCCTGGTATCCAGTTTTTCACACCCTCGGGATCTGGCCCGCTATATCAAAACACTGGATACAAATGATGAAGAATATGAGTCCTACCTACAGTGGAAACTGAAAGGGGACATTTCCAACCCAAGACTGCTTAGAACAATGAAGGAACGCAAATGGGGTGTGCAAGATGTCACCCAGGACAATTACATTGACACCTTTGAGTGCATGGTTTGTAACAGAGTGTGGGAAAACATCAGACGGAAAGAAAAGGTATGTTTGAATTTGTGTTTGTGTCTCGGAGAGGCTTTAAAATGGCACCAGGGTCATAGGACTAGGTTTGTCCCAGGAGGTTTGGTGACCAGATTTCTGGCCAGCTGACAGGCAAGGTATTCCAGTGCCATTGGGATGTGCATCCTCATGTAAACAGGTGTTGGCAGAAGGTGCAGGTGCACAACCAGGACATGTGTTCCTCATAGTGCTGCAGTGTGTGAGCAAATGACATTGAGCACTGAGCTGGTGGTCATTTTCAGCCAAAGGGTGGAGTTGTTCAGGGAGGAGATTTTTTTCATGTTGCAGAAAGTAGCCTAACTTCTCGACCACCTCAGATGACCTGGAACATTTGGAAACAGGTGGCCCAGAAAGGTTGTGGGATCTCTGTGCTTGGAGGTGTCTTAAGACTAAACTCCATTTTGCTCTAGGCAATTAGATATGATACCAGTTTGGAAGAGAGGCCTGGACTAGAGATCCCTGTCTTCAGATATGTCTTAAGCACTTTATGACTGTCAGGTCATATATATATGTGGGTACATTCAAACCTGTAGTGACAACATGCTATTGTCTGCAGCCATGTTTTGTGACTAAACACTGAAGCAAATTTTAAGCCAGGTTGTGTGTTTGTGAGAAGCCATATTTTAGCTGATCACGATCTGAGCAATACATTAAGTGGTCAGTCAGTAGAAGGGAGATGGAGAAAAACTTTTGAGGTTATTATGGTGAGCTGACGAGAATTACAAACTAGCAAGCATTACACTTAATAAGACTTTGCTGTTTGAGTCTGGTGCAAATTTGGACATATGTCCTCCCTTTGAGTTAGGAATGCAGCCATGGAAAGGTATAGGATAGATACAGATATTCCTTTCCCATGCTTTTGTGGCTCTCTAGTCAATAAAATTATGAAGACCAGTTTACTCTCCTGGCTGGATTCATGCTTGTTTTTTTCCCTTAGAATGAAAATCTCAGTAAGTGTGTGCATATTTAAGATGAAAACAGAATATAATGATGAAAATATAACTCCTTGCCTTGCAATTTCGTTTTGTGTGGGCTGGTGCTGCTCATTGTAGCCAAACCTTATCTGAGACTCAGCATGACTTGTCAGCATGACTGATCTTGTCCCAGAGACTTAGAGGAGACCTTCCACAGGGACATGGGTAATGGCTGCAGTGGGAATAAAAGTGTAACTGATGTGATTTGACAGTTTATTAATGGCATAGCACTTTTCTTCTTTGTTTGTCTGGGTCCCCAAATAACCCCTTTTATTTGTCTTCATTGCCAGGGATGGCTGCCCCAGAGGTGGGAGGCTCAGGTTAATCATCTGAGCTGCCCCAAACCAGAGGCATTCTGGTTCTCATCCTCAAACCCTGGTCGGATTTCTCTCCAAAAGATGTGGATACCAAGCTTCGAGCAATCCAAGAAAGAAGCCTGGGCACTGAGGCACCTGGTGGAAAGGAACAGGAATTTTACAGCTGAAGAATTTTGGATGCTTGTATTCAAAGAATAAACACAACGGACCTGTAAAACAGAGTGAGCTCCTCAGAGGAGTACTGTGGAATTTTCTTTTGCAGGTGACCTTATCATTTAGGATTAGTAGCCATGGGAAGTAGACCCATAAGACTGAATTTAGTATATTTAGTGCTCAAGGGGCACTAAGAAATACTAAACAGTATAATAATTCTGCCAGGTAATATATGCACATATATATGCATATACTTATATTTAGAATTATTTATATTAATTGTCGTTTGTTCAAATGTTTGAACATTAAGACCCTGGTTGTCAGGGTTCTCAAAGCCCAGATTTATGCACACTGCTAATTACCCTGAAGCAGATGGCTCTCCCTCTATCTTTAGATATGTACCTACTTGGTCTCAAGACCCCTTTTTTCCCAGTCCAGGACCCTCCTTTGCTATATTGATAGCCACACGGTGCAGAGCATCTGACACCATTGCACAGGTACAGCTTCTCTGCTGCTTCAGAGGTAGACTAAAAACTTGGGACTATGTCCCTGGCTAGCTGTTTATCATCAACTTTCCTGGCATCAGCAGATTTAAGCAGGGACTTGGCGGGCTTTGTGTCCTGACACTGAGTGCCAATGTAAAGTACATTAGTGGTTGGCACGAGGAAGCACCATCTGTTAGTGTCCAGGGACAGATTGAATGAAAAACGTGCTGGCTCAGATTTACCCACCATCTTTTGCTAAAAATAAGCAGGGCACGTGAGTATCTCTACTCCCCAGAAATAGGGTTGGCTTCAATCTGGCTTATCTTCTCGCCTTTCTGATGATGTATTTGTATTCTGATGATAGTATTTGTATCATGTATAAACATGAAATTATATGATTAAAAGGGCAGGGATAATACAGAGTCCATTGGTGCTAAAGGAGAAGTAGGCAGCCTTCCTGTTTTAACACACAAATCCTCAAATTACTTAATCTGACAAAGAACAAAAGTTGGTGATTTTAGTCATCACTTGCCAAAGGACACACCTTTGCCTGGTATTTTGACTGTTGCAGTTTTCTTCCCAAGTTCTTTCAGCCTCAGTCTGTGGAGAAGTCAACATCCACAGGATCTGCAAAATGGCACTGTGTGGAGCCATTCAGATGAGGGACAATCATTCACACACATGCCCACATACGATGACACAGGCAAATTGAACTACTAATCCAGGGTTCTTCACATTGCTGGAAGGGCAAATTTTCACCTGTGTGATAATTTCCGTGGAATTGTTCCTTGCACCAAGGAACAATTAAAATTTCTGTCTCTTTTAAATTTTCTTTTAAAATTTCTGTCAAACACCTGGCTGTTTTATGAAGGGGTAGCCACATAGTGGCAATGGAGAAGGATGTGAATAGCATTTACACCAAGAAATTCAGCTGCAAAATTTACTTACCTTGGAAATGTTTCCTCACCAGAAATTTCCTCAATGAATAGCTAGTGAATTTTTTATTACTTTTAAATCTGTCAAAGGAAAGGTGAGTTTTGTGACCGTAAACAGTAGAGAATTGATCATTAGTATCAGTCATTGTTTCTATGAGAGTATATTTAGTTTTGATTAAGCAAAATATTCCCACTGAAATTTCTCACCACTATTGTTTTGCTAGTGTGACACACAGCATCCGTTGGTCATATCTTAAACACTGTCCCCAGTGGTCTGCAGTGCAAATGATGACTAGGCTCCATGAATGAAGCTATTCAGGAAAGTGGCATTAACGCTGGACTTACAGGCTTCCCTAGATCAGGACTGAAAGCTGATCATAAACCCCAAAACATTTGCAAAGGGAACTGCTGAATGCCCATCTGTTGCCATGAATCTCTGTTTCACCTTCCAGGATGATAAAGAAACATGAAGGATTATCTACTGTTTGTTGTTGCTGTTTTTTTGTTTTGTTGTTGTTTTGTTTGTTTGTTTTTTTGGGTTTTTTTTGTTTTGTTTTTGTTTTGTTTTGTTTTGTGATGTTCTGCTGTCCCCTTGGCCAAAAGTGTCAAGCCGTGTTTTTTAAAGACCTCAGGAACTGCACAACTGAATGTTTTTATCTTTGTTTTCATGGTGGAATCTGTCAGATCCTGACCCTCCTGAGCAGTCTAGTAGATAGATATCCAAACATATGAGATATTTATCTCGGTTTTAGTGTTTTATTATCCTTCACTTTAATTTGGTGGAGTGTGAGGGAAAGGAGGACAGAAGTAACTGGTTTGCGACCCAAATTCTGATATTTCAAGTGGTCGGCAGCCTGCATTTCAGAAGAGGTAACATGTTCATCCCCTGCTATACACAGTAGAAAGATGAGTTTCCAGAGTAGCTGCCTAAAGGTGTACTGTGGTTTAATTGTCACTCCTCTCACAGTGCATTCCTTTTACAGGGTAAACTCTTGGGTCCCACAAGCTAATTCAGAGCAACCTCCGTTTGGCCTCTTAATTTTTTAATCACCTTCTAGAATCCTTTTTCCTGTGCTGGGTGGAGCGTTTGTGAACATCACTATGTTAGGTTTATGGCAAGAATTAGTGCAGGCTAATCAAGTATAAAAAAGACTGACCATGATGAATTCTAGGTTGATCTCTCCCCCTACTGCTCTGAGAAGGAATAAGCAGATTTTTTTAAAAAGAGATTTGCTAGCCTTCTTGCCATATACAGGTTTGTCATTCTAGCCAATGGAGGGATCCAGTTTGTTTGATAGACACAGATGGTACAGTTCTTTCTTTTTTTGGTTTCTTTTTAGAAATAGCAGAACAGTTGAGAAAAACTCCTTACTTCCAAAAACAGCTGATTCTGGATGAATGAGTGGGTGCTTCCCAACCTCTTACACAGTGGTAACAAGCTGTCCTGATTTCCTCTGGTGTGGCATATAAGAAACAAAGACAGCTCCTACTGGGTTTGCATTTATTCCACTGAACACATACCCATACATCAACTATCCCTGGAGTCACAAATATTTGTGGCCTTTGATCCCACAGTGACCTTTGCATTTGAAGTACAAAACTTCAAGACCAGAATACCCCTTCAGAAGACACCTGTGTTCAACTTGGAGGTATCTCAGAAACATGCAGCATCTCCCTGGTGAAACTGGGAAAGTCTGGGGAAAGAGGTGACCCTGGACATCAGCCTTGGAGATGGCCTTTCTCCTTTTCCCTGAGAAAAATTAGGACAGGGGCACAGACAAATGAGAGTCAAGATTGCTTTTAGCCTTCCTATTACTCTCTCTTGTCCCCTCTATGCCCAGCCTCTGCCTTCTACCAGCTCCCTCTGATATACCTGTACCTCCTGATCTCTGTGACATCTGGCTGTGTAGGGAAAACAAAACACAAGTTTTTTCACTGCAAACATTTGCTCACTTTTCTCCATTTTCACTGTGTTGGAGGTCTGAACCTGCAACTTGTCTTTCTTGGGTTATGGCTGCCTGTGCTTGAGGCAAGCTCTGGGCTGGTGCAGTGGTATCTGGAATCAGGTTGCAGCTAAGGTGAGCATGAGGAGGAGCTGGGAGCAGCCTCACCTGGGCCTTCCCCTGTCATATCTTTTGAGGTCCCAAGTCCCTGTCCGGGCTGTGCTGTGCCATGCCTGTGCCTGTTCCCAGTTCTTCTGTCTTAGTCTTCATCTGTTCTGTTTCGCAGACCTGGGCGATTGCTGGACTGTCACTGACCCTGCCCTCTACCACACTCCTGCCCTGTGTGTCCTGCCTGTGGTGCAGCATCCCCTGCACCCCAGTGGAGATACTGCCCATTTGGCTCCACTCCCAGTGGATTTTTTGTGCCCCGGCCCAGGGATACTGCTAGTGGGGAATGTCCCTTGCAACACCTGGCCCTGCCTTTGGGCAGATTCCTCTAATTTCCTAAGAGTTGCATCAGCTCTTGGTGACGTTTTCTGCCAGATGCCCTCGTGCCACCCCTTGTGTTTGGCCATCCCTGGTCTCATGGCAGAGTGCTGTGCAGCTGGGCTGTCCATTCCTACCGTGCTCTGCCTCATCCATGTCTTCCTGCAGCACTCCAGTGATGGGGCTCTCTTGCCAAATTGCTTTGATCCCAAGTGTGCACAGAATTGAGGTTTAAAATTTCTTTGCTCCTCCGAACTCTGGTCACTTGACATGCTTCTCCCATATTGGTTCATTTTTGCATATTTGTTTGCTTTTCAAAAATCTTAACATTGACAGTAGCCAGCACTTTGGAAGGGCTTGGTGAGGTGGGGGTGTTAACAGATCATATGAGATTGGTGCATTTGGAGTACATTAAAGGCATAAATGGAGTATTTGCCCTAGAAAATGAACAGCAAGCCAAAGGCTGGAGAAGTGATTAAAAAACGTAAGGAGGGTTTTAACTGTGTTCATTTCAGTGCAAGACAAACCTTGATCCTATGCTGTGAGTGCACAACTGTGCATTGTGGTCGTCAGAAGTCAAATCCCAGATATCCTCCCTCATGCAGCATTTACAGAGAAACAAAGCCGAATGCTTGCTTGTGGCAGGCATTAAAGAAAAGCAAAGATCTCGATGCTGGTAGTGCACATTTGCAGGGCACATGATACTCTGTTTTGTCAGCAGCACGGTGTCAGCCTGACATGAAATACAATGAGGGTGGCTGTGTGCTTCTGTAGAAAAGTGTGTTGCTGCTGCATATGCATGAGATGATGGTGGGGAGGTCTTGTATGACCGACACTGTAGTGCCATGCTGCACAACTCTGTGGGGGTACTGCTCACAAACCAGGCCAGGGTTAAAGGCAGGCTCTGTTATTAATGCAGAGAGAACTGATGAATTACTCTTCTCAGGTGCACTTTCTGCAGAGCACAAGGGATGGAAGGCTAGGCAGTGTGGGGTGGTATGGACGTGTGCTGCTGTGTGCTGCTGGCTGACATTCCCCCTAAGTGTTTTGAAACCACAGCTATTGAAGCCTCATGTGCAGAGCTTGTTTTTAGTCTTCTAAACTCAGGGTTAAGGAATCAATTATTAAAAACCTACAGCCATTTGCTGATCTCTTTACTCTCTGGCCTTGGAAGAAGATAAGGTGCAGAGACATTATTTTGCATGTGATCAATTAAATGTCCTGAAATCAATCTTGTTTAATATATGTACATATATTCTGCAGGAAAAAAGCTGACCTAAAGATTGCTTAAGGTTTCAGAGCAAAGCAGAACGAAAAACATTTGTGAAGGTCTTTTTAAATCTAGGATTTTTCCCCTAAAACATTTAAGTTGGGGCACCATCAAGTCCATGAAACCCAGTTCATCTTGCTTTCCCAGTTCCATACCAAAAGTAAACACACACACCAAGCTGGTTACCTTCTCCTTCAACTTCCTTTCATTTGCTGTCCATCCTGAACGTGGAGTGAAGTGAGAATCTGGGAACAGCACAGCCAAAAGAGACTTAGCCAGAAGTTTTATCCTTCAGCCCAGGTGCAGGGCAAGAGTATGGGAAGAGGCTGCATGTTCCTTTCTGATGGTTTTCAACAGAGAACAACCTTTCTGGTCTCTGGATCTCCTGGGTATGCAGAAATTTGGTTGCATGGCTCCCTGGCCTGGGAGGAGTGAGTGGGGCAGTAGGCTCAGAGGACTGAAACATTTTGCAAACAGCACGTTTGAGGAAGCCTAAGGAAAGCCATTTGTGTTTGATGGATTTTGTTGCAAGCTCCAGGACAGCTTGGGAGTTTTGTCAGTCTCCTTTTCAATGCTGTCTGCTGACAGCAGAGAAGCCATCTCCTTCTGGCCCACTAGCATGTGTCTGCTGGATGGTGGGGTGTCCTCAGGCCTCCAGTGGATATTGTCTGTGGGAGTCCTTGAAGCAGGGCTGGATCTTGAGATGCAGCAGCTGGAGAGACATTGCATTGGTTTTTACTGGTCCAGAGTCATGAGGCTTGGAAGGTAATTGTATCTTTTTTTCCCCTTTGGTTGGCAACCTTTCTAAATATTTTGCTGTGCACATTTTGGCATTCTGGGTGTTTCTTTAGCCTGGTAGGCCTCAGAAGACTTTTTTTTTATGGATGAGAAATAAATATTCTTGTGCTGGACTGCAGTAAGAGACATTGGTGTGTTGAGAAAGACACTGTACAAACTGTATGCAAAAAGAGTGATGAAACCAAGAGTCCTGGCAGTCATAGGCTCACTATAGATTTGTTATTCCCAGAATCATGTGTGCCTTTAGTAATTACTTCACAAAACTCTCACTTTGCATAAATTATACTTTCCGTGGAATGTAAATTATTAATACACTAAGATGTGCTGCTAACAGTTGTTTGCATCTGAAGCTATTACTCCCTGTTCCTGACATATACATTTGGTTGTTTACCATTTTCCCAGAGTCAGCAAAAATACATCCTTTTTCTCCATACCATGTGTTTTGTACAAAGACCACAGAAACCCAATATGATTAATTCTGGGGGTGAGAGCAGTACTTACAAAAACCCAGTAATAATGGAATTAGGTTTAGACTCTGTCACCCTTCATTGCCTCAAAATACTTAATCTTAGAATGAAAGAAAAATTTTTCTCCCGTCTGAGAGGACAGAATTGGACTGTCTTGTCTGATGAAAAAAATCAAAGCCCACAGTCAAAATGTGACCTGAAGTCCAGGCAGCAAGCAGCAGCCACAGACATCTTGACTGTCACTGTCAGCTCAGAGGGTAGTGTGACAAGAGGGACTGCATTTTCACAGAATCACAGAACCAGTAAGTTGAAAAAGGATCTCTGAGTTCATAAAGTCCAACCTATTATTGAACCCCTCCCTGTCCACCAGACCATGGCACCAAGTGCCACGTCCAGTCTTTCCTTAAACACCTCCAGGGACGGTGACTCCACCACCTCCCTGGGCAGCCCATTCTAATGTCTATTCACCCTTCCTGGGAAGAAATTCCTCCTAATCTCCAACCTGAACCTCTTCTGGTGCAGCTTGAGGCTGGATCTTCAAGCCTTAGTTTGGTTGAACAGCCTTGCCCCAGTTTCAAATGAATCTCTGCCACAGAGAATCTGGTCCCAGACCCTTGAGGCATTGAGGCATGGGGAACAGGTGTGCATGACAGCTCAGCATTGTCACTGAGGGAGGGTTCCTCTCCATTCTCAACAGTGCTTCTTGGTTGCTGGGCTCCACTCTTTCAAAGTAGGAAGCAAAGGCTTGAAATATTGCCTGGGGAAGTCATAACGGGGCCAAAGGAAAGGGAGTCTCTGCCCTCTTGCTGTGGAACATTTTAATTGATAGCCCCCACTCCTCAGCCTCCTCAGCCTCCTCAGCCTCCTGCAGAAGACCAGTGTGTCCAACAGGGCACTACTTGTAGTCGATAGGAAATGTCATTATGTAGATTACCTAAATGTAATTTTACGGTGTGAAAGAAGCAAATAGATGCAAGCACATGGGACAAAACCTCATATTTTTGAGGCTTGCCCTGCTCAGAGTTGATGGAAGATGATGTCTACACGTTTTGCTATTACTGGGTTTTTAAGAATCCTTTTTGAAGAGAGTGACTGGACTTTTTCTTCTTCTGTTGGAAGAGCTCTCAAAACTCTCAGGCATGGTGGAAATTGCTGCTACCTCATACCCACACTGAGTGGGAGACTGTATATACGCTATCCTTCCCTCTGGACATTGTGTTACTTTATTCACAAAAATACAAAACTCAGTTTTGCTATTGCGACCCAGGTTGTGTCATCTGCTCTAGGATTGCTAATCAAAAGTGATTGAAGCTTCATTCAAAAGCAAATTTGTCTAATAACTTAGTGACAGAGAACCAACCATGAAGGAAACATGAGTCACTGGATCCTCTTTAAACTGCTAGGGCATTGCAAAGGGGCTTATACTAAGTGTAATGTAACTTAATCCTACACAGGAGTTGTGTACATCATTAGAATAGTGTAAATGTAAATCTACTAAGGTAAGGGCTTAACACTTGAAGCACCAGCCCACAGTGTGGGAGCTGGTGAGAGCTCCAGGACACAGAAGACTGTAGATATTGCAAATGCTGGGTGGCATTGTGGGAGAATGGTGCTGACTACAGAGCCACCCAGTCTTGTTGAGTGGGGTTACTGGGGTGTATCTGTGACTGCACGCTGCAGCTGTTCCAGCATCCCCTTTCCCACCTGGGCAAAAGGCACACCTCCAACCTGATATCAGGGCTCTAGAGCAAAAAATCAGTTTTCTAGGCCAGAAACCATCTCAGGATGTGCTGGTGAGCACTACAGGAGCAGCAGCAGGAGTGATTTGGGTGCTATAGAAAGCTGCAAGGCTGTAGGAATGTTTTACTTGTGGAGAATCATATACAGCTCCTCTAAAGCCAGACTAAAGTGTGTTGTGTGTGACTCCTTGTCTCTTCAGCCTTCTAGGCTGTATTTTGCCTTTGAAGTACCCTCCAGTATCAATGGAGAGCAGCCAGAGGTTGCACTGTGCCTGCTCTCCACCTTTTCACAAGCTGCTATTTGAAAATACTCATACCTGTACTCTGGGCAAAAGCCATCAGAGAGATGTTTCTCATTTCTGTGGAAGTGATCATCTTCCTGATGGCTTTTTCTCTGCCCATGACCAAATGTACTGCTAAGGTGCCAGAGGACATTCTCCTTGTCAGCATTTCTTTCCAGGCTCTTTGCAGACTCAGACAGCTGTCCTGATGGAGTATCCTTTCCTAGGGACGTCTTTTGAAAAGAGGCTAACTAATTCAACACCTGGAATTATCTGAATACTCCACCACTTTAAAAGTCCAGTTTTGAGAAACTGACTTCTTCTGTAAGGAAACCAAACATTAGATTTCACCTGCGGATGTGTCCCCTGATATGTCCTGCTGTACTCAGAGAAAGTCCAGAGATCTGCCCTGACATGGGCTGGATAGCAACAGTGGTGCATGAAGGATATCCGGGGTGGATGGGTGGAGATTGCCTTATCTGGGGACATGGAGCATCTGTTCTTTGGTCAGCCATGGGTACCAGGGACAACTGCGGGTACCCAAAATGCTGTACTATTCATCAACATCCCGAAGTCCCGGACAGCAGCAGCAGATGGGGCAAGATAACCTTGAGAGATGACGGGACTGACTCAGCCCTGCGGATGCATTTCACGGTCAATACATCCTGTGTCGATTAGCCTGAATTCACATCCATGATGCCTCAGCCAACCGCATCCTCATAATCAATATCAATATTTAACAACACCCATCCCCCGCTGCCCCCCGCCCCTTCCCCCGTCTGCCCGAGCAGCAAAAACCATCCCGGGCAAATCCCCGCGGGTGAGGAGCACACCCACCCGTGCTGCTGGCGCGGGTGTAGCTGTCCTGCGGGGCCACCAGGTGCCACTGCAGGGCAGGCACTGTCCCTCTTCCTGTAGCTTTTGCTGGCCACTTCAGTGACTCGAGCTCTTCTCGAAAAGAGAGAACCTTCCTCAAAGCAATGTATGAGCTCTGCGTCTTATTCACCTGTAAGGAGAGAGGAACCAGCCCTCGCTTGGGTGGTATCTCAGCTGAGAACTTGGGCAGGAAAATTAAAATTCGTGGTCCATCGTATGAGAAACATCTTCTGACATAGTTGTGGTTCCTGCCCTGTCAGCCCGGGGAATCCTTCGTGATTGCTTGCATAAAACACAAGTATTCTCTAGTATGCTTCGAAGGAGGTACTCAAAGCACTATTTATTTTCCCGTGACAGGTAGTCATGGGAATGATGTGCCCAAATACTTGTGAGGACAAGAAGTGAGTTAACTGATCAGACTTCTAGAAGAAGCAAGTCCAGGCAAATATGAGCACAAGTGAGTGACTTTTAGTATGCTGTGTTTATGGACTGTTGGCTCTTCATAATCCTCTTTGTACAACAACGGCCAATCTATTCTGCTTGCTATAATTTTAACTGCAGGTGGCACTCTTTATGACAAAGAAGTTATGAATCTGTGAAAATAACAGAACAAATAGAAGAAAGTGGAATCAAATGGAAAAAAGGGGGACTTTCCACCCTGCCTCTCTTTTTCAAGGGGACCTGTGTTGACTAATAACTGAGCCTTTCTGATGGAGAATTTAGATGTGTCAGTTTAATAAGGAGAGTCCTGCTAAGAGGGGAAATTAATTTATCGTGAAGATTTAAAGCATCATGTTTAATCATGATTTAAATCAAAAAGCAGAGAGCTTGAGTTTAAATTATTGCTTACATTTTTGCTGTGTGTGGGCTTTCATTTCTTTTTTCTCAAATAAAGTCTGATTCTCATTTGCAGATAGAATCCAGCATATCTTTTGGCTGAGCTAGGGATACACTCAGGACCCACAGCTTTTCTTCACTCATTTGCAAGGTTTAACATGTTTATTCAGATTAAAAATTTTTACTTTCTTTATGATTCTGGAGGCTGATGAAGACCCATTTACTTTTCCTAGTCAGTGATTCTTGTGAGCTTGATTAAACTTCTGGAAGAGAACTGGGATTTAGTTAGCCTCCAAAAAGCATTTTAGCTGGGGTTTTGTATGTGTGAAGAATGGTACCTAATTTCTTCTTGTTACTTTCATATTTTCATAGAGTGAATAATGCAAAAAGGAAGGTTTATCAAAACATGTCCAACATTTAAAATGGAGTGATTTATTAAACGAAAGTAACATGATTCTTAGTCAGTTATTTGAATTTAGCTCCTGGTCAGAATGACCTTCAAGATTTTAACTGTAATAAATCTCATTTTACGTCTTGTTTACATTCATAGATTAGAAGAGGAAAATTAAACTTTTCTGCCCTTCCTTTTACCTTCCAGTTCTCAGCTCTGAACAGACAAATAAGTGATCCTGGATGAGGAAAATATTCTCTCTGCACTTTTGGAAGTGATTGCTCTCCCAAACTGACTTCACCTTTTCAAAATACCCTTTTCCCCAGGGCACAGTTAAGGATTTCCACTGGCTCAGGGTTCCCTTTTCTCTTCAAACATCAGCTCTAGTTTTTTAAACTAGACTCACATAATTTGATAGAAAGAGAAATTACTTATATTTTCATGTATATAAATGAAAAAAAAGTAAATAAATTTATTTTCTACCTTCTGGTAAAGAGAAGGAAGGACTGGTGTTCCCTGCAACTGAGCTCTCCCAGAGAGGCAGACACATTTTTCCTTTGAGCCCTTGTGAGACTTGAGGGATAACCAGCTGCTGCCCTCATGGCAGAAGGGAAGGAGCCTGAAGCAGTGACAGTGTAACTTGGAGGCAGCCTGGCCATGAGGAGCCCTTTGTGCTGTCACCCCTGGCAGCGCTGGGCATGCTTCAGGTGAAGCAATCCTCATAAAAGGCAAAGCTAAAGGATATGCTGCAAGTAATCAGAATGCTCTGACTATGTGTGTGCTGGGCTTCTGAACTGCTGCAGGGTAGGTGATTTCCACAGCAGACACAGCCACAGCCAGCATGGCAGGGACAGTGGCCATAGCCCTCTGAAGCCCAGGCATTTGTTGTACTGCCCACAAGCAGTATGCCTCCCTGTGCTTTTCTGGCAGAGAATGCACCTTCCTGGCCCAAACCTTAATGAAAATCTGAAACCTTATTGTGAAATGGGAAGTGGTACCGACTGCCTACCATGACCCGTTTCTGGGCTGATGGATGAGGAGTTCATAATCCAGCTCAGTACTGCCACGAGATGTGAGCCAATGTCCCAGCTCCTGGAGTCACAAGGTAAGAGTAGAACACCTGGTTTTCTTTTATTTATTTTTCTTTTTAAGTGAAGGTTTCGAGAACATCCAGTTGGAGAGGAAACCTGACCTCCCCTGTGGTATGGTCTTTCCTTCTTCCAGGCAGAGAAAACACACACACTGCATTTTGAGAAAAACAACGAGTTATTTTCAGCAGCTGAAGCTGAGAAAAGCAATTTCTTCACTTCCTTTAACAAAAACATGTAGCTTAACTTCAGCTGAGGGTCATGTGTAGAACATACAGGAAGCTTTTCTGCAGTACTTCACTGCAGCAGCAATAACTGGTTTTAAATTTTAGTGGTCACATTAAAAGAATGTCAGATTGAAACAGAAAATGTTTATCTGGTGCCCAGTGACCTAATTTCCCTTTTAAAAATGTGGATTATTAAACATGAGTTTCTCAAAAGGAAGGAAGAGAAATATAGTACAAAGAATCATAGAATCATACGATGTTTTAGGTTGGAATAAACCTTAAAGACCATTTAGTTCCAATCCCCCTGCTACCGGCACAGACATCTTTCACTAGACAGGTTGCTCAGAATTTTATCCAACTTGGCCTTGAGACCCTTCCATGGATGAGGTATCCACAACTTCTGTGGGTAACCTGTTTCAGTGTGTCAGCACTATTAAAGAATTTCTTCACCGTCTCTAATCTAAATGTACTCTCTTTCAGTTTAAAGCCATTCCCCATTGTCCTGTCACTACATGCCCTTGTAAATAGTCTCTCTCCATCTTTCTTGTAGGCTCCCTTCAGGTACTAGAAGGCCACAATTAGTTCACCCCTAAGCCTTCTCTTTTCCAGGCTGAATCCCAATTGTCTCAGCCTTTCCTCATAGCAGAGGTGCTCCATCCATCTAATCATCTTCATGGCCTTCTCTAGACTCACTCCAACAGGTCCATGTCCTTCCTGTGCTGGGACCCCAGAGCTGGATGCAGGGTTCCAGGTGGGGTCTGACCAGAGCAGAGCAGAGCAGAGCAGAGGGGCAGAATCCCCTCCCTCCCCTGCTGCCCACTCTGCTTTGGATGCAGCCCAGGACACGTTTGGCTTTCTGGGCTGGGTCGTGTCCAGCCTCTCACCCACCAGCACCTCCAAGTCCTTCTTGCAGAACTGCTCTCGATCCCTTTATTCCCCAGCCTGTGTTGCTACTGGGCATTGCCATAGGCCAGATGCAGCACCTTGCACTTGTTAAAAATCATGAGATTTCCATGGGTCCCATTTTCTGTCTTTTCCAGGTCTCTCTGCATGGCATCCCATCCTTCAGGTGTATCAACCACAGCACTCAGCTTGGTGTCATTTGCAAATTTGCTTAGTGTGCACCCTTTGTCTGTGTCATTAATGAAAATATTAAATAGTACTGGTTCCCATATGGACCCCTGAGGAGCCACTTGTCATCTATGTCCATCAAGACACTGAGCCATTGACCACTTCCCTCCTGATGTGACCATCCAACCAATTTCTCATCCATTGAACAGTCCATGCATCAAATCCTTCTCTCTGCTATTTAGAGCTATGGGGGATGGTATCAAAGGCTTTACAGAAGTTAAGGTAAATGACATCTCAACCCTTTCCTTGTCCACTAACATGGTCACCCTATCATTCAAGGCCATTGGGTTGGTCAGGCAGGAAGGTTGCCCAAGGTGAAGCTGTGCTAGCTGTCTTGAATCTCCTCTCTGTTCTCCATGTGCCTTAGCACAGCTTCTAGAACAATCTGTTCCATGATATCCTCAGGCACATGGTGAGGCTGGGATGTCCCTGGTTGCAACAGTTCTCTTTTCTACTCTTTTAAAAGATGGGGACAATCATTCCCCTTTTCCAGTCACTGGGGACTTCCCCTGACTGCCAGGACTTTACAAATATTATGGAGAGTGGTTTAGCAACTACATCAGCCAATTCGCTCAGGACTCTGGGATGCATCTCATTAGTTCTCACAGACTTATGTACATCCAGGTTCCTCAGGTGGTCATAAGCCTGATTTTTACATACAGTGGGAAGCACTTGACTTCCCAGTTCCCCTCTTGTAGTTCAGCCGCTCAAGAAGAGTGGGAAGAGAGGTTGCCATTGTAGACTGAGGCAAAAAAGTTACTGAGTACCTCAGCCTTCTCTTCATTCCTTATTACCAGTTTTCCAGCATTGTTCATCAGGGAGAGTACACCTTCTTTGACCTTCCTTTTCTGTTTAATATACATATAGAAGCCCTTCCTGTTACTTTTTGCATTCCTTGCCAGGTTCAGTTCCAGCTTTGCCTTGGCCTTCCTCGCCTCATCCCTGTACAACCAAACATCATCTCTACACTCTTCCGAGGTTACCTGTCCTTGTGTCTATTGTCTGTAGATTGTCTTCTTTCCCTTTACCCCTTAATCAGCTGTTCCCTCCCATCCGAGTCCCTTGCCTTCCTTGCTGGATTTCTTGCCCCTCCTTGTACTCTATGGAAGGTGTCTTTAAAGATCTGCCTGCTCTGTTTTGCTCTCCTGTTCCTGGGAGGGCAGTCTCCCAGGTGGTCCCATTGACTGTATCCTTGAAGAGTTGGAAATTTGCTTTCCTAGAGTTCCAGGGTGTAACTTTGCTCCTCACTTTACCCATATTCCTCGGGACTGCAAACTCCACTTCGATCAGGCAGCCTGTGGTAGACACCAGCCATGAGGTTCCCTTTTGTTGCTTCACTCTCTGACCCTGACTGATCAGCTTTCAACCTGCTCATGGCTGTTCTTCAGATAGAATTCTTCACACTCAATCCAGTTCCTGGTGTAAAGAGCAATGCCTCCACCTCTCCTTCCTTTCCTGTCTCTTCTGAGCAGCCCGTAGCCATTGATAGTTGCAATCCAGCCATGGGATTCATATTACCATGTTTCAGTGACGGCAACAAGGTCATAACTTCCCAGCACCAACTTTCCAGTTCCAGGCTTCCAGCTCTTCCTGTTTGTTGCCCATGCTCTGTGCACTGGTGTAGAGGCACTTAGGCAGGGCTGTCAGCCATGTCACCTTCCTAGAGGAACACCTCTCAATTCCTTTGAAGTATTTCTTTGGTGTTTCCCTGCTGGTTTCTGTTAGCTCAGGGGTCCCTGGCTTGTCTCTGTAAGACTTCAGGTGTGTTCTTGTGTGTGTCACACAGTTCGGAGTCACCGGCAGACCACTCTCACTTGCACCCTGTCCCTCTAACCGTTGCATCTCATCCCACAGCTTGCCAGGGACAAATCAGCCCCACTAATTCCTGAGCAAATGCTCATCACTGAGAAAGTGTGGGGGGTGACTCCTGTCTGATGCCAGCATGCCTAGTGCAGCACAGGCCTTTGATAGTCAAAACCACCAAAATTTTAATGGTGACAGCAACCGTGGAGCCCTGTATTAATAGACTCAGCCAATGCTGCAGCCTACAACTGTAAGTATAGAGGAGAATATAACTTGTGTCTCAGATTTCCTTACTGAATGCCCCAAGATCCTGAAGATCTTTTTGATTGCACTCAAACTCTATGTTGCCCCTTCATTGGCCCCAGAGAGGAAGATCAATATTGAGTAGCTGTCATGGGACAAGTGGGAGCTTCAGACAAGCCTTGCCTTAGCCTCAGATTTTGGCAGCAGTTTAAATGTAAGACATTAGTCTGGCCCACAAATTTTAAGACTGGCAGATCAAGTCTATTTAAAAAATGAATTATTTATTAAATAGACAAGAGATAACAGATGAAAGAACCTAATCAGACTTACTTACTACACAATACAAAACTAAAAAGAACTACTAGTAGATTACAGCATAACGTAAAACCATGCACTATATCAAGCCTATATTAAAGCCAGCAACAGAAATAATATTGATTAGGAGTCAAATGTAACTTACCACTGTAATGACAATAATGTACACAGATTCCTTTCAATTAACCCCTGGGGAGTAACTGTGAAATAAGCATCCCTACTCACGGGAGAAACTCCACACATTTCCAGGGAAATGTGTAGAAAATTTCTGCTTTGTGAAGGTTTGGTGTCGTAAAGGGAGGTGTCTGTTAGCTGGAAATCTAGCTTATCTTTCCAGATCTCACTTTAACAGTGAAATGTTTATTGGCAGCTGGGAGATGCCAGACCAGTGTTAACCCCATGGCACCAAAATAACTCACTACAAGAGAGCTTGTCCTGTTTGAGTTATCTGACTGGTAAACAAACAGCAGGTAAGCTCTGCTGTGGGAGGTGAGATGCCCTGCTCCAGTAGTAGTCTGGGGGCCTCACCAAGCTAGGAAGTTTCCTGCTGATGTCCTTAACCCAGGCCCCACAGAGTCATCAGACACCTCCTGGTGGTTGGGCCCAGTCAACATATTGGGTCCTCTGTTCCCCTTGGAAGGGAACCACCTACAATTATAACCCATGTTTTCTTCCCCTTGGAAGTTGATGTAATATGGGGAAGTACACATTTCTAATTGTGGTGACACCTCTGGTGTTACCAGACTTTCATCCTCTTCATCCTTTGGTTGGTCTTCCATGTACAAAGGTACATAATTTTTGTGCAGATGCACCTCACTGGGCAAGTGAGGTGGGTGAAGAACGATTTTGCTTGCACCCAAGCATGGACTAGCTCCGTTTGCTCCTTTCTTTACAGCTACTACCTTCTTGCTGGAGAATGGACACAGGATTCCCTTGATCTTGTATTATTCCTGGTGGCTGCTCCTGTCTCATGGAGGCCAAAGCTTGGTTCCACCAGTCCATTGCCTTTTCTGGTGCTCTAATACTCCTTAACCCTTCTACTTCATCCTGCAGCTCTTCTGCCAGGCTGAGCAAGTTATCCACCTGATCACATCTGACACAACTGCTACCTCTGCTACAATCCACTGGAAAGCTTAGGCATTCCCCATAGCCTGATGCCTGGACAGCTGTGTGTTTTCTAGCAAGCTCTGTCGCTAAATCCTTTTTCATGAGCATAGATGAGTGGACACCATTACTGAGCTCCTCCCAAGAGAGCGAGGAACACCAGCTGGAGCTCTTGAGACCTTAGAGTAACTTAGTAAGCTGCTGCAAACCAGGTGCTGTAGAGACCAGTCATACCAGGGTGTATGGACACATGTTTTTAGCAAAACCAATAAGTACCAGATTACTTCTTTCTCAACAGTAATACCTTAGAACTTACTTGCAAGTAAACGCTGCCGTTTGTTTCAGCTGATTTGCACTTGTCTAGCTGTTCCTGTTAGGAGCTCCAGCTCTCCTCTGTCTCTCTGATGACTTCTAGCTTGTAGCTCTGTAATTCCACAGTCAGCGTTGGGCCAGCTTGTGCCTTTTGCAAGACCATGTAGAATCACAGGCAGCCCTCCTCCATGTAAGAGAGTCAGCAGCTGCTTAGCATGAAAACCAGGCTTAAATTTAGTGAAAGAAAAGAACTACGTAAGCTTTCCATCAACAAACCAGAAAAAACCTGAAACAGCAGAAATAAAGAAAAAGCAACCCAGCTTTAGATCATATTAAGCAGAAAGGTCTCTACTCCTTTCCTGTGCCAGTACCTTACAAATTGCAAGGATAAAGCAGATCAGTTTCATCAGCAGATCAGAAATATTGATGTAATTGCCTTGCATTCCTGGGAGTAGTCTTTTTTGCTGTTTGTCTGTGATTGCCCCTTCTTCTGCCAGCTCTCCTGTGTCCCTACAGCACTAACCTGCTGAATGACTTTTCCTCCATATCCCCTGGGGTTCCTTAGCTACACTGTGCATCATGTGCAACTCAGCCAACTTTCTGGAGATGCAATTTCCTCCTGCAGTTTATTGTGAGAATATAAGGAAGAACTCACAGAAATAAGTGCAAGAGACAGGCTTGGTATTCAAGTATGCTTTTTTAAAAACTACCTACACTTAATTCCTGTGTTTTTCAAGAGCCTTTAGGGTCCTGCCAGCACCCTGTGTTCTTTAAAATAGACAGATTGAGCTAGGTCCTGCTCCACTGTCTGACCCCATTCAGATCACAGTGTTCTCCTAAGGTTTGTTAGAAATCCTGTTAAAATGATCCATGATGTTAAGAGCTATGGAGCTAAAGAGGCCAGTAGTCATTTTTCTGGGAGCCTTCACATAGAATAAAAAAGCTCAAAGTGCCCTTCCAGGTGCTGTCACAAAAATGTCAGACACCACATCTTACAGCATGCTTGATGTCCAGGACATCTGTTTGGACATGCAAAGCACTGAGTGGAAAGAGTATCTTTGAGGCCAGATCTCCATTGTCAGGGTCAGATCAAGAATAATCAGGATGTTCCTGGGTACCTGGGCCATCACTAACACCCACTAAGCATAAGGCAGACCCCTTTGCAGCACTGCAGTGGGCCTCACCTCTGAAGCACAGTGTCTCTAAGTTACTTCTGCCTTGGGAGGTGAACTTCACTACTTCAGTGCTGAAACTGGAGGCTGGAGACTGTGACCTCTCTGGTAGCACTGTCTGAAACCCTGTCTTGTGTGAGGCTGAGGAGCCAGGAGAGAAAGTCAGACCTTCAAATTCTGGTAGGTGATGGTACAAGAAGTAGATGGTAAGAATCTGCTGCGGCTCACCGATGTTCTGGGCGTTGATAGCTGGCCCCAGGGTACTGGCCAGCAACCCGTTGGCGGCTGCAGCTCACGTTCCTGACTGCCTGAGCGCCAAGTCCACGGCTGTGGGGAACCAAATGTCCCCAGCTGCAGATCGCTTGCAAGGAGCAGGCTATCCAGTTGGTGGCTGGAGAAGAATGGGGAGGGAATCTTCTGCCATGCGGATTAATTCAAGACACAGAGGCTTCGGGGCCAACTGCGCTCAAGGGCGTCCGGGGTCAGAAGACCCAGAACAGCTCTGAGCTCAGACTTTTATAGTGAGGGTCTTATCCAACCAGATTGCAACAGAGGGGAGGAACAAGGGAGGGACCAAGGGGAGGGGACCAACCAGGAGGGAGGGGGGGGAGGAGAGAGAATGACAGACAGCAGGGAAAAACAAATCAATAACCGAATGTTACAGAACTTTCTAGAAACTGAACATGACTGGCAGGAGAGTGGTGGGCGCTCTAAAAAATGAAACGGAAAGGGAACCACCCCTGAGAAGCTCAGCCCACATCTGGGGCAAATCACTATTGTCTCCACCCCAGGGGAGACTTTCTAAACTTGGGCACCCTTGATCCAAATCTTCTCAGGGGGGTTTGAGGCCTTTGGGGCCTCAAACACCGCTACATCAATCCAGGACACCTTTCTGAAGAAGAGGAACCCATGCGGAAACGATTGGCTGTCCCTCATCATAATGGAACTTTTCTGCTGGCACAGGAAATGAGAAAAGTTGTAGAGAAGTACGTCATCTCTGAGCTGGGAGCAAGCACTTTGTTCAGACTGGCATGATCTACATGGTGAATTTGACAAACACTTGGTGTGTCTAAGTGTCAGTACTGAAATAGAGAGCAAAATCACACTGAAAAATAGGTCACCTTCAATTCCAGCTGCTTGGTGTGTGCCAGGAGACAGAGCAAGGGCAAATTTTACAAGTGCCAGTCTGCATCAATGCCAGGAGCCTGAAAGCCTGAAAAGTGTTGGGCTCCATGGTTAATAAGACATTAACAAGTTCTTATGACCAGATGGAATTCACTGGAGAACTGAGTGGAAGCTCAAGTGTGAACCCACTGACCTGCTGCCTGAGGTCCATAAACTGTCATTGCAAACAGCAAGGGTGGCTGCTGGAACTACCAAACAATGGGTGATTTACACTCCTGAGAAGATGACAGGAGTCTACGGTCAAGAATAAAATCATAGAGCACATGGGTAAACACAAAGTATTGGGAAAAAAAGCTGTGGTTTTGCAAAGTTGTGTGCTGCCCCATTTGCCTGCTGGGTCTTTGTGGAAGGTCCTCTAGAAACAAGTGCTGGCACCAGTTTATTCAGCATGTCCATTGAAGTGCTGGAAAATTATGTGAATGGGAAAATTTAAAACATTTTGAGCAGAGAATGCAGGTCTTGTCTTTTGTCTCCAAGAAACCATGCTGGATATGAATGGAAAGGAAAGAGCAATTAAAATGTCTGTGGTGATGAAAAAGTTACTTTCAAAGGACACTAAAAAGGTAGGAGCTGGGAGTCCTTCAGGTTCAGGTCTGGGACTGAACTGAAGGATGTGAGACAGGCACAGGCAAAATCAGTAAAGAGGAGCACAATCTTTACCATAGCTCATCAATCCTGCAACCATAGCTCATCAAATCCTGCAACAGTGGATCCAATGGAGATGGTTTAAAACTGGAAAGAAAGAAGCTGCTACTATCCAGAGAGGAAGGAAATTTTTTGAACTTGCTGGCATGGGATGTTGTGACAGCAGACTCTCTCACAAAGAACTGGAGAAACTCATGTGAGGGAATGGGCTTGTGCCTTGTGCCACAGCTGGAGACCTGGTATTAGCCAAAAGAACTACTGTGCAGCAGCAGTAGTGTATTTTTTTTTTGCTCTCTTAACCATGTCTGCTCACTCCTGATCCCACGTATTTTCTCCAACAGCTCACTCCTCCCTTAGGAGGCTCCCTCTAGGAGCTGTGTGATGGACAGTGTCAGATGGGATGGAGAGAGACACCTGTATTGGACAAGATCCTGTCTGGTCCCTAGCTGAATGTGGCTCTGTAGCTTTTCCAGCCCCACACTGCACTGTAGACATGGATAGAGGTGGTGTGGGCATCCCAAAGCACATGCCCCATCCCAAAGCAGTGCTGGAACAAGGCCTGCAGGGCAGGGTGCATGAGCACATGCCGGCTGGTCCCATTCAGCCCCTGGGACAAGGCAGGCCCACTTCACTCTGTGACCTTTCCTGGCTAAATTGCTTTCATTATGGGGCTAAGAGCTGACCCAAAAAGAGGGTCAAGTTATTAAAAATAAAAAAGTAAGGGAGGATGAAACAAAACAGAGGAGGAAAGAAAGCGCCGGTCTCAAATGTTTGAGATGTCAGCCTCATAAATTCAGCATCAGCTTCCTTTGGTCCTCAAACCAAGTCAGCTCTAATGCTATTTGCAGATATAGATTGGTGTCTTTTTCATTACTGTTATCAAATGATGCATTTGTGGTGCAGCTTCAGAGCCCTTTCTGCCCTGGTAAGTGGATTATGCATCCTGGTGCCAGCACTACTTGAGCTATACTTTTAATACTAAAAATAAAAAAGAAATAATAAAATACCTTCCAGGCTTTTAGATTTTCTTCTTTTTCTTTTTCAAAGATCTAATTAAGATATTTATATCTCAACAGGCAGAAAGGACCTGACCCCTGCTTTGTTAGCAAGATGTGACAAAAAGCACTTTGCTAAGCATTTGCAATCACCGCTATTGTCAGCTAAACTTCTGGGAAATGGTGACACGGTTTCTTCTTGCTGCTCAAAGCTGAGCCAAGCTTCATAAGATGAATATCCCCTCAGCAGGCTGGCTGGCTGCCTGATGTCTCTGCAGCCTTTTGCATGCCCCCACCAGCACTGGGTACGAGGGAGGAATTGCTGCCCCTCCCTGAGACTGCTGGAGTGGAAGTAGAGAGGTCCTTTGTCCCTCTCCCAGTGCACACCCAACCACTTTGCATCCATACTTCCAGCCACAGGTGACACATTTTATGCCTGTGTTTGGCAGGCCCAGCTGCCTGGCAGTCGTGCTGCTCAGAGGTGCCCCAGGAAGCAGTGCATTGCTTTTGGAGTCCAACAGCTGTGTCATCTATTTTGCTTCGTATGAGTGGTAAACCTGACCATGGCCCTTTAAAGGAACATTTCTCTCCCTTTTGGGTTAATGTCACCATTTCCTAGAAGAGAGTAGATGCCAGCAGAGGTCTGAGTGCTCTTGAGTCTGATGAGGAAAGGATAATTTTTCTCTACCAGAAATGTACTAGAGTGACAGTAGGTACTTCTGAGCCCATTTTTCACATTTTTCTGGGTCTGTCACTTTATTTCCCTTCTTACTATTTGTCTGCTTAAATCCTAACAATATGGAAAGAAGCTGCATTATTCTGTGCTTATGTAGTAACATGGAAAACATCTTGGACATAATCTCATGTGATTGCCAGGACATGTGATGTGTGATCACAAGCACAAGCTGGTACAAGAATCTCTGGATCCACTCTGTCAGTACCTGTTCAGCCAGCAGAGGTAAACCTCAGCTAGAAGGATTTTAGGAGTTAATTTACTTGCTATGCATCTGAAGCTCTGTAAGCCTGATGGTTTTATGCTTTAGTTTTTATGTTTCTCCTCATCTGCCTATGATTCTGCCAATGCATATGTGAGATCCACCTCAAATCCTTATGTCTGCCATGATATGTGGTCTCTCCACCCTCACTACCCTCCCCTCCTCCCACAAGGACAGATGTGCAACATATTCACTGAAGTACATTCAGTTAAAATGTTACTAAACATCAGTAAAGCAAGGATGAAAACATTCCTTGAGATCAAAAGTGGTATATAAAAATAACACCAGAAGAAAAATGCAGGCTCTGCAATGTGCTCTTCCAGGAAGAGTGGTATTGACCTCAAGGAGTGAAATAAAAGGTGGAAACATGAGCTACAATCAATTGTTTATTTTTTAACATTAAAAAAAGGAAAGAGAATAAAACACTTGATAGCTGCTGAGTCAGGTCTATAGCAACCAGTATGTCAGATTCATAGTTAAGAGAGAGTGAGAAGCCAGGCAGTTCTGTAGGTGTTGCACAAAGACCTGCAGAAGTCATTAAGCTGGGCTAAGCTTATCATGATAGTCATGAAACTTGCCCAATCAATGCAAAATAATCTTAACTTCAAATGGTCTTGGACCACTCCATAACACTGCATTGTGGGAACTAATCCATTCCACTTACTAAACATTAATGTTTAAATCTGCAAAACAGATAAGACATTTTGCTGTCTTGCTCCTATTAGTGTTGGTGACATATCATCACCCCCTGCACTTCAGCAGGTTTGAAAATGTCATCCTCCTTGATCCTTACAGAGATTCGAGGAGAAGGCAGAAGAGAAAGAGAAAAAGGTGCAGGACCAGAATTTCAGTAGGCAGAAATCAGTGTTGCTTAACTGAAGTCAGTGGAGCTGCACTGAACTATGCCAGTTAAGATTTAGTCCATAATGGCTTCAGAGACCTCAAAAGCAGTAAGTGGCTGCCATAACTTACAGCCCCTGCAAAGAACCTTGGTATCAGAAACCACAGAGCACAAAAGAGTTTGTCATATTTCTTTCTGCAGGGGTGTGTCACCTCAAATTTTCTATTGCTCTGCACTGGTGTGGCCTTACCTTGAACGTTCTGTGCAATTTTGGACTCCTCAGTACAAGAAAGATATTAAGTTCTTAGAGATTGTCAAAAGGAGGGCAACCAAAATGGTGAAGGGTCTTGAGAGGAAGCTGTATGAGGAACAGTTGAGGTCACTTGGTCTGTTTGAAGAGGAGACTGAGGGGAGACCTCACTGCAGTTACAACTTCCTTGTGAGAGGAAGAGGAGGGGCAGACACTGATCTCTTCTCTGTGGTGACCAGTGACAGGACCTGAGGGAACGACCTGGACTTGTTTCTGGGGAGTTTTAGGCTGGATATTAGAAAAAGGTTCCTCCCTCAGAGGGTGGTCGGGCACTGGAACAGGCTTCCCAGGGAAGTGGTCACAGCATGAACATGACAGAGTTCAAGAAGTGTTTGGACGATTCCCTCAGGCACATGGTACAACTCTTGAAGATGGTGCTGTGCAGGGCCAGGAGCTGAACTTGATAATCCTTGTGGGTCCCTTCCCACTCAGCATATTCTGTGGTTCCGTGTGATTATTTAATGCATTGATCAGGTGGCCAGGATAAATAGGGAAACGTAAAATCAAATGCAATACAAGAAAAATCAAGCAAAAATAACAGGGTGCGCAAATATGCTGTCTGCAAAGACATTGGGATCTAGCCCAGGGGGAATATGAGGAGAGATTGCCTTTGATTTTAAGAGCTTAGAACTCTGTTTATTTGAGGGGAAGAATGACATCATTGTCTAGCTATGTCAGCTAGAAAGGTTTTATGTGAGGAGAGATCATTACAGAAAAATCATGGAGTCAGCCACCTAGTCCATATCAGTTAGAAAGACACAGTTGTCAGCTTTTCTTCACTTAGACCAGGATTTCAGCACACACAGGAAGAAGACAAGTTCGATCTCCCATGCTCATGCAGCTCAGGTGTAGGTTGACTGGTAGAGCTCAGGGTCTGCCAGCCAGCTGACACCCTAAAAGCAAATGCTCCATGAAGCAAGATGAAGGTCGTAGCTTAGGTCAACCTTTAGCTCGTGTTTCTCCAGGCACAGCGTGAATATTAAGTTCTGCTTCTACAAGCAGACAGTGACTGAGATGAAGAATCAATTGGCTTGGGAAGAACCTGGACACATTTCCAACATTTTTTAGACGTTCCTGCTTCCCTTTGGCAGTTTTACAGTAGAGCAGATACCTTCTGCTTGAAGAGATTGGATTTTTGTGAATTCACATGTCAGATGACAGCCTAAGGTGGCCTGAAGCATTTGCACAGCAGGACATGACAGCCTGCCCCTGCAGGTTTCTTCTTAGCCTCAAATCACTGACCATTCTTAACAGCTGATGGGGCTTGTTAGCATCACCCTCACCATGCCCTTTTGCCCTTTACCTTCACTACACCTTCTCTCTTGGACAACTGTGTCTTGGCTTTGCTTTAAGTCTTGTTTGCCAGGACCCGAGGAGGGCCTTAGCTCCCCATAGTGAAAGAAGATGGGTTTAATCAGTACAGGTGGCCATGGGCTGCTTAATGGATTACATGATAAACTGAAAAAAAAGGGAGTGTTTGAGCATATAAATGCTTGAAAATGGAGACTTACCACGTTGGTGCCTTGAGCCAGGCAGTTAACTCACAGTGTCTTTGTAAGAAGGCTGCCTTCTCCTTTTTGCCCTTCCTCCCCTGAGTAATTAAAAATCCAGTGGTAACTGCTGTGACGGTAGCTGATATGTCAGCGTTGTTAGTTCTTATTAGAGGGTATCTGCTGGGCTGCCAAGCCAAATGAGCACTGCTCCACCAAAGTCATTCCAATGTCTCCAAATTACAACAGCTGAGAATCATTTTTACTAGTTGCAATAAATAACAATCCTGACAACCTGGCTTGGATCCAAAGTGCAGTGCAAAATTTTATGCAAGTTGTTGGAATGAAATTATTCTGGAGGCTCCAGGCACTCCTCTGGGACACCAAAATTAATGACCAGCACTTAAGTTTATCAGAATTTAAAAGAAAAATGTCCTCCAGCAGCCTCCAGTAGTGCCTCTTTGTTTTATTAATCTTCAGAGATTGATGCAGATTTCAGCTAGGAAGACAAAATATAGATGAGAAAAATATAATCAGAGGTTTGCCAGAAAATAACCATCGACTTTCAGTGCAAGGGCAAGAGGATACTGAAAAATGTATATTTATCTATATAATTCTATATAATGCTAATATGCATATCCATCTATCTATCTATCTACCTACAGATAAAGCTATTATGTATAATCCGTGTTACACATACCTGCAATGTATCTTTCCATTGCAAATATGTGGAGTGAATGTCCAAAACAAGTTCAAGGCAGCTCTTTTTGAAGCACATGGGGTGAGAATGGGAAATCCGCAAGCCAGGAGAATTCTTTGGGGCTGATAACTTCTGAAGTCTGAAAATTTGCCTCTTTGTACGGAGCAGAAGAATGGCCATTCTAGTAGCTGCTATATAGTGGTAGGAGAGAGGATAATGGGGGGAACTTATTTCTCCTTTGGACATCTTACAGTCAAACTGCCTCTGATGCACAAGGATAGGTGGGTAATTAAGATTATTGTTCGTTAAATCCAGCACAGTTGAATACAGAGTGCTGAAATCAGTTGGTAAGAGATGCCATGAAGTCTTCAAGGAAGGTGCAGTGCTCCTGAGGAGTCATAAATGTTGTTCTTATGCTACCCTTGCAAGAACATTCTAGCTGACCTTGCAATCAGGTGAGCCCTTTCCTTCAGAAGGAAAGGGATTACTGGGGAAATGAGGACATTACATGGTAAGAAGGAGGGAGACCAGGCATGGTATACCATTTTCTGTTCAAGTTTCTCACTGGTTAGAACACTGTCTTCCTGTATCATTCACTATTTAAAGCTACTGTGTGAAGGTAGGCAGCCAGAAGATGTAAGGTTTTGAGATGGCTGGAAAAATGCTAAGTCATGATGTAAGTAATTTGAGGAATAGCTGAAGGAGCTGGTGTTGTTCAGCTCGGAGAAAAGGGAGAGTTATCATTCTTTACAACTACCTGAAAAAAGGTTGTGGCCTTATAGGTGTCAGTCTCTTCTCAGAGTGATGGGACAAGAGGAAAGGGCCTCCAGCTGCACCAGGAGAGGTTCAGTTTGGACATCAGAAGCATCCTTGAGTTTCTTCACGTAAAGGATGGCTAAGCTTTGGAAAGTACTGCCCAGCAAAGAAGAGGAATCACCATCCCTGGAAGTGTTCAAGAAACAACTGGATGTAGCACGTAGTACTACGGTTTAGTTGACATCATGGTGTTCTGTCAAAGGTTGGACTCTGTCAGGAAGGTCCTTGCCAACCTTCATGTTTCTGTGTTGGGATAATATGCTCCTTGGGCAGGGAAAGTTGCATATTCAGGCATCTCCAGGCAAACAGAAGATTTGAACACAGCTCCTTGTGTGATGTGCTAATAACTTAGGGGTATCTTTTTTGGTGTGAACACACCCAAAGTCAGAAATCACAGAATCACAGAATGAATTAGGTTGGAAAAGGTCTTTGAGATCATCAAGTCCAACCTATGGCCTAACACCTCCTTATCAAGTAGCCACAGCACTGAGTGCCATGCCCAGTCTTTTTTTAAACCCTTCCAGGGATGGTGGCTCCAGCACCTCCTTGAGCAGATGATTCCAGTTCCCAATCACTCTTTCAGTGAAGAATCTTTTCCTAATTTCTAATCTAAACTTCCCCTGGTGCAACCTAAGACTGTGTTCTCTGGTTCTGTCAGTGGTTGCCTGGGAGAAGAGACCGATCCCCACCTGACTACAACCACCCTTCAGGCAGTTGTAGAGAGTGGTAAGGTCTCCCTTGAGCCTCCTTTTTTTCCAGGATAAACAACCCCAGCTCCCTCACAGGGCTTGTGTTCGAGGCCCCTCACCAGCCTTGCTGCTCTTCTCTGGACATGTTTGAGCATCTCAATGTCCTTCCTAAACTGAGGGGCCCAAAACTGGACACAGCACTCAAGGTGCCTCAAGGTGAGGCCTCACCAGTGCCAAGTAGAGGGGGGCAGTCACTGCCCTGGTCCTGCTGGCCACACTATTTCTGATACAGGCCAGGATGCCATTGGCCTTGGCCACCTGGGCACACTGCTGGCTCATGTTCAGTTGGCTGCCAACCAGCACCCTCAGGTCCCTTTCTGCCTGGGCACTGTCCAGCCCTTCTGTCCCCAGCCTGTGGCGCTGCAGGGGGTTGTAGTGACCAAGGTGTGGGACTCGACACTTGGACTTGTTAAACTTCATATTGTTGGACTCAGCCCATCTATCCTGACTGTCCAGGTCCCTCTATAAAGCCCTCAGAAGATCTCCTGCAAAATGATACAGCCTTGGATATGCCCTGATACACACAGAGATGTGTGAGTGTACTCTTTCAAGGCCACATGTTGCAAGGACCAAACTAAGAAATCACATTCAGGACTTCAGTTGCTACTGTCCTGTGGTCTTGACTCCCTGTTGCCAGAAGCTGGAGAGTCATAGAGGTGTATTGCTGAAAATAAACCCTGAAGATTCAGACTTAGCACCATCAGGTTGACTTTTCACCAAAGGTGTGAGTTTATTTTGGTAGGATAAACTTGCTAAAGCACCAGATTTTCAAAGTGTACTAATGACTTTCCATGAGATGTTAAGTCTGCTCTTGGGAAAGTCATCACTGATCAAGAAGAAGGAATTTATCTGCAGTAGCAAAATGCTGCAATAAAGTCAAACTGAGGGAACTGGGCTTGATAAAACTTGAATCTAAATGAACTTGATGCTATGGAATACTGGGCTTATATGCTGTGTCAGAGAGGTAATTCCTTATTTGGGATTGTTGTTCTATGGAGATAGACATCTAAAACAATTATTGTTCTTGGGCTGATTGCCCTGCTTGTAAACCTGGCAGAAACTCACTTCAGCTCAAATTTCTGATCTGTCAGTTCAAGCAAAGGGGACCTTTGCACTCTGCTATTTATTGCCTCCTGCTCCTTAGACAGTCTCAGTGCTGGAAGTGGCAAGGTCTTTTATGGTAGGAGGAAAACCATATGTAGTTACATGAGAACACCAAATTGTAAGTAAGAAAGCAAACAACAGTTGAGATGCTGGAGAAGCGGCAGAGGCAAGGAAGGAGTGGGGAAGTAGTCTTGCAAACATAGGTGAGGCTGGCAGGAGAGCTACCTGTGAAAAGAAATGGTATAATGAATGATTGGCTACTCCCAGCATGTTACCTCAGATGTTACCAGCTCACTTCACATCATGCAGTATCACATGTAGGCAGAGATAAATTTTCCAAACACCTAAGCAGGTCGCAGCTAACCTGAGTCAGGATATTTCACCTCTTTCAAGGGTCTGTAGATATCCATGTTGCCTCTTCCCAAGTACCCAAGAGCAGCCCCCAGTTTTAATCCTTTATACTCCTTAAAATCCATGTCTGTCAGGCTGATTAATACACAGACTCCTGGTGCTATCCCCTATTGATTTCCATCCATCCAATTCTGTTGCACCCTCCACTTTGCAGTGAACCTACAAGCCAGACACAGTTGCTGTGTACATGCTGACAGGGTTCAAAAGTCACGTTTAGCCAAGCTGATGGAGAAAGGTAATTGTGCATAGCTGTGAAAATGAGGGCAAGGACATGCCTACAAGACAACCTGAAGTGGGAACTGCTTGTGCAAAACTCTGTCTTGTCAGGGCAGAAAGTGCATTGTGCAGTCTGAATGTTGTTACCATTGTTACACATTCATTAGAATATTTTTCCCTTTAATTAAGCAAGGCTTGAAACTGCCATGCAAGCAGAAGAGTGTCACCTGTTAATGAAAGACCTTGCCCTCTTTAGATCTGTGCTTACCCATACAGCTGCTGGTCTGGTTAGTCTCTTTGACAGCCAGCAGGAAAATGGCCTTATTTTGTGCCTGTGTAGGACACTGTCACATATTCCACCAGCCACTGTTCTCTTGCACGCATCTATGCCAACCCTCCTCCCGTTTCCTTTCTGGAAAGAAGAAAGAGTATTACCATTCTTTGCCTTTCATCTTGAGACAAAAAAAGGCAGACATTTTTCTGGATGACTTTTAAATGCAGAATTGTTGGATGATTAATGAGAATTTTATAAGAAGCTCTTAAAAATGCCTATGCTGCCTTTTATCTTCTAGTTTTCCTAGTTCTACTGCAAACTGTCTAACTTCCACAAGGTGCTGGAGGAAAAACAGTATTGGGAATAGAAAGAAAAGGAATTATTTTAGCTGCTGACTCCTTGTACAGCTCAGCTGTTCTGTGTAGCTTGTGTACTTTGTGTGTCTCCACGTTTGTGGAAGTGCTTTTTACAGTGGGGTGATGGTGGGTTGATTGTGGCTGGATGCCAGGTACCCACCAAAGCTGTTCTGTCAGAAGCTCTATCCCCCTCCTCAACTGGACTGGGGAGAGAAAATATAATGAAAAGCTCAGGGGTCAAGATAAGGACAAGGAGAGATCATTCATCAATTACTGTCATGGGCAGAACAGACATGGGGAAATTAGGTTAATTTACTACCAGTCATATCAGAGTAGGGTAATGAGAAATAAAACCAAATATTAAAATTCTTTCCCCCCACCCCTCCCTTTTTCCCAGGCTCAGCTTTACTCACAAATTCTCTACCTCCTCCACACCCCCCAGGCGTGCACGGGAACAGGGAATGGTGGCTGTGATCAGTTCATCACACCTTGTTTCTGCTGCTCCTTCCTTCTCAGGGGAAGAACTCCTCACACTCTTTGCCTGCTCCAGCATGGGGTGTCTTCCATGAACTTCTTCAATGTAGGCCCTTCCCAAAGGCTGCAGTTCTTCATGAATTGCTCCAGCATGGGACCCCCATGGGGTCACAAATCCTGCCAGCAAACTTGCTCCACTGTGGGCTCCTGGGGGGGTCACAGACTCCTTCTCCATCTGCTCCAGCATGGGGGATCCTCCACAGGCTGCAGGTGATCTCTGTTGCACTGTGGACCCCCACGTGCCGCAGGGGTACAGCTGCCTCACCATGGTCTTTGCTCTAGTGCCTGGAACACTTTCTGCCCCTTCTTCTCCACTGGCCTTGATGCCTGCAGGGTTGTTTCTCTCACTCCCACCTCCATCTGCAATTGCTGTTGCCCAGTTGTCTCACTCCCCCATCTCCCTTCCCTCTTAGATACATTATCCCTGAGGCACTACCACTGTTGCTGATGGGCTCCGCCCTGCCCAGTGGTGGCTCCATCCTGGAGCCAGCTGGCACTGGCTCTGTGGAACACAGAGGAAGCATTTAGCATCTTCTCACACAAGTTGCTTCTGTAGCTCCTCCACTAGCAAAACCTTGCCATGCAAACCCAATGCAATGGTGCAGCTTTATCTGGTGAGTATGTGCATTTAGGGACACCAAAAAAGTTGCAAAATATAGCACAGCTGTAACACTTCTCTATCTCAAGTGCATGCTTTCTAGGCATTTCGTGGGGCTGAAATGTACCTTGCAAAAAAAGTATCTTCTCTTGAGCATTCCTAAGACAGAGACACTTTTATAATATCTCACAGCAATGGCAGGAAAACCTCTTTTTTCCTTTTGTGATGCTATGTGGCTCATTTTCATTCTTTCTCAACTGCTACTGACACTTGGGCTCCGATTTACTGTGTTGTTATGGCCTCACAGAGGCTCCCTAAATCAAGGTTCTGCTTCTGTGACCTGCCACATGTGGAGAGTGTCTCCAGTTTTCAGATGACAGAAACATTGTGGCTTTCAGTGCAGTGTTTCTTAGGACTGGTTTGCTCATAGAATCATATAGTTGCTGTGCAACTATAGCAAACATGGATGTATGAAGAGGCCACCAAGACCTTTCCTGTACCAAGCACCTAATTAGCTGTTCAACAGTGCAAAAGGGTCTCCTGATGACACAAGCTGGTGTATCCAGGGCAAAAATAACCCTACTGAGTTTTTCTGTATAGTCCTATGTGAGCTCAGAGTGGTTTAATGTCTATGCAAGTAGAGAGGACTACTGACTCCATCCCCAAATGCACTGTGGTATTAGGGACAGTACTGGGAGCAAGCCTGGAGCAGTAGCAAATAGCAAGGGTAGGAGACAAAGATCTGAGGTCCAATCCTTACAACCTTTACAAGTCAAGGGGACTTTGGTCTTGATGGGGCATCACACAGGACTTGTCAGCACTGAAGAAAAATGATCCAAATTAAACAAAAGGTGTACATTTCCACTGCAGTAATTGAACTGCTGAGAGCACAGTGTGGGCATTCTCTTTCAGAGCTGAAACGGTCACAATTCTGCTGAGTTTAATTGACTTAGGGCAAGAATTGAGTTAAACAAATTAATGCCCAATTAAACTAAACTGAGGTCATAGGGCTTCAGTGGAATTTAACAAATCCCTTTTCAAAGTTATTTTGAATTAATTTCCTCAAATGTTCCTGTGCCGACAAAGAACAAATGTTTATCTGCAAAGGGACGTTAATTTGGTTAATGTTATGGGATTAGCATAAAGAAAAAGAGTGATTTCTGATTCATTCCCTGTTCATGAGACGTTCTCATGCTGGCCTAAGTACACTAGTTTAATCTAATCTGCTCTGGAGCAAGCGTTGTCATAGAGTGGACCATCAGGGGTAGCTGTTCCAGAAGAAATCCTGGTGTAGGAAAATGCTGAGTGCTGCAGAAAAATCCATTCCAAACTGCCAGTCCAAATTTAATTCCTTAATGTGTTGAATAGCAGTCCTTTGTTACTTCTGCAATTCAATAGCAGAGAAAACTGATATCTCCTTCTGGACACACCATTACCTAGTCTCTCTTTCTCTTTTTTTCCTCTTTTTTCAAAAGTGTTCAGACTTGACACAGATAAGAAAAAGAAAAAACCTAAGGCAGTGATTTAAGTTCCAAAGTAGTATTAGGAATGTATTGCAGGCTATGATATATGTAATTGAAAATCTATAAATACATCAGGCTGATGCTGGCTAAATCAAAGCCAGGTTTACTTCTATTACTGGTAATCTTTGGAGTGGTCTTGCTCTCCCACTCTCACATCCTCATCCCTTGTGACAGAAAACTGCACATTCCTTTTAATGAAATTACAGCAAATACCACCATGTCTGCAATTTTAGCAACACTAATTCTTTAAATTAAATCCAGAGTAGTAAACTAAACAAACTGAATGAAAAATTGCACAGCTAGATATGACCGTGAAGGTGAGGGGAGGGAGATGGGCACATTCTGCTTGCTTAGGAGCAGAGAGATGTTTTCAAACCAATTTATTCAGAAAATGAATGTTATACAGTAACAATGTGTGTGTCCCAGCACTTTCAACATGTTTTGAATATATTGGCGAGTTACAACCCAGTTTGAAAAGAAGGAGAGATCTCAGTGATGATATTACCCAGTCCTAGGAGGGAGGTAGAGAAGTCTTGACTCATTCTCTTGCTTAGGAGAGTGCTTATGTGAAGTGTAACTAAACCTACACATGAGCCACAATAGCATATGTGCTTTGTTCTTTCCATTACTCAAGGAATGGCTTGGTTTTCCAGCAGCAGAAAACCAGATGTTTCTAGATGTATCCAGAATGTGAGAGAATGTGGAAGTATTGTCATCCAATGAGGGTTTCCAGTCAAACTCCACTTCTCCGCCTGGGAGGACATCACTTCTTTTCCTGGCACAACTCATTCCATGTCTTCCTCCCTGGGAAAAAGGAGGCCCTCAAAACTTCAAAATGCTGTGCTGTGGTAGCAACAAACTGGGGTGGGACAATGGGGTGAGAGCTGTATGCAGTGTGTTGAGGGGTAGGGATGCTGTGCAGAGCCGCCAGGGACATGGAAAGCACATCAGCATTTAACAACTGACATCCCATCCCATGGCAAGGAGGTCTGCAGCTTACCCAGCACCAGTTAGGTCACTCACTTGGCTGCAAACACCAATCTGTCCCTCCAGCCTGCCTTGTAAGCCCAGAGCGAGCTGCTGAACACGCTGTGCTCTGCAAGCTCTGTGCACAGCACCACTTGCCTCCAGAAACTGAAGGGTATGAGCAACATTGATTTGCATAAAGTGGTGCTTCATTCTGGAGCTTTTCAGCCCCTTTTTGGCATCTGTGTAGCTGATGAATTATTTAGTAAACAACTGGCTGTCTTAAGAAAACTGCTTTGACTGCATGTGTCCACTAAGATGCTCTGCTGACATTCAAGAACAAAAGCAATTTAGAGAGGGAGAAATACCAGAACAGGCTCTTAGTAAGTCTAGAAATATTCACAGTGCAGGCCTTGCATTGAGATCAGAACATTGCACAATGAATAAATTGTTCCTGACATTTGATCAGTGACTCATTTTCCAAGTGTTTGGAGAGGAAGTATTGATCCCAGTGTGCTGGAAAAACCCAAAAGCTTTGATAGAAAATGCCTATTTTAATGTAGCCTTTTGGAGGGTGGGATGGGGGAGGAAATAAAGAGAAAACCACATGGTATCCGTTTGTTATGGCTGCTGGTATATTCTTGACATTCATTCTGGACTGTCATCCCAAGTTTGCAAATATATTCCTCTCATTCTCTCTTTATTTTTTGGTTGACAGTGTCATTATTGCTTGATATTTACTTGTATGTAAATAGATTTGGAGCAGATGACTGAGACTGCCCTGGAAGTTAAGTATTATTTAAGTACACAAGAGTAATAATGGGATGTGAAACAGTGAGAGTATAATAATACAGCTTATTCTAAAATAGATATTACATTATAAAAGACAGCTTTGGACTCTGTCGATGCCCTTATTTAGGCTGTCCTCAGTCAGCTGGTTGATGATCTGGATGTACTGTAATGCTGATAAACCAAGCATAGGATTGATACTGTGAATGATAAACCACGTTTCTACTCATGGGTAAGGTCAGGTCTGTGCTGCCACCTGCCATGAGAGTCAAAAGCAACCAAGTCTCTGAGGGAGGTGTGGAGTGTAGTGATCCCCACTTTAGATTTTTTGGGAGACATCTTTTTCCTCATCTGAGCACTCTGTTACTGGTGTTGTGGTGAGGAAAGTCCATCTTCTTACCACGTGCACGACAGGGGAACTCTGATGAGATGCCCTCATTTTCTGCCTCCCTTTTGAAAGCTGGAGCAGGAGAAGGGATTTGGGCTGGATGTCACTGGCATGGATGTCCAGGTAAACACGGTATGGCCCTTGGAGAAAGGTCTGACTGATCAGGTAGTTAGCCTCCACTGACAAATAGTTCTGGTCTGTGGGCTTCTGCCACTGTCCTGTCTCTCATCTTTGCTTTTCAGTAGAAAGTCCTTGTGTTCTGTGTCAGGGTGAGTGAGGTGTCCCAGCAACTCTTTCTATTTTCTCTATAGCAGATGTATCCTTTTTTGTCCATGGCACAGAGAGGGCGGTTGAAGAGATAGCCCTTCATGCCTGGCTTCTGATGCTATCCTTCTGTATTTCTGTGTTTACGGAGGACAGCTTGGAGCCAGCAAGGTCATCAGAAAACCTTGCTAGGTTTGGGAAGCAAAGTAGCAATGAAGAGTAATAATATGTAGACAAAGTTAATCCAGAGCCCATGGAAGTTAACTATAAGACAAATGACATGCTTTTTCTTCCTGCAGACAGGGACTGCAAACCTTTGTGTATCACAGGAAACCTCTGTCACTCCTTGACTTTGAGATGACTGCTGTCTGTACTGTCACCTGTGAGTTCCCTTGAGGGGAGCAGCACTAGTATGGAACCTTACAGGATAGATATTCAGCATGCATCATCCAGAATGCCATCACCCCTCTCTTATCCAAATACTGTTGCAAAAAGCTCTGTTTTGTGTGGCTCTCAGAGCTGAAACAGTGTGGCGATTTCATTGTTTCACAGGTGAATGTTAGAACTCACCAGGTGAATCAGTCAAAACAGACCCCAAACCAGCAAGGGCTCTTCAGGGGTATATATGGTGCTGCACTAGTCACCGGTGGTTTTTCTGCCCTACAAGTTTTTTTCTACTTGCCGTTTTTGTACTTGCAATTATTTTAAAACCCCATCTCAGCTGGCAGATCCCTTTCATCACTTGGCAAGGAAGGGAAATCTTGGCATTTTCAAAGGAGAGCTGAGGGATGTGAATAGGTTGGAATTACAGAACAGTGCTGTCTGCCAAAGAGCAGTACAGCCTTTAATCATCCAACAAGTACTGTGTGCTTTATTGGAGAAATTAATATAAGAAATTAAATGTCTCTCTTCTTTAGAAAAAAAAAAAAAAGGAGAGAGAAGAATGTTTAATTTAAAAAGTGAGGCTTCAGTGCCCACATCTAATCCAGAAATAGCTTTGAGGTGAATATAACACAGGTTGAGATCAAAGGTCCCTGATGAGGCAGCATTTTGCTGCTGTTCAGGGTATTAGCTTGCATTTCCTTCAGTACCCACTGTGGCATGTCAGGCTGCCAGGGCCAGGCTGAGAACAGCCAAGCTCACCAGTCCCCAGCAGTGCCCAGCAGTCAGACAGCTCTGCACACACAGACAGATTTTCACTGCTGCAGTGGATGACTGCACCTTGCCCCCTAAATATAGATGTGGCTTGTGACTGTGAAGAACAGAGCAGTAAGGTGATGAGCTTGGCAACAGCTCTGCTTAGGGGGCTAGCAAAATTGTAGTCTTCTTACCTCAAACATTGCCTACTTTATACCTTTCTCTTTCAGTATACTACTTCATCTAGACTGCTTTGTTCTTGGTCAATTTCTGCTTCAAAATTGAGTTAAGCCAGGAACTAATAGCCTCCTGTAGTTGTCACTGCATGCACAGGTGTCACTGGGACACCACAACAACTAGGGATGTTAGAGTAATAACTCAGAATATGAGATACAGCCTTGTTCTTTCTCCCCTCTCCCAGCCTGAGCAGTGGAGAAGTGGGATAACAGCCACTGTGTCAACTATTTTGGCAGCTGCAGGGAGTGTTCTGTAGACTGGGCTGCACCAAGGCGAGGGCAGAGCACAAAGATGCCTCAGTATGCAAGAGGCAGAGGTTGCGTGGGTGCAGGATCCCAAGTTCCCATCTCCAGAATGTGTAGGAAGACATGCATGGATATCTTGCCGTGTAGGGAGGTCTGGCTCTTTGCCTAGCAATCATCTCTTCTTTCAGGGGGATGGTCACACACCGGGGCAGAAATGCTGAAGTTTGAACTCTTACAGCCCCATGGAAAGGAAGTGCTTTTGCATGTGGGCACTGAATTTTCACAGCTGACATCATTAGGATAAAGACTCTGTCTGACAGTGCATTAGCCAGTCTCTTTCCAGGGGAACAAAGGCTGGCATTTTAATGCAACCATTTTCTCTGGCTTGTCTTCAATGCGTATCAGACTGGGAAACACCATGCAGCAAGCTTAGTGTGTTGCTGGGATATTAAAAAAAAATTTAGGATCTTCATGTCTCTGAAGGTGAGAAACAGGGAGGAATCAAGGAATTTTAATCTAAAGTAAGTACATCAGAAAGCAGTCAGCACAAGAACAAGCAAAAAGGATGACCTGGCCAAAGAAATTCTCTCTCCAGTTCGTAACTGAAGAAGAAACCATTCACTTGGCCAGGACTCCACTGAAATAATTTAATGGAAAACACATCCACTCCCTTCTCTTGCACACTGTCTTGAGAATTTTTTCTCTCTCCTTTAGTTATAACTCGGTCACAGATTATGATGTTCGGAAAAACATATTCCATGCTAACTGACCAGTCTTCAGAAACCTATCTGAATCAGGCACAAATTTGGCAAAAATGTAGTCCACACACTACTTTTCACCCAAGAAGAGAGAAATATGTTTTTCCCCCTATTTAATTTTGTCAAACATGACTTGACTTTGCTAGGTTGACATTCCAGCTGGAGAAAAACAGACCAACCTCTCTGATGCAAAGGACAGATAAACATAACAAGTTTAATGTGAGGTAGAGTGTGATTTGATGGGTGTGCTATTATTCACTTGGGAATAAAAGTGCCTTGATTTTCTCTACACTTTGCCACTCACCTGCTGTATGATCTCAGGGAACCATTTTGCCTCTGTGTGCTTTTCTTTTGTCCAATCACTTCATTTGTCTCTCTAGGAAAGGTTCAGATCTCTTTGCAAGTTGTGTGCCACACTGGGACCCCAATTCCAGCAGGGACCTCATAGCACTGCTGCAGTGCACTGCATAGACAGGTGCTGCAGGAAGAACCTCGCTGAGGCATGGAGCTCTCTCTCTCCAAAACAACAACCAAAATATAAATCAAACAGTCTGAGTGCTATCTCCAAATAGCTTGCACAGTTGAGGAAAGAGAAACACCTCCAATACAGTCCACTCACCTTAGTCAGCTTTCTTTTGGATGAATTGCAGGCTGGAGGTGTCCTACCTCGTAGACAGGCATCAGATGTTTTGGCTGGATTAGACATAAGGCTACAGATGTGTCAAGTGAGACACTGGGGTCAGAAAAGGAGAGGGAACAAGTAGACATGGTGATGAAACGAACAAAATGCACCTCTAACTAGAGAGAAGTAATGAATTCAGTAATGAAATTCTGGTTGTCAGTATTGTGTTATTTTCTGCTGCTGGTACATATTTATGGTGTAACAGAACTTTCTTCTTGCTTTTAATGAACTATAAGCAAATTCTTAAATGCTTTCAAAGTCTCAGCCCTGCCTGAGTGAGGAAATAATGAGCAGTAGAATGGACTCTTCTGTGTCTGGACTGCTTTCCTGGGAAACCTAATGTGATAAATGAGCCTGTTGAGTAAAGGTTAATTGCTACCTGCAGAGTACTAAGATGTTATATTGATGAAATTGTAGGTGAGAAAAATCTAGAGTGAGCACAGAGAAGAACATTTTATCATTTTATGATACTATTCTGTTCTGGCTTTTTTTTTTTTTTGCTTTCAGTTTAAGAAGAATAAATTTTAGTCATGTGAAAGAATGAAAAGAATCCTGCACCAGTTCACCTATCCATAACACAGGATTTGCCTACACATATTTATCACAATGAAACCCTTTGCAGTAATATCTTGACATACCTGTATCACTGGAAACAGCCCACAAATTACATGGTTTCACCATGAGTTAGTGCTTGTGCATGTGATTTAATAGTGCTGTCTTCTTTGTCTCCCACATCACACCTGTGTAATGAACATTGCAGAGGTACTGCATTAAATGAATTTGCCCCTGAAATTTCATTTAGGTTCCACAGTGGGTATGTTGTGTTTACCAGGTCTCATCCTGATTTGCAGCTGCAAGTGTTTTAAAAGCAATAATGCCAATTACAACTGATCATTCTGCATTTTCTGTTTAATCTGACTGTGGAGGGCAGTGAAAGACAGCTTGCAAATATCACATCCTATTTCACTGAGGGAGCACCATGGGGCACGTTTTTCTGCCAGTCTAGGTGATTTGATAAACTTTGGTACAGAAATGATTTGACAGCATTCCAAAGAGATGTTTCTGAGAAACTTTCCCAGTTTCTCACAATCAGAAATAACACTTTTTTTTTTAAGACTGCCAACACAGTGCTGTTCAGCAAGCACATAGCTATAAGAAGATTGCGAAATCTCCCTCTGAATCTGGCTCATACAAAATGTAAATGATGGTGGAAAAGCCCAAATGTGGAAAATACCCAGAAAAGAGGTGCAGCTGGTGCATTACTGTCCCAGCCCTTGCTCCGAGTAACAGCAGTACATAGAATCATTCTGAGATCTACTTAGAGAGCATAACAAGGATCAGAGCTGTTGAAAGCATCTGCCTTGTGTGTGTTTCATATTCTCAGTGCCATCTGGTCAGCCTCCAGTGTCCTCCCCAAAATGTGTCTCAGAGCTAGAAATACATCCGAAAATCCTGCTAGCACAGATGATGAAATTTCTGACATTTCCTTGTCTTGCCATCCATCAGAGTATGTATTCTTTCCCCTCAGGGGAGTGGTGTCCAACATTGTGTCAGGGCTTCTGTTCCATGCTCCTTTGGGATGCTCCTACACAGTTCTCAGTCTTGGTTGAGGTTCTCAGGCTCCTCAGAGGGACCCAGCTGTGGGCTGATGTGGGCACAGCTGTGTGAGAAGCAGATGGGTACAGACTGTAAGAAAACTTTCCCAAGCAGCATCCAAGCACAGGCACACCAAACCCACAGGTTATTATCCTTGCATCAGCAAAAGAAACAGCATGTGCTGGACTTTATTCACCTACACTCATCTGTGGTTCAGTTCTGTGCAACAAGGCAACAGAACCACAGACACATCCCTGCCTGGTATTTCCCTCTCTGCGTTAGGCATATCACAGAGCAAACACAGAAAAAAAATCACTTTGCTCCATATAGGAAAAAATACCCATTTGAATTACCAGCTATCCAATATGCATTTTGTTGGTTTAATTTCAGATTCTCTGCAGCTTTTCTTTTTTTTTCCCCCAGTGCTGCTCTTGGGTGCATACAGAGCAGCATTTAGCTGCTGTTTTATTGTCCCCACCAGAAACAAAACTGTTAGATGCATGGCCTTAGCTTTAAAAAGCCATTGTTCAGATCAGTAAGAGCCTCCTAAAATTCTAGCCAAGAATCACTTGGACTTGCCAAGGTGTTCTGTTGAAGCTGAAATAAGAGCAAGCTCATGTCCAAGTAGTTTGTATCATCTAGCCTTATGAAATATGTCAATTATCTTGCACAAGGTAAAATTCTGTGGCTAAATCCTAGACTATACGAGGCCTTAGCCTTATGTTGCTCAGAAAGGACTTGATCCCAGCTGGTGAACATAGACAGAACAATAATAATATCCAGCGTTATGATAGCTGGGGAGTACCTGCATCCCCTTTGTTCTAGACACACTGCCGGTCAGGGGGCCTGATCCACAGATTAAGTACAGCTATACTGACAGCGTGGTACTGGGAGACAGAGCAAATAACTCCGAAAAATTTATTAAGGGAAGTCTTGCAGTATATTCAGAAACGTATCCTCTTATGCCACGTGTATAAGACCTTTTGGCCACCTTTCCACACATAGCGTCCTATTCTGACTCTGGAACTGGTCCAAAGCAAGGCCAAGGATAATTGGAATGTTACATTCTTGCAGGATCAGGATCTATCAATTCTGCTTGAAACAGAAGAAAAGCAGTTTAAAGAAGGTGGAGAGTTGTGGTAACTAGGTGCAAGAATATTCCTAATCTCTGGTTGTCACTTTCACGTTGCTGGTTTTTGTGAGTGTGCATAAGGAAGTTGTGCAAGTCTTCCTGCCAGTAGTGCAGAGATGTTCAAAACACTGGTCCCATCAGTGAAAGACTTGATCCCAGTATAAACTGATGCTCCAAGAACACAATTTAAAATAAAAGAAGGAATATGTAACTGGTATCAAGTCCAGTAATATGTTGTTTGTGATCCTCCAGAATGTTCTGTCTCCTTACAGCACATCTCTAATCTTGCTACTTTTCACAATTTTTTCTCTCCTCTGCCTGTTGGAGATCAGCATGTGTTAACTTTATCCTGCTGAAAATCTGAATTTTGGCTTTGAAGACTGCTGATTGCAAGACAGAGAAAATATCTTTTCCCATCTTTTTTTGAAATCACAGGTTTCTGATTTGAAGTATGATTACTGCAGACCCAAAAGCAGAAGGTAGTGCTAAGAAAAAAAAGGAGATTTTGTATGTCCCAGTTCCTGTCTTTCACAGGTGAAGAGACTTCTCTCTCCTGACTTTATGCCTTGAATCCTATTGCAGAGGGAAAACAAAAAAAGGCTGCTGTCTCCCCAGTCTAGTTTTGATAGACAATATATTTTTTCTTACAGGGGCTAAAAAGAACTAAAGAAGGGAAGGGCCTTTTGACTGACATAACTGCTGTCTGCAAGGAGAGAAGAATCTAACTGGGAGACAGGAAGAAAGGTTTATACCACCTCCCAAAATAATGAAATACTTGCTTAATGAGAAAGAGATTGGCTGGGACCTGGTCTCCTGACATGTGATTGAGCAGTGGGAAAACCAGCTGTGGAGATGGCATCAGTGCATCTGAACTGTCTGAGCATGTTGGTACTTACTTCTTTGTCTGCTCCAATTATTTGTTCAGCCTAGACAGGTCCTTAATTTCTTTATTATTTTGTCACTTCATACTTGAGTCAGAGACATTCAAGATTTGGTGGTTTGTACCCAGCAAGTTCTGTCAAAGAAGTTCTTGGTTTTTACATTGCAGATCCAGTCCTTCAACACAATCCCTTCAATACAGTGTCAACCAGGAGATATTGTATCTAATTCCACCTGGGATTTCTGTATCTGGCTATGCACTGGAATGGCGATATGGCTTTAAAAGAATATAGACCCATCTATGAACATATCACATATACATGCAGGATGAGCACAGACCCAGACAAACTCACTCTAATAAAACGGTTCTGCACACTAATCTCCTTTCCCACCCCTCCCCATCATTTCCAGTGTACCACAGCTGCTCAAAAATTCTCCCTCTGGCACATATGACAATCTCCATCTTTTAGCAATAGCTTATGCTTAGTAATCACCAACAGGAATGGTGGAGAATGACAAAGGGCAGTACAAGAAGTGAAAGACCAGCTCCTCACAGGGTCTCTTTTATTGCTAAGTGTTGCCTCTGTAATGAGCTCAGACATTTTGAAGATCTATCTACCTCATCAGAAGGTACAGGGACCAAATCTCTGTCCTTCTGTCTTACTCAATCTCCCCAAGCAAGTTCTGTCCTTTAACGAAGTCCCAAAATAAGGAGCAAGATAATGGAATTTATTAACCTGGGAGAGTGGTATCCCAGTCTACATGAGCCAATGTGCAGCAGACATTCCAAGAGGTAGAAGTACAAGTCCATTATTGATGAATTTTGAAGTCTGGACAGTAGAGACTGTGGTCCCAGTACATAAAGCACGGCTTTGGTGGTGCAAATCACACAGAAAAACCCCAAGGTGCTGCCTGAGAGATGACCTGCAGCACCACACAAGAGAGCTAGCCCAGCCCTGGCATTGCACAGCACATTTTCTGGAGGCAGAGAGGACAATCTGACCATCATAATTTGGTTATGATTAGGATACCAGTTCATCTTTTGTACAGGAGGTGCTTGCCAGTAGGACAGTGTAAGATGTTTCAAAAAGGGTAACTTTTCTCTGTTTTTTTTTTTTTCAGGTGAAGAAAAAGAGACAAACTGAAACAGAGTTACCCAAAGCCAATCAGAAGTTTAGTAACAGTCTGAATCACACATTGGGCTGACAAGTGGGTCAGCATCAAGTTAATCAGGTATTCATAATCTAAATGTGTCCACACTAGAGGGTGCTGCACTGCTTTTCTAAAATAATTTCCTGTATTTCTTTTATTTAAGCTCATGCTGAACCTTAGTAAAACTTTTTGCTTGACAATGAAGATCTAAAGAATGGGAGCTATTCTTGGATAACTCAATGTAGGCATGCAGTTTTGCTGTGAAGAATTAAGTTCCTAAGGAGGAAAAGAAACTCCTTTTTAGACCAATGCATTTGCAAGGGCATTTTCCCAGGAAATACTGTGCACATACATAACTATACATATAAATTGTCTCCTTTATCCATAAAAGCAACTTAAAAAAAAGAGTGGAATAAGACAGGATTTTAACAGATGTGGTGGAACAGAACTTGTGTTTCTTAAAAACAGTTTCAATCAAAATATAAACAAATTTTTATGGTAGGATATGTAGATATAATAGATTGTTTTATGAAAATAAATTTTACCAGTAACAGTCTGATTTTTAATATTTTTTAAAAGTACACATACAGATTAAAAAAATCCAACCCAAAAACTCACTCTCCAGCAAATTTAAGAAAACTAACTTTAATTAAATTAACAAAAAACCTCTAAATCTGAAAATTATGTGGGATGAATTTGTGTAGCAGTCTAGAATTTGCGAATACAGTCTAGATATGACATCAGGATCAACGACATTTCTAATCAGTCAAGGGAGTGGGTGAGATTCTGCTCCTTGTAGAAGGGAATAAATTCAGAGGAATGTTTTTGAGGTTAATGGTGCCATTAATTTAAGATTTTAGCATCAGTGTCATGCTATGAAAGATGTGTTCTTTGCTAAAAGAACATGCATACACATGCATGCAGATGTATGCACATGCAGAGAACGCAGACATCAGCATGTCTCAGCCACATTCTTTGGAACAATTTTCTTTGGCCTGAGAGTGGGAAATAAATTTTGCTGCTGGGAACGTAAGAGCCCAGAATAGCTATTATAGAAGGAGTTAAAGGTTAGTTTTCTCAATGGGCAACTCAACAGGCTCTAAATCAAACACCAGTGAGAGAAGCCATACCATGTGGAATTGAAAAGGACATAAATTATTCTGCTTTTTTTCCTAAGTTTTCTTCTGTACTACAATAACCTTATGCTGGCTTTAGCCAAATTAGTGCATCTCTCATATTTTTAGATATCCGACTACAGATACTTGTGAGAATTAATGCAGTATCTGCATATAAACCTGAGAAAGGTATGATTTTGAGCTGCTTTCATCAAACCATGACTTCTTCCTGCTCTTAGATCCATAAGGTATACAGGCATGGTCTCTGCAAATTTATGTTCAGGATTACAATTTGCATGGTATCCTTCATGAAGATTGTGGCAATGCTGGATTACTCTGGTGATAAATTTATGAGATGAAGAGGAAGGTTGTCAGTAATTCAATTAAGCTGCTACTAGTAATTTTTCAATATATTCCACAGTAGCCACTGTTGTAAGTCCTTTAAAAATGGCTGCACAGCAGTGGAGCTTGTAACATGTGAACCTGAAAAGGCAACATGGCAGGGAAATTTTAGTATGCACTGATTAATGCTGCAAAAAAATATCTCCTAGCTTCCATCAGAGAGGCAGCTGCTGGAATTGAAGGGAAGAGACTTCCAAATGAAAAAGCACTCTCCATAGCAGCTAACCAATGCTGCACTGGAGTGCACGTTGCAGCTTTCCACTGATTGTCGCCAGTTTCTGTGTTGAATTATCACTTCTCTTCAACTTCAAACACACATGGCACCTCTGTTTTCCTTGTTGCCTGTCTTTGTGAGGAGTCCCACTCTCTCTGACACGTGCTCCATGGCACACTTTGCTACAGCAGAAGCTCTGCCCTCACATATCTGCTGCTTATGGTGCTTTGCAGCTGCCATAAAAAAAATTGCTTTCATGTTTGGACTAAAATAGTAAGCAAACTTACTGAAGTCAGAGGTGACAGCTTTATTAGAAACCCTGGTAAGTTCTTCTGAAGTTCAGAGGAGGCTCTTTTGACAAGGGAGATAATTCCAGGTGCATGAACAAGGTGTCACCTGGTTTTGTCCTCCAGCTTTGCCTTGTGCCTGAGGTGGCTCCATGTGGCTGCTCATTGGACCATCACAGCTCCCTGCCTTGCTAAATTTCTCTTCAGCAGCAGTCACTTCAGAAAACATATTCGGAATGTTTTTTCTGCTGGTACTCTGCACATGCCATGGCTCAGAGTGCAGGGCTGATAAGGGCTCCAGCAGAACTGAGTTGCCCAGCCTGGAGGAAGTGGGGAAGATGCTCTCCCTGTAAGGAGGAGCTGCACAAGGCAGGTCACAGCAACCTGGTTCTGAGCCCTGGTTTTGGAGACAGACTATTTGAGGTCAGGGCTTGGAGTTGAACCTACCATTTCAGCATCTTTGCACACTGGAGGTACTTCATCCTATGAAAACAAATGGAAAGGGAACAGGAGGAAAAGGAGTACAGATGGAGCCAGACAGGGGCAAAACATGGTGTATTCTTCCCTTCCAGTGGCATAAAATGCATTGGAGCCCCATTATCACTGTGCCCTCTGCATCTTCCTCTCCAGCACATGGTATGTAGATTTCACGGATGTCAGATGATATTGCAGAACCATTGTTTGAAATCCAGGCACACAAACTGTCAGTTATTATTTACATTCAGTGGATTGCCATTGACCAAAGAAGATAATACTGAAATTTCATTGCATTTACTGATAGCAGAGCAGCTCCACATGTCGTGAGAGGTTGACCTTGTGGGAGGTGAGATGCCCAGGTACTGGAAGAATTGCTTCACACGAGGAGAGTGACAGAGACAATGCTTTTGTTGCTCTTTTCCTCACCGCTGGCACTTGCACAGTGAAGCCTGAGAGCTAGGCTTGCCTGAGATCTAGCCTACTAGCAAAGCAATCAGCTGGTTCTTGTCACTTAAAGAAGTGACAAGGTGTCTGTTTATTTCTACTCTCCTGAGATGTGGTGCAGAAATAAGAGTCACAGTCTTGGCCACTTTCAATAAGGGTATAAACCCTTACTGTAAAATATTTTTGGACATGGGAAGGCCAGGCAGAGATTGCAAAGCCTCAAGAAAACACTTTCTGTTTCACTCTGAAGAACCTTTTATCATCATTAAACCAGCTACAATTACTTTGAAGATCTACAGCAACTTTTGTCTGCAAATCAGTAGGAAATTCATCCTGAAGTTGAGAAAACATTCATGTTCCTCTGTGGCTCTTTGCTCACCAGCTTTTCATGCTACTCTGATCCTTCTCAGTGTTGTTCTGTGGGACACAGAAATAGATTATTTTTTTTTCTCATTTTGGTTCTAAGTAACTTCTGTCTTTAGACAAGGTGCTTTACCTGGTACTCAGGTTATCCCACACTTAATCTCCCTGTGAGATGTGCTTTTCCTGTATTTCTTACCATGTTATTTGTAGGGAATGAAGAATCAGCATCTAAACTAGAAGTCAAGAGCCCACTCACATCTTTTACCACAGAGGAGGAATAGGACCACTGGTGATCCAGACAGAGCAAGATGCAGGGAGAGATGTCACTTGTGATTTCTCAGACTCACTTTCAAGCCAGATCTCCTAAACCTGTATATTTAAGCATGCATAAACCCCACACTTCTTCTCCTACATTGTTTTATTTATGATTCAGTTTGGTGCCTCTCTTCTCCAAGGCTTGTCTGCAAAGCCAAACCATCCAACAGAGCAGCTAGCTGGTGACCTTAGACCTTTAACCCAGTCACCTGCAATGCCTGCTGATTCTTACATTTCAAATCCTGATGGGTCACGTGGGTGGGCTGTTTTATTTGCACGTGGCACTATTTGTATCTTCTTGTGCTAAAAACCTAGGAAACTGCATATATACATATAAATATATATATATAAAAATTGCACCACACGTTGCCAAGAGAACATAAGAGGTAAAGGTTGAGTACTTGGGAGTTAGGTAATGCCAAAAACACTTGAACTCCCTTGTGTGTGTGCATTATGAAACAGTCTCTACTTACAGGATCACATTACTCCTGTTTCCACAGGTCAGACAATACTAGGTGCTGTAAGCAGGAGGAAAGCTTGATTCTATGTCTCTCCTGCTCCTGTGACAGAAATCAGGGGCTAAAATGCAAAACATCAAACTGTGAGGAATAGGGTAGTTTAGCAACAGGTATAAGCAAGAAAATCATCAGGTTGAGATGTAACACCTTCAAGGTGTGTGGCAATGTTTGGCACAAATGTCCTGATAAGAGATTTCATCTGCCTTCATACTACTCCCGTGTGGTCTGGCCTGCCTTTGGGACTTTATGCTGAAAATTGTAATTATGGCTGGCAGTAAGATTCACCAGCATGGGAAAAATAGAACAGAAGGGAAAAAGTCATAAAGACAAATGTATTTTTCTTTCTGCTGCACACTGGTGCTCCAGAGGTGTGGGAAAGGGAAGGGATTTCATAAAAGTAAATTGCAGAGTTATGTGACAGGTCAGCAGTTCTACTAGGTTTATCCTTCACGTTGGTGTGGAGTATCAAACTCCATGTATTCAGGCACTTTGCAAGTTTTTTATTGCTTATTCCAAGGAGCACAGTAAACCTACTGTCCCCGGGCATGTATAGTGGTCTGCTACACAGTAACCCTTTTTCACTGTAGTAACAAAAAAAAAATTATTGAGAAAAAGGAATTAAAAAATGAAGGAAATTAAAGGGGAAAAAAAGAGTGTAAATACAACCTGAAACTCTAGTCACTTTGCCAAAACTTCATTCATAACAGTAAGAACATGTTTATTGATGTTGAATTAACTTCAAACAAACACCCAGGACTGAGGAAAACTGGGTGTCGACTAGAAAAATGGCATAGGAACAGAATAGATGAAAAATGTCCTCAAGGTCAGTTTTAGGACATCTGTTGTTCATAACATGTGTCTATATATAAATATAAAATTACTTGGATGAGGGTGTTGAAAACCTAAGCAATATCCATCTCTAGTTTCCGTTTGCTCACTCTGGAGTAATTCCACAGACCTTAGTGGAGAAGATCCAGATTTACCCCAGTTAAAAGATGGAGAGCACAATCTGACTCAGAGAGCTCAAAATTCTGAGAGCTCAGAGTTTACAGATGATGCAGAGGATGAACAAATAGCAAGGAATAGTGAAACCAGATTCCAAGGGATTTGGATTATATTGAGAATCGGAGCCAGCAGATGGGAAATGCAGTTCATTGTCAAAATGATAAAATAATGAGGCAGAATTCAAGGAGACAATCTAGGGAATAACTGCTACATTCAGCAAACATTGTAACTAGAAAAGAGGTTAAGGCAAAATTATTGAACCCCTCAGTGTGCTACACAGCTACAGTAAATAGAAAGGCCTGTGAGATAAGTATTAAGTGCTGTAGTAGAGGTAGAGAACATTAAAGAAGATGCACAATAGTCATAGTATCTATGGCACCTCCTAAGCAATTGTCTCTGCTTCTAATTATCAGTGTACAGAAAAGCCATCCTACCATTTTCCTCACCTCTGAGAAGGCCTAGCACTGACCTGGGCAATGCAAGTTAGGAGAAAGTACATCTTGGTGTGGTTTTGTCTCTGTCTTTCCTTCCCGTATAAGTGTGGGATCCCAGTTAGCAGACAGAGGTGGAGAAGATCTCAGTGACACACAAGCATTGCATACCCTCACAAGAGAGACTTTAAACCCTGAGTCCCTCCAGAGAAAAATTATTTAGTCTGGTAGGTATGCCAGCATTTCAGGAAATCTATCTCATTTGTCTGGGACCTGTATGTTGGTCCAGCCTTGGGATGAATTTGCAAAAATCAGAGTGAACGGAAAAGATTCAAGAGAAGACACTCTATCTCTATCCCCACGTTCACAATTTGTGTTGGCACCATTCTCTGTCCCAGACTGTGAGGGACTAAGAGAAAACTTGTCTGAAAACCTGTGGGTGCCAAGGAGAGTGTATTCCTCTGATACTCAAGAAGGGTGTACTGGTAACAACTGATACAAAGCAGGCGAAGGTACTCATTTTCCTGAGTCTTCACTGGCAGTCAGGTTTCCCACTTTCTTTCAAGACCCCAACCTATGGGTTGGTATGGGGGAGTGAAGTCCATTCCACTGTAAGCAAAATGCAGGTGTAGGATCACTTGATGAAGCTGAATAGCCACCAGTCTATGGGACCTGATGAGATACAGCACAGGGTTCTGAGGGAACTGGCTCATATTGCTGCCAAGCCGCTCTCCATCATATTTGAAAACTCTTGGCAGTCAAGTAGAAGTCCCTGAAGACTGGAAAAAATGGAATTGTTGCTCCCAGTTTTCAAAAGGGGGAAAAGGAAGGAACAGGAAAAAGAGGAACTACAGACTGGCAAGCCTCACCTCTGTGCCTGGGAAGATCATGGGGCAGATCCTCCTAGAATGTGTACTGTGGCACATAAGAGACAATGGGGTGATTCAAGGTAGTCAGCACAGCTTTACCAAGAGCAAAGCATGCCTGATCAATCCAGTGACCTCTGGAGTGATGGCAATGGTCAACAGGGAAAGACTAACAGATATCATCTACCTAGACTTCTGTAAGGATTTTGATACTGTCCCATGTCACATCCTGATGTCCAAACTAGAGAGACATGGATTTACTAGATGGATTAGCCAGTGGATAAGGACTTGGCTGGATGGATGCAGCCAGACAGCTGTGCTCTATGTCCAGATGGAAGCTGGTGGCTGTGGAAGTGATGTCTGTCAGGGCTCTGTCTTCGGACCTGTGCCCTTCAATATCCTCATCAGTGGCACAGAAGTGGGATTGAGTGCAGCCCCAGCAGGTTTGGAGATGATACAAAGCTGAGCAGTGCAGCTGACACAACAGAAGGATGGGATGCCATCCAGAGGGACCTGCACAGACTTGAGAACTGGGCCTATGAACTTCATTAAGTTCAACAAGTCCAAGTGCCAGGTGCTGCACCTGGGTCAGCAATCCCAGACAGGAGTGAAAACTGGGAGAAGTTGTTGAGAGCAACTCCGCTGAGAAGTGCTTGGGGGCTCTTGAGGATGAAATCCTGGAAATGAGCCATGCACTTTCGGCATGCATGAAAGGCTGGACATGAACCATGCATAGAAAGCCAGCTGCATCCTCGTTGATCAAGAGAAAAGTGGCCAGCAGGTAGAGGGATGTGATTTCCTGCCTCTATTTGCCCTTGTGAGACCCCACCTGGAGGGCTCTGTCCAGGTCTGGGGTCCTTGGCAAAGGAGAGATATGGATCTGTTGGATTGAGTCCAGAGGAGGCCACAAAGATGACTGTAGAGCTGGAGTACCTCTCCTGGGGAGACAGGCTGAGAGAACCGGGATAGCTCAGCCTGGAGAAGGCTTCAAGGAGACCTCATTGCAGCCTGCCAGGGCTTTAAGGGGGTTCATAGAAAGAAGGAATAAAGATTGTAAGAGCATGTAGAGACAGGGCAAGGGGCAATGGTTTTTACCTGAAAGAGAGGAGTTTAGATTAGATGTTAGGAAGAAATTCTTTACTCAGAGGGTGCTCAGGCACTGGAACAGGTTTTCCATAGTGGTTGTGCATTCTCCATCCCTGGAAATGTTCAAGACTAGGTTGGATGGGACCCTGGGAAACTCAGTCTTGCCCATGACAAAAGGTTGGAGCTATATGATATTTAAGGTACTTTGCAATCCTTCTATCATTCTATGCCTCTATCATGAAGAGGAATATTTTTGAGGACACATTGCATCTTCCCTCTTCATAAAACACACACTGACAATTAACTTACTTGACAGAATCCTATAAAATGTAGAGATGAAGTAACATATTAATTGATGGTTAGTTTTTCTTCCACAAGGGAGTGAGAAGACATCATTTCCTGTACTATAAATTTATGGTCTCAGTTCAACAGTTTACCTTTCTTAATTTCATGATTCTGCCCTTTATACTTACTAGTTCTGCCAGGATCACTCTGGAGCCAAAAAGCTGAAGTGTTGAACACCTTTTGTCATTATGCTATTGATTTTGATTAAATGAGCAAGAGACTGAAGCTAAAGGTTTGATTTAATTTTATGCTTTGTTTTTCCAAAATCAACCTCCCTGGTAAAACAGCTTTTGGACATTTTAGTTTAGTTTTCTAATTTGACAGTGATTTTTTCCCATCTCCTTTGATGTTTCCTGTGTGAGGGCAATTCTGGATTATACAGGACACCACTGGTTGTAGCTTTTCCAGCATTTTCCTGGCCAGTAGTTGCCTCATTCTCACTTTGGCAAGCAGGTGGGCAGGTCTGAACACTGAACTCTGGCAGGGAGTGGCTTTGATGCCAACAAAAAGAGTAGGTGAGGAAAATGCACGAGATAGGAGTGAACACGGTACACTTGCTGTGGATCAGCTGGTGTGCGCCAGCCACATGCCTGAGCCCTTGCATTTTATAGAGAGGTGTCTTTGTCCTCACAGGACTGACACCCTTCTTCTCTGGCAAAAAAAGTAGTTCCTGTCAACCCTTCACAAAAAAAATCACAGCAGACATCCAACATTCAGAAACTGAAAAAGGATCTGCGAGTTACTTCTGAGGAACCAACCCCTCCCCAAACAAATGTAGTTTTCAACCATAAAAAGAAGCAGGAGTATTCGAGAAGATCAGAGATGTTCTGTGAACTTTTTGAAGGATGTCCCTGTTGCAGTTACTTCTGTGTGAAAATGTCTGGATCCTATGCTGTGGTCCAGTCTGAAAACCAAACAGGAGAAATTTCTATCAGAAAAGTCCATAATCAAGCAGTCCAGGAGTCAGCATTTCATAGATCTAAAGGTCAGTAGGGACCATTATCTCATTTAGGACGACATCCGGTAAAACACACAGGCTGTAGGGCTTCATCCAATTACCTCTGCATCAGCCTATAGCTTTTATGTGCCTGTGGCACATCTCACTCTGAAGAAATGGTTTTCCCTGGTCAGCCACTTTCACTGCTGAAAGCGTGTGGTTTCCTAGCCATTCGTATGCAAAACTGCTGCAAATGCAGCAATTTGCAGCTGGTCACACCACCTCTGAGGTTGCAGCACAATTTGCAAATCACACAACTCTGGGATCTGCCAGAGTAGTGAGTGCTGAATGAGCAGGGAACAGAGACAAGAGGGAGGTGACAGTGTTTTTCGTGGTGACATTGGGATGAGGCTCACTTGGGCACATAGCTGTATCTCGAGGAGGAAAACAACATCGGAGTAATGAATTATAAGTGGCAGTTTGGTCTTTATAGTGATATTTTCAGATCTTTGACAAGTCTTGTTTCTTTCTCTGTGTCAGACAAAAATGTCAATGAGACAGCAAACAGATTTCTAAACAAAGGGTGCACTAGTTTTTCAATTATTTCTTCTATCTAACCATTTTCTTCCAATATTTTCCCATTTAAGGAAAGGTATGGTTGTGTTTTTCTGATTTAAACGGCTGATGGTGATCTCAAACTCAACTAAGAAACAGACATGTTTTAAAAACCTTTTGAAACAAAGATGGTTAGAATTTGCTGTCTTTTTTTCTGTTTTCATTGTAGTTAAACATAACATTTTGTTTCACAATAAAACTAATGATAAATTTTTAATCTTGGTTAATTCTTTCTAAACAAAGTGGTGCTTTTATTTCCTGTATATATTGTTTGTTTGTAAAAATGACAAGAACAAAATTACTAGACAAATTACTAATTTAAGTATACTTCCATTTGTGTAGAAAAAGTCTGCATTGCTTCTGTTAAAATACAGAAAGGTTGTGATTCCTCAGGTAACGTTAACAGTAATATTAAACCAATCAATTTGCAGAGAAGTCCTGCCTGGGCTGCAGAAGTAGGACTGAGTATATCACAGAGGCATTCACACCCAGCGCTAGAACAACTGCGACTGGTCCAGGGATCACCCCAAGGAAGAATCATTCAAAGTGCATACACAGATTGCAGGTTTGAGTGCATGTCTCCATCCCTACCTACAAACTTCCTGTGACAAATCTGAGCATAGCTACTCATCCCTGGTAAGACCTTCCTAAGCCCAACCTAGCCTTCAACATACCACTCTGGTGCCAAGGACTCTCTGGCCCCTCCTGGTCTGGCTGGAGTTTTCTAAAGTGGCTGCTGCATGCTAGTGCTTCTCAGGAAATGTGCCAGACTCTGCACTAGCTCCAGTGGAAGGATTTGGAAAAAAGTGCAGAAAAGGAGGTGAAATGGATGAGTACACAGCAGACAGTTTCAAGGAAGTCTGTCACCCAGGGGCAAATTCAGGATGTTTCAGTGGACTTGACCAGGAGTGGAGAAATGAAGGGTGAAGAAAAGGGGTGCCGAACAGCATTAAACGCTTGGAGATATAACTCTTCCCAAACTGGAAATCCCAATCCCAGCTCTGCCCCATGCACCTAAGGAGCAACAGTCCTGAGACAGCAGTCTCAGCATTCAGCAGGGCTGTTCCTTCCTAAGGGCCATGAGGGTGTAATGAAAACCCTGCAAGTGCCATTCCATGAGCACCAAAAGGGGCTTCTACTTGCTGAAACATCTGCATTGTCTAGCAATCACGGCTTGGTACCTTCATCCAGCAACAAGTGTTGGAGCAGCCCTTTTCCAAGGCATTCATGTTTCCCCTCAATCATTCTCCAGAGCCTGGAGCTCTTCTGTGGTTTTGTGCTTGTGTGAGCAGTGAGTTGGATAAGCACACACCATTCATGCCTGCTAGACTTCAGCACTATATGTAAGCTCCCTCTGTCATTCAGCACATACATCCTCTCTTCACTTTCCTCTTGGAAAGCAAGTCTGGTCTCGTTAAGCTCTGCTGTCCCAAGGCAGCCTCATTGTTTACATCAGAGCAGCAAATCTACTGAGGAGGCCAATTAATTGAGATGCGTCTGTGGCCAGTTTGAAACATTGAGCTAAATTCTTAATAAAGAATAATAGGGGATGGTGCTGGCCACAGAGATTATTTGGTTTCCAGGAAACAGCCTGCAACTGGGAAACCAATATGTTCGGTGCTGGGTGCCAAATTGCCAGCACAATCCTCCTGTTTCGTCCTGCAGGCAGCTAGCGATCGGCCTCTGGTGAGCTCAGCCGGCCTGAAAAGCAATGGGAGGAGCTGCTGTGAGCTCCCCTACCTTGTCACATTTCCAGTAATATGTCAGAGCAGTTGACCCCTGGATGACTCAGCCACATCTCATAAGGGAAATGCCTGGCAAGAAGATCATGCTGGAGGGAAGGTTTTAACAGCTGGGAGAAGAAGCCCTGTCATTGTGGCAGAAGAGGAAAGTAAGACAGTATGAAAGTAAGACAGCCGACTTGGAAACCAGCATGTAAAGGTCAGGAGACAATGGATGCCCCTTCTGATGGTGGACTGAGGTTTTTGTAAGCTGAAATCATCACAAGAGCCAGAGGGATCAAGCTCTGGATGTGCTACTCTGTAAATGTGAAGTGTTGTATACTTACATACATGTTTGCTTGTTAAGACTTCAGACTGTGATTTCAGAAATCATTGGCCAGATTTACCAGGAATATCCATCTGCTTTGTTGTTACTTCAGGGGCTGAAAGAAGACATCAAGTGACTTGTCTGATGAGAGAGCGTGTATGCTGCTTTACTCATCCAGAGCAGAACTAAAGGGCATGAAACATGCCAGGGACTCCACCCTTTAATATCTTCTCCTGGGTGGGACACATGCCCTGTCAGAGATGAACAGGCAGCTCTGTGAGGAGAATTACTGCTGTTACAGCTGGCAGTAACTGGACCATGGACCACTCTCTGTAGCTATGGAGCCCATGTTCCCATGGCTTCATGTTCCATAGCTAAAGCATAACCCTCCTACTGAAGTCTCCTTCACCACTCATTAGACACAGTATCCCCAACACTTTACTGTTTCTTACACAGATACCCTCTATCATCAGCTGACTTTGTGTCCCTTTCGTTTTCTTGATCATTTGGCTTGCACAACCACCCTGAGACCTGAGCAGAGACCAGAGCAATGGTCATCCCAGTAGTGAGCAGTGGGGCATTCTCAGCAAGCACATGAACGTTTCATTACACGTCCATATCTGTTTCCAAATATTTCAGTCCTCTAGGCCATCTCTGGTGCCCTTAGGGCACATCTTGAGTTGTTGAGTTGTTGAAGTTCTCACACAGCAAAGATCCCAGTCAAAGGTGTCACTAGGTCCAGACCCTCCAAGAAAGAAACCAAACGTACCAAACTCTTTAAAAGGGTAAATATCGTGTCAGTGTCAGTAATAGTCTTTTCTTAAAATAAGTAATGGGGTTTTAAACATCTGTGAATATAAGTTGTTAAGACATGCTGTCTTAAACTCCTCAGGTGGGAGAAAATTCTCCTATCCTGAAATGTATCCCACTTAACTAGGCAAATTGATGGCAGGATCCTACAAAAGTAACAAACATAACAAAACCTCTCCTCTCTGAATGTTTGGATTTCAATGGCCCTGGAAAATGTCTTGATGATCTGTTTGGAGATGGTTGAATATGTTTAAATGTCTCTGAGTAAAAAACCACGAGCTCTTAACCATGGTGCAGATGTACTCCATTCCAAGGTCTTCCAACCTCCCACATGGCACAAGACCTGTCCATTTCTCACAGCAGTGTCATGATGAGGTAGCCATCAGACAGTTCATACCTGACTTTTGGGGTGATTGGAACTCAGACCGCAGAAAAAATTTTAGGAATACAGAAAAGAAAAGAATCCATCTCCTTAATACTGGCCATTTACTTCTTCAGGAATTAATGTTGAAGAGTTCCAAAAGACTTACATCTGTGTTTAATATTCTAATCAGAAGTAATTGCACTGGGATTAATGGGATTGTTGACAGGATTCTGCTTACAAATGCATATGTAACTTTGAAGGAACGCTATCATAAACTATAATCACCAGAGGTACCACACACACATGCTGTAAATTTCTGCATTTGTCTTCCTTATCCCAGATAGACAAACCTAAGTGTTATTGTTCATTCAGGCAATGAAATCTTGTATTTCTCTGTGCAGAAGTTCAGACAATATAACAGACTGGCCTTACCCCTTGATCTTCTCTAGGATTTCTCCTGTGACTCACTCCATGCTTCTGAAAAGTTTGTAGTTTAATCCCAAATGTTACTTCTGTCACTCTTCTGGGATTAAACATTTCCATTTACCTTTCCCTTCAGTCATGAGTTACGGAGTGGGTGGCCCATAAGGGCTGTTTATGTCTTCACAGTGTTTGAAGGCTTTAATTTCTATTTGAAGTTGCTATTTTCTTCCACAGTTGAAAGAGAGAAACCATTGTTGCTTTGCAATCATTTAAGCTCCAATGTCACATCAGAAAGACATACTGCTCAGCACAAGCAGTGATAAATTGGTACCCAACAGCCTCACATTACCCAAAGGTTTGTCTACGTGTCATGTTTGTTGTTTTTTTGGTATTCCAATCCATTTTGGTATTCCAATCCATGGCCTGGATTGGAATGGACTTTAAATATCACCTAGTGCCAACATCCCTGCCATGGACAGGGACACCTTTCCTTAGACCAGGTTGCTCAATGCTTTATCCACTGACCTTGAACATTTCTAGGGGGGAGGGAATGGGGGGAGGCATCCACAACCTCCCTGGCTAACCTGGTCCAGTGTCTCACCACCTTCACAGTAAAGAATTTCTTCCTAATATCTAAGCTAAATTTCCCCTCTTTCATTTTGTACCCTGTCCTATCACTACAATTTCTGACAAAGTGTCCTTCTCTGACATCCTTGTAGGATCCTTCAGATACTCAGAGGTTACTATGAGGTCTCCACACAGCCTTGTCTTCCCCAGGATGAACATGCTCAAATTCCTCAGTCTGTCTTCACAAGGAGGTGATCCTGTCCTCTTATCAGTGTTGTGGCTCTCTTCTGGACTTGCTCTAACAGTTCCATGTCCTTCCTGTGCTGGGACCCCAGAGCTGGATGCAGGGTTCCAGGTGGGATCTCACAAGAGCAGAGGGGCAGAATCCCCTCCCTCCCCTGCTGCCCACACTGCTTTGGATGCAGCTCAGGATCCCATGGCCTTTCTGGGCTGGGAGTGCCCATGGCTGGGTTGTGTTGAGTTTTTCATCAACCATCACCCCAAGTCCTTCTCCTCAGGGCTGCTGTCAATCACTTCTCCACCCAGCCTGTAGCTGTGTCTGGGATTGCCACAACCCAGGCACAGGACCTTGCACTTGGCCTTGTTGAACGTCATGAGGTTTGCACAGACCCGCCACCTTTCAAGCCTGTCCAGATCCTTCTGGATGACATCGCTTCCCCCCAGCATGTTGACTGCCCCACACAATTTGGTGTTTGTGCCAAACTTGCTGAGGGTGCCCTTGATCCCACTGTCCATGTCACTGACAGAGGTGTTGAACAGTATTGGCCCCAGTACTGACCCCAGAAGGACACCACTGGTCATTGGTGTTCAGGTGGATAATGAGCTGTTAACCACAACTCTGTGTTTGTGGCCATACACGCAGTTTCCTTTATCCATGGAGTGGTCCCCATTGTACCCAGGCCTCTGTAGTCCCTCTTACTGCTTCCCAGACTGCTGCTGACTATCTATATGTCACTGGCAACCACAAGGCACATGAACAGTGGGTAATAATTGGTGAGTTTAACTAGGCTTGGGACCATCTCAGTGACATCCCTGATCTGAGCTCCCAGAAGACAGCACATCTCCCTTGCAGGTCAGGTGTAATATCAAAGATTAGTTGTATTTCCTTTTATTTCTTCCCAACAACAGATTGGGTAACAGAAAGATGCATTAATACTGCAGTGCTTCCTAATGCTCTGGCTTTGCAGAGCAGAATTGCCTGTGTTATCACACTGATGTAATATAATCCAGGGATACTAGAAATGCTCCAGAGAGACACACTGTTGGTCAGCCTAGTCCAGGGACTGCCTAGAGCAGTAGCTGGCAACCAAATGTTTTGGGACAAGCAATAAAACATGTATAATGTTCCTTTTGTTCCAAGACTCTTCAGCACAAGAGAACTCCTATCCCAGGCCCTGCTGCAGATCAGTATATTCCCCAAACAACAAGGCTAAGTACCCCACAGAAATGTAATCCTAAGCAGTGTAATTACAAATGCAGATTGTACCCACTTAAGGCATCTAATCCCTTTTTGGAAGTCTTACTGACAAATCTGCTTCTCTGCATGGCAGCCCAAATTTAATTAGTCTTTGTGCAAGTGGAATTCCCCATCAGCCTATGGTTGTCTGCCTTTTGATTCTGCCACCTGCCTTCTTCTCCCAGGATGCACAGGTAAATACCCACGGGTACACAGTTTGCTTTCTCCCTTGCAGGATGAGTCTCAAGGGTTTCATCCTGGGGATCCACACTCAGCACCCATTCCCTGTGGGAATTGCATCCTGGCACCCTCTGCAGTTCCCCATCCAAACTCCTCGATTTTCCTTTCAATATTTTCAGCAGGAAAGTGACTGTTCAGGAGTTTCACACCTTCTCCTCCCCCCAGGGCCAAATTCCTCTGGGTATCTGTTTGTCATGAGAGTCCTTCCCTGAATTATCCCTGAGAAAAGCAGATCTGGAACAGATCCTTAGCAGGGCCTGAGAAGACACCTGTCTCAAGGAGAGGTTTCTTGCTGGAAGGAAGGAAGGTCACCCAGTGGGACAGGTGGGGAGCATGGCTGAAGGTGATGTGGGATGGGTGGATAACAGGTTGTGTTTGAAGAGCAGACTGCCCAGAATCTGGAGCTATTTAAAGACAGGTAGCTTAAAAACGTAAGATCCTTTTTCGATAAGCCTTGCTTTAATAATTTCTCTGCAAAGTTGTCCCCCACACTCCTCCCTTTAAAATTAATTTTTAAAATTTAACAAAAATAATTTTATCAAAATGTAACATCTCAGTAAAGGCTCCAATTCTTCACCTCAGTGTTGCCATTTTGCATATCATAATGCCATTCCAGCGTACCAACTTCATCATACCAAAAGCTACAGCTTGGCAGAGATAAAAAACTTCAATAATTTTCATTAAAAAATGACATGTTCCTGTGGAATCAATCTAATCAAAAGGGCATTTGGTGTATGGACCGGTGTGCAGTCAGAACATTTCAACCAGCTCAACCTAGCAAGTAGTTTCCAATACACCTAAGAGACTTAGACACTCAACGTCCAGTGCAAGGTTGAGGAGTTTCTTGCTCCAAAAACACATGGTATTGGTTTGTGTTGACACAGTTCTTGCACTTAACACCAAAATATTACAACAGATAAATAAAACATAATCAAGAAATTGAGGGAAAGAGTCTGAAATATCATCAAGGATCAGAGCCTCTCCACTTGAAGCAGAGCTGGCTGCTGTAACAGATTTGGCCACATGCCTGCAAGGGCATGAAGGAAGAAAACAGGACTCAGGAGAGAACAGCACCAAAAAGCGATCATGGGAATTGGTAGTTATACTGCTAGGGAAAGTCCCACTGAGGGACTCAGTGAGTCCTACACTGAGCTTTTCTAGTGGCCCAAAAACTTTCATAAAAGGTGTTGGAATGAGAAAACCACACAACTATCAAGACTCTGCCAAAGCCCTGTAACACTGAGCTCTGCCCTTCTAAACTGACATCCTCATGCAATGGACCTGAAGCCACTAAGCTGAATGAGCTAGGAAGGAACCCACCATTTGCACCTGAGACTATAAGACCTGGGACACTTTATTGCATTTCTCAAAATGCTGTATTCCTATACTCTTGATATCTTATTTCTTTTCCTATCCCTCATCTTGAAGATTGTTCTGTACAGAACTGAAAACTAATGTATACAAAAACACACTGTTAATTACATATAAGACCTTTGACAGCTCTAAGCAACACATGGGATTTAAATATATACTGTCATTCCCCTGTGGATTAGTAGCACTTTTAAATCTGCCTTGAAATCAATATTTTGCATCAGTGACTAGAGAAAATTAGTCTGGGACTGAAATTGAAACCTGCAGCTATCTTCATCGCATCCGCACAGCTCCATCCCTCTAGGAGCCTGTGCCATCTGGTACATTGAGATCAGGATACTTGTCAGGGAACCAAATTGAGTTGAGAAGGTTTGGGTGCTAAGAATTCTTCTGTTCAGACTTTTACTGATATTAGGAATAGACCTTACACTTCAATAATTACTGTAAAACCTTTCATGCATGCCCTTTCACACACCAGAACTTCTCAGGGAATCAGAAATGCCTTTGCACTCTGTTTCTGAATTTGCATCCCAAAAATGAAATTTTCCTACAGAAAGTAGCTCATCTGTGGTAGCTGCTAGTGTCAAGTGAAAGTAGTCCCTGAAATAAATTTCCTCAATGTGACCTTTCTGCAAGCCCACAGAGCACAGGCCCCAGAAACATTTTAATTCTCGGTCAGGGAGATGCTGTGCCTGTTACATGCCCTGTTTTGCCTCTGTCTTCATTTGATCCGCTGCAAGCCATGTGTAGCTGGTAAGTCAGCACACCTCACTCTGCAGGAAGAAATGTAGCTTTCAATAAAACAATGATCCACCACTCCAGCAATTACTCTACCTGCCAATCATCTCCATCCTCTTCTGTCTTTGCAGCTCCTGGATTTAGAAGGATTTTTCCCTCTCATTCCTTACCTTCCTATTGTTTTGTTATTTGCAAACTTCTCTTTTCAAGACTTTTAAATTGACATATTCCTGAGTGTTTCCCCATACTACAGCTGATTTCAGGCAAGCAGATTTTGAACTTCCAGTTGTACTTAGTTCTCTTGGATGGTCCCTTGTCAGTGCACCAGTAACCACAGGATGAAAACAACTGCTTTTAAAGTGATCAATATCCCATTCTTCTCTCTCTAAATAAACCAAGGTGCTTGAAGCTGTTATTCAAGGCAGCATTTTCAGACCTTGCATCACTTATATATCTGTATCCTGAGCACTCTGCTGTCCTATTTTATCTCTTTGCCTCCTTCAGCATCCTCTCCAGTGTCTCCATGACACCAAGCTGAACACTGTGGGGTAGGGATGCTGTCACCTCAGCAGAAGCCAACAGTCTGTAGCTCCCTGTCTCTGCTCCTTGTTCACAGCCCCTGTACAGAAGGACTGTGTTAACCCTTACAGCTGGAGCCTCTCACTTAAAATGCACATCAAGTAAGCCTGCCAGGGGCACTGCTTTCCAAAACTGTCCTTTCCCTCACCACAGGCTGCTTCTTACTGATTTTCACTATTAGCCAAACACAAAGGCCTGCATAACGGGCAGTACACAGTTTAGTAATCTGGATTTCCCTGAGGAACCCTTCCTTAGCCATTCAATATTCTATGTATTCCTGTTTCTTCTGCAAATTTTATCAGCAATGATTTTCCTGTTTCCTTCCAGATTATTGATTAAAATATTGAACAGCCTTTGGACTGAAATCCGTCCTTCAGGGATGCAACTAATATCATCTGCATTCACACACTGGTCCCCTTGAACAATTACCTTTTGAGATCTATTTTTTGGTCCATTTTTAATCCATTTAACAGGGCTTATTGATTCCTAGACCATGCTTATTTTAAGGAAGAGGTACTTTAGAACAGAATGGAAACCTTATTCATTTGGGAAAGTGCATTCATTCTGGTCCTGGCAGCCAGGGGAATTGATGTTGACCATGGTGCTGACAACATAGCATTTATTAGAGGGTTTTTTCCCTACTATTTCCTACCACAGTTTTTTGCTGTCCAAGAAAAGAGAAGTATGAAAAATACTACTGTTATTTCAGAGATACTGTGCTTTACACCCTCTTCAAATCCCTGTTCTACAGAGGGACTTGCCTTCTCACTGGTAGTGGTTGTTGTTTACCACTAGGGAGCAGCGTTTTATGCCTGGTGTCCAGAGTTACTGCCAGAGAGTTCCAGGGCTATAACCAAATCTCTTTGTTTCTAAATGGATGCTAGGAGGAAAATGTGTTGTTCTCCAGTTTAGTGCTTTCAAGATCATCCAGTCTTCCTTCACTGACAGAATCTTTATGAACACTATGTATGAAATAGCAGGCCAGTGGACCTCCTACCAACAAATTATTTGTCTTCAGCTGCACTTAACTCTAGCTATGACGTCCATGAAGGCAGAATTTGCTTTGTTGTGCTGTGGATGAACCTTTTTGGAAAGAAGACAATTGAAACTGAACCTTTTAAGCGTGCTAAGGATCCAGGAAAGACTTTAATTCTGAAAAACTATGATTGGAATGATATCTACTTTTAAGATTTGAGGCACATAGAGTTTGTGTATGTTGGTTTTTGTAGTATTTGTAACCAAAACAAACCCCAACACACAGCCAGCTGTGTAACGGAGAGTCTGTCCTGACTCTCACAGAGAAATCAACCACATATGGTGATGAAGTAACCTGTCTAAACCAAGGAATAAATTAATGCGATAGTAGCAAGGAAATTTCATTGTCCTCTCCAGGAAAGCCTGCAAGGCTCAGGAGTGCAAAAGATGTACCTTTTCATAGCTCATGTCATTGCTTGCAGGCAGGTGAATCACTCCTCTGCTTCCACTTACCCCAGAGGCTGATCTGGTAAAACTCAGTGAGAAAGAGGGATTTATCATGACATTTCTTGGACATGTCAGGGCAGTCCAATGCAGCTTTGGCAGTGAGCTGCAGCTGAGAAAAGGATGAATCCAACCACCAGCTAACTAGAAAAGGGGAGAAATGAGCCTCACAGAGGGCACATATTTTGCATTGCACAAAGGATAATAGGTATCCCAACAGAGAGCAAGTTGCAGGCAATTACAGTGCTTGCATATAAATAGCATGTGTGTAAGTATCTGCTCAGGATATTGGAGAAGACTACATGGAAACCTGCCTAGCAGATGATGCAAAGGTAGTAAATTGCTCCCTGTGTCTAGACAGCCTTTTTAGGGACTGCTGGAAAGGAGGTGATAGTGATAGAAAATCAGTTGTTGTTGAAAAAGGGGTGGGTTAGAAAGAAGATTATTTATGCAAAGTTTATGGCTTTAGAGAGTATCATCTTTGGAAGTCCTTCCAGGAGCATATTCAGGGCCAGTCAGAGATGCAGAAAAGCAAAGCCTTAATGAATAGCTGAGTAGATTACATAGGGAAGGTGTGAGGGGGAAATGTTCAGTTTCATCATAAACACTGAAAGGATTGACTTCTGGAGTAGAATGTCTTCAGCTAATCCAGCACAGAAGTGGACTGAGCTGTCAAACAGGAAATGAGAAAATTAAAAGGTAGAAAAAACCAATTAAGTACAACAAATATACTCTTTGGAATGTTGCGTCTGTAAGAGTGAGGTGAGAGAAACTGCACCCTCAGAAAAAGAATAGAGTAGAAGCTCATGGAAAAGAAAAGGAAAGGAGAAGTTTGAAAATATCTCAATTCTCATTTAAGCAGAACATGAGCAATAGGAAATTAAATCACAGTATATGGGTACATACATACACACATACAAATATACATACATATTGTTGTCATATATTGGTCACCTTAGAACAGAAAACATAGTATTAAATGAAACTACTAATAAACAGACTGTAGCAGAAATTTGATAGAAGAGTGATAATTAATAGAGTGCTGAAATGTCACAGCAGGTGACTATTTAGCCACAAGCAATATGCAAGACTCAGTTCAAAAGAGAAAGGTTGATAGGATTAAACAGCAGGGTAGAAGATGCTATCAGGAGGAGGAAATAAGTTCCAATTGGGACCAAATGAGGACAACAGGAATCCTTCTGGTTAGTCAGTTATGAGCAGACAGGACAAAAACCTTGGAGAAGCAAGATGCCAAGGGCATATCTTTTTACTCCACTCATCAGGAGAAGGATGCTCTTCACAGGCTGTGTAAAAGTGTAGATGGTTGCAGAGGTCAAGGTGAGAAGATAAGGCCACAGCAGAAAAGGAGATACATTCTTCATGTCTGTATTCATTAAAAATGAGCTCTCTGAGGTTCACAGTTCGTTTTTTCTCTTGGGATATGCTGGAGGATGTGTGTCTGAATAAACCTATAGAGCAATGTCTTAAAAAATAAAGAACGAAAAAGTCACTATGAATGATGCCACTCATCCAAAACTTCAAAAGGCACCCAAGAATGAAATTCCCACATCAGTTATTGTGGTGTGAGAGCTACCATTTAGAACAACCCCAATGGGGGAATGGTGGGTGAAGAGTAAGGTAGGTTTTGAAAGACCTGTAGAGGGGGATGTTGTGGGCAATGCAGGTTAGAAATTCTGATGTCTATGCTGAGCAATACAAGACAGAATTTATGGATACAACAAACATGAGAAGAGTGATTGTTTTTTGTGGAAGTCATGTTTCACTAATCTGTGAGGGTCATTTTGGGAAGCCACTGAATTTGTTTGTGAGGAAGATCCAGGTTTTCTTAGGACCTAAGGAATCTTGACTGTTTTTGTTGCATCCATAAAACCTATGATTCCCTATAGGATTTTGGAGGAGCTAAGCAAATATTGGAGCTAAGCAAATTTTGGAGGATACAAGCAAAAATACTAGGTAAAGAACAGGATAAAATAAAGGGAATGGTGAGTGACTAAACAGTCAGAATTCACAGTATACAGGTTGCAAATGAAGAAGATCTATACAGAAATGTATGTTGCACAGCCTGTTTACAGATTACAAATTAGTAGAAGGGGTAGTTGCCTAATGAGGCAATCAACTTTGGCAAGCACACAAAGTTGGGGTAGTAAAACAAGTGGTGCTGAGAAGGGTTGTCAAAAAATCTCAAGAAGTGAAATAACTTAAGAAAAAGTTGTAGATTAAACTCTGGTATTTAATACAAAGCAGCAGCCATGTGGCAAGAGTGGTGTCAGCGCTGCATACAAAGTGGTGAATTGTGAATTCCACAGTTTCCCTAAAAAACAGATTGTTGTATTATATGCAGAAACATTTGTTCAGTAAACAGTAAAAATATAAAAAGGAACTAATGTTAGAAGTTAGTAGATGGGAAGACAACAGAACAGAGTGTATTACTGTGTTAATCTATACATACCTAAGATATCCATGTCTTGAATACCAGCTCCAATTCATTCAACACTGAAGAATTTTGTGCAGCCTAAGGAGCACCACGGGAATGACTGGGGTGTGCAGGGGCTACAGCATGCAGAGTGATTAAATATAAGCAGGGCACTTCTTCCTGAGAAGAGTTGGCTGAGGGTGCATATGCTAGAGCTCATGCTCACCATGATGTGTGATGTCCAAACCCCTGGGAAGCAGGGTTTTTAGTGCTGCAGCAGTGGGAATGGATCCCATGAGAGGGAAATGTGTTTGGGATTTCTGAGCTGCCAGAACTCGCTTTGAATCTGAGCTTTGTTGTTGCAGAAGTTTAAGTTATTTGGCTCTGCATGGAAAATAGAGATGAGGTCAATGAAAGATGAGTGAAAGAAGTTTCTAAGGAATCTGTCTCCAGCTGCTGAGGACAAACTATTCCCTGGAAGCCAACATGCACTGTTGTAGGAACACACTCATTTCTCAGGAAACACACCTCTGAGACTGACACATTCTTCAGCAGAGTTTTCTTATAAATTTTTCCTTGCTTCTAAACAAACACCAGGACTGATGTATAAAGACCTTGAACAAATTGTGCTGAACTGCCAGGTCTCACACTCATTATCATCTGAGTGGCAGCATTTGAAAAAGGCCTCTCACTGTGCCAGGTGTTGCACACACATAGAAAAGAAGGACAGTCTTGCGTTGCTCTGCAGCAATTTCTCCTCGTGGATATTGAGGAGGCCAAGATGCTAAGCATGAGTCACATTAAGGATGGGTACCATGGCCAGTGAAGGAGACACGTACAATGATAAAATCACAGGTCCTCATTTTTGGAAGTTTAGGAATTCTTTAATAATAAAAGTTGCCCATGCAGCCCACAAATAATATTTTGTATATCCCTCTCTACATACGTCCCTCTCTGGCCTTTTCCATCCCCCTAACCCCACAGCTGTCTTCTTTTTGAATGGTCCAGTACCACTGAATGATCTTTTCCCTTTGCAGCATGGAGGTCCTCATCCACATCACCCTAACTCCTCCACACAACCTATCTTTGATATCATCCATCTCAATTTTGACTCTGCTGCAAAGTCCCTTGGATTGCCAGGTATCCTAGCTGAAAGACACTTTATGCAGGGGTGCCTGAAATTCATGAATTCAGCTTATTACTTCTGGACCTTCTGTTTTAGCACTCCACAGTTTCAGGTTTCTTTAACCAGATATCTTTACCTCTGCACTCTATTCCTGTCATTAAAGCACCATGTCTATTATATGAATCAATTCAGCTTTTGAAAGTAGAAGCAGCATTTCGATCTGTGTGTGTGAAAAATCCATAATGTGAAATAGAAAGGCCCTTCCTTCTTATGGTGTGAGCAAAAAGAAAAAGTGAGAATGGTCAGAACAGAAAGAATTTGTAGAAGAGTAAGGAATTCTTCAAAAATTTGAAATTCTAGGATGAACCCCCATAATATGAAACCCACCAACATATTCAAAAGAGCTTTGTACTAGCGTGTGTTGAAGCTAGTGATGTTTGTGGGGCTGGTTTCACTGCTGGACATGGAAAAGGCCATTGTGAGGGTACTCCTGATCCTCATATAAACCCACAAGGTTGTCAGTGTTAGGCGGGAGGTGGCCTGTGCTTATAACTGATGCTAATTTTCATCAGATGTACCATGAAAATAAAGTGTCATTTCAGCGTACAGTCATTTGTAGACATACACACACAGTTACATATATTCAGTATAATATAATTTTGGAATCATAGCACCGCTATCATCCTTATTAAACAGAGGGGTCCTGGACATACTTCAAGAAGGAAATCTTAAAGACACAGAAACAGGCTGTTCCTATATGCTGAAAAATGAGCCATCAGGGAGGAAGACTGGCCCGGCTGAACAGAGAGCTTTTGCAGGAACTCACGGACAAAGAGGGTTTATGGCCTTTCTAAGAAGGGGCAGGCAACACAAGAAGAGTACAAAGATGTTGTTAGGTCATGTAAAGAGAAAATTAGAAAGGCAAAAGCTCAACTAGAACTCGATCTGGCCACTGCTGTGAAAGATAATAAAAAGTGTTTTTATAATATATCAACAACAAAAGGAGGGTCAAGGACATCTCCATCCTTCTTGGATGAAAAGAGGGGAATATTGTAGCCAAGGATAGGGAAAAGATTGAAGTACTTAATGCCTTCTTTGTCTTGGTCTTTTAACAGTAAAACCAGATATGCCCAGGGCAGCCAGGCCCCTGAACTGTAGAGTAGTAGCTGAGAGTAGGCAGGGATAGGGAGCAGGATAGATGCCCTGCAATCCAGGAGGAAGTTGTTAGGGATCTGCTGGTAAGGTTGGACATCAGGAGGAATTTCTTCATGGAAAGCATTGGAATGGACTACCCAGGAAGGTCATGGAGTCACCATCCCTGGCGGTGTCCAAGGAGTGACTGCATGTGGCAGACAGTGCTGTGGTCTAGTTGACAAGGTGGTGATTGGCCAAAGGTTGGACTCAATGATTTTGGAGGTCTTTTCCAACCTAAATGACTCGGTGATTGTTGCATCTTAAGGCTGGAAAAGACGTTTAAGATCATCAAGCACAACCATTGACTCAACACTGCCTAGTCTACCACCAAACCATGTCCCTAAACGCCACATCTATGTGTCTTTTAACGACCTCCAGGGATGGTGACTCCTCCACAGCCTGTTCCAATACTTGAGCATCTTTTTGCTGAAGAAATTTCTCCTACTATCCAACCTAAATCTCCACTAATGCAGCTTGAGGCCATTTGTTCTTGTCCTATTTCTTTTGAATTAGAAGCAGAGACAGACCGTGATGTTGCTGTAACCTCGCTTCTGGTACCTGGACAGAGTGATAAGGTTTCCCCTGAGCCTCCTTTTCTCCAGGCTAAACCACCCCAGCTCCTTCAGCTGTCTCTCAGTCTCATAAGATTGTGTTCTAGATCCTTCAACTTTTTTGCCCTTCTCTGGACATGACCACCATCTCTTCAGTAGCTGATCTCTTGTTCCGCCTTTAAATAGCCATGTCTTATATTTCATTCAATCTACAAAATGGAAAGAGGCATTGCATTAACTGTTGCAGGGGAGTTTTAACAATCAAAACAATCTTGGATAACTGGAGAAGCTGTTCACAGAATACTTGGAAGAAATACTTGATTTGCACAGAGCGAATGGGCAAGTCCTGCCTCAAAGCTAGGTCTCCAGAAGGGATCTGTACCTAAATGCAGGTTGTGTTGCAAAGACTGATACCCTAAAAGACATTAATTCAGTTTAAAAAGAAGTGCCCAAGATAGGAGGCCTTAAAAAGCTGCTAAGATTGGCACCTGACAGGGTACACAGGGCTACAGCTTCACTTGCTCTGGGGTGTCTGGTGACCCAGCTGCGTGGACCTGCTGCATGACCAGTTTCTGAGGGGCCAGACTTACTGATAGCACAAATTCTTAGAGCATGATCATAACTGCTAAAGCTCAGGATGAAAATGGCTGGAAAATTCCTCATTTGGAGCCTTGGCCTGGTGTTTTCTGAGTATTTACATAAAGAAAGTGGAAAAGTGACTAAGGACTAAGTTGGAATCAATAGTGTTTCCCCTATGCCTTCTCCCTATCCATAAACATACTGAAATAAAGAAGGTATCAGAGGAAACCCGGAGAGATAAGAGCTATTTTCCTTTTACTCTAGTTGTTTTCATCAGACTATGCAAAACCAGTCATGCTGCATGTGTGTTTTTCTTTTAGTTTTGGTGCTCTTCTGGGCTATGACCTGTGTAAATGCAGGACATCACCCTCCCTCCCTTGGAAGCCAGAATTGTAGCTCTTCTCTTGGGGCCACAACTCCCAACATCTTCAGTCTGCCTACAGACCTATTGTTATGGACAGCACTCCATCTAGTCTGTGACCTCCCTTGCCATAGCGTCAGGAAGAATCCAGCAGACAAAGGTCTCCAAAGAAGAAGAGGTAAAGCAGAAGTATGTTAAGTTTTCTGCTTAGAGAGGAGAAAAAAGAGGGAAGGCATGGGACTGGGGCAGTTTTCTTGCTGTGCCTTTCTCAGCCAGTAGATATGTGGGGTAGGTCTGGTCCCTTGTAAACAAGACACACAAAGTCAGAGTTCAATCTGCTGTGAGACCTCTGTTCCCATAACTGACTTTCAGATATTTTGTTTAGTAGGCACCACTAAATTCAGGAAGTCTGAATGTCTGTCTTCCTAGAGAGACTCATGGGATGGGAAAGTTGTAGGAAAAAGGTACTAAATTACTGAGAAAAACACAGCAAAACAAGTTCATGAAGCAAGAAAAGGAAGTCTGACATATAGCACAGTTTGTGTGTATCACCAGAATGAAGAGGTTTAATTCCTCCACAGGTACAATTCCTCTGCAAGGAAGTACAGCATAAAATTCCATCTGTTGAAAAGACTATTTTCTTTATGGAAAACTGTTCATTTAGGGCATGACCACACACTGTAAATTAGTTGAATGAGAGACAGTTCACACACCAGTCTCAGAATGGAGTCTGGAAAGGAAAAATAAGAATGAGAAACCCACTGTGTTTGAATGAAGTGGAGTAAGCAATCATCTAGGAACAGATACACTAGATAAATACGGAAGTTATAACCTCCTCTGATAGCCTGGATTTTACATACATGTCTAGTTTCAGGAGGGATATGCATGGTAGACAATCATCCCACCAAAAATGCAACAAAAAAAGCCAGCTGCTGGCCATTGTCTACAAGTTAATTTTCTTGAGTATAACAAATGTAATTGAGAGGTCCAAGCAGGACACGGAAGAAAATCCAATATCCAGTCATTACAGTGGTTGCTTTGGAGGGCATCCAATGTGCAAGCCAAAGTTCTCCATGCTAACTGTAGAAGACAAATAGTGCTGCAGTGGCCCTTTCTTGAATCTGATCTCATGTGATCTATGTCACTCAAAGCACCCTAGGAAAGGAATAGGGCAACCTTTGACTTTTCATATCAGACAGAAGAGACTTTGCCAAAATTTTCCTAGACCCTTCCCTCCAATAGCTCCTTAAGACGTTAGAACTAGTCTTACAGCAGAGAACTAGCCCAGACATGCCTTGCACATTTTTGGCCCATGGAACACTGCCTGCAGTAACTGGCAGTTAACTGGTCAGATGCCAGGCAGGAGTTGGAATTGAGGATCCTTGTGCGTCCCTTCCAACCCAGCATATTCTATGATATTTGCTGGTGTTATGTACAGGCTAAGGTCATGCAATCTTTTGTGGACCTGAGACAGACTGGCAGATAAAAGGCCAGCAAGCACTTTTGAATCAAACCTGGATGGAGATTTAGCATTTCAGGACTTTAGTGTCTTCAGCAAGCCCTCTGACATGCTAAGAAGCAAACCTGAAAACAAATTTAGGCTACATGTGCAAACGGCACAGAGCCTGCTGACAGTTTCGGGCTGATCCACATCACTACACTGCTAAGTAAGCCGTATCAAGCCAATATGAATTCACGTGAGGCCAAAACTGTGGGCCAGTGGAGGTTCTTCCAGCTCTGTGGCATCACTTTGACTGCTGAATCTATTTGACAAGTGAATCTTTGAAGGCCCAGTTCTGCCAAGCCGTAAAGGCAATTCAGACAGCAAACCTGAAAGCAATATTTTGGAGAATGCCTGTGCAGGGTCCTGCACAGCAGGGTAACTCCCAGCCTATGAGCAGCAGGAGCTGCTGAGGGAAAGGATTTTCTGCAGCTTGGCTTCTGCTGCTTACAACCCATCTTCCCTGCACTTCTAAGGGCACCAGCATGGTTACTTCTGTTGTGGCATAAGCAAAGACCAGGATCAAGGAATGTCTTAAAAATCCTTAAACTGCTGTAGCTGACTCACTGTAATTCACCTGTAAAAGCCCTAAAAATATTTTTAAAAGCTCTCAAAGAGAAAATTACTTATCTTGGGTTAACGTCAATTGATTTGTTTAGAGGTGCAAACCACAGCATTTAGTTAAACCACTGAAAGAGTTTTTACAGCCAAATTTTCACAGAGTCCATTTCAGTTGAATTAGCAGAAGGCTGCATATAGAAAAGGTCAAAGAACCAAACAAGAAAAATGTCAGAACTTATTCACAAACCTAAGTATTTATTTCATTCTGTTAGGCACACATGCAATTGCACTTGCTAGGTACTGTGTTTGTGGAGTCAAGACGTAATTAAATTGCATCCATGCAAGGACAGATGGATTTCATGAAAGCTGTAATCAACAATTAAAATAGCCTCCTTATATTTTTAATTTGAGCTCCCAGTATCAGTGAAAGATCTTTTAAAATGAGTCTGCAAGCATTTTGATGGAAGTCGCACCATAGCATGATACATCTTTGTTTTCCTAAAGCCCACAGTTCTGCTATTGCAGATCACAGGCTGGCTGGAAACCCCTGAAACGTGGTTGAGCTTTAGGTCACCACTGGCTATGGACAAAGTCCATGAGAGAGTGATGAGTGAAGGCAGCAAATTGTCATTCACAACAGAATCAACGGGAATACAATTTCAGCTTTGACACAGACCAAGGCTCAAATCTCACTTGATTTGATCCTTTTATAGAGATCTAGACAACCTAGCTGCTCTTCCATCACAGTCTATTAGCACTCAGGGAGGAAAAAGGTTGTGTGCCTGCAAGATTTGTGTTCGTAGCATGTTATCACTCAAGTTCTCAAAGGATATTGAAGCACAGTCTGTGATATTGCTAGGACCTTATAATCACTTTCTGCACTGGAATTTATATTTCTGTGTTTTGTCCCAAATGCCTAATTCAAGATGACACCTCCACTGCCCACCAAGGGAGTTGCAGATGTGTCCTTCATCTTGAGACCACAGAGGCAATGGAAACAGCGAGATTTCTGCATTTGCTAGCTCAGAGCAGTAATGAATAGGAGGAAAAGGCAATTTGTCCTCTTGCTTTTTTTATTTGGGGGAAGTGAATAAAGAGAATTGGGGTATTTAATTCCTCTCAGAAAGGCCATCAAACTAACAGAAACGCTAATGAGGACAATTTTTTCACAACTCCAGTTCACTCTCCAAAAAAGATTCTACAGGATTTCACATAGCACTGCTACTCTTCCCCATTTTGTCCCCTGCACTATTTTGCCCCTTGCAGTGAAGGGCCAGTTGACATAAGCTAACGAGGCAGCCCACCAGCCACCTGGTGAACTTAAACCACAGTCTTTTTTACAATGGATTACCTACCCAAGTTTTAGCCTCCACAAAACACGTGGAAATGTAATTACCTGAGATACTGGTGAATACCTTCAATGACTATTACAGAACAGAGTGACTGATGGCAAGTAAACTGCGTATTTTTATATCCCGATTTCTGATGAATATCAGACCAGGCTGTTTTTTTGAGAAGCCAGTTCTTTCTTGAAAGATCCATTTTCTGATACTTAGGGATTCTGAAAAGTGAAAATATTTAAGAAAAGGGAGGAAATAAGCAAAAGTAAATTTCAGTGCCCTCAAAGGTCTCACATCCACATTACAACAAATGCTATAAGTATGGATAGTGAATGCAGAAATTTCTGACTAAGGGTTTCTATTTTTATTCTCAGCCATACTACTTTATGGTTGGAACAAATCAATTTTCCAACCCACTCTACAAATAACCTCTCCTGCCTGCTGTCATCTTCATTTGCCCTCCAAACGACAGAACTAGCTGGAAGTCTGCAGAGTTCCCAGCAGCTAGAATACATTACTTCTTAGTACTTGATTATTGTGAAGGTGAGCTGAATAGAAAGAGCTCTGCTCCAGGTGACATCTGTCACTGTCAGCCTATTATGGGTGCAAAGGATTGGAGAGGACAGTCACTTAGCTCCTGATGGGAACAGGCTTCTGGATGCTGTTGGATGCCAGTCATGATGTCATCCTTCATGGCCGATAACTCCCTTGCCACATCTTCCCTTGTACTTCAGGAAAGCTGATACTGGATGGGCAGATTTGTGTTCTAGAAACACATGGAAAATTACAGAACATGGAGCTCCCTTCCAGAGGAAATGGTTTTCTCCACCACCAGCTGGCTTCCTTAGATGACTCGAAGGTTTTAACAACCAGGGAATCCCATAGCACACTATCTTTTACTTTACAAATGTACCTACACCACAGACCCTTTCAATACCCATGCTCTTAGAGCAGGACAGGGAAGTCTGCCTGCCTAAGACACTGAGTTATCACTCTATTCTTTTCTCCCTGAGAAAGGCTGTGCCTATGCAGGTATACTGTTATTAAAAATGTCTCACCCGGGGACTGAAATCTACTCCTGAAAAGAACATGTACTCTGCCATTTCTTATAGTAAATGTTAAACCACTTAGTGTTTCTTTGTAATACCCTCTAGGGCTGAAGTATTGTTTTCCTTTTTTTACCAGAAATGGCAAATGTATCACACTCCTTAATTTCAGGACTGTCACTGAGGGAGACAAACAAAACACAGGGACTGAGAAGAATGCTCCTTCTTCATACTCCTGGTGTTCTGTGCCATGTGTTTCCCTGCCTACAAAGGGAGCAGTGCCAGATTATGCTTTACCTGGCACTGTGAAACAGCTCAGGCCTTTACTTTGGCATAACGAAATAAATCATCCCATGGTGTAATAGAGGTGAACTTTCACAAGTTCAGACAGGAGGACCATGAGAGGAGGATGGGGCATGAAGGAGGTAAAAGCAGGGATTGTATCCTTTAAGAGAGATGCAGCTGGACAGTATGTCTCTCTGATTACACGATCTCCACCTGATGCTTCAGTGAGTTTTTCTGGAACCTTGACTGCCCAGTCAGTAACTAATAAAGGCAATTGCACATCACACAATTTTTTAATATGCCAGGGTTTTAAAACACATTACAACTCTTCTCAGTTCTCTTCCGTACCCATTGCACTGAGCTGAATCCACAAAGGAGGGGACAGTAGCCCCTGACATAGGATGCAAAGAACACATGATAGCAAAACTTACAGAGACAGCTGTCTGTGTAAAAGATAGTGTACTCTGGAAAGGTGAAAGCCTTTTCTGGTTTTCCCTGAGTTTTTACCATCATGTTCAACCTCCAGACTGGCAGAGCAGTGTGGCATACCAAAGAAAGACTCCCCATGACTGCCCTGGCAGACATCAGACACAGAAGGCCATCAGGACCAACACGTCTACAGATGCTGGTTTTGTTCCTAAGACATCTGAAGTATGTGTAACACTCATTTCCACTGTCGTGGCCAGGGTCAGATATCTGTCACACTTGGTTGTCCAGAGGGCTCCTAGGGCACCAGCTATGAAGCATGGTTTCCTCTGGCTGCTGAACGGCAACACAATTCCTCTGGTTTCTAGTGCCAGTCCTCTAGAGCATGTCCGGCAACAAGTGAGCTCATATGACTTGGAAATCAGGATGAAATACCTCATCAATCTGAAATCCATTCTTCTGGGGTGCTTGTCTGGATGTAAAAAAAAAAAAAAATCCCTCAACCCCCCCACTTTGTTTTTTTAAATCATTGACCTCAGAAAAACCAGTGGATAAATTATATTTTTTCCTATGTCAACTGTTTGTTATCACAGGAAATGTCCTCAGAGTCAGGACTTGCTGTTTTTTGTGTTTTATCTGTGCAGCGAATTCCATTAAGTGAAATTTAATGCCAAAGCTCTAAGATCTGCATTCCTGGGTAATGACTGTTTGGGGGGCATTGTCTTTGAATCAGGAGCAAACACAAGCTGATAAAACACTTGTTGGATTATTTAGTCATGCCATCTTTTGCTGGATAGCTAACACACACATACAAATCACTAGAGGCAAAAATATTTCCTAAGTGGAACATTGATGATTCCTGAAAGATAAAGCAATGGTCTCAGGCAAGAAAGTAACCCTAGTGGTGATTAAGCTGTTCCTGACATACATAACAGCCTGAACAAGATCTCCTTCTGTCCCCTCAGAGTGAAAAATCTTGTTTGTCCATGGCAATTTTGTGCAGCAACACGCACAGGGAAAGAAAACATCACCCTATTACATCTTCTCAAAAATGTAACTGTGGCTGATTCTTCATGGCTATGTACCATGTAATTTCGTAGCAGCTATTTTGTTTACCACCTCGCAGGAGTCTTCTCCCATCTGTAGAAAGAGCAAGTTGGGTCAGAACATCTTGCTCTGCTCAGGGACCAAAGATCTGACTGATTATCAAGCCTCCTAAAAGACTTTTTGTTAGGAAGGCACTGCACTGCTTGTCTCCCTCAGACACCACATCTTGCTATACTTCAACTGGAAACTCACCTATGGCACATTAGTGACCAGAGGTGAAGAGTTTGCCTCTTTCTTCCCACTTCTCCCTCTTGTATCCTGTTATTTTGAGGATACAAGAGAATACTTAGACCTAAGTATAAAATCTACTACTAGCCTGGTAGCACGACTCTGTAAAGACCTTCTTACATAATTTCTATTTGTAACAGGAACAAAGGTTTTGTTGTTTTTAGCTTAAGGTTGATGAGCTTATAAAAATCAGCGAAATATGGCTTATTCACATGGCTCGATTGCCCAAACAGCAAGAACTGTTGGATTTGTTCAGACCTAAGTGTTTGACCACTATTATTTTTGCAGAAAGCTCTCAAATGGTTGCAAGGTCCAGAGCTGTCTAACAATTGTTGAAATGCCACAGCAGCACAACTGCCATGGTGATACCAGGCCTAATGGTGTTCAGGTTACACGACTGATACCTACATGGTTTAGATCCAATTCTGAGACCACAAGCAGGCTGTTAGGTTTTGCAAGCCACTGAAGAGTTAACTAAAGCTTGTGCACAGAGACAACAGAAAGACTTCTTCCAGAATGGGGAAATTTCATGCTTCTCAATCCAAGATTAGGCCAGGTGTAGTCTTCCTCATCAGTCTGCCTTACTGAGGTACATGAGGTCACAGTCAAAACCAGAAAACTGCCCTTTGGTTTCTTTAACAAAGAAACTGTGTTTTCACAGCTCTGAGTAGCCAGTGCTGAAACTGTTTTATATAAGGAGAGACAGAAAACCATGGATGGCAGCAAAATTTTAGTCTGCAATATCCATTAATTGACTACTCTTTCCTGAAGGCCCCAATTTTCTCTGAACAGGCTCAAGTGCTATCATTTGGCTGAGAACATCTCTGCTCTGGTGGAGTGGATGGGGACACTCCAGATGGTGAAGAGACTGTTTGAGTCTGCAAAAACAGCTAAATAATACACTTCTGTCTCTCTTCTGTTTTCAGATGCAGCAACTTTTCAAGGTGATGAACAGGGAGATTTTAGCACCCAAAGAATGAGGAAAAGCTTACATCTGTCTGAGCCTGGCACGAGCAAGCTGCAGAGGGCTAGAGCAAAGCAGGAAAAGGTAACCTCTCTCTGGATCCCCAGCATAAACGAGTCCAGCTCCTAAACAGAGTGCTCCTGTCTTTGCACAAGAGAGCTCAATCCCATACTGAGCAGCCACAGACACATGGGCAGCAGTATGGGATGAGGGAGCTCAGATCCTTGCATTGATGGGACTACACCAGGTATGGGGCAGCAACTTTGGCCTTCCTTTCTCAAAGTGGAAAAATAGCACTTCACACACTAGCTTACTGATTACTCCAAGTGCAAGGCTTCTGCAATTTTCCCTGCTGGAGCTGCTCATTGCAGGGTACTGTAGGTACCTTAGCACTTGTAAGGTCCAAGACCTTTGCAAATAGACTTGCTGCAAGTTGAAACTTGCAATTCTGCAGCCTGCCTTCTACTTGCAACTCAGTACATTTTCACACAAGATGCTGCAGTTGTGTTTTGCAGATTCTCTGCTGGTGTGTTCTCTTTTTGTTGTCTTGCTGCTGTTCTCATGGTTTTGCAGCCTTGACTCTGAGCTGTGCTGGGCTCCCACAGAAAGAGCTTGCCACAAATCTGAGGGTTCTTCCTGCTTTCCCCATTTTTCCCTGCCTATGGTTGTTTTGACTTATACTTGAGAGCCGGTTTTATGCACACACAAACCTCAACAACCAGGTAGAGTGAAAAAGTCACACCTGAGCAAGGGGTGCTTCAGTGTGCACAGCATCCCATAAGCAGGGAGTACCAGGAGGGAGTCTGTGTAACCAATGAAAAGCTCTATGATTATTGTGGGGAAGTATTACAGGGGATCATCTGCTGCTCTGGGGATAAAAACAGGAAGAGGACACTTGACTCTCCATTGCCTCTCTCCCAACTGTCTGCCAGAGAGGGTTTTCTTGCTTTTCCTTTCTTTTTGTCTCATTCAAACGTTATTTTCCCCCCAAAGTAACATCTGCCATCGCAATCAATGTCTGTCAACAGCTACAGACCCTGCTAAAACCTGTGTCTCTGTCTCAACATGCTTTGTGCAGCATGCTGTATAAATGACAAAGCCAGGGAAATGCCAGTCCTGAGGTAAGGCCTTATCCAGGAGCCACTGCACTCATTATTAAACATGAGCATGAAATTCAGTTTCAGTTTTTGGATTCCTCTGTGCTGCCTGCAGAGTAGCAGGTATAGTCTGTGAGGGCTCCTGGGGCTCCCACTATGTGAACAGTCATGCTGGAAACCTCAGTGCCTAGATCAGAGAGAATGGGTGCCTGGATGTCCTTAGGAAATGGTATGTGTGTAGCCAGTCCAGCTGAGTGTGCTAGCAGCCTGGTGAAGGAGTACCAGGCAAGCAGTCTGATGGCCAGAAGTTCTAAGCAGCATTCTCATGCCCACGATAGAGTGGTAGCTGATGTGATTCAGTAGCTGCAGTAACACAAACCAACTGTGATTGCTTTTTAACCATGGCCCAGTAAACCTGCTAGAAAACCATTGATCAGCCAGACCAAGTTCATTAACTACAAGGGGTCCACAAAACACTGCTGCTCCCTTTGCTGTGAAGTCTCTTGCTCTTGATGCCTGAAGGATTTTTTCTGCTTTTCTTCTGAATATTTCTTACACTGTTCCCTACATTCACAAGTATTAGCATGCATACTTGTGATGCTTTAGGTGATAGCTTATCCTGGTTTCATGGTGTTTAGCAGGCCAGTAGACTAAACACCCCTGAAGCCACGTAGAGTTAGAGACCAAACACTGTTTTCGTGAGCCCTCAAGGTCTCCTAGTAGGACAGATTTTGTAAACTAGAAGTTAGCCCACCCAGGCCCCTTATTGGGCCCTCCTGGTAGATATGCTAATGTGTAGAGTCTTTAATTGTATACTGGACTGGGGGGACGGGGCTTTTGTGGCATGTTCTACCTGGACAGCAGAAGCCATCGAACGGGATCCTATTAAAATACCGAGGTAAACAACCCCCAACCCTTTCACTGTGTCTGAGCCTTTATTTCCTAAGACCAGGAAAAGGCATCACTCTCCTGTAGGGAAGGCTCGTGTTTGAGAATGTGGGTGTCCAGCTGGAAAGACTGAGAGCTGCTGGGCAGCAGCAACTTTGTCTGATTGAATGAATACCACTGTTTTGATGAGCTCTGTTGCCAGTGTTATTGTGATTATGGTTTAATTGTTCATATTTTGTCATGGCCATTTTTCATGGATTAGGCACTTGATTTCCACACTGTCATTAAACCCGTGCTCTGGCTGCAGAGCACTCTGTCCTTCTGCTGACCTGTTGGCTTGCTGAGCCTACAGGGTTAATGTATTGGAAGAGAAATGATTTTGGAAAAAATAGGCAGCTTGTTCCACAGTGGGTAGGAACCATCTGAGGCTTCATAGGTGTCAGACAAACACAGCAAACAGATGACGTCAGCTCCAGATAATGAGACAAAAAGGACTCACATCTGTTAAGAAATGCTCAGGGCCAGCTCCTGACACTCTGTGAGTCTCCTGACTGCCTTACTTATGCACGTGTGGACTTGGAAAAGATACTTGAAGTATTTTCATCAGGAGGTACTCCTGTGAGGGGGGAGTGCTACTAAAGTGCTAATGCTCCGGAAGTCCCGGGAGCCAGCATTGTCTAAAGGATTAGTACAGTAATTAACAGGCTCTCTAAACACCTCTGAGCTTCCAGAAGTTCGGCTTTAATGACCTCACTCCAGAGGTCGAGGTTTCCTGGCTAGACTGCAGCCAGTAGAGGTTATTTGAACTTTGTGCTGTTCAGCTAGGTAGCATAATGATTTCAAAAACAGGAGTTTCCCTCATCACAGCATTACAGCACAGGATATGCCTGTATGTTCCAGTGTGTATCTGCACTTTGTTAGTGGGGCCAACCTAGATTTCCAAGGATCCAGAAAAGCATCAGGCTAGCTTTGGGAGTTGTGATGCAGGCACTGCCACTGGAACATGAAGATGGGCTTCAGGAAGTCTCAGGATTCAATGCAACACTCAACGGGGCTTTTCTTGACTGCTCAAATCTTGCCTCTTTCTTCCACACCACGCCTCTCCCTGGCATTGTGGCAAGCCTGTGACCATTCTGGGGGCATCTTTTATTCCTCTCCCAGAATATTGCTCAAGCAGCAGCATGGCAGTGAGGCCACCGCATGGTCACCGCTGGATGACCACAGACCTCTTTGATCAGGTGGCGGATGCCAGCTGAAGCATGGCTCAGGACCAGGGCATCCTGAAATCCACCACTGAGCACCCCTTGCCAGCTCCCCAGGGCAGGCAGGCAGCGGCTGGGTTGTTACTGCCCTGTGCTCCCCCTCTCAGACTCACTTTGAGAAGACCTCCTCTCAGAAAGGAAACCATGTCATCATAGGTCAGACAGCACCTGGTTTTGGGTATTAAGAGAAGTTGTCCCTGTTCTGACAAGAGGAGACAGCATTGCTAATGCTCCTGCAGGGCTCAGGGCAGGCCTCTGCTTATTATCTGAGTGAATTCTCCAGCGCACCCCAGGAGTGATTTCCTTCCCCCTCTTATTCTCTTAACCTTTGATTGGTGGCTCTTTCTCCCAGACTATATTGGCCAACTGTGCTCTTCTCTGTTTCATTCTCCCTGTCATTTTTCTGTCCCCTTCCCAAACCTCCTGGATTGCAGCAAGAAACATGCACAGTGGGACTTAGAGCTGGGGCAGCAGGCAAAGCCCATTCCAGCTTTCTGGCTGTTAACAAAGGGTGCACGTGCAGAAGGGCTGTCCCATGCTCCTGGTTGGTTTCCATGATGTCCTGTGCTGTCCTGTTCCAGGTGCTATCTCTGTCTTCTATCCATACACAGGCAGTGGTGACCAGGAAAAGTGTCACTGATCTAGGGTTAAAGCAGTCATTAATTTCTCCTTAACCCAACTCCATAGTATTTTCCTCTCTGCCTTTCCCTCCCTCTCTCCCTCTCCTCTGCCCAGGCTCGTCTCTTTGGGATGCCTTCCCTGCATGGCTGTGGGGTAGGCTGGAGGAGCCCAGCGCGAGAGTCCATGAGCCTGCCAGCTCCTCCAGGTGCTGTCCTTCTGTCATGCTGTCGGGGGTCTGCCAGCAGGACAGCTGGTACCCTCAGCTGTACAAAGCAGCCTGAGATACTTAGCACAGAGTCTGTCATCTCGTGCCTGAGGGTGAATGCAAGGAGAGTGAAGGGGAGGGGATACCTCTCCCCACTGTGCACCTCTTAGAAAGAAAAACAGTTTGTTATGATGCCAGAGCACCAACCATGTTATTGCTTAATTTGCCTTTTGGGCTTTTTGCAAGGCTTACATTATAGCCTTTCAGTTCAGACCCATATGTTATCAGCTGCTAAAAGGACTAATCTGAAAAATATCTGACACTGTAACTCTCTGAGCTGCTGAAACAGTTCGAACAGATACACTGTGCTTCTGTTAACACACACAGACACCCATAAAAACGCTAGTCACACAAATAGATATTTTTCTGTCCCTGAAACCAAAGATTATGCCCAGTATTGGGAGAGATGTCATGCTGAAACAAGGAAATAAATACAGTTTTTTTGAAAAATAGGAATAGATAAATAGAAAAAAATTGCATTTGAAAGGCTAGTTCAAATTTGACTCCCTCACTACCTGATCATGTACTCCATCTGATACTCTGGGCTGTAGAAAATGGCCAATGTTTGATTGATGCCTTGCATGCAAGTGTGAGTCCAGCCCTTCAAGGTATTTGTAGCTAATCCCAAAAGCTGGGTAAAACTGTCTGGAGTTTGTGGCCCTGTCAGACCCCACTCCCACTGAGCCTGACATCGTGGTGAATGAGATGTCTACACTTTTGTTGTTTCTTTGCCCTTCTGTGTTGTCATGAGCACAGAAGACTTTTTGGTCTTCATATATGAGCTTGTGTCCTCTCTCTGGTCAGTACACTTGCTTTTAAACCTCTTTACTGAACATTTTCCATCCCAAAGCCCCATTTGGGAGGTGCCATCAAGCTTACCTGCTGTATTTGTCTTCCAGGCAGCAGCTCAGGATGCTAGGGTGATTAATCCAAAGGGTTAGCTTGAATTCAGTCCTCTGAGGTAGAAAGAAACCCCTCTTCTGGGAATCCAGAAATATGTCAGCCTGGGAGCCAGATGGCATAGCATTTTCACCTATAAACTGGTGGCCCAGTCCTGGAAGGGAAGAGCTGTGTAGCTGGCTATAGATAGTCTGCTTTGAATAGACTGGGTCTGTTCAAGGCTGGAAGGGAATATTCCCATCCACTGGAAGCGCCTCATCCTGAAGTCCCTCAGTGAGAGATATGGGCAGATGCAAGGCAGCACAGTGCATGCTGGGTAAAGCAGATGCAACCCTCCAAGGCACTGGAGGGATGTCTAAAAAAGAAAATGCATATTTGAAGGAGATAACTGAATCCAATCCTTCCAGAAGGCTCCTAGAGGAGATGCCTTGGCTGAAGCTGAGTCAGTGTCCTGGAAACAATTTTCTATTGCCTGCCATAGAACACCCTGAGAAAGCTGACATGACTAAACAGACTAACACCTACTTTCCCAGTCTCTCTGCCTCCTCGTAGTATGACCTTTTTATATGAGATTTTGCAGCAAACAGACCTGTGTCTGCTGGCCTCAGCATTACTGGGTTGACTACTGAATAATTTGCACAATCTGTATGTGTGCTGTCTGCATTTATGTAGTCAGGACAGTGCCGCTTGAGGAATACACCCAGAAAACATTTACTATAGCTGGTAAATAGGTTAAACACTGGAGATGTAACAGATTTCTTTCTAAAGATCTCATTAACTCCAAAATTAATCATCTGACACTGTTCAAAGACTGGGTACCTCCCTGCATAAGACAGAATCAAGAGGCTACAGGGACTTAGTTGCAACTGAGGCTATACCCTGGTTTTCCTTCTATTTTGTCCACAGCTTCTGGAAACCCTTTCCTAGTGCATTCATTTAGCCTTCAGCACACTTAATCTGAAATTGAGTTTGCCTGCCCCCTTGCAGAGCTTTTAAATGCATGAATAGCACTGGATAGGATAGATCAGCATTAAAGCGAGACCAGCAATCTGATCAAATTTCTGGCTTACTCTCATTGCCTACAGCAACACTGTCTACACATCCAGAAAATGACTTTCTAAGGGGCTGCACTTCAATGCACAGTTCAACTAAAAAAAAAATTAATTAACCTTCTTGACTTTTACCTGGCTTAGGCTATTTCCCACTTCCAGAAGTGTCTTTTATTTCTCTTCCAAATGTGTGGAAACCAGAATGTAACTTAGCTCCCTCAATCAAAAAAGAAACCAGACAATATATTTCAACATGATTAAGGCCTTTATGTTTCCTTTTTCTAAGTGCAGTTTCAAGTGACAAACTCTTAGAATTGCAGGTAAGTCTTTAGGAGATATTTTAATGAAAAGTTGCAACAGCTACTTTTTTTTTGCAGCAGTTTTGTGCAAATTAAGGTAGGTAAGCGGTAGAGTGTCAGTGCTTTAAAGCAGCCTCCTCCAGCATGTGACCTCGTGGGGGTCAAATTGTTAACAGAGTTTTTAGTAATTATAGCTACAACAACTAGTTTCAGATATAAATGTGCTGGGGTCATTCTTGTGAGAAGGGGTACCAGTTCAGTAACTGTGGGGGCACAGATTGTTAATGGTGAAAACAACAGATATGGCCACGGGGCAAGGTATGCCACTGAAGAAGAATCTACCTTGGCCTATCTTCATCTTTCACAGTACCTGCCCTTGCTTCAGCTTTCACAGTGCCTGTCCCTGAAGGTCCTGTTCAGGTGGACCACTCCTTTCCTTGTGGCTAACATAAGAGGACTTCCCTGGCTGTACATGCCGATTTGTGTTCCATCTGTGAATAACTGCAGAGAGATGATGGTCTGTGAGAGCCCAGATGAGCCTCTGAGCTGAGGCATGGCCCATCCTACAGACAATGTCACAGAAGTGATAAAACTGGCACTGCCAAAGTGCAACCTGGTAATTACTGTCAATCCTTACAAGAAGGACACAGCACACCTCAAAAAACCCAGTTTATCAACTCCCGGGGTCCTGTAGGGCAGCAAGAAAATGTCACCTGGTCTGATGTTAATCCCTCTGCAGGAACAAAATTGCAGTCCTCTGCAAGTGAAAAGCTGCATTGGTTGATATAAAGCCCGGCAGGACAGGAACAATGCTTTTCTCAAGAAGGTGCATCAACTGCAGCCACCCTGGAGTTAAGGTGAGAACTCAGAGAAGAATTAGATGGGCAAAAGATCAAAAGACAAAACTTTGTCCCCATCTGAGTGTAAGGAATAGTGTGTTGTTTTCTAGTGTGCTTTTGCTGTTCGAGGTCAGGGTAGAATTAGATGCAGAGTAACCATGGCAAATGTCAGACTGAGAATTAGGCTCAGTACTTAGGTGGTGTTTTAGAAGATAAGTGTGTTTCTGCTCAGAAGCAGCAAGGATACAGGAATGGTCTAGTGAGCACCATTCAGATGTGGCACAGGCCTCCTGACTGGCACAGTGCCTGGAAGTCATTAGTGGACGGCCATATAAACGTGCCCCAGCCAATGAGTTAAGTCACTCTTTCATTCTTAGAGTGAAAGAGGAAAGGTTTCAGTTTCTGGAAGCCCACTGCTATTAGTTGCTGAAATCCATTGTAATTTTGTTTCTGCTGTGGAGGGTCTCAGTGCCAGAAGGGGAGCAGACCTCTCCCTGCAGTGTGGCAGACTGCCTTACTGACTGTTTTGTCCCACATTTATTTCCCTCCAGTCCTGATTGCACAGGGGTAATTTCTGTCATGCTGTTTCTGGCCACTGTGCATAATTGTTTGCAACAGACAAGAAAACCGCTGCTTCTTCAACAGCAACCTTTTATCTAATGAAACTGGATAATACAATAGTTCCACAGGTTTTGTTCCTCCTTGTAGTACCTGCCCTTGATGTCCAGCAAATGTGTTTCTGTTGACATAGGAGACAGGAGAGATGACTGCTGTGCACAGCCTCTTTAGAGTTAGCTTTCTACGAAACAATCAAAGTGCTTGTCCTGTCCTGGGCACTCTGGCTGCAGCATGCAGGTGTCAGGGGAATGAGGTCCGTATGTGGACTCAAAACAGAGCTGCAAGTCCCAGCTACTCAGCCCAAAGGCCCATGCTGCTGTCCCTAACAGGGGTGGGGCATTCCTAAGTGTTACAGCTATGCTGAATTTTTACTCTCTCTCATCAGCAAGAAATTTATGCCATTTCTTTTCAGTTATGCCTTCTGAACTGTTCCTGCTCTTCTTCCCCAAAGGTCCTAAATATTCACTGCTGGTCAGTCTCTTGCCCTACTCTACGTGGAGATATCCAAGCAGAATTACTAGGTGGTCAATAGGAAATGGGAGCAGCAGAGAACTGATCTTTGCTTCCCTGTCTTTGAAGCTGGTCATGGCCTATTTCACATACACTCTAGAAAGTCATCTTCTGACACCTTCTAGAGTCATCTACTGAGCACTCCAAGCAGCTTAATTGTCTTTCAGCCAGCAGCAGAGATACTTTCCTCTCCCTTTCTAGTAATGGCACCAGGGTCAGATAGATTTCTGTTCTGGGGTAATTTCAAGTGCCAGGACATTGCATGAGATTGGTATTTCATAGTTTAGGCCGTTTGCAGCTGAAACTTCCTGCAAATCAGCTGAGAGAGAACCTGAAAGTATGGTAGCACACTTCAGCTACAACAAGGTTATGTACTACATAGCACTGTGACATTATCACTGCCACTTACATTAATGGAATTAGCAATCCTAATTTTAATCCCAGGCATTGAATTAGTGATTACTATTAGCAAAACAGTTATTCATGAGCTGCCAAACCTTTGCAGCTTTGTGAATGAAGGCAGGGAATACACATTACCTTTTGAGAGGCTTCAGAGTGCTCATCTGCACAACAAAACTGTGGTGGTACTGAGGTTAATCAGCACATGCAAATCAGGGCTACAATCCTCGCTGAAGGTTTTCTGCTCCAGGGCAAATTATTACTCTTCAAAGACCAAGAAAAGCAGCAAAGTTTCTCCTGGGAAGGGCAGGGGTGAAAGACTCCATGTATTTAACCCAGTTCTTTTCATTTCTGTGTTAAAAGCGAACAACTTTTTTTTTCTTTAGGGATGAACAAAAGTATTAATGGTTCGTAGGTAGAATTCTTTTTCCCCAACTACTTGAGAGATTTTACACTTTCCCAAGCCTCTCCTCTGGAATCTGACCTCAGGCATTTTGCTTGTTTAATGCAATAGTGGAAAAGGCTGTTCCAGAGAGGCAGAATTCAACATATGCAATATAGGTAATTTTGTACTTGGATTGAGTCAAACATCTTGGTGAGAGAGATGGTGTGTAATTTACTAGCCTGAGTACAAGAGTGAGAGTTAGGACCACTATGTTTAGCTATAGGGATATTTCAGCAATTCCTAGAAATGTCATTTGTTGAGCACAAGTCTAGCTAAGTAGCCCTGTGGCCAGTTCATGCTTGGCTCTCTGCTGTCACTGCTATTTTGCTATCAGCAGCAAAGTCTCCTTAGTGGGATACCAGCTTGCAAAATCTAGGGGACTCATAGAGAGATCAGACCTTTGGAGTTACTATGGAGTCTTCTGTGAGAGTGTACATTTGGACAAATGCATTTATGTGCGTCAGGAAAAATAAATTTCTTGCATGGGCAGTGGTTAATATCCAGCAAGCTCTTGACACATAGGTACAGTGTTTATCTACAGGTGGATAGGACAGCTGTTACCGAACTGTAGTCACTGGACACCCATGTCAGTGCTCAGATGTACAAGAACGAGGTTTCATGTTGGTAGTGGGTGAGACCATCTGCTGTTGAGTGCTTTCTATGCCCCCAGGATTTGAAGGATTCTAACACAGCCTGCTCCAGGTTTCCATTGCATTTCATCATCTCAGCTCCCACCCACCACCCCTCCAAGAAATCAGGGAAAACATTTGCTCTTTGGTGCAAGAGATTGTTCAGCTTCTAAGTCACCGGATGCCTCTGTTCTGAAGTAATTCTCACTACCATAGCTGTCATAGCAGAGTATTGACACAGAGTCTGGTTTCAGGCCAATACACAGAAAGTCAAGCTGTGCATTTGTTTCCTCCCCTGGGCTGGAAGGAGCACTACTGATACCCTGAGTGTCTCAGCTTGCTTCAGGGAGAAAGCTCTGGCTAGGTGTCTTCAAGCCAAGGGGCTTCCCTGCCAGTGTGGGAGCACTTCACACCCCTGAAAGCAGGCTGCAGCCAAGAATGGCTGACCTTTGGAACCTCCACACATGCCAAGGGCTTGACGCACTAAAACGCACTCAGCCGCCTGTTTAGAGCAATACTCTGAAACACTTTTGGAACCCCCAGGGCAGCCAGGCCTCTCAGTGACAGACTGCAAGGGGGCTCGAGCCTCTAGTCTGAAATTCAGCATCGTCAATTTCCACCAGCAGTATGGTCCATTTCCCATCACCTCAGTTTGAGAGGAAGAGTATCTTGGTCAGTGTCACTCAGTAAGTGACAAAGCTGAATATGGACTCTTTGGCAAAGTTGTTTATCTTTTACTTTGGAGACAGAACCTCATAGCATCTTGTTCTAACCCTCCCCCCGCCCCCGGCTCTTTTAATTTTTTTAAATCTAATAATGTGGTGGTGCATGCTTGTGGGAATGAGGTGGGAAATGGACAAACTCAGCTCTTTTGATCCTGAACCAAAAATCTTTGTTCAAAGAGCAGCCTGGAAGTATGTGCTGACATTGATGATGTGATCCTGGTGAAATACCAAAGAAGGAGCAGAAAGCATGCTGTTCCCCTGCAGCTGAAGACCTACTGCAATCACCTCGGGACCAAGCTGAGAGCTGTTCTGCTGCTGAGCCAGTACAGCTCCTGTCAGTCATATGAAGTTGTAAGACAGAAAGTGAAGTTTACTAAAAATACCTTGGTTTCCACATCTGAAGCCCTAAACTGGCAATTTTAACTAATTATGAGCGGCACAGAAATAATTAGATAAGCTCTGGACTGTGTTGAACAGCAAAACAAAGAGCTGGATGTAGAATCACTGTTCCTTGGACTTTATGTTACCTGAACTTCAAATCTGTTACCTCAGTAAGCAGAGTTTGTATCAGGCCATTGAAGTTCTATTTGAAGGAAGCTGGTACTTGGAAACGAAAGTAACAGGGTTACTGCATAAGAGTTCCTTTTTGTTATTCCATTGATATGACCCAGAATGTGTGATTTAGTACCATAAAAACTGAGAGGTTGATCATAAAACAGACACAAGATAGCTATAGTCTGCCAGTTCTTTTTTTGAGTTTTATTACTTTCAGCTTTATTTCATAATCATTAGCCATCAGATAAACGCTGCATGTTTTAGTTGGATATGATAAGATGGTGTGTGCAGATAGCTACCTAAGTTGACAGAATTACAGGGCATTTTTAATTATTAAAATGGTTCATGCACCACTAGGATGGCATTATTTTGTTTTCTGGAGCTTTGATTAGGGGACGATTTTAAAGCTGGATGCTGAATTTCAGGTTCCTGGATTTATACTGTGGCATTCCTGTAAGTGGCCTTTATTTCCTAATTGACATTTATTTTTGGATTACTGCTTTCACAGAACTAGTAGCTCCTTTTGCTTTTTCTAGGAATGCTGCTGTAGGCACAGGTCTTTTCACACACATTGAGCAGATTACTGTCCATTTCTGTGGAGGATCTGGCTCACCTCACCCTCAGCTTTGGGGCCTTTAGGGTGAGAAATGGGAGCACAAGATGGGAACATTCTGAGAACCAGAAGATGGGACAAGAATTGTTCTTCAGAAATTGTCTCTCTTTGCCACATATAAAAGGACCAAGACTCAACATTTGGGCATCTTTAGTGACTTTTTTTTCTGTTTGGGATTGAATCCATTATTCTAGGGTTATTTCAATGAAATGAGATGTACATGGCCACCATTTACCCTAGCTGGAGTCCCCTTAATCTGCCACCTTGCCAGCCCCTTCTCAGTTGTGGCCCCGTGAAAGCTCCTCTGCAATCTGTGATCCAGCCTGTCCAACCAGGGAAGAAAGAGGCATTCCCTTTTCATAACTTCACAGCTGTACAGGACAAATACCACCCTCAATTTTTCCTCTCTGAGGTGAAAAAGTGTTTTCTCTTAGATGTAGGCAGTTTTGCAGCTGCTGAATGGCCTTGTTATGACATTTTTTCCTTTCCTGTCACTGAACATGCACTGAACATCAGGAAATCATTACAGAAAATTGAGAGACTGTATGTGTGTGTGTACACATAGAGAATGCATAACCCAACTGATGCAGTAATGTGCAGGGTAAGTTAAAATACCTCCCACACAATATCTGGCTTCTGAAGCATGGCTCCAAATTGGCCATTACCAGAGTAATGACTTAATCAGTTGTTAACAATCGCTGTACTCCCTACCAACTGATGTGCATATAACCTTGCAAAGGCTCCCTTGACACCTCCTCTGCTGCTGTCATCAAATGAGCTGGCCTTATTTCAGGTGTTTTCTATTCACTGCTGCCAGGGGTCCTCTCTAGTTCCTAAGGCATTACATCCAGTGCAGAGAACTCCTGCTATCCCCAAGGGGGAAAAACTAAGTGGAAACTTAGCAGCTGCCATTTACGTTAGAAGACCAGTTTCCAGCTAAAGTTGGTGCTTGATTTCTTTCTGAAGTTAAAACCTTAGAGAGTAAGGTCTAGCTTTCAAGGAAATGAATTCCATTCATGCTGAAGGCTTTGTCTCAGGTTTTGACATTCCCTGCAGTGCTTCAAAAGCGCAGCACTCTAAATACCCTCTGGAGTCACCATATTGTGCCCAATCCCAGTGACATGGCAACCTTTCTAGATGTGCGTGGGCCTGACCTTGTTCCACCTCTTCCTTGCTGGAAAATGTGCAACTGTCCTATAGTCCTTGTCTTCATGCATGGAAATGGGGACATCAGGAACATATCAGTGGTTTATGACATTTGTCCTGCCAGCCTTAGTCTGCAGACATGTGAAATAATTTTGCAATCAGTAGAACTTTTCTAATGAGAGCTACTCTGAAATGACTCCAGCAGAAGGTCACAGCATCAGGTGGAAAACGCACCCTGGGATCAGAAATCCCTAAGGCTCTATATTTTTTTTAAAGGCAAAATGTGATTTAGCCCTGAAAGTGCCACTGTCAAGGGTCTGTTGTCACTAAAGAAGAGTTATCAGGCTCATAACCTGTGCACTGTCCATGTTTTGCTTCTGCTGCACAGGTTAATCATCAGTGACTAACTGCAACATCTCAAGGCATTTGACATAGTTTTCTTCCCATCAGTTGTAACTGAGACAGAGAGAATTAACTTGGGGAATGCATTCTCCAAATCATGTGCTTATAACTGGGTGGAGTTGGCATGCTAAGAGCATACCCAGCTGTGGGCTGCAGAAATGAGAAGGGTTTGCTTGATTTTCCTGTAGTGTTCCCTGACGCCATCTGCTTCCAGACCTTGTGGAGAAGTGCAGAGGCAGAAGCTGGGCAAAGAAAACCAACAGGATAAAGACAGCATGGACTGACAAACAGCTTCTGCAAGGACAGACATTTGGGACACACAAGGATGTGTTCCCCAAAGCCCTCTTGTCTGTATCAAATGTGGCGTAAGGTCCATAGTCCTTTTGACTCTGAGTGGTTCTTATGGTACTTTATTGCTTCAGAAATCCTGTACCTCCAGTCCCACGCATGGAAGGACACTGGGGATGCCTGAGGAGGGATCTTTCTTCTCAAAGCAGTCCATTTCAACAGCCTGCAATGGAAGGACCATCCTTTCCTCCACGGCAGCACCGTGCTATAATGTGCTAGCTTGGGCTGGCTATGAGGTGACAAGGCCCTACACCACTAAGACATGCAGGTGAGACAAATAGCCTGAGCATCCAGCCTTGCAGACACAGGATCCCTCCACATGAAAGACAGGGAAGTTGTCTGAGGGAAACTGAGATCAGACTGGCCCACAGGTCTTTACTCTCTGTGTTGAGAACCAGGGAAGAGGGAGGGTGATAGAAAACCCTTGCCAGTCATTCCCCTCCCTCCCTCCCTCCCTCCCTCCCTCCCTCCCTCCTCCTCCCTCCCTCCCTCCCTCCCTCCTCCTCCTCCCTCCCTCCCTCCTCCCTCCCCTCCTCCCTCCCTCCTCCCTTCTTCTATCTTTCAATTTCTCCACCCATTCTCAGTTTGGCATCTCATTCTGTACCGATAGGTAGGCCTGGGAGCACTAGCCGTGGGAACAAATGGATGTGAGTCACATCCAAAACGTCTTTCCTGCATTCCTCTCCCCTCTGCTCACATCTAGCTTTCGTCCTCTTGTTTAATGCTTGTTAACAGCAAATTACTTTCTGTACTTATATCACGTACACACACAGCCAGATCGGCTTTCTGCCCTCCTTCTCTCCAAGTGTGGCACAGTTGGAGAAGGGCAAGAGCAGCACTAGCATACACAGTATTTCCAATTTATACAATCTCCACATGGTTTCAGTTCAGTTATTTCCCACATGTGATGTGGTTTTCATGGATTTAGTAATCCTCACTGGATTAATCCCTAAGATCTGGCCCCCACCATGAACTCACAGAAACTTTTACAATCCACAATCTCTTGAAGTAAGTACTTCTTCAAGTTCCCTACACCTTACATGAAGAGCTACATCTTTTGGGGAATATGGTGCCCCATAGTTTTGATTGATAACTCTATTTATTTTATTGGAAGAGGCACTAAACATCCAGTCCTTCCCTACCTTCTACATGATAAATATGTTCCAACAGACCTTCGATATCTGCTCTCAGCTGTCCTTTCTTCCAAAATAATGATATTCAGCCTACTCAGTGCTCCACAGACCTCACCAGCTCCAGTGTTTATTCACCTGGGTTGCCCTTCAAACCCTTCCCCATTACACTATTTCTATCCTGAGACAAGAAGACCAGGACCACTCATTGTATTTACAAACTGCACAAATAATGAATTTATACAGTGGCTTGGTGGTGCCATCTAAGAGCTCCTAGTATCTGCTTTGCTTTATTGACTGTTGCTCAACAGTGAGGTGACAATTTTGTAAAGCAGGCTCCCACCGTCCCAAGACTGTGTCATTTCTGACCCCCCAACTCCTCCCCCTCCCCAAATCCCATCCATCTTAAGTAGCAATGGTCAGGGTAGAGCTAATAATTCTAACATAAGAAACCGAAATTGTATGTAGGAGCAAGAGTGTCTGCCAGAGACCCCCATAGGGATGAGTCAGAAATCCCAAGGAACAGTGGTCCACAACAACAGAACAAGACCTTTACAACAATGTTTGGGTAGAGAAAGATGGTAGCTAGTGACCTGACACAGTCTGCTGAGCAGCTGGGCCAGGACCACACATAAACAATTTAATCCAGCACCTCTTTTACTGAAAATGAATAACAAAACCTTAATAAATCAACAATTACTTATTGCTGTATTTGGGGTAATAAATTCTTTAGTTTATCAGTAGCTTGTGGCTTCCATAGCATGTTCTTTGAACAGTTTGCCTTTCAGTTACATCCCCTTTCTCTCCTGAACAATAAATTAGCATTCATTTTTTTTAAAGGAAAAGAGGGGAAAAAGAGGATATATTACAATTTTTTCAAAGCAAAAGGAAAAATGCAACATCTTTTTGACATATATCTTAAAATAATATGAGGATAACTTTCTCTGCGTGTTAGATGCCTATGCATAAATAATAAAGGACGTTATGTTATTTACAGTGTTACACAATAAACTAAGAGCGTCTCATTTAACACAATATCCATAAAGACAGTAAATAATGAAAACATCCACGTATGTACAAGATGTATTTACAATAGAATAGAGAATTACAAATTATGATAATTGGCCATGTTCTTTGTCTGCCCTTCTCTGCAGCATTTCATAGGTGCTTTTTTGTTTCTTACTAGAAGTAAGTCCCAGGTGATGGTAAGTAGCCACACTGCAGGGCCAAGAAGTGCTCAACAGGCTGAGAGGTGTGTCCTTTGAGGAGACACCAGTTTGCTATCCTGGATGCCCAGGAAACTGCTTGCAATGTGTGTGAGAGAAGCAGGGAGATGCAGCATTGTTGTTTTGGAGTATTGGAAAGAAGGAGCTTTCCTGTTTCCCTGATAAAGGCAGTGATTGACCTCTTAAACCTGGGTGTGTTGGACTGGCTCAAGTGAGGAAGGGAATAACTGGGCCAAAAGGAGGGAGTAGGCTTTTCTCTGTTATATGAGAACCTCTATGGAGTTGTAATGATTTACACCCCTTAAACAGGCAGGCTGTACCACGTTGTGCACAACATAATCCAGCTATACAACCTTGAAAGTAGCCTTTTATCTTGTAATAATTCCTGATATGAACACATACACAGGAAAAACTCATGGCTCAAACTAAATGACACAGAAATAAACCGGGACAATCTCAACAACTCTGCCACCACTGGAATATTTCTCCCCCTCTTCAAAGAATGTTTCTTTTTGCCATGACTTTCAGCCAAAGAACTGGCAAGCATTACACAGTGATGGCTCAAGGATGTTGGGACTGCCAAGCTCGGAGGTCTGGGTGAGGAAGCAAATATCCCCAACAGGGGAGCTGGCCTTTTCCATAGGCACTTGCTGGCTCTGCTCCGTGCTGCTGCAGCCTCCAGCCCCTTGGCCAGCAGAAACTGGCTGCAGCCCACCAGCAGCACCTGTGGCCAGGTAGACTCACTGACTTCTGGGTGTGGACCTGACTGATGTGAAATGCCCTCACAGTGTGATGAACACAAGTTGAGAGGTGAGGGTCTGTGTTCTCTCGCTTCTGTGCATGCCAAGCCAGGGCAACTCCCGAACTCACTGCTGCATGAATTGTGCTGTAAGACTGGGTTCTTCACAAAGATCTAAGGGCTTAGGCAGCCATATCCCCAATTGTATTTTCTTGTTCTTAGGTCCATGTGAAGTCTCCAGCCTAATTTCATGCTTGCCCAGTAACACACTGTGTAAATTCCGAGGGGGAGGAAGAACAGGAACTGCACAGCGTTTTGACTTTGAGGCACTGCAACAGAAGAGGTGTGACATTTTTCCCTAGACTTATACCAAATAAATCTCACATGTACAGCTCCCAAATATGGAGTTGCTCCTTCGTTTTGTACTGTCCCTCCATAGTAACAGTGTTATTGACAGTAGTCAAATAATCTAATCAACTTCAAGGCATGTTCCCTTTCCATCCTGATTAAACTGTTTAGGCTATTATAGATACTTCAACAAGAGCTGGCCTTGTGGTTGATATATACTGGAGGAGTTTACAAACGACCTGTGTTATAATCTCTATTCTGCCACTAAAATGGGTGATTTTGGGGCAAATCTCTTGCTTCTCTGCCATCCTTTTTCTATCTCACCTGTTCTGCAAGGTCTTTGCGGTGTCAGAGGCCTTCCTGAAAGGATAGATATTCAAGTGCCCATGGAAACTCAACAGTGCAAAACCTTTGGAAACTCGTGACCTTCACTAGGAAAGCCCACCTGGCCTTCTATATTACCGAGCTGCAGAGTTACTGGAGAGGTGGATATTCTGCTGCATGGGATTGCAGATAAATAGGTGTGACTAAAGGGATGAAAATGAGAGTATGGTGCCTAGAATTTGTAGAGAGATTTTGTTTCAGTCTGCAAAGGCAAAGTGTGTTCAAGTACATGCCAGCTAGGAAAAAATGGCAAAGGGGACTTGAGTCCAGACAGTATGTGTCTGCCATCTCCCATAGATGCTCAAATAAGCAGTGCCATTTCAGCCACCACATAGCCCAAAGCTGTGCTAGTTTCCTAGCCTTTCACTTCTACCACTAACACCCTAGTGGACATCTTTGTTTCCTATACTAAGGTTTCTTTAGTTCTTTTTCTGCTGAATCTGGTGTTCAGGTAGATTCACCTGTGTTCTTACTAATGTGATATGGTTATTTACACAGTGAGGAACTCACTGATTTTTGTCATCCTGGCAAAGAGCTTCTTTTGCTATACTTTGCTTTCAGGTCTCAAATCAATAGGACACCTTGTTCAGCAAAACTCTTAGGCACATGCTTAACTTTTTGCATGTGCTGGATGTGTCAATAAGAGTCTAGCACATGCTGAAGGTAACTTTTGCTGGGATTAGCATAAGCATATGCTTGAACAATTTACTGAGTTGGAACTTTTGTTCCTCAGGTTTGTATCTCACAAATTTTCCTTGATGTATTTCTCTTCATTTAACTAGGACCAGAATGTGGCCCAAAGGATGAGTGTAGTTTGGCTGAAATTCTTTTTCTCTTGACAGAACTCTTATTTAGAGCCCCGTAATACCTGTAAAACATATGTTCTCATTTTCAGAATCCCCAGAGTCTAGGAAAAACATTTGTTTTCCACATCAATCCTGAGTCAATGCTGTGCCAACTGAACACACAACAGAAAATCAAACGTATAGAGGAGGCAGAGTGACCCTGACTAAACTGATAGGAATTCAGTGCAAAAGAGGCCATTTGCTTCTGTCTGGATGGATGCATCTGCTCCAGCACTGACAGCATCCTTGCACATTACTAGTCAATGACTTCAAGGCTGTCACTGGCTATATAAACACTGATATCAAATAGTCACACATGGGTTACTCTAGGGCTGTAACTCACATGGTGTGCTTGCCTTCAGAAATGGGCTCTGTATCAGCCTTGCCTCTCTCAACCCAAGTAATGGAGTCAATAAAGGTGAGTGGAAATAAACTCCATACATCTGTTTTGTCCTTCCTACATGCCTATACTTTTTAACCATTCAGCAAATCAAGTTCTTCCCTGAAAGGCCTTTCTGTGTCCAAGAGTAAGCCTTACTCCAACAGCAACTCTAACAAGGTATTGCTAGAAGCTTGTCAGGGTTCTTTCTGAGGAAGAGAAAAAGGGGAAGAAAACTGAGGGGAAACAAAAGAATAAACCATGTATTAGGAATCAACATTAAGAAATAGAGGTGAAAACTGATTGCACTTTTATTAGTGGCATTTGTTTTCCAGCTAGATCTCTTCCTTGCTTGGTTACAGATATCTATTATATTTGCCCCATTAACATAAACTAATATAAATGTTTTCTTTTTTTTATTTTTTTTATTTTTTTTTTTATTTTTAATTTTTTTTTAATTTGTTTTCTTCTTTTTTTTTCTTTTTTGTTTAAATAGAGTATTGGGTTCAAAGCCTCAGCTAACTTAAACCCATTTCCTAAGGGATAACTAGAACAATTAATATCTGGAAAATAATGAAATGGCAGCTCCTAGTGATTACAAGCTGACCTCTGATTAATAATATATTTGGTTTAAAATCACAGTATTACTTTCTTTCTATAAGTAACATTATTTAATGCAGGTTGGCGCTTTTTTTTTTTGTTTGTATGTTTTTGTTATCCTGCTGTAATTAATAGTAGCATGCTGTTGGATCTACTATTATCCCAGTGCTCAAAGAAGCAAACCTTTTGGCTGGCAGAGAGCAGACAAAACTCATCTCATATACGGAAAGCAAATAAAAGTTCTCATATAAGAAACCTTTTTTTTTTCTTTTTTACTTTTGTATCTTTTTTTTTTAAATTTTTTTTTTTTTATTTCTGACTCTGTGTGTGTGTATATGTGTGTTTTTCTGGTGGAATAGGGTGGGAGTGCCATTACAGGGCTTTCTGATTTGGAGACTCTACAGCAAGCGACCAGAGGGACTTCTGCAATTCTTGCAAATCATACATCCAGTCATTATAATGCAGTGCACAAAAAAGCTAGGACAACTGAGGGCTAAAAGGTTTCGCAAAATACTATGGGACAGCCATCATTGTAACTGTACAAAACTTGCTCTCAACTTAACATAACATAAAGGCACCATTGATATCTTTCCCCATTTTTGAAATACTGTAAAAAATTGCTACATATGGCACATAACACATTTGTACATACGTATATTTAATTTATAAAAGTTTTTTTTCCTCTCCTGTTTTCTATCAGCGGAATTGCTAAAATAAAATAAATTGTTTAATTTAAAGGTGGAATACTTCATTATATAAAATAAAGTTTTACATGTGAATCTATGTGTTTTATGTTTTATACAGCAATAGGGTCTTGGTTAGCTATCACACTGGACAACCTTGCTTGTAACTCTTCTGGTGTGGAGAAGCGATTTGCCGGGTTAGTCCTGGTTTCAGCCAGGCGGAAGGCAGAGGCTGGCTCCAGACTGGCTGCCCCGGGGTTGGGTATGCTCAGGAATGGTGTATCCTCACCTATTCTTTCATCTTCGGTTTCGGTCTCAGAGCTGCTGCTCTCAGAGCTTGTGTCAGAGTCCACGTCCACCCTGCTGGAAATGTGGCCGTTGGGCTTTGTTCTTTTGACCCTCCGGCTGTTGGTGAGTTTCTTTGGAGGCTCCTGTGCTGGTTCGTACTCCTGCGTGGTCTCGTACTCCTCATCCTCCACGATCCGCAGAGGACTTGGTGGCAGGCTGTTGCTCTCATGGGTGGCATTGTTGTGAAAGGAGTTGAACTGCTGAAGGTGGTGGTCATACTTCTCGTGTAGCTGCAGCGGAGTCACCAGAAGCAGTGGTCGCTCCTCTTCTATGAAGGGACTCACTGCCACTGAAGGGATGGAGACGGTCAAGCTGGAAGCCGGAGGTGACATTGTGGAGGGGCGGGATTTGGGAGAAGTTGGAGTGTGAAAATCAACGGGTGACATGCGAGCTGGTGTGGTCATAGCTGAGACATACCTGAAGAAAAGAGATGGGGAAAGGTTGCGAGCACAGGAGCAGGGGTGACCTGTGAACACAGCAGCTCATGTGGACTGGGAGAGAAATGGCAGGGATCCCTTAAGATCCTCAGCATCCTCACACAGGGCTACTAAGGAAACTTTCCTGTTTCTATTAATCTTATAAACTGCTGACTTCTGGGACTCTGGGCAAAAACATTTGAAAGCAGGAGGAGCGCAGCAAAACTCCCAGATCCCAGCCATGGAGATGCTGTAAATTTTTCGCCAGAATAACTTTCTGGATTGAATCCAGGAATGGGATTCAGAGACAGACAGGCTGCCAGAAACAAATTGCATTTGCAAGTATTTTCTCAAAAGGAAAACAGCTGCTGCACTTCTGGAAGGATTTGACCAGAATCTGGGGTACATGCAAACAGACAGGGGGAAAGAAAGGAAGGGAACTGAAGGACAGTCCTCTTGGGGCTTCACCCTCTTCTGGCAACCAAACTGCCTCAGGCTAAGGAGGAAAGTAATGTTTGGATAAATTCTAGAGCCAGATTCTGCTAATTTTAAAGACCAAGGGTAGTCAGAGAAGCATTTGTAGCACCATCCCAGGAGCTTTGTGCTGCTCCACTCCTTGGGTGCTAGTTATCCCAGATTGTAGGTCTGTCTGCAAAAAAGCACAGAGAATCATCTGTCCTTATATGGGAACAAATGCTGAAAGACAGGATTGTCTGGTCTAGTGTCCATGATTTCTCTGCAAAATTTGTCCCTGTTCCTGTGGGAAGGGTAGTGGTCAGAAATGATTTCTGAAAATGAAGCTCAGGTGCCATTGCAGGGTTTGTCCCAAAGAAACAGAACAAAAAATGTGAGGCTCTCAACTAGTTTGAATCAATAGACATGCTACGAGGTCAAGTGGATTCATGCCAGGTGAGCCTAAAACCGCTTGATCAAAAGCACAGTGCCCAGCATGATGCTTTGCATGGTCTGGCTTTGCTTTTATTCTTATCCCAAATTCACCTGCCCGAATTTCATCTGTGTCTACAGTTAAAATCGTTCTAATCTCTATCTCCTGCACAGGCCCATTGAGAAAAGCTGTATGTCTATGATTGATGTAGTTATTTCATTTTTCATTAGTGGTTTATTTATCTGAGCCTGAAATTACCAGCTGAATCCAGCTTTCTTATCCAATCTATGACTCAGTTGCATATATTACTCTTGATAAAAATGGAGTTACAGGGAAAAAGAGAAAACAGGACAGATTCTGGACAGATGTGCAGTAGCGAAAAGTGATTTCACTAGAGGTGCATTGATTGTACATTGACTTACATGAACAGAGGAGCAAGAGAAACGAAAAAAACTAAACCTGGACTTATGCATGGGAATTAATCAAGTTGGTTGAGCAAAGGGCAATGAATAGGTCTATGCATTGGATGAATGAAGTATTTTTTTCTCCTTCCATGAGTGAGCTTTTAATCCCTTTCACATTTTTAAACAGGCATTATCTGAAAAACTGAAGCCTTTCTACTTTCTCAGCTGGTACACTGTAGGATATACATCTTTATGACACGCCGGATTTTAGCTAAACTGGTTCTGTTAACGCATTGGGTTGGTTAAATGTGTTCAGTGTACTGTGCATGCTTCCAACAGTGTCGAGTTACTCATAGTGGAGTGTTGTGCATTCACACATCTCTGGTCTATTCCCCCACCCCATAACGGGGCAGTGCTAACTAGCTGCTGTCTCAGGCTCAGGAGCTGAACTCATGCAGCTCTAGCCCATCCTGAAAGGAAGGCTAAAAGGTGCTTGATTTACCCAGCTTCATGGCCAACTATGCTGGCACAGTGAAAGAGGATCAGAGTGCACCCATGGCCATCCAGCACACATTAACTAGTTATATGCTGCCAGCTTCATCATATAGGCCAGTCGTTTGTGCAAAGAGAGTGTTTTTTGATCTTCTCTCCTGTAAGACAGCTAAGGACATCCAAGATAAAACTGCTTGTGCCCCCTGCTTGTGTACACAGGTGGCAGGGCATGGGATCCAGCAAATGGATGGGGTAAAGCAAAAGAACCCCTTGTCTATTCAATTCCATTTGAAAATTGAGGGAGTACAGCCTTGGTCTTCCAATTCACAGTACAGCAACATTTGATGGCTTCAGGAAGTAATTTGTCAGCTCCTACATTCCTTTATGTTTCTGAGTAATTTTTAGTTCCAAATAACTCTAATTTTCTCCCTTATATACACACATACACACACACGCCATCTTGGGAACAATTGATCATGTATTTCCTGCTTGCTAAAAATAGATGAGGCCTGCAATTAATGCCCAGGGAACTATCATGTCCCATGTTCCAAATTTGTGATCGCTTCAGGCGCAGGCTAGGCTGTCAATGCCTGATGAATTATCACAGAAATGTTGCTGCTTTTGACCTATAGTACAACCTTCAAGAGACACAATAATTGATGAAATGGCTCCTTTCTTCTCAGAGAAACAAAAAAGGAATATGCTCCCCCTTCCCCCCCCAATTAAATCTAAACAGTTCATATTAGAATGATGCTTTGGGTGTCCCATGCAACGCAGGCAGACAGCAAAAATGGTCTTCACTTCTCACATGCAGATGCCCAAATATACTAAGCTGTAATACTCACCACTGGCAGGCGTGTGGCCGTGCATCCTGCTCGGTTCCCAGGCAGGAGACAACATGGTATTTACTGTTACAGGTCCTGATCCAGCAAAGCACTTAAGCACATGCTGAGCTCTACCCATGTGAGTAATCTTGCTGATTTCAGTGGGCCTACTTGCACGATTAAAAGATAATCTTGTCAAAGTGCTCTGCTGGATTGGAGCCATGGCTGTTTATGTCATGTGAGCCACATATCTTCAAATTAAATTCCATGGTAAATAACACATAACTTTTAATGAGAGAGCTAGTTTACTATCCTTAGTGGTACTACACTCAGGCTCCTTCCTCAGTGGTCCCTCTTCCTGCTGCTTAGCAACTGTTTGTGTGGCAGAGGGAGTACCACAGAAATGGCGTTTGCTCTACTTGCACATTCATTTTTCCGAAAACCACAATTTGTCTCCTACGCAACTCAGTCTCCTTGGGGATTGCCTGGCTGCATTTTTGATGTCATGGACATTCCACAAGGCCAAATCCCTTTTGATTTTGAAGTGCTCAGAGAACTGGTCCATAACCTTTTGTTTTTCTTTTCTTCTGTCTATGATTCCTGGAAGCAAAGCTCTTTTTACATGTCTTGTTTCTTCTCAGTCTTTCTTTTGCTATTCTGGGGCCATTTGAAGTAAAATGCTAGCCTGAACTTAAGAACATTTTTTTCAGTGAAAGTTTTTTTGCAACTGATGTACTTCTAGGCTTAGGAACTGATGAACCATCATTTTCAGAGAAAAAAATTACTTGGTTGGAAAACTCCTGGCCAGCTTTATTTATAACTGTTCCTGATTTAATATGACCTGAGTCCTTCTGGCTTGCACTTCGTGTTTCTTGCTTTTATTCAATAAAGGGTTAAGGGGAATTTTAGAAGGTTTAGGAGCTGGAATACTCCAGAACGTTGGTGGTGGCATAATTTCTATACTGTTTAGGAGTCCTCCTTCTGTGGATCAATCCATTACTTTTCTCCCAACAAAATATCTCAGTTTTCTCACTTGTATCTTCTAAGAAATTGGCAATTAGGCAAAGTTCTTTTTATACTTCACAATGAAAATTTCTGACTAACTACTCCAATGGAACTTTTCCAAGTATGAACTGCTGGCTAACAGGACTAAACCCAGCAGAGGCAAGACGGGAAGAAATGCTTTTGCTGCACTTTAAGCTTCTAGTAAGCTCTCCACCTTTATCAATAAGGAGATGTATGCCCTGAGTGAACAGCTGCACTGTTGCGTTTTCTCCTGTGCTCCCAGGCTTTGAAACCATCTGGGAAAACAGCAGGCCCTGCCAGCTGAAAGCAGCGAGGTGGTGTGTCCTACCTTTCACTGTGAGGAGAGTCTCGGTAGGAGTCGGGGGTCTCTCTTGCATGCCGGAGGAAGCTGTTCCCTTCCCGTGGCCCGCCGATGCCGTTGAGGCGGCCCCGGGGCCCCGCGGGGCTGGCATGCCTGCTGTTCTCCATGGAGGAGCTGACGAGCACCGAGTGGCTTTCAGAGAGGATGCTTTCAGTGTGGCCATTACTCCAGCTGGAGAGCAGCAACCAGGAAAAGAGAAAGGGCGAGTGTGAGAGTAGGCTGTGGTGGCAAATGTGTATGGACAGAAGTTTAGCCAGGGAAAGGAGGGGCTCTGTTGCCATTCAGGATTTGCAGCACAAACTCTGGGTTGGTAAGTTGTGCTGCAGAGTTCAGCGAATTGTATGAATCCACAGGTGCCAAGGTGATTTTGTATGTATGGATAAAAGGAGAGGGAAGGAGGGCTTTCCAGTCATTAGAACTGTCACTAGTTCTTATTTAGCAATACTAAAAACCACTGTGGCAGTTTTGGAATGCCATTTGGAGAATAAAGGTCTTTGTAAATTCCTGGGAATATATTTAGTTAGGTGATACAACATCAATTATTTTTAGTCTTAAAATGAAAACACTGTGTACCTGTGGCTAGATGTCTGGGTGACTGTCACGGAGTGATGTGTTGTTGAGGTGTAGTGGCTTGTAGAAAACGAGGTCTCTGTTTCTCGCTCAATGACGTGCTCACTGGAGATTACATTTTTCGAAACGTACTGCTGAAAAAACCCAGACAAACCTCAGGTTTACGAACTGTAATTCACAGCAATTTGTAGACGTAATTCCCAATCCCTCCTTCCCAGATTTCAGTCTTTTACATGTGCCAAAGCAAAATTTTGTCACTTAAATATATGCAGAAGCCATACTGACAGACTTGAGCATATTCATGTACACCTCTGTCTACATAGCCCATTTAGACTCAAAATAGGAGACAAATGAGGAAATTAGCAAAGGTCTGCATCCCAATCAAGCTATAAAAATGTATTTCACAAGGGAACGAGAAGTCCCGGTAGACAGACATGTGGAAAAACAACCTCCCATTACCACCAGATACACCAAAAATACTGTTCTCTGACGGAGAAGACAGCAGCAGTTTGCAACAGCAATTTTTTCTTTGTAGAGAAAGCCAAGAGAAATCAGTCACCAGCGTGCAGCAGGTGAATGTTTAAAAGCTGTGGGATAAGCTTTCCTGTGGCACTGGGAGCCTGGGCTGAAACGCTGGAATGGGCAGTGAAACCTACATTCACCAGCTGGACGTTGTCTGGAGGTGGGTTGGGGTGGTGCGGCCCGTTGGCCATGTTCATCACATTGTTCCTCTCCGAGCGCAGGCTCTGCCGAAGGCGGTCGTGCAACTTTTTCCTCTGCTTCCTGTGCACAAAACACGGAGACAGTTTTAATAGACAAAAGGAAAGCAGCTGCACCTTTCAGCATATTGATGTTGGTGATAATAATATAACATCACTTTTTTTGCCAGAATTTTCTCCACTGCTGCTAGAGCTCAGAGTAACTCTGAAAACCACAGGTCTAATTGCAGCTGGAGCTGTGGGGACCTGCACAGGGGGAAGGATATTTGGGATCCTTTCCAGGAGTCAACAAGTCACAGGGGGACAGGAATAAGTGAGAGGAAAAGGGAAGCCATTTCTAAGCAATGCTCTGTCTCAGAAGGAGCTCTTTTCTGCACTCAGAAGGGAGGGGGGAGAGATTTTAATGCAATCACCTTGACACTCTCCAAGGGCCAAGGCAAAGTTTCTAACAGCCCATGGAGTTACACCTCCCTGTTCACCACAGGGAGCTGAGGTGTCTGTGCCTTGGGGCTTGCTTGCAGACACTGGAATATGGTCTTTGTGATGTGGCAGTTACACATTTCTTTTGGTGGGATTCATCCCCTACCTCAACACTGTACTTCAAATAGATAAATAAGTTAAAGAAGAGTGCAGAGGAAACCTCAGAAATCCAAAGTGAGAGTATATGAGATACTGAGCCTGCAGACTTCCTTGGCAGCTCTAGAAGGTTTTGTTTCAGCAGCACCAGTTTTGCTCTGGGACCTAATGAATACCATGTGGATGCCATGGCTGCTAATGCATTTAGTAGAACTATCCATGTACTAATGACATGATCCCTGACTGACTTCGATGCTTCTACTGTTTCCTGTCCTTAGCTGCTGTTTCCTCACTTGCTAATAACATGTAAGTCCTATGAGGAGTGGCTGTGGGAGCTGGGGTTGTTCAGCCTGGAGAAAAGGAGGCTCAGGGTTACCTTATCACTCTCCACAACTGCCTGGCAAGTAGCAACAGGACAAGAAGAGATGGCCTCAAGCTATGCCAGGAGAGGTTCAGGCTGGACATCAGGAGGAATTTCTTCACATAAAGGGTTATTATTAAGCATTGGAACAGACTGCCCAGGAGGGTGGTGGGGTCACTGTCCCTGGGGGTGTTCTGGTCGCGACACTTAGTGCCGTGATCTAGCTGATAAAGTGGTGGTCAGTTGAAGGTTGGACTCAGTCTCAAAGCTCTTTTCCAACCTAAATAATTCTGTGATTCTGTAATCCTTCCAGCTCTCCTCAGAAAAACTTTTCAGAAGATCATTACAAGCTGTCAGCAACAAAACTTACAGCATAGTAAAACCTGGCATTGTGAAGGCTATGTAGAACACACTAAATGGAACACCAAAATAAATAACCAGAGAAAGGGCTATTCAATTTCAGACTTAATTTATCAATATTACCCAGTTTTCTCTCATTACACTGGAGAACTTCCACCATACTGTGTGAAGGAAGGATGCAGGCTCCAACACACTGTGGAATGCACATGACTTGGGCTGTGGCAAAAGCTAAAATACATACTAAGCCATATGCAGAAGTGCAGATAGTATTAGCAGCGTAGGACAGTGTAAGATAGAACTATTTTCAATCCTGTTTTGAACTCAAGGGGACTATTCCAAGCTTTACAAAAAGGAGGACTGAGGGAGGGCAATAAATATGTTGAAGCTTGATAGCCATGAAAGCTTAAAGACAATGAAAACATGCCTAGACATAACAGCATTTTACATATTTTCTCTGTATGTATGTGCCTGGAGAGTGGAAAATGCTTAATTTATGTCACATCACATGAATGGCGTACGCAGGTACGTCTGTCTTGGAAATGCTCCTGTCCTAGAAGGATACAGTCAGTGGTTCATGTGGACTTTATGCTTTGAGGATAACCAGGTATCATCTTAGAACATGTGAGCAGTTAAGGTGTATGGAGAGCACAGTGCCAGGAAACATTTGAGCTACCCAAAGACCTGCTGGGCTGAGAAGCCAACACTCAAGCAAGGTTTTAACTTGACTTCACAGCTCCTCTTCATGAGACTCTGGAAACCTTGGGAGCTGAGAACAACCTGAATTCCTTAACATGGTAGAGAAAGTGAGTTCTAGAAGGAGTTTGAGTTTGTCATCTACAGGACTGAAATTCTGGCACATGTAACCTGGGAATCCGTCCCTAGAAAACCATATTACTTTTCACCTTCGGTGACCAATGTATTTGAATTTGCATGCTTGTATCGGTGCTGTTTGTCCTGTAGTAAAAGGACACTAACCAAAAAAGAAGTCCACAAAAGTGAGAAGACAGAATCATGGGAAAGCTAGTGTGTTCACTTCACTTAAGAAGCTTTTATCTTCGTGTAAGTGATTTGCAAATAAAGTACCTCTGAATTAAGACTCAGTGTCTGAAGATATTGCCTCGGCAATTTATCAGCAGTATTTCTTGCAAGGAGACCAACAAAATCTATGCTATTACACTGGTTGTTCTCCTAACATCATTCCAAGATTTCTCCTGGTTTCTGAGTTTTCCCCTATTTAGGGAAAAGAGCATATGCAAATTACCTCACAGATACCAGTCTGGCATCACTGCTGCATTTGGAGGGCCATGTCCTGGCACGGCCCTCTCATCAGCTGTCTTTGAAAACATTTAACTTTTGGTTCACAGTGATTGCTGATGTCTGGGGCAAAAAAGCATCCAGACCCCTGATGGATTCTGCGGGTTCTTTTTACAGAAAGCCATGCTTCAGGATCCTGACTAAATGTTTATTGAAATACATGTGGATATGACTTCTAAAAGCAGTAATTGATCTGTTTTTTTATTACTGTTTCAGTTGTTTCCCACTGACCACTGGCACAAGGTTAAGGGTGGGAGCAGTTGTGTGTATGTGTCTGGACTCTCACTGAAAGGGACAAATGATCTCCCTCCTTCCCCACTTTTAACACATCAATTATTGGTGAGGCTTACAACAAAAACCAACAGTCCAACTGTCAATCAGGCCTTGAAACAGTAAATCAGGTTTATACAAACGTGGAATATTTATGATAAGGGTTTTCTGTGTTTTGGTGGGGAGATTTATAAAGGCATCCAGAAGTTTTGGCAGCAGAAATTCTCCTGATGTTCTGTGTAATTTATGGTCCAGAGTGCTTCATGCATGTTTGAGAGTCACCCCCAGTAATTCAGAGACTCACAGAATGCATTTAAATGCCTGCTTTTGCATTGAGAGCACTTTTGTGTTCAAAGTTTCGTGTCATGTTTTGTGGCCTTTGGTGTATAGTAACTTTTAGCATCATTAATTGTGTCTCAAGTGCAAACAAATTAGGCTTATACATAAAATTTACTGCTGGAGAGCAACATGATTCCAGTGTTGGAGTTTGTTCCTTTTCAGCTGAAACCAGCTGAAAAGGGTGACAGAAAAGAAAACAAACATTAAAAGGACAAAAAAATTGCAAATTACATTTGAAGACTGAGAAACCTTTCAGATACCTGTCCTAATTTTGTACTGCTGATGGACATGGAGTCCCACATTCATCTGGCTTGGACCAGAGTACCCTGGTCACAACTTTGTCTCTGAAGCTCACCTCTAGAGAAACCCAGAGACAACCTTAAGCCCAGAGAAGCTACAGTCAACTGGGAAGGCCCTGACCAACAACCACAGATATGAAATAGAAGAGAAAAGTTTACTTGGTTTTGCAGTAGGCCACCACACACATGATGCCAACTACTAGAAGAGCAATGCAAATGCCAGTTATGGTCAGCACCCGTTTCTGGTACAGTTCCTCAGCTTCTAGAAAGGGACAAAAAGAGAGAAAGTCACAACATGGAGGATGGCTAGGCAAGGAGCACACAGTCCAGCTGTCATGCTACAAACCACCGCACAGATTCACACAGCCACACCGAGACACAGCCACCACATTTCAGGCAGACTCATCATTGACTGCAAGGAGAACAGGACTACACCACAAGCTATTAACACAATACTGGGGATAAGAACAATTACAGTCAAAAGTCAATTTTTTTTTATAGCCAACAAGACTAATATCTAAGAAACAACTTCATAATTGACAAACACAGCATTTTCTGGAAGTAAAAATGCAGTGTGGTAAGGTAATAACATGAATTTGCAAATGCTTTGGAAGTTTTGCAAAGACAGCTGGAATGAAAGCCATTTTTACATGTCTTATGAGAAATTTCTTTTCCTGTTGTCTTTTTTGATTATTTTCATATCCAATATCCCTCTGGTCCCATGTCAATTTATATCTCAGCTGTCTTTACAGAAGAGATTTCAAAATACTCTTCTACATTTGAGACATGAGCTTGGCTTGTAATTATATCACCAATGGAAATGAAGACAGGTTTTGAGCTCTGGTCATAAAATTCAGACTCTTTCTCCAGTGCTCTTCCTAAAACACAGCAATCAACAACCAGCAGTGCCTTGTGTGAGAGAAATGCAGAATTTCAACTTGTATCCCTTTGCGACCAACAAAGGAACTCTCTATCTAGGGTGGCAGCTTGCTCAGTGATGACAACTTGTTGCTGATCTCATTTATCGGAGATATTTCACTTTTATAAAGGTGTTAGTAGCACTGCTAATGTTTGGGCTGGAGCTACTGATGCTTTCCAGCCTCGCTTATGCTTGGCAGAGAGCACTGCTGAGTGCTCTGCTGGGGAAATATTACATAAGGAGCTCTGAAACAGAGGCGCGTTCTGTGTTGACGCTTTACAGATGTGTTCCTGCTGTTAAGACAAAAATGGATGTCTAGCTTTAGTCAAGTCTTATTTTTGATTAAGCAGACAGACCAATAGTGATCTGCAATATTGACCACAGCCAGAATACCAGCAGGTGATTAAAAATAAATGAATGAATTAGAGTTGCACAGCTTTGCACTACCTTTGGGATAAATGCCAGCATTAATCCTGCTGGAAGGGACTTACATCTGGCTGGTACAGAGATGCACAATGGTCTCTCACATGTGCCATATGTCTCTGTCCAAACGATATGCTGTCATAAATGACACTAGTTCAGGGGAAAATACTCCTTACTGAACAGGAAGCAGTCTTCCCTCCAGTGTGTTTCCTGAGCTTGTCTAGTTTTGTTTTAAAGTTGCTGTGGGCAAGCGGCAAATACTCCATGCAACAAACCAAAAAGCAAAAATAAATCTTAATTTCTCTGATACAATGCACCACACCGTGGAACAAGTTTTTCTTACAAGCCAAACCCATTGTAAACCAAACACCAGCAAACAGGTCATGAGCACTGTCAGACAAAATTAATAGCACTAATTATTAACGAAGACAGGGGAAGGGAAGAGAAGTGAGTTTGGTAAAACTAGGATGCTGCAAAAATGTATTAAAGAAAAATAAATATAACTCCAAGAACAAAAAGTCAAAAAAGGGAAGGAAGAAAGGGCTGAAACTCCAACCAGACCAAACTAGGACAAAGAAAAAGAGGAAGGTGAAATATAAGGAAAGACAGGAAAAAAGGGTAGAGAAGTCAACTGCAGGCCTGGCACAGCATGCTTGGAACTGGAAAAAACAGAGAGAAGAAATGCTTGGGGACAAAAAAAAAGGTTGAAGCAGAGTGTGAAGGGATTTCTCATACAGCATAACTCCTCGCCTAGGCTAGTTAGTGGCACTGAATCCCCTTCCCTTTTTTGCCCCTTCTGAAAGCGCTTATTAGTTAGCCATGGAAATGGTGTATTACAAGGATGTCACAGGAAACAGGAGAATTGTGCTAAGCAATTTAGGGGCTAATTTGAAATGCTTTGAATTATTATTATTATTTTTACTGTCATGCTGTCAGCTGTTAGCTTATGAAAGCAAAATGAATAACAACATATCAACCCTTTTTTTTTTTTTGAGGGCAAGGGAGAGGAAATAGAAGATTAACAGTGGACATTCTGCTCAGTTTTTATACTGAAGGAAAAATTGACTGACTCCAGGAGGTTTGCTGCAGGCTGAGGCTGTTGCAATTAAGCAGGGCAGCTAGCTGGTGATGGCCTGACTGAGTTTGCCAGTGGACTGAGACCTGTTGCTTGTGTGTGTGACTTTTCTGGGTGCTCACTCACTGCAGGAAATGGGGGATGCAGAGAGGGAGCAGGGCTGTGGGTGCAGGCCTGAGCAGCACTCCTAGCTCCAGCAAGTCTGTTGGGACTATAGGTCTTGATGGGCATGGGAAATTAAATCCCTGGATCTGCTTTCATAGCCTTAGCTCCCTCCTGTGCCCTTTGAAACAAGGCCCTAAGGACAATGCAGGGTATGCATGAATGGTGGTGCTGCCATGCCCTCTCTCACACTCTGGGGGCAAGGTCTTCCAGGAAAGCACAGGCACCTGGGCACATCATGCCCAGCAAACCAGCAGGCTCTCATGTAAACCTGGCTGTGATCCTGGCTGCCCGGGGCAGCAGGGGCCACACGGGGGATGCCCTGGCATTCTGCAGGGGCCAGTGTGGGTGACAGGGGATGCTGGCAGCTGGGACAGGACTGGGATCCTGGTCAAGACTGCAGATGGCATGTTACCTCAAAGACAAGCCTTGGACTCTCTGTTTAAGGCCAAGAAGAGTTTTGCAAAGAAGTCCTGTGAGGCAGTTGCAGTTGTACAATATCTTGCCCCAAAACTGCCTTCTCTCTCTGCCCAGTGTTAACATTTATGGAGTCAGTCAATGACACCCAGCTAAATAACACACGCTGATCAAACTATCTTTTAAAAAATTTATAGAAGCCTTGCAGGAAAGTCTGTAAAGAATTATATGTGCAATGAGAATTTAGAAAATATTTTAGCCTGTTAAGTATTAAAAATAATTTCAATGACTTTTCCCCCCTACAGAATGCTAGGAAGACCAAATCAACATAAGACTTAAGTCAAGACATTAAATATGCATCCTTTCAAATATGCATATTATGCAACCAATTTTACATCACTCTAATTTATACATAACTGATTATATATGAGATCTTAAATTTGCTCTGTTTTAAAGTTTTTCTTCTTACAGATCTCTGGGGATTTTTAAAATAATTTAATTCCAAGACATTCTGCTGGTGTAATTTCATAGATAAAGCAAAATTTGCATGTCAGTTTTTAAAAGGATTATAATTTAACTCCCCATATGTTAATGCAGTCATATATCTTTCACTACAATCGAATACATATGAGTGGGAATTAATGCTACCTTAGGAAAATAATAAAAACAAAAATAAGCTGGGCTGTGAGTGATTATTTAAATTTGGTCTTGTAATGGGTTTTCCACAGTTCACAGCTTAAGCTAATGACATTTGGTGGGGGCATTTTTAATAAGAACATGAACTAAAAGTGCTTCACCATCTGTTAGTTTTTTTTTTTTTTTCATTTTCCAACAATTATAGGAGATTTCAAATTAAAATTGACCTGAATTTCAAGTTGGCCTATTCAAGAAATGCATTATTTGTACTCCTGAATACAAACAGCCAGTCAGATAGGTACAGTCTATTAATGAATAAGACTTAAAAGTTCTATTTCTATTATATTTAAAGCTGAAGTGTGAAAATAGTACCCACTGCCGATGTTTTGTTGAGTTTAGTTTTAGAAATCTTGAATATATCTGCTGACTTGGAGTCTAGCTGTAAATTTCTACTTAAATTCCTAAATAACTTTCAGTCCACTTCGAATTTACAGACCTGGAAAGGAATGTATATATGCATATCATTTACAGATATACATATAGGCAACTGATTTACACATAATGTGTGACCCCCTAGATGTGGGTTTGGACATAAAACCTTACTTGAAAATCAGAGCTCAATCTTGCAAATTTGCAGAATTTTAAGTGGCCATAACAGTTTCTCTCTTTTAATATACTAGTTAGACATTTTGCTTAACACTTACAGTGTTTCCAAAACCTGGCAACTAAAGAAAAACTCACCAAAAGCAGATGTCAAAACTAGTCAAAATTATACAGCAGAAAAAGGAATGTACACTATGTCATGATCATTTCAGTAATTCCTAGAACTTCTTAAGTCTGGAATATCCTATCACTATTACCATTTTAGTGAACTGATCTCCACTAACACTTTGACAAGGGTTGTTGTTATAGCTGTATGATCCCTTTTAAAGCATAAAGAAATTGGTTAGGAATTGAAAAGGGGAAGTGAAGAAAAAAAAAATACAAAGGGATTTATCTCTCAGGATCTAAAATCTGCAGGCTAAAAGGAATGATTGGTCCATACCCATAAATTCAATCCCAAGATGCTCTGCCAATGCAGAAAGTTGTCAAAAAAAGAAAGAAAAAGGAAAAAGTTTCAGAAAAGAGCAATACACTGTACTTAAAAATAATTACATATGAGAATTACAGCTATTCTGTGTCTGCACATGAAACAGAACAAAGGGCGCATGGTTACATGGGCAGTGCTCAAGTGCACTTTTCTTAGCTACGTGACCAGACCTTCTGCAAGGCTTATACACAAAAATATGTATACATGGGGCATCTGAGCAGCCACAGTCCAGGGAATGCAGCAGGAACCATTCACCCTTAAAGATCTTACTGAGATGAACAGAGCTGTGGCCTGAGGATGCCATGTACAATGGCTGATTGTTTTCGCAAGGCAAAGAGGTGCTCTAGAAAGGGCAGCATACCCCTGTAAATGGGCTGCACGTTGCTCTCCCTTCTGACCCTGCTTCTGTCCCCAGAATGCATATCCTTGCTCTTGAAGGTTGTGACCTGGAGGTGGCTGGCACTGCTCACTCAGTAGTGGGAGTCCTCTGCCTTGCAGATGGACTGCAGCAGCCCTCCAGCTTCTGGAAAATGAGGAGCCAACCCCTTTTCCCTGTCTTTGGAGTGTGCTGCGTTGGCAGAACAACTTGTTGACCAGCTGCGTGGACCCTGGTGTGCAGGGCCTGATCCCTTTACACAAATCCCATGCCTAAATCAGCACTCCCAGGCCCCAGCACCTGTGGGTAAAGAGGAACACAAGTTTTCCCCCAGCAGGTACCCTAGGAGATCCTTCCCATGGGGCCAACACCACAGCCATGGTAGCTCTTGCCTTTTTTTTTCTTGTGTGCTGTGAAATTTAAATCCAATGGCAATTTTCATGGCAAATGGATTTTTTAATGTAGTTTGCACACATGGCAAATGTCAATTCTTTGTTGTCAATCAGTAACATTTTAAGGGTTAAGTAAGTTGAAATCCATCCAGGTCTCTTCCTAAAGAGCCAGTATCACATGACTACCTGAACTCTGCTAATGATATACATTAGTTGCATAGAAAGCTTGATTAAATCTTCAGTAAAATGAATGACATGCCCATGCATATATATTGCTGTAATTATGCTTGCTTATAGGTAAGACACCTAGTGTGAAGGTAATTTAATTTTAGGGAAGTCATTCATATCATGCAGTTTCTATTTCATACAATTCAATAATAAGTTGATATTTAAAATGGGAATATATTCTGGCTGGAAGGCCTAACAAGAAAACATGCTGAAGAAACATGCATTGCTTATTCAAACCTAGATGTTATGTAGCTCTGACTTACCTATGGTATTCCTAGTTACATTCCCTAGATCTGATAAGCAGAATATTCCAGCACTTCTCATTTTATAAATATGTGATTATTTTTGATGTTTTCCTACTTAGCCTGATATTTTTGCACACTTTACATGCAGTGTGGCTTCTGTTGACTATTTGCCTCTAGGTGCTCTAAGAATAAACAGAACTAATTATTTTGAACAACTCAGTTTTCATTCTGTGACTGGTGGGACATGACAGTATTGCAGGAAAAAGTATTTATGAAGCAATTTTTTTCCCCCTAAGTGATTTAAAACTACAACTTGCTGGATATATTTTAGCCGGCTGAGATGCAGGGTCTAAAGAACAAGAGGATGGTGCTGGGAAATGTGGAACAGAATCCTCCAGAACTGCATGCTCTGTTTATGAGAGGCGTGCCACAGTTACTGGGCACTCAAGACTTTGGGGTTGCTGCCATATGGATTCAGGTAGCCTGGAGAAGCCTGGAGACATGGTGCTGCCCAGTGAGGGGTGAGCACTACCTCAGGTTTTTGTAGAGACCTTGCACCTGGCAAAGATCCATTTGGATCAACTGCAACAGCAGAGAGGTCCAGGAAGACAGATCTCATTTCTAAAGCACCAAAGTGTCATGTTTATTTCTGTGGGTAATGAAAAATTCTAAAAAAATATAAATTCTTCTCCATGCAACTTCAATTGAAAACAAACAAATATCCTAAACTACCACAGAGCAGACCCCCTGTACATCAGCCATTTCTATTTGAGGGACTGGGAAATGGTCTCTTTGAGACATTTAGATTCCACTTTGGGTCCAAAATCTGGTTAATTTCAATAGTACTCAGGTTGCAAAATTAGTTTTGAATTTGGTGTGTTGAGTCCTGTGGCTCCTGTAAAACTGACAATTGGTTCAAATCTCAGAAGCATGGAAAGTTGGTCCTTTCATAATTGAAGTATCCTATCATAGCAATTTTAGCACTTAGTGAATATTAACTGAGCAGTTTATACTGAAAACCTGTCTTTTTTAATGTTGAGCAGAAGATGGACAATGGAATTTTTCAAATCTTCTTGTTCATTTAGGAGTCTTGGTCTCAGCACATGAAGTGTTCAAGTTAGGGTGCTGAAAGGCTTTAGACAATGAAAAATTCAGGTCAGATTGTCTACTACCCTCATACAGATGTGACTACTTAAGAAATATATAAAAAAAATGAGAAATACTGAGGTAGTAGAATAGCTAAAAGTAGACTTTTGAAGACCTACAGTTTATATGAAAAGGCTGAAAAATTAGGCCATCACATAGTAACTGCAGTTTTGGTCATCCTTCTAGAATATTGCAGCTTTTCTCTTGCCCCCTCTGCCTCTGCCAGGCTCATTTTGACAATATGAGGCAGGGGCCATTATCATCTAAAAAGAAAATTCCTTCTGCCTTTCTTGGGACTGTCCCTCTTGCTCATCAGGGATGGCAGAGCTGAAATGGACACTGTTTAAACTGGTGCCCCATGCTGAAGGAAGGCATGGACCATGTTCAGTTGATGCCCAAGAAGGCCCACAGCATGCTCCCGGCCAGTTCTAAATTCACAATTCATATATAATTGTTAACTAGTGAAGTAACCAAATCCACCAGCCCTTTGGGAGTAGTTCTTGGTCCATCTGGGGCATTTGAGAGGACAAAGGGTTTACCTGTGATTAAACTCTAGAGAGGTTTCCTCAACCTTCTATAAATTCATGGCTTTATTACTGTTTCTTATCCCAGGGATCATTCTGTACAGTGCTGTTATAGGAGTTGCCTAACTACATGAAAATTACCTGAAACTTAATATTAACTCATTGCTTTTGCTCTCCTCCATTTGTCTTGATTCTGTGACTTCCAAGGGAGTGAATGTGTGAACATTCAGACAGGAAATGTATCTGCATGGAACAGATGTATTTTTGCAACAATTTGTGGACTGCCTTCTGCTGTCTTATGGCCCAGTGGTGGACCTTGAGCCTCAAAGTCAAAGCAGTCACAGCAAAAATCCAGGGTAGCATGCCTGGTAGCAGCTGTGACTGCTGTGCTCTCCAGGGTCTGACAGCCAGGTTCCTGAGATAAGTCAAGGTAGATCAGTTAGCCTTGCACTCTGTTGGGACAGGGCATTTCCAGAATGCTCAGTGGTGCCTTGTTCTGATCTGGCAAAAGGTCCTCCACCCAGTAACTTCAGAACTCTCAAATACCAACTCCAGGGCAGATTTCTGAAGACAAATTTCCTCTAACAGCCAAATTAAGATAGTAACAGCTCATCGGTAGGCACACGTGGCTTGGAGCCCCACTATTTCTTTCCAAATGAAGAGAGACCCTTACGAAAGCAAGTGAAATTAGATAGCTGTATAGTTCACACATACACTTTTGTTTCCTACTGGCACTTATGCTGTTTAGTACCCCAATTTGCTCTGTACTTAGCAAAAGCTGTATTTGGCAGAGCTAAGTTAATCATCCACAACACTTGGTGTAAAATATGAGCTTGGCTTTAAGCCCCAGATGCAACATTTGCCTTTAGAGAACTCTCATTCTAAGTCCTCTGTTAAATAGTATGCTCTGGTCTGCTTTGGGTGTGATAAAAAAATGTCATATAAATGCTTCTTCATTGATTTTTTTCAGTTAAGTATAAATGTGCCATCAGTGGTTCCTTTCCAAAAGTGTCATTTCAAGACCTTTAGCAGCACATGAAATCAGATGTTGCAGTGCAGATGGAAGGCAGGCAGGAGTGCCAGAGTCTCACAGCCATTGACTGGGGCTCTCAGGGTGGCCTAAGGTAGGTAGGCCTAAGGTGGTGTGCTCTCCTGGCTCTGCATTTCAAGGACAGGAAGCACTTGACTAACTTAAGCACTAATAACTGAGTGCAACTCTTGCTGTCAGGCAAGGGCATCTGTGCCTTTTCCATGGAGGTAACTTCAGAAAATCTCAATCTAGTGTCTTTAAAGATCCCAACCAGGGTTAGGAAACTGAAAAACAAAGGAAGGAAAACCCACCTAAACTTTCTTTTTCTCCTACATCGGAAAATTATTTTATAATCAACATAAAAGTCTTCTATAGTTTTCAGATAAAATTCAACAGCAAACACTGGATCTCGTATTTTTTTACACCACCTCCTTTTAAGTTGTTCTTCTAAGATCAGAAAATCTAATCTGCACTTCTCACCACATTCCACAGGCCACTTAAATCTAGCATTTGGTAAACAAATACTGTAACAGCATAAAAAATTTTAAAGCCGTCCTTATGAGAGGCATTTAAATATAACTCACACTAATAAACCTTCTAAAACAGGGCATAAAATGCACACTCAGTGCTGGAAGGTCCGGTCCCCAGTCAGCACTCTTGGGATTTATGTGGGTAGCTTCCATGACAGAAAGTATGAATTATGTATGGATGTTTTTCATCTATCAGTATAAGAGAAAACCTGTGCATCTCTCCAGGCTCCAAAATGTCCAGCACATACATACAGCTTTTTGTCCTATATACCAGTGGAAATTAAATTAAGCTGGCCTATAGTCTTTCAGTGCTGGCAAATAATCCATGAAGAAAACAGTTTCTATAACACTGCTTTTAGATTACAGCATATTCTGATGCCAGGGACAATTGACCATGAGTAGTACACATGCATTTAAAGGTAACATCTAAGCAATTGTCTTGTATGTTACCTTTGACTTTGCTATAGCCAATGAGAGAAAATAAATAATAGTACCTTCTGCTACATCCTTGTCAAGTAATAATAATTAGCCTATTCCTCCATAGGAAACCTTATAGGATGTGACTGCAGTGCTGATTCTAGCAGTCTGTGTATGTGCATGTCTGATGCTTTCATTTGGCCAATTAATCTTTGATCTCTTGCACCTGTTACTCACAATATACCCAAACTATGTTATACCCCATTGTTTACATGGTCTCTCCCCTTTTTCTTTTTCTTTCTGCTTTTTCCACAGAAGCTTGGACAAGGAGGAGAAAAAAGATTTTGATCCTGTTTGGCACCTGCTCTTTAGAAACAATGTAAGCGCTTCAATTACCTTTAACCTCTAGTTCCAAATGCAAATCTCATATATGAAGTAGAGGACTAGCTACCCATCCTTTGGTTGAGGGAGTGCTGCCCTGTATCACGACTCATAAGCTTTTTGTGGCAAATAAAATGAGAGACTTTCAGAATGTAATTTTTGTACTTTTCCTGCTTGATGTCAGCAGGGAGTCCATATCACACATTCAGTGTTAATTTCACAGCATTCCTAAGTCTTGCATTTCCCCATACCCTCAATGCCAAACAACCTCAGGATTGCTTTCTGTTATAATTTGCAATTGCTTTTTGTTATAATTTTCATGCAACAGGCAGAGACAATCAATATTAGGCCTTAGGCAACAACTCTAGTTACAGATTAAAAAAAAAATAAAATTGGAGGAAAGATGCAGCGACAAGAAAGCAGCACCAACTGAGCATGCTTCTACTGCGGCACAGACAGAAAAGTAGTGGACGTACTGTAGAAGCTGGCCATTACGTAGTTTTGGCAGCGATCACCAGTAAATTCATTTGGGCACCTGAGAGGAAAAACAAACAAAAAAAATGGTAGAGAAAAAAACAGAGAAAAGAGAAGAGGTGAATATATGCTAAGAAAGAAGCTCCTTCAGTGTGAACTGATGTGACTTGGTGAGTTCACTTTCAGAAACTGAATCTCGGTTTAGCATGTCAAAATAGCTCAGGATGTTGAGAGCAAGTCATTGTGCTCTGTGGAAATGTAAAGAAATCCCCCCTGCAAAACCAGCCGAAACCAAACCAATCCAGATCAAAGTGTGTTTCAAGATCTGAGACAGAAATTCACCATTCCAGAGACCCATATTGGTTTTAGGATGCTCTTTCCACAAGGCAGCAAGGACACAAGACCTGTACATACTCATCTCCATGAGTTTGGTCTTTTAGGGTTGCACTTAGAAGCAGTCTCCCAGACAGGAAAACTGCCAGCATGTGCAAAACAAATGCATCTGTGAATGAATGGAAAGATCAAAAATCACACAAACGAGAAATATTTTGGAGGTCAATAATGCCATGGTGTACAGATTGTACTTCAGAAAATCAGGTCATAAATTAGTGAGTAAAGAGGCCGGTTCCAGCTGAACTGTGAAAACACCAAGTACTATTGATTTGGTTGCTGTAGTTGGGGAAGAAAGCAAAGTTCAGATTATTTTAACATACTTTCTGTGATTTGGATTTTCATGGGCAGAGTTTCAGTACATCTTGCTCCAGTGAATCCAGGTTGGCACCTAAAGGGCAAAAACGTGATAAGCAATAGTACACCAAAACCACTGCACTAACAGACTTAGATCTGCTGGTCTATCGAGTGCGAGTGCATTAAGTGACCTTCTGCTTGGGTATGAGTGAAAAATTATCAGAAGAGAGGCAAGAAAGTGTAACTTCTGGAAGACAAAACTTTGCAAAATTTACAGCAAAAATCCATCAGAGAAAAAAAAAAAAGTATTTTTGCTTGTCTGTTTTGAAAAAGAAAGAAGAATCATGGCTAGCAAAAACGTGTACCAGCTCACTGCTTATTCCACCTCTTGAAGGGACCAGATTGAGTTCTTTTATAAAATTTGCAATGCAGTGCATAACAACAATTTACTCTGTTGCTTTCATTAGTCATATAAAATCCATGAAAATACCATGATTTCCCTATTTCTGTGATGATATGTTGTGTCTTCTGGTAATTTGCTTTGAGGAGGAATAGTTAATACAGTGATCACAGAAAAGCCACAAAAATCCAAAAAGTGAGAGGCGAAGTCAAACCCAAAGGGAAGCGTATTCAACACGTCTCACAAAAAGATAAAATGTCAGTTCAGGCAGTAAGTAAAATGAGACGGCAGAAGTGTTCTCAAGATTTGCAGCCCCAGAGTTGTCCGTCCTTCCAGTTCATAAGTTTTTCTTCAGAAAACTTCAGTGCAGCTTTCCCCTTGGTCACAGAGAATGAATTTCTCTTCTGTGATTTGCTTCTTCTATGATTTGCCCATTTTTTCTGCTGCTGCCTATCTATTCTTCCTTCACCTTCATTCTCCATGCTGGGGCAGGGCTCAGGCTCCCAAAATATCACAATAGCAATGCAGGTTTCCTGTGCTTCAGACTTTAGTGTGAATGACTGTCCACCACACTAAGGATCTATAGCTGCCAATCTTCGCTCTTTCTCCTTCTTCCCTTCACTCTTACTCAGTATGTAACCTGAAATTACCTGAAATCTGCTTCCATGAACACATCACTTGTGTTGCCTGTCTTTGTGACGCTCTCCACAAGTGCCATGGGGCAAGAATCTCTGACTCTTTTTCTCCTGCTGATGACATGGTGCTAGCCTCTTTTTCAAATTTCTTCATATTTTACTTGTCAGGTGCCAAGTAAAAAGTAAAAGCCTTCTTATTTGCAAATGCATGTTGGTCAGAAGAATCCTCCATCTCTTCTATCCATCTGAGTTTCATGTGTGCTGAAAGCTGTCCTAATATTTCAAATACTGCTTGTCCACATTGCCTCTAGCCCTAAAAAACAAGGATGCTGCCCTTACTCAAGTGAGACTGTCAGAAAATCCCTTTCGCAAAGGATTAGTGTCAGGGATAAACACTAGCGTCTTGTTTAAATAAACCATGCAGGAATTATATTTTTGTAATAAAGGTACATTTTGAGGATCTCCAGATGATTCTTTGGGGCTGATTTGCTGTAATGATATATTTGTTTATTAAGGAAGAGAGCTTAAGCTGCTCAGAGCCAAAGTCACATATTTTAGGAAGTAACTAGTTTGGAGAGATCCCAGTCTCCACAGAGATATTCAGGTGAGAAAAATGCAAGAAGGGAACTGTCATTAGAAGATGTTGTTGCTGGGCATGACAGAAGACTTCTGGCACCTTTGATAGAAGGCAAAAATGCTTTTGATGGAAAGAATTTTGATCTGTGTTACTGAATCAAGAGTAAAAATATTTTTCACTATTGTGATCTTGTTAAATGGCTGTCCCTGGAAAGTTGGCATTTGGGCATGCTTGGCTTTCAGTTCACAGGGGCCTTTACATCTTGCTCGTCAGGCTCAACCCTACAAATTCCCAAGGAACATGATTTAAAGCCTCACGTTTTCCTCCTGCCACTGGCTGTTGGTGGTTGCTTGCTTTGTCTGTACTTGTTTTCAGATGTTGGTGCAGCTGTAGAGGTGATGAAAACAGCTTGAGCACTGGTATAGACAATTCTGAAATCACTTCCAGACCAAGCAGGGTCAGCCCTGTTGAGATGGCGCCGAAAACAGTTCAGGTGTGTTTATACTTGCTCTGAAACCATTGTCAGCAAATGGGCTGCAGCACCTGCCCTTGAGAACAGGCCCAGGGTGGGCCAGCTGAGAGGAAAGCTGAGATGAGGCTGTCTGCTTATGATGATGTGTGAATGCTAAAGGCATTTTATTGCTCAGATGTGCACTGCAGCACTGTTTGCAGTGCAGTTTGGAACGTTGTTTCCTGTAGACCGTACTTTTACAATCAGCTTGCAATGGTGTGTCCTTTCCCAAACACCTTGACCTAGTCAAAGTTTTTAGATATTATTTCTTGTTGTGACTTTTTTTTCCAGATCACTGTCCATGTACCATTTTCCTTCAGGACAGTAGCAGAAGTTGAGGTCAAACAACTTAGAGAAAAATGTGTATGTTTGTGTTGTGATAGCCTTCTAATTTCCTTTCTGCCTTAAAAAAGGCTACGTGGACCATTTATTTATTGTATTAACTGGGTAAAACCAAAATACTGAACCACATAATAGAACTGCTTTATCCCCCTACACACAGGAGTTGCAAATGTTCAGTGGACACTTCTCAGAACACTGAACACATATCATCAGACTGTTTTTCATCAGGAGAGCAATAGCTGAATGGTTCAGGAACTCGTATTTCCATTTCAATCACTGCCTACAAACAAATGCATTGTGGGAGAGAATGGGGTTTTTTCCCATAGGAAGTACAGTACTTAGTAATCCATTTCATTGCCTAAGTCAGAGCTAGTATTTCTATCCTGTCTCTTGAATGAATATTTCTGGAATTTCAGCTTGCAAACTTGCTGGTTTGAAGAAACTTTTGCCCATTTCTATTCTACAAAGGCCTTTACATGAAGACAGTTATAGAAAATGGCTATATAATTAAAAGTACATAGTTCACTCTTTTGCTTTAAGAAAAGCAGCAGCACACCTCTGTTGAGACAGTAGCATTATTTTCATCCAATGAAATTCGAGCATAAATTTGATTTCCTCAATAATAACAAAACCACCAGAAAAGATGATGTCTGCAAGTCAGAAATCAATTAGTCAGACTATCAAGGCCTTCATAGTATGGTACTTTAAAAGAACACTCTAAAAGTGTAACAGATACTATATTCACATAGATTTTTTCAAGTAAGAAGGAAATGCTAGGAATTTTGATCTTAATTTTGCATTTATTGAAATTTTTTTGTCTTCAGTGAACTTGGGGACACATTTCCTACTGAACAGAAATGACTTAGGAATCTCACTCTCATAGGAAGCCATTATCATCCAGGCTTCTTAAGTCTATGATGTTTTCAAAATGTGCCTCATGTTCCTATGAAGCTTCTGAAAATTTTATACACTAGTTTATTTAAGTAGTCTCAAAGCCTCCTTGTTCATCTGTCCTATTTTGAGACTGTTTAGCTCAGTCTAGGGCCTTAATTAAAACACATGTGGGGAACATACATGCTACTATAGATGTAGGTGTATACAATGCTTTACTAAGTCTTCACATGTTTCTTTGAGCATTCCATATGGTTACCTCTTGAAAGCAGTGAATTTTCTTGAAGTTCACACCAGTATCCAGAAGAGCAAGATCTGACCCTGTCTGCATCATTACTATGTATTTTATAACATAATTTTTTTAGAAAAAATACATAACCAGATTTTGACTGAAGATGAATTTTTTTTTTTTTTTAATAGAATAGGGGATTTACAAAACTAGAGATTACTTGGAAAATTCCATGGTTGTTTTGAATCTGAGTCATGTTTTTTTGGTTAGGGATAAAACCAATTTAGAATGATATGGCTCATGCTTTAGAAATTTTGTTTTTGCTCTCAACAGATGGACCATATGGAAAAATGTGAACTTGCTACTGAGGCAGAAATATGAAGAGCAAGTACCATATTTCAAACATTCTGTTTCCACAAGCATGTTCTAGGAGTAGATTTATTTTCTTAGAACGATAAAGACAATGTGTAGTGCTTAGATACCCATTTTAGATAACTGGAATGCTAGAATAAAAAGTGGACATCTTCATTTTTAAAGAAGAAGAAAACTGTATTTTATCCCTTCAGTTTTCCAGTACCCACTTCTAAGTACTCACTTTTATTTCTTATGTAGCTGTATTGCATTGTTTTACTACACAACATAAAATTTTTGTTCTGGAAAGTATTAGAGGGCATAGCAAATGGCCCTGCAAAATAGTGGTGGCCCTGACTGTTCTCAGGGTAAGAATCCTTCTCCACTGCTTTATTGTAAATGAGATTCACCCTGTCTAAGTTTACAGCTCTGATGCTTTTTCCAAATAGGTCTTGGACCACCCAGGCAGAGGCACATCTGCCAAATCTGGGAATCGCCTTTTCCTTGAAATACAGCCCCAGAATTAAAGGTTATTTCTTGTCTACAATAGGGAAAAACAGCCCCCACTTTATTCAATTGTCTCCAAGACATCTTACTAAAAAAATTAACCAGTCTATAACATCATCAAAGAACATACACAGATGTCTGAATAAAAATGAAGAAGTCTCCATACCAGTGAAGATGGGATACCTCTGAAACTACCAAGACAATATTAATGATTAGCAAGTCTGCTCGATGCTCAGCTCTACCATTCACTGGAGTTTTCTGAACAGTGTTTGGATAGGAAGCTGAAATACACAGGCTCTTGTACATGCTTTGGAGAATCATAGCAAACTGCTCATCTTGAATGCTGGCTTACAACAACCATGTAAATTTAACACAAATCTTTCTTTCTCTTTCTCAAAAAAAAATCCAACCCACAGCACATATAAATTTTCCATATTCACTTTAGCTAAAAATGATCCTAAAATTCAATGGAACATTCACTGCTTTCAGCAGCACAGCAATCCATTAAAATCCAAATCAAAACAAAGCCCATGATGCGCCGTATCATCTTTCTATGAAAAAATAGAAAACATACAGGCAAACCAGAACACTGTGAGGTTTGGTGGGGTTTTTTGATGGCTTTTGTTTGTTTGTTTTACTTAAAAAAAAAAAACAAAACAAACAAAAAAACCCCAAAAAACCCGACAAAGACAAGCTGTCAATTTCTTCCTGGCCTAAAGAAAGCATTGCACTAACTCACCTACCAAAGTTATCTTTACAATTAGTGTTTTTTAATTTTTAGTCCTAGGAGACTGAAAAATTACGCAGGCACAGCAGATGATGGTCTTTACTGACCACCATCTCTTTGTCTGAAAAACAGCAACCTCCTCACAAAAGTGCACCCTTTTCACTCAACCCTCTTAGGCACCAAGGATGTTTCCCAAGGTTTAAATGCTGAGTTTCCTCTCAAGCTAGTGAGAGGAAGTCCCTATGACTAGTTCATCTTCTGGGGTAAAAGCTACATGACATGCTCCCAGGCAGGAGGTAAATTCTAGTGCTGTAGCTCTTCATGGATGTTCTCTGATGCAAGAGACTACTGCAGTAGTCCAATACAGCACAACCAGCACCTGAAAAAGGTGCACAAGCACCCCACTAAACTAAAATCATATGACTTCATGAATGAAGATCTGCACACAAAACAGCAACCTCCACCATGACCATGACATTCATTGTTTTTTGTGCAATTAAACACAACAACAGTTGTGCATCTGGTCTCACCAGAAACTGTTCAGCTACTACATCAGATAATTAAATAACAGTTTCTTATATACAAAATGTAATATTCAATGCAGTTTTCCACAGCCTTTTTTTTTCTTTTCTAAGTGCAGGATATTCAGTTTATAATGTCTGTTTCATTATTTCTAACATAAGGCTCAAGTTGTGTTACTTTGTGCCCTATAAACACCAATAGAAGATGCTGTGCCACTATCATGTAGAAATATTTCCCAGTTAGCCTCTGCTATGTTTCATATGCCTCTGTAGAACAGAGGTCATTCTTGGCAGTCTTTCCACATCCACATGGTTAAAAAATGAAGAAACGCAAATTCAGAAGAAGACATTTTTCAGGTGCTCCTTTGAAGACAAAACCATTTGTGAAACCTGATGGCTCCAATGAAAGAAGCAAATAGCAAATTTCTTACCTGCACAGGTATCTTGGGGGGTTTGGGAGGTCTTTAACCATGTAACACTCTCCCCCATTTACACAGAAGGCTTTCTGCTTTATGTCACATTTTGTGAGATGACTTGTCCCAGTTGTAGATGTGGAAGTGGCTGGAAAAGATAAGAATGAAAATACAGATCAGAGGCTGTTTTTCTTTCTGACTTGTAAGTATACTTGTGTGCTAGGGAAGAAGTAAGGCTAGGGAGGATCTGGCAAGTCCTTTGAGCTCTCTATCTGCTGCTACCACAAGCACTAATCACTTGACCCTGTGTTTTGTTGATTGCCACAGAGAGTGGAGTTTAAATGCATACCTCAAAGATACACAACCCCACACTCGGCCTGGGAGGAAGTGAAGGTTTTCCTAGTCCTGTCCACTGAGTGGCCTTAAATTTTTGCAACACTCATATCTGTTTCATTAAAAATGTGTAATTTATGTGCACTAACTTTTGTTGCATTAATTGCATTCAAGTGATTTTGGGGTGTGACAGCCATTACAGATTGCTGATATAGTGTCCAATAAAATAAGGTCCTGGATGATACTTCCTTCTGGTATTGCCTCGAAGCAGGTATTTTTCAGTGAAGCTTAACCAGAGGCCCTGTGCTTATTTAAGACCTCAGTCCAGCCACTTCTTTCTTCAAGAGGAGAGGGTGAATGACTGAATGCTGAGTGTCTCTTTCCTTGCTCATAAATGAGAGCTGTGGCTACCCTGGTTTGACTATGTAGGAGGAAGAGAATGGGGAGGTTGGAGGCTTTGTTCCTTCCTGTGCATATCCAATTGCCAGCATTGTTTCCTCAGGAATCTTTGATCCAGAGGCCAGCCTAGCATCCTCTGCAGTTGGGCTCATCTGCATGAGATGAGCATGAGGTTTTGGGCCATCAATGCTGCTAAACACCATTAGGGGTCTAAATTGCTCTTAAATGGAAGTATCAGCCTGACCACAGTGTTTCCTAGCTTATTCCCTACTGCACTTAGGGAAAACCTAGAGAAGGCAGGAGCATTGTTTAGTTAGCAACCTTTAGGTAGGCTGCCAGGGAAGGATAAGTAATCACAGCCTCAGGATTTGCCAATGCAATTTCTGTCAAGGATATGCTTTTCACTGCTCACAGAAAGCAGCTCAACTTATCCCCTCCAAGGAGTGGGATAAGTCCCTTTGGTGGTGGCTGTCTGTCCACATGACTGCAAGTGAAGCTTAAACTCTTGACAATATGCCCACAAATTTTAAATGGCTAAAACTAACTGAAGTGACTACCTGCAAACTGTAAAAAGTGGTGGAGATTCTTGCATGGTATTTGTTTATTTCCAGACATATAGAAGGTAGAAATTTTGTTGCTGTGATCAAAAAAATCCAAACATTTTTATTTTTGAAAGGCAGTTTGTACCCTGGGGTGAAACAGTGCTGTTACCTATTGACTGATTTCACTAGTTGACTAGAGTTGTGTTGATTAGAAAGCTTCAAACACCTACAGAAAAGCTGTCTGATATTTGAAGCCTTTTCTATTACAAAGGCACCCAAAGGGCATGCTTATAATAGGTGGTGTGTGGCATCCTACCGTTTCCTGCACACATTGAATCTGAAGAAAACACGGCTTTAGCAGACTGACTATGAACAAATACCACTTATGCATTTTGAACCATTGTATAATATAGACTGTCATATTTCATTTTTATGCATTTCCCGTATTTTCCAGGTAAACGCATTTTTAGCACTCATCATTTTTAGCCACCTTGGCTTCTTTATCTTTCTTCCATGCTGCCTTGCTTGTATGGGGTGCTGTCCTCTAACAGGCCAGGAAAAACCCTCCTGTGACCTCTTCCAAAACTGAAGCTCCCTCCTGCTTCTTACTTGCATCCCACCCTGCACTCACTTACATTGTGTCACCTCTCCGCAGATCCTGATCTTGGCTGGGGCCTTTAAGTGTTAATGAAATGCAAACATGGAGTACAAATTCCTTTTTCCTGGCCCCTCAAAGCATGATTTATAACCACTCAGACCAGGATAAATTTATGTCTTGTCTAGGGGCAGGAAAAGGGGTCATGTTTTAAGAGTAGTCTGACACTCTTTCAGCTAGCACCAGTTCAAACAGGACTTTGCACCCAATGTTGACAAAAGGCTGGCCTAGAGACTGCCATCCGCTCAGCAGTGAAGGGTCCTCTGTGTTTGATGTCAGAGGCTTGACCACCATCCTTGAGGACCTCCCCTCCCTTAAGATGGGGAGATTTGCCTTGTAGAAGAGCCTTTCCTTTTCTGTTGGTTTGAAATGGATCAGGAGGTGCCTGACATGACAGGCTGTGTCATACCATGTCCTAGGATGTAACACATGTGGGTGAACAAATTCCATCTGTACTGTAATGCATACTTTGAAGCCTTTGCGAGCCTGAACATGCAAACAATATTAGGCTTATCACTGCTGATAACCCATCCAGCCTTTAATAAAGTTAAGGGACGCACTTCAAGCTGTGAGCCAAATGCTCTGAGGATGTCCCTGACCTCAGAAAGCTACAGAATTAATTTGGAAGGGGAGAAAAAGCTATAGTCTGCAACATTTTTGGAAAAAAAAAAAAAACCTCACCATTTTGCTACCCTGATGGCTAATGTAATGTTTTAAATTGAAAAATGAAGGTAGATACAGTAACAAGTGGACTTGTAGCTGTCTGTAATTGTTTCCATAATCTCACTTACTTGCTTTTTCTTTAAGCAGAAGCTCAATCAAAACCAGAACACCATGGAGTTTCAAAGTTAACAATGATTTCCCAGCTGATGTAAGTGAGCTTTGGACAGCAGCAATTGCTCTGAACTGATTACTAGAGATGGGAATAATCTGCAGCTCTCAGAGAAAGCTCATGAGGCAACAGCTTCACATATATTTGTGAGGAGTATCTTTACCCATGTTTTGGGCATCACATGTTCAAAACTGTTATATAAATCTTGCACAAGAATTTTTTCTGCATTACTGATCTGCTGGCACCATAGTCCCTGTCTGCCTGAGCTTTGTAATGGGTTGATGGGAGGAAAGAAGTCTATGGGGAGTTAGTTCTGATATTAATTTTTCTTTGCAAAGTATGCATAGTTTTTGTGGCATATGGCCAGTATTCAGTGTATGCACTGTAAGCCTACTTTGCCAATTAAATACAAGAAACACTAAGTATGGGTTTGGGTTTCACTTAAAGCCACATAATGGAAGAAATGTGGTGTTTGGGAGCAGGTGTTCATCAGAGCCCATTTCATACAGTCCATAACTAGCCCTAAAATGCTGCCTTTCCATACGTCTCTAGCAGACATGGTCTTGGAAGATGTTTAGTAGGAACGACCAGCAGTGATGAGGTAAATCACACAGCTGGAGAATATGTATCTGTGCATTGTTACTTCTCCATCTAGTCAAAATTTGTACCTACTTTCTTTTTTGTAATGTTTTCTTCAGCTATACAAGCACAAGAGAGAAAAGCTGTTTTGTTCTGGAGTCCTCTACTAACACTTAGATTACTGCAAGAACTAAGTTACACACATTACAGGTAAATCACAATTTGAAAATATCCTGCATGAGAGAATATCTGAAAATACTGCAGAGCCTACCTTCCCCTCTGCCTTCCCTGAAGGCAGAAAACACCATATTTAAAAAAGCAACTGCAGGCAGTGTGAACAAGGTCACTATTTGTAAAGCAAATATTCACATGGCACTGAAAAACAAAGAGATCGGCTCCCATCCACGGGAATTGCCTAAAGACATTAACAAGAAAAAAAACCAGAAGCTATTCCATTTTACAAATGCAGTTCTCTAAAAGGTGAATTGCAGTTGTAAAACTAACTTAGGTTCATTTCATGTCAAGCAGACAAAACTTCATGTAATTCTGTTCTTACCTGGGGAATCTCTGACCCTTTTTTTCTGGTCTGAAACAGAAAAATGCATTCTCTTTCTCTCTCTTGCTTTCCAAAAAACGCTCTGATGTTTAGTGGCTACAGCACCAATACTCACAGACTCTGCACAGATGAGACAGTCCACTGAGAGGAGCCCTAAGGGATCTCTGACTCAATTCAGACTATGAGGAAAGAGCTTTGCAACCTAGACGGAATAGTATCCATGCCTCTTTGAATAGAGTTTCTGCAAAGCTGGTGTAAAATCAGAGGACACACTCAAAGTCATGCAAGGTGGCTAGTGAGATGCTTATGACTCAGTGGAGACAAAGTGGCATCTGCAGCACAAAGGGAAGCGTGCCATTCTCACTGGAAGGCCACATACTGGAAGAAAGTATGCCACCTTATTGGACTGCAGAAGGACACCTTTCCAGTCTCCTTTTGTGAACCTGTAGCTCATGCCAATGGAGACAAAGGGACCTGCATGGAGTGAAGGATGGACCGAGGGAGAGAGAGAGTACACACAAGCAAGCTTTGGGGTGATGGAATATCTGCTCCCAGTTGAAAACCAGTTTTACTAACTCATGTTCCAATACTTGAAGTTCATTCATTTCTTTGAAAGCACAGTCCAGTGCCCTCCTGACTTGTTGATGTACAGTTTAGAGATGCACAGCCCTGATCTGTGGGGTATGTTGATTTCCTGTGTAACCTTGGCTGTAGCACTTAATTCCTCTCTATCTCCATGAAACTACCTACATTTTCTTCCTGCTGAGCACTGAGGCTCTTCAACTCACTCTGACTTCCCTGATTAATTCAACTTGCAAGGTACCTCCAGTACACAAAATCTTGGCATTTCTGTACTGCACTGAATGAAGAAAGCTGCTGGTTCCAGTGTAACTGTGGGCAGCAGAAAAGCCACACGGATACTTTCAAGGAAAAGAGAAGCCAAAACCTGAGAGCAATCAAAAATTAGCCCCTTCATGAAGAGACAAGACTTTCCATTATACCAGGTGTGTAAAAAGATGTATTTCATATAGTCCTTCATACTTAATTGTTCCAGACCTGGAACTGCATTCATGTAGATGAGAACATACCAAAGGTTTAAAAAAACTACAGACGAACAACAGAGAAAAAACCCCTCCAAAACAACCAAGTCTCTATATGAGGCATTTACAGTCTATTTCATGGGGCTGCTCAGAATTTTTCACATTGTTTTTGTGATTTAATACCCTAAACTGGCTGTTCAACCCAGTTAATTTTTTTTTCCAACCTCTCTCTTCACAAATAACATTCAGTGTAACAGATTCCGGGGACCTCCACAGGAGAGGAGGATCTGTTCAGCCAGCTGCTGGGATTGAGTGCTTACAAGTCAGTGGAATTGTTCTCTGGCCATAAGACAGTACTTTCTCACTTTGGCACTATCTCTATGAAGATCAGGGCCAGCAAGAAGGAAACAGGAAATCGCCGGGTCTGCAAGATAGAAACTTCAGGAAAGACAGAGAGCACATAAACTCTTGCTGAACCAAGGCAGAATGTCTCTCTTCCCCCTATGACATGGACTCAGTAGTGGTTTCCTTTCACAAATCCAAACTTAGCAAAGCAAAGTAAAAAAAAATAATAAAAAAAAGAGGGAAGAAAAACAAAGCACAGACGCTTCAGCTTGCTGCACCACCCGATGGCTTCCTCCCTGATAGGCCCACAGACTGACCCAGTTGGCAGGCGTGTGACTGCGAGACCTGCACAGCATCTGGCTCACCACAGAGGGTCAAGAGGTGACACATGCTAAACACTGATCAAGAACAATTTCTGTTTGCTTCATTTAACTTTGAGATGGTGGAAAGCATGGGCACAGACACACAAAGTTCACAAGTTGTTAGTGAGGAAATGAAATTACTGCTTGCAAAAGAAAGTTTTCAGAGGTGTGGAAAACACAGACTGTGGAAGAATACTAGTGAATGGAAAGACCGGGTTGAAACTGGGCTTTGAGACAAGGCATACTTTTTCACTGCAATGAAAGATGTCAGCTCTCACTTGAGGGTGGTGTGATAAGCAAAAGGTCTGTAAGAGCCTTTAGAAAACATTCCCCACCTGGTGAAGGGAGACATGAATGGCAAAACACAAGGCAGTGACAGACCAGAGGACCCCAAGAGGAAAAATGTGTGTGGTAGGAAGGGACAGAAGGAAAAGAAAAGAAAGGAGGTGCAAAGGAAATATGCATAGATTGAACCAGTGCAGGAAAAACAGGTCTAAGCTAAGGAATGCTAAACTGACAGACAGACAAGGAAGTGCTTTTACTGTTGAGAGACAGCCTTGCAAATGTCAGGAATGAGTGGGAGGGTCTGAAAATTTAGAGACCCTGGATTAAAGCAAACAGCAGACAAGGAGCTGAATGCGAATGTCATGATACAGTGAATGTAATGCAGTTTGGAGTGCTCTGCTGTACTAGAGCACATCCAGTCATGCTGAAAAACCTGAGTGGCCAAATAAACTGTAGGTAAGGATTCCTGGATCACCTTGTTTTGGAGGCCACAGGGCCTCTTCTGCATGCTCACTGTGCAGCAAGATTAGACACATAACTCATTGGGCTTGAAGTTTGTAATGGGCTGAGACCATGCTAAACAACCCATAATATATTTGTTAGGAGGTCTTTCATCATGTGTGTCTTACTCCTGTCTATGTCACAGCTCTTCCACAGAGCTCTGAAAGGTCTCTTCAGGCTTCTGACCACCAGAGTAGATGTAGAAGACACCGTCAAAATTGAAAAGGAGACTTAGAGTGGAGGTGGAGCTTCACAAAGCAAGAGCTGCCTGGATAGTCCAGCTCCTCCTCTGTTAGCCCTGCTCCCAAGGGAGCCATTGCACTCAGAAGAGAAAAGAGCTGTTGGACAGGTGAGAAGTCCTCTTCTGCTGAGTGCCTAGGCCTAGATACCAGCCTCATGAGAAATGACTGCATCAAATCCCTGGGCAGGTCATGCTCTCCCATTGTTGTCATGACCCTGTCTAATCACTAAGAAAGGTGCTGTTGCAACCATCTGCAGTTGCATTGCAGCCTGGAGAGGTGACTGATGGAATCTATATGGAAATCAAACTGCTGGCAGGAGGACTGTAATCAAGACAGTGAAGCAGAGAACTTGGACTTTTTTCTCAAGTCCCAAATGTCCTGATTCTGCAAGGCAGCATGGGGGGTACCCTAATCCAAAGAGCATCATTTCTCTATAGAACAAACCACCATACCTGAAGGTTTTAACTCAAGACTATTCACTTCAAAAGCAGGGAAAAAGAGCCTTGACAGAACTGAAAAGACAAACAAACAAAGACTACGAAGATTATGAAGAAAGATTGTTGTTCTTCAAGAAAATGTCCAGAGGGAAGCTGAATGTTATCTTCAGGCCCTTCCAGCTACCCAAATCCAACTGCAGATTTGGCATGGCAGCAAGCTTCCTGGGAAACGAGACAGCAAGTACAGTTGTACTAACACTGCCTTCCCTGCCTCAGGATGCAAACTCTGGACTTTTCTTCTCTATTTCAGTCCACATATGATGCTTTCTGTGAGGGCTGATAATTTAGCTCACTCGTGCTGTAACCAACATTCAATTACTAAAATAAATAATGGTAGAAAATCTAGGTCTGACTAGCTGCAGTAAGATTCAGCTCAGGTAGCACTGCTGTTTTACTGCCCCTGAAAGTTACTGTGGCAGAGGACTGTATTACAGATTCCATCTGGTACCATCAAGTTTGCCCTAATGGGCATGTAGTGATACTGACATAACTATTTCCTTATCACATTGAGTACTGAAATAATTTCATTCCATTATAACATAGTCAGTCAAAATCTATTCTTGTTCCTCTTTCCTCTGAAGGATTTTTCTTATTAATTCCAAGTAACCAATTATACTTGCGCAGATCAGTGCAAAATGTCTTTACCTCTTTAGTTCTATCTACTCACAGAGAAGCAGGGATAATAAAGACTATTTAGCAGCTTATGAAAGAAAGCATGAAAGCTTTTTATTACAAATTATGTTTCATATAAATTCAACATGATAATCCCTGTCATGAATCCTCTTTCAGGAAAGCACTGCAGCAAGAATATACCTAAAAGTGAGCCAACAAGCCCACACAAATTTGAGATTGCACTCAAGCACCTGCCTAATTTATTGTCACATTCACTTCCATATTTTCCCCTGTGTCTTTATAAAGTTCTTCTGAAGGAGAATGGATTTCAGCACAGTGCCTTAAGCGTTTAGCCTTGTTGAAAGCAAGACTTGCCCACTGACATACCTCATGTTAAATAAATTTGTAAGAGGAGGCTGTGTCTGCAACCTTTCCTTAAATAATTTTAAATGTCCAGTCCAGGATTCTTAGGCACTCATTAATCTATCTCCTACTGCATACTCTGCAGTGAAAAACATACAGGTTACTAATTCCACAATGAAACAAGCTTTCATTGACTGGTGCACATCTTCAAAGCCATTGAGAACATGTTCCCTCCCCATACCCCCATCCCCAAAGCACAGAAGACTATCTGTGCTTTCCTTGCGGCCTTTTGCTTTGTGGAGGTGGCCATGAGAGGAAGCCTCTGGAAACCTGAGGCATGAAAGACATGTGCTAAACCTGAGGCAATTGAAACTCAATCTCTTTAACTAGCCTGAGACCCCTGGGTGGTGGGGAAGAGCAAAGTAGCAGAGATTAGCTTTTAAGATAGAATGGTAGCCCTTGTGACAAGCTCTGACACAGACTAGTGCGGAATTATGCCTTCAGTTCTGAGCTAAAGATACAGCAAAGGCAACTCCTTTCAGAAAACACAAAAGGTTGCTCACAGGTTGCCAAATATCTCCTTGATACCTTTGATAAGAAAGCATTACAAGAAAGGATTCCCAATAAACAAGCAGGTAAGAAGATAAACAAAGAACAAGAATCCTTATCAAAGACAGATTCCTTTCTAATGCACTGAATTAATTTGCCAGTTTACTTGGATATTTGTATTCCACCAGAGATTTCCAAGGCTTGGATTTTTTACCTTTTTGAAATCTTATTTTAAATTTCCTGTACAATTCAAAACAAAGTTTTGAAATATAACCTGTAGACAAGAAGACAGACTTTATACTCTTGCTGTCAAAAATTATTCCTTAACTTGAAATGTATCAATCCCCTGGGAAAAAGGTATGATAAAATCTCAGACAGAGCTGTTGGGTCTCTTATGCAGGTTCTGCTAGAGGATCCAGTCTCCTGTCCTCTTTGGGAGTTGCTCATTGAGACCATGGAGGAAAATCCTCTCGGGGTGGGTGCAGAGGGAAATTTTGACTGTGCTATCCACTAGCATAGTCATGGGACCCATTGTTTCTGAAAAATACAGAGTTATCACTTCCCTGTTTAGAATTTCTCTCTCCAGAGAAGAGTGGTGGAGAGAGACATTATTAGGTTATGCTTTGTTTATAACAAGATCCTTTGGACTCTGTAAGCAGGGTCCTTTCATTGCAAACTGTCAAAGCACTTAGAATTCTTATCAAAGAAAGAGCTTTCTGTAGCAAGGGAGCCTCTTCTCATTTCCCTCCCTAATTTCCTGCCTGGAGGTATGAAATTGTCACTGTTTATAGTGCTGCTTGAAAATGAGTGTGCATGAAGTGGCACTCAGGGAAACCATACTTGTGACAGTAAAAAGACAAACAAGAATGGCCTAGAAAACATGACTAGCAGGGCAAAGCAGAAAGATTTCAGGTTGCCTAGCCTGAAAGAATTTTTCTTCCTAAGTGTGTAGTGTAGTCCTGGTGGGACTGACTCTGACAGGCTTCAAAGGATTGCGTGATGTGTCAGGAGCAGTCACATTAGCAGGCACCAGCTCGGTGTCCTCAGTGAACCCTGCCCAGGACCTCTGTGAACTGCTGCAGATGGCAGCTGTGAGTGCAGACAAGCAAGTTCTTACACCCAGACCAGTCCTGAGAGACTGCTCTCTTTCCCCTGCCCCTACTCCTGTGATTTCTTCCACTGCCTGCATTAAAAGGTGTGCAGTAACTGGCCATGGTTTCACTGGCAGAGCTTTATAGCAAAACTTCAGAAGTTACTGCAAGGGGAGTGGAATGCTGTCCCTTATACCTGCTGTCAATTCAGGCTTCTAAATAAATGAATAGTAGTATATTTGTAGCAATAAAAAGGACTACCTTCCCTCTATCAATGACACCGTTTATTCTGACATTTTTTTCACCTGCTAACCTTATTTTATTCAGCTGTTGTTTCTTCAGTTAAGCTTTATTTTAATATGCTGATACAGTAATGCCATTTAATCCATTCCTGTTCTCAAAAAACATCAGAGAGGACTATACAATAAATATGTTACTGTACCAGACAGTTTTTAAGTGTTTATGAAAAGGCTGAAGTTTTTTTCACTTAAAAAGAAATACATGAAAACAAGCATAGCATTATTTTTCTAGCCTCCAAAAACAGTCTAGTAACAACCATGCCGAAAAATAAAATGTGTTCGTGTTGAGAATAAATGGCACATTTCCTCCAGCAGTTAATTTCTACAATCTGGTTATAAATCTGTCAAAAATCAGATTTATAATGAAATGTTAACATATTCCAGGCAATTGCTGTGCTAATAGAGTCACTTTCATACTCATATATTCATGCAGATACAGGCCTGAAGGATGGATTCGTAGGAATGAGGAAATGGTTCAACAGCCTGATCAGGACAAGACAGGCTCCAAGTGAAGGAGAACATGTAGTCCAGATGAACATCATACTTGAGAAAGCAAAGATTTTTGTCCAGTTAAAGGAGGAGATGTGGCAACAGTGCATGCAGCCACATAGCCAAAAGAACTGCCCTGTTTACATGTGGCAGCTACCTTTCCAGCATAAAGCAAGTTGCTAAGGCAGTCCTTGCTCTTCAGCCTTAAAAGGGTCTCTCTGCTGGTATGGAGCCTCTCATGTACAAGGAAAAGCTGAAAGGACTGGGTTTGTTCAGCCTGGAGAAAAGAAGGCTTCAGGGTGACCTACCTGGCCTTACAGTACCTGAAGGGAGCCTACAAGAAAGATGGAGGCTCACCTTTCTTCTGCAGACTGGGCCTAATCTTTCAGGTTCCTTGCAGAAAACTGTTAGGGCGCGTGGTACCCTACCAATGACCTTTCAAGCACTCCATTTGCTCACAATTTTTTGAGTCATTTTGTATCAAAATGAAAGTATACTTTCATTAGTCATTGTTTATCTTTAAATCTTCTTTCAGTCTACAGCTGAACTGTTACGGTTTTTCAACTGCCACATCCATTTTATAGTGCCACAGGGTTTACATTTTAGAAAAAATATGTGCTAATGGGAACCTTGAGTATCAAATGTGTCACTGCCTCTTGCAGGTAACACAGGAAACTTACATCCATCACCTTACAAGAGAGACCCTGGGGATTTCCCTCATCACATTTCTTGTCAGATAGCATTATTCCATGGGTTTCAGCCAGCAATTCAACAAAGCCCAAAAGATAACCCAAAGACTGGAAGAGAATAGAACACCTAAGCCCAGCAAAACCAGGTATTCTTTACACCAAAAAGCAGAATGTGTTTCACATATTACAATTACTGGGCAGATGTATCAGTCTAAGGTTAGGAAGAGAGAAAAGCTCCTGAAAGTCTCAAGCACAGGACAGAAATTTTGCACAAACCAGTGAAAAGGGAAGCTACCAAGTATTCAGGGCCAACATCATAGGCAGATGCTTGACAGAGACAGCAGAAGAGCTCTCTTGAGGATATAGAGAATGTAGGCTTCTTTAAAAATTTTAAATATTGTCTTCTAATATGAGCTACAACAAAAAGATGAATAGTCTAAGCTGTTAAAAAACCCAAGCCAATCTTAAAAAACCCTGAGTTTAGCTCAGAACAGCAAGATATATATATTTATATATAAAATTCAGGTATATATATATATATATTATATATATATATATATATATTATTTCAGGATATATATATATAAAATAATACACTGGGTACTTTTATTATCTTGTTGATAAACCTTTGAGCTTATATTGTATTGCAAGCCAAACAGTTAGACTTTCCCCTTTTCCTTTCGTGTGAAAGCTAAAATGTAGCTTGAAGAAAGAAACCAAATGTTGAAGGGATTCTGTCTATGTTATGTGCTTGTTGCACTAATTCAGCATTTTACCACAGCCAGGAAAACAATGTAATCCATTGCAAACTGTCTGTAAATACTGCTTTCAAAGGTTCCTTGGCTACTGTACCTAGTAATGTTGCAGATTAAATTGGAAGGAACCCATTACCAGCCTGTGAAAGAATAAAGAATTTAGTAATGGCCAATTTTTTTAAATTCTACAAATCTTGAGAGAAGGTTGAGCCTTTTAACAGGACAAAAATAGTAACTGGTTGATTTTCTCCAGGGTTGAGAAGTATGTGGGGCAAAGGACTGGGATGCCATCCTGGCATGTGTGGCAGCCCAGTAGCTGTGCCCAGACATCGCATCTCTGTGCTGCCAGAGCGGCTGCTGTTGGCACAAGGCTGCACCTGAGAGCTGTGGGAGCTGCTTTCGGTGAGTGGTGCCTCCTCCCTTTCTGCTGTCAGCCCTCTCCTGCAGCCTTCCCTATCAATCTGCACCTCCAGAAACTCAGCAAGATTCCTGGCACAAAGATCTCAGTAAACATAAATTAAGAACATCACTTCTAGCCTAAACCTGTATTTTTCAGGATGCATTTCTTTGCTGGAAAACGCTTCAAGGTCAGTGAAGACAAGTTAAAGTTTGAGTATTGTCAGGGCAAAACAGAATGATTTTGCTTTCTTCAGGGTGATTCTCTTACAGCCAAGCAAAGCTGACTTCATGTCTTTCCCAACTTTCCTGTTGTATCAGAGGCCTATGTCAGCTGTCTGTCTTATTTAACCTTGGTCAGCAGGACACAGATATGCTGTGGCAGACAATGTTGTCTTCCTCCATTTACTCAACATTGCTTCCTTCCACCAAAGCCAGTAATTTTGTTACCAGCAGCAGCCATATCATGGAGGTAATGAAAGTCCTGTAATATGCCAGTGATGAGCTAAGTTACGTGGCTTGTGCCATCTCACTCTCGCAGTGCTGTAGATGTGACCTCTTGATTCCATTAATTTCCATGGCCTTTATGAAACTCACTGAAAGGGATGAAATTGCATTTTACTGTGCAAGGATTCTGCTTTGAGACAAAAGGGCAAACAGTCAAGGAGAATTTATCTGCCAAAGTCACTTATGATTTGAATGAAATAAGAAACTGATGCCACTGAGGGAGGGGGAAGGGAGACAGAGAGATCTTCTCTCTGATGTTTTTGCATGACTTCTCTGCCTTTATTTATATGCACCAATGAAGTGTGGTCCTTGGAGAAGCTTTCTTTAATGCTTCTAATTCTAAGAGCAGCTATTCAAATTAAACAGTTTGAGACTGTGCTGGCATGAAAATGAGTGAATTTGAGCATCTAGATGAAAATTTTCCTTTTTAGCTTGGGATGAAAACAAAGACTAAATTAAAACACTCACATGTGGGAAAGATAAGTCTAAATCAGTGGATGATAGGTCTGATTTAAGAGTTGACTAATGGAAAAACGAATTCACAGATAACAAACTAAGAATAATATGAAATACATTTGCTTAACTTCTTTTTTTTCTCCTTGCTTTGGTCTGTTAGTTTTGTGTGGTCTTGCAGAAATTTACTGTGGCATAGGATCTTCCCTTCATTATTCATGCTGATCAGAAGAAATGTGGATATCAAAGAGATATCCATTAAAAGATGACACCAGAAAAAATTAAATTAAAAAACCCCTTTTTTTATATTTTGCAAAGCTAGAAACAAGCTCAACAAGACTGATGAACATATTAAACAATTTTGTGCTTCCAAAAGCATGAGGAACAATTTTTCAGTTCCAAAGTTTTATTTCCTAACTAGTAATCAAAGCAAAGGAAAAGCTCCAAGAAATCAATGGACAGCAGTTATGAAGAAGGAGATAGCAAGGTGAATGTTTAATATTTTAGAAGGGATTTGAAAGTAAACAATTTGGAAAAGGAGTCGGATCAATATTTATTTCTCTACTTCCTTGAAAAAGAATGGGAAAACTGACAGTCATAGTTTTTAATGCGAGGAAACAATTTTGTTTATGAATTTGCTCTAAATTATGATGAAATACACTACATGAAAATTGGCAAAAAAGGAAAAAATAAAGTTTTGAACTGAATAATTATAAAAGTCTTTTAGGTATATTGTCAACACTTGCAGCTTTCGTCTGGTGCACACCTTGTGAGTATCTATCAGATAGATGCAGTATATGCTGTTTGTGTCATGAACATCATTACCTATGTCTGAAAAGTAATACCAATTTTTCAAGAAATTCTATTAAAAATGCTTCCCTCCCCCCCTCCCCCCTTATTTTTGTGTTCAGTAGTTGAAGTAGTCAGAAAGTGGTTCGCCTAAAGTAAAACATGCAAGCATTTTGCTGTGGCATGCTGCTGGTTTTGGTTAGACCAACATGAGAAACTGAGCCCATCCTACCTTGAAGCTGCCTTGCATTAAGGAGTCCAAAACTGGAAGTACCCAAAAAAATCAGCAGTCTCTTTCTAAATTCTGAGTTTAAATGGCAACAGTATGAACCCCCAGTAGAATTAGGAGTCTGTTGTCTTATAACTGAGATCAGTATTTGGCCCAAAGTCAATAGCAGACACATTTTACTAATGAGGGAGAACAGGATGCCATTCATTAACTCCCATCTTTCACACATATTCTGTGTGATCTGGTGGACTGTGTCCCATTGAAAAAGAAATGGAAGATGTTATCACTTTGAGATAAAATAGGAAAAGGCAAATTTCAGGGATTTCATCTTTGACTGTATTATTGCCTGAAATTTGCTAACTAGACTGTTTCCAGTCTCAAAAAGAATTATGGCTGCCTAGAATAATACTTCTGACTCCACACAGAGCTGAAATCCAAGTCTGGCTCCCACTGTTGCAACAGTGGACCTACAGAGCACAACATTTACCCTTTCTGTTCTCAGATCCTTTTACCCTCTACCCGATAGTTTATTTTAGGCTATGTCAGACCAGAAGTCCATTCTGTCTGTCTCTTTGTTTCTTGTCACAATTTTCCCTCTAGTCATTCCTGCAGCCCTGTTCTTCACCAGTTGAAGCCATTTCCCTTTCCTCTCCCTACCCCACTGCATACCCTCACAGAACTGGCCCTACAGGAGGTGAGGACAGGAGGGGGCTGTGGGCTCCTGCAGCACCACACCTTGACAAAGGCTGGCCAAAGGAATGGCAAAGGGGCAACTTCTCTGCACCCAACAGGAACAGGGCCACCTTCTTTCTCCACCTGCAGGTACGTGTTTGTCTGGAAGGAAGGAGAAGTGAGTAATCAGGTCTAGGAAGAGAGGCTGGGGGATGGTTCATGTGTAGGAGCAGGCTTGACACAGTAACCAGACCCATCAGTAATTGCATCCCCTGTACGTTCTGGTGTGCCTGGCTCCTCTCCTAGACTGACTGCTCTCTTGAGACAGGTCTGGTTATATCTTGATACAGAACATGCCCTTGGTATTAAATAAAGGGTCACAAAGAAAAGCCTCAGTTCAGCTACTTAGTCTGAAAAAAAGGCATTTTAGAGCTTATTGCTTTGGACTCAAAGTTGGAGATTCAGCTTTTCTGTGGTTTTTTTTTCCCCCCTAGTACCTACCTAGGCCTTTCTGGATTTTCAGTAGAGAGTGACAGACACATTATGAGAGGAAATTACCAAGCAATAGAGCTCAAAAGAAGTAAGGCAATTATCTGAGCTAATTCCAGCAATGAGATAAGGAAGCTGAAGAAAGAACCCCCCCTTTCTTAGTCTGTTAAATAATAAACTTAATTAAACTTTGGGCTTCTATGCAACTCTATGCAAAACCTAGCACAGCCAGCCTGCTTAAAGCAGTACCTTGATGCAACAGGCACACATACCTTCCCAAAAGGTGTACAAGGAGTACCCACTGGTTGGCGATAGGACTGGGCCTCACAGGCTTTCAAATGCCTTGAAAAGCCCTGTCCAGAGCCAAACTTTGGTGAGCAGATCTGGAGAAGCTCAGGTCACCTATGTTCAGTGCCAAGCTACAGTCAGTAGAGCTGTGGGAGCTGTGGGAGCTGTGGGAGCATCCTCTGACTGTGCAGTAATGCTCATCAAGGACAGAAATTTCCCAGACATGCCAATCCTTCCTGCCCCTCCTGCTGAAACACATCCAGCTCAGTGCCAGGTTTTGTGCTCTGCTCCAGCACTGCACTAGCTACCCGTGGAGCTGATTTTACTGTCTCATCAAATCACGTGCTGGTTCAGCCTGTGCTTTCACACATTGCAGCCTACACACTGCAGCCTAGTAATGCTCCTTCAGTCCCTCCCCAGTTATGGTACAATGGTATTTTGTGAGATCGTCTTCTCTAGAATTCTTTCTAACTTACAATAAAAGTAACACTTAGAGCAAGCATGAATGCAGATCATATTTGTCAGCCACTATCATTTTACAGTGATCTCACAAAAAGTGAGATTTCAAAGAGACAGATCAAGAAAACCAAATGAAATTTTGAAGTTGGTGGCATGCATTCTGGCAATGGTCTATTGACTGAGAGAGTCCAAGGTAAATTAAGTACTTCAAGAGATAATTAGCTCATAGGAAATTATAGGAAAGATACTAATGTAAAAACATAAGGAAAAAAGTAGAAAATGTATCTCTGACCATTACAGTTATGTCCACAATTATGGTTTTTTACTTTCTAAAAAGCATGTTCAACTGCTCATCTCACAGCCAATTTGTAAAACAGATTTCAGTGTTCTAAGTATTTCTGTTTCGAAGGGTCAGCAAACCCTGGAAAGGAAAAGACATAAATGTGAAAGAGAAAAGTGCTTATGGATCCCAAGACTTACAGATCTTCAGATCCTTTATGTATGACTGCTATTTTTGTCCCTTGGAGTACTTAAACTCAAATGTTTGGTTTCCTGCCTACTAAATATAATGTCTGCAAAACTTTTCTTAAATGAAAGATCACACTTCCAGGTGGACATTTAAGCATGTGGAATCACATATCACATGCAATTCCCAATTCCCGGCTCATGAGTCTGGATCAATTCCCTCATTCCTTAGAATCAGCACATTACCACAAAAAAAAAAAAAAAAAAAAAAAAAAAGGAAAAAGAAGTTTGGCAAGATTGTCGAGCATATTCCAGAGTTCAGCTTTGCCCTTGACTATGTCTGTATCTAAATATTTCTTCAATTAAATAATGATCTCATACAGTGCATTTCTTCATAGGTGTTGAGTATGAACAGCTTTCACTGAAATCAAAGGCATTGGCAAGTGTTTATTACTTCTGTTTAATTAATCTTCTACGTTTTTTCAGACATTCATGCACAACAGAAATCTCTCATGGCAGTAGGAGTAGTTGGCAGCTTTCAGTGAAAGAACAATGATTTATGAGATGGATGGCTTGTTGCCAAAGGCTTGCAGGCCCTTGACGTCAAGCACTGCTTTTGGGTATCTGAGCTGATCAATGAATTTGGGCACCTGAGCATATGAGTACCCAGCTGGACTAACTGAGACTGCCCTCATCAGTCCTTTCTGAAAGTGAGGCTGCACTAAAAGTTGCAGTGAGAAGCATCTTTACAGCTCTTCTATTTTCTTTCTCTTTCTTCTGATTTCCATGCAGTTTCAAGCTCACTGCGGTGAAACTAAAAGTGCACGGAGGTAAAGAATCTAGGAACATTTTATAGCTACAGTACATCCAGACTCTCTAGCCTTTTCTAAGGTTCCTGTGAGGATACAAAGGCTTATGCTGGAATTGCTATCAGGATTTCTTCTTCCAACACATTAACAAGCCTACAAAAAGCCCTCCTTGTAACTGCATGCTCCTATCTCATATTAGATGAAATCTGGGCTTGATCTTCTATACTGCACAAATGGGCTGTATGCTGTCTTTGAAAGTACTGCAATCTTAAGGGAAGCAGGAAACTTTTCTGCCATACACGACAGATGAGGTACTGCTAAAACCAGATGAAAAAGTGGCTGGGAAGAGACAACCTCATTTCTCTTGGGAAGCAGCAGAAGCAGATGAAACTGTATCTTTCTTCCACCTGCCTTTTCATTTTCATAAGCCTCTGTAGAGGAACCCTCAAAGTGCTGAACAAACGTGGACAAGGATGTGGTGGAAGGGAAATCCAAGTAGAACAAAATCCTATTCCATCCATTGATGGTCCGAGGTCCTGTTGTGAGGGCACTGGACTTACAAAATACGTCTGGAGCCTTCCTCCTCCCCCTCCTCTTTCTTCTCTTCCTCTTGCTCACCTTTTCTTCCAGCCTTGCTATATCTCTCAATCTGACTGACCACGACCTCAGAAGCAGACACATGTGACAGGTACTCTCTCTGGCCATGGGCACCTTTGCATGATTTGCTAAGGCCCCACGTTAGGAGAAAAAGGACAGCCAGCTTCTTTATGGACCATGGTAGACCTTTGTGCAAGGGTGCTGCCACAGAAACACCTCTGTGTCTGCACCTGATATACTTGTTCCTCACAGATGGGTCAGCAGGCAGAGCAGCACCAGATGGCTCTGGCAGAAAGGCCCGAACACTGGCAAGGGCTAGTGACACTCTGGTGTGCTCCCCCTAAATCACATTCTGGAAATGTCTCCACCAGCTACAAGGAGTACCAAAACCAACTGGCTTCTTCATTAGCATGCTGGGAGTTAAGGCTGAATAAACACATTCGTCTCTGCCCTTTCACCCCTAAACCAGGAAAGTAACTTTTCAGGCTGCTTATAGAGGGCTGTTAAGAGAATAAATCATCTTATTTCAAGGGCTTCAGTCTGCCCCAAATGGGATGTGCAAAACATCTGACAGAGAGCAAACTGGTTATCACTAGCTGGGAAAGAGTCCAGTGCCCTGAGATTCAGACTTCTGTATGCACCCCAGCCCTACCGTGCAGAAATATAGGGAAAAGCTGTCACATTCCAAAACCATGCAGGCTCAAACATCTTTTTTTTTGTTCCTGAAATCACTACAAACACAGTTCAGCTGCAGGCAAACATCAGCTCATGGACAGCTGGACATCACTCTCATGTTCCAAGCTAGAGGAAGCCCTCAACATGGGCAGCATCACATTGAATAACAGGGAACCCAATCACTGCCAGAACATATAAGGGACAAACAGCTGGTCTCTGGTATCAATCCCAAAACACTGAAGCAAAATAGCCTGTGCAGGGTCTTATTTCCAGATTGTTTTGTTTCTTCAAGCCTCCGAACAGCAAAAATGCAGGAAAGTGAAAAACCTGGGGTGAAGGTCAGGGTGGATGAAGAAAGAAAAGGCTTTGCTTGTCTTCACCTGGGAACTCAACTGCTGATACAGTCATGCACTGGTACTAGCGTGGTTTGAGTGTCCTTAGTTCCTTTGGCTGCTGGAGGCAGAAACTATCTCCTTCAGTACATGTAAATGTTTGTGCAATCACTGTTCTGTTTTGTTTTGCTTTTTTCACAGCTCCCCTTCCCCCACAAGAGTACAGATGCATTATTAAAGGAAAAAAATCCCTGACAAGGCCAATGAATTTCAAGGCCATAGAGAAGGCAAACCAAAAATCACAAATGTAAATTGGGATTGCTCTTGGGGCGGTTTATTTATCCCAACAAGAACTAAAATATTACTGATTTCTTGTGAGATTTACTCAATTAGTATTGAGAAAAGTAAAAAAAGGAATTGATTTTGCTTTGCAGCTATGGTTTGTAAGTGAAAACATGTCAGCTCCTGTATCACACATTGGTTATGCTTCTGTCTTTCTGTTTTTCAGTGCCCTTAGCCTGTATACTTCAGAAAATTTGACTGATTAGTTAGAAGACTTCTTTGTTATGTTTAATTTGTCCTTCATAGTCTCTCTGCTTTACTTTTTGGGATCATACATTCTCTGAGTTAACAAAGCATACAGGAAGTTTTCCTGCTCATCTGACAAATTATTTAAAACACACAAGCATGATATTGAAAGAAAACTAATCTCTTGTTACAACATCCAAATTAATCTGTTTGATATGGGCTACAGATGGTCTCAGTCTGGTAGTGCAGAGAAACAGTGAGCATTTTTAATCCAAATCCACCTGTAAAGAATCAGGTTTCAAGTTTTAACATGCTGTGTGTTTCTCTTTTTTTTTTTTTTTCCCTCTCTCTTTCTGGAGAGCAAAAGTCTAGCTACATCTGTTCCTTGCCCGGATCCACACAGAACCTGTTGACGGGAGCAAATCCATTAATTTTTTATCAGTCTGGGGCCAGGATATAACCTCCTAAAGAGAACTGTGTTTCCTGCAGAGAAGATCTACAAGAGGAAAGCGGAGTAACAGAAAGCAAACTCCGGGGCTGCTCTCTGGACGTCATGGGATGTTCATCAGCCGTGACACAGGTCCCACAGCCTGCAGCAGCTTATCAGCTCAGTCTGTGCACTAGCCACAGTCCCACTGCTCACCCCTAGCTGTGCTGCCCCTGCCCCTTCACTTTGGTTATGCAGTTGCAAGGTGGTTGAAAATGGAGGAAGACAAGTCTGTAAGGCTCGACCATCACTTGGCAGCAAAAGACAGACCCAGGAGAAAGGCTTGCAGGGAGGACTGATGCTACATCTGCTGTTGTTACTCACCTCTGCACCATCCCTCTATTGTACAGCAGGTTGTCCTACAGGTTTCAGAAGACCTTCTGCTCTGTGGGGATATGACAAACTTGGTACCAGCTGGAGGTAGAAGGTCCTTCTGCCTGTGTGCTTTGGGACTGAAGGTGAAAGAGCTCTGCAGTACTGCAGTGCATTCCTGTCTGCCTAGAAGCAGCTGGCTGGCTGCCATTGGAAAGCTGCCATTTTTGTCTCATGATGCTGTCGAGTGGCCTGAAGGACCCCAGCAAGCTTGGTGTCTGATAACTAGATAGATTAGCCAAAGACTCCATTCATTCCTTAGCTAAAGCATTTCCTTCTGCTGACCAATCTCAATTGCATTGTTTCCTGGACTGAGCCAGCGCAATCTTCCTCTTCACCTACACATCACCTTGTCCTGTATTCCTGTTTTGCTGCAGGATTTGAAATTGGCCAGATACTGCCACTTGTACCTTTACCACACAAATGGTTCCAAGAAGAAAAATCAGGGTCTCTGACAGCTTCAACCAAATGTTCCAGTGCTTTTCTGACAATTCCATGCTCAGAAATCTAATCCAACATATCATAGTTCTGGTTTCAGACTATGATTTTCTGTGGCAACAAGCTCCACATTTTAACTACAAGCAGTATAATATTGACTTTGATCAGCTTTTTAGTCCATTAAGCAACGTGACTGAGAACATCTTTGCCTTTGTATTAAAGGACAAAGAGAACAGCACTTCTGTCAGTCCTCTCAAGGCCACTTTTAAAATCACCAGTCTCCCCATGTCGTTCCCCAAACACTTCAGCACCAAACTCTTCACACAGGAAAACCCCTGAAAGTTATTCCAAGCCGGCTGCTACTCCTCTAACTTCTTGCTTATTCCCTTTCTACTCTGCTATTTTAAATATGAAATTAATCAGGAGGCAGCATCCCCATTTTGTACCAAGGCATTAGGACATTTTCCCTACAGTTTTCCTGTTCTAATTTGTATGTTTCCTAACAACTACTTGGGTCTTTGACCACAGTGATATGTGCAAAAGAGCTCTTTTTTATGACTTTAAAAACAACAAAAAAAAATTACTGAACTACAGCTGTACTAAATTATCGGAATAAACTTTGCATTTCAGAAACATCTGTAACACAACCGAAGATCCATCCCTATGGTCCTTCCAACACAAAGTCAGCGGAGAGACAAAAGGTAAGAGGTGATGTGATAGACAGAGGGTCAGTAGCAGAAACAGAGAAAACACTTGGTTCTCCTGGGCAAAGACCAAGACTGTGGCTGAGTGGCTTGGTTCTGGATTTCTCTTTGGGAAATTAATAGCTGGGCTAATTACACCTATGTCCTTTACCACCTCAAGCAATATAACAAACTGGGAAAGGAACTATCACAAAGGACTGTTATGAATACGCCTGTTTCCTAAAGTCTGTTTTCTTACATCCAAAGGCCTACCTCTCTCATTGTCCCCTCAGAGGCTCTCTTCTTCCTCTTTTCTCCCTGTATCATGCATTATTTGCCAGATCTGTTTAATATGAATCAGGAGAAATAACTGTTTCACGAGCTCTGCTCTAACAGATCTGCACAGATACAGTCACCCAAGAGACAACGAAACTTTAACTGACCTACTTGTAGCCAAAGTTTAACTTTCAGCAAGGAAATAAGCAACGACTTTGATCCAAAGTTTTCAAGGAAGAAAAAAAGGAGAAAACCAAAGATAAAAGTCAGCCAGTTATTCCTGAAAGACATAATACACTCCACAGTGTATTTTTCAGGGTAGAGGGGAAGGAGAAAATGGGGAGCTCTTAATTCATGTTCCTCATTCCACAGGTCTCAGGGGTTCTTTGAGTCTTACAGCTGGTTGGATTTATAAATAGGTATATCTCTCACTTTTTATTTCTTGCTTCTTTGTCATTTTCCTGACGGCACATCTGGTCCAAGAATGGCCACTAGACAGGAAATTATTGCAGACACTTTAATGAACTTTCTTATTGAAGTGACAGTTTTCCAGTAACCAGACTCATGTTGTTGAGCCTGCATGATGCTAAATGAAGAAGAGACCCTCTATTTCCTCCCTCACCCATTTCCAAAACTGATTTTAGAATAGAAAAATTTCCAGTATTGATATCATCCTCTCCCTAGATTTAAGAAGAGATTGCTTTGCAGTTTGGAAGAAGAAAATTAGCTCAGTTTTGACATCAGAGAGTGCCAAATCTTGCAGCAATAAAGAATAACCTGATAAAATGAGGACAGACATTTCCAAAGACTGAAAAGCTGACTGCTTCTACTACTAGGGCCCGATTTTCTCCAACTGTGGCTTTCTGTGGGGACTGTTTTCTGTCAGAGGTGACACTGAATGCTGCCTAGGGAAGTTTTCAAAATTGATTAGTGATGCTTTTGCTGGCTCCTTTGAGAAAACTTTCTGCCAACAGGTTTATTCAGATGAGTAGGAGCTGTTCTTTAAAACAGACATGTATTTTTTTGTACATTCAACAGAAAAAGATGCATCTGAATGTTAGTTGAATTCCACCTTTTTTCGGGGCCAGTCTCTCTTTGCATCTCAGTACCTTCTCCAAATTCCTCTTTTCTCCTCTCCCTATCCTCTCCATTGCATTGCTGCAGTCATACTCTCCCATCTGAAACTGAATCCCAGAATCATAATGTTGGAAAAGACCTCTAAGGTCATGGAGTCCAATCTTCGACTGACCACCACCTTGTCAACTGGACCAGAGTGTTATGTCCAGTAATTTCTTGAATATCTCCAAGGATGGAGTCCATCACCTCCCTGGACAGTCCATTCCAGTATTAAACAACCCTTCCCATGAAGAAATTCCTCCTGATGTCCAGCCTGGCCTTCCCCTACTGCAGGTTGAGTCTATCCCTTCTTGTCCTGCCTCTGGTTCAGGACAGCCTCCTTTCAGGGAGTTGTAGAGAGTGATAAGGTTCACCCTGAGCCTCCTTTTCTCTAGGCTAAACAACCCCAGCTCCCTCAGCTGCTCATCACAGGACTTGTGCTCCAGACCCTTCCCCAGCTTTGTGGCCCTTCTCTGAATTCACTCCAGCAACTCAATGTCCTTCCTGAACGGAGGGGCCCAGAACAGATACAGAACTCGAGGTGTGACCTCAGCAGTCGTGAGTACAGGACAATCATTGCCCTGGTCCTGCTGGCCACACTATTGCTGATACTGTCCAGGATGCCATTGGCCTTCTTGGCCACCTGGGCACAGCTGACTCATGTACAGCTGCTGTTGACCAGCACCCCCAGGTCCTTTTCCACCATGCAGCTTTCCAGCCACTCTGCCCCCAGCGCTGCCTGGGGCTGTTGTGACCTGAAGACAGGATCTAATTGAATGTCTTAGCCCTGGCCTTGGCCCATCAATCCAGTATGTCCAGATCCTTCTGCAGAACCTTCTTACTCTACACGGGAACCCTTCCCTAACTCTTCACTAGGAACAATTAATGACAAGTGCGTTGACATGCTGTTCTTCCATAGGGGCTGCAGCTCACTGAGATTTTTCTGGAAGGTCCTAGGAGAAACCTAGTCTTGGCAAACCTCTTGCTGTGTTAGCAGAACTGGCACACCTCCTCTCCTGCACAGAAGGTCCCACTGCGATTGCTTTAAAAATTAAAAAGCTGCATTAAAAATAAAAAAGGGTTTTGATTGGCTCCAGTGTTACATTGGAAGAGGATGATGTGGCCTCTCGGACTCATACTGATGTTCATACATAAAGATGTGTGTGGCTAGGTCTTACTGAGCACAGATTGCATCAACATTTGAGACTAGGTATCAGGTTTCCTGCCTATGACTGGGGATAGGCTAATTTCTGTTTTCTGCTCCCAGAATCTGAAGGGAGAAAACTTGTTCTACTTTCCCCAAATTTTTGCTTCATTTCTATTTAATTCTGAATTTATTTAAATAAAGAAAATTGGTTTTGCCAGACTATATCTGGATGAGGGCCCAGTTAACCCAGTGTCCCCTCTCTGACAGTGGCCAGCATCAGTTTCTTCAGAGGAAGGTGCAAGAAACTCTGTTACGACTCAGTTACAGAAGAAGCACGCCCCAGGGAAAATTTCTTCCTGAATCCTGCTAGCTAGAACTTGGCTTCTGTCCTGATGCCCGAGGATTTATATTCCTTCCAAAGTCTCTTGTTTATTTTTAAGTATTAACTGTTATGAATCTGGCTAATGTTGCTTTTCATGTTATGCCTAATCCTGTTTTGAACAGGTCTGCAATCTTTGGCTTCAGTTGTATCTTTTGGCAGTGAGCTCCATAAGCTGATTGTGTATTATGTGAAAAAGTACTTCCTTCTATTAGCTTTCAAATTTTTGTCTGAATAAAAATTACCTTACTATTTTATCCCTCCTTCCCCTTTCCTGTTTTCCTCACAAATATCCAGCCCAGAGCTGGAGCAAAAGGGAGAGATGTATACTACTGATCTAAGTAGTGCCTATGGTCCAAAGACAGGTGATGGGCTAGAGGGAACACATCTCCTAGCCAGCCCCACACATAGCCAACCCCAAGCAGTCTGCACTATGATTTGCCAGAACCCCAAAAGCAGAGCTTCTGTAAATAGCTTTTAGAGCCACAGATGTCTCTAGAACAAATATTTTTAAACTTTATTGGAACAAGTTATAATTTTTTATATTTTTGTTCAGAGATTTTTTTATTTATTATGTCATATATATTCACTGCTTTATTACAGACCAGTGGTCTTTAGGACCAGAATTGGCAAACGCAAGGGTAAAATTTGCTATTAGTTGCCAGCTAGCATCCCTCCTCATTCACTAGATACACTTCCCCGGAAAAGAGACAGATGGCAGTGCCAGCAACATACTTCCTTGGAGATTTTCCATCAAGGAAAACTTCCCTAAATTAAAAGCTGAGTTTTCTGAGAAACCAAGTAGAAAAGTCTGCATAAGTAACTTAGGACTTTTGCAATGTTCTTCACATCTCCTAGTATCTGACAAGTAAAAATTACTTTCTAACACTTCCTGTTGCCGTGAAGGTTCTCTGCTGGAGGTCCAAAACTGCAAGTTTACCAGTGGCCATCACCCACATGATGTGAGGCTGAATGGACTCCACTGGCTTCCATCAAGCTATAAAGACCTACAACCCAGAGATGTAAGTCTGCATTTACTCCGAGGCTGCATGGATGGCTCTGCAGCAATACCAGTGTGCTCCTCATGCAATACAGAGGAGTATGCAATACCAGCATTGTAGCATTAACCCCACCTTTTGCCTTAAAAATCCCCAGTACTGCACTACACTTAAAATCTGTTCTGGTCGCCATTCTGACAATTAGATGTGTGCCACAGCCTGTACTTCACACAGATTCCCTTCTCTGCCCTCTAGAAAAAACATATTTCAGTCTTCCAGGCACCTTAATCACTAGCCAACGAAGCAATTTAAGTAATCAAAATCTGGGTCTTACAGCTCATGCAATGTAATGATTGAATTTCAGTGCCACTGTTGGCATACAAGGCCACTCCATCATTGTCACCTCCTGGACTGGAGGAAGTGAAACTGCTTCATCTTCAGTAACTACTTATTTAAAGGCAGAGTAGAAGTGGCACAGCAGTTTTATTCATGGATATCCACTGGTAAGGGAATGTGAAGAAGCCAGCTGTACAGAAAGTGGGGGTGATTGCTAGGCTAGGCATTCTACCTCATGAATGTGTTCTTGGGAGCTCTGGGACATCAACCAAGCCAAAATACAGGCAAGGTCCAGTGCTGACCTCAAGATTACCACAGTACCTCAAAGAACCAGATGCTCATCAAATGACAACATAAACAGCTCAGTGAAGGATGGCATGGAAACCAGAATCACACTGAACTTTTCCTTTGCAGCTGCTCTCCGTACTTAGGTATTGCCTTGTGTCAAAGAACCAATGCTTCACAGTCCTTTTACTAATAGGTCTCACAATGAAGTCATTGCTCAAGATGTCTGGAGTCATGAACAGGTATATGACCTCACTGTGAAACTGGGTTAAATAGCGGCAGATATTTATCCAGTTCTGGGTGTTGCAAAGATACACAACACAAGCACAAGCAAAACACAAGGCAGTGAAGAAGATGGGTCTTGCACAGGTCCTTACTCAGGGTTAAGGGCAACTGTGACCTGTAGAAAAGGAAGAACATCTTTTGCACGACTCTCAAATGGTGTGTGTGAGAAACAGAAGTCTCCCTATAAAGCCTGTCGAACTGTCTGCATTTGGGATCCTGTACAGCAATAATGGTTTCTTGCAATCTTATTTTTTTCATTTCAAAGAGAAACTGCCATGGCTCTCATGAGCTGGTCAAGGACTGCAAAGAACATCCTGAAGAACCCATACAATCCAGGCATTGCAATACCTGGGAGGAAGATATGCACACCCCAAAGTACAGCACCCAGTCTTAGCTAAGGACCTGCCTACTTATGTGATGCTTTCTCCCCCTCTCTTTTTTTTTCCCCCTCCTTACCAAAAGGACAGAACTAAACTTTCTGAACACATTCTGCCTCTCTTGCTTTTCTATTTACACAGGTGCCAATTGAATGGAGTATGGAGTGGCTGGAAGGTGGCAGTAAGAGAGGGCACTGTGCAATATTCAGTCTCCAAGTGACAACATGAATGATGGCAGCAAAATCTGGAGAGGGCATGAAAGATTACAGGATTGTGAGGAGATACAGATGAACCAGCTGCTATCTGCCTGCTGCAGCCCCTTGATGAGTCATGTTGAACAGGTGTGACAGCTTAGCAGGACACGGGGAGCTTCTACCACTGCCTGTTCCTCTGGAATGCCTCTTCTGAACATCACTTTAGTCTTGTCTGAGTAACACTCAGCTATTCTCTCCCAAAGGAGAACGAAGGATGGGAGCTGCGTTTGGCAAAGTACAGGACAAACAGTTCCTGAACCTCTCCCATTCACAACCAGACTTCACTCATTTCAGTTTTAGCTGTCACAAATACACAGTAACAGGATGGCTTTCCATTGCTGCATTGAAACACATCCCAAAACTTAAGCAGGAAAAGTGCACCAAAGAAGACTGCTCTTGGGATTAACTTTATTGTCATCAGAAAGATCTACATTGGGAAAATCATGGAAGTACTTGTAATTTCCCGAGTGCATGCAGAATGTCTTGGGTGCCCTGGCCACACAATCGGGTACAGAGTAATCTTGCCTGTGTCACACTTAGTATGTGATGATCAACCACAGGAGCCATCTGGGAAGAAAAGCTACTGCCAGTTGATTTGGGCAAGAAGAAGTGACAAGATGTAGGAGCATTGTAGGTGTAGCCAAGCCATTAGGACTAAAAATGAACTGAGGCATCACTCCAAACCAGGAAGACTTAGCAATTGACTTAGCAAACGCCCCTAGCGGGTCTGAAGGCAGACCCTTGCAAAATGCCCCAGCTACCCTCTCAGATCTTCATGCTTCTCAACATTTTTTTGCATATTGAGCAGAGAAGGAAAGAGGATGACCGGCCTTTTGAATTAAAAATATTAAATGCTGCCATGTTATTAGAAGAGGTGGTGCTTTGCTATGGGTTGATGGGTTGATGCCTGGTTGTGCTTAAATGCTTACAAAAGTAAAAAAGGATGAATCACCCTAATTCCAACATTGCCTAGCAAACTAAGAAGTATGAAGGTAGAAGCAGTCACATTTTGCTAGTGACACAACACAGGATACAGCCCCCCCCCCAAAAAAAAACCCCAAACCAAACAAAAAAACCTAAGACAATTAAGCGACTGTAAATCAACTGCTATTAATATGAAGCAAGATTGTTGCAATTTTTCATTCTTCTGACTTAGAGAAAATCTATTTTCATGTTACTACAAAACCCAAGCCAGAAATTTGGAAGAGTTTATTTGGTTAATTCATTCCTCTAGGGCTACTACGCTTCACTCTTTACACAGACCAGTGCATTGGCTTTCAATTAAGACAACATAAAAACATAAATCTAGGTTTCTTGCTGGAGCTGTTTCTGTAAATCATCCTCCCCCTCTATCCCATCCAGTAGCCACCGGAGACCTGCAAAAATTGTAATATTGAGTTTTTATGTATGACAATCTTCGTCCTCTCTCACATTCAATCACCCTTGACTTTTTAAAGCTGTTAGCATCTAGCAAGAGCTACATGTACATCACAGATGGACCAATTTCATTGAACCGCAATAGCAGGGATTAATTCCAAGCTTAACAAGGAAAGCTAATCACAACCTTAGCTACAGAGAGACCACCAGCTCTTCTTTGTTTTGACATAGCAAAGACTGCTTTTTACAGTGACAGTGTCTACAGCTTACAGATTTTGAAAGCATGGTGGTGGGGAAAAGAATCAGTTGCATGAGCGGGTATTAAAATGTGGTTTTGATAGAGCTGGCATTTCTGAGACTCTGCTTGCACACCTGCTTTGTGCCATGGTAGGGTACATAGAATGCCTTTGCTGTCATGATCTGTAACATTGGAAAGGAAGTGAGGAGAGGAAAACACAGAAAATTAGGTCTGTTGAGAGAAGAGCACTACAGTTTTTTTTTTTTAATCAGAAAGTAAAATATAAAGGTATTACAATAAATTATGGTACTGTGGCTTGACAAGTTTTCTCTGACATGAGAGGATACAAAGAAATTCACCATCTCTATACTATAAAGATAACAGTTTTCCACTTTAGAATAAAATGCAATTGAAGTAAAAATAAATGTGGGAATCTGAGACCACCATCTACAATCTTCTTCCTGAAAGAAGGCTGCAGTGTTGCCAAAACCTAACCACCACCTTAGACCATCTTTCTAAGCTCTCTCTCTCTCCTGTACAAGAAGTTGAAAAATCACAGAAATATCAAGAGCAACCAGCAATTTAGCTATTCTGCACAGGGTTTCCAAAGGGCAATCCAAGGCCAAAGTCCAGGCTCATGGGAGACTCTTTCATATCGGGAGACGTTGGGACATTTCAGCACCTTGGTGGACAGGGGTGCTGCTCTCACCTATTGACTGCCAATGTGACACTTCGTTCCCCATTCCCATCTGTATAAAATCCATTCTCAGCTGATGATGTGTGTGAGTTTATAAAAGTTCTTTTGAAATCTGTGATTCCAAGATTTCAACAGCTCTGTCCTCCCTGACCAGCTGTTCCCAAAGACATTTCTTCTGCCAGGGCCTGTTTCACCTGCTGCTAACTCCTGCTTGCATTGAGATTCCACTGGTCCTCAACTTGGGCAGCCTTTGTAGCTCCCCACATTGCAAAGCCCTGATATCCGTTCTCTGTCATTTTCAGATGCGATGCCCCACAAGCAGCTAGTTCCTGACCACACAAGATTGCTGCTCCCTGACCAGTGCAGGGTTTGCAGAGCTGCTCTGCCAAGGCACCTGTACATTTGCAGGTTTAGAGGCTCTGTTTGACCAATGGAGTTGAGTTTTCCACAGCAGCAGTGGAAGGGTTATCATCTCATGTCTCACAACAGGGGTTGTGAGGCACAGTGAAAGCACTTTCCCACTGACAGCACTACACAGCAAGCTCCCAGATCTAATGCTGAGGCTCCAGGCTGCTGGGGATTGACATGGGAGGAAGATGCATCACACAGACACCACAAATAGGCAAGCCCTGCACAAAGCCCTGGGAGTTGCCTAAGAGCAGTTAGACATACACTAGCAAAGGGTGCATTTTGCTTTTCATGCACTCTTGCATGTCACACAGTTTTTGTAATTTTGAATGCAACTTAATGCAACAGCCACAATGCAACTAATGAATCAAACACAACCCAGACCAGATGGGATGTGTATTCAAGCTGTTATGCATAGCCCAACTGGAGTCTTCCTTGTATGGCAGGTAACAGGCAGAGTAACAAAGTCATTAGCTAACTAATGACTAAAAGCCCCCTAAATGCACACACACCTAGAGGTGCGTGCAGTCACACTCACTCTCGGATGCAAAAGGCTAAACAACAGAATCATGTCCAACGCCGGAAATATTGTATGCTCGTTAAAATACTGGCCAGACTGCTTTATGATTACTATCCCAGGATTTTAAATGATGGCTGAGTCTGAGACAAGCCTTTCAGAACGAAAAACTGACGATGAATAGAGGAGGGAAGTGGAGATGAAGAGAGTGAAAGGGAGTTAGACATATAGGAGAGACTTTTCTCCTAGAGCAGCCAGAATTAGTTTGACAAGTAGCCACTGTTTCTAAGCCAATGTTCGTTCTTTCTGTCTGTTGGGGCATTATCTTAGATGACCAAGAAATTATGGAAATGAATGAGAGAAGCATAGCAGCATAAGCTATTTAACATTGCTCACAGCAACTCATAGCAAATCAAAGGGGAAAACAGAAATGTGGCCTGTGCTACATCCTCTCAATGCAATTGGAAGGATCACTGTTCATGCCAGCTCTTTTTCTTGACTCTTTGGGGTGTTTTTGCTGTTGTTAATTTTTAATTTGATCTCCATTTGCAGTTTAAGACTGCACCAAGTGAATGAGCTAGGCTGTATCTTTCAGCTAAATGTAAAACAGATCATTCATAAAATGAAAAAAAAAATGTAAGGGGATGAATAACAGTAAAAAAAAAAAAAAAAGCATGCCTCAGGGCAATGTGGTCTTCAGTCACAATTCCAGATAGTTATTCTTCCAGATGGTGAGTAACACCCAGCAAACTCCTCTCAACATTGCACAGAATGCTGATTCACTCTGGGAGGCAGAGCACCTTTATTTTCCCTTAATGGTGAATCTGTCAGCCATGCCAAAAATGAAGTAAGAGATTCTACTCTTTTCTCAGGGATCCTACTACTAGCAGGTATACATTTTCCCTCTGAATTGTCCCCTTCTCCTCTCTGCACCCCTCTCTTTTGGGAAGAACAAGGTTACCATAGAGAGCATAATATCTATCATTTCCTGTCAGGAACACACTAAATCAAATCAATCTGCTGTTGATATCTCTGTCCTCCCACTAATTCCCTATGGTCTCCCCTTTATAGTATTTGTGATCCACAGAGGCAGAGATATTTTAGTCACACCTTGATCATAACTGCAACAAGTTAGCATCCCCCATGGTTGCAAACTGGATGTCACTAATAAGAAATGGCTGTGTGAAGCAGCTGAATGAAGCTGATGAACCACAAGGGAGCTGGCAGGAATCCAGAGGACTGATAAATCTCTGCCTAGGGCAGACCTTCAGCCCCACCACCAGTGACCAAGCCTGCAACACTCAGTGGGCTGGCAGTTTTGTGCCTTGTTTAGATTCCACATGGTTCAAGTAACTTGCAAAACAAACAGGCAGAAAAGCAGAAAATGGAGGCAGGCAGATGTGAGTTAATGCTCACACTGAGGCCTGAAAAGGAGCAACTTGCACATGCAAGATGCTGACTATGACCTGCTGCCAAAATACTCTCTCCCTTCCAAATGTTATCAGGGCTGATCTACCTTTCTGACAAGTGCACCAATAATGTAAATGAAACATATTCTGCATATGGGTGCTTTACAGTAGTGTCCCTGCTGCCACATGATTCCATATCTAAAGAGCCACCTGCATGTTTGACTCTGTGAGCTCATCCAGTAGGTACTCACAAGCTGTTCTTTTCCACCACCAAACCTGCTCTGCAAAAACTTCCCTAATATGTCTCTCAGAAAAACAGAAAACTTCTTTTCAGTGATTTTTTTCAAACAATACCCTACCTACACCACGAGGAAGGGAAAATATTCATTTGAATAGTCTATTAAAGTTGCAAACAACTGACAACATGGTCCTCTCATGGCAAATTCCACAGAAATCTAGCTACAAGGCATTGACTACTGAAATTTCAATATTTAAAAGAAAGTAATTTATTTTTTTATGCAAGATTTCTAGGCAGTTGTTTTCTGTTTCTGCTTAGCACTGGATGGCCTCCTTTATGCTTAACACAGTGTAAGAGTGGCAATGATGTCATTCATTGCTGCAGAGGAAGTAAAAAGCTCTGAGCTTAGATCTTGGCAGGAAAAAACTGTTTTGCACTTAATCTCTAAACAAGTGTTTATTTAAATAAAGTTTGTTTTACTTGAATGCTAGTCAGGTCTGACAGGAGATTGGTAAACTTTCCCTAGGCACCCAGTCTCTGGACAGATGAAAAGTCAAGGCAGAGCAGAGGGACTGAAAGCAGCCAGATGCTCTCAGCCCCATAATCACATTATAACCAAGCCTCTCTTGACACCCTTACCTCCTCCCCAGCACTTGCGCCTTTTCCAGAGCATTTTTAAAGAGGTGAACATTCCTGCAGCAGTGGCTTCTTGGGTTTTGCACAATGTCCACTTACTTTCTTAAAGGACCCCAAACTGCTGTGCACTTGAGTTGGTCAGCCCCCTCCTCTGACACTTAGCTCCGCTGGTGGTGCTCCAAAATACACTCTTTGGAAAAACTGGGCCAGAACCCTTGCCTTGTAGCAGGCAAATTCTGTGACAGCTGAAGGTACAGGTGTAGTATGAGGCTCACCAGCATAAAAGGACAAACCAAGCCAATCTGTGTGACTATGATCTGTCTGAGATCTGAAACTAAAACATCACCTCATGGATGTGTGGCTGTGGCTGTGTTCCTTCACACCCAAGACAGTGACAGCACTAAACTTCCATTAAAAAATACATATGTAAAAAAATGTCTCTGGAAGCAATCTAGGAATCAGAACATGCAGAAATAATTTGTGTGTCTGTAGCACAGCTAAAGGAATATAAAACCAGCAGGAAACACTGACTTTTTTGTTTAGCGTTGGGTTGTTTCCCTGTGAAGTGACAGTTAACAAAGACACATAATGAAAGTAATCTTAAATTTGGAGAATGACAGAAGTGAAAGAAGGGCACAACTCCCTTCAATCACAATTCAGCCTTATTACTTATTCTAATTAGGTTATGTGATGAAAGTTCATTTGCCCACCATTGAGGAAGTGCACAGAGAAAAGGGTAGATAGAGGGTCCTCAAATCATGCCCTGCCTGGCCCCTCCCAGGCCCATCACAGCAGCCTTCAGCCACACCAGGGGATGAAACCTACCACTGTGATGCAGTTCGGAAGGCTTCCTGGTGCAGCTTTCAAAAAGAGGGGGATTGCTGCCTGTGTGTGTCTGGGACCTCTCATGGGATGAAAGGGAAGTTAATATTTTGGCATGGTACAAGTCTCAAAATGTTTGGTGGAGGAAGAAAAGGCAGGGAAGAGTGGGATCTGAGAGGCTTGACAGGAAACAAGCATGGGGAAACAGGAAGATATGAAGACAAAACGCGTAAACAGGTGCTTCAGTGGCTGTGCCTTGCACATGATGACTGCAGTCTGTCCAATCTTCTCATTAAACTCCATTTCTAACTGTTTTAATGGGTGAGTGGTGTGCCTATGTCTGCAGGCCATGTGTGTATGTACATGTGCCTGTGTGCACGCCTGCTATGAATGTGTGCCCATCTCCACTCCTGCCTGGACCTGGATCTGCTGCAGCCTCACCACAGTGCTGCTATCAGACTTGTCCGCTTCCTAGCAAATAAAATACATTGTCTTCAGGAGTTTGGAAGATGGTCAGCATAGGGCAGAACAGTAGTAATTAACTAAGAAAAGCATGCTGCTTTGTATCACACACACAACAACAACAACAACAACAACAACAACAACAAAACCAAGTTATTCTGAGTCCAGTTCCCCAGGGCTCATACTTACTGTAACCATTTCTCACTTTAGATACAGATAGATACAACGTACATCTCCTCAGAATGAGGTGATTAAACACAAAAATGAACATGCTCATCCGTTTTTTGTCCTAAAATGTTTGCCATGAAAAAAAGACACAGTATATCTTTGAGAACAAGAGACTTTTAAGCAATTTGGGGAATTAAAATATTTTGTCATATAGAGAAACATTTTTAAAACTAGCTGTGTTTGTGGAAAATGCACCCACCGTCATTTTAGAAACAGAATGTTCAGTTTTTCTGGTCAATTGTAAGGCTGACTGTGCAGCTGTTTTGAGAAATAGCAGGTCTCTCAGTGAATACAAGATGCTATCCTTTTTTAAAACTATTTTTTTGGCTGCAAAATGTTTTTTTTGGAACACATCAGGGACAAAAAGCACATGTGTTTCAGACTGGGGTGTTATAACTTGGGGATGCTGACTGCAACTTGAAGGCAATAAAGTTTAAGTGAAACAAAAAATAACAGAGGTTTCTTTTGGAGATGCTCAACTGACAAATAGCCTGCAATCATGATGTAAACCTCAGGTGAGGCTGCAGTGAAGAAAAGAGCCTTTGAAACACAGATGGACAACAGTCATTTTGAGGGGACCAAAACTCAAGGAAAATTGCATCAAACAGCTCACTCAGCACACCACCTTGTTACACAAAATCCAGGGTAATGCCCCAGGTGACATTCAGTTAAGTCACCTCTGGCAAATTCCTCACAGTCTGCCCTCTGACCTGTCTTCACTTCCAGTGTTCTTCAGGTTTGGTGGTTTGACAAGTGGCTGTTTATGCTGGTGGAGGATAAGGGTGTGACATCTTGGTGACAGGTTTTCCAGCACTCGGCTGGCCCACAGCCTTCATGTCACTACTGCTGTCGGCTAGCCTCTGGAGAAGCAGGACAAGGAAGTACTGATGGGGTGGGAAATCCATGGAAAGGAAACTGCACTGCAGCACTGAAGTTGCATCCTTTACCTTCCTGCTCGGCATTGTACTGCACACGGGTTAGTTGGCAAAACCTCTACAGGATTGCTGAGACTGTCCTGCATCCTCAGGTGGGAGAGGACCCTGAGGATATTCCACACCTGAAGAAGAGGAGGTGCTGTCCATCTGGCTGCTTTCACTGGCAGACAAACCCAGACATCTGGCAGATCTCCACTAGCCACCTTCCTGACTAGCGAAGAGTTACTGTTCTTCTCCTTTCCTCCTATTTTTAATGACTCTTTGTCATTTGGCCTTTGCTAAATATGGGCGAGGTGTAAACAGGGTCTCTCCTTCATTAAGTTTTGTGGCATTTTGGATTATTTTCCCTCCCTGATGCCCTATAAAAAATCTGAGTGCTGGAAAGGATCTCCTCCACCTCTGTTTTTGTGTCACAAGATTTTCTGCTCTGACATTGTTGCCATGAACACAGACTGCCATCACACCCAGCAGTGTGGATTATTCTCTCCAATAGGAGATTGATGCCTATACTGTTCCATGCGGGTGTTCAGCAAAGGACAAAATGTTGAATCCACTTTTCTCTACATCAGCCTGCTTTCAATTTGTCTTTGCCTATAAATGAAGTATCCAGCTTCTTGCAAAGAGCATTAGCAACTAAAGTGTGTCTCGTTCCTCACTATTACTGGCTTTGTACATTCTTTCTGTTCTTCATGGTTTGCCCTGTTGTTGAGATTATCTGTCTCATGAAAACAGAGTACTATACACATTGCTCCACAGGGGCTTTCAGATTGTGTTACAAAACAGCAGACATACTCTGGTCTGGTTTCTTACATTGTATTGTGGACACAGCTGAGATCAACATGAAGATCTTGGACAGAGTTTCTTCCTCATCTGAAGATATGTGCTTGTCTTTTGAGGTTATTTGCTACTTTGGACATCTCTGGAATAGTACTCAGTTGACAGCAACCATGTCTTCCACTGAGAGGAAGCTTTGATTCTTTTATTAACATCTTAAAACAGAGGAGGAATTTTTTTTTGTAATCTATTCATGGGTGTGAAACCTTCTTTGCTTTTCACACCTTTCCTTCTATTTTAAGTATGCCCTGCTAAATATAATGGCTGTTTGCAATGCTTTTGATGATGGCAGGAGATATCCATGTCAGACCACTGAACATTTAGTTGTATTTTTTACAGTAACACAGGTAAACAAGTGGCAGAACCCTCTCTGTAACTCTCGTACACCTTACCTTTTAAATGAGTTAATGTCTCTGTTGGGAGGCAGTCTTTTGGTAGACTGATGGACTAAGCAGCAAAAAGCTAGGTGAGCTTTTGAGCTCACCAATGTATCTTGAAGCCTCTACAGTTTCAAGAAATTAATCTAATCCCAGTGTTATCATACTCCACAAGCATCACTTTCTGCTGGTGCTATGAGGCTTAACTTCACAAAGTGAAGTCCATGTGGCTCCCTACATCTGTGGTGGATATGGCTTGATGTATGTGTGCATGTGCTGTATTCATTAGTGAGCATCTCTTAATGAGACTGACTGAGCTAACATGTCATGGACTTAGCTGTGGTCCCAATGTTCTGGATGCTGGGTAATTAGCTACAGGTATCGGCCTTGAACAAAGCAACATGTAAGTGTCTAAGCTTGCTAAACTTGTGGTACCTCTTGCCTCCAAACACTGTCCAGACCACTTGCCACCTGTCCTGGTTTCTTCCTGCTGCAACCAAACCAAGAATATTTTTGAAGGCCTTACTGTTTTGTCCCATATATCATTGCTCATAAGCCCAGCAGTTCTTCTGCCAGTGCTCAGGAAACTGGGTACACTCAGCCTGAGGTTTGTGAATTGCCAGATGTCTGTCTTATATGCACCTTGTCTTCCACCACCCTCAGGCAACGCGATCACACTATTTATTTAGGGGTGTTTATTCAGAGTCAGCATCAGCCTACTGCCTGCAATATGGATGCTAACAAATAGCTTCTAAGATGCTTGTAGGTATGAAAGACCTCAGTTCAATAATGCTAACAGCTCTGCTTCATTCTTCGAGCTCCTTGCACAGTTTCTCCTCTTTCCCTTCACTACTGCCAAGGATCACAGCAGTTGGTAGAAACAAGACACCCTGGGAAACCGTGTCCTGTTTTCACTTTCTGGCCTGTTTCTGTGTGCTGGAATGGGAGGAACTACAACCGTGGTGACTTCAGACACTGCCCTGGGTGACTTCCTTGCACGTCTCACAGCCTAGAAATCCACCCTGGGGCAGTCAGGGTAAGGAGCCTCATGCATGCAAATGGCTTTCCCAGTGAGTGCAGCACAACAAGTTTTAATATCTAGCTAAGTCTCCAGTGCTGGGTCCCATCCAGGATCATCCATGTGACTATACATCACTGGCATTTCCTTCTGGCTGACCTGAGCAATGGGGATCTGCTGGGTCACCCCAGCTTTCCTGATGCAGTGCCTCCATGTTCTACACTGCTTATGTTGGGTTGGAAATACAGACAGGTCTGGTGCTTAGGAAAATACCTAAATGCCCTTAGTTAGCATGCTTCAACTGTGAAGTAACCGAAGCCATGTTCTCCAGTTCTTGTAGCCTCACCTCTCCTCATTTCCTGATGCTTTCCCTAAACACTTCCATGCAGAAACAACTCTCAGGCCCTCTGGGATCCCTGCAGAAGGCTTTGTGTATTTGCCTGCTGGGACCTGAGCAGCAAGGCAGTGCTCGTAAAGGAGGTGTCAGAGAAGTTCCTTGAATGACAAACCAAGTGAGCAATAAGAACAAAAACAAACACAGCATGTGGACCTTCCCTCCAGCCTAGGCTGCCTCTTACCCATCCTGCAGAGCCTGTACTCCCCTATTAATGTGATTTTTCCTGGGAAGTAGTTCAGAAAGCTCCATGTGAAACATCTGCCTAGGAGAGGTAGCTTTGCCTGGCCACTTTGACAAAAGCAGCTGCCTATACCAAGCACACTCTATTTGTAATGCTACTCTTAGAAAGATGCTCATGACTGATGTCTGCTCACAGTAAGAGAAGGGTTTTCCTTTTCCTTAACTAGCACTTCAGTGGGGAGGGGAAAGCTTGCACATGCCTCAGAAGTGAACTGCTTACCCTTGCCTTTGTGGAGCTAAGCCACAGGACTGGAGGCAGAAGAGGGCAGAACTCTCAGGGGGGCACTGTTTCTGGGCATGGGGAAGAAGTACAGCCAGGAACACTACAGGGAATAGGCAGAGCTGGCTGTGCTGAGAGTCACATGAGGCCTGGGAACAGCCGGGCTCTTGGCTTCAGTTACGGAGCAGCAGAACTGCACTTCAGAGACCACTTATCACTGCAATAAATCTTGCTTCTCACTGAGCACATGTGGAAGCTGAGACATCTGACAGTGAGGAAGCCTACTGTAGGCAAGGGTTTGGCAGCAGAGGCAGGCAGCAGTTTGTACAGAGCTGTACACATTACTGCCAGTAATGTGACAGAAGCAATACTCTGTGACTAAAGCTGCTGTTTACAAGTATTTTCTTGGCGACTGGTGTGGGCAGTGAGAAGTAGAAGGGGATTTAGATTAAGAAATCGCTTTTTAAGCAAAGAACTGAAAACAGAATTTCAAACTAATCCAGAGCCTCACAGCTTCTGTATAACACCTCATGTGTCGTTCTCCCTCTCCCCTCCCCAGTCCCCCTCCCAGCTTCAGCAGCAGGCTGCTGGCAGGGTGAACCTTTCCTTTAGCGTGAAGAGCTGGTCCTGCCACGCTCCCATTTTTAATGCTGCATTTGCGGCAGAAAGCATGAGTTGTCAGTGCCTTCTCACACCATATCCACACCCTGCTGCACCCAGCAGTGAGTCAGCACCAGATGCTTGCAGGCTTGGGAGTCTCAGCTTCATCAACTGTAAATCCCTGCAGCTCCACTAGCTACAAGAACTCCTCAGAGCAACACCAGCTGGAAACTTGCCCCTGTGAATCTCTGGGGATGAGCTGCCCAAGCAGCTCCTCCTCAAGCTGGCCCTGCACAAGGGTCTCATTCTTCCTAGTTCCCAAGTCCATTTCCACTCATCCTGAAGCATGAAAAAGCTAGGTGGAACTGGGAGCCAGGGCCCTTTATTTAGACAGAGCATGCAGAGTTTGATTCATCTGTAGTCTAAATAAAAGTCTAAATGACTACAAATGAAAGTCAGGAGCTTGTGTGCCTGTGTGTAGGGAAGCAGTAGGGGTGCAGCCTGCTTCTGTCTTCATGGGAAGAAAATGGGCATTTGTAAAGCCTGCACACATCTAATTTGGAGACAGACTGAATATCCATTATGTGCACGCTAGCAGGAGCCTATTTTTAGCCACTGGGCAATGATAGGGTATCTGCCAGTGCAGTGTTCAAACCTTATCCCATGCCTGCCATTTTCTTTCCCCCTCTCTGCAAGTCTTCACCACCCCTCCCCGAAACTTTTCCCTTCTTATGGAAACTGGGAGACATTTGATGATGTTGGTAATGAAATTCCATCTCCACACAGACAATATTCAAGAAGGTTCATTCAATCATTCAAGAAGGTTTTACCTCCTTTCTCCATGACTTTTCACAGCAAAGAGATCAACAGACAGTTCTATGATCACATGACAGGAACACCAAAGCCTTATCACCTTCCCTTCCCTTCCCTTCCCTTCCCTTCCCTTCCCTTCCCTTCCCTTCCCTTCCCTTCCCTTCCCTTCCCTTCCCTTCCCTTCCCTTCCCTCTCCTCTGCATTGTGCCACATGATACTTAGCAATCAGAATCTGAAACACTGACACTATTTTATTACCATAATGACTTTGCAAGTGCATGTGGCCTCCTGGTAACCCCAGCCAAAACGAGACCATGGAACCTGAGGGGTTAACAAGGGTGACACAGCCCTCACATGCATTGCATGACAGAAGTAGCACACAAACTGCTAAGTGAAGGGCTCTGCTAAGGGCCCAAACTGTTGACATATAGGCACAATAAATTTTTATTCTGCTATGCTTTATGGCATATCATATCCAAAAGACATGCCTCAAATGGTCTGAGGCACCAGAATGCAATGATAAGATTGGCAAAGCAATGAAAAAAATGGATACTGTTGCACTTACAAGCAAAATCAGGTAAACTCAAGCATTTCAAACAACTGCAGAAAATAGAACTCTAACATGGCCACTGCCCAGATATGCTCAGCTACATGAAACTGTTATTTTAACAGTCTTATGCATAGCCTCTAAACAAGAATTGATTTTTCACATCAAATTCTCTTTCACTAGTATCTAAAAGAATTCCCTCACTTAAGAATTCCCTTATTTCCCCTCACATTAGGATGGAGTCTGGACTACTTCCAACATAATTCCATTATAACCAAGGCATCTTGTCCTGATCTGTATAGAGTTACCCCAAGTTAGTGCTGTACTTTCAAAAGCATAACTCAACTGTGACTCCAGAAGACTGGCAGTAAAGAACACCCATGGGCAGCAATTTCCTCATCTACTCCAGCTCTGTCCCCAAAATATACAAGGCTGCACTGTCCCTGTGACTTAGAAACAGGCAGACCCCAGCAGGCAAAAGCTGTTATACTGATGGAGAACTGAAAATATTCAACAGCTGTGAGGCTCCCCAGTCATTTATCTCTGAATTTCAATGAGTATCTCAACGCTAAATCACTCTTCCAAAGCTAATTTACAACCTCTTTTTGTCTCTGTACTAGTACTCTGGAAACTTGTGGGCAGGCTAGTAGCTTTACAAGGTTAGTTCACATGTTTTGTCACCTAAAACACTACAAATAATCATCCTATTCTTGTCTTGCAAGAAACAGGCAAGAGCTCTAGTGATGAAGCAGTCTTTCAGGGAGGACATGCGGCAATCCCCTGAACTCAGTAAGTGATCAGAGGCACCCAGTGGCTCAAGGGGAATGCAGAATGAGGGTATTAAAACAGCCTCTGTAGCCCATGGGCAGAGGAAGGTTACCCCGCAATGGTCACAGCATTCAAATGAGATTGCTGCACTCCACCACTTCCTGAGAACCCAGCCTTTCTCATTCTGCTGCATGGTGAGCTAGCAGAAACCGATGTGCTAACTGAGAAACATCTTATAAATTACAGCCTGGAGATGCTACTGACTAAAAGCAAGCTGGCTGTGGTGCTGGTGTACTGCCTGCTGTATTTGCTTGCTGTTGCAGGCTGTGTGAAAGCAGAGATTTTCTCTCATCTTATTTTGCAGATCTCACAATAGGAGTTGTGTGTACCCAGAGGGCACCACCTGCCTCCCCCACCACCCACCCCCTCCTGCTTCACACAGCTGTCTTTGGCCATGTCCACGTGGCATTCCTCATGGCTGGGGTAGGTATTTCTGTAATGGATCTGTTTTCATCCCAAACCCCAACACCCTAAAACCAAAGCTAACCCCAAAAACAGAACTGTAGAAGCAGCAGGTTTGTACTCCTGGAACAGGACATGGAGACAGCTCACGGGGTGTTACAAAGGCTGTTCACTCATGACTAAGCTTTTTTTGACTTGCTGAATCTTTTAATATTCAAGCAACACATCTTCCTTCACATCGTGCAGGAATCACAATGCGAAAAATCACTGTTTTTCAAACCACAGTGTCACAGACTCTGTCCAAGGGAGTGAAGTACAAGAAAATCTGGGTTTGTCCATGCAGCATTATGGTTTGTTGTTTGCTTATTTAATAAGAGTTTTACTGTTTCCATCTCCTCGATGTCTAGGAAAAAAAGCCTGTGCCACAGTTGTGATGAAGAATACTAACACCCTTCTAAAATAGGCATTTTTTAGCAAAGGTTCTGAGCATCTTCATGACAGACCCATTGGGCAGTTGGGATGAGGAGCAGCCCCTGGCAGAGCAGCCAGAAGTCCTGGAATGTACAGTGAGAAACAAATCACCATACAATGATTTATATGCTGGTACATAGACCAGTTTCAAGTCAGATGTGCCCACTGCAGACCTGCGTGATACTCTTTCTAATGGTGACTCTATCAGCTTGACATCCAGGAGTAGCAGCTTGAAAACTCACTAGAGGAGGAAACTGCTTGCTCAGCACTGGGCTGAAGCAATGAAACAAGACCCAATTTCTTCTGTATGACTGCAGCTTAGTTCATACTGCTGTCCTATCCCTGTAATGGAAAGAAACACACTGCAGAACAGTCCAAGGTCAGAACAGTCCTGCCAGACTGCATCCTAGAGGCAGAGCATGCCACTTATTTCTAAAATTATCTCCTTCACTGCATGGTTTTGGTGCAGGGTATTGCCCATGCATTCACATCACCTCCTGAGACCACACACACACATCCTTGCTTGTGTGTCCTGTTTCCATCCACTGCCAGGAAACATTCCACATAATACATAATGTGTGTTAAACCACAAGCCTTGAGATAAGGCACAAAAGAAGATGAAAAATACATATCTATATCACTTTGCTTGAATGAAATGGCCACAAATGAAGCTTAAACACTAAAGAAACAAGACTCAAACCATGGAGAACAAGAGAACTGGGGTCCTATCCGTTCCAGTGTGGGGGTCAGGTTGATGTGCTGGGGAGGTATGAGCAGAAAGAGAGGGTGTCAGATCTCTGCTGCTGCCACAGCTACAAAGCAAGCTGTTCTCTCCTTTCTGCCACACTTCCCTCTTTCAGAGTAAGACCTGTTAAGAATTACAGTACTTGTTATGTCTTCCTCTTAAATCCTGCTCCTGCTTTGTGTACTGCTTTTTCTGTATCTGCAGCTGTCCTCACTTTTCTCCCTGTAAATCTCTGGAGCATCTTTGCTTCTTGTATTCTCCTCAAGGTGCCTTCCATCCTGGCTTAAGCAGTTAGTCCCTGCATTTCCAGAAATGTGTTTGCTGTTCAACTTTGTTTACCCCTTGTTCACTTCCTCTGACTGTGTGTACAACTTACTCCACCTAAGTTTCAGTTTTGGCCTGAAGGCCCTGTGTGTGGAAGGAGGATCAGCTCCAGCATCAGGGAAAGCAAGACACCAACAAGGCACAGGCCTCAGGGAAAGTGAGATGTGCATATCCAGCTGGCTATCAATGTCATCTGCTCCTCTGAAACATCCCAGAGGGTGTGGATCAGCATGCATGAGAGCTGAGGTGGGGTACTCTGCAGTGAAATTTTTTTCAGGAAGCACTGACTTGTTGCACACTGAATGTCTAAATTCCTACAAAGTTTTCAGCTGGACTTGGGACAGCAGCCTTTAGAACAAGGGATGGTCAAATCCCTTGACCTCTGAAGAGGGAATGAATCTGCATTCCATGTACTGAAAGGGATTATGTTCACTTTTGAGCTGCTGGTGCTCAGTGCAGGGAAAGACTGGCAAAGACTGAGTTTTGTTATGGTGCCCAACTGAAACACCTCAGCCAGAGTCCTAAGCAACCCAAGAGCACATCAGCATCTTATGGCTTACATTCACAGGTGCTGCCTGTGCCTTTAGAGAGTGGAGGTGCGAAGACTGCCACCCTGAGAGGGTGAGTCAGTGAGACCTGCAGGAACACAGCAAGCCCATTTCTAACCCAAGACCTGGGGGACAATAGTCTTGGGTAGATGGAGTAACTCTTTGCTATGGTTCTGTGCAGGGCCAGGAGTTGGACCCAATGTTCCCTGTGGGTCCCTTCCAATTCAGCATATTATGTGATTCTGTGGTTCTGTGACCTAGTCATTAACAATCCTTTCTCAATCTTCCTCCAAGTTTCATTCCCCGCCACTTGACTCCAAGAGCCACACTCTCCATCCCAGCCAGCCTGATGAGCAATGCTCAGCTGAGGATGAGAGCAATCCTGGTCTATTTTTTTCACATGCAGATCCAGCACAACTGCTCCTGCAAAACTGCAGAGGAGTCTTTGCAGGTGCAGCACAGGACTTCTCAGAGGACAAGCTAAAGGTAACTGTATGGAGCTGCTGTACAGAAGTACTTTAATTGCTTTTGATGCTGCAGACTAATTTCATTAAGCCCTAGGCAGATGAGTCACAGTAGCAGGCTGTACTAGTGAACAAAACACAATGGGACATGGGGAGAAAGGCAGCCTTTCCACAGTAATTAGACAATTACCGTTGTAAGTGGAACTGCCTGATGTCTTGCCTTCAGCTGGACTTTAACGGTAGGTGATCAGAGATGTCCTCAAGGACCAAAAGATGCTAAACAGTGTCCAGCATATCTGGCTTCTGTTGAAATGAATAAAGTAATGTTTTTTCTCAAAGGGACTAAGCGCCTCCAAAGCTCACGCTTTCCTTACTTCTTTCCAGCAAAGAGAAAACTAGTACTCCACAATCTACGTCCACTGTCTTCACCCAGTTAGATCTTGTTCACCTGGCAGACCCTCATCAGTATGTGTAGGGGAAGGGAATGTCCTTGCTGCAAGACCAAACATGGAAGGCAAAACCTGACACACGCAGAAGTCATCTGGCAGCAAAAAGAACACAGCACACTTTCCACTGTGATTGTGCTATGCTGAGGTCCAAGCTCCCCTGCTGTGGTCACTGCTATGCACAGTAACTAATGCTGAATAGACTCTGACTGCAAGAGGCAGTCCTCTCAGTGCACAAAGAAGGGAAGACATGCTGCCTTCCAAAAAGGGGCCACTAATTACACGAACTGAAAGGTTTTGTGCTTTTTTCTCTGTTTAAAAATTTTTTTTAAATTTTTGTTTTCTTTTAACATAATATCTAGCTCTCAGGTGAGACTGAATTACTTCTAGGCATAGCTGCGCTAGAAAACACTCAAACTCATCAGATAATCTAGGACTCAGTTACTTACATTTTCATGTAGCAAACAAATATTCTTAAGGCAAGAGCAAAAAATTTCAATGAGTGCAGCTGAATTAGGAAGGACCTACTCCTGACATAATAAATTGTCCTAAGGATATTGCAACAATGAACACTAATGAGAATGTCCTCTTTTATTTCTTGTCCCCTCACTGTGAAGTAAGTAGCTATATCCTGAAAATTAACAAGCCCTGGAAAGTTATTGAATATTTTCCTGAATGACACAATTTTCATGACAGAATATTGTCCTGAGAAGAGTTAATATGTAATATGTTTGCAAAAAACTTCACCAACAAACTGCAAAAGCTTTTTAATTTAGTGCTTATCATTAACTGCCAAAGTTTATATAAAAAATCTTGAGCAGCATGGTCATGGAACTTTATGCTTTCCTACATCTTTAAGCAATTCATTAAAACAACTGTAATAACTAATGAATGCATAGCAGTCTATAGTGGCTATTGCTGTCCACATCTAGTGATAACTGCAGAAGCGACCAGCTTTTCCACAACTTGATTTTTACTAGTTTTTTACTTTTTGCTGCAGAGATTATGTAGGAGCAGGTGCAGCTCCTTTGTGAAAGTTTATTTGGTTTCTCAAGGACTAAGATATGTTTTTTCTCCTTTATCTTTTAGTGTGGGGAGGTGGATTGGGGATGGATTTTCAGCTACCTATGTGTTTGTGTCCTGACTGTTCCTGCTGAAGCCTAGATCAAACCCCACTCGTGGACAACCCCTGCATATCTAACCATGAAAAATAACAACTCTCACCATACATTTGGGAGAGAAGGCAAATGTCAAGTTTTGCTGAGTTAGTCTAAGTTATCTGTTCTCCCCCATCCAGGGCTTATTGCCATTATAATATCTGATTCTTGATGTTTGTGTAAGTGAGGATTACAAGAGCCAGTATGGCTAGGGAGTTTTTCCAGTAATCAAAGAGAAAGCTTTGAGCTCCTTCAAAAGCTTTTTACACTTCCCTTTTTCATTCTCACTGTTAGTTTATTCTCATAATCAATACATTTATGGAATGAGGGCACTGTGGTAGCAGCTTTCTAAAAAATACTGAAATAAAGCCACTGCTTTTTTTGTGGCATTCCATGAAAAGCAATGTTCACCAAGGCTCCTTCATTTCAATTGCAAATCTGGAATGTGGCAAGTTTTTAGAATGGGTGTGAGATTGCACATTTAAATGTGATCTGGGTTAAAGCTGCTATAAGACTGGTTCTATTACCCTGCCGACACATTCACTGGATTTGTGCTGACATGGAGGAGGAGGGTGAAAGACTCCTTTTTGTGGGGTTCCCAGACTCCACTGTCACATTTATAATTGCACAACTCCCAGGCCAGCAATACCAGTGGTCTCTTGTCTCTGCATAAGGGATGCCTTCCTGACTCTCTCCCTGCCACGAGACACATACATTGTTTTCTGGCACTGTGCTGCTTTCTACCACTTAACTCCACAAGCACCACCTAAGAAGCTGTAGGGATGGAGGAAGTGGTTATACCCAATTAAGGTTTTCTGCTTTGCTGAAAGGGGACTAGAGCTTTATTCCTGGCTCTGCTATACGCTTCCATTGCATTGTTAGCAAGTGAGGATGTTCTCAGACATGGCCACTAATCTCATTTCACTCATTGTTCTGACAGCTGCGGCCTGATCTTTCCAAAACATCGTGCCTTCAAAGTGCTGCTGGCAGGGACTGAATGATTAAGAGAAGTCTCAATGCTCAAGCCCTGAGGGCATAAGGGAGAGGCTTTATAAGATGGTAGTGCATTTGCAAGTGGTTACACCTGGTCCAGTTCCTGTGGGGAGAAGCATGAACACCTGCAGAGCTACAGAAGAGGTCACACATAGGAGCTAAGTCAGCAGGGTAGGCCACCATCTCACCCTTGATGGTACCAACGGAGACTCCCAGCTGAGGATCTTTGACTCAGACATCTGATAATTTGGCCACAGCCATCTGATAACTCAGCCAAAGTACCCATTTTGCAAATCACATGTAAACAAGTGAGTGACCCAAACTGCTTTATCTGACTCATACTCTCTGAAAAGGCACTCTGTAAACAGCTTTTATGGCTAAAAACAATTATAATCTGTCAATTACAGCATGCTACATAATGGGGCACAAGTGTTCCACATTTTTGTCATTTGTCACACATTGCTATGGCTTGTGTCACACACTGGCAAAACTCTAAAGGTTGAGAAATTTGGTTATGGTCTTGAGAGTATGACTGCATAGCAGGCAGTCTCTTCATGAGAAAAGATTTTGAAAAACAGGAGAGGGATGCTGGTTAGTGGGAACAGAATGAACCAGCCACAAACACAGGTAGGGATGAAAGATTCTACAGAAGGATATCTGAGCCATGATGGACGACAAATGGTGGGAAACAACAAAGCCACAGAAAAGGCACATCCCGCATGGCACACTGCATCAGCAAGCCCTCCCTGCAAGTCTACAGTCTATTTTTTAAAGAAGAAGGACATGGACAAACCAAGAAGAGTACAGCAATAATCACCATGGACAGAAGCATGAACATAGGAACCCACAGACAAAAAGGAGTGAATGACTTCAAGATCAGAAATGCTGAAATTGGGCAACAGATTTTAAGCTGCAGGCCTGACCTTTAGCAGTGTAACAGCTTAATGCTACTGCTGCCACAGATCATTGCAGACCAAAATATGACTTTGCCAGGATATGGAGGTTCCCTATCGATATTAGACACATGCTGTTTGTATTTACCCTTTCAAAGTTCAAACTCTAATGCAGTTCAGCGTATGGGAGAGGTTAGCCCCACACCTGGTCTTGTAATCCCTTGTAACTTTCAAGGAAGGTTTTCCAGATAACCTGCTCCATCCTTCTTCTGGTAGAAGGATATGAATTAGATGAGCCTTGAGTGAATTGCTGTCTTCCAGCTTTAAACTCTTACATTAAGAGCACTAGCACTCGACAATATATCAAAAAGACTTTAGTTTTTAGAGTAGCTTTATAATGAAAGTTTTTAGCAAAAATTACCAGTCTTTCTCAGCTGCTTGGGGCAGCTGAGAAAACCATTTGGTTGGCTCAGATCTGCTTTTCATACTCAGCACAAGAAAGGTTGTTAAAATCCATGGACATGACTTTCTGAGCAACACAGAACATGCAAGCCTTGAGATGGCGGGGAGGAATTAGTGAGGAGTGAAAAAGATCCTGATGCTCTGTTTGGCAAATGCTCTGTGTTTGGATCATAGTGTGTTTGTGTGCATGTACACGTGCATATGAACGCATGAAATTTTGTGTAGGGTTGAGTGGAAGGCAATATTCACAATTCATCAGCTTAGTGTCATTTGGAGGATGCCGGATGTTTATCACTGTGAATATAATAGTCATTTCCTGTGGGAAAAAACTATTAGTGGAGTAATTCCAAAAAGTTTAAAAGACTATCCAATGTGTTTCTGAAACATTCTAGAGGATTTTAAACATTTGTAACATCATGCAGATCTTCCACCAATAACATATATGGGCCTATTTATTTTTCATTCAGCCAAAGTGGATACTTTTTAGAACAAGAAAAAGTAAACCAGAAGTCTGGCCTGAAGGGCTTGCTACAAAACCAAATGAATTAAAATACATCTTACTCTAACTCAGAAAAAAAAATTCTGTTAAAATCCAGATTTCTGAAGATGCCAAGATTTGAAGCCTGTGTTCTCAATAAAAGATTGTAAGTTCATCTTGCCATCCAAAGTGCTGAAAAGTCATAAAATTGGCATGAAAATTCAAATCTCACTAAAATGACACACTATGATTTGGCCTCTGGATTTTTGATCTTTAGCTGCCCAGATTTTCAAACTTATTTTTGCAATCATCACAATTAGAACTTATGAAAAAAATAACATCACAGAGGAATGAAGTACAGATGCTCATGTAGTATCAGAACTGAATAGGCTGATACTTTGTCAAAAAACCTTTGAGTACTAAGGGCTGTGTGTCTGTATCTGAATGGATATTACAAGCCATGCTCCATTGCTTGTGTTTTAAGTGCTCTGTTGGTGGAATATATCACTTGGTTACAAGCAAATTCTAAGTCAATTGTTCTGACTATCCATGTCTCTGAAGAGCTTTTTATTACAAAACAGGTATCTCTAAAGAACTGTTATCTTAATTAATGTCTGCAGATCTTTAGTCAATAGTTATTAGTAATTTTTGACAACAGCTGACCAAATCAGGGCCACGATCCAAGTAACAGCTGAGACCATCTACATTGGTTGAATTCACAAAAGCAGGAGCTTTTATTAATAATCTAGGTAAATAATAGCAGAACAGATGCTATGGGGAAAATGTGCTACTGCAGCAAGAGCTCTGTATCACCTCCCTTCTGCAGGCAGAAAGCCAGTGGAAAGCAATGCTGGATTTCATTTTTTACAACAGTAAAATATTTATTGTGATGAAATAGACCAAGGCTAGAGCTGCAGAAGTTGTTTTTCCATTGGCAGTGCAACCTTTCTCTAATGCAGAGGGATTTATATACCTAAATAAAGTGGTTGACACCTAAAGAGATTTGCTAAAAGGGTTGAACTTTACCCTGAAGTAAAATGTGTCCATTCTTCCTTGCCTGCCTCTCATACAATTTTTAGGAGGAAAAAGAGAGAGGAGAGCAAGGACATTTCATGCATTGTCCACAATTCCTTTTGAATGGATAATTTCTACAATTTCATCCACTACCAGTGGGTCTCAACGATTTGCCACAGAAGGAACATCCATCAACAGTAGCAGAGCACGTATCTTCCACAGCTTTGAATACCAGCCTCACTCCCATTCCCCTCATGCCTTTCACTGCTCCTTTGGAGGAAGGTGGGGGGGTTGGGGTGGGTATTGGGTGTGAATTTGTCCCAGGGGATGTGATTTCACACCTGATTATAAAGGGGGTAATTTGATCTACTCCCATGCATGAGTTGCAATGAGTCTGGAGTGTGAGCAATATGTGAACTCGCATAATCAAAGAAGGAAACAGCAATAATTCAGACCATGTCCACTTGGTTTTTATATAACAGAAAAAAAGCCTGTGCTGTGACGGATTTTGCTCCTGTCCACTCATGTAAAGTCTGCCCTGACATGTTCCTCATCCAGGGCAGGAGAGACAGGTTTTCAGCTTGGAGATGTGCCTGGTAGTGGGGAGGGAGACCAGAGGAAGGAGGGACACAGTGATCTTGGCACAGAGCAGTTCTTACATTACACAGCATTAACTAAGGGCTGCCACACAAAATGAGCCAGCAGCTGTGACTTCGTTTTTGTAGGGCTTTTACATACAATTACAGCCCAAACCAGCAGGCACTACAGACTAAGCCATGCTGTTTCAGTATTGTGCTCTCCCTTCTCACATGCCCATAAGGAGTAGACACAAACTTTGCCCTTAGCTGGGCAGCACAAGGGACATCCAGCCTGCTTGGAGAGTGGTTTTGTTTTGGGCCAGGCACTGTGGCTGACACACACAGCTTCTGCTGAGGCTCAAACCCGCACCTTTCTGCACTGCTGTTCTAAATTCCTCTGACCTTTGTCTAAAGCAAAGCCAGGCCCTGTCACATCCATGAAGACAAAAAGGTGAACATGAAGTAATGCAGCCCTGAGAAAACAAGCCCTTGTTGCCCATGTTGCCTGGAACAGTGTGCCTCTCAAAACACCACTCTTGTGCTTGGGGAGAGAGCTGATTATTTCTGCCCCTCATTCAGGTCATGTTCAGCCCCTGTGGCAGCACATACGTAATTTGTGGTACCTAAGGAGCTTGGTTGGTATAAAGTCTGGATGACTCCTGCCCCAGGAAACTATTGCACAATAAAATATCCTGTTGTGATAATCCAGGCCCTAACTGGATTTCAGAACCCTTCCCTATGGCTGCATGGTCCTGAGCTTGCCAGGAAGACCCTGCACTGCAGGAATGACATGGCAGGAGTTAGGCAGACAAATGTATTTTATGAGAAGCAATTACAGAACTGAGAGTATTTGTGTGAGGGGAACTGAGTAAAACATTACTAGAAAAGGTCTGGTACAACTGTCATCCCTAAGATTGGCAACACCCTGGAAAGGGGAGTGGGAGGCTGTACGAGAATCCTCATTTACTAGAGAGCTCTCTATCTGTCTCTGGAGATTTATGAACCTGGTAGCTTGCACACTGTTAATGCCTTATGCTCCTAAGAAGCCCTTTCTGAGCAGAGAAAATTACAGCCTCCCCCACCATGGCAAGAACAGATTTATATAGCTCTCCAAAAAGATCTAACTGCACCATGAAAGATGAAACAGCAGGGCATTTCTTTTGAAGCAAAAGTAAAACTAGTTATGCTCTGGGTCTGTGGTCTTTCTTTTTGAGAAAAAAAGAGAGATGAATAATAGATGTTCCCCTGGAAATGTTGTTCTACCAGCTCTTAGCTGGAATCAGGCAATGCTAATATACTAGGGGCTTTCAAGATTATTCTATTTAATCTCTGTAACAGTATAGTAATTTTAGCCTAGTGAGAAGTCATTGCAACTCTCCCATTTCCCCTGTAAAGACCTTGAATTTCTAAGTGAAAGGAGTCTTAGCCATGTCCCAAGGCAATAGATAAAGAGCCTTTAGCTTCCCTGTCATCCTCTAAAAGTGTCAGATAACCAGGACATGATATAAGGCACTGTGATCAGGAAACAATATACCACTGAAATGCTTCAGGATGCAAGAGACCTCTTAAAAAAAACCAAACTACCTTGGAAATAGAAAGTAGATGAGGGTAGTTTGGAGACAGACAGTTAACCACAAGTATCAGTGAATGCAATAGGACAATAAACCTTGTTTATTACAGATATTTTTAGTTTTGGGTTTTCAAATCTCTAGGAAAGGTTGAGAAGACAGGGCCATTGCATGTAAGGCCACCATGCACTGCATGCTGAATCCATGTTTCTCAATTATCTTAGATTTAATACCTGTAGAAGTTCACACAAGCCTCATCCCAACAAAGTAAATGTAAACAGGTGCTTGATTGTTCCAGTGTGTTTGGCAGTTTAGCAGCCAGGCCTAAAATTACAGCTTCATTAATCAGGTATTAACTCACACATGCACTCTATTGTAAGAGTAGCTATGAGAAAATTAGGTATGTTTCCTCCTTAATGATCTTAATTCTCGTGACATATCTGCTCCCTGCCATATCCACCTGCTCACTGGAAAAGTAAAAAATGGCCTACAGTGTGCTTGCTTTCTGCCCTAGTCTGGGTGAGAAACAGGTGTATCAAGTGGCAGAGCATCACTTTGGCTGCTGATAGTTTGTGAGCCAGAGTTCTTTATTGTTTGGTATCCAAGAGGTGTGCAGCATTTTGCCTCATGCGTTGTGGACTGCAACACTGCACAAACTATGCATCCTTGCTCAGTAACAGAAGATACTGAGAAGTCTCAGAGATGTTGTTTCCCCACCTCACAGTTGACTACTCCTCATACTTACCTAAAAGTATTTGGGGTGCAGAGTGGATGTAAGTTGTGACCTGAGAAGGTACAAAGGCCAGGAAAATATGTAAAAGAAGTAGCAGACCTTGACCCTGAAAATTTAACTATCTTGGCATAATCAGTCTCTGAAAAAGGATTGGGACTGCCTCACAGCCTACAGTGAACAATCAACAAAATACTGGTAGCTTAGCACCAGTCTTCACTTAAAGGGCAGCAGGTGTCTCCAGATTACTGTGTGAAACCACCATCTTTCCCTAGAAATGTCTCCTCTGGAAGATGAATTAACAGCAAAGGGCTGCCATGAACGAGATGCTATGTAGCACATGGGGGCTGGGGATATGGGAGCATGATGTAAGGCTTTGTGCAGCACTCCTTGGCCATGGAACAGCATCATTCTCCTCCTCTTGGGACATCCCTTCAAACCAAACATTCACTCCAGCTCTGCACAAATCTCCATTCTGACTGCGAGTAGACCTGTACCAGGCACAGCATTTCCAAGTGGGAGCCCGCACTGTTCATGCAGTAACACTCATAAACTGAACTCCAAGGGCACTTTGAGGTAAGACAGATGGAAAATGCGTGTTCATTCACTTGTAAATCAATCCCCAGAAAGTCAAGGACCACAGCCTCATGTAGGTGGTACACTGGCTTCATATGATTGGTAATGTCAATTTCCTCTCTGCACAGTGGACCACTGGAGAAGAGCTTCACAAAGCAAAGACAAAGTAAAGCAAAGTAAAACTTTACAACCTAACTCTAAGCCATGAAAAATCCCTTAACCTCTCCACCATCACTGATGGTGGAGCAAAGGCCTGCTGCCTTTTAGTTATCACGTGCTGTACCAAAAAAGTTACAATCCATCTGTTGCAGTGAACAAGGATCCTGTAGAGGCTGTTGTCCCTGCAGTAGGCATCAGGTGCTCTGCTCTGCTTCCAGTCATTTCCCTGCAGTTTCAAGCTAGATGCTTTCCAGAAGACATGTTTCATTTTCAAATGGGATTTAAAGTGTTGTCATGGTGTCCTGTCCTAATTGTGAAACAGCAGAATAATTTGGACCATGGCTGAAAACGTGTTTCAGTCTTCTGTGAACAGCACCAATAGCAGAGGTGAACTCAGATGTAAAGAGGATATAGCTCCCTGGGTTACCTCAGCAAATGGTCACATGCTGAGTTTGGTATAGGGGGTTTCATCCAATGCAAACCTTCATTTGACCTCTCTCCTCAAATACAACTCTGGCAATGATCCAATCCCAAGCATTTGTGCTTTGTACCAAGCTGTCTATCCGTAACAAACCCTATATTAACATCGGCATTCTCCACTCTGAAGCAATAGTATTAACCTATTTTGGAGCTGATTTCATGCAGGACACTGGGAATAAAGCACATCTAATGTAATCAATCTTGCATTTCTAGCTGAGGCAGTGCTTAGGTTGCTTTTTGCTAACAGCAGTATCTATACAGAACCGGTATATATCCCTGCTGCAGAGAAAAGCAAACTGGCAGGAGAAGAAAGAATTGTTCCTGGCATCATTTCCCCACCTACACAGCAGAAGACAGAGCTGTTTCAAACCAAGCAATTATCCTCAATTTATTATATTAATGACAAAAATGAAGGGCAGAGCTAAAAAATCTTCCTGGACAAGCAAGGAGGAGGTTTCTGCCAAAGAAATTGCACTTAGGCCTATGAGTGTCCCATGGGTATTCGGAGAGTGCTGATGTCCCTTCTTCTCCTGCTCAAAGAGTATGCCTTTTTGCCTGTTGAGCTGGAGCTATCCTTGTGCTGTGTATCCATTGGACACCTGCAACCTCCCCAGTCAGCACTGTGAGAGTGCCCTCTCCTGTAGCCACAGGGCCGGCAACCTGTCACCAGCACAGTGATGATGCAGCATCCCTTGTTCCCACAGCTGTGCTTCTCTATCTGGCAGAGCATGGGCTCCTTCCTCCTCCATCCCAAGCAGGAGAAGGGACATAAATGCTCTCATGGTGACTGTCACCCAGCGAGAGATCCCCTGGCCAGTGACACAGGAGGTGATGCTGTGAAGGTCATCCCTGCAACCTTGCTTTGTGCACACCAAGGCTGCCAAGTTTAATGGAGCTCTGTGAGTGGCTGAGGAACTGAGACCTGAGCTCATGCTGTACAACAGACAGGCTGAAAAAACAGCCACTGGACCAGATAGTGATCAATCAAATGATGATCTGATTTTGTGTATTTATGTACAAAAATTGAAACTAGCCAAGATTGGAAAGAAGCAATCAATCTCTATTAAAAACAAGCAAATAAACAAAACAAAACCAGAAACCAGATACAAACAAACAGGCCCTGCAGCTAGTTGAGGTTCAGTCGAAGGGTGAACAACTGGTCTACAACATTCAAAGCTCTCAGCTTTGGGAAATGTGAGCACCAGACTTTGGTTAACTAGTACTTTGTCAGTTGTCAAAGAAGTGCAACATTGCTTTTTTTTTTCCCCTGAAGGGAGCCATTAGCTAACAGTCTATTACATTCAATGACAATGACAGAAAAACAGTCTGACTTGAAATGTCAGGATCTTATTTTGTTTGCATTTATTTAATTCTTTTTTAGCAATAAATGCCGGAAAGACATTTTAACAGTGAAGACATATTGTCTTCCTATGTATTTTAAACAACATTCCTTTTCAGAAATGAAAAAAAAAGAAAAAAAATCTTGCTAAGAGAAGCATTCTGGAATGATTTTTACTTTGCTGTGTCTTTATGCACACATCTGTAAGTATAAGTCTATAGTTACTACCTTTTACCTGTGAATTTTCTACTCTTTCTTCCTGGATTTTCCTTAGTAGATGCTCCCACTTAAAGGGAGCACAGCTGCCTCTCAGGCCGTGGAACTTCGTTCTTGGTGCAGCCAGAGGTTTCCTCTGTTACACAGGGTAAATCACAGAGGCATCTGTAAGAGGGGCTGTTGGCACTCAGAGAGTATGAATTCATCCAAGCAAGGCAAAACATTTGTAAACTGTCACCTACAGTGTTATTATTGACTCATGCTGTGTAAAATGGGACTGGTGAGTATATTTCCTTAGCTCTCTCCCAGGCTTGTAATGGATATGAATGTAGGCTGCTGTCAGAACGTGTGTTGGGTGGTGTTAAATGGAAGATCACTCCATTATAGATCTCTCCATTTCATGCCATGCAAACTGGGGTCCCAGCTGATCCTTTGCTGATGCCAGCACTGATATTGCAAAGCTCATAGCCTCATAATAAGGCGAAAAAAGTCATCATTATACCTGCAGCAACACCCTTCTCCACCTGCATGTCTGGATATTCCTACACATGCTGCCCTGACACTTTCAAAGGAGAAGGAGATGTGCCCCCCACAGCACAGCTTTGTGTAGCCTCGATTAGGAGTATCTCCCCTCATCCTTGAACCCGAGCAGCCCCCAATCATTTCAGTACTGTTCAGCATGCAGCTAGCTGAAAGGGCTGGCGTGCACTGCAGTGACATTTCCATCACAGTCGCCATTTTCACATCAGACTGAAGCCCATTAGCTGCTAAACTGGCTACTTCCTGGCGCTCAGCTGAAGGAAGCACTTTGTTGGGAATATAATCAATCTTACCACAAAACTCTGGCTGGTGCTCTCTCAGGTGATTAAACAGTCACATGAGAGAGAAATGACACAATTCAAGGCTTGCTCTCAACCGAGCTAGGACATGAAAAATGAAAAGTGTCACTATAGTACTTAAACTCCCTTACATCACCACCCCCAAAAAGGAGCCATGAAATGCAGCCCCTCTGAAATGGACGTATGCATAATTCAAAACATGAGCTGCCTTAAGGAGCAGAACTCTGGGTCCAAGTCTGCTGAGAATTACAAGCAGCACGAGCTTGAAGGCTTCTCAGGCAATGAAAAGGGCAGATCATTAACAGTGCGAGAAAATGAGGCACAGGAAAGACTGAGGTTGAGATCACACACGTGCAGTTGCAATTTGACAATTTTAAAAGCTCTTAACAGTTAACAAGTGAACATCCACAGAAACTCTCATACTTTAACAGATATCACTAGATTTGTAGTCCTGCAATAGTCTTCTTATACTTTATGAATATTCACCATATGGGACCACCATGAGAATGCGATATAATGCTTTTTAAATAAGCAGAATTTAAAGCAGATTAAGTGCTGGATTTCAAAGCATCATTCCAAGATTTCAAATTATCATCTCAACATTTCTTCTATTTTTACATTTAAGTCAGGAGAGGTCAAGCTGCAACTGGAAAGGCAGAGAGTATTTCCAGTCATGAATTCAGTACAAGATAAAAACAAAGGTCAGTGTAGTTGAACTGCCTACTGCTTTTCAATGAAAAGTAGTGTCAGTGTGTGGGTAAAAAGTTGTTTCAAGTAATTGTTGTAATCATGAAGAAATCCACATTGACCCAAAGTCACCAGAGGGAGAGATTTGAATTTGCTAAAGCTTTTCTCTGGATGAGATTGGGATATGAAACAGTCACCTTAGGGTAGCAAGTTACTGTGATACAATTGGTGATATGACTGTGGTTGATGGAGGTGAGTTAACCCCTAAAGGAAAAATTCCTGCAGTTTAACATGTTTATCCTTAAAAGAACTGTGGCTAATTTTCAGCTTGGAAAATCTATTTTCAGCTCAGTCTTGCATGATGCAGATTTCCCTGCCAGATCTGAACAATCCAAATTTTCTCTTATGTGACCTGTAATTACACAGAAGTCCTGATCAAGTTGTCTGGTTTTTCTCTATTGAGTGAAATTTTTAATGTTTCCTTTGAAGGTGCAGTATTTACATGACTTGACTAACATTTGCCAATAGTTCTTTTTGACCACTGTGTCTGAGTTTGTGCTAAGTCATCACTTTCGATCAATTATCAGAAAAAAACCTGCCATTATGTCATCACAATTTGTAAAACAGAGTAATGTATGAAAATTAAGATATTAATTAAATGTAAGTTAACATCAGACAGAAGTGCTGGCATACCCATTTGTTAAAAATCAATGTGTATTAGCAACCTGAAAGTATCAGTAACACCCCTGAGAAGACATTATAGATAATCTGCAAAAGCAAGTGCAAAGCATAAACACACATTATTCTGCAACCTGGGGAAGCTGCTGGGTATGTTAGGGACAAGTATATTTAGACACCAAATTCTTCTTTGAATCCTGGCATATTGACATGCAATATTGTCTGGATCTCAGTCCTGTTCAGGAAGCATCAGAATATTTTTCTGTTTTCTTTGTCTTCAGCCTCCTCCCCTGCCAGCTTCTGCCCAGCTAACTGGCTTTTGTGAACCAGTACTTCCTCTGATTCACAGCTAGTAAATCTGCTTCCTGGGCCTGTAGCAGTTATCTGAATACACTTACAGAACATGCCTTTTTAATCCTTCCTCCAAATCTGGAGAAGGAAAAACTGCACACATTATGCAATCTATTAGCAACAATTAGGAAAATTACAGGGTTGCTTGAGAAGCTACTCATATGAGAGGCCTCTATTAATCTCTACAGCACAACAAATTTAAATGCTTGGAGATAGCAAACAACAAAAATGTTGTTAGCCATGTTCTTAAACATTCACATGTTCAAATTCCATTTTGATGGCTTTACTGGTCAGATGCCATTTTATAAATCAGAAGGAGAATTTTAAGGTACCTTCTGTTAACTGATTTTGAAGTAAAAGTCTGTGTCCTAATGCATTCATTGGCCTTTTCATCCAGAAACACAGCCTTTCTTTGCTCACAAAGAGAATGTATTCACAGTTGTACATCCCAAAAATAATGTAGCTGGAGGAATTTGCAAAAATTGTTAATGATGACATTCAAAATCTATTAATACTATACTAAATCAACTCCTCCAAAAAGAAAGGTGAGCTGGCTAGCCTCCATGAGGCAAAGTCTGGAGTGCACTGAGAGGTTTTGAACAAAGTGACGGGAGGGAATTCAATAACAAAGAGACACTTTGCAGTGTCTGCAGCACAAGCAGAGTGACTCCAGCTGTTGGGGTGGCTAGAGAAAGCAGGGTATGGAGGGCACTTCCCTGGATCTCTCCATCAACGAAAAGTGTGTACTCAGCATGGCCAGATGGCAAGATGATCTGCCCTACAGAGGATCCCTTAGAAATGCACGATGGACAAAGTGAATGACTGCACTCCTAGTTTAGACCCTTAGCAGGGTCAAAAGCTGCTTTGGGATCTGCTGCAAATACCATGCAGACTGTAAATACCTGTGGCATTGGAGAACAGATTCTTCCTGCTCTTATCCAGTCAAGAAAATATCAGACCTTCCCTGCTCTCCTGTGCCTGACAGCTATAATCAATTCTCTGCAGTTTCCTGGCCCTTTCCTGGCTACTTAATGATGCTCTGCTCTTGCAAGGAAGAGCTCAAGCCCCTCCAAGACTCTGTACCAACACAGCAGGAAGCCTTTTGTCTTTCTTTTGATTCTGTACTCCTTAATTTCTAAAACCGTATCAACATGCTCACTGGTTCGTTCCCTGATCAACTCAGACCAGATACATAAATGATCATTCTTCCATTCTGCCATACTTGACCCTCTCACCTAATTTCCCTTGCTAAGGCATTATTACTGTCACACTGCTAACTGTCCTGCTGAGCACACCCACAGCCCAAGAAAAGCTATTTTGAAAGCATAAAAATGTCTTAAAAATCCAAGATATCTTGACATTATAAACTATTGTGACTTTCTTGGTATGATCATGTCCCATTATTCTCATACTATAAAAGATGGTCAGGCATAATGAAACTGTACCAGGCTAAGTCCATTCAGCATATCTGCTGTAGGACAGAAATACAAAAGAATCCATAGGCAAAATGTCTTTAAACTGGGAAGACAGGAGCAATGTAAGCACCAAAATTCTCCCTGAGGAGCTGAAACTCCTCCTAAAATGCACACAGCATTGCTATGGGTGGGCAATATTTGTCTTTTCTTCCCTTGATTTGCCCTTAGGATTATTGTTCCACCCCAGTGGTATGCAAACCTGGGAGTTAAAGAAGTAGGATGGTGAAGGCCCTTGCCTTCAGTGTGAGCCACTGGTCTTCTTCTCTGACTTTACTACTTTACTACTACTACTACTTCTCCTCTGACATTACTACTGATTTATTGCTTAAAATATTAAAAAGCCACTGATGTTACTTTATGCATCTTGAGTACTTCTAAACAGTGATCAAGGCAATGAGCAAGTTTTGTTGTCCTTTGCTGGGATTTTAGACTAGTCCATGTCTAAGTATCATCAAAATTATGGCTCTATTTATATGAAAAATAAGAAAGCGTGAAGACGGATGAAATAATTCAAAGACTGAAAACAACTTCATCCATGGAGAGAATCGTAGAGTTCAGCCTACCTGTCAAAAAGCCTTGTCTAAAGTTGAGCTGACTACAGTGTATACGGACCTTTGAGAGTGGGAAATACATGGCATGGAAAAACTTTTTAGAAGAACTTTATAGGAGAGAAAGGTGTAAATGAACGAGTGGCCAGAATACAAACATGTATTTTCAGAGTCAAAGTTGGTGGTTTTATTTAAAAGAGATGCTAGAAAAAGGGGAAAGGCAGACAATGTCTTGCTCTCAGGCTTCACACCACAACTGGAAGAAACCTTAACAGAGATGACACTGTGCCATGTGCATTTCAGTGTTCTGGTAGTTTTTACAGGGTTACAGACCTGAGAACATTTATACCAGTGAATATTCAGGCCATTTAATTCAAGCTGAAATACTAAATTAATTATCCAGATTAATTTAATATAGGGAAAAGCCCAAGTTTTTCTACTCAAGATGCTGTTCCAGTAGCCTTCCACTTACCTCCTTAGAAAATTCAAGTAATCTTTTATGAGCTCAGAGACATTTCTTTCTTTTTTTTTTTTAATAAGAGAAAGGCTTTTGAATGAGCTTGATACTCTTTTTTCTACTTTGATCTGTCTAATCACATGAATTAATTGACTGTTAAAAATTGTAAAATTCAAATATCTTTCAGGAATTCCATAGAAATACTGAACTATGTCACAAATCATGCTTAAGATCATAGCTTCATATACTCCCCCAGTGCCATGTGACTACCAACCCAGTATTGATTTCCTTTCATCTCAAAAACTGAGACGATATTCATTGCCAAAATAAAAAGCTGTCTGAGTTATGAGAATGCACTGCCAGCAAGTTCCAGGATGAAGCAGAGATATAAAAAAGTGGGGGAGGGGGTAGGGAAAGCATATGTGAAAAAGCTGAATATTCTCTTGCAGGAAGACATTCGTTGAAATAAGACTTTTGAAGCCAAGCAATACAGGACCAAATGTGATAGATGGATGCCACAGTACTACTGATCTTGTCCAGAGCCGAATGGACCTTGCCTCTGGTTTAGCCTTGAGTGATGGCCAGCCATGTTCCACTGGATTTGCTCCTGCATATTTTTCCTCAGCTAAAACCTCTTCTTTTGTCTCAGTGACTAAGGCTCGACTGCAAATGGGGGAGAAGGATGAGACAGGTCAGGGTGTAAATAAGCAGACTTCACATTACCTCAAAATAATGCATTTTTCCCTTGCTGCTCCCTAACTGCCAAACAATGATCATGCTCCAGCTCCTGAGTTTCATGTGTACCTCCTACTGTGCCTGGTACTTCACATAATGTTTTAAAGTGAAAGATCAAGATGTGATTCACACAGGAAACTGGTCACCTTTCAGTATAAACTGTAAAGATAGCCAGTGTGCCTAACATAAAACAGTGCACAAAAGACAGGACCTGCTACTCTCTGTGGTCTGCCTGGGGAACGAGAGGGCAGGAGCCATTGGCAGAAGATACTCCAAACCCACCTATCCATCTCCAAAGTACACACCATGATTCAGTCCTTGATTTCATGTGGCTTGAACATTACCCGAAGCACAAAGACTTCTGCTGTTTCTTAACTTAGTACTACGTAACAATAACCCAGCTTTGAGTCCTAACAGATCTGAATCCCTTGGAGAAAACAATTCTAACAATTCTCTTCCCTTAGTCATAGAAAGCCTTTTCTCCTAATTGCAGCTCATCCTAGGTGAAACAGGCGTGTTCCTTCTAAAATTCTGTTATCACATGCCATGGCATTTTTTAGGTCTGTCTCCCCTTTCCTGATAGAGAGACAGCACAATCTCTGCCCAGGTACTGTCTGCAGCAGATTGGCATCACATGTGCTCTCCCTGAACCAGCTGCTTCATTGCATTGCTATTGATTCTGAGTTGGATTTCTGCAGCAAATCTATTGCATTTCCATTAGCAAGACTGCAAATGATGAAAACGCTCATTTATATCATTCCAGCTCTGCACCACAATTAACCTGCTACTTAGCCTCCAGCAAGCCAAATTGTGCTTTCTCATCTGATGCAGAGAAAGTTCCCCAAGGTTTCTCTGTAACCAGAAGTTAGGCACAGCAAATCTGAAGCGGGCTGCTGTCTTCTTTATTTGCAGTGCATTAACAGAAAATCAAACAGTATGATTGGTGTGAAAAATACAACAGATATGGAATGAGGATAATTTTAGTCCTCTGCAGTGGAAATCCAAACCCTGACTTTTGTAATTACATCAATTATTGATCAGTTTTGCTTAGAAACTTTTGATGCAGAACAGTCACAGATGTCATGTTTTAATAAAGAAACAATGGCCATATACTTTGTATATCTATTGTATTCTCTATACTCATATATGCATCTGTATATAAATGAGGAAGGAGAACATGCAAAAGGCTCCATGTAGTACAAATACATGACTTACTCTCAGGGAAGTTTACGAAGCAAAATGAAGCTCTAAAAATAAATACAAGTGCTGACTACTGTTTTGTACTGAGAAATTCAGGTTGTTCTTAAGAAAAAATACAGCAAATACTGCTTTTTTTTCCACCATATTCTCTGTATGATGAATGGTGCATGAAAGAAAAACCACACCCATGAGGAAAATGTGAAAGCTGTGGATTTGGGATGCTTGTCCAAGAGAAAGAAACACAGGACCAATCCATACAGTTTACTGTATGTTAAATAGAAGAACTATTTCCATGCAATCAATGAATGCTAAAAAGGGGGGTGGTAGAGGTACAGAAAGAAACAAAACAATACATTTGTCTGAGCAAACTGTGCTGGCTGAGGACATTTTAAAGACAGCATGAACTAACCGGACTGGGGAGAGGAAGTCTCAGTTATCGCTTTAGAAGGCTTAATGGACCTGAACTCCCTAAAAACTGCTGCATCTTATGCATCTCACCCCATCAGTCCCCATGAGTGTTCCTGTCACAAGTATATACATCTAGGAGCCACCATGACCTTTGGAACAGCAGAGAAATACAGACTGGCTGGCTCAGTACAGTGGCACTTGCTTTATTGCTGCTTGTTAATGGAGGCCCAGTTGTGTCTCTTGGGCCTACTGAGATCAGCATCTCTTTACTACGCTCCTGAGTTAGGCTCAAAACTTGTCTGGTATCTTAGCCGAGATTAATTGTAACTTCCCTCTGACAAGATGTTGTTAATTCACAGGACACATAAAAGAAAAGTCATGGCTTTCAAAATGAGTCCTCATACTGTGTAGTAGATATTTAATTTAGAAACTGAATTGCAAGGGTAGTCTCCCTGTAGACTCATGGGGAAAGAGAGTGACTCCTGTTAGAGTCACTCTGGGAATCGCCTGGGGGATGTCTCTCCCTTTATGCTGATTTGCTGCTGAAGGCTAACTAGCTTCCTAATGCAGGCACTTAAATCAGGTATCTGAAGCTAATCAAGCCCAGAACTGTGCTCCAAATGGAGCAGCATGTGCACCTCCTGCATCTTCAAGTTCTGGGGAAAAAACAATGTCTCTTGTGGCACTGCCCTGCAGAGCAACAGTGAGCACAGAAAAGGCTGATGTAGAGCCTGTGCTGTATCATCTCCTGTCCCCTCTCATGAGTACAGTCTCTTGTGGCTCTCTGAGACATACCTGACCTTGACGTGTTCAGAGGTTGCCAGGCATGGACTCAACCCTATGGTGTTGTGATGGGGATTTGAAATACAGAGAATGGGTCAGAATTAGACTCTTTCAAGAATAAGAACAAACATTTCATGAAGCTGCTATGAACAAACCCTCTGTCCTTAAATTGAAATTAGAGAGCTGCAGCACCTTTAGGTGGAGGGAGAGGCTCCCTCTAGCCTGCCATCAAGCTAAAGTACACACCTTCCCAAATCACTGTGAACAGAGAAATGACATCAAATGCAGAACTGAGAAAGAATGAGTGGAAGTGAAAGAGGCAGAGAAAATATCGTAAGGAATATTTATGGTATGATACAAGGTACAGTACAATTTTTATTCAGTTTTCTCCATCTATAGCTCTAAAAAGGTGCAAGAAATTTAACCATTGTGCCTCAACTCAAGACTGGTCTGGCTCCTTTTATTATCCTATGTCTTTATCAATACAGAAATATTCCTTTCCTTTTGGCTTACCTTTAGTATTTTAGTCTTATTTTTCCCTCACTGAAAGTGAATGTTTTAAAGCACTACCCGAATTAGGGAGCTTGTTAATCTTGGAGGGGAGCTTGTTAAACTAGGAGGGGAGCTGAGACTATTTCCCAGGCAAACAACCAGTACTGGGCCTCAAGAAGCAATCTTTTAACCTTTTTCCACTGAGGATGAGAAAATAGCATCCTTTGCTAACACTAACCCAGCACACCTGAAGTGGATGCAGAAATCAGAAACATGAGAGGGGAGTTGTCCCAGTCAGAGGTGCTTGACAGTAATGTAGAGCCCTTTTCCCACTTTGCCACATTCTCCAGGCGAGGGCCAGCACAAGTGAGCTCGGAAGGAGTCCTGCCTGCCTCCAAGGGACATGCACAGGTCTGGTGCAGCAGGAAGATGAAGACACGCCTGTTGATCATCTGCTGCCCATACAGCATGGCATGTGTGTAGCTGGCCCATCAGCGCGTGGCACCTGAGCTGGCCAGGGAAACCAAAAGTGAAATGGATGCAGGGGCTGTGTGGATGTGCCACCAGGCATATGCATCCTCTGGACTCTGCTCTCTGATGGGCCTTTAGCTCTGCTCTCAGGGAAACCCACTCCAGAAAAATCATGCTGTGGTCTGTCTCCTTCCCTGTCTCTTGTGTGCCCTGTGGCCCTTCCCAAGTCATGAGAGTTGTGGTCCCAAAGCCAAGGCCTGCTGGGGCACCTCCGCTCTGGGGCAGAACCGAAGCACAGGAGTGCTGCACTGTTTTGGCAGAGCTGTCACCCCAGAAAGGCAAGCTCCACATGGGCCTTTCTGGGTGTTTTGTGCGGAAATCTTCTTAAATGAAAAGAGGAGGCTGCAGGAAGACCTTTAAAGAGGGGAATGGTTGGTTTGCAGATATATAAAAACTATTATTTCAGAAACACAGTTTTTGCAGTACTACAGAGCTGAATCTCTAACCAGCCTGGATAAAGGGTGGAATCGTATTTAAAGGTGATAGTGTTAGAAGAAGTGAAATTTAGCTCCTGAACTGAGTTAGCATTATTACAATCTGCATGTCTTCTCAGAGGGAGGGAGACTGTAGGTTAGGGTGTATTATTATATCCTGCTTGTAATAATATCTTCTCCGGTGCAATTATGCTAAGATTGACAAGCTCCCTAAATATGGGAATGCTTTAAAATATTCAACTTTCCTTTCTCTTTCAGCTAAGGAAAAATGATACTAAAATACAAAAGATAAGCTAAACGGAAAGAAATATTTCTGTATTGATACAGGGCAAAGAATAACAAAGGAGCAAGACCAGTCTTGAATCTAATACACCAGACACAATTACCAGGATTGTCTCTCTTCTGCTTTCTCTTCCAGGCTCCAGGAGAAAGAAGAATCAATTTGCCCTCTGCAGACTATGACCTTGAAGGATACAGCTTTAAGGGGAATATGCTGAGTAAGACAGAAAAGAGAGGAGAAGAGAAAAGGATTTGGAAACTCATGGAAGGGATAAGTGCAGAAACAGTACATCAAGCACAGAATATGAAATGTGCATTTCTTTTTTACTTCTGCACTGGAAAAAGAATTTTCAGCACATAAAGGACTTTCTGGGAACACGTTACCTCACTCTGCCTGAAATGAAAGAAAGGACACTGAAAGGCAAGAGAAGCGACAATCCAATTTGCAGATGCTAGTTTTCAAGCCATGTCACTGAGAATTTTATAGCTGTCAAAGGCATTAAAAAAAAAGTTAGCACTGATGCAATCTGTCAACCTCTCCAACAAATCTTGCTCTACAAAAAACACAATGATGTGTTTGAAATGCAGCTGTTTCAAAAACCCCAAGACAGTGCTTTAAGAGCTGTCCAAAAAAGTTCTTTTCATGCCTCTTGGAATTCTTCTGCAGTGTATTTTTCCAGCTAGATTTCTTTATTTTTCTTTGCAGACAATCACAGATACTTGCTGTAGTCAGAATAATGTACCACTGTTAGAATAAATTCTGTCTATGCAAGATTCTCCCTCAGAGCAACCCAAACTTGACCTGCTACCAGTTCTCCCTCTCCTTTCAGTCTGTAGCTACAGAAGTCTACAATGCCTTTAAAAAAATTAAGGCAAAATTAAACAAAAAACCCAAACCCCAAAAACTCCCCCCACATAAAACCCCCAAATCAAAATCAAAAAAACCCCACTCAACTCAATCACCTAACTTCTGGACCACCATTTATTTCCCAAATGTGCGCAGATCTGAATGCAGGTAATGGATTTTTGTCAGTGACAGCTCCAAGGAATCTTTTTTGCGCACCGCCCCCCCCGCCCCCCACTCTTTCCTTTACTTCAGAGATGAAATTAGCATGTTATTGATAAAGGTTTGCCTCATATGTGGAAATTCAAGAGGGATTCTTGAGGCTGTTATGACTGAATAGTGGTCTCTGGTAACTTTATGAAGCAAAATGTGTTAAAAAGTCATATATTTAATGTCAGGATATTTGCACTACAAAAAAGATTATATGCATCAGCAATATTTAAAAAAAAAGCTGACTTAGTATAGCTCTATTTCATTACAACAGTGGTTAATTCAACTAATACCACAGACAAAGCCCCCTGTCATTTAATGGTACAGCAATATTTCTCTATTAGACTGTTTCCATCTGAGAAATTACTTTTTATCTGAAGGATGCTTGTCACCCAATACCTAAGCAAAAGGCAGCAGGGTTTCTACAGGAATACTCAGAACTTTCTTTCACTGGTCCTGGAACTGCTGTTCAAGACTGCTGAAAGGACCTCCTCTGAAATAACTGTAGTTATGCTCATTTTCACTGGCAAGGTAGTTGGCCTAAAATGTTAGATCTAATCCAAACACCACATATCTATACTAAGTCCAGTCCCAGTGGAGCTACACTTAAAAGTGAACTTCTGGTGACTTCAGAGCTCCAGGGTGATGTCCAGTATGTGCCATCTTCAATGTGGCCAACCTGCGGCATTATAGGGAAGGCATGAGGGAGAATAAATGACATGGGGTCCTGCAAGGAAATTTGTGAGGAACACAATTTTTCACTCTGATCACTGAAGCTTTCCACAGGAAACCTCAGCCCTGTGCTCTCGGCAGAAGAGTGTGCTGCCTTCTCTTTTACTAGAGTTACACAGCTCTACACAGCTCAGGAATTGCTGGCTTGGTTTGCTTTGAATTTGATGGGTTAAAATCAAGAATGTCAAAGAAATGACACTTCAGCAATTCAGTATTTTGATGCTTTATGGTTACTACTGAGAAAATAATACATATACCTCTTTTTTTGGTTTGTTTTTATGATGAGCAAAGACTAATTTGGAAATTGACTCTTCCCACATCGGCAAGAATGCTTTCCTGAAATGCCCCACAAAAGGCAGTAAGGCAATATATGAGAAACAAGTTAAACAAGAAGCAGCTCCTAGAGATGGGGAAAGACACAGAGAAATGTATGCTTCGCTCTTAAGAGAAAGGCAAAGATCATAAGCTAGATGCTAAATTAATAGTTCCCATTTTCTAACTGCTTCAAATATGCTGTCTCTTTTTCTCACTGTTCTGAGAGTTTCATGAGGATGAGTTTCATGAGGGATATTTGCCAGCCACAGGCTGCAGAAGGATGTAGTGCTCTGCAGGCAAGGCAAAGAACACACATGGAAGATACAGCACAGGACACAAAGCCAATTTATAAGGGAAATACACCATGTGGTTTAGCTATCAGATAAACCCTTGAAGCAAATCACATACCTCCCTACAAGTGGCTGCAGAGAAAAAGTTGGTACTAGCCCTTTACAGACATCCCAGATGAAGTTCTGCATATCTCAGAACTAAGTTCTCAGGATTCTAGATGCTCTTCTCAGAAGGTAACTCATGCTATACCTGTCTTAGCATGTTTAAGCTTTGCAAGCCAATCACATGCCCTCCTTGCAGACAGTCCCAGAAAAGTTAAGTGCCTTTTTTTCCTTTTTGTTTTTTTTTTGGCTTTTTTTTTTTTTTTTTTCCTGTGAAGGGGAAAAAAAACCAAAGAAACGCATAGCTTTTACTTACGAAGTTTTGGAACAGTTGGGAGATTGGTTTCTGTTGTTTGTGCCTGAGACGCTGTGGTAGGCTCCAGGGCGGGTGGTGACAGCGAAGGTGCGGCAGAGGACAACAACCCAACATCTAGGATGCGGTTATATAGAGAAGGCTGGAGGAACGGTTTGGAGGGTACAAGTGAGCTGTCAATTTGCACTGTCACTTCAGCCTTGCTCTTGGGGCTAGGTACGAGGAAGGGTGAGGCATACACCTCCGAAGGCACCCAGGCAGACAGAGCTGTAGGATCCACAGCGCTCTTTGGGTCTTGTCCTATCCTCCCAGGGTCAAGGTGGGTAGGAGAGTCATACTCAAAAATCTTGTCCACAAAGACCCACTTGAGGCCAGCAATGCAGAGGCAAAGGCTAAGCAGGCAAGCCAAGATAGGGGCGATGCAGATCTTTTCAGAGTTGAGGCAGCCCTTCAGTCGCTCTGCCTCCAGGCACACACAGCAGGTTGCGGCAAGGCCTGCTATCCCCTGGACCCTCCTGTCCTCTCTTTGGGTCCCCGGCATGTTCTCCTCATCCGGGAGCCCGTTGAGGGACACATCAGGGCTCAGCTGAGCTGAGGGGCTGGGGAAAGTGTCGGCAGCTACTTCAGACATGTTTAAGCATCAGCTCTCAAACAGCTCACCTCCAAAAGGCCTTAACTCTATCACAGTCCATTACTGTGAGACACAGACAAAAAGAGATGGTAGTAATAGTCACAGTGCTCTGCAAAAATCACAGAGTGGGAGTCAATAAAAGGTCGAAGCTCAGCAACATCATCCAAAGTGGGAGAGGAGTAATGCACAGGAAAAATTAGATCCCCCCTGTCCCTCTGCCCCCAAGCCCTCTGTCACTGTCTCTGCTTCTCTGAAGTGAGAATAGCTTTGCAATTACTGAGCTCCTGTTTGCTAACCACTTTTATAATTCCTTAAACGCCTCTCAAGCAATTCCAGCTCTTCTGCAGGGGGAAGAAACATTCCCCCAAAAGCAAGCACAACAAAACAAAACAGGGGGAAGGAGGGTGATGAGATAAAGAAAACCACGAACACCGAACAAACTGACCGGATTAAGTAAACCAGTAGCCCAGAGCGAAAGGCAAGACTCTCACCTTGAGCATCTGAGGCTGGTATCTGCTTAGACGAGGAAAACAATTGTCATGCGGTAGAAGAAGCAAAAGCAAAATCTCTAACAACAGCGGCAGCGGCAGAAGTGACAGTAGCAGCAGCATCCTGTCGTGTTACAGCGGCGGCTGAAAGAGGCTGAATCATTACAGAGCAGCAGGTGCTCGCTGTCTGAGCATCACTGCAAACAATATCATTACAGAGAGGTTTGAAAGCAAGAGCGATGCCAAGACGGTGGTAACTCCCTTTATCTCCCCTCCCTCTTTGTCCTCCTTGAGCGCTCATTCACTTTCCTCCGTTCCCCCCCGCCCCGCTCCCCCAGCCCCCTCGCAGCCTGTTTCCCTGATGTACAGACTCGCTCCTTCCTCCCCTACCCCACCCCCCGCACTCTGCAGGGCTGCTCTGAAATCAGTACACCCAGCAACGCAGGACTGTCAGTGACTTCCTATTTTATCCAATTAGGAGGAATAAAGGCCATCAAATCAAAGGGAGGGAGCGGACAGGAGTTGCGCACCCACCCACTCCCTCTCTCCAGGCAAAGCGTGGCCAGAGGCGGCGGCGGCCATCGATGGCAAAGTCCTCCGGCAAGGACCGGGTGTCGGTGGGAGCTCTTTGGGTTGGACTGGGCTCGCTTAGACTGATATTCGATCTCTCCCAGGGGGAAGACCTCTTTCCAGAAGCAGTTTCTCCCTGCCTGACACCTAGAGACAGCTTTTCTTTCCAAGCTCCTGAATAAGTTTTATTTCCTAGGAATAGGGCTGGAATGCATCTTAGATCAAGCAAAGGGAATAAAAAACCCCAAGCCATTCCCACATCTGATAAATTTTAATTCAAGTTATTGCAAAGAGGTTTGTTTTTATTTTATAATTCCACTTTCCAACCTCCTTTCTAAATCCTTTTCTCAACCCACCCCCCCCCCCGACTTCACACTAAAGTCAGTTTCTAAATGCACTTTTCAAGAGCTCACATGTTGCTAGAAACAAACACTAAAATTAAAAAAAAAAATTAGTATAATACAGGGGTAAATCAACAGTCCGTTTAACATAATGAAAGTAAGACTCAAATCAGATCCATTACCAGTCTCTTTAGTCTCTCACAGAAAAGTACACCTGCGTAACAATTAAGACGTGTATGAAAGGCAAGGGGTTTATAACACAATTCCCAATTCCTTGAACCTAACAAAAACATTTGCATTGAAGTTTTCTGGTGAGAATCCCCTTTTCTCCTTAGTACAAATGGCTGCAGGATGCATAAGGAAGCAAAGAATCAAGTGCTACAAGTTGCTCTGAATTAATTTTTGTTCGTGTCTTAGTTAGGCACATGAAAGGTAAATTCCTTTGTAGTTAAGTATTTTTGGTAGTGTCAGAAGAGGCATCTGGTTCTAGCCATGTTCTCTCTCTGCCTCCAACTCCACTCCCATCTCACCCCCCCCTTGCACGGGAACATTAGTAACATTTGCATGAAAAAGATTTATCAGATTCTCAATGAATCCCATCGTGTTTTTACAGACTGTCACGTCAAGGACTAATTGATGGATGTCTGATCACAAAGCTTCCTGTGAGGCTGTAGTAGCCAACTGAAGTAATCACAATGCTACAACTGTCAAGTGCTTGGAGCATTTACCTTAAAGCACAGCCGGTGATAACACTGTCTGAAAGAATGTAAAAAGATAAATCATCTTACAATCTAGCCTACATTACCTCTGAAGTGTCTGGTCCTTAGGTTAATGATGTGATCAGTAACCTCAGACAGAACGAACAGCTTGCGCTGCATATTTACATACATGGCTTCTCTTCTTACAAAGCACATGTTCTCTTTTGCTGGTAATATCCTGCATCAGTGCAGCCTCTCTCGGGTATCTCAAAACCTATTTCAAACAGCAGTAACAACGCAACCTCTGTACAAAGTGTAACAACACAGTAGCATTGCCGTGACAGGTGTGGTGGTCTGTGGCTACAAGTAAGCACGGTTTCTGGAGAAAGGATACCTTTTATTTGATTAACTGATAAATCTGGGTAAACCAGACATACTTTTGCACACCCAAGTTGTTCCTCAGGCGTGAAGCTACAGCCATCACTCTTCAAAGTGGAGTGCAAGTTGAGAACCAGCTGGGAATATTCTATTCATTGCACAGATGAGATACTACAGCATCTGAGTGCTCGGCAGAAATTTTTTTAAATGACGTTCCTTCTTTATCCATGTCTAATTTTTCAACCTTCCTATTTCCACTAAGAGAATTTTCCCTGCTGACACTTCTCTGAGCCCTGTCCTGTCCACATCTTTCCTGCACTGGTCTTCCTGGCAAACTGCCTGTGTTCAACCTCCAGTAATCTTCACGACCCTCCATCCTATCTGTACTTATCTGCTCTCCTTTAAAACATGTTCCTGCTTTGCTCACATCTTCCTGGTGCTGTGCTGAGCACAAACGAACGTGGAAATCTTGCACCTTCCTTACAAGGGTTGTCACGAAGTTAAACCGAACACGCAAAACGCGGCACAGCTGGACAGAAGGGTGGCGTGCTGCCTGCACGGGTACGCATTCAAGGGCTCCTCTGCATGTGGGGGCATCGCCCTCTTTCTCACCCTGCTGCCGCAGGGGCCGCCAGCTCGCACGGTTCCGGGAAGGGGATCTTCCAAACGCTCCTGCCCCAGCCTGGCTGGCTAAACTGCGGCTGGACAGCATCTCTCCCTGCTCTTTTCTCCCCCATGGGCAGGCCTAGACCGCCCGCAGCAGCTCCCCCCGGCAGGCAGGCAGGCAGGCAGGCAGGCACACCCGCACACCCCTGCCGGCTCCGCGGCCGCAGCGTGCCCGTGGTCCCTGGCTCCCGGCCAGGCTGCAGTGCCCTCCTCCGCTGCGGGTCCCTTCCCCCGCCGCACCTCCAGCCCTGGCGCGGAGCCTGCCTGCCTCAGCATCACGCAGCCGGCTCTGCCCAGACCTCCTCCCCCTCCTCCCCTCCGCAGGGAAGCCTGCAGAGCTGCTTCAGCCCCCCAGCTCCGCAGGGGCCTGCGGCGAGGAGAGCGGGGCGGCACCCGGCACGCTGCCCCCGCCTTCGGGGTGCCTGGCGGCTCCCGCTGCTCTCCGCCAAGAAGGGCGAAAGGAGGTGCTGAATCATCGGCCAAGCAGCTTCACTGGCCCCGCTCCACAGGTGGCCAAAGCCAGGGCCAGAACACCGCCTGCCTGCCATGCTGCAATCCTATACCTCACGGGCCGGCTCCTCCCGCCACCTTTTGGACCAAAATGAAACCCTCTGTTCTCTACCACGTCGGGGTAGGTACGGGAGCACAGTACTTTCTGAGTCAGCTCTCGAGGCTGCAGTAAAAGCTGATTGATGACCCTTTGGGCCTGAAGATACAAGTGTAAACCGAAGGTACAGTTTGCTGACTTTGGGCTCCTTTCTGTTCCCCTTGCCCCCAAAGCAATGCAGAAATGCTTTATCCAGCAGCTGCAGGCTTTTTACATTTCTGTAGTGACATGCTACCAGTGGCATGCAGTGCTTAAACATGGACTCTGCCCCAGCTGAAGGAGATGAGTGGCCGGGAAGAGTCAGCAATTGGCTAATTGGAAGGAAGACCCTGGAAGAAATCAAGTAGGAGAATAACCTTGAAGATAACAAAGTTTTACTGGGGTAGCCCATTGGTGGTAAATATAGAAGGATAAGGAAGGAAATTACATGCCTGCTTGCAATAAGGTTAGCTTTGTGTGTGAAGATTTATTCCTGATTCCCACGTAGCTTGGGTCTCTTTGGCTTAGAGGAAAATGCAGTTTGAGTCTATACTAATGAAGCTAATCTATGACTGAGACTTGGACTCCTGCCAAATACCAGGCTGAAACTAAGAGCTTTAGAAAACTGTAATTTTATTTCATGGAGTGTTTTCACAAAGGATCAAGTGGGGTTTTTTTGCAAAGTTTCACTCCCAAAAGGCTCAAGGAAATAACACAAAACACCAGTTTTATGGGTGCTAAAAGGAGGTGGACTTCATATTATCAAACTGCAGAGGACCATTTTCTCTGGCTAGCCAGAGAAATTGTGATTATGACCGACATCATCCTGCAAACTAGAGCACAAGTACCATTTAACTCAGGTGACCCTTCAGTCATACCATAATAAGACCCAAACCTGCTGGAAGTTTTGGAAAGTAGGCTTAGTGAGTCATTCTCATGGAAGCCATTGGATATCAAATATCTATCTCCTTTAAATAATGTCTCAATAGTCCACAAAAAGATTCCCTAAGAATTATCTCCTGTCTTGCAACTGCTGGGACATTAGGAAATTAAAATACCTCTTCACAAGTGGTTTTTCATGGCTTTGCTGGATGACAGCTTAAGAAAGAATTCTCAGAGGACCATACATTAATGCAGGACAAGTGATCTGCACCCCCTCCCCCAACCCACTGCTTTTCTTTAAGAACATGCCCATTCTTCAGTAAGAAGAAACCATGCAGCACCAACTGCTCCATCATGTGTTTGACTGCACCCCTTTTTCTACCATGCATTGAGAAATTAAAAGCATTGTAACCAAGAATCTAAGAAGAAAAAAAAGTGCATGTTCATTAAGAAGAGATTGATGAGGAAGATAAAAGGATCGTTTTTTATTGATTGCACTTTCTTCAAATTAAATAAGTGCACTATATAAAGATGGAGAAGTGACCCAAAGCAAGTGATCAGGCCCAATGAGCGACATCACTGCCAGCAGTCGTGGTGTGGGCCATCACACGTGGTACAAAATGAATCATTTATTCATCCTTTCAGTGTTTCACCAATCTCCCTTCCATAATCCATCTCCCTTGGACTGATGCCAGCACTCTTTGAGTCCTTCCAAAAGCCCTTACTAGGAACCTCATCTCTCAACTCAAATGGCACAGGGAGAAAACTTCATTTTGCTTCTATACTGGTCCTGCCACTGGACCTCCAAATGTTAAAATGGGACAAGCCGTCACTTGCACACAGACATCCTATTTTTCATCTGATGTAAAGCAAACATAATATAGATGATAGTGTTGATTTTCTGCTTCTGCCCATTTCCACCACCTTCTTCCCTTTATTTGTTTTAAACCCTCTGCCCATTTGCAGCCCTATAAGAGTAAGGAGATGAAACATCAAGCCTCTGAGATAAGGCAAGAAAAGATGAACAATAAAAAGAAGCACATATTCAGGCATAGATATGAGGGTAAATACGTCAATGCCAGCAGAATCATTAATGTGCTTAATTTTGTTGGTATAAAGGGTTGCTGTGGGAAGATCCCCTACCCTCAGACAAGACAGAAGATAGGGACATGAAGAAGCTGTTTTAACTCTCTTTGTACCCTCAAGCCATACCAACTATATTGGACACTGGTGTGTCAGAAACAGGTCCTCACTCTAGTACGTTTCTTGGAAATGTCTGAAGCACAGTATACAAACAGCAATAATTCTGAAAACCAATTTGGGAGTGCTCATGTTGCCTCTGTAGCAGTATTTTCTGTATTGGCATCACATGTACACATTTACACCAAGCATTTAGACTAGGAATATTTCTATAAGTCCAATAGCTGTGTCTTGCAGAAACAGTGATTTGAAAAAAAACCAACACAACCACAATGGCTGTTCTAAGAAAAGTACATACTTTAAATAGCTACAGCCAGTAATTGAAACTGAAACCTGCCATAAAACAGGCTGTTATTTCAGGGGAACCAAAAAGGTGTTCTGAGTCTTTTCATCTTCAAGTGAAATGTATGACACTGAGTTTCTTTCATCCTATTCTAAAGCAGAGCTAGTGGCACTACATGAGACACAGAAATAGGACATCAAACCATAAATGTCAGGGTTTTTCATCAATGGCACTGACTCATTTCCCCAGCCTCTGCTAAGTCACAAAACTGTGATGGGCCCCACTACTGTTCAGGCTAATGACAATTAGCTCTATCATGTGGTAAAGGAACATTTAAGAGGTGCAAAGACATGTAATGCACTCTGCTAGACTCATCTGCCTGAGGGCAGAAGTAGACGGAGAAAGTCCATGTGCAGTTCAGATGGTTTTTTCATTCGTTTGTTTGGGGGTTGTTTTTTTTCCCAGGTCTGACACCCCTTCACTCTTTCACTGTCTACAGCAAACCTGCTGGGGCTGTTGCGATTATTTACTTTCACACTGTGGCAATGAGCTGGAGCAGCAGTGCAGTCACAGGGCTCAGGCTTGGTCATTCGCTCCTGCCTACCTTAGTGCTCAAATGCACCTCCACTCCTGCTTTTGAACCATTTTATTCAGACAAAAAAATTCCTCATGGGTATTCAAAGGACAGTGGCAACACTGCTACTTTGCCCAGGCTCAGCTATGCAGGATTTTGTGCTGTCAGCCTTCGTATTCACAGTGCTCCGGCTGTTGGCAGAGTCACTGGACAATGATAATTCAAGTCAAGGTCTTGAAAACCCTGAATCAAGGGATTATCCCTCCCTCATTGACACCCAGTTAATAAAATACTTAAATGTGCATGGAGTTAAACAAGTGGTGAAATGCCTTCCTGATTAGAGATGGGCCACATCATATATCTAAGTGCCTTTTTGAATCAGAGCCTAATTCAGGAACTGAGAAGGCATTTTGGAGCACAGTGCAGTGGTTTCACGATAAACAGTTTGGGCAGCAATATCATCCTTTTCCTGTCTCTCCTTTCTTTCTGCTCCTTCTGTTCTGTCACTTGTACTAATGCAGTAACATTGTTCAGCCCTAATTCCCATACTGGTCCTGTAAATATATACATATATAGGCTGGAAGAAAGAGAATAGGACCATGTTCCAGAGGCCTGAAGTCCCTTGATCTTGTCTTCTCACAAAAGACTTTGCATAGTGAAACCATGACCCAAAGCCCTGCCTGAATCTGGGCTTAATTTAGGCAGAGGCTCATAGAAGATCCCAATGGGATACACATTACTCTGAAAAGTCTTGACTCTACTTCCTGCACCTTTTGGTTTTTTGGTTTTCTTTTTGTATAAATAGAATTATTTTTGTACCCACACGTATTCTCAACAGCTGCTGTTTAAATTTTAAGTCATCATACTTTACTCCACCTTTTAATATTCTAACCACACGTGGAGTTTTTTCACAGAGTAACTCTTTACTGTATGTGTATTCAGTAGTATTGCCATTAGAAAAGCAAAAAGTAAAGAAGTCAAAGGCATGGAGCCAGCCTACTGCATGGAGGAATTTCTGTATCATTAAATAAACATGTATTAATGATAGGACATGAATATATTTGTGGCTTGGACTTTTAAAGTATTTATTACAGTACAGTTATACTTTAAGAAACTGCAAATTTCAGAATTTTGCTCACAGAAAATATTGTGATTTCACATCAAGAGCTCATTTGCTCAGCAACTTTCTACAAATACCTCTAAATAATGACATTAATCCACCTTATCCTAAACTGAGATATTAATTCAGCTACACTTGTTAGTTCAGCTCTGGTCATGTCTGTATGTTGCCTGATTATGCTCAAGTTAGCAGAATTGAGATGTCCACTGTTTGAAACAGATAAGCAACACAATATTTTTAAGTGCAAAAATTCAGCAATAACAAAAGCAACAACTCTCATCATGCCTAAGAATCTTAGTACCTAGTACCATTTAATATTTAAAGTTTAATATTCTTTCTTGGTGCATTCAGAAGGCCATAGAAGGCATTAACCACTCCTTTGGCATTGGCTGGAAAACTGTCAGTTTCCAGCAAATTAAGAAGAATTCAAATAAGTATGACAAAAGAGATTTTATGTTTAGTAATGAGTTTTGAGTAGTCTAATCAAATATGCTTTTATTACATAGCTATGTTTTAAATGCAAAGCCTAACCTGTCACATCTTTATCACTTCTGTACCCAGGCTCTTTTTTATGCTCTGTATGGTCTAGCAGAAAAGCAAAACTCTCATCTTCCAGAAATCAATTGATTTAAGGTAGTTAACTTTCCTCATACACAGGACTCCAGTGTTTATGCATCAGGTTGAGTCTTGCCAAGAGCAAGAGAGGAAAATGGCAAAGAGGAAACTCTGAAACCTTAAAGAGAAGTTCATTTGCCTGATGCAGTTCAAAGCTACAGAGCAGACTCTGCTGCTCCAGACACTGAGCAGACCCATACACCAGGGTAAAGCAGATTTATTAAAGCTTGTTAGTTTTAACACATGGACATACAACAGCACCGGGCAATACGGGCTACTGGATGATACAAGTCCTGTAATGCAGCTTTGGAAACATCCCCTTCTGCAAGACATTGAACAACCAAGAAATGAAGCATCAGAGGCAGTGACAGAGCTGATACATGTATACGTATGTATCAGAATGAGTTTATAATTATAATTTCATTTGAAGAATTCATTATTCCTGCAGCATTTCCTGCATTCACACTGCAGGTCATGTCCACTGGGGTGTATTATGTGTGCCTGTGTTTCACTGCAGAGGCTGCAGAGTGGCAGTGAGACTACGAAAAAAGAATGGAGAGGACAGACTGTCTTTTTCCTTCTTCTTGAGGGTGTCTAGGGAATAAATGCATTTACTCTGAAAGGTTACTTGAAAAGGTGGTCCAGAGAGGTAGTACTAAGGTCACCCTGTATTCTGTGTTCCCAGCCAAACTCATCCAAATTAGCATCCAGAGAGAAAGTCAAACAAAGTAGAGCTGTCCTCATGTACACTATTGGTATGTGATGCCTGTGGTGGAAATGGTGGCTGTGAAGTGGAGAAGGGAAGCCCACAAGGCTGCAAGGAAAAGAAAAAGGCATTTTGTCTCTTTGGCCTGTATGCACATAGATGAGATGAAGAACGTCCCTAAATCCCTTTCTGATCAGGGCCACAAACCTTGTAAAACTCTCCCATTCTTTCAGAAATTTGCTTCTGCAAAGATGGGGTCAAGTATCTTGCCAGTGTGAGCAAGATTTCAGCCTACTCAGCTGCGGCTATAGTGAGGCTCTATTACATGCTTTCACTTGAGAGATGCTTTGCTCTTGCTCTGCATACTGCTTAACTGTTGCTTAACTCCAATTAAATTAAAAGCTGCCAAAGGGCAAAAAAACCTCTCAGTGTTTCTAATTTCACACTAAATCTTTTGTCCTTCCTTCAGGGTTTCCAACAACGGAACGACATTTTAACAACTTTGAACATGCTAGAGGAGAAAACAAGGACGTGACCAAAATAGATTCTATTCTAAAGGCACCAGCTCCACAGGGCATAGACCAAGCTCCCAAGGATGGACCAGACTAACACCCATTCATGGGCAAAACATTTCTACTTAGCCTTCAGCCCAACTAAGGAAGGAAAACTCCTTTTGCTCCAAAGAGTAGAGACCATGCTCCTGCTTCACTGATCAATTTGAAATGATTCTCTGGAGGCCTTGTTAATAACACTTGAAAAATACATGAAATTCGGTATATTGCATTCCTTTCCTTCGTCAGGCATCAGTTCATGGTTTCATCAGGAAAGCAGCCCTGCGCAGCTGCATAGAGTTCACTCCCTGAGACTGCCTTGAAGAATACAATATGACTAAAATTTAACCAAGTGAACTGGAAAAAATTATAACTTTTTGGCCTGCATTGCTGAGTATGTGCTAGTAACACTACACAGTGCAGGTGTGAGCAGACAATGCATTTGCCTTTCTAAACCAGCCTGCTTAGGAAGTGCTAGTATTATCCCAACAGTGACTATTAGGGATAGACGTGGGCTAATTAAAAACCTATGCAGCTGGGGTCTCGTCAGCATTAATAATTACATGTATCTGTTTCCACCACCTTCCACCCCCCCACCTCCCTCTTCTTTCCTCCTGTAACAAAAAAAAAAGTAATCTCTGTGCATGTATGTAATTACAGGAAACATTATGCATTATTAATGTGGCTGCAGCAGACAGAAAGTTCAGGTTTACTGCTTACCAGTGTAGAGGTAAGTTGTAGCTACTGGCAACAGTCAGCCTGCCCGTGCATTAGATAACGAGACAGTTTCCAAGAGTACCAACTGAAGTGGCTAAATAATATCAGCTATTTGGAAAAGCACAGAAGCTGGAAGGAATGATGCGTCTGAATCTACCATTGAGATCGACAACAATGGACAACCTGTAAGAATTATTCCAGGAACAATTAACTTGCAACAATAAGGTTGTGCATTTTCTTTGATCCATGAATGTGATTATGTTCAAAAGCAATTACACAAGCTTGAAGTCTCCAGAGGCCAGGCAGAGAGGAAACAGATTGTGCCCCATGAGAAAAAGCACCCCAAATACAGATCTTTACCATGCCTTTCTCCTACCAAAACAACAGTGTTCACAGTGAGCTGGAAAAAGTATGCATGTATGTCCTATGATTTCAAGGAATATCAGACAGGCCAGAAGTGCTCATTTCCTGGCACACCAAACAATGACCTATGATTACAGACATGTATCTGTTGAACTGATATCTGTACATCAATGCTGAAGAAATGCCTTTAAGATTTCATTTTTTGTTACTCTGTACAACATATTATGCTGCACAGAATATGGACACAGTGCCAGAACTCCTGAAACGAAGGCTTAGAACAGCAGAAACATACTGCGTGACTTGAACAAGTAATAAAGTTACAGATTAAATACAAGGATTAAAGTCACAGATGCTAATTCAGATCCGCTTCCCCAGCAGGATGTCTTTGTGCAGTTTCAACCTGAGTCACAATTTCTTTTTTCCCCTCCTCAAGGGGTTCCTTTCTTTGTACAAAATTTGTTACTGCCTTTGATAAAGTGCCTAAAATGTAAATTGTAAAAAGCAGCAAGGAGCTGTCCTAAAGCTGAAGAGTCAGAAGCTTCTCCCACAGACTGCTGATGTATCTCACAGATTTCAGGAATCCGCCAAAAAAATTCAAGTAGACTCCCTTCCCAATAGGTCAGAGGGGAGGACCCTGGTCTGCATCCAGAACTAAAGGGCTAGCTAGCATGAAATTTGGTACACACACAATGTTAAAGCTTTGTTATCCCAGATCACTTGCATGTTACTGAACAAGTGCTGCAAAGGATTGTCACGACACCTACCATTTGGGTTGTGGTGTCTCTCTTCACCCTCCTGCCTGCCAGAGCCTCCCTAGGGGCTTCTTGCCAAATGTTTATTCTTCCTACAATGGGAACAGTTGGGCATAATGGAGATTAGGGTAGAAAGCACTTCAGTCTTGCCTTTGTAGATGACTTTCTCTGGTTTGAGTGGCAACAGTTAACTATGACCTTTTCAGCTACCCACGGCCATTGACTATTTCCGTGCTGAAGACAGGCTTTTTAATACCACTGTGGGGAACAGTGCTCAGATGACAGAGAAATCCTTTGGTAATTATTTGGGCTAATCCTATTAGGAAAGAAAGGCTTTCAATTGCTAAAGCAACAAAAAAACCTTTCAGAGAAGGAGCCCACAGCTTCAAATTAAATCAACATGCCCGTCCAGTCCAGGATAGCCTGGTTATTATTGTACGTAAAAAAAAGTTGCGTCAACTGAAATGAAAAAAAAAAATTTAAAATGCATTTGAAATACCTACAAATTCAAAAGACATCACCCTGCTTCCCTGTGTGTATTTTAATTGCATTTTACTAGTCCACAGTTTTACTTGTATATTTTGTAAATAAGAATAAGACTTTTACAGAATGGTATAATTTTATAAGGATTTTGCTTAGGCTTCAAATTTATGCTACAAGAGAGGACACAATTTATGTTCCCAAAATTTTCTGTTATTTTAATGCTGTGGTAGCATGACAGTGGTAGAATTAACTCTTTCATGTGCTCATAGAAATTCCGCTAGAGTGTTTAAAATGACAGTAACTTGATTTATTGAGCAATAAGAGGAATTATTCTTCTATGGCCACCAGCCAAACAAGCAATCTTTTAATAAGGCATGTGCAGTCACTGCATTTCCTTTATGAGGGAGGAAAAAAAAGGAAGCCAGTTTAAAAAAAAAATTGTACTCAAGCACTTAAAATGGACCTAACTTGGTAAACAGGCAGATCCAACCATGTGGCCTTGGGCATTTTCATTTGCCTTCTCACACCTGCATCTATACGTGTCTCTCTTCCATTCCTTATCCTAGAGGGGTCTGGATGAACCAGGATCCTGCTCAGATCCTTTTGCCATGATAGACTTCACCCAAGGTGTTAACAGAAGATTTTGGTATTATTTTAAAATAACTTAACATGGCTACTCTTTTCTCTCCCCTGAAAGTTTTCTTTCTCTCCTGAGACCACACTTTAAACACTGGCACTAGAGACTGTTTTAGGAAGAATTTCCTAGTTCCTCTTGCTGAAGGAAGTCTCCAACTTTGCAGGAAATAACAATACATTTCTTACATCAGAGAGGTGAATCTCACTGAAGCTTTTTTTGAAAACTTCATGAACAGAGAAGAGACAAGGAGAACACTCTCACAGAAAAATAGTAGGTGCATTTAGATGATCATAGTTTAATGCTTTCTTCTTTTTTATTTTTTTTCCTTTTTCCCTTCTTACAGCTTTGAGGAAGTGCATCAAAGGCAGGATCTAGGAGATGGACAGACAAGGAGACAACTTCCCATGCTCCATCTTAGTCATCTGCAGCATGCTGGCTGTCTGCCTGGCTTCCCACTCAGCACATGATTATGGAACAATCTTTGGAAATTGTTTGGACTAATCCTCATAAGAAATAATTTTAGTTTTGAGGCATCTAAAGTTTTTCTGGGTATCCACTGGGGTTTCTGCACATGCATTTCAGAATTCATGGGCTGGTCCCTCAGGAACCAACTGTTGTTCTGGGATTCCCTGCAACAAACATTCATATTAGTCCTAAGGCATGTGCTTAAGGCTGCTCAGGAAATTTTTCCTCTGACCAGTGTCTTGTTAGCATCTGATTGCTAGACAGTCTTTTTAGAGCAGAAGAATGTGTCCTTGTGACTGCTGTCCCTGCGATACATTTTTGCATTTTCAGATGTACAACCTCCCTCAAGTTAGAAAAAATCTAAGTAGGATTGCATATCTGTTAAAGACTCTGGGAAAGAAAGACTGATGCCTGACCAGCAGCACCAGTTGTGTTTACCCTGAGCATGAGTGTGAAAATGCAGGAGAAAGAGGCAGATGCTTTGAGGGACCTCTCTCCATTTATTTAGCAAATATACAAGTAACTGCAAAACTTCTTTACAACCTTTCACATAATGAAAACACAGCAGAATATTTCTGTAAGTGGAGGGAAATATTTTCGTAAGTGGTGAGAGAATGTGAGAATAGTTATTAAAAGCTACGGCCATCTGAAAAGTACATTGCTGCTGTCAGTAATTAACGCATGAGTTATAAAACTCAAGTAACTAATTTTGAGCCTGTCTTCTTTTGTAGACCTGCCTTTCTAGCTGAGATCAAACACACTATTTAGTGAATCGATCCCTTTCCCCTTCCCCACAAACATTCCTATTTAAACATCTACATTTTCTGGTAGTAACATTATGCATTGTGTCTGAAATTGACATGATCATGGAAATTCCCAAAGGAATTTGGAGCACGGCTCATATTGCTCTTGCTGCACAGGAAATGCAACCATTCTAACTCATCCTTCCTCTATAATGAAGAGTCAGATTCATTGTCTTGCTGTGCTGAGGAGGAAATTGCTGCATAATCTCCTTTCACAGCTAGACAATCCCCTCTTTCCAAAGCAGGCTAAGCATGCAAATTCTCCAGACATATTTGATGAATTTCTAATCACAGTGGGTGAAACGACAGGGCAAAGGCGAGTGTCAGTGACAGAAGCCTTGTGCTAATTCCCTGCTGAAGACATTGTTTTCCTTGTATATTCACCCACATATTAATTGTGGGTGATACATATTAATTGCATCTGCTCTGGGACTAATAAACCATGATCAGGTCAAGCTGTGGCCAGTCTTAAGATCGGTGAGAAGCCTTGGAAAGACTGGAAAGACACGGATATTTCTCAGCACTTCACATGGACTGCAAAATGAGACCCCTCCCCCCAAGCCTTCCCATTTTATGATCTTACATCACCAGGGTAGTGAAGGGAGTGCCTTCAGACAGTCAGGATATTCCCTTCCATCTTTTGAGCTAAGAGAAGAACCTTTGTGGACTGTAAAGAGCAGGCCAAATTATGCCTCTGCAGTCTGTCAGGTGATTTTATAGTCCTCTGCAATCAGATTTTCCTGTATGGGGAATAGACACATTTCTTTTTGCCAGGTGGGAATAGAAATGAAAAAAATATCTGCCATTGAGAAACAACTATTTACTTAGGCCCCATTCAAGTAGAGTTCTTAGGGAAATTTTGAGAAAGATTTGATAGTTGCATGGAAAATAGGAACATTCCTGCATTAAAAAAACCAAATGCTTCTTATGCCCAGGCTAGTAAACCTCATGCTGTAGCATATATGTCAATTGTTAAGCACAGAAGGGCAAGGATGACATTTTCTAGGTAATGAAACAAGGCCACAGTTTTCCATGAGGACTGTTTTTGCACCTGTCTCTCCCTTTTTGGCCTCGTCCACAGATAGCGAACAGTAATCAGTAAAGTACTGATATATAAATTGGAGAGACCAAACAAGGTTACAGAAAGTAATACAAACAAGATTACAGAAGAGACAAAACTCCTCATAAATCTTACTAGAGAAAAATAGGAGTCAGAAAGGTTGAGTTCCCTCTCATGGTCACAGTGCAGGAGAAAACTCATTTAGCAGAGACACCATCTTTTTGTTGTGTCTTTCCCCAAGTCCTTGAGGCACCAATTGCTACCTGTGCCTGAGACTGTGGGCACTGGGGCTGGCCAGCCTTGCTTGCTGATGCTTGCTTCTGGCTGTTCTGCTTCCCCACTGCCTGTGAGCATGGGCTGGCAGCAGAAATGCTGCCCAGCATCAAACACTGCTTTCCAGAACAGGGCAGCTACCCATTCTTTCTGTGGCCAGGCAGAGGAGGTAGAGCACCATGACTGCTTCACATGTGGTCAGTTTGACTGGCTGATAGCTGGGACTTTTGTTCAAGATATTTCAGTCTTGACAGTTGGCATTGTGTGCGGAGATTGTGCTCAAAATTATTTGAAACAACTATTTTCTGCAGAGCTACTGAGGGTCAAGACATGATCATGACTAGGGCTGAGAAGAAAGTCCTCAAAGATCAGAGAAGCAGGCAGAGCTCTTTATTATTAGTCAGTGTTTCTCACAAATGCTGTAATGTACTTTGTCACACTGACATTTTCTTGAAATAAAAGAGAGGATGCCAAGAATATGGCAGTGTCTTAGAACTAAGCAATGAGATCTGATTGAGACAGAGGCTAAGCAGAAAAGCCAGCTCATACTACCATGCTTTCCTCTCCTTTCTGCTTATACTAGCTTCTCCTGTGATCCACAAGCCCTTCAATACCAGGATACAGCAGGTGAACTCTAGAGCAGCAAGTCTAAAGAAGTGAAAACCAGTTCTCTGCTTGCCTCCCATTTCAGAGTCAGCTGATGCCCACTTCTTCTTAAAAGGCATTTTAAAGATTTCTTTTTTTCCTTAAGGAATTCTCAAAATTTTCAGCAAATGTGTGTGAATCATCAGCTCTGGCTAATGTGTTTCTACTAGAGCTACTCGTGCCACATGGTGTTCTAAAAATTTGATTATAGTGAAAATATTTGACTCTCTCTTTCAGACTTTTTTTTCTACATCCAGAGAAAATTCTTCATCCACTACTTCATACATGATGCTCCTGGGTTGCTATGAATGGCAATCTTATATTTTACAAGATATTTACAGATAATAAAAGCTATTCTTCAGAATGAAACATTTACAGGAACAGATTCTTATCAAATTAAAAGGAAAGACTCCCTCCCCTGTACACAGCCTTCTTTACTGACCATCTGCTAATAGTGCCCATGTGTGTCTGAAATTCATTTGCACATTTAAATTGAAAAGCTCCATTTGCTCAGCCTGCCTATAATTGTGCTCTCTTGCTGGGGTGAATATTAGGTCTCTGATGTATGCATATTATCCAGTGAACATACAATTGCAAATGCAATCCACATCCAATTATCTGGAGTTTTACTGCATATTTTCTACTTATAACTCAAGCAGAAAGTACAACAGTACATTAGCTCTCCAGGTGTCTATTTGGCTGGAAGAATTAGCAGGGTGCTGGCATTTAGCTCCTGACCTTGGAAGTGTAATTCAAGTAGTGTTGTTGCCAACATGAGAGGTCACTTACATACTTGATGCAGGATACAGACATCATGGGTAAGACATCAAGAATCCTCTCCACCTGACCAAAACATGCCATTGGACAGGTTAAGGTAAACAGTCCCTAACCCATGTCTAATTTCCTCTTGCCTGCCTCCAGGAAGGAATTTTACCAGTGCACAGAACAAATGCACTCTCTGATCACACATGGAGAGTATTTCAGACTTGTGTTACCTCCCATGATGCTTGGGATTGATCTGCCACTCTCAGTGATCACAGCTACAACTGGCACGAACTACTAGTCCACCAGGAAAGATACAAAATCTATGTTCACAGCATTCCTTCCCTCGATCTGTCTTAACCTGCTCCCTCCAAAGTGAGAAATATTTAAACGAGTTACAAGGATATACTCTGCAGATGCAGCTTGCCTAGTAGCCAAGAGCAGCATCTGATTCAGAGCTCATTACACCAGGGATCTGAAGCACCAGTTCTTCATCAAGACAGATCGACATGCATTTGAATGAGCTGCATCATCACTGCTCAAGGCAACTCCTCATCCTTCCTGCAAGATTAGTGTTTAAGATTCTTCTGGCCTCTCACAGTCTCTGAGACAACTGTTATCTTACTGTCTGTCAAGTATTAGTTGCCACTGTGTCAGCTAATGGGTTTTGTGTAGATCATTAAAATATTCAAGAACTATGCATAGCCTCTAGCTTGTTTTAAGCCAAATATTTCCCTAGTGGGAAATGGAAGGAAAGAGCCGTTCCAGGGAAACAATAAAATAATAAAAGTCATACTAACAGTATAAAAAGTACAGTGCAAGATCAGACTCCAATCCTATTTCACCATGTGCCCCATGGAATCACTCCATGTTTGTACCGTTTTAAATGACAAAAAACATTAAAGAATTCAAAACAATCAGTGCAAGTTTTGGACTTTCTTAGAATGGAAAAAGGTGGCGGAGGGGGGTGGCATTTAATCAGGCTAAAGCACCAGACATTTAAACTTCTGTTCTCTCAGAACAATAACTAAACTGTTGAACTAATGCCCCATGGCACTGGACATCAGTGTATGAAAGCTTACAACAGAATTGTAGCTACAACTGAAAGAACATTCTCAGTTATTATATATAAATACATAGACTTTTCAAACAAATAAAAACATCACATGTGGTTAGCTCACTTCTAATCTGAGAAGGCTAGAAAAAGCTTTCTGCCATTGGTAGTTTGTGCCACAACTGGCACCAGTAGATCAAATGAGTAGATATCTACAATGCAGGTAGCTGCAGCTTTCACAGCTGGGTATCTGCCTGCAAAACAGATATTATTGAAAGACCACCCAAATATTTCTTCCCTGGAGTATGGCTTATCCTTTTCTTTTAGAAACCAGCCATTCCAGTAATACTCCTCATCAAATATGCTGACATTTTGGAAAGCTCATCTAAATACCTGTCAGACACTTGACTGTGTTATTAAGAATCACGTTTTGGGTCATTGTGAATATTACCAGAAAGAAATCAGTAACAGGGTTTAGATTCCATTTTATAATCCTCAGAAAAATAATCACTGTATTAAATTCTGAGGGGCTATTACCACCCCATGTACAAATGGTAAACTTTTAGATAATCTCAGTGGTACCAGGTATTTGTAAAACTTTAGGCCGCAGAGCTGTGTCCAGCAAAATCCTTCCTTATTCAATATAAATTTTGAACACTTATAGCTCTGGAGAACTTTTCTGTGTTGAATAAACTGAACAGAAACAAATGGACAAACAAAAGAGCCAAATTCTCGGGGCTGGGAAAACAGCTGTCTTCTCTGTTGGCTTGGACTGTAGTCCTGTAGGTGTTATCTCACATCTCTGTTCCACAGCAGTGACTGTGGTTGGTAAAGCTGGGAGGGCTGGGGTGTAATGCCAATTGCCTTTTGTCCCATGAATACATGGCCATCAGGAAGGCTGGGGTGGGATAGGCAACCTGACTGCTCAGAGGTTCCAACATTGCTCAGCAGGAAAGGGGACAGATCATGCTCTCAGTCCAAGGGCGAGCATGGCTAGGCTACAGTTATGTCACATACCATTTCACTGTGGCTCTGCCCTTCATTAAAAATAATTTACATGTGTCTTCTTCCAGTTCTCAGTGTCTAAATTGTGGAAAGGGTGAGCCTCAGCCCATCCAAGTGGTGTTTTCATGGCACTACCATAGCTTTATGATTAATTCCCTCTGGCATAGTTAAAGGCACCTGGGAGTCTTTGGGGGTTGCAATGTCTGTTGGGATGATACGGGAGAACTGCTCAGAGAGAAGGGAGCCAGACTGGCAGGTGGTACCCATTCTGCCTCCAGGTAAAGGTCTCAGTGCACTTAATCCTTCAAATTGTACTCAAGTGTCTTGAAAATCAGTAGCTGGCGTGGCCCAAAATGACACAAGAAAGAATGTTAATGATGAAATGAACAAACACTGCTTCAGCACTCCATCTTGCTCCTCAGCCTCACTCCACATAGCACCCCAGGTTTAGCCTTTATGATCATCCTAAATTAGAAATGCCTCATGCTAATTTAGACTGCAACAGAATTGATAAAGTTTGGAAATTGGAAGGTTAGGAAAAGGTTTCCTCTCTTGTAAAAAGCAGATCCCTGTACAAGGAAAAACTTGGAATAACTTTGCCAAAGCATCTCAGACAGCTGGATACTGTGATTAACATAAACTACCAGTAAAGCCTGTGAGCTCTGTATATCCATAATGAAGCTGAAATGACTAGAATGAAGAATGGGCATCCAGGAAAAGGAAATCTTATGAGGAAATGCAGGAGCCTTTAGACACATATATAGTGACTGAAAGAAAATACTGATATCCACCAGACAAGATTCAAAGGCCAATTGCACCAGGGCATAGCTTTATTTTCAAAAAACACAGAGTGGGTGTTTTCTGATACTTGCCAACTATGGCAGATGCAATTCAGTTACTGACTAGCTGGCTACTGCTAAATATTTAGGAAGATGCAAACCTAGAAGGAAGATCACACTGTAAAAGGCTGCTCTTTAATTGGTGCAATGACTACAGTGATTCCTTCTCCTTGCTGTACAGGGGGAGAATGTCAAGAACAGCAGAAACCATTAAGAACCTCCGGGAACATTTTGATAATGAAAGTCACAGGAGATACAACTTTCCCATTTTGCATCCAATTAGAAGAGGTTACCAAAAGGCAATTTAGAAGAGATGTGGACATGAAGGATAGGATAATAATTTCTTCCTGAGGGTTTAGCTTGGCTCCCACTGCACTATTACAATACTGCTAGGATAGGAATGCGAAAGAAGAATATTGCTTTTAATTTACCTGATAGAAACTGCTGTAGTCTAAACTGAGTCTCAGACATAGAGTGCCACTGTGTTTGTGGAGAAGCTAATGAGGGGACACAGTGATGGCTTTTCAAAGCCATGCGTCTATGGAAAGTTCACATTTACGTGTTCAGTCCTCTGCCTATAGCTTTTGAAATACCATTTCTGTGATGCAGCTTACATTTTTAAAGAAGTAAATAGTGATTTATCAAGGAGTTATTAAGTAAATGGAAACATTCAAAGCCATACACTTTCAAGTTATTATGAAAAGTAAAAGCTTACTTTTCTGTTCATCTTTTATCTACCGCTGTGTTACTCTGTTCCCTCTCCCAGGACAACACCATCTGCCTCTGTGGTTGACCAGAACTGCCCAAATTTGAAGCTCATCATGAAAACAAAGCAATGGATCCAAGCTCTTGACTCCTTTGTATTTCATTAAATTTGTGGTTCTGTTTTGTGACAGACCTCCACTGGCAGTCCATGAACTTGAAATAACACTTCATGGACCAGGGCCCTACTATACCACAGGGTGTCTGTTTACAGCTGAAGCAGCCTAAGATCCTCCCTGGAATGATGTGGGCTAGAAAGCCCAGAATACACCATCTAAAAAAGCCTGATCTGTGGGCTTCCCTGTCAAAGGGAGCCCAGCAAGCCTTCAGCCATGATAAAGTAACTCAGATTTGATAACTTAAGTTCCCTTTGGGATTTTTATCTCTATTGGACCTTTCCCTCTAAAGCTGAAACAAGACAAACTCCACCTCTGAAAACAAGAAAGCGAGCTGTCATCCTATCTTTCTGAGGACAGAAGGGTCTCCTGAAGGGCACAAAGGGACTTGCATTGCTAGTCTCTTCTGGGATTAACACAAGAGGGTGCCTCAGGGTAAACTCTTTGGGGGCAACAGATGGAAGATAAGGAGATGAACAGCATATCTGGACTACAGGGGTAAATCAGGAATTGCCTATTTTATTAAAATACAAATATTATTCTATACCCATGCATGTGCTCATAATTTTTGTTGGTTGAGAGAGTATTTGTTCTGTGCTCTTTGTCTCCCTTATGCCTTCCTACAAAGCACTGACAGTCTTGATTTCAGCATGGATAATGACATGAAAGAGGCATGTTTCTGTCAAGGTTACATATTCCATTTTGTTCACAGATCTCTGCCCTGCTGGCATGACTGCCTGCCATGTACCTTTACTCAGAACTAACCTGATGCCTCAGAAGAAGGAAGATTTTGAGAAGGCTGATCCAGTACCACAAAGTGTGTTCAGAGTTGCTACCCAGAAAGAGTATAGCCAGGAGGAACAGGAGACCTTGAGTACCTGTTTTTGTCACAGTGGCAGTACCAGGGACCTCCTTGGAAGACAAAGTGACCAAACAACCACAGTCAAAACACCCTGTGCTATAAGCTCATGTCCTCCAGTATAGCATAGGCTATGCTGGCAGATCAGAAAGATGCTTATTTTGGTCTCAGGTGGGCAGATGGTGTGTGCCATTTCAGCAAAGTACGAAAAAGTCAGAAAAATACCAACTAATGCCCTCTTAGAAAAGAATTTGCCATGATTTGACCTTGTGGGAAGAACTTCAGAGAACCCAGGCCTTACTAGCAGACTGTTGAAGATAAATTCCCATATGATTTGCAGGGTCTCAGAAACAAAAGTCCAGACATACTGAGCGTTCCTCAGGAAAGCTAGGGATGGAGCCCACACTCTCCAGCTGAGGCATCAACTCACAATGAGACTTTGGACAGCTACCTTGGTGTGAGGGGCTCCCCCACTCCATCACTAAGGACACATGCAGCCTTTAAAAATCCTTTTGCTGAAAGATGGGAGGAGTTTCTGGAGTTAGGATCTTGGAGAAGAGAGGATCCTCAACATGTGGAAGGCATTGGGAAGTTCCTTCAGAAATACTACGAACAACAGAAACCTGTGCAGTAGATTTTGTGACTCGTATTCCACCAGAGTAGACTGCCACATATTTGATAACCCTTTTTATGGGGTAATTCATGACCTCAGGAGAGCACATCTTCAAATAAACAGATACAAACCATAGCCTTCACACGTACATATATATACTTTATAAACCTATCCATGTATGTATATTTATACATAAAATACAATTGCCTCATTATATACAAATGCTGAGGCAAGTGCCAACCTTACACGTTTATTCTTACACGCACAAATATACAGCTAGCTAATGCCAATGTCCTTAAAACCCTTCCACTCTGGCAGCTGTATTTAAGTCCCATAAGCTGTTGCACTTATTCCTTTGTGACTGTTATGTCAGCTTCTTTCAATTTTAGCACTGCTTACACTCATCATTGCCTTTTACCTCTCTGACCTCCTTGAAGGAAACAAAGAAAAGAAACCCCAGCTCAGAACAGAATTCACTTTACATTAGTGGCTTTTTCTCTGAAGTCTGGCATGTATGAATTTCCCAGTGGAGTGGCCTAACCCAGCTGAGGTTCTGAGTGACAACCCAAGCTCTCCTTCAGAACAAGACTGGGGGGGGTCCAAGAATGGAACTACAGAAAACCCAGCAAGATTATGCAGTTTGGGAGAAGGCATTTAATGTCACACCATCTTTAGAGTCATACAAAAGTATGAAAGCCATGTCTCTGGGAGATGTTACCTATTTCCATGAGTTTGCCTTATCTCTATGAAATATAACTACAGGAAACAGGGTTTCTTATGCCAGATGAAATCATAAAGGTACTGAAATTACCACTGCGTTGCTCACTGTCATTGGTGCCTTCTCTGAAGAATGAAACTGGAACATATTGCACACCGTGGTAAGTTATAACAAAGGATTGACACATCTTCACCACTGCTTTTTCATTAGGATCTTACTAATTAGGTTTAAACTCATTTTACATTAAATAAGAACTAGTTATCTGACCCTTCCTTTACTCACTCACCACGTCCTTAGAACAAAGCAAAGTATTCTCTCCAGAGACCATTATTCAGAAATAAACCCACTGAAACGATAAAGCAAAACACAGGAGGTGGTATACCATTTTCCTTTGACCCACTGTTCCACCAGGGCATCAAGTGTATGGCTTTCCTGGAGAAGTAGCCTTTCAATCCATGGCACAGATAAATTAAATTCTGATAGCTGAAGCTGTCAGACTAAATTTTTACAAGAGCAGGAGTTGGGAGTCCTGCTGTGATAGCATAACTGCAACCTAAGTAATTGCCTTCCACATCTGAATTCCTTCAGCTTTATAAATTGGTTACAGTATTCTCCTTTTCGCATCCTGCCTCAAGTGACTTTACACAGTTACTTACTATCTCATTAAAAAATTCTGCTTTTTCACCCCAAAATAACTGCATTTCAGAAGCTTCTGAGGTGCTACCAGTGTATTTAAATTTTATGACAAAACAGCAAAGGTTTTTAGAGATAAAAGAAGTAGAACACATGTTCAATGGCTAGGCATTATCCCCTAATTTTTTTCTGATCCTTACACTGTGTGGCAGCACTGTCAATCATATTATAATCCTTGTCTCTCCATTGTAGAGGGAATATTAGAAATTCTGTCAAACTCAGAATAAAATGAAACCAAACAAAACAGAGTAAATCGAATAAATGCAGAAAAAAATATATATACTATATTGCACTGTACTGCAAGACACCTAGTCATCAAGTCACGCTGTATCTTAAAGGAACTGCAATTCACATGGATCTCAGTAAGTAGGGAAGACTCTCCATCTGTCTTTCCTTGATCCCACAAGTTTCTGCCACACATCAAAGACAAGTGCACTCCAGTTGGTAGCTTGGTTTTTGTGCATGAGCACCACGAAAAAATTAAACAAAGAAATCTAAACAAACCTCCAAAAATCAGATAGCAGTACAACTATGGACTTGATACAAATCAAGATTACCTTTTAGAAAATTGCTTGAAAAACAAACAAAATCAAATGGTCTTTTCAGTTTTTGGTAAGCATTCTGAAGGCAGAAGAAAAAGCCACATAAAAGCTATATAATTTGGGGCCCAAGCTCTGTCTTCCAGAAGTGCTGATTCATGTTTGCATGAGTTTTAGAAAATTCATGTTTTCTGAAAGTGGACTTCTGTCAGGTATAACATAATTAAATATGGGGAGAAGAATTGGGTTCACTTTAGAAGATGAAGGAAAGCAGAATTTAGCAAAAACATAACTTGCTTTTTAAGATTTTAGAACACAAATGATTTACTGGGCAGGCTACTCACTTTGTATATGCAAAAATGTTCCTGTTAAAAATACTCTGTAAACCAATCACCCTAACATCATGCCATAGGTGGTTTTATTGCTCAGTATTGACCATTTTTATCAAAGCAGTCCAGTATTGTACTTAAGAAAATGTGACAGGCAAAAAGACTTTGCATGCTTCCCTTTCTACATGCTGTATCTGGTCATAATTTAGTATATGTGTTGGAATCTCTTATTGCATGAGGAGAAGATGAAGTGTTAGGAAAGTGTCTTGCTGTTCCAGGCTTGGAGCTTGTCAGTTAATAACTTCAGAGAGGAAAGACGAGCAATCCAAACTGGCACATTTCTGACCCAACTAATGCTTCTTTTTAAAATTTCTGTGCAGGTTTTAGAGGCCAACATGAAAGTCTGTAGAAAATCAAGTTTGAAGTCGTCTATGGGGCAGACGACCAGCACTGGGTCTTTCTCTCCAGGAAAAAGCTAAACAAACTCATTCTGTATTCCTCTGTAAAAGAAGCCACAGGCAAGGCAGGATCAACTTCCTACCTATTCTTTATCCATATTCTTGCCTCCTGCTGGGCATCACATCCACCTGCTAGACAGACGACAGGAGGAAGCATGCTGCAGAGAATATGTTCCAGGTGATGGAGGGATGATGCCAGATCACCGTCTTGCCCAAGCAGACAAATCTGAACTGAGAATCCCCATGTATGACAATCACATCTGAAATATGCAGACTACATGGCATGCCCTGGCTCTTTGCTGGGGAAAGTGTCCCCACAGACATTTTAGGGAGAAGCTCATAGCAGGCAGCACAGACAAGTGTGAGGGTAATGCTGCAAGGTGTAGTTAAGCAAATGTGTCTATTTGACACATAGTCCCACAGGCTCTGTCTCTGTGCAACTTCCTAATTTCCTACTGCTATAAATGTTCAGCTTTTAATCCAGAGCATGGCTTTTCAGACTAATGTTGTCCATAGAAACAGTAGGCTTAGATGTAGAACTGTTCCTGGTCTGTACACCCATACTGTGCTGTCTGTGGTTCCCACACAACAGGAACTGTGGTAAATGTAAACAGCCTGCATCCCATCAATTCCCTTTTGCCCCATACAAATGCCCCTGCACAATACGTCCACCAGAAGCCTGTGTGCAGTGCTGACGATTTTAGGCTAGGAAATCTGACTGCTTTTGAATTTCTTTCCATGTATTTTGTAACTTACAAACAAGAATGTAAGTTTTGGGACCAATTTTCTAAGGAAAAGGAAAACTGCCATATGTATGCTATTGGGCTGAGAAGCCAAAATTCTTTTAACAAGTCCCAGGAGAGCAAAAAGACCACCACATTTTCATTCTCTAGTCTTGAATTCAGAGTTGACTGAACCCTTAATAACAAGGCAGTTATAGTGAAGTCTCAGATTTAGTTTTTCCACTCCAGCTTCTGAAAAGAAGAAAGACATAGGGTCATAAGGCACTTGTTTCAGAGTATGGCAGTCCCAGGAAACGAAGGGTAGAAAAATGTCTTCCATCCCCAAAGTTTTGAATGTGATTAAGAATGGCCTCTGAAGCCGTTGGTAATGAGAGCACACAGGGCTTCAATTGTCATTGGTTTGTTCACTTCTTTCAGCAGGAAAAAAAACATAATACAGAGAGCTTCATTGTGAAGGAAAATGAAAGTTGTAACCTAGGGCACACAGTGATAACACAAGGGAAATGGTTTTAAACTGGAAGAGAGTAGGTTTAGATTAGATATTAGGAAGAAATTCTCTACTGTGAAAGTGGTGATGCACTGGCACAGGTTGCCCAGAGAGGCTGAGGATGCTCCATCCCTGGCAGGGCTCAAGGCCAGCTAGAGGGGACTTGCAGCAACCCTGTCTGGTTGAAGGTGTCTCAGTCCATGGCAAAGGGGTTGGAACCAGATGATCTTTAAGATCCTTTCCAACCCCAAATTCTATGATTATGTGATTATACAGTACAAAATAAACACATATGAATCACTCCTCAGGCTGGAGTGGAAGAGAAGGTGGGAAGTATTTCTATCTGTTAGGGACAGCATTAATAATCAGTGTCAAAAAGTCTCACACTATAAAACAAGACACAAAAGCATGAATTTCCTTTCCTTCCTTCCTTCCTTCCTTCCTTCCTTCCTTCCTTCCTTCCTTCCTTCCTTCCTTCCTTCCTTCCTACCTTCCTTCCTTCCTTCCTTCCTTCCTTCCTTCCTTCCTTCCTTCCTTCCTTCCTTCCCTCCTTCCCTCCTTCCCTCCTTCCCTCCTTCCCTCCTTCCCTCCTTCCCTCCTTCCCTCCTTCCCTCCTTCCCTCCCCGTCAATCAGATCACCAGTCCTTTATGTGAAACTCCAGATGCCTAATGGCTGTTCCTTCTCCTCTTTTTAAGAATGGAGGTCCACACTCTAAAAGTCAACTTGATTTTGAGGAGTGTAGGAATATGTACACATAAAAGGGTACGGATCTTCAGGTTTGGGATGTCAGTTGTGGAGTGTCTTACAAAGAAGGGATTTTTTTTCTAAACTTCTTCCTCTCTGAATATCTGTCACTGAAACTCCAAAAGAAGCAAAGCATGGCACATGTCTTTTCTCTTGTAAAAGCCCAAGGGGAGAGAACCTACTGAATCACTCCACTGCTCTTAGGTTTTTCCCAGAGTCTGGCCAATAGTGACAATGCTGGCATGTTGTCTAAACATCTGCTATTGTGTGAGAAGTGGAAGGACACAGTTTATTTTACCTCCTGTGGCTGTTACAAGATTGACAGTGACAAGTGTGAAATGGACATGTCCCACTGAAATTCAGAAAAGAAAAGCCCTAAGGAACTTTAAAATAAGTGCGTGGTCAATTTCCTCATCGCTCTCTAGTGTGAATAGACATTCACATCTGTTAGCAATAAACATTGGTTCCCTTCTGCTTTTACTACCCAGCATAGGCAGCAATATCCAATATTGCCCTCTCTCCTCCCGTACTTAGTGACTTGAATGGTACTAATTCCAGTATACATTAATGCTTCTGAGAACAGAGAGGATTTACTGTTTTAAATTGCTCCAGAAATTATTCCTGTGTACTCTGCTGCTAGGCATCAAGGGGAAGAGGAGGCCAAAACCCAACTCTTCTCACCTTGCTGGCAGAAAGCTTTTTAAATAACCAACCAAATTTCTCTAATTCTTTCAACACACACTTAAAAATTATCAGAATAGTGGCTGAGAAGAAAATCTACAAGAATCCAGAGATATAGCTTTGACCTTGCCTCCTAGTGCTGCTACAATAGGTATCAGATGTGAGTTAAGGTATTCATGTATAGTTTGCTATAAAGCACATTTTATAGCAGCCCTGGAACTGTCAGGGTGGATTGGACCATTGGTCTACTATTCTTAGCAGTGGCAACACATACTGTTTTAGGGCAAGACTAATAACCAACCTCCCACAACCTCACTGACCGATTGCGAGAAGTGGTCTTCCAGACTGGTCAAAACCAGGCTGAGAGATGGTAGGTTTAGTTCTAGTAAAGAACTAGAAGGCTCTTCCTAATGGTTCTCAAGAGTAAAATTGCATAGGACTATGGCTGTCATGCATGCTTCCCTGGGAAGCATTGCTGCTGAGGAAGAAGAGTCACTTTCCCCACTGGTACCCCTGCAGCTCCCAGTGTGCTCCTGAGATAAGCAGAGAGACAATCTCTCGTTCCAAGGAAAGAGCCATTTCTGGCTCTCTGTCCCAGATGAGGGAAGACACACAAAATGATGTCCTCACCTTCCTCATCTTCTCCCCAAGGGTAGTGGGGCACAGAAGAAAGAGCACAAGGAATTCCAACAAGTACCATCTGGCATGAAGATGAAGGGAAATACACCCAGGTGGGGATGGCTGGACCTGAGGGTGCTCAGCTATCCCAGGGCCAGGGGCAGTGGAGGCAGAGTGTTTGAAGCCATTCATTTTCTGGGGAGGGCAGACAAGGGAATTCCAAGTAGGAAACACTGGTGTAGTTTCCTCATCCTTTGGTCTGCCCAAACCTACATTTCACCTTCCTGAAGGAAGGGGTTTGGACCTCAATACACAAAGAACATGTCTCTGAGAGTTCTAATCATATATAACAAATAACAATTGCACCTGTAGTTCAGGAATCCCACACAGTCACTCCTGATTTCTTAATGCACTTTTTTTGGTTTTTGAGCTAGAATGGGAGAAATATACTTGAGGGTCTTGCCAGCAACAATTTAAACAACTTGTATATACTTACAGGAGGAAGTGTTTGTTCCTTCTGTTGAAGCTTGTATCCTAAGCGTGGGTTCTGCAACACACAGAAGTAACAATAAAGTTGTAAGAATACAGACACAGCTACAGCACTATACTGGAGGAGCCTGAACATCTTCCCCCAGTAGAGATTTATTTTTTATTTTTTATTTTTTTTCCTCAGTAGTCAGAAATCCAGCAGAGCAGAGAAAAAAAATGAGATAGCTTGAGAAAGCAAAGAACTTCAAAGTTGGTTCAGCATGTTCTAGGCACACCATGAATAATCAATTATAGCAAAAATGCTCCATAGTCCTGGGAGGAAAGGCCGTGAGAAAACTGGCAAAGACAGAGTAAAATTTTCAGCTGTTTCTGACAGCATCAGAGGAAAGTGGAAAGCAGTAGGTCTTGAAGCTCCACATGCTGACCCAGGAAGCACTAGTTTCTTATCTTCTTCTCACATAATTCCAATCGAACAGCATGGAATTTTGGTCTATCACAACTATAGTTAAGGACTTCTGTGGCTTGAAAGAGAGGAGGGTCCATGAGTGTCACCACTTCTGCAATGAGTCGTAGATGGAAGCGAAAGCAGAACACATTCCAGACCAAAATAGGACATAGCATCAGCCCCAAAGAGGTAACAAAGAAAGGAAAAAGAATGGTAAATAATCTTGTAGGACAGTGGAAGGAAATGGACACAACACAAATCACACAAAGGAAGCACTCGGAAAAGGCTATAGAAGAAGCAGGCTGCCTGAAGCCAGGTCTGAACCTCCTGAACTATAGAAACCTGAACCACACAGCAATTATGAGCCATGTGTTAGGGTGGCTTCATGGGCTTTCGCTACCTAGCAAATTATACATGGTGTCATGCATGAATAAAGAATTCAGCAGAAGGCTTGAGAAGTGTTATCAGCTGGAAGAAATAATTTGAAGAGAGAATACTTTGCCTAAGGTGGCAATGTGATGTGCCAGTATGAAGTACAGGTTGCTAACAGCCAGTCTGTGAATTCTAGGGAGCAGGTCAGGCATACTACATGCTCTGTAGTGAAACATTTAACATGTCATGCCACGCAGAAAAGATGAATCTGTTGCCTAATAAACACTGATTTCAGGCAGAAAAAACTTACTCTTAAAAACTAAGACTGCTCTGTAAGTCCTCTTATCATCCAAAGTAACTGTAGCAATACTTCAAGAGACCTAGATCCCAGTGACTTGAACACCAGCATTTCACAACAGCCTATCTTCAAGTAAAGAAGCAACACACTAACTACTTATTTTAATTTGAAAGTCCTGGGAAAAAATCCACAGTGCCCAAAATCCCAGGCACGACTGGTCACCAGGAAACTCATGAGCTGTTAGAGGAAGACATGGTCTGGACCCAGAGTGGGGATAGAACAGTAGGAAAAACAGCAGGAAAAACAGCACCAGTCTGGGTTTGGGACTAAGTTGGTCTCGGCTCCAGCCACATATCAAAGACCTCCTCAGAGCTCCATGTGGAGACCTCAACAAGCAGCCACTAAACATGGTGCTTTTTGCTGTTCTCAGGACAGTACTGTGATGTGTTGCTTGACATGAAATCTGCCAGTGCAGAGATTCATCAGGAATGCAGCCAGCTTTTTGACCGTCCCAGCTTCCTCCTTTCCAGCAGCACAATAGCAGCAAAGAGTAGGACAGTACTGTAACAGCAGGCACTTGAAGGGACATAAGCAGGGAAAGAGACCACTCAAGAACAAGAACTTTAATTCATGGGAAAGAAGGCAGCAAAGTGCAGGGACTACATCCTTGCTGCACAAGGGAGAAGGCAAGGCAAGCCCAGTGGAGTCAGTGGCCAGCGTGTCACCTTCTTTGAACAAAAATGGTTCCAATGGTTACAGGACACTTGCTATTAGCTATGTGGCTTTGTACATACCCAGTGAAGCACCAGTGACAGGCCCCACTGAGAACATGAAAGAATATGGGCACATCCAACGCCTCTTCTGTCAGGCAGCCATGCCAAGATTTCAGAAGTAGGTCGCCACACACACAGATGCATCAAAGGAAAGGCTGCAGGCATGCTAAATGCAAAATCTGGCAATCACACTATTTTCCTTGATCTAGCCTACAAACACTGTCATTTCACACTAAAACCTGTCTCTGCCAGACATAGCTTTCCCAAAAAAGCTAGCAGGACCCCAGCCTCTTTGCCAAGCAGGGTATGTGCATCCTGTAAATCCTTGGGTCGCTCGGCTTATACTCGTTTATCTACAATTGTTTCAGCCAAAGTCATCAGTACAGACAAGTGCCTGTATTGTAGCCATATATAAAGTAACTCTTAATAGTTAATAATGAAAGAGGCTTCTCACTGGGTTCAGTTCCAGGAGTAACTCTGGAAGTATGCAATCCGTAACTGCAGGAAGGATGCTGAAAGCAAATTCCATCAGCCTGAAAGGAAACCACCTGGAGAAGGCTCCTAGTACACCAAGGCAGCTTCAAAAGTGGTTGAATTACTGACAGTGGGTTACCGGTCTACACTCACGGACCCTGCAGAGCTGTCAGGAATTGTATGTAGAGCCATGAGGAACAGAGCAGTCTAGGCAACAGACTATCTTGAGGACACATCAGTACGCCTATACACTCAGCAAACTCATAAGCAGCTGCGAGGATTTACAGAAGAAGGAAGTAAGAGCTTTTTTAAAACATAGTTCCTAACAACACAAATACTTCTTCACTTGGACTGTTGCAGCCTGACAACTTCATGCCAAATTAGGATCCTCAATACAGCTCCAGGATAGTAAAAACTAAGCTTAACCCTTCTTCATTCATTTCTTGGTCCCTGAAGTAGCTCAAGTATGCAAGGTGATATGCAGAAACGGAGCTGCTGGATGTAGGTGAATTGTTCTCTACTAAGAATGAGCTGTTTCAGAGCTGTAGAAACAATTTCAAGAAGAAATGAAGACAAAGAGACAGAAAGACTCCATTAATTCAACTTACGTGAAGAAGTTTTTGCCACTTCTGTTGATACTGGTATCTTGCTGGTACTCTCTGGAAAACACAAGAGGCAACAAGAAGTTACAATATGGTGTCAGATGATCCTCTAACAGCACTCAGCTCCAGAATGAACAAGGTAAAGAAGAAAAAGGTGTTCAAAGAAGCAAGCTTAAATTTTACTTCAGTGGGTAGAAGCTTCAATCAGGTATCAACTTGCAAAAGTTTCTTTTCAGGGAAAAAAAATTGATGGTGCCTACTAGCAAAACTGAAGAAAAAAAACCCTGCTCCTTCTGAAAGAAGCCAGTTGTTCAATCTCTCATTTTCATCTGGGAATAGCTGATCAGTGGCAACAGGAGAAATCATGCAGATGGCTCTGTTTCTGGAAGACGTCAGTGTGAGTATTCACTCCTTATGCTTCTAGGCAGTTAAATTTTGCAAAGACGTGTCCCTGTTCATATCACTTGAATTGCTGGTAAGTACATCCAATAGTGTCACTTGCCACTTCAGGGAAATCTTCTGAGTCACACATGCAAACCCCATCCCTCATGGACTGTTGGGGGCTCTGTGACAGAAATCCAACAGTTGCTTTGCTGAAGAGATGAGAAAAGTTGTGCTTCCATACTGGTCCTATGTATATCTCCATACACTATTGCTAGTTATGTACTGGCACGGACTGCTTGTACTCACTTGTTGAACCAGCTGATGGCTAAGGGAGATGATGCTGCTATGTTTAGATCCCTGTTGATGCAAAATGCACAGATAGGGGAAAGCAGAATGTAGAAAGCCTCTGTTTAGGCTTTACAGACTTGCACAGAGACCTTGTTCCAATGACAGCATTGATTTGTGAATGCTCTGCTGTCCCCGTAAGCCACAACTGTGTGCAATGTCTTCGGTGTGAACAAATCACTCTTCAGTTGTATTCATCAACAATCTTGGACTTCCCCAAGTTCTCAAAACACATTTCAGACTTTAAGTGGCGCAGTTCAATGCAGCTGCACGAGTTTCAACTCTACAGCTGGAGAAAGGCCCTGAATGCCAAGAAAAAAGTCTTGCCTTGAAACCTCAAGGCACACCAAGAATCCCCTAGTAGGTCAAACAAACAGAACTTAGAAAAAGCCTCATAAGAGATTTAGGAAAAGGAAACTCAAGAATGTTTTTATTCTCTTTTGTGAATCTGGATCCTAATGGTTCTCTGCTCATTGTCTTCAAAGTTCACAGAAACTTGACTAGAGACAAAACTAGTCCAATTGCCTTCCCTCCAATATCCCTCTTGTTAAACTTAAACATCAACTCTGCATTTTAACTTCTTACTTGCTTGTTCTTCTTTTGTATTTTTTTCCCATTTTGGTCCAGCTTTCTTTGGCAAATATACTATTTGCCTAGTTAGTACATTCCAGTTTCATCTCACTAATGGGGGAGAACGTATTATGCAGCATTTCTTTGGCAGCCAGTGATGCGTGGCATGAAAGTGAGTATCATAAGTAAAATTTTTAAGGTCAAAAGCTTTGCATTAGGTCTTGGAACACAGTGGCCTGTAGCCAGGCAGCTTTCAGGACCATGTTTTGGGTATAATGGCAGTTTCTCTATTGTGCAGCTGGGTTGTCTGAGCAATTAACCTTTCTTAGTCACGTCAGGAGATGAAACAGGTCTGACAGCTGCATAGCTCAGCATCTGGCACAACTGGAGCAAACTTTTCTTTCACCATTAAAGAAACCATGTTCCATTTAGTGCCTGTGCTGAGCTTGATGGAGCATTTCTTACTGGCACCTCCCCAGCCCAGCTGTGTTAGTACAAACGCCGACGGGAAGCTTCCCTGCCAGTGGAAAATACAGCCAGAGCCTCCTACACCTGAAACGTGCTGAGAAATACATTTGGAAAACATGTGGCAAAGTCACACTTTATCAAGCCCCACTAGTAACATTCATGTTAGCAACACTAACAGTGGATGCTGAGGTTCGGAAGACACAACGTTTGTACATATTGCTTACTACACACAGTACACCACAACAGCGGGAAAGGCATTTTACAGTGCCTGGGAAGGCTAGCACAGATCCATATGACAAGCTATCTGAGCACAAGAAGCAAACAAAGAAGAGGCTTCTCTTAGCAGGCCATCAGTACTTGCCTCAGGTGAAAGAGCTGGAACCATTTTTCAAACATAATACTTTTGCTGCTGCAGTCTGCTAGGGTATGGAGATGGCAGCCTGCAGTCACCACGTTAAAGATCGCCTGAGGAGCAGATACCTCAGAGGCTACTACCAGTTCTGTCTGCTGGCAGTTCTAGGAATACTAAGTCTTGGTGAAGTGCTGTTCCCTGAAACTAGGTATGTTTGTGCTGGGGCTTACTTATGTAAAAACACTGAAGGATCCATGAGAATTCCTCGTGTGGGGATGTTTTAAAGAGCAGCTCTCTGCAACTTCTCAGTCCTATTTCCTTAGTACTCCAGCCAGCAGTATCTTCTGCTGTTTAGTCTGACATAACAGGGAAGAGCTCCTACAACTCACACAGAACACCCAGCAACCCCACCACCTTGCTGGCCTTGATATGTTGATCCATCCTTCCAGACAGGGAACTTAGTTTGGGCTGCTGAGAGGAGACCACTCCTTGCTGCCCACTCCCTGTTGTGTGGGCAACAAGCTCTGCTGTATGGCTCTGAGGGAGGCAGGAGGTCCTTCTCCTCCTCAGCCAAACCCTTTACTCCAGGATAACCAGATATTTAGGAGCCTTACAGCTGCTGTTGTGAACAACCCTGTGCATGCCCTCACAGCTTTCCCCCCACCCCCCAATTAGTTTGTCAGAGGCCTAATGCAAAAAAGACTGCTTGAGCAAGCTGAAGGGATTTGGTTGATTTCACAGGCTGATCTCACAGGTTGATCTTTTAGTTCAGGCCTTGCAGGTCACTCTGAGAATCTTGACAGGGACAGCAGCCTGGGCTCTGAGGAGGATTCAAGACACCATGACACCATAGGTAGCTAGAGCTGCAAACAAGCTTTTTGTCATCTGGAGGTGTACTTTCTGTCAGGGATGTAAATTTTAAGCCTTTTGCATTGTTTGTTCTATTAGGGTGATATCATCTGAATTACACAAACAAGGACACAAACTAACATACACCTTGAGGAAAGGGGAGCACTTTCTTCACCTCTTATTTGGTTTATAGATGGCTGAGCAGGGAGTAGTTGTGTAGAAGTTTGGTAAGAATGTTGTCTGGGGCCTCAGAGGCATGTAGGCATACGTGGTCAAAGACTCAGGGTGATCCAATGGCTAAACTAACCTTTAGGTTCTTAAAACTACCATACTTTTTCCCCTCCAAGAAACTACTGACATGAATCAGATTAAAAGAACATTGTTCTCAATCCAAGTCTGTTAAATTGCAAGGAAAGGTTCAGGAGTACTCTTAGAGGAGTCACAATACCAAACTGAGTGATGGCCACATTTCTTTCTGAGACCAAATCACTGACATTGGTCCAGGCATGCTGATTTGCTCCAGTTGAGAACCCGACTCATTATGCCAGCCAGTCCAAACCAAACTGTGTCCCAGGTTGTCTGTAATTATGCTAGAGAGAAGAGACACCGTGATCTCCTACTTAAATCAAGTCTTGGACAGAGGAAGGGACTTTTTTTCCACTTGAGGTATTTCATAGTTTGCTCTATGGGTACTAGATGTTTTTATTTATTTCTCAGCCATCTTCTTGAAGCTATGCTACTGTCTGTCTTCTAAGAGGAAGAGAAAATTAAAATTGAATGAATTATGAGTATCAGATCCTTATTGATTACTGTACAGCTTGGAGCTGTTACTACTACTGCAAGTCCCATGGATGCAAAACCAGAAGCCAGCACAGGTCACTGCATAGCAAATGAATTTATCAAGGCTCACCTCAGCCTACAATTGAGATACATTAACAGATCACCTGTCTTATACCCATCAATTCAGGCAAAATTGTCCCAGCCACCCACACTGATGAGTCAAACTACATCAACTCACTTTCCACAGACATCAAGGAATAGCACTCACACAACACCCTGCACACAACCCAGCAGAACCAGCATCACAGACTTCTGGTTTTTGAAATATCTCTAGATGAACCCACCTTTTGCACCCTAAAACATGCTGGGCACAGAAAACATCCTCAGAAAGGCAAAGGAATCAGGCCAACAGGTTTTAATGGAAAAGACTGACACCACATGCAGAGAGAGCATGCTTGACTCTTTATCAAAAAATATCACTTAGCTAGTTGTCTAAATACAGAGTTTTGTGAGGAAGTTGAAAGCTTTGGCTGTGGTGTGAAGTATTCTGTCAGTGTTATTTATTAAGCACAGTAATGTCCTATGCTGATAAATCCATGAAAAATTCACCGCAAGAATCTTGCCCGGGTAAAGTAACAAATTTAGGATGCACAAAAAAACCAGTTACTATTGCATTAGCAAACTTGTGCACTATTTATACAACACCAGGAGAACTTCATTCCTCTATTCTGACCTCAATTACAATCTTTCTTAGGGGAGCACACGTGAGTATGAGTGAATGAAAACAAGAAGGCAGCTCATATCCTGTGGGCAAGTAATACTCATTATATATTTAAAAGAGAACAGAATAGCTCTTATCACTTGCTATTAAGACGGGTAAAAATTGTGTTTGTCTAGCTATTTTTATATTTGTTACATTTTTAATTCACACATGGCTTTATAGAAAAAGCTTTATATTTCTTTCAGTAAAACTGAGAAAATTTAAAAGCCTATTTAGGTTTATACTGTTTGTGTGGAGTGTGTGTTCATGTTTATGTGTAGTAAAAACTTTCACAAGAGTAAATTTTGCAGTTTTAAGTAACAACAACATTTATAACATCAGTAACAGCAGGAAGGACAGGAGTGACTATTGCATTGAACATCACTGTTTTAGATAGAAAAGTTTACCACTTTGGGGAATGAGATCAGGAAAAATTAAGGTCTTTGCTCACTGAAAACAACAAAAACATTTTACAACTGTTTTATTGATAAATATTAATTTTTCTATGCTTGGAGCAGGGGACTGAAGTAATGAATTTTCCAACATCTGACCTTGGTGGTAAATATGTGGTTTTTTGTATTCTTGGGGGAAAACCCCAACACATTTGCCTTGTTCTTCATATGTTTTTTCCTAATGTCCATTGGTACTTGATGTTAGAGACAAGGCACCATGATAAATGGATCTTAAGTCTGGCCCTGGGGCTCTCTTTTGTGGCACACATTAGCAAGGAAAATTTCAATTAAAATAGTCCTAGTTTAAATTCTAGGGAATTTAAACCCAGTTTTTGGTTTTTTTTTTTAGATACTGAAAACACTAATCTTACAGTGGAAATAAAAACAACGCCATTCCCAGAAAGGTCATTACCTCATCTACCCTCACTCTTAAAGTACCCATCACAGAGCGAAAGCAAGATCTAGTTTGCAGATAGCAGGGCACACACAATAAATATGACCAGGTGAGGTCATTAAATTAAAGGTCATTATTTAAGTTATGGTTCACATGGCAGAGCAGGCCAGTATGGCCATAAGAAAGTCAGACCCTCTGGTGCATTTTTCTTTACCTCACTGATACCCTATGTGCTGGAAGTGGAAGAAACCAACCTCTCTCCTCACTTTGAGAGATTCAGCCTTTTCAGATACCCATGCTTTAGTTTTCTACAGGGACTCATGGGCTACACTGGACCCCAAGAGCTTCCCCAAAAGCCCATTAACAGGTAATAACAAGTAAGAGTTAAATATGCTGGATTTTTGTTTGTTGTTTTGGTTTTCTCTTTTAATTTTAAACCCTTTCTTTCTCATGAATATTGCAGGACCTCCCAGCTATACAGGACCCGAGTAATGACTGCCCTTCAGGGCTCATTACCGAGTTTGGATCCCAAATCTGTCATTAAGCTAGCAAGGGGAAGAGGTCAGGGAATGTGGGGGAAGGAGGGGTGAGGAGGTCACCCGTGCAGGGGGTCTATCCCTGTTTGCAAGGCAGATGTTGCCCTTTGAGGCTGTAAGGATCTATTGCTCTTAAGTCACCAGATGTTGCCCATGCTGTTTCTCAAATCCAGGTGGAAAATTCCACCATTAGCAGGAAAATTATGAACAATTTTATTGGTAATTTATAAGCAGCAGTAAGCAGAGGGGGCTCAGATGTATGTGTAGCAACCAAATATGCATGATTGATTTATTCTACCAATGAATGCTGTCATGCCTGAGTCTAGATGATCAAATATCACTGAGATGTTCCAGTTCAGATATCATTGAGTTTCCAGTTCAGATCTTTACAGACAAGAGCCAGCTGCCAGGTTTAGACTGGATTCAAGTTTGCCCTGCATTTGCATGCATGGCTGTGTTTTAAACAACTTGCACTTCATAACACAATTAGATAGATTTTAACATATATGCTACAGATGCACATAACAGGGCTTGCCACAAATACTTTTGACTGAGACCAAGCTCCTGTCCCCTTGCAGCAGGAGTGTTTTGCAGTCATTCAGCATAGCCCAAAAGGAAGTTCAAAAATCCATGTCACATAGCACAGGAATGAGGTCCTGCATGCATTCCCATGACACCATTCCTTGTCTGAGAAAGCAATAGAAAATGATCAAGCTTTTTTTTTTTTTTTGCATTTGTCTGTATCACTGCCCAGGCACAGTGCCTACAGTTGAGTTATGGAAACAGTATAGGAGCTTTCCATGTAAGCAGCTAATGAGCAACCAAAATTTGTATTCATGGAAACCATGAGAGTCTACAAAACTACACAGAAACACCTACCCATTTTTCCTCTTAGTAATATTCCAGTAAATAGCACTTGATCTTTTATATCAGCCTCCTGACATCTGCTCATGATTATAATACCATACAGCTAGAATGAAATTCTAGCACTTGAGATTCTTTAGTTGATGAAATAGAATAGCAAATACACAAAGTGAATACAGTCAAGCAATTGCCGCGTGATTACAAAACAGCAGATAGACAAAGACAAATCCCACTGGAAAAGATTTACATTTGGTTTTCTGTTTATGTAAATGTTATCTCCTGTTTAAGAGCACAATGTGGAACAGAAAAGAATGCCTGGTAAATTCACATTGCTATAACATCTTTAACCCGTCCAAGATATGCAGAGAACTTCAGCTTTGTTTGCTAATGAGAGTATGTTTGTTTTGTACTTCACAAGTGGCTGGACACTGGAGTTTGAATTATGGGAGCTGAATTAGTCAAAGTCACACTTGAAAAACAAGATTTCAGCTGAACTTCTGCCTCCACTGCTTTTCCAAACAAGAAATAGTACTGCAATACATTTATGTGGAGTGGAAACACAAAATTTCATCAGAAGCAATTGGAACTCCCTGTAAATGAAATGAGCCCTGCAAAAACAGCAATCTACAATAACTGTAAATCTTCTGAGTAAGTCTGAGTGCTATCTATTTCATGAGAAGCTCTGCCCCTCAGAAAATAACCTTAAATCACAATACCTGAATCAAAGTATCTGAATCACACTCAAGCCTTTGAATAATTTGCCTTCAGATACATTCATGCCTTTGTGTTTATTGTTTTAGAAATCAAAAGAAAAACCTAACAGCATATGTGAAATTAAAAATGGTGGCAATCACAGCAATAGAAATATTACTTAAAGTGAGAAGCGCTGGTTTAGCAGTTCAGACTATGACATGTTCTAGGTTAAATGCAACTTCCCCTACTGTGTATAACAGGAATTAGAATAATGTTCCCTTCATCTTTTTCCGATCCTGACTATTCAGACTGTATCTTAGACTTGGTGTTGCACAGAAAATGCTGATTTGCCCTGAGATGTGTAAGAGACATCCCACTTGTTTATAAGGAAAATTGAGCATCCTAACTACATAAAAGAGAACTCAGGCTCAACTACTTTTCTTAGTACACCTAACAGAGTTCAGTGCTTCCGTTTCCATTTCAGTTGCCAAGCTTTGTCCTGTTCCTAAGCCCTTTGTCCTGCTGGCAGTTTTAATACACGGTCTTTCTGAATGTGACAGTAAAATAATGAGCCAAGCCTTACCATTGGTGTCTGTGATGATAACACTGGCTTTAGTACTGTCATTTCCTAGCTTGCTGCTCACTCTGCATACATATTCCCCAGCGTCGGCCAACGTGGCTCTGTAAATGTGAAGCTCAGAGTATTTCCTGTGAAATCAGAAAAAAACATATAAACTTCCTGTACTGGAATAACAGTCACTGCATCAACTAAAGCACATTTTTTTCCGCCTCTTTCAACAGAGAGTCTTGTCTTCCATTTTTACTGACAGATCAACACTATCCAGGCTTGAAAGAAGGGAGGAGAACAAAAAAAAATCTCTTACAGGCTGCTGGAAAACAGGCATATTCATGAACTCAAATGAAGAGACTTGCTTATGCTTTTCTGTACGATAGAAGGCTTTGCTATTAAAGGAAATCTGGAAAACAACCATCCAACAACCATCCTCTCTCAGCCGAATTGCTGGCTGTCCAGATGCCACAGAGATGGGTGAAATATTAAAATAGATTACCCTTCCCTACAGGTTCATATTACAAGTAGTAGAGTTCTGGGTAAGTACTGTAGTTCCTAACATCTGACTAAATAATCATGAGATTAGAATACACCACACTCTTTAACAGCCTCTGAAACCCCAACAGTAAATCATTCTCCAGTGCTAACAAAAAACCATGGGCAGGAGCACAATTTGCATGAAGCTACATTTTGTTCCTGGCTCAGAGATGTAATTTAATCAGTCTCCAAGGTTTTAAGATTAGATTTTCAAATGCAGAACTCCTGCCTACCCATTAATTTTGTAGGAACATGTTCTGGTGTCGTTCATGGGGTCCCCAACTCACAGGATGGCAATAATCCCATTATCTAGGCTGCAGAGAATGACCAGCTTGGGGAAAATGCACACATTACTGCTGTTCCCAGTTACTGTTGAAAAGAAGTGCTCTCGGGAAGCTTCTGCCTGTCATAAAACCTGAACTACAGAACATCACTCAGAGTGCATGAACACTGGCTTCCCTAAGCTGGCCTACCCTGACTTGAAGGGACTTGCCTACTCCCAGGAGGCAGCGGTTGCTCACTCTAAAAGCTCACAGTCATGACTGCTTAGCTAAACAATGCTTGGGGAGTTGCTTTGCTTCAGCACTGCCATGTCTCCTAACTCTGTGCAGAAATCACAACTGGTTCTTCTGCAAATCACTGAGCAAGGCTTGGTTCAGACCACAAACAGGTCTGTTGTAGCAGCGTGGGCTTCTGAAGCAACCCAAATGTTCAATGTCATTTTTCAACACATCCTTGTGAGCCACCCCTACTTCCATCACAGGACACTGTCCCATCTGCTATCTGCTATCCAAACATCTGCTTATTGGCAACTCAGCTTTCCCTGCCTCTAGGTGAAACTCCTGCTGCTGAGGACTCAGCCCTGTGGCCCTCATGGAATGAAAGCAGTGGGCTAGGTGGACCCCTCTCTGCCAGAAACCTGCATCACAAGAGTTTCTCCTCATGTCCTGAAAGAGGACTGCTTTCTGGAGGTCACTGGGCTTGCAAGAGGGAGAAGCATCCAAGCCAGCATTAGCAATTTACTCAGGCTTTCTCAAATGGTAAAGAAATGTGCAGCTGAGTATTTGGGCTCCCTTCTCAGGAAATGTTAGGAGCCCAGTTCCCAGTGCTGAATTAATTAACTGGGCTGCACTTCAGATGGCATGAAAGAACAGACTCTAGCTCGTGTCACCCACGAATATATGAGAAAAAAGCGGTAAAGGCATTGACAGAAATACCCAAAAGTTGAATGCTACTGTATCTTCATGTGAAAATTTTTCACCTGACTAATAGCTATGCTTATACAACAGTAAAAGTGGCCTGCTTTTTAATTTGCCTGCCAGCCATCCACCTTCACAACAGCCTGTTGAGGGCCTGACCTGAATGTCGTGCAGTGTTCTACACAACCTAACAGCTTGTGTGGACATGTGATATCTCCTATATTGCAACAGGTTATCTCTCAGCCATACTTGCAGACACTTGTCTAGATGGAGAGCAAGTACTAACCTTAGGAAGCTTCAAAAGACAATGTAAACAGGCTTAGTGTTTTTAAGAATCCACTGTAACCCAGTGAAAAGGAAGGAAGCACAGTTGCAGCTACATCACTTTAAATGCAGGCACCCATTGTATACTTGCTGCAGTCCCCTCCATATATTAAGCAATATTGGTGCAAACCACTTTTGTGGCCTGCTTGGCTTGCGAAGAAACTCTTTGCCCTGCACATATATTTTTATTGTTTTTGTTTTGCTTGATACATATGGAAAAAGACAAGGAATTGTGTCTTCCTTTTATAATTTTATTTTATACTAGTGAAGCAACAATATTTCTTACAAATCCATTTCTGACAAGCCAAATTTACTCTTGGTTTTAGAAAAAAAAACCCTGTAAGGAGTTTTGTCTCTGAGAGCAGGAGAAATAATATGAATATTTATAGCCTTAAAATATCATTGAGAGGTATTGGGACAGAATTCAAAACAGTCAGAGCAGAAGATGACTCATTAATGGCTGTAAATGAAGCAGTTTCCTAGCAATACAGTACTCCAACAGTACTCACTTAAAGTCCCTGATACGGGATTTTGTTTTCAAAGGCTTGTCCTTTTCTCAAACTATACCATGCTACTCCAAAAAAATGACACTCCCCGTAAGATTAGCTTCTGCTGCATCTTTAGCTCATTGTCACTATGATACTGCTGAGCTTGTATTCATACATGAGGGGGAAAGAAACACATCTGCAGAATGCAGTCCCAGCCCACCTTATCTGATTGCTTGAATTCATTTTGCTTCCAGTCTCCATCTGTCATCCAGAATTGCCTGTCTGCAGGCAAATATCCAGGCTAAGCTTGGATGAAGCTCAAGGTACAGGGCACTTACACACCAGGTTTCCTCGTGCACTATTGCACTCAAAGCCGTCAGCTAGGAGTGGCAAACAACTTGTCTCTGCCACAGAAAAACCCCAACCCTGATAAGGGAGTCTCTCTACATGTAATGAAGAGTGCCTGACTTTTACAGCACACTGCCCAAACCAATAATGTACAGGTCTCAGCTGCATTTGAAATCAGAGAAGGAAAATGAAATGCTATCATAGTATAAGACAGCCATGGGAAAGTTAGCCTGCAGGTGAAAAGACCTTGTCTGAGGCCTGATTTTTTTCTGTTTCTCTACTGTCATGGAGAAATAGCTTTGAGCCTGGACACACAAATCAACCAATCATGGCCTCATCAATCACCAGCAATCATCAGCAGAAACTCACTTACTGTATGCACTTACTCTGACGAATCTGAGGTGAAAGTGAGTGGTTTAAATGCATTTCATTAAAATTTAAAGTCATTCAGTTTCTCTTAACTCTCCAGTGTAATGAGAAAGAATATTGCCATTTAGTGTGATTCACCAGCCGTACTGTCAAAGAAGTATAAAATCAGAGAAGTTTGGGTTGGAAGGGTCCTTAATGATCATGTAGTTCCAACCCCCTTTCCATGGACAGGGACACCTTCCACTGGATCAGGTTACTCAGAGAGCCCCATCCTGCCTGGCCTTGAACACTTCCAAGGACTGGGAATTCACAGCCTTTCTGGGCTATGGGTCAGTACCTATCCACACTCACAGTAAAAAATGCCTTCATAATGCCTAATCTAAAACTACCCTCCTTCAGTTCAAGGAGACTCCCCTTTGTTGTGTCACTCCACATCCCTGTAAAAAGTCCTTCTCCAGCCTTCCTGCAGCCCCTTTTAGACACTGAAAGGTGCTGTAAGGTCTTCCCAAAGCCTTTTCTTCTCCAGGGTGAACAGTCCCCAGTCTCTCAGCCTGTCTTCACAGGAGAGGTGCTCCAGCCCTGTGGTAACTGCTCTTCTCTGGACTCACTCCCAGGTCCATGTTTTTCTTGCATTGGGGGCCCCAGAGCTGGACACAGTAGTCCAGGTAGGGCCATCACATGTTGGGGCTCTGCACTCTCTGAATCAACCACCCTGAAACTATCCTAGGGAGCTTAGAGGAGTGAAACCACTTGACATGAAAAGCAGTCTTTGGAAGGTTAAGCTTTGAGGAAACCTGCATTGCCACAGGGTCTTCCAAACACTTAAAAAACTATGAAAAGTCAGCATCTGCTCCACTTTGGCAAATCCTCGGATCCAGTACTATTTGCACGGGCCAGTGGGCCCAAAACCACCAAGTTTCCATCTTTTCCTTGCCTACTTCTAGAGTAAAGCTAAGGTCTTAATTTTCAATTTCTGAGATAGACACTTCATCATATTGCCAGATATTTTGCTGTTTGTTAAAAAACCTAAAGCTATTTAGCTTGAGCTCTGGCTACATAACCAAACAAAAAAAACATTTATTTTTATTCCAAGAATAAACACGTTTTATTCTGCCATCACACAATGAGAAGAGTGATTTCTTGCAAAATTCTACATTGATAGAAATCAGTGGCCATTGGGCACTACATATAAACTTTGCGAGTTTTTTGTAAATACGTTAGAAAGTGTTATTTTCAAGTGTTTGGACTGAAGATGTCAGTAAGGCTGTGGTATTCTGCATGTTAATGGTTCTTCAGAAACACAGCCTACTTTTACTGTAACCATTTGAACTTTAAAACAGACATTAATCCCAGACAGCTTATCAACTACTCTAACCTTCATAGTTGATGTTTCTCACACTTGGTAATAGTAAAAATTCACACTAAAATGCTCGTTGTAACAATACGGAAGCATATGAACACGACAAACATTTAACAGTGTGCTATCATGAAAAAAACACACAGAACATAAGTGGGGAAAAAACCTCTTTGATCTCTTACACTCCTCTAATTTGTAATGGGATCTTTTTAATGTGGCTTTGCTTACTGAAATGTTCATGTCTTTTTATGCATTCATTTACACTGCATTTTCCCCCACTCTTCTTTAGCTTTACAACACATGTCTGTCCCACTTTTTATCAAAATAAAATCTATTTTCTCTTAAGCTGTTCATTTCTACTCAGTCCTGGATGTACACACGAATAGCAAAAGAAGAAACGGCAAAGCACTGACACGCCCCCAAACTAAAATGTCAAAGTAGGAAGGCAAAGAAAATCCTTCACATGTCAGCAGACATCCCTTGTCTTTTGCCTTTTTGTATTCCACATTTAGTAACTTTCATGTCTCTGACTAGAAGTGCTTCTCTGTTCCACACTGTCATTTCTGAAACAAAAGAGAAATTCCAACAATGTGTGGTATCATTGTGACTGGGGAAACAGAAATGTGTGAAATATAGGTCAAAGCCTGAACCCTGTCCACTTATGGTGAGTGAAGATGACTTTGCATTTCTATCTTCCAGAAAAAGGCACAATTTTAATCTTTTTCGTTATGTATCTTTTGGGAAATTTTAAACGCTTCTTGGCAAGTCAAGCTGAAAAAGAGTCTCACACGTTTCTCATGCATCAATATCAAATCAATAGCTATCAGTTTCCCTTCTGACAGCTCCTCAAAGCTTTCTGGGGGCAAAAAACCCACAAAGAAGTGAGCTGGCAAAAGGCACTTTCTGATTCAATGCTGAACTGATGAAGTCCAGCCCCAGCAAGTAAAATCCTAGCCTCAGTGAATTTGGTCAATCAGCATCAGCCAAAATGCAAGTGAGAAAATACTGATTGCCCCTCATAGGGAGCACTGTGATGCTGGGAAAGCTGAGGGATCGGCTCTGATCTGAACATTTTCTTTACAGAATAGACTGAGAATACATCTCTGACGGAGACATATGGCTCTGCAAATGAGTCCAGACAATTTGCCAGGCTATCTGCCACCTGGAACGGCTCCATTTCACAAATGCTGGAAGGAGACATCACAGGTTCCTTCTTGACATCTGTGTAACTGTGGCATGGGGGCTGTGGTGATGCTGCTCTGTCCCTCTCTGTGTTCCACCTTGTGCCCCAGGCTGGGGTACAAGAAACTGCCAAGGAGGGCAGGATTTCTGAATTTTAACCTGAATAACTCTAAAAAGTCAAATGTCTATTTGATTATGGCTTGTTTTTTTTCTTTTCTAGTGAGGTGAGCCCTGACACAAAGTATGGGGGCACTGAACACCTTGGAATGGACCCTTGCAGAGTCCATTCCAAACCTTCTGTGTCTTGAATGAAGGGAAGGCATGGCACTGTGCACCAGAGAGCCACCCTGCCTACTAAGAGCAGAAGTGAGAGTTGAAGGACTGCGTTCAAATAGATTTTCATAGATGGTGGCAATTAAAACTTTTTGACCTAAACAACAAGGCAGAGACCAAACAGCAAAAGCCTTCTCCTGCCTCAATGCAGTAAAAGCATTGTGCTGTTTTCTCCTGCAGAAAGAAGGCACCAGTCTATCTTCTGGCACTGGTCATCAGTCACGTGTAGGGGGCACTTACCACTAGGCAGAAGGATAGGATTTGCACGCTTTGCTATTCATCTGACATCTGCTACACCAGTGCCTTGTTCTGCAAGTGCAGGAATGCCTCTGGTAAAGGACTACTGCATGCTTGCGTAAGATATTCAGAGCTAATGAGGACAGCATTCAGCCCTTCTTAAGGACTAAACTTCTTGAAAAGCAAATCTCTAAAATATTTCAAAATCTGCAATCTTTTGATGATTTTAAGTGTTCTTTGATTTTAGACAATAAACAAAAGGTACCTCTATTCTTGTTAGCAGTTTAAAAATGGCCTGCCTTCAAGGTTTACTGGTTAAAATCATAGCCTTTGGCTATTATAAAACAAATAGAAATTGAAAAGGGAAAATTAATTATGAAATCTTTATACCACACTCACAGTTCATTCATACTTTCAGGAACAATAACATTAATGTTTGTTTCCTTAGATTTTCTTCCTCTGTAACTCATAGCTTTTAGCTTTGTGTAACTGCATTTAACAACCTCAGTGCTTGTGTGAACATCACCTTCCATCCCTCCCAACCCCACTTAAAAGATATTACTTTGTACTTACTTTTGTTTTTTTGGAATCTTGATATTTTCTGGTCTGTTTTTTTTGGTTATTTCCTTCCCATTCTTCAACCATTTGAATCTGAGCGCAGGGTACTCTGAAGTGGTTTCACACCTCAGCACTAGCTTCTGACCCACAGCAGCCTCTTGGTTTTTCATTTCCTTCAATTTGAGGGGCACCGCTAAAGAAATAAAAGAATGTGATGGTGATTAGGCCATCCTCAAAAGGGAAAACATCACTTATTCAAGTTGAGCTAGGCAAGCCATGGAGAGAGAAACCCCAACCAGACTAGCAATGCAAAAACCCCTGAAAAACAAGGATCTGTATTGTCCTTAAAGCATAGCGGCACATTTAATGACAGTCTGCTTTGATGCTTTGGAGCTCTCCTATGACAGTCTCACAACTTGCAAGCCACAGTGAGAACCAAAGTGCTGCTTCTGAATGCAGCATGGAGCACTAACAATATTATTTGACTGTGTGCACCTAGGCACAAGACAGCACACTGTGGCAGGCACCTCTGGTTGGTAACACAGAAAGGCAAAGAGAGGGTGTCTTGTTGCTTTACTAATTTCAATTGCTGTTAGTCATGGGCTACCCAAAGGCTCCAGGTGCAGCTGATCTGACAGGGAGTTAAAAGCATAAATATAAGCTCTACAGCCTCCCTCATCTCAGGGAAAGGCTTTTGCTCCAGCCAAACATTATAACCCACATTATACACCTACCTCAAACCTCAGCTTGGCCATATCCTTTCCCTGAGGCAAAAGACAACAGGCTTGGAAGCCCATCAACAGAATCAATATCAATTAAGGATATTTTGGACCCAGAAGGGGACACTGCATTGAAAAGGCTCAGCCAACACACTGTAGGGTTCCAGCCAATGCATCTCAATTTCTACTGTGTCGTAGCAGTAACGTTTCTTGTATGTGTAAACCTCAAACCATTTCAGGCTTTCTAAGTTATAGGCCTCTAATATTCCACATGAATACTGGTGTTTGAGCACAGGCTTCACAAGAAGATGCAGTCCCTCTGTGAGATGCTACCCTTCATTTGACCCCATACTTTATCTGTAAACCAGCCACTACTGTGCTCCAGTGTACAGGTAAAACACCTATATCTGACCTTGCTTCCCCTGAGACTTAAGATAACACCTTTACCACACAACAGGGAGGGCTAATATGGGATACTGCAGCTGATCTGCTGACGGGTGACAGCCGGTGAGTCCATCCTCGCTCAGCTGCGCCCTGCCTGAGCCTCCAGAGACTCACTATTTCTGCAGGACATTTTGCTTCTTGAACAGCTGTAATATCGCCCAATGACACAAATGGCCACCATGGTCAAATGATTCTCCATACCATGCAGACCACGAGCACTCAGAGATACCAAAAGGTCTCCAACAGAGACCTGTGCAAGAAAATGTCCTAACAAACTGGGCACTCCTGATTATCTTTTGGTATCTGTCCCTTGTGTGTTTGTGGAGACTGACAGACATCAGTTGCCCTTAATCATTATTCCAATAAGACAAAAAGCAAGCAGCACCATCATAGCCAAAATTATGAGAAGTCTAAATAGAGAGCTGATATGCACATGCCCCATAAGTGGGTGACTGTTGAAGGCAGCAGCATGGCCTGTCCCACATGTAAGGCACCCTTTCACATCCCAGGAAAGCCCAGGAAAACCCTTAATTCCCTGGAAACTTAGCCCAGAGCAGCATAAACACTGGTGGTTGGGAAAATGTAGTCTGCAGTGAGCGACCAAATGAGGTGATGCCTGCTGTGACACCAGCAGAAGATAGAAAAGGGACAGAGTAGCCTTCCATAATTAAAAAACTTCTGATTAACAGGAAGGTGACAACTTTTTCCATGCACCTCTGCTGCTGTGGAGAACATGTTTCTGGCAGGAAGTGTCCTAGACAACAACAAAATGCCTGAGAGGCAGACTTCTCTGGGAATGGCACCTGTGGATGTTGTACACACAGGGATGGCACATCTGTCAGGGTGGCACTGGGATGGATTGGATAAAGGCCCAGCATTTCATGACCAGAAAATCTTCTCATATGCTGGTTTCCATTTTCTCCCACTCCCCCAGATAATTTTGGAAATTTCAGTGTGTTCTCAAAACACTATGAAAACAACTTTTGATTTCGGAAAACAAGTGCCCACACACCACCCTGAAACCAATATGTTTAAAGACATACATTTTTGTATATATATATATACATACACATATGCACACACACACACACATATATATTTATATATCTATACATACACATACATGTTTATATAAGAACACATGGAAATATTACCTGAAAATAAAATTTGTAGTTTTTAAAATAATAATATTTAAAATGTCCAACAAAAATTATTAGCATTAAGTAAGAGTCTTACTTACTCAAGTAAGGCTTGTGATGATAGCTTCATTCCGTCATTAAAGAGTTAAACTAATAGTCTTTTGTCACTGTGTAAAAAAAGGAGCTGCAGAGGTTTGAAATATAAAGGCAATACTCCTTATTTTACCATATTTCATTTGTTATAGTCCTAGTCTGTATCCTGCATAAATTGAAAGCATAACCACAATTGCAAGGATGAAAATTTTTGTGCTAAAGGTTTCAACTAGTTATTGACTGTTTATTCAACATAGCAATGTGAAACTGGGAATAAAAGAGATGCCATTTTGTTCCTGATTTTTATTTTAATTCAGTATTATCTGCTCAAAATGACTTGCAGATTTTTTCCTCCATCAGAGCTGTCAGTGAAGAAAAGAAAAGTGTTAAATTAATATTCTCAACTCTTGCCATAATTCAGGAGTTACCGGGAAACATAAAAGCGGATTTAATCAATGGCAGTGACCCTCACTAATTCACAGTAACTTGCTGTCCAAGCATGCAGGCTCTCCAGGGAAAACAGTAAAAGCTGTTCACAGACATGACAGAAAAGAGATTGTTTCTTTGTGGGTTTTTTTATTCTTTTCATTTACACTATGTTTGTTTCTTTTCAGTTGCAGTTTTGCAAAAGTTAATCAGACCTGCCAGGCATATGAGAAAGCTTGTGCTGATAAAACTACAGCATTATACACTTGGATCAAGATCAGCTACAGCTTCCACTGTTGCAAGAGGTAGCTGACTCTCATCACAGTCTGTGCCAATTCTATGGTGCTGGTAAGACAGGACCTTGTCTGCAGGGTAAAAATGCTTTTAGAAGAGACAAAAACGCTTATAATGACAACTAGACATGGCTCCTCCTGATACCACCCTCCCCTTGCGTCTTTACCCCTTTCCTCTTTGTACCCACAGCATCCCCTGCCAGCTTGGCTCCTTTCCACTTCTCCTTGCTGTGCCTGTCACGCAGGACTGCTCCTGCTGCCGGCACGGCTTCTGCCCACTGTATGAGGCTGCCCACGGCAGGCAGGAACCAGGCAGGAAGGGTGAAGAGAACACTTGCTGCATTTCCTACATGTAGAGGGAGGTTGGAGTGCCATTGGGGACACAAGGACTTGGTCAAAATGAAAATGGAAGGGAGCCTCACAGCATTTCCTACAGATCACTATTTGGGCAGCGCTGTTGAGACCAGCTCTGGTACAGCACCAGCAGAGCCTTACACATGCCATCCATCACAGAATGACAAGGGCCAGGGAGCAAAGAAAACAGACAAATCCTGAAGAGAAACAGCATAAACTTAGTGTAGAAGTACCCTGAAAGAGGAGCTGCTTGAATGAAAGACATGGTGGGGCACCTACTTTATCTGTATTTCTTGTGCCAAAATGCGGTAGGGCCTCACATTTAAGAGTCAATTAGACACACAGAGAGGCACCCAGGTTTCTCACACTACCAAGTCAGGATGTTTCTCTGTGACCCATGGACCTCCCCTGCTTTGACAGACTTTCTAAGAAAGCAACAAGGGTGATAACAGCGAGAGAACCACAAAGCAGTGGAGCAGTTGTGTCAGCAAAAGCCCACACAGTTGGAAGGGCTTAACATGCAAAAGCCAGCAAGGTGTTAGGTCTTTCCTTATTAAGATGGCCTGAATAGCTGTCATTTTGTTAGCAATTTTTTCACAAACTTATGTCTGGTGGCCTGCATAATATCATTGCAGATAAGGAACACCATTTCCATATTCTCTCTGCAAAAGACTCACTGATAATGTATGAGTGCAGATAACTTCTTCTCCCTGGACTTGTGAGTTTGGCAAAGAACATCAATCTCCTCACTTTCAGTGTTTGATTGTATAGTTAATCTGCATGGAAGCTCAACACATTGAACAAATTAAACAGGAAATCTGCAAAATATTATCACACAACCACACTCAGCTGAAATTCCATGAGTGGTTGTTTTTATTTCCCTGTCTTTTCTTTCCCTAGGAAAGCGCAAAGCCTTTTGAGAGCCTGAGCACAGGAACGTATTAGGCATGCTTGCCAGTAGGCACACGTGCAAGGCTTGTTGCACAAAATTGTGACCAACAGATTGGTGAGGGGTAATAGAAGCCATAAGAATAACATTCACTGCCTTGGCCTCAGACTTACTACTTTTTTTTTTTTTTTTTTCATGATGCTCAAGGCAGGGAAGTAATGCAGGACAAATTATATTATTTCCAAAAGCCTTCTCCCCTTGCATATGAGATTGTAATCAAGGTCAGGCTTACCATCAGCAGACCAGGTTTTCTAAGCATATAAGCTGCACTTTAAGGTGTATACTGTTCCCGCTTAGACAAAAAGCCTCCCCTCAAAGCCCCCAAAACCCCCAAGCGAAACAACAATAAATATCCACAAACAAGCAAATAAACAAATAAACCCCACAAAGACTTGCGTTGCTTCTCTTGGTTTTAATCGTCCTATTTTTCTCTCAGGCAACATTTGAATTCTGAATGCTTTTCAAAATCTGACTATTTCCTGCAAGCATGCTGAATCTCCGTGCAGATTACCCACATGATAAAACACCGCAGGTAATGATAGGAGACAATCCCAAACAACAGCTCTACAAAATACCAGAGTAACTGAATACGAGCTGAAGGACTGCAAACCCAAACAAATAATTTAGCCATTTAATGAGAACTACTGAATTCTTTTGAAAATACTGCCAGATACATTTCAGCTCTGGGTCTTGGTATTTAAATACTTTTGTCTGTGCAGAAGAGCAAAAGGAAAAATACAAACCTGATATTTGTCTTGAAGTAGCCATAAAACCAAGATCCACAGAATATCACTCATTCTAGTGATGTTACAATGAAATTTTTACAGAAATTTTGGGTATTGCAAAGGCCAAAAGAAAGGGAAATGCCAAAGGAATGGCTAGCAACATGGTCAGGAGCCAAGAAATAGAGCAACAGAGAGATATAGCACTACAGTCATGCTCTTTAAACACTGGAACAGCATGGAAGCAGCAAATGCCTCAATAAGTCAGAGTAACTGCTCCCAAAAGCCAGTCACAAAGCCAGCTGCTACTCTGATAACCAGGTTTAGGTATGATGGTACTGAAGTCTCACTTGGACCTGTCAAAGGAATGTTGCACCAACAAACCCATCAATCTCTACCTAAAATATTTGTTTATTTGGCATGAGATGCTTTCAGGTGTCATGCCAGTGTTCATGGATATTTACCCCTAGCCACGAAACTGTCCTGTGAGCTTGCATTAATCTTCTCTGTGTTCTCTGTGTCAGAAGCCCAGTGAACCCTTCCAATGACAGTGCCATGGGCCAATTCATAATATGACTTTGGGGAGGCAGGATTTTCAACAGGACACTGAAAATGGGCATATGGAAGAAGCTGTGCACATGGAGATCTCACTCCTGCCCCCCCACTTCCCCCTGACAAGCAAAAAGCATCTCCAGTGGAGTGAAAAAGGATGGTAGTGACACAACAGCACATCTAGAAGTATTGTGTGGAGGAGGAAAGCCTGAGAGCACCCATTTATTCAGTGTAACATGATAATGACAGGCTGTCCATTCTCCTGCAGACACTCCAGATATCAGTTTCTGAACTTAGGCCTCCTCAGAGACAGGGAACAGTGTTCAAAGCAAAATGTAGGTTTTGCAAGAGAAGCTGGGTGTGAGCAAGTGTCTAACCTAAAGATTATGATTTAAAGGTCAACACTTAATTCATTTACTGATGATCACGTCTGCAGGAACACGCTGCCTGATTAGATTAAATACTCTCTCCTCTGATTCTCAGTGCTTCAGCTGACTCCAACTGGCTGCATCCCTGGTGAGCTTTGATGATCCTGTTAGACACTGTCAATATAAAAACCTGATCATACAATCTGAAAATGTGGGACAGTGTAAAACAAATATAGTTGATATCCAAAAAGTGATTCAGGGAAAACAGTTCGTAAAGTTGATGGAAGAATCTGCAGGTCCATATTTTATAAACCTAAGGGTATAAAAGGGGACTCTGGAATCTTTACTTGAACACTAATATTAAAGTAAACCAAAGCACAGAAATGCTGTGCAGGATAAGTCCCATGGACTTCAAAGGGGATTTTTAAGTACTCAGTAATTTTTAAATTTTTTTTTCAGATGAAGCCACTTTTGATTTAGGAGCTGAATTCCAGGATTGCAGATTTTTAAAAGTTTGACTCAAGTTGTGTGTCTTGAAGTCAAATGAAAGAACAAAGTGCAGTTTGCCACATCATACATATATTTGCCCTCCAATGTAAGAATGTTAAGCACTAATTTCTACTTTTTCTTGAAAAAAAGCCATTCAGTAAGTTACCAAACAGAGAGTAGTGCCACTGATAGAACCACGTAAAAGCAAAGGCTGAAACTACACTGTTAACTTGTCTGGGTCTCAGTCTTTGCTTTATGGCCAGAGCTGTAAGGTTTTGAGATCACTGGATTGAGAAGCATGGAGGATGTAAACTTTGGGTCCCAGCTATAGTACTTGTGTAGCTACATCAGTGTGCCCTAAGATCATGCTGGGAAGAAAAAACCCAAACAAATGGTATAAATTCAGAGGTTATTTCTCTTCATTGATGGTGAAAATCCAGTTCTTCAGCAACTCCCTTTTTTTTCACTCTTTTTGGTAGAATTTACTTTTTAAAGCAGCTTCCTTAGGGCTTTAGCCTTTCAATCCAGGGACTCAAAAGTGCTGCAGCCATCTCCTCCTCTCCCTCTCACATTTCATATTCCCTGGCCCACTTTTGTTTTGACATAATCAGAAAACCCAGAGATTTCTGTGTATCAAATCCTATGAACTATATTATATTTTGTAACTCTTGTTTCCACCTCCTCTGGCCTCCAGCTGCTTCTCCACCCTTTCACCATTTCTCCACCATGCTCTTTTTCTCCACACTGTTCCAGCAAAGCTGGGACTCTCACATGCAGACGACATGAGTCATTGCTTTCTTCTGATCCTAGTCACAGAAACCCATTTTTGCTTCTGGCTTACACTGTTTTCTTGGCTTTGTAGCATTTTCTGATTCTGCAATAGTTCCACTTCACAAAGTGTGCCATGCCTCAGCCAGTAAGTTGCCCAGTGCAGATCTATCCATGGCAGGCTTTCACATGTCTAAAAATCTTCCTCCTCCTCCTGAGGCTGTGGAAGCCTTAAGAGAAGGAATAACAATACACATCCAGCAACACTGCCAGTACACTTTTACATTCCTGGTCAGAGATATTCCTCATGGAGTATGGCACATTGTCCCTACTCCACCAGTGAGAGCTCAGTCATATATGTATAGGAGAAACAGGCTGCACCAACCAGAATTTCAATAATGTCAGACAATGTTATAGTCACAGGATTCACATAAACTTTCCCAGTATTAAAATTATTTTCCACACTGAACAAGAAAACCAGAAGGACCTGCTGTCCACAAGGATGTCTTATTAAAAAATGATAAAACACAGAGAGAAGGGAGGGCCATGACAGGTGAAATACAGTGGAAATGGTGGCCAGAAAGAAATTCCCAGAACGTGGGATGAAGGTTACCTTAATAGTTCACCACTAATCACCTTCCCCTGCATGGGTTCACAAAGCTAGAGTCACTGTCACCACCAATAAGGACACAGGAGTTTGGAGATATAACCGCTGGAATGAATAATTAGCATACAGGAAGAACCAAAATGGAATTCCCTCAAAAACTGCCTCCCCAAAGACCCACACAATCTCCTTCTCACCAAGTTCACACAGAGGCCAACACTTTTCACAAATTAGATGAGAAAATGTCTGGATATCCCAAGGCACAACTGGCAGTTTAGGAAGTTCATTTGCTCACTATTGTTCCACCCTCCAAAGAACCACTCACCCATGCTGGAATTTTGGGATGGGAGGGTGAAAAACCTAAGCTGAAACCTGTCTGCTGGCTTACTTGATATGAACAGAAAGAAAATCAAATCACAGAAATGAATTTGGGAAAACCAAGATTAATTGGAGCATCAAAATGAAGAAGTTGCTGTTGCATTACTAGCCACATAAAATATTTACAGCAGTGTGAAGAATTTTGAAACTTTCAAGACATTGATTTGCTTATGCACAAGTCAAACTTAACACTGTGAGTATGGTTCCTCATTCACCACTTTCCTTCCCCTCCTCTCATTTAAATTCTTTGTGGTCAGCTCTCCTAGCAATACTCCCTTTCTAGGATTTGTGTGGGTGTTCAGCACAGGCTGTAGAAAGATGTAGGCCTAGAAAAACATCTGTGTACTAAAAGACTGCACGGACTGGAAAGCAACAGTAGTTCTTCCACTGAAATCTCAAAGGTTTTCTAATAATTTTTTTCTGGTGTTGAGCACAGATAGAGCAGAGTATGTGCCAGCCCCATCCCAGCTATATAACACCTGAAAATTCAATGTCCCTTGCCTCTGCCTGCCTGCCTTAATCTCCACCAGGCACAAAAGGAATGAAGGTACTACTGGTGCCTCCCTTCCTAACTCAATTTGAAATATGACTGCTTTTGTACCTGCATGCTAAAGGAAAAATCACAGGGTCTGACAATTCCAGAAGTGACACACCCACAGCAAAGTTGTGTTCTTCCCCAGGGGCACAGCACAACTAGTCCAGGTCACTTCAGCTGACAAAAATGGCCATCAGTCAGAAGAGCCTGTTGGAAAAATCTTCCTTTTCTTTGTTTTTTTTTAAACCAGTGCAAACCGTTCAGCCAGTGCTTATAGCCAATGAGACAGAAAACCATTTGCCGCATTTCAGGAATCAGGGAACTGGATACACCTGGGCATTGCAAAAAAAATCATGAGCTCAAGCCCACTCAGTAAAAATTTAAACCTGGCATTTAACATTATGGGCTTGCATAGTATGCAGAGAGATCTCATAATGCACCCTTCAAAATAGTTTATTGAATTTATTTAAATTCCAACATACTTGTACTCCACATTTATACTCTGCAACTACGGCAAACCAGAAATGGAAACTGCAGTGAAAGGGATGCATTTATGTCACAACTGTTTGAGAATGTATGTGCTATCTTCAGACAAATGAGAACTTGAACAAAATTCTAACAAATACTGCTAAATACTTGCAATTGCGAACAGCTTGCAAAAATACATAATTGGAAGTCTCTCCACTGGCTAAATTATTATTCAAGATTAGACATCCTTTTAAAGGTCAACCTCCAAAAAATCCATAACCACATGATAAGTAAAGTGTGCAGAAACATGCCATGGTGCAGCAATCACTGGAGGAGGGACAAGACAAATTATGCACCTCTGAAATGGTTTCTGGACTCTAGGCAAAAGTTAAAAATTACTTTTAGGGAAATACTAATACTAATAGGGAAAATTACATGGCTTTTTAGAAGGATATTCCAGATCAACAGTAAGTGCTGGAATAGCATACCAGGAAATGTGTGCAAATGATAAGTAGTGATCCATGCAGGAGTGGAATCTTCACATGAATACAGGGAAACTGTGACACAGATCTCCAGGCCATCAAGTCCAGCCTGGAGCTTCTGGTCTATAACAATGTAGCCCATGCTGCCAGGTCAACCTTTTGTCAAGATCTCTCAATGGCCTTAAAATCTATGAGTACGTGAGAAAGAGTAAGACATGCATCCAACAGTAATCATTAAACACTTTAACCCTTGGGATTGTGGCCACCAGTAGCCACTGTCAAGGAAGAATTACAGCTTTTACTATAGAAGAGACATTCCTTATGTAGAAGCCACCAGCTCAAATATATGAAGGGTAGTAAGCAGTGTGTATAATTTACCCAGCCTTATTCCCCAGTCTAGAGTCTCCATTAGCAGAACAGCATTTATATGGTAAATTTTAGTTATTAAGGAGTTGGAGAATAAATGCCACATAAATTCTGAACAGACTGCCAGCAAAAAGAATAAAGACATGGTAAATCAAGTAAAACTCCCTTCCCCCACCACTTTTTTTAAACTTTCAAGTGGTTTTTGTATGTCACAGTTTTGGATAAAATCACACCCTGAAAATTGATTATATCAATTTTCCAGTATCCAGGGCTTTATTAACTATATGATAAGAACTGAAGGCCCAGCACAGAACTAAGGTAAAATTCAGGCCCTGTGAAAATAAAATGCTTTGTCATTGATTCGTTACAGCTAGACTTTCACCTCAGAAGATGGAGAAATGTGCTACAGTTTTACTGAAGGGAAAAAAATAGGGATCTTATCTATATCCAAATTTACAGAGATCTAATTAAAATATAAATCAATTATATCTAAACCAACGCAAAGTCTCACTGTGAACACATTTAAACCGATTTAAAGCTGATTTATGATTAAACTCGCATTAAAATCAATTCCTTAATAAATTAAGTTGAATCAATAAACTTCTGGATTAAATTAGTCCTAACAGGTCTTTCTAGAGGCAATGCTCTCTCTGCTTCCATGGCATTAAGAAATCTGACTTCAATGACAATGACTTTGTGTGTTAACACTCATACGTGCATTCAGCAATCAGGGTAGAAAGACATCAATGTGATTATAAACTCCTGCACAGAAGGACCAATGTCCCATCCCTTTCTTAGCCTCCATTTTGTTTCATTCTCAGAGAGAACAGCCTTGAGTACAATACAATCATTTTTCTACTACTAAGCTGGAGATTTTTGTATATAGTCTTCTTTGGTTTATCTGTTCCATATAATTTCTATTAGAAGTTTCAGTTTGTTGTCATTTGTGCAACTGGAAATTTTCCTTTGCTTTTAGCTCCTATCCAAGGCACCAACTTCAGTCACGAATCACATAGACTGCATACACACAGCATGCAGCATAAAATGTGCATTTTTGCTGCTGAGAAATTACTGAAGAGCACTAACAGAACAACTGCAAACCAATCTGCAACAAAGCTGTTTTCACAGAGTCACACCAGACCTCAAACCAGCTCTCAAAGGTTTGGACAGGTGAGCTGCAAGGAAGGCAGCCATCTACACAATCCTTACTGTAATAACAGATTAGAAAGTCTCTTGTGTGAGACAACTCTGAGGAAAAAGTCCAGGTAAGGAAAAGCAAAAAATTTCCCACCCTGCGGTATTGGTGCCATGCTGCAGCAGCCAGGCAGATTGCTTATCTATTTCTTGGAGAACCAGAAATAAAATAAATTCTCCAGCCTCATCACATGTGGCCACTGTGCCTCTCTGAAGCTGTCTGAAGTAAATAACTTCCAAATCTGTTAGGGGAGGGGCTGCTCCTTATCAGGCGCAGGAAGGATGCTTCCCCAAGCTAGATGAGATCAAGAATGAAAACAGGTTCTAATCTCCCTTAGGGACCATCTGCATAGTGTTCAAACTAATTCTTACACAGTGCTAGTCTTTTCCTTCTTTAACTAGTCTTCAAAAAAAGAAAAAAGAAAAAAGAAAAAAGAAAAAAGAAAAAAGAAAAAAGAAAAAAGAAAAAAGGAGAAAAAAGAAAAAAGAAAAAAAAAGACAAAAAAAGAAAAAGGAAAAAGGAAAAAATAAGAAAAAGGAAATAACACAACTCCTCAACCAATCAACCAAAAAAACCTAAAAAACAAAATAAAAAAAAAACCCACAGACCAGTCTTTCATAAACCAAACAAAACCACATTATCCTAAAAAGATGGTATCATGTCGAATTACAATCTAGATTTTCACTGGAAATAGCATGTAACAGGCAGAATGCATAACTTTCTCCCCAACTATGCTGAACCCTAGGGGGTTGCCAGTCATCTCTTTTGTCCAGATTTTCTAGAAGACATGAGAACGAAACTCATATTACACACACACACAAAAAAAAAAAAAAAAAAAAAAAAAATCAGAGATAAAAGCTTGATCCTAAAAGGGTTTTGAAACCCAGGCTTTTACAAGGGAAACTTATGCAATCCCAGCTGCAGAACTGCCAGGTGTATTAAGCTTCCTGTACAACTCAGTCCTGCAAGGTGACATGACTACAGATAACAGGGCTTTCTCACAAGAAACTCAGTGGCAGGTAGGATTCACTCCTTGATACTGTGCAAAAGCTGAATCTGCTGTTTACCTAAAATAATGTATCCTTTGTGTTTTCTACCGTTTCTGGTTTTTTTTGGTTTTTTTTTTAACTTCTGGCTATTCTCTCACAAATCGTTCCACTGCACATGAAGCAACATGCACATCTCTGCTTAGATATGCTCATTTATTCCCTTTTGTCATGAGCTGGACAATGGTCTGAAGTCCACTGAGCAGACCAGGACTCTCTCTTGGGTCTCAGACACTCTTATGTTTGGGTATGACAACAGCCAGAATATTCCCTTACTAATTACAGTCTGGGATCCTACCAATACACTGGAGGGAAGATACACCCCTGAGGGGACGCAGCAACACATGGGCTGAAAACTCCTGTGATGAACAGACAAAGAAGAGATACACCAAACTGCTTCCTGATGGACTGGAACCTGGTTCCAGACATGTGCAAATGTCCATTTCAGTACTTCCTTCTGCAAAATCTGTCCCACACTGCTGAGAACATAATAACGAAAGCTATGGCAATGAAGGCCATAAAAGATTGATGGAAGAAGACAAGGAAGAATCACAATAGTACCAGAAATCAATGTTCAAAAAAAAAGAAAGGAAAGGATGAGTTCACTGCATCTGCTGAAATTTAATATCCTGAGTCCCCCTTCTGGCTACAAAGGAAATTCTATGTAGGAAGTAACCAAGCTGGACACCATTATTGTTAAGAGAAATGGAAACAATTAATAGAGCAAAATGCTCCGTAGATGATAAGCATTCTGTTTTCAGAATATTAACTGATTCTGAATCTGTCTCTGGCTACTGAAAGATGTCATAAAACCCAATGGGTGGAAAACATAATAAAAAATACCAACAGGATAATTACACTGAAATTCTACCATATTTTCCCATTTTAATCACAGTTCCTGGAAAGAATTTAAGGCATGCTTTGGACTTTGCAAGACATTATTTCCAGGTCTGATCCTTTTACATATTGCTTCTTCCACGAGCTTCATGAATTTCCAGTAGTAAACAAACAGATCAAGGATTGAGGAAAAGCAGTATCAAATTAGTCTTTTCCTGGAGCCTATGGAACAATCAAGCTATTTGCAATGGAGGAAGAGGAAGTGAGCACACACTCTGTGTTCAGGGATTCCCAGCAACAACTCTGACATGAGTTGAGAGAGAACAGAGGAGGGTCTACATCCAGCAAATCACCAACAAAATGATTGTCTCTGCTGGCAGTGCACGGCATCTCCATCTGTAGCCTCTGCTGACCCATCCAGGGTTGACTGAATACACACCAAACACAGAATATAATCATGGAAACCAAGTTTTCCACACCAAGAAAGGCAGGGGCCAGGTACCCCCTTTCTCAAAATATTTTCATCCTAGCCTTTCTCAGTAGATTGAAAAAAAAAAAAAAAAAAAGAACAAAGAAGAAAAAAAGAATTTTTAAATTTAATTCCTCAGTATTTATCAGAGCTCAGGAGATGACATTGTTTTTGATAGTACTGAGATATTTGACAGCTGTTTATCCCCATGGCCTGTTTCCCCAATCTAAATGTAATTTAAGTAATCAGAGGAAGCACTGAACTTAAACAACAGGTTTTAACCATCTTTTTCTTTTCTTATCCTCCATTCTTTCTCCAGATTAAAAAAAAAAAAAAAAAAAAAGGAGAAAGATAGAAAGATTGGAAGATTGAAAGATTGTCACTGGCTTCTAACTTCTACAACACCCTTATTCATAATTTCGCATAGCCCTTATTTTCAATTTGATAACTCAGTTTTCCAAGTTCTGAGGATATTCCATCTTCATAAGAACACTATAAATTCCTAAATTTTTTATTTCAGGCTGGAAAATAATGTGTTATCTGATGTATTAGATATCTTATTGATTATTCTGCAGAGGGATAGATGAAGATCAAAATACAGCAAAAGACAGGGACTTGGCATTAGCCGGATCTACCAGATCCCTGAGAGAGAAGAAAAGCAGAAATTTTATTAAAACATGTTTTGAATTCACACTCAATAAGACCACTAAACAAGTAAGTACTAGGAGTGACTTTATGAGTCACATTTGAGTAAACGGCAATCACATACTGAAAAAAGGAAGTAATCTCAGTTTTAGCCACAGATTGAGAGGGAAAAATACTTTTTTCCCCCTGTTTTAATTCTCATTCAGTAATTTCACTATTACTTGATCATCACATTGAATTAGATGAAAAACACTAAAACAATCTTTTTGCAATCAGCAAAAACAGATGAGTCTAACAGTCAAAAAGGATCTCAGGCAAATGACATTTCTACACATTTAACTTTCCATGTGGGGAAGCTAGTTACCTTAGGATGGGATGTGAACTCTGGCCATTTTACACTCAGCCACCTCAGGCATTGAATTCATACTGACTGGTGTGGCTTAACTGCATTTTAAACTGGACAATCATGTTAGAAACCACTGACATGAATGGTCCTTCACCCACAACACTGAGTCCAAGTGAATCAGAGAAAGGTACAGAGAAGCCCTTCACATCACGCAGAGGCATTCTGCCTAGCAGAACACTTGTACTGGATCCCTTCTTATGAGGTGTGACGTGAAATACTGTAAGACTGGATGTCTAGGCAGGGAGTTGTCCATCAGGGCTAAAATTCAAGAAAATCACTCTAAGGCAGGCACATGGGATGTGGGAGGACAATAAAGTTCAGGAAAATAGACATCGCCCTTAATAGAAGTCACAGTAGACTTGTGATGGAATAGCTGTACAGGGACTGTTTGGAATAGGAACCGAAAATAAGGGAGAAAAATGCAACAAAACCTCAAAATCAGCATAGTTTTCTCCCCAAGCCCCAAGATTCACTTCTATGCAGACCCAAAACCCGTATCAAGACATGACAAATGCTGTGTAATGTGACTACTCAGCTCTCCCACATATCCCAGGTATCCTGGGCAAAAGGGTTCTCAGCACAGCACTGGGTGAGGTCTGGGTGAGGACTCAATTTCTGGCCATTTTCCTTGCAAACTGTTACCTGATCTTCAGCAATGTTCTTGCACAACTTATCCTAAGAGCACTCCTTTTCCAGTCCTGACACAAAAGGCTAGTCTGAGAACACCCTGTGGTGAGGAGTCCAGACAAGTCCTTTTGTACCCCAAGAGCCCACAAGAGTCATGAGTGCGGCACAGTGCAGACCGGTGGACAGAGAAGCAAGGGCAGGCACGGGACCTGTGTGAGGACTTAATAAGGAGTTACTGAAGGTGTGCATTTTTCTTGGGTTCGTTAAATCCAATAAAACATTGAAATGGAAATGTCTCTTCCAAATTTGTGTGGCTTTGGTATAATTCACTCAGAATGGTTCATCTCTGAACAGGAGCCTCCACTCCAGGAAGAGTCCCACCGTTGAACTCATTCACTTTAAATGCTCCAGCCTTTAAATGCTCCAGCCTTGCCTGGAGCATCTGTAGAACTGATCACCTGGAGGGTCTGTGCAAAGCAACCATTTGGCCACAAGCTCACAGTTTAGCTGACTAATTTACTCTTACAGACAAGCCATTGTTTTGGCATAAAAGCCTGATCCACTAAATCCTATCCCCCTCTTAAATGCTTATTCAAAGTTCTGCTGTGGCCCATGACATACCACGAGGGTTCTGGCTCCCAGCTCTAAAATAATTAGTCTGGGGAAATTAAAGAGTGCTCTCTGCGCACCTGTGGCTGGCTGTGCTTCCCTGCCTGACAGCGGTGCCTCTCCCACACCAACGCAGGCCGGCTGTGAGCACGGCCCCCAGGGCTGCCGTGCCCAGCATCCAGCCTCCCAGAAACCCATCGGGGGAACGGTGCTGTTTCTCATGAAGCCGAATGGAACCACTGGTTTGGCAAAGAAGCTGCTCACGAGGGTCTCTGCTTAGAAGATTTATATTTTTAACAGACAACAGCTAATATCAAGGGGGAGCAGATACATTACCAGCAAGTCATTTCCAAGCAGCTAATAACTGTTTCCCTACCCACCAGATCCTAGGATGCATTTTCAGGTTTAAACATAACATATACATTGTAAATAGCGGAAACATCTGGGGTTTATTATGACACCACTTTGCTAGCCTTGGGCATTGTACAACTCCCACAGGCCACGGTTCACCCTTGACCTGCCAAAGACGATTACTGTACTCAGGCAACTTCCCCTGCTCCACAGCTGCTTGCCTTCCCCTCCCCTCTGTCAATACTCACTACTGCTATCATTACAGCTACCATCCTACAACAGCCAGTCAGAAACTTGGGTTGCCATGGTCACTGCATGGCAACAGCGTGGCTAAGCAGGCCAGGAGAAGATGATGAGGGTGGTCAGTGATCCACTTTGCTTGCTAACCCCAGGGGAAGTAGGGCTGCCCAACGCCATCCGTATTGACAGCCTTTTTTCCTCCCCCCACAAGGCCACCTTCCTTTTCTGTTCCACTCATTCTACCTTTGTTGTGGGTCAGTCACATCTCAGTTTCCCCCCTTTCCCAACTTCCAGTCTCCCACTGAGCCAAAAATGACCGTGTTGCTCTCCCCTACTCTTCCTGCAGCCATATCTCAAGACACATCTTGCTCCCCAACTTCTCTGCTCTCTCCCTCCTCACTTCTTTTTTAGGTCTCCACCAAGGACCTCTCCATTCACTCATTTCCCACTGCTCAAGGTCCAGCCCCACAAATCCCAGTCCTGTCCCTGCTTTTCCAACACTTCTCAGATCCCTTTGAACATGGTCCTAACCTGACTTCTCCCTGCCTTTGGGAAACATCTCATGTGTAAGACCACAGTATCACTGCAGGCTGGGCCTCTGGTTTCCCCTGGCCAGGGCTAGAAACTTCTCCTGGGCTCATTAGAAAGGGGAAGGCATTTTAGGGCTGATGGTGCAAGGACAGACTGCAAAACTTTTGCTGAACTAAGGCAAAGTGTGAATCTAAAGTACTTCAGTTACACTCTGATGGGGACACACCTTCAGAAATAAAGTGATCCTAATTCTCTCTGGTTTAGAGCTAAAAATAATAAAAAAAACCCAAGTGGTGATCCAATATGACTAAATGTATGCAATTTAAAAGCTCATTTGGATGAGCTTTCCAGGTGTCCCTGCATAAGCAGAGCACTGACCACAGACTCTTGCCTTCCAAGCATGCATAAGCAGCGCCATTTTTGCCTGCATTTGATTCTCCCTGCTGAACGCCTGAACAAGTGGGTAGGGGAGCAGCACTCAGTGATTCTGTTCAGAAACACAGCAGAAATAAAATACAACCTGTGTTCTTGAAGCTCTGTCTGCTGCAGAGCAGACCCAGCAGCAGACCAGCCAAGCCACAACCAATTGCAACCCTGCTTAAAGCTCACAGGAGTGTAACACCCTTTCATATGAATCTTCTGTCACAAGAAGCCTCCCTGAGAGGTAACAACCATTTCAGCAACATTTGCAGAGTGCTACAAAGCTTCTCTGCCACCCCATCTTGATTAAAGCCTACTGACTGATGCTGTATTCACCCTGGCCGTGAGAGTTCACATGCTGATTATTGGAGCAGTACCCCTCCTCTCCCCCTTCTCTGCAACGTTGAGGTAAATTTATGAAAATAAATATCAGAAATGTATTGCCTTTTAAAAGTTTTATTACTCAGTAGTCTGGTGAAATCCTGTTTCTTAGGAAAAATGACATGCAGTATTGTCTTATTATTTTTTTATTTCTTAATTTGTTAAGTTCAATCTATGATCAATTTAAACATCATCCTAGAATTATGCTATGGTAAAACAAATGCACATTTAGAGAATAAATGGAATTGATTATCTTTTGGAATAAAAGGTCTTACTAAATGACGTATTTAAATATAACTCCACAATTCCTCTCCGAAAAGCACCTGGTAATTCACTTTTTGGATCAAATTGCAGGTCCACAAAACTTTATGACCTCATGTGCTCTTTCCACCCCCACATTCCTACCTAGAAACATTATATACAGTATGCTGCAGGCAAGAACTGAGTTAGACATGTGGATGGTGGTTCTGGCGAAAGAGATGCAGCAGACACAGGACAAAAGCTGAGCACTGAGAACATGAGAAATAGACAACAGCTTAAGGAAGGTGCCCTGAGATGCTGGTAGAGTAATTTCTGGTTAAGTGTATATCTTTCCCACTTGTCTGAAAAACCCTCTATACCCAATAATTTCCCTTGTCAAGCAGACCCACATGCCCATTCTTCACTCTCAACCATATTTTGTCAGGCATAAAAATGACCATTCTAATCAGACATAAAGCTAGACTAGCCTAGTATCCCATCTTCAGCTGATTATGGGTGATAGGAAAAAAAAATTAAAAAGTAACCAGCAATCATTGGCTGTGATGCCCTTGGACATAGTAAAGCCTCACGGGTCAGCAAGCAGCATTGGAAGCAAGTGAAATGCTTGGGAGCCTTTGTGGTGTGATGCAGACTCAAAAGCTGCTTCTTGCTCCTCTGGTGGGGCTTGGAGGTGGATGGAAATCTTGATAAGCTCCTGGGCAGGACCTGGATCTGGTGAGGTGGGGCTTCCCACTGGAACAGTGATGACAACCCTTGAGCAGCCTTACTGTACAGGCACGTACCCTGTTGATGGTCAGGAGAAGATGTGTGAACACTGTGAGGGTAATCCTGTCTTATGCTTTTTATCTTATCTACTCCTCGCTTTACAGCCAGCAGTCACCATGGTTTTCTGAATGGAAATAGCCTCACAAACTAATTTCAGCTCCAAATACCTCAACTTGTTCCTTGTCCCTCAACTCTGTAGTGATTTATAGCTCTTATTTGTGCCTGGAGTCTTCGGCATTGATCTGAAATGAATGGGGCTTTGCCATGAAACTGATAGAAACATCATGAAATGTGCCATGAGACAAGGCAATTCTGAGGCTGCTTGGTATTTCTTTCATCTGTTAAGGGAGTTGTTAACCAACTGCAGCTTAAAAAAAAAAATAAATCAAAGTAAACTCACTACTTTGGACATTTCTACAGTTCTCTGATGAGCCTCTCTGATGAGGTGAAATTTCTGCTTTTCCACGAAAAGCTTGTTTCCCCCCATTATCAAAAGAAGATGCATTTCCTCCTCTCTATAATATTAATACAGAATTAAAAGGGTTATTTGGGAAAATACACTGTTTTCTCACAGTGGCTTTCAGTTCTATTTGTTAAGGACAGCAGTGTTTTCCAAATTTGTGCCATCCAGCTGTTGGCATATTTCACAGGACCGCTCCCCAAGGAGGTCTTTCCAGGAGCTCCATCATTTTTATGGAACCATGAGTTAAAAATATCTTAGAAAAGAAGTCTTTTCTTTTCTTGACACTTCCCCAGTGGATAAATTGTTGTAAATGTTGCAAATACGTTGTAATATAGCTCTAGAATGTCTTGAACACTCAAATCAACTTCTCTCTTGCTGCAGTTGTGATGGACTGGAGTGCACATGTGTGCACAAGTCCACATATATGTTTACACTAATATTGCTCTAGCATGACTCTGGGGGAAAAAAAATTAAGAGTTTGCCTTCTCTTTGTGAAAGCTAAGTAGTTTTGAAAAGAATGAGTAAAAGCTATCACCTTGCTGTTATAAAGGGGGTAAGATGAAAAAGATGCCAAAACAAATCCAAACATACAGGTACCCGACTTAACACATCAGATGAGTTAACCACTAACCTTGACAGCAAACATTAGACATTCAATTTAATTATCTTTCTCTGTCTGTTATGTCTTGGCCAGCAGACATGATACAGTGCATTTTATAAATTTCTTCCAAAACCAGTTTTTGTGGGACAGAAGTCCTTTTGTTATTCTCAGTTTAAATAATTTGCAGTGTCTTTAACTGCATTTTTACCTGGCCCTTTTGGGACTTGCCAAAGGACACTTAGGTTGGCCTGCTTAGAGTTTAAGATATATGGTTATCTTAGGGTGAGGGAAGGGGAAACCTAGATCTAGGCATACAGCCCCCGCTAGTTCCTTTTACCAGAGTGCTTAGGAAAGTGCTTAAGCTCAAGTCTGCAAATACTCCCAGTGATGTTCAAGGAGTTTCCATGCATTCCTTAAAGGTCAACTTGTGTGTAAGTAAGCTGGAAGATAATTTTCCTTTTCGGGCTTAGGTGTGGACACAACAGAGTGATACTCAGAATTGGTGCCCTCAGAATTGTCTGTAATAGGAAGAGAGAGAGGATAAAACTTGCTGGTGGTGATTTTGACCCAAATGCCCAGAGGAAAACCTTTCATGACAGACTTAAGGGGAAAAAAAGCCCTGCGCAAATCAACAACAGGATACTATCCATAGCAAAATCACCTGTGCAGTTGAGAGGAAACATCAGGCAGAGCAGTGGACACCATCTCTCCTACCCATTACATGTCCTCCTGATATTTCATCTCATTTTCATGCTGTTTCCCTCTTGTCAGTGCCATGGAGGTACCTTCAGACAAGCTCACTGTGGCGGCAATCGCTTGGCACAACTTGTCACTGGAGACAAGTCAGATCTTTTGGAAACCAAAAGGGAAACAGACACTAAGAACTCAAACTAGAGATCCTGGACAGAAGAATAGCTACACACACCCAGCAGCTTACTTCAGCCTTAATGGCACTTGCCTTCAAAGTCAACTTAAAGAAAAATCATGGAAGCCTAGAGTGAACCATGAGAAGCATTTAAAAATCCACCCTGGGACTGAGCAATTCTCAGCCATCTTTGGTGTCCTGGGAATCAGTCTTCACACCTTCCGTAAAGAGGAAGCAACATCACTAGCAGCAGCTGTGCAATTAATTCCATACCTTTAAAACAAAATGCCTAGATTAAGCTACTTCTCTCCCAACAGCTCTTAGAAATTATATCCCCTCCCTTGCTCTTTTTTTGTGGACTGAAGTGACATTCTCTTAACAAGCTCTGCCTTCATCCTGCTGTTAGGTACAACTCATACTGCCAAAGAATTGTTGCTCCCCTCATGTAATGTGCCTAGAAACTGGATTGTTCCTGCCCTGGAAACTGGCCTGATTATTGCCACCAGCTTCTAAGAGTCGGGTGTGAGCTGGAGAAGGGATGAGAGAAGACAGCACATTTGGGGATGGGAACAAGAACATTGGCTGCTAAGACCAGTGGGTTCTGGCATTTATGTAACTGACATGAGTCTCAAGAGGGACCTTGCAGCTAGAATGAAGGATGATGGTAGGACAGTCCCTACAAAGAGGCTTCTCACCCAGGTGAGATGGTCTTCACTCAAACTGTGAGGACAGAGTGAGATGAGAGACATCCTCACTCATAGATGGGAAAAATAACCAAGGCATATCAATGCCAAATAACCTAGGAAAGGACTTAACAGGACAGTTACCTATTTTAAATCCCTCTCTCTGACCTTGTTTCAAAATCCTCCCTATTCTCGCTTCAGATTGGTGTTATTGCTCTGAAATAGTTTTCCAATTTGTGACCTTGCTAGCACTTCACAAAGCCAGGAAAACCTGTGCTTAACATCAGTTTCAGTCTGGTTGCTAATCAGTTCCTTTTTTTCCACAGTTCATCTTATCATCCAGCACTTACACTTCGCCTTTTGTACATTTGCAGTACCTTCTCACATGCCATGAGCTACATGCATAAGTAAAAGTTGCACTTAAATCAAAATGTACCAAGATAAAAAAGATTAGGCTAGGACTGCTGGAATATACAACACTAAGTCTGGCAGTAACTTGCTCAGAGTGTCTGCCAGACTAGAAGTTTGTAACAGAAAAAAACACTCACCCAGTAATTTCTGCATTCATCCCATAGCTTTTGGTTGAACTATAGCCCATCTTTCAAAAATTAGGCCAATCCTCATCTCAGATGCTATGAGAGACAGAAATCCTCCACATGCCCGGGCAAGTTGTTTCTCTGCACAACTGCCTTGACTTTTAAAAGCACTGCCTTTTAACTAACCCCACAAGTGCACTGGCAGCTGCATTAGTCCTCTAGAGCTTGACAGAGAACACACTCTTTACAGGGGCAGTTTGTACTTCTGTATTTCCAGTCTACTCTTTCCAAGAACAGGGTCAATTAGCAGCTACTATGTTTTCAGGTTTGTTTTCAAAGGCTTAGCCAACTTGTCGTAATGTAACTTCCTTGAGAAGATCAAGACACTGCTCTAAAGGTGGCATAGATCATTGCAGAAGTACAGGAGAGGGCAGAAACAAGAAGGAGGCACTGGCTGCCTGGGACACCAGTTTTTACAGATCATATTGTTCCCACTGGAATGGGAAAGCTCTGCATGGGAGGTTTCTCTTTCGTTCTTGCAAAGGTACATGCTGTCCTTGGAAGCAGCCTGCTGGAAAACTTTTCTAATAAAACCTTTTCTCTGAGGGTTTCTCAAATCCTGCCAGTGACTCTCCCTGAACCTGCAGGTCTGGCACAATGGCACAACTGACATCTTCTCCAATGCCCTTCATCCCCATATTCACCATGTGGAAACAGCTCCTGCCATAGGGCTGGCTGCATAGTTCCAGCGGGACAGCCGTGTGCCTGCTACCTAAAGAGACCCCTCCTCTTCTATCTCCCCTGCAGTAGACACACCAACAATGCACAGTGCCCTCCAGGAAATTCATTTTCACAAAGGGAAAGGAATCTTTTTGACATTTAAAAAAAGAAAAAAGGGCAAGTGACAGGTTTGTGATACCTATATGTTATGGCCATGTGTTCGAAACCAGGGTGGCTTAAAGAAAGAGGTTAGACTGAGAGTCAGGAGACTCTGGTTTCTGTGAGCAGACTGGTCTGTTGAGACCTTGGACATGCAAAGATTATGTGATCCTAGGCAATGCAAGCTTGTTCCATAGAGGGCAGTTTGAAAGAGATTTCAGCTAGAGCTCAATGACTGTGAGAACACGAACATCACCAGTTTATTTGGTGCAATTCAAGAGGACATGCAAAAATATATTAACAGAAAAACAGGGCCACCCATTCCAAATATAGTACAACTCAGAGTAGTTTTTAGTGTTGTTTCGTATACAGGTGCAATCTGGCATTGAAAAAACAGCCCCCCTTTTCTCTTTTTTAAGTCCAGTGGACTTCCCCAAAAGTAAACTGAATAGTCTATAACTGTAGGAGCCTACAATTCCACTGAAAGATCACACCTGCATGTGCTCACACACATACACACAGTCTCCCAGTACTGGACTTAGAATTTAACTCTTCTGGCAGTAATAGCAGTGATAACAACCCCTCTCTATCACCTCTGCAATGTTAGTGGGGACTGTTTAGTCACCTTAAGTATGCATTCATGCCTTGGTAACTGTCTTCAAAGGGATTAACCACTAGCCATAGGACACAGCATGTGGTTGACTCAAGGGTGAAATGAAAGCTGTTAATGCAGGAGAAAGGCACTGAACAAGGCTCAGCCTGAGTCCACATCTGAATGCCAAGCCCAAACTCCCTGACCTGGATTCCCCCTGCTTACAGAGGTGGAAGGACCATCAGCTCATAAAACCTGAGGAAGAGATGCACAGAGAGAATGAGTAAAGGCTCCCAAGTGAACTGTCTCCATGGATTAACATTCCTGCTTCCTCCCTGACCTGTGAAGCCTGTGGACTCGGTTGTCAGAGCTAGGATTCAAATGGCCCACAGTGAACAAACTACATAACACGGTCAATTTCTCCCCAAATCTGATGGTCCCACAGAAAATTACACAACCAGAAACACAAAACCAGACGCAAGTAGTATTCTGTGCATAAATGAAAAACTAGCAGTTACTTCAGACAGGAGGTTATGTTAAAGATCTCTATCAGTCCCTTATGAAATATCTTGTTTTATTTTCCTTTTAATAGTTTTTTTTCTTCATTAACAGAAATAGAACAGATGGGATGGACAGGAAGAAGGGGAAAAAGCCCAAAAAGCATGGAGGGATAATGGAGAAGAAAGAAAGACAGAGAAAAGAAAGGAGGGAGAAAGAAAAGTATGGAAGAAGGACAAAAAGGGATGCATAGAAGGACAGCAGGACAGCTGAATGGAAGGGCGCAGGCAAGAAAGAAGGGAGAGAGAGAAAGGACAAAGGAAGGGAAGAAGGATAGAGGAAGTGTGGTAGGAAAGGAAGAAGCAAGAGAATAAACGAAAAGCATCCCTGTGACCTCACACTAGACGATTTCATGCTCATATAGCATGAGATCAGAGCAGAGTGTTTTTCAGGACCAAAGTCTCCGTTCACAGCTTCTCTACCTGTCTACCGCACACCCACTGACCTTCAACACAACACAACAGCCTGAAAAAGCCCCACTTGAACCGTCCTCTGATACTGGTGTCGCACCCACAACGCCAAAGGACCGAAAAACATCCTCACAGCGGTTCCCTTCCGCACGGCTCAGCACAAGGGCGGCGGAGGGGAAGGCGCGGAGGCTGCGGGTCCGTCGGGCTGCGGAGATGCCGCGGGCAGCCGCGCTCCCGCCGCACCCCCTCGCGGCCGCCGCTGGCACCGGCAGCACTGCCCGCACCCCTCCGCCAGCCCTTCTGCCCTGCCCTTCCCTTCCCTGCAGATCACCAGCGACTCTTTCCCCCTTTCGCTGCTAGTTCGATTGTTTTCTTTATTTTTAAAGCAGCACTTTCACAGACGCCTCCGCACGCAATCCGTCTCTTCTCTCCGCCGTGCTGCCCCTGCTGCGCCGCTGCCGCCGCGTCCCCGGCACCGTCACCGTAACTCTCCCGATGCAAGCCTGCCGCTGTAGATTTCCTAGACCTGCAACAAGACTCCCTACCCCGCCGGACCCAGGGCTTCGTGTACTCGAGGTAGCAACTTAGGGTTAACTCAAACACCTCAAGCACATTCGAGCAGCTCTTTGCACAGCTAGAATGACTCATACAAAATACTGACACTTGGTTTGTTTTCTTGTATCATAACGGAACACGATAAACTATCAGTACTGTTAAAGGCACATTCACTCTTGTTACTTTTGGAATGTTAGCAAAACACTGATTTGGTAAGAATTCATAGCATTTCCAGATCCTGACACCCCGAGACACAATTGTTCTTCACTATTTTTGCTTTTGGTTATGACCACCTGCCTCAAATGGCTATCAGATGCTTGTAGATAGATTGAAAGGGGGGAGGTAGGGGAAGAGAGATGCTTAGAAGAAAGTTTTCCACAGCTCTGCATTTAACTTGCCATACTTCAAGAATGACAAATTGCTGCTTAAGTGCCTAAAGTAGAATGTGTTGTCAAAGATCCTCAGTAGCTTCTCTTGTGATTTTTGTGGCTAGGCATTCACAAACCAAGTACCCAAAAAGTTTTTGTGAAAACTCAGTGACTTTGATTCAGTAGAGGAGATAAAAAATGAGCTGCCCCAAACAGTGAGTGCTGAAGTATTCTGAAATTATTAGCTGCACATGATCTTTTCTCTTTTTTACTTATGAGTGCTGTTTCAAACCGCCTTATTCAACCTTTTCCCCTCTCCTTTCTCACTTACTGCCTTTCCATAAATCTGAGAACCCCACAATTACAAATAGACAAACTCAGATTTAAGAGTTTGCTCACAAGCTTTGCCAGAGGTTCAAGTTTTAAAATCCATGCACAGCTTAGCAGTCTTTGGCATTTCTACACGAAAGATAAAAATTTTGCTCAGCCTTCCCCAGCCATCAATATTTGCACAAAGTTCAGAACAGTTTCTGGATTTATTTCACAGGGGGAATGTCTTTCTATACACATGCAGTATTTACTGGACAACTGTACTGGTATGTTCTCACCATTCTGTTTGCATTCCCATGGCTGCAGTCAAGTAGTACTTGTAGTGTTAATTCAAAAAAGTTTGAATGGTGACTAATCTCGTTTATTCAAAAAAAGCATGAACACACTCGCATGCTTTTTAAAGGATTCACTCTCAAAATTGCTCTGAAGATTGTGTGGAATGTTTGGAGAATTCAGGCATTGCACACAGGTAGAGAGGCTTTCCTCACAGAAAAATGTACAAGCATACCAGCAGCACATAAATATTTGGGACTGGAAACACCAAAAGAAGTTGCCACTCCTAAGCAATAGTTTACCTCTAGAAGTGGACTGGTTATGCCAGAAATCACAGCTTCCATTCCATCTCCCAGACTCCTGTCTTCAATTAATGTTGAAACAGCGATCAGTCTTCTGATATCTCTTTATGAATATTGAATATCAATTTAAACTTAGCAACCCTCAGACTGAGCTCTAATCCTCTCAACTGAGCTCTCACCTGCAGTTTGATCTTTAATACGATCAAAACCATTTCTTCCTCTGGCAACCAAGCCTGGTACCAGGATACAGTCAAAGGTTCTGCTCAGCCACTCATCTCATCTGAACTTTATGCTGTTTATTCTGTCAAGCAGCCTCCAAGCTCTGGCATTTTATCTAACTCTAAATTAAACCCACCAGGAGATACTTATTTTCTATGTCAATGACTGCAGCCCCTCCACTCTGGGCTCTGTTAGTGCAGATGTGTTCAGAACAGTGCAGATGAAGTCACTTCACTGAAATGATGATTGAGACCCATTTGATGCTCTTCCCTCTTCCTTCTCTGTGGTTTGGCACCAGATGCTTGTGAAGCCTTACTCTTCCTACCACTAGAGTGGCGGACAAAACCCAAGGCCAGAGTTTACAGAGCTAACAAGTCTTCAGACACATCAAGGTGTTTTCCTTTGAAAGGCTTCTCATCTTCTCACACTTTGTTCTTTCAAGTCCAGCAACCTCACCCTAGTCTTCTCTGCTAAGCAGAACCACCTGGAAACTCACATTCTCCGAGATGTCTGGAAACACTTGACAAAGGGCTGATGTACCCTACCTTATTGACAAAAACACGGTTCCCACAGAGGGATTTTTCCAGGGCTGACTCCTTTCTCTCAGTGCACTAGCCCCACACTATGCAGGCCAACACCAAGGTTGGGCAGCTAGAAGGTTGGGTTGACACAGGGCTTATTCCCAGCCCCTCTGCTCCTGCTCTCACAGCATCCTAAATCTGGAGCAGTGCTTGTGTGAGGGGCAAGTCTGGAGACCTTGATGCCCAACCTCAGCTTTCCTGCATAAGCTTTCTCTGCCCAGGCTGGATGTCTTTTCAGTGTGCTGGCAATGCCCTAGAAAGCCCTGCTGGCAGATTTGTTGAGCCTATCTGTACACTCAGTTGGCATAGCAATGATAAAACTTGGAGAAAAGCTGTAAGTTTCTGTCCATTTATAATACTCTCTCTCTTCAGTTTTTCATTCCTTGTATTTATCATGGTCCAGAGTGCCCTGCTAAGGGAAGACATAGTCACTCTGGGCTTGACACAAGCCAGACAGTATCAGTTTATTCAAGACCACTTGTAGCAAGGGGGAGTAAATGTTCCAAATAATTTTAGTGAAAGAAACCATAGCAACATGGACCTCCCCGAACTTTTTTAACAGAGTCCTTACTTCACCTAGGCAATGCAAAACATGAAGATTTTTTTTTTTCCTGTGTTACCACTGTGCAGGTGAGCAGAGAAGGTCAAACCTCCTTAATATTTTTTTTCCCCAATAACTAACTTTTTTCTCCAATAGCAATTCTAGAAACAGAATATGAATTATTTTCTCATACCCTTTTTTCTCAACTAACAAAGCTGACTCTCAACACCTTGAAAAGTTACCAGTGCTTCCAGATCCAGGACTGAAGTGCATATGATATACTCTGACAGCTAAAAGCAAACTCAGTTGTAAGAAGCTATGGTCAGAAAAAACTGCACTAAGCAAAAAGCTGAACACCTCCTAAGGATTTCTGTGCTAGTGCCAGATCTTAAAACTGAGGACTGTCTGCAAGACACTCCTCTTTGTAAGGAAGACCATAAGTGGATGAAAACTCCTCAAAGATAAGAACACAACAGAGAAGATAATAATTCCTGACATAGTTCAACTAAAGAAAGCAGGTAACTAAAAGCAAAAGTATTTCATAACCTCCCAGACTGCACAACCTAAACACACCAAATGACAACAGGCATGGCTGCAAAACTGTATTAGCAAAAAGGAAAACTGTGGTCCTGTCAAAGTCAGGGCCTTCTTATTGTCCCCAGTAAGTGCTGTTAATCAACATGAGCAGACTAGTAATTAATTCAAACTCTAATATGCTTGAACAGAGAGAATAAAAGTCCATGGCTTGAAATGCAAAATTGTTCTTTTGTTACATTTTACAATAGTCAGTCTTTCTGCTCTTTCTCTTCTAAGGATCAGTTCTAGTTCTAAATGCCCCTCAAATCAGATAATACCCTTAAGTAACAGATTAGATAAAATCTATGTTACATTGCTAGTGCAACATTATCTGAATCTGAGTAAAATTTACAGTGATGCCTTACGCTGTGTTTCATTTTCCCATTAGACAGACTATATGGATTAGCTACACATGTGAACTATCCCGCCACATACACTCATCTTGGAAGGAATGGGATTTTTATTACATAAGATAGAAGAATGTTCAGTTCTTGCCCACACAGGAAACTTTTGACTAGTAATGTCAGGTATGGATGAAGGCGGTACTCTTTCATACCTGTAAAAACATACTGGTGCTTTGGAGACCTGAGCTAAGCACTTGCCAGAAAAGTGGATTATTTCTAGTTCAAACACTGACATATTTTGGCTTAGTAAAGACTTAGGCTTCTGGAGTTTTAGGAAAGCCTTAGGAGCTGGTATGATCTGAATCCTGCCCTGATGAACCTCAATCTACATTTGCTACCCTTCAGATTTTCAGGTAAAACACTCACCATAACATAATCAGACCACCAAAAGTGAGAATTAACCACACTTAGATACCTAAACTTAAGGTGCTATTTACCTGCATGGAGTTTTCTGTTATTCTAGCTCTCTTTACAGAGAAAGAAGACCATCTTCCCAAAAATCTCTGCCTAGTTTAGAAGCTGACTTGGTTGGATTACTCAAAAAATAAGCCCTCTGGTTCACAGCTCCTTTCACTACTCCCTCAGCACTCTGCTCCACTGGAAAAGGAAAACTGCATAACAGGACAAAGAAATCTCTCCTACACGAATGGGACGGGATGCTATAGAACTCTGAAGTGCACAGTGAGAAAATGTGTGTCTCTTTGACAGATCTTTCCTATCACAAATTGTCCAACTTGTCACTGTCTTCATGTTTTCTGTCAGCCACAAAAACAAACAAAAAGCCCCAAACACTTCAAACAGCCCAGCTGTCACAGATGTTTGCCAAAGGTTTTAATGCTTTAATGCCGGAGGTGGTTAGTTTTAGCAGGAGATGCTTACAATGCTTGCATAGTGTAACAGCATTACAAAAATCTGGTGAAACAGAAGAAGAAGGTCAAAAGAAGTGTTTGTCTCTGTCTTGACATAACAAGGGAAAACTACTCTGCTTTAACCAGAAACTTGTTTACAACCACTGCTGAGCAGAAGCTGGGCGAGCTGTTTCTCCAAACAACCTAGAGAAGAGGATGCATTGGGCAGTGCTAGTTTGTAAAAATTAGTAGCCCAAAGGAATATCTGCTGCTGCTGAATCACACATATTCTCCCTGAGGGCTGATGATTGAAGTCTAGAGCAGCACTATGTTGGCCATGATGCACTAAGCAAAATTAATGTAGGTATATTTAGAAAGTTTTACCCTACTGGGCTTTATGTTAATTTGGCTGTTTGGACAGGAAAACAACACAAAGGGGGGAGAAAACCCCAACCAAACAAAAAACCCAAAACGAAACCACAGGTAATTGACTGCTTTTCCCATGCTTCTTTTAAAACAATTTCTCACAAAACCCTGAAGAATTCAAAGAAACTGGTGACAAGTAACTGCAGCTGTACACTGCTGTTGCAAAAAGCTAAAGGTATCCATAGATACTGCTAGGCTTTTTGATAAACTAGGTGGCATAACACAAGGTCTCTAGGAAAAGCATCACGCACTCATAGGTGCTTGTACTGCACTAGGAGTCTTGATTCTGGCTGGTGCTTTGGCTGACAGAGATAAGTGACTGGCCACCGGGGCAGCACGCTCAGCTGTGACTCTTCCTTTGGGTCCTGCTTCTGGACATCTACGGAGGACAAGGGTGTCACTGGCATGAATTTTTGTGCTTAATACTGAGGAGGCATTACAGCAACAACACGTGCCACTAAGTGAGCGAAATGTCCTCTCTGATCATCCCTGAGTAAATAGCTGCAAGTTTCGACAAAATACCCATATGAAAGTTGGCCATCTGTTCAACTATCCTAAGTGATTTCTCAGGAAAGGAAGGGACAGAAAATGTGTTTTGTAATAGGAGAGATAGCCTCACGCCCTCCAAAAAATGGAGGGGCGGGGGGGTAAAATATGAAGAAAGCAACAGCTGACCGAGAGCCTCTCAGAATTTCGGGGCCAGCGGCAGGGAAATAGGGCAGCAGACCGAAACGCGGCCGGACAGCCGAGGGGCTCCCGGCAGCGCCGCCGCCTCCGTCGCTCCGGGAGCTCGGCGAGCGGCCGCCGCGGGGCGCGGATGTTCCGCCGGGCCGGACAGGCGGCGGCGGGCGCTGGGGATGTGCCCTCTGCGTGCGGACCCGCGGCCGCGGAAAGGGCGCGGGAGGTCCGCGCGGGGCGGCCCCCGCACCTGCCGACGGGCTTACCTGTGGTGGACCCAGGCGCCTCGCCCTCCTCCGGCGGAGCGGGCTTCTTGCCGGGGCCCTTGCCTTTCCTGCCCTTTCTGCCGTTGCCGGCTTTTTTCTTCTCGGCCATCCCGGCTCCCGCTGGCACCGCGCTCGCCGCTGCTGCCGCCATCCCCGCGGTCACCCCCTCTGCCGCCACCGCCGCCGCTGTCGGCTCCCGGAGCGCCCGAGGCTCCAGCATCGCTCTTGCCTGCCGCCCGGGACTTGCAGCCGCGAGTTCCTTGGAAGTTTTCGGAAACTCCTCTTCGGGCCTTTTTTTTTCCCTTCACCCCCCTCCCTCCTTCTCCACCCCTTTTTTTTTTCCCCCGCTTTCCTTTCTTCACTACTACTACTACTAATAAACTCCAGCCCAAAAACACACCCCCTCGGCACACGCCTCACTAATGCCCGCCCCAGGCACCCCTCGTTCGCTCCCGGGAGGAGCCTGCACGGCCCCCAGGGTGCGGGGCGGCCCCGGCCCCGGCCCCGGCCCCAGCCCCGGGGAGGGCGCAGGCACCGCAGCCCCGGCGGGGCGGGGCGGGCAGGGGCCGGGCAGGGCAGGACGGGGCGGTGTCGCAGGCTGGAGCCGCCCCGCCGGCCGGCGCTGCCCGGGGCGCGCTGCGGGAGCGGTGGCGGTGCGGGCGAGCAGCCTGCGAACCGAGGGGGCGAGGCCGAGGCCTCCCCCGGCGGTCAGGGTGGCCCCGGCGCGGGTCGGAGAAAGAGAGAGATGGGTGCGGTATTCGTCGGGGTGCTCACATGCTGCCACTTGGGCACCTGCTTAAGCTGAGCTTTCCGCTTAACCTGCGAGGTTACCGGCAGTGCCGCCTCCGCCCCTGCGGCGAGGGATGCTCAGGGGACGGAGGGTTTGCGGGACTAGCGTGCGCTCCCGCACCTGGTGATTTGCAAGGAGGTCCTGTCCCGGGGAGGTCTCGCTGTTCTCAGTGTGGGTCCGTTTCTACTTCGGTATCTTCTCATGGGACTGGTCCCGGAACCAGCGATTTGTCGGGTAAGGCCTTCCTGCAGTCCACAGACGAAACTGCACCCAATGCAGCCATACCCAAGACAGCTGTGAAGTAACTGGTAGCAGTGTAAATGCACCAAACCGAACTTCACCATCAGCTGGGGAACTTCAGGAATCTGCATATAATTGCCCAGCTAACCTGAGCCACAGTCCCTGCTGGTAGACATAACTATTAGCGGTAGGACTTGCACTTACACTATTGGGTGGAAAACACACTACTCAGAAGTTATAGAAAGGATCTATACAAACTACTCGAAGTCTCACAATGGAAGGTTTTTCCTGGAAAAGTCATGCAATGTGGAAAAGCAGAAGGAATCAGAATCTACAGCTAGGTTTTCTACTTCACAGTTCTTAGTGATTTCTCCTCTTGAGGAGAATTGTGCATGTCCTTAGACATCAAACAATGACCATCATGCACAAAAGCTGCTTTAAAATTGTTTTTCAGTATTCTTGGACTGAAGACATTCAAAAGCATCCCAAATCAGGCCTAAAAAACGTGAAAAACCAATACAGTGAAAACCCAATATATACCGAGTTCCTCATCTTCTTGGCTGAAATTTTTGGGCTCAGTTTTTTCAACATACTCTCTTGGAGCAAGAAGCTTTTGAAGAAGCCATGGCTAACCAGCATTTTGGATTTTTAGCATTTGGACTTTGAAACAAACAGAAAAATCCCCAATGTTGGTCTTAGTCCTATCTATACGGTAAGAGAAGACCAATGAACAACATCAACTGCAAAGCATCAAGGCAAAAGAATTGTACATCCTAAGTGGCCTGGTGATACAACTTTAGAGAAAAATCAAATCAAGATGGAAAAGGGAGTAAGGGGAGAAGACATGGATTCAATTCTTGACACGAAAAGTTACTGATGCGTTTGAGTCACATTTTGGGTTTCTTGACAGAAATGACAAGTGACAGCATTACGACATCCTTTCTCAAATGTGCTGGATCGAAGTTGAGGGAATGAGCCCCAGGCAGAGCGGGGAGAAAAAGCAAAGCTCACGGAAGAACAGCTGGAGATGGGGATAGCACTGGCGGCAGTAGCTCTGTTTTTCCTTAAGGGGTCACTACTTAGCAAGGAGGGAGCCTACTTCAGCAAAATGTCTGGGACTCTCCTGGCTAACAAAGTGCACTTGTAAATAATCTCAATATAACCTGGTTTTCTGTACTCTGCAAAATCGAAATACTCAAACGTTATCTTCAGGCTGCATTCATCAGTATTAAACCATCATTCAGGGAGTTATCAGCACTGAAGCACCATGAGCAAGAAACAGGGTGCACTCTGTTTTTGAGGGTGAGATGCTGTGAAAAGACCCCAGCAGCCTAAGGACACATTCGAAATGACCGTATAAAAATGAAACTCCAGATGAATTCCTGCACCTTGTGTGTTAGAAGTGGGAAATTTCTCAGAAAAACATACCAGAAATCTGTTCCGGAAATAAGCCTATTATTCCGAGAAGAAAGATTATAATTCATTTTGTACAATGTGTCATAGATCCACAGCTGAAGGGCGTGATTTACTCCTGAATACACCAATGCCAAAGAAGGTGGCATTGCTTACGGCACGTAAGTCTGCCTCTCCTTCTCTGCTGTTGCCATCTGTGAGATACTTCAGCAGAGTAGGTAGCAGCTGATTTAACACCATGTTAACCCAGCCATTTTACCCTCTCAGCTGCAGAACCGTGGTAAAGAGCTGGCTTGTCAGAGGTCGGCCAGAAAATGCCCAGTGTACAACAATCTTCTGAGCCAGTACAGCACAGTCCAATCTACTGATCTTGAAATACTTTATATGTTCCTACAGCCAAGGGTCACTTTGGACTTCTTGAGGTAGAGAGATGGGACCATTTACATAATTTCTGTGGAGTGGGAACCGTAGCTCAGACATGTTGCACTCATAAAAATTGCACAGTTACTTTCAGAATAGCAGCCATATGTTCATGTATATCAGTTCATGATGGGACAGGTAAAAAGGAGTGCTGCCTACTTGTCACCAATACACAGGCAGAGACTGCGTATTGGAGCTTTTATTCATTCATCTCTTTGCTATTTCCATGTCAACTTCTTCAGTACAAAAACTAAGCTCTGCCTATGCCCAGGCTCATCTCACTGTTGGTAGACTGGCTCTTCCAGAGACCTCTGCACTTTGTGAATTTGCTACATCATGTGGAGTGAATGCAGAATGCTGCTAAGCCTAATACTCCACTCATTTATACATCTCTGCAAAATGTAATGCCAGCTAGAAGAGACAGATGAGTAAACAAAAATAAACAAAGAGTGCTCCAGAGTAACAAACAGTTGAATATAATTTCAACAATCTGATTTTTTTTTTTTGCTTCTAATTCATTTTTACAAATACGCTGAGCATACTAAAGGAGCCTAATTACAAATATTTTGATAATCCAATGCCACACCAAGAGAGCAAATTAATGGTTTAAGACTAAGTTTTTTTCTGTACAGAAAATGTGCTCCTTTAACAAAATCAGGGAATTGATAATTGATAATTAAGTTCATGGATTAACCCTGTTATCATTCTTCCCTAAACTGGGGACTGCCATTTTCTTTTTCTTCATTTCTTGCTCCTTAAAACCCATGAAGACAAGTGGAAAACAATCTGCATAAACTTCAAACTGCCTGTTGCGCTCCACTGGTAGCAAGAACAGAGTAAGAAGCATCATGCTAAACAGAATGAAATGGGAACGATGTATTGTAAACATAACTGTGAATGAAACACTATCTTATCTTAAGTTAGACTTGAAATTTTGTCAGCAGCTCAGCACCAGGTCTTTGACATCAACTCAGCTGAGTCAGGACAACAATACCTTTTGTTCTCCTGACATTTTGAAGATGCAAATCTTGATTACACAGAAGTATCCTAACAGTGGTTTAAAGGTCAAGGCAACATCTTTGGCAACAGCAGCAATCGTGACAGGTGATGACGTCCCATTAACGTCTCTTTTCAGGAAATGGCACATTTCAGAGCTGTTTGTACATGTATCTGTATATATGTTGCTATAAAACAAGACCTGATAGCCTCCAATTTGCCAACAAGTTCTACAGAACTCAATTTGTGAAACTTCAGGAAACTTTCACAACAAGATAAATGAGTACTTTAGCATCTAATGTTTCAGAACTTTTTGGATCATCCAGTCCCAACTCTAAATATACACACACACACACACACACACACAGTGCTAGGCTCCATTAATGTACAAGACATTGATGCTGTTTGGTGTGGGCTGAATGTCTCTACAGACTACTACACTCCTGAAATACAGCCTTAGTTGTAACCCAGGATATGTCCTCTGAAAATAACTGAGCAAAAAGGCATGGAAGGTGAAAATCTATTAATAGGAATAATTTGGCTTTCTCTGTTTGAATCCGAACTATTCCAGCACTGGCAGTGAGGACTGCTCTGAGGATTGACAGCTCTCTCACTTCATTGATGTGACTCCACTGACTCATTTCAGTCCAGGCATTTTGCTCTCATGGAAGTAAATACAAATTAATTTTTAAAATGTATATTAAAGCTTCATTCAATTTCTGTGTGGATATTCTAATTCAAGACTAAAAAATATGAAATTAGGTTCACATCAATTCACTTGGGAAGGTAAAGAAGTCTAATCACATTAAAAGCAACTTTAATTAAAAATGCTGAAACAGACATTTAATGTGGTTTAATAAATTCACATTAAATGCGTAGCTGTTTTGGACCCACACTGATTTTTGTCTCTGTGGGCAAGAGTTTAGTGGCCAAGCATGATAATCCCCATTGTCCTGGTGCATTCATGAGGGACCAACAGATCTTCCAAATTAGACTGGCACACTCTGTGCATAAATCTACGGTTAATTTGTACCCCATCACAATCAGAACCCTTATCTCTGTGGTGACACATCTCAGAATGGATGCTGGTCCCAGCCCCTTCCAAACCTGCACTCTCATGGTCAGCAATCTCGAAGTGTGCTCTGCCCAGTGGGTTTGGTAATGCTGTTTCTGTCTCTGGACAATCATGTCACACAGGTATGCCTCTTGTAGTCTTAACACCATGAGGACAGTAGAGTTCTGGCTTCTCTGATTCCCTGCAAGCCCCCTCTGCTGCAACCACAAGTTGGTCTGCCCTGCAGCAAGCTGACTGAGAGAGCACTGGCACCAGCCTGCATCCCTGCCATACTGCAGAAGCAGAATTTATGCTCCTGGCAGGGTACAATTTACTGAGATGTGTTATTATCCCAGTGTCCCTGATGAAATCTGCTGGCTAGTCTGAGGGGTCTCCAAGGCTCCTCTTTGTGCTGGCTTTCCTCCACAGACTCTGTTAAGAAAACAGCTTCCTTTGGAATCAATCAGTGCAACACAAGCACTCTGTGTTCTGCCCACACCGCCATCCAAGGTGTTTACCGCTTTCTCTATGAGATTATCTCAGTATGCAATCTCCAAGATCTATCATCTTCAAAACACCCCTGTGGGAGTGTGGCAAAGCTGCTAGCTTCTTTCCTTACAGAAGGGGAACAGGACTTAGAGGGTATTTAGACCAAGCAGCTCTCAGCTTTGGAGCACCAAACTCGTCATAATCTGGTCATCCACACGGTATCTTGAGTCAGACATACAGGCTTCACATTCATCACCTGAGGACTGTTCAGTGTCTAAGGGTGGGAATCCCAGCTGCCATGTCTGCTAAGCAAGAAATTAACAAAGTGTTAACAGTAAAACTGGATTTCTTGGTGGAACTTTGGAGGCTCTCAACTCCATTCTGCGAGGAGGTGCCTTTACAGCCCCAAAGTGAAACAAAAACATCAGAGAAAGTGAAGATACTATTTGAAAAGGTTTGGAACAAGGGACTGCCTTCCTCTTGCCCGTGCTTACAGTCCAGTGGTGGAAAATGTCCTCTCTCCAAGAAGGAGAAACCTGAGCTCAATGTCTTCATGTGCCTGAAGAAATGCAAGTGCACATCTCTCATCTCTCAGAAGACAGTCAGGCTCTTAGGCAGCTTTGCCAGAAATTTTGTACAGGGGAAATACTTTGGGGAGCAGGAACTGGAATTGAAACCACCCTTTCTTTCACATAAGCTCTCAGAATACTACCATGCTTTCTTTCTTTGTCCCAGTACATGGTGGGACAACTGTGACTAGACTGACTGAGGATACTCTCTTGTTTCAACATACCAACAAGTCTTTCACCATAGACCACACATGCAGATACACATTTTTTTGTATGGATTTCACTGAGAGCTCAGCTAAAAGTCCTGGAGTTAAATGCAGAAATTGTTTGGATCCATTGCGTCATTCATATACAAAATGAAGGATGAGACTTCCCCTATGTACATACCTACTCACACACACGTGTTCACTGCTACTCCAGAACTGCCCTGATTCAACTGCAGCTTTTGCCCCCCATGGAAATCTGTTAGATGAGCAGCTATAAATGAAAATATATTGCTTGTGGGGAGAGGGCTCTCTGTGTGGGCTTTGTTTCCCCCATAACTCTTCTTATTTAAATCCCAAGCAAAAATAAATAAATAGAGTTTTAGGGAGGATGTACAGTCACTGCAGCTTTGTTTTAAGGTTTTTCATCTGCAAAGAAAATGAAGATGTGTCTAATCAAGGCCTGAAACAGTGGTAAGATTCCTTGCTGTGTCTTATCTATGTAAGAAATATATTGATAGCTAACAAATCTTGGCTCTTTAGCTCAGGCTGCAAAAATTTGTGTGATTAATTGTAGTGTCCCTGGTAAAACCCATGGTTTAGCAGGCATTATACCAGGCACAAGGGTATTTCTATGACAGCTCCTTTGCTTAAAGCCAGACACACATTTAGGTACCTTTCACAAATGGGGTTTGGGAAAAATTGTTCTTTCAGAAAGTTTTCATGCCTTTTCCTTTTGAAATTAGTAGAACTTTGGGTAAAGTGTGTCTGATATGCCATTCCTCCTATCAAAGTTTCTCAGCTGCAACCTTTACTGAGAATTTTCTATAAGCAGTATGTTGTTTTCACTGAGTTGTTTCAGAAAGTTGCATGCATTTCCCATCACATCCAAGCAAAAGATAATTTTGGTAGGCTTGCCTCAAAAAGAGAAATATGGTGTGCAGGGGTATCATTTCGTGCTGTGAAATAAGGATTGAAGTGAAAGGTTAAATAGGAAACTAGTCAAGTGGTAAATTAAAGCCCAGGGAAATCCAGTTATTTCAAGCCTCAAAAAATAATGTTTTGAAATTGTGTTTAACACAGTGCACTGGTGAGTAGGGTGGAGGTGGGGTTTACCTGCAGACAGGCCAGTGCAAAGCTGTGTATTTGTCTGTTTTGAACCCTGCCCATAGCAGGCCAGGAAGATGAGGGGGAGAGGAATGAGTGGAGGGAGGAATGTACCCCAGATCCTTCTAGGGGCTCAGTAATTATTCTAAGAACATAGTATCCAGCTGAAATGTAGGAGCTGGGGGCACAAATCCAGAAAATTGCTCTCTACATGCCTAGTTCTTGTAATTTCCTTCAGGAGCCTGCTCCTAGCCAATATTAGAAAATGGATAGTAAGCTAGATGGGACTTTAGTTTGACCCAGTGTGACCAGTTCAGTGTTCTTTAACTGTGCGTTCAATTAAACAAGTGCCTAAGGTTTCAGGTTGCTATGAGCCTTCATTATATTTTTAAAAGCAAATAGTGACTTTATTGGTCTGTGAGTGCTGGTTTGGGTTCATAGCAACTTGTTACTGCTTCCCAGACTAATTACTTCCCAGCTCTTCCACAAATGCAGAGACATGGTGTGAAGTCCTGTTGCCTTATCCTTCTGTCACAGTTACAGTGACTGGACCCTCACTGTCACGGTGTCCTAGTTCCTAATTTTGGGGCATCAGATATTAACAAGCAATACACCTTATAAAAGTTCGCCAAGGTAGAGTTAAAGCTACATTTTAAAAAGTTGTTGGTTTGGGTTTTTTTGTTTTGTTTTGTTCTCTTTTTTTTTTTGTTTGTTTGTTTTTTGTTTGGTTTTGGTTTTGTTTTTGTTTGGGTTTTTTTTTGTTTGTTTGTTTTAATGGCTTTGCAAAATCACAAGTGAAAGTAGTATGGGTTGGATAATGGTGGTGGGAAAATCGAATTAAGCATAAAATATCAGACAAAAGGCTAAATATAGCTTTGTTTGGGAAAAGATGTCGTAAGGAAGGTGGTGAATATAATGTGAAAGTTGAAGAAAAATAGAGAGGTCAGACCCCTGGGGATTGAAACTTAGTATGGCTCTTTTGAAGTCCATAGAAATAATGATTTTCATACCTGAAAATTTGTCCCTAGCACATCATGGCTACTTCCAGTTGATCCCTAGTTTAAAATATATAGATAACAAATAGTTTTCTCTTTGCTGACTAATTCCTCCCTGTCTAAAGGAAGTCTGAATGTGGAGTCAGGCAGGAGAGCCTCAGCAGTGTAAGTGCTCTGATGTAATCAGACTGGTGTGATTTCCTCTGTGGATAAAACTTTTGTGAAATATTCTTTAGATAGAACTCTTTCCAGATTCTCAGGTCATACACACACACACACACACACATACACACACACACACACGCACACACAAAAGAAAGAAAACCCAAAATGCAGCTCAGAGGGTGCTGTGGGGCCACACAGATCCCAGTAAACACAATACTTTAGAGTGCTTGAAGACTTAAATGCATGTATATTTAAGGTTCTTTTGGATCATTGAAAAATTCCTAAATTATGTACTGCCAAGTTTCAGTGCTTAAAAACACAAATAACTGGAATCTGGGTACTTCCTTTTGGGGCAAAGTTTTTTAAAAACCTTCATTAATCCTACCCCTATGAAAACAATGCAGAACATAGTTGTCAGGGAATAAAATGTGTGGTGCCTCTGTCACTAAATTCTTTCAAGTGGTTTTAATTGACTCATAAAACATTCAAAACCAAGCCAGGACAGGAATTCTATTACCCTAAATGTACTGTTTCTATACAGCTTGCTAGTAAAGCACTGAAAGTTGTGGGAGCACCTCACTGAGCAGAGAAAGAAAGTATTTTAATGGCAATTCCTCCTGCAAGTTTACTCACGAGTTACAATTGACAATGAATGTGCTATTCCACAAGCTCAGACCTTTGCCTGTTCATGATTAACCCACAGAAAGACTGCAAATATGTTGGTAATAGGGGAGCCTATGAAAGTGGTATTTGTTAATTTGTTTGCTATGTGTAGCTCTATGTGGGCTCATTATGCAAACCCATTTAATCCTGTAGTTTGCTCCTGAACTATTCACCACAGCTGCCGCAGAGAATTTGGCGATCTAGAGTCACCACCTCAGCTATGAGACTAGTAACCAAATTCTCAAAGTTTTTATCTGCAGATGGGAAGGTAACATTTATAACCAAAACCAAGGTCTGAACCTAATCACAGGGCAGACAACAGTCACTGTTTCCACTCCATACTGACCTCTATTCTCCGTCAAGGGGTATTAACTCTTCTGTCTTCTGTAAGGTTTAATTCTGCAGGTAAATGGTGGTCAGCCTGCTATTGGCATTCATTAAGTTTGCCACTTTTATTGTGTGGTATCTCCAGAGAAAAAGACTATAGCAAAAGCAAAAGGAGTACAATTGACCAAACCCTGATGATTGCATAAGAATCTGTCAGTGAAAGCTATTGCCTTGAAATATTCAGGGTTGTGCCAGTACCTGATATGTTCCCAACTATGGAGTAGTTGTAGGACAGTGCTAGTGATAGCAACATATTGAACAAGAAAAACCAAGAGAAGACATTTTGGTCAAGTTTCTTCATAAGGGATCAGTTGCCTAAGGACACTGACCAAAACAACCAACTCCAAAGGACCTTGAGAGACTAAGCAAGTTATCCAAGAAAATGATCCCTGGGGAATGCACACTTCCAATGTGGTAGATTAAGAATTGCCAAAACAATACCTGCACTTTTCTTCTTTCAAGCTACAACAAATAACAGAAGACTTCTCTTTCAATGTTGTCAATATGCTCTTATTCCCCCACTGTCAGTATTGTCAATATACTGTTATCAGGCAGCAAAGTAACATGTATCTAAAAATGAAATTATTGTCACATCACAGAGACTTAATACAGGGTAAAGAAATTAAAGACAATTGACTTGATAGCAGTAAACTCAGCTGTACAGTTCTCAGTGTTGCCAGGATCATGGTGAGCAGCAAAACAAATTGGAGGCATTCTACTCTCAGCCAATACTGCAAGGAAATTGGAAAAGAAAATACTGTGAATTCTAGGATTTGGAAGCTTGATGGAAAGCTGGCTATTTATCTGAATTTCCTAAGAAACCTTGAAAACAACTTCTCAGTGGGCTGACTTGTGAGGGAGAAAGAGAAGGAGAAAAAAAAAAAAATGGCAACCCTAAAATTCGTGCAAATATCAGGTGATTACAGCATGGCTTTTTCATGCCATTCCAGAAATATGAACAAAAACCAGAACATGAGACAAAGGTAGGGAACAAACAGAAAAAAACAAACAAAAAAACCAACCAACCAACCAAAAACAACTAAAACAAAAAAACCAAACAAACTGGCAGGAAAGGAATAAAAGCACTTCTGCACTCTGTGCAAGAGTCCTGAAAATCTAGGCTGTCTGGTGCCACTGCACTCCCTTTCCCTGGCTGCAGGATGAGTGGAATTCAGCATGCCACCATGTGGTCCTTTCAACTTCTGGAGGCAGAACTGGGGTCCTCGCGAGTTAATGGCAGGAAAAAACTAGGTTTAGCCTGTGTTTTTCAAACACCTTCTGAAAAACCTTACTAGAGCCTCACTGCACAGACAGTTACCATTTAACAAAGTGCAAAGTAATGGATAAAGAAATCTCTTGTGTGCGTGGGTTGAATTGCAGTCTGCAACGGCAGATGGTCCAGCAGGTGCATGACTTGTCTACAGCAACAGGATGCAAAAGATATTAAAGAATCTGATGAAGTGTCTGATGGTCAGGGACACCTCAAGAAAATAAGTCACATTGATACAGATCCCAGTGTTCTGGCAAAAATGAGTAAGTAATGAGAGAACTATCCTGAGTAAAGCGCTGAGAAAGAGAGGATAAGCTGCACTAGTTTGGAGGGGACAATTAACTAGCAAAAGTTGCTGTAATAAAATAGTTAAGGATCAGCAGAGCAATCAAATGCAAATGCAAATGCTGTTCCCTGTGAACAACTGGAGAAGGCAACCCTAGTTTTGAAAAGTCAGTTTTCTGAACTGACTGTAGTTTCTCAGGTAAGCTAATGGCTTTGGCAGGCTGTAATGTGATGAAGAGAAAGAAACTGTGCTGTTACTTCCCCTGGAGCAGAAGAGTGCCCTAGCATCCAGGCTGACCCCACACTCTGCAGCCCAAGTTGCCTGAGGATCTGGATGGGGTGAATGCAATGGGCAGGCTGAAAAAAGATAGAAGTATCAACATTCAGCAGCTTTTGGTGTCTGAAATATTTGGGGAGTAGTGTTCAATCTCCCGTGGTTCCTGTATAGCTCTGTATAAATGCAAAATTTTCTCAAGAGGGGAGGAGCTTTCTCACTCCCATGTGTTTATTTTCTTTCATTCATGTGTTTAGGAGGACATTTTCAAAACATTTAATTATCTGTGTTTTAAACACAGCCTCTTTTGCCTCACTTCTCCTATGTTCTTTAAGAGCCTAAATATTGTTCCAGCAAAATTCCCCCTTGCACGTCCATTTCGTCAGTACACACCTTTGGCCTTAAGACAGCTGTTTTGCTCTTCTTCATTCTGCAGAAGCCCTCTGTTTTTTTTTTTTTTTTTCTTTTTAGGCAGGAAATGCTCATGACTTGGAAACTGCTGATCTAACCTCTCAGCCTCAGTTTAAGCTGCACCCATTCACCCAAAAGAAAATCCTACCCATGCTTCAGACATTGCATCTAATGTTTATTTGTTGTGGTTACATTTAAAGCAGTTTATCTTTGTTCTTACCAATGAAAAATGTGAAGAATTTACAGCAAGTTTAAACAAAAAGGTGAAATATGAGTCAGGTTTTCAGTCATCTGTGGTTTTACATGATCAATTAGTTACAATTTACTCTAGCATCCATAGATGCCTTCTCGTAATCAGTAAGGAAATGACAATGTTCACCTCCAAGAAATAGCAGCTCCTGGAGAAGAACCTGCGATCCTGATGGACAACAAGCTGTCCATGAGCCAGCAGTGTGTCCTGGGGTTCAAGAAGGCCACTGGGATCCTGGGGTGCATTAGGAAGAGCATTGCCAGCAGTGAAGGAGGTGATCCTGACCCTCTACTCAGCCCTGGTGAGGCACATCTAGGGTGCTGTGTTCAGTACTGGGCTCCTCAGGACAAAGACATGGAGCTCCTGGAGCAGTCCAGGGGAAGTAAGGAAGATGGTGGGGTGGGAGGAGTACCTCACTTGTGAGGAAAGGCTGAGGGAACTGTGGGTCTATTCAGTCTCGAGGAGACAACAGAGTGATCCTCAGCAATGTCTGTCAGTATCTGAAGGGAGGGTGTCAAGGGGATGGAGCCAGGCTCTTCTCAGTGGTGCCCAGAAATAAGACAAGGGGCAACAGGCAGAAACTGATGCAAAGGGAATTCCACCTGAACATGAGGAAGAACTCCTTTACTGTGAAGATGAACATGAACTAGAACAGACTGACTAAAGAGGTTGTGAAATCTCCCTCACTGGAGATATTTAAAACCATCTAGGTGAGATCCTGTACCATGTGCTTCAGGGAGAGTCTGCTTTAGCAGGGAGGCTGGGCCAGGTGACTGTGGTCCATTCCAGCCTGGCCCATTTTGTGATTCTATGGTTCTGAGAAAGTGAGGTGCAAGGTCCTGCACCTAGGCCAGGACAATTTCAGGACAATTACAGGTTGGGTGGAGAAGTGATTGCAAGCAGCCCTGAGGAGATGGACTTGGGGGTGATGGTGAATGATAACTCAACATGACCCAGCCATGTGCACTCCCAGCCCAGAAAGCCAAACGTGTCCTGGGCTGCATCCAAAGCAGCGTGGGCAGCAGGGGAGGGAAGGGATTCTGCTCCTCTGCTCTGCTCTGCTGAGACCCCACCTGGAACCCTGCATCCAGCACAGGAAGGACATGGACTTGTTGGAGAAAGTCCACTGACAGGTCAGGAAGTTTATAAGAGGACTATAGCCCCTTCCCTACAAAGACAGACTGAGGAACTTGGGTCTGTTCACCCTGGAAAAGAGAAAGTTGTGTGAAGATGTCTTAGCAGCCTCCCAGTATCTGAAGGGCTCTACAGGGAAGCTGGAGAGGGACTCTTCATCAGCAACTGCAGTGACAGGGCAAGGAGTAATGGGTACAAATAGAAAGAGGAGAAATGTGGGTTAGATATGGGGAAGAAATTCTGTGAGGGTGGTGAGACACCGGAACAGGTTGCCCAGGGAGGCTGTGGATACCCCAACCCTGGCACTGTTCAAAGCCAGGTTGGACAAGGCCTGGAACAACCTGGTCTAGTGAGAGGTGTCCCTGCCCATGGCAGCAAGGGTTGGGATTAGATGATCTTTAAGGACCATTCCACCCGTTAACATTCTATGTTTCTGTGAAACATTATCTGTTCTTGAAGATAGTGAGCAGCATTATTCCCTTGATTTAGCTGAAATAAGTCTCAGCTATTAGGGTGTCCTTATAATGACTCCCTATGGAACAGATGTGGAAACTCAAACATGACATAGTGGGTCAGTTTTTCAGGAAAGCTCATGAAAGCTGTGGCAGAACCATAAAGATGTCAGATCTTCAAAATGTTGTTCCATCGATCTTCGGAGCTGTTTTATCTGATGTCTTTACTCAGGACACAAGATGTTGTCTTTTTTTCTTTCTTTCAGGCTGTGTTGTTGCTAAAATCAGGTGATCCCAGTCTGAGATAGGGTGCAGGACACGAGACCTGCTCTTGCCTTTCTGCCAGCCTGTGCAGACAGGCTGCTCCACCAAGTGGCCTCACCCACAACATACCACAGGCCAGGACCTTTTTGAAGAAGGCTGGCAACATCAATTTAATGGTAAAAGGTCATATCTGTTGTTCACAGAGAGAACAGTGATAGATTATTATTACAACATTGCACCAGCTACAGAAAAAGTAATTGATAAGAAGAAAAATATAAGCCAGAGTGGGGTCTTCATACTTTGCTGGACTAACTATATGTCGACTTTCAGAAATGTTGCTGCTCTCTGGGACAGGTGAAGCAGTGAAAACTGGTTTTATTCCCTTTTCATGGGCAATGATTCAAGACAGCACTGATTTGACCCCACCAGTACCAAACTCCCGGTAGCACCCAGAGGGCCAGATTCTGCCCTGGGGTGGCAGCAGGTGAATCCCAGGAAAACAGTAATGCCAATGTGTGGACTTGCAGCTCATGCTGGAGCCATTTTACTGTCTGTGAAACAGTGTCCATGGAGGTTGGTTACCACCATAATGAAGGTTACAGGTGACTGTGTGCACAGAGGGGTTGCCTTACTCTGTCTTTCTGTTCTTCATGTGCTCTGTCACTCCACAAGTCTTTAATGCCTCTCAGCTTTCTTGGGAATGGACATGCTGAGGTAAGTTACTCTGAAAGCTGAAGTTTGGGTGTTTGGGTTAAATGTGAGGCCTAAGCAATCAGTAGAGTTGTAGAAAGAAAGGAATACAAAGATGCAATAAAACTCTCTGTTCAATAGAAAAAAAAAATGGGGCATAGTCTTTGTTGACCTATCACTGTGTTGTTGACAAAGAGGGGCAAAATTTGGAGTTAGGCACAACTGAAAGTTCATGAGAGCAGAACTGAAACACCCCAAAGGAGTATTCCTGGAAGCCAGGTTAGCTTAGCTTAGAATGCAGGACACTGCAGTGGAGGTAAAGGGATTGGAAGATTACAGACGAAAAACTCTTCCTGACCTTTACCAGTGCATGGATTTCATGGTTTTTACTGGTACATGGGTTTCAATGGGTACATGGGTTTGAGTCTTAAACAGATAGCTCTACACACAGCAGGGCTGGTGCTCCACCCAAACAGCAAAATCTATGATAAGAACTTTTGGGAAAGAAAATGAGAAGAAAACAGAAACCATCTCTCTGCCAAACATGGTTTACAACCACATTAAAAAACCCCAAACCATGTGCAGTTCTTGTTCCTGCATCTGCTCTGGGTAAAGTACAAGAACAAGACAGATGGCTGAAGGCATGCAGTCTGGTGGATGTGGTGGAGTTCCATCCATGCCATATAATTGGAACAGAGAGACAATTATCAGGGAATTATTGAAGTAAGGAATATCAATAAAACAGAAAGTGGCAGTTTCAAACACAAACCCTGTTATTTTCGAACATGAAAAGGAGTACTTTTTCATGCAATATTTAGTTAAGTACATTGTGGAACTGCTAATCACAGCACATTGTAAATGGTAAAGGTTTGCATGGAGTTCAAAACCAATCTGATTAACTTAGGGACAAAAAGTTATTCAGGAGCTATTAAATCTAAACTCATCATCCATAAGAGTCAAGTTCTTGAAATCTGGGAAATCATTCCCAAAAATCCTTCTCTGTGTGCCTCCCATGTCCTCCCACTCTTCTCTTGGCTAGTCTCAGGGGCAGGATAGTGAGGTTCATGGTCTTCTGGTCTCAACTAAGTAGGTTTAGGCAAGCCATGCTCTCCATATCATTGTTTTTGCTATGATTCAGCTTGTCTCTTTTTTTCTTATTTTTCAGTTTGTAAGTCCTACAGGGCAGATGGATTGTATAGGAGAGATGGATGGTCCCCTTAGCTCAGCGCCCCCCTTCATCCAAGCATTGAGTTCTGTTTTGGGCCCCAGAGAGGTGACAGTGACAAAACAGAGGGGCTCCAGGAGGCCTCAGGCTGGGTGGGACTGGAGCAGGGGCTGGTTTCTCCTGGAGCAGAGGTGGGTTTGGGGCACAAAAAGAGGTGGGTTTGGGTATCCTGGCAGTGGCTGGTGGAAAGGGGAGTGACAATGGGCATAAGCTGAAGCTAGAGAGGTTTGAACTGGAGAGAAAGACACACTTCTTTCTCACATGGATAACCAGGCAGGGCAAGAGGATTCCCAGGGAGGCTAAGCCTTCTCTAATCCTTGGAGGTTTCCAAGACCCAATTTAAAAAGTCCATATAAAGCCTGGGTAAAGTTCCTTAGACTCTGTTTCCACTGAGCCCTCTGGGCCTGAAGATAATGTAAATGCTAATGAAATGCCGTCACTTCAGTGTGTAATTTCTCTTAGCTTCTGAAATATATGTATTCAGGCCTTGGCATTTATACTCATGCGAAAACAGATATTAACTTCAACTTCCTCTTTAACAATAATTACCATTAGAACCACTCCATCCCTGTCCTAAGAAAGTACATTAACTCTGGCAAAAACAGTGGGCAGGTTTTCAGCTGGTGTAAGTCAGCGCAGTGTCATTGGAATCAAGAGGCTGTGCTGAGCTGCATCATTTCAAAGTCTGCCCTTACACACCCCGAATGTCCGTCCTTCACCATCCCCCTTGCTGGTCTGAGTGTGGGTGGGTGGTCAGGGAGGTCACACGGGTGCAGCACACCAGTGGTGTAGTGACAGATAGACAGGGTGGGGAAGCAGCTTCGCTGGCACATGAGGCTGTGCTTGTGCTCCCACCGTGAGGAAGAGATGCACGGTTTGCACAATCACCCTCAGCCGGCGCAGATGCTAGCCCAGCATCCCACACCGTCACTCGGCAGGGGAGGAGGAGGTGGAAGAAGAGCCTGGTGCTGCCTCTGCCTCTTGCTGAGCTGACAAGGCTCCCTTTTCCCTTGGAGAGTGCTGCTGGATGGGCAGTGGGGTGCAGGCACAGCTGTGCTACAGGATCCTAAACAGCACACTCCAGAGCTGCCTTCAGACTGACGGTGGGGTGCTGGCATGCCTGTGCAGCTTCCCTTTCCTAGGGCACCTTCTTCCCACAGAAACATGCTCTGTAAAGAGGAATGGCCCTTGCCTGGGATTTGCTGACTCCAAACATCCATCCTACTCTGTACTGGAATGAAGCAAAACTACCAGCAAGCTCTGTGTTAAACTAGCTTTGGTGTCTTCTGTGGGCTTAAAAAGTATTTGTGCTTTAATGTCTCTCTGCTTACAATTCATATCTAAAACAAAGCATCACCAGGCGCCTGTTTTTCTTTGTCTCTTTTCCCAAAACAATGTGAGGACACAGACAATACAGTGATGGAGCATTTAATCTGTGTTCTCTAGTTAGAGCAGAAAAGAATCCTGGCTGGCAGCAACAGCTGTGCTTAGAGGAGGAGCTGGAGCCTGCCCTCTATCAGCATGGTTTTAATGATGAACAGGCTTTGAGTCTTCAAGCTAAATTCCTCCCAGAAGGAAGCTCCCAGCTGTAACACATCACTGCCACCCAGCAAATCAGTGTCTTGAGCATGATTTCTTAGGGGCCCTGTTTCTCTGTCCAGCTTTATGCTGCTGTTTCTCCTGCTTCCCTTTCCAAAATCCCATTTTAAAATGCAGATATTGGCTGGTAGGCACTGCAAGGTAGTGGGAGGCATTTTTTCTTATTCCCAGAAGAGAGTGAAGCCAGGCAGGATGTGTTTCCACAGAGGGACCTGTGGACACATGCACTGGCTGCTCATGGCACACACTCAGCAGAGAAGAATTTCCGTACACTTTTTGGTGTTCCACCTGTGTCCGACCTCTTAACTGCAACACAGAGTGATTGAGTCATCTCATTTGTGTTAGCGGGACTACTCACTATAACACTACTCATCAGGAAAAGAGGTACTCCAGGCAGGCCACAAATATCTGATCATGCTTAAATTTGTGTATGTCTGCTTTAGGCATGATTTAAACACCTTCACATGATGCCTTATAACAGCCACAAGCTTCTGAAAAGTCAGAGGAATGCAGGACTGACTAGGTATTGCAAGGAAAAAGCATAGGCCACACAAACAGAGAAAACATTGCAAAGAAGAACAAAAACCAAAACAAAAAGCAGCAAAGTAAAAAAATGTAAAATACCTGGGTGGTATTTTGAGCTAGTCTATTAGTACCAGTGAGAACATTCCACTGTTTTTATGTAATAGACTGCTTCAAAAAGCATAGAAAATTATGTTCATGAGGTACATGCCCTGTGTGCCTCACCTGCCATACGTGTAAAATAGTTACTGAGTGGGAAAGGTACCACTATTTTTGTTAAATTGGAGAACAGGAAACTAGGGAGAAGAGGTGTTTTCAGCTCCCTCTTGTTCCCTGAACAACAAAGCTGTGTGTCACCAATATTGTTCTTTTGAATCATCTGGATTACAGCTTTTATGAAATGATTTGTGAAGAAACTTGTAAGATGCTATATTCAATTTTACTGTCTTTATCTTTGTAGTGTATTATATGACCAGATTATTTCTGGTTTGCAGCTCTGCTAGGTGTCTTTCTAGTGGATAGTGACAACAGTATATGGTCACGGTTCAAGCGTCATAGATGCATGCAAATCATATAAAATGCATTTCAAACTTCAGCAGAGTTCACAGCCCCCACTGCTGAAGAGGAGAGAGTCCCTTCACTTTGGCTCGGTCAAATGAGTTGCTGTTCTTCCCACCCTGGCATTCACTCCACAGGCAACACATGTCCTGAGTGATTTCTTGGAAGTGCCAGCATTTCCTTGTGGAACTCCTTTCACTTCAAACAAGCTCACACCCTTCCTGTACAGCGCACTGCAGGACACGTGCTGGGGCCAGTTTGTGCCTTGCAGCAATGTCTCAGCAGGCACAGGAGCTGCTTGGATCACACCACTTCTCAAGAGACTTCTGAGCTACGGTTTTTAAAACAGTGTTTTGAAGAGCCAAGAACATCCCCCCTGCATAGTGAGCAGCTTTTCCTATCGCCTTCATCCAAGCTGCTTTGCAGTATGTATGAACCCCATGAGTACTCTCCTGGTTAGACCAGCTGGATGAAAAAATTGAAAAGCAGGGATCAGGCAAGAAAATGTTTGGTCCCAAGTGCCAGGTGAGGAAGGCTTCTGCATCTAGAGTCTAGAACCAAAGTCTTCTCTTGATATCATGGAGGATGAATTTTACACTGGGCCCTGGGCCAGCTGAGGGGATTTACAAAAGACCTCACTAATTTTTCAGTTCCTCTTGAAATATGTCCTTTCAACAGCGTGGGACCCTGCTGTCTGCCAGCTCTGCTGAGGAAACTTTGAGAGTGCTTAGTAGCACCACTTGAAGAAACCTGAACAGAAAGCATCAGACCAAGTGAATCATGAAAAACATTTGCCTGATGAAAAGCTAGGAAGGACAATATTTTTTCCTGGACAGATGTGTATTTTGAAGAGAAAAAATAAACATTTTGGCTGCTTTCCTATGATCCAGACTCTTCCTGCACAGACTTATTTCAACTAGTGCCATGTGTCTGGGCCCTGATCTTCTCTCTTTGCAGAAACCAAGCTGATCAGGCTTGAGTCTAGTATAAGGCACACACCTTCCTTCCCCTTTACCACCCTTCTTTATAAACTTTCTTTCTGTTTTTTTTTTTTTTTTTTAAGTCATAGGAGGGATGACCAAGGATCTCAAACAGGAGGTTGTTTGGAAAAAACTGCTAATGCTACTGCTAAGGTTCTGTTCCAGATCTGGTAATTGTACTTTTCATATCTGCTTTTTCTCCCTGACGGTGCAAAGGAGTATGCCTGGCTGTCTCTCATAGCCAAAAAAATATCAGCAAAGCTAAACTCAAGCCCAGCTGAATCCTTATAAGAAACAGCCTTACGAAGGGCACTTGGAAATCTCAGGCACTGGCCCAGGCTCTCTTTATGGTAGCATCCACCTTGGTTCAACAGGCAGAGAACTGACAAAGTGGGTTTTTTGTTAGTTTGAGCTTGGGAAACAGAAGAGAGGTGTGAAAACCATACAGATAGTAATTTTCAGAACCAAGATGAAATATTCAATGATCACTTCTCTTTATGATTACCTAGTTAGACACAACTTTAAAGCCTTTGTTTTTTAATTTACAGAGAGGGATCTTCCTTTTCCTTTATTTTTTGTGCCATCCAGCTGATACTTATTCAGGGTGGAAAATCACTGTTTAGACTTACTTTGAAGGTACATAAATGCTCACATTAAGAGAATAGTCTCTTAGCTGCACATGCCCTAAGGATCAGGCTTTTTTCCTGTGCCTTTCACTCCAGTGAAGTCCAGTGGGAATCAGCCACTCATAGTTGGGGCATTACCTTTTTTGTTTTGGCAGCCAAAACAAAAGGGGATAAAAGGGACAGGCTTCCCGTTTCCTGCCCCAACAGAGCCATCCCTGGATGCTAGCTGAGACCCTACCACGGACAGGGAAAATTGCAGTGCGTCAAAGGCACAACTGGTACAGCCTTCCTGCCCACAAACCCCATCCCTAAAAGTGAAAAAACCCCCAGCTTTCCCTTTTTACATATATGTGGTGGTGTTTTGAAAAGTCTCTGCTTAAACCAAACTAATCACTTTCAAATTACCTGACAAACCTGTACATATTAATTCATGCCCCCCTCTGCCCATTTTGTGTGATTATTGGCAGGCATAGCTGAAATTCCAGTGATGTGGGTGAATGATGGTACCTAGAGCTGTACTCAAGATGCCATTTTGGATTCCTACTTCTGCAGGTAGTCCGTGGCAGAAGTATCTTTAATATCACAAAAATTAATGAATTTATAACCAGTGAAATGACCCCTTCTATGCCCTAGGATAAAACACTGTCTCCATAGCCTCAGGAGCCTTCGAGCCTTGAGGAAAACAGCACATTGCTTGAAATGTGACTGACTAAAATCCACACTAAAACTTAGATTAATATTTTTAAGAAAGACGTAGGGTGAGAATTAACAGCAATGGCTTGCCACATCCAGTTTTAAAATTTCTGGGCACGGTGTAGAGAACATAATCCATTCAACTGCCTTTTACACAGTATTCCATACTTTCCATTAAATGGTCTCCAACTCAATACCGCTTAACCCTTTATCTGAAGAATCGGTATTTTGTTTACTTCAAGGCATGGAAAACTTGCCTAGTGCTTTAAGCAATATCCACAAGCTAAGCCAATTTTTCATACTCAAAGTCTCTTATAAGTGAGGTTTAATTTCCTCTCACCAGCAATCAGGATCAGATTTCTGAAGAGATCCTAGGATTCTTGCATTAAGATTAAACTGGGGTATTCTTTGTAAGGAAAGCATCAGCAAATTCTTAAACTGTGCTTCTCTAAAGATGAATCTAACCTAAGAAGCCTAAAAGTTAAGAACTGTAGTGGATGAAGAAGTCACAAGGGAAAAAAGTGTGATTTCTGACTGTACCGTGAAGGCCACCCTCTAGGAAGTTGAACAGACAAGTTATGGCTGTAGAAATACTTCCTAGATTTTACCTTAGAATCTTACAGTTCCTTCAATACAGCTTTTAAATGTAAACTGTTATAATAATAAAATAAATGCTAATTTGTGTCACAAAAAGAGGCAGTAGATCATGTCAGAAAATACTTCTAAGCACCAGATGGACAAATTAGTAGGACAGTGTTGTAAGTGTGATCATTTAGCGTAGAAGTGGGTCAATGCTTGAAGGGAGAGTTACCATCTCTTAATTGAAACAATTGATACAGTTGGAAAAAACTGATGAGCTAGAGAAAAAATGAGCTACTCTGACAGAAGATTTGACTTCTCCATACAAACCATATGTCAATTAAATAAACTAAGGAATTGCTTTCTAGACTGATTTTAAAATTTTTCTTAGATCACCCTGCTAAACCATGGGACCTGTTATCCTGTTATCTAGGCTCTTTGTGTCATGACTGCACTTCCTAAGTGTAAGTTACTCATTCATAAAGGTCACAGCTATGCCTTTAAACCAGACCAGTTTTGTTATCTGAATAACAGATATTGCCACTTGTTGGAAGAGCAAGCAGCTCGAGCAGTCACATTTTCCCTCGATTGGAATGATTGCTGCATTTGTTCATACAACAGATGGCCAAGATAGGACTAGAAGAGCTGAGTTAAAATAACAAGTACAGTTTTATCATTAATTGAAAACTCATGGAAATCAGAAGCCCATGTCGGTCACAGTGACATCTCTGTTTGGTGGCTTTTCAGAGGCAGCATCACTTATTTCCCTTTGCAACAAAAAAAGCCCTACGTTGGCAACACCCACACCAAGCACGTGATGGATCTGCACAGCTGAATGATGACATTGAAATAAGCTTTCCCTTTCCTGTGGACAGGTTCTCACTTGGGTAATAACATGCTCAGTGCTTAATCTGTCCAGAGAATTTTCAGTAACAGAGGCACGTCCTCTGCCCTGTCCCCACCAGATATTGAGTGAAAATGCAACAGTGGGGATTGCATATTGATAATTGTGAGTTTGGTGTTTCTCAGCTGCAGTGGGTCAAACTGTTGGGTGAAACAAAAAAAAATGCATGTTTACTCAGCTGTTCTGTCAGTGCTCACTGAGAAAACTGGATTTTCTGTGTATTTCAATCACACCAGTCTTGTAAATATCATTCAGCCTGTTGTTGTCTGTGACTACAGCTCATAGACCTTTCCTGTGAACTCCTGTCTTTCCTTAGACCCCTGATGAACTGAACTGCTTGTCTGCAATGGTGCTTCTCAATATGCTGGAAAATCTGACAGTGTCTAATGACAGCCATTTCTGGATTCAACTGTTGTAAATAATTCTGGGGATAAAAATAATTTAGAAGGTTCCAAGCACAATCAGTGTTCAGTGATAACACAGCTAAGTATTTTCACCAAAAAATTTAAAATAGGTAGGCAGTCAAAATATTTAATGAGCGCAAAGACAAATATTTAATTTCAAGAAATACATGTAACAACTCATTTTCTACTGTTTTGCTTAGGCTTTTGTAAATTATATTAGGTAAAAAAATTCCAACCCCCCCCCCGCCCCTTTTTTCAATATTAAATTAATTTTGACTGGGGAGGTTTCAGGCAATTCTGTATAATGTGACACATGTCTTTTTCTCTTACCTCCTCAACACCATGCACCTCATCACCTGACTGCATCGTAGTATATGCTGCTCAAGCAGATATGTCTACCTTTTCCCTAAAGAAAGGAAAGAGAAAATAGATGACCTCAGCACGGCCATCTTCTACAACTACACGTCAGGAGACCCCGGTTGCTGCCTGACTGTCTCTGCCTAAAGTCAGTCTCACAGTGAAGTTTATGTGTTTAGGCCTTGATCATTTTGATGGAGAAAAACTACAAATTATACGTTTGAGCTAAGTGAATATATTAAAAGACTCACATGCAAAATCCTGCCAAGTGCATGACAAGCAGAGGGTATGTAAGAAAGTCTTCTCTGATTTGGAGGTTAAGTTTGGAATAAAAACCTGAAATGGAGAAGTACCTGTTTCTTTTACCTAGCTTTATGTTAGTGTGAGACATCTGGTAACTTTTCTGACACCCTGTCCCAACATTAGTTCCACCAGAAAGAACTGCTTCAGAGACAGTTGTGAAGTCCATTTATTACTGATGTCCTGGCTGATCTGGTTGTGGTTGGAAGTGATAGCCACACAGTCCAGAAAGGCACATTTCCTTCTCCCTATGAGGATTTATTTTTAAGATGGAAATTATTGATGGATAGACGCTGTTGGTTTAACAAATGAAACCTAAGAAGAACAGATTGAAAAATCCTTGACTGCTGAAAGTACACCAGGGACAGCTTTTCCATGTTGGTGCTTCCATTTACAAAAACTCTCACGGAAGCTGTCACAAAGATTAAATAAGGATAGCCCCCCCTGCGTAGAGCCCAGGCCGTTCTAAAACTCACTTTATTTGTGTTGCCTTTTTTCTCTGATCATGTGACTGTTGAAATCCATCTGCTATGCCTTGTCTTCCAGGCTGCAGGTTGTTGCTGGAGAGTTTTGTCCCTCACAAGCTGCAACATTAGGATCATTGGTACATCTTAAAGTCAATGAAGCTGAGAGATGCATTTCTGCAACATTCTCCTGCACATATTGTAAATCCTAGATCATAACAGCACAGGCTTTGATAATAGGCTTTGAGAGCTGTTATACTGCAGATGTGTAAGTAACACAGCTAAAATAACCATGTTGAAGAGGTTGCATTGAAAAAGTTAGGATGTTTGAAAACATTTAGCCAGCCTAACCAATTTGGTATTATAGTGGAAGCCTCCAGCATACATCATAACTCTTAAATGTGCTTAGTTTTAATATTCACTGTTCTCTACCATGCACAGGTTTAAAGAGCAGCTGAAGGAGTGAGACAGTCACATACTCCCCCCAGCAATTGTTTTTAGAGTGAAGCATACTTTGCTCCTCCTGGATTTATTTTCCCCTAAGGCAAAGATTACGTTGTCTGCAAGCTGCAGTGCTGGAAGTTATGGAGACACATAGCCATAGTGTTTGCTTTCTCTTCCACATGCCTTGCTCTGCTAAGCCTGTCTCTTACAAAGATAACACCTTTGTTACAGGAACATGTAAAGGGAACTCGTAAGTGACTTCACTCATGCTCAAGCAAGTGGGAGAGGGAGTCATAGATGTCATTGTGCCCAAAGCTGAAGAAAATTCTTCCAGCAGTGAAAATCAGCTTGTTCAGACAAGCAGCACAAGGGTGATACTTCACTCCAGCAAGGATCTCTCTGTATCAGCAGATGCAAGTGAGGTAGTTTCAGCATGTGGGCGTCAAATGAAACCTAAAGTATACGGTGGACTTAGTGACTCTCTATTTGTTAGCTTTACAGACCTGAGTTTGCAAACAGTTTGGATAATTCTATGACCCAAAGGAGAAGCCAGCTGTTTCCAGGCTTCACTTTCAATCACTTCTTCCTACTCTCTAAAAACAGGAAGAGGAAAAGAGTACATAAAAAATATATAAAAGAAATTTAAAATCCTGCTTCCTGTCATAAGAGGCTCCTATTGACACTCTGTTTTGCTTGAAAAAAGCAGTGTCCTTGTTTCCTAGGGATCAGCAGGCAAATGGCTACTGCCCAGCAGGGAGAACTGTGTGCTGCAGAGATTTATGATGTGATGTCCCAAAGGTTCAAAGGGTTTCCCTTTCTCAACTCTTCTCTGGAGTCTGCTCCACCAGGAATATAAGGTAAAGCCCCTCCTTATCTATCCAAATGGGAGAATTGTCATCAGCTGTAATGGGGAAAAAGGCTGCAGCAATCCAACATCCAAACAGGTACAAGTGGTTATAAAGAAAACACTCTACAAGTGTTTTTGCAATGTTTTTGTTTTCCTACCTCTGATTGTCCTCACCATGTATCTCTGAAAGGTAAAACCATGTCCACCATGGCATGATTCCTGATCTGAACATTAGGCCAAATAATTTAAGAGCACTGAACATTAAATGTAGAGCTGTCAGTGTCTTGTGGGCCTGGTACCACCACAGAGCATATCAAAATGAAAGTAGAGAAAAGAGCCAGCAGGCAGAATTTTGGAACAATATCTAAAAGGGTACCTTTAATTTGAACATACTTTCTTTTTCATGTTCATCTCCCCAGCAAAACTGCACCTCAGTGGGTAGACCTCACCCTTTCTTTTGGCTGTTGCAATAGGAAGGAAGCTTCCTGCTGTATTAATCTGAACTAAGAAAACATGGAACTAGGAATGTGTTTGAGCCATTCAGTGAGGATTTCCAGCTTGGAAATGCATGGCTCAGAAATAAGGTCTGTTGTGGAATTGAGGCTGTGTTATCTGGATTTCCACCGAGCATCTTTCTGAATGCGAAATCACTTTCAGCCAAAAAAAGAATTGCATCTCAGGATGATTTATAATCCTTTGGCTGTATTGCTACTGTAAGTACAATAATGAGCTCTCAAGGCAACCATTTATTCTGCTAAGATACCCTTTTGCATCACCCTGACAGCATATTGTAGCTTTATATGTTGTACATAATATCTGTACCCTCTTCACACTCCTGCAACAGTGCAAAGAGAACATACAGAAATGAGAACTTTTATGTTCTTCATACTGAGGGAGTGTAACACTCATTATGAACTTCTATTCCAGCTGATTGTTAACCACACAGAAAGCTGGTTTGCTTCTTCATACACTTTTTAGTGTTGTTCAAGGGACCCAGTGACTTTGGCTACATTTTTACAGTGATTGTGATATAAAGGAGAATATGATTGCACTGTCCATAAAGGGTGACTGTGTCTTTCCACCGTTCAGCAGCTTGTCATAGGTGTGTCTTGTTCTTCTGTAGGTGCCAAATGCCATGCTGTCACTGTACTCAGCCACTGGCTATGTTCAGGCATAGAGGACTACCTGAACTTTGAAGGTCTGTCTCTGGCTGCCCCTTAGGCCTCAGTTTTCAAACTGAGGCCTGTATGGACAACTAGGCTTGGGATCAGCATTCTCTAAACCATCTGAGATGTATGCAGTGAGTATGAGTATGATGCTTATAAATTTTCCCCTTCCTAGCAAAGATGGTAACTGATTTCCCAAGCATCACAGAAGATAGGTGACAGTGCTGTTCTCTCCCATGTTGTACGCACAGAAAGGTGCTGGAGTCACCATCCCTGAAGGTGTTCAAGAGGTGTCTAAATCTGGTGCTGGGTGATGTGGTTTATGGGTTTAGGGGTTACAGTGGTAGTGGTGGGTTGACAGTTGGATTTGATGATCTTAAAGGTCTCTTCTGATCTTGATGATTCTATTGATTCCATGATTCTAAGCTGCAGGAACAGAAAGGCCTGTGGATGCTCTGCCTGTCTTGAATCACGTCATCTATCCTCCAGCCTTCATTCAGCTTCCCACCTTATGAACTCTTTGTCTTTCATTTGCTTTGATCTGCACATATTGACTGCAAAAAACCCAAATTTCCTGCCTCAAAGGTGAAATTACCTAACTAAAAGGCTACATTAGGCCCCAGAGCTCCCACAGCAACAAAAGAGATACTTGTCTGCTTCATTTCACCAGGGAAGAAAGGGAAAATCATCAATCAGACTGAATACTGGACTGGTCAATTGACTGCTAAGTCATCTGTCCAATCGATTATCCACTTGAAGCAGTCAATCACTTTTATAGAAAGAGGAACACATGCAATTCCTTCTGACGTCAAGCTGGTAGATAGTTACAAAAGCTTCAAGAGATTCTGAGGAAAACCATGCACCCTTTTTAAATGCACCTTGAAAGCACAGCAAATCTATGGAGAATTGATTTTAAGTTTTTATTCAATAGTGAAGGGAAGAAATGCACTACAGATTTGACAACTTTTAAAAAAAATACATCCAATTCCATTGTGTCTTGTAACTTTGAAATACCCAAAACAGTTGTTGGTTTTCCTCCAGATACTTCCAACCATCTCATACAAGGTGGATATGAATTTCTACATAACTGGAATGGTTTTGGTCACTGCATAACCGGATTTCTTTCGAATCTATAAAGCTGAGGTTATTTCTAAATGGACCAAGAATTTCCTTTGCACTGAAGCACAGTACCACTGCTCCTGTAATTGTATGAAGCCTTGAAGGCCATTTCACACTACCTGTGAGGTGCAGCTGGGATATGTGGACCTTGAATCGTGAGCTCTGATAGTCTCATCTGCTGTAGGTTAAAGTGTAACCATGCTCTGCCTTCCACCTCCCTGATTAAAACTCTGAGGAATACACTGGGCTGTGGTGTAGGCACACATGCATCTCTTACTCCACCATGGGAGCAGCATCTTCTGGCAGAGAAGCAGTGTAGACAGCTGGGAGCAGTAACAGTTTGATTTGAAGCAAGTAAAGATGTCAGAGCTCATGTTTTGGAGTGCTGACTGAAACTTAGACCTATTTGTGATTCACCTTCAGGTTTTGTGCCTGATTCTTTTATGCCATGTTATTTGAGGTCCCAGAGCCCTACAGAGCAACCAGATAAAAGAAAAAAAAAGGCAACAATCTCTTTACAGATATGATAATCATGTATATTTGTCATTATAAGAAAGGTTTGAAGGTGCTATGGAGTCAGTTGTACTTCACGGTGTTGTAGCTCAGTACCTGCTCTATCACTTTTACATTGCTGGTCCATTATAACAGCAAATATTAGCAGAAGGGCAAAGAAAAAGAATCAATATCGTATTTTCAAGAAATCAAATCAGTCTTCAAGGTTAGAGAAATTATTTTTCTTAAATAAAAGGACACCAAATAGAATTTGGGCAGAAGTCACAGCAGGCCGGTGATGAGTCACACTGTCTAGAGATGGTTGTGTTCTGAAGCTGAATAGATAGCAATATATCAGGCTTTTAGCTCCCCACAGGATGGGAACAACGGGTTCCCAACCCAAGGACTCAGCAGCTCTCCTCAGTCTGTGAGATGCCTGTTGGCCAGCAGGCCAGATACCTTGGGAGTGTTTTGCTGCACGTGTGCTGTGGGCAGATGGTAAATGGACCTGCAGGAGATGGATGGATGGCAGAGGTGTCTGACTGAACAGGGTGTGGGTCTGTCCTCTGTCAGGGAATAAGGGGATCTCTCAATCCATATGGAAACTGGCTGCCTTTGCCACCAAGGCTGGAATACTTGGGGACTTAGATTAATAGAGCAGGCAATGGAGAGGTAGCTGTTGGGAAACAGCTCCTTTCACACCATGTGTGCAGAAAACATTTGTCCTGTTTGTTTCTTGTTGACAATGGAGAGAAATGATTTTCCATGATTTTTGAGTCCTGAGGCCATGTTGGTGGCTATATATGGATACCTAGACAAAAAGCTATTGACAGAAAAGACAAAAGCTGGTTTGAGGCTACAATTTGCTAAATTTTAGGGGGTGGATGATTGCTGATAGCTAAATTGTTTCTGGATCTTCCACTCCTTTGTTTTCTGGCTGTATTTTGCTTTTGTTTTACATTACTCTAAATTAAAGTATGGGTAATAGTGCCTGGCTTTAACTGAAATTGGTATTTTGCCTGGTGGCAGTGAAAACTCTGCATTTTTTGTCTTTCAGAGTTTTGAATTTTCCAGTCCTGACCTCTGAGAATTACACCAAAAAATGCACACTTCTTTTTCAAATTTAGCATTAACTAGTCTTTAAAAATCACCAAGAAATCAGATACAAATGTTGGAGGTGGGTAGGGTGAGGATCAAAATCAGTACCATTTCAGTCCAGGAGATGGGCAAAAATTCCAAGTACAGCTATGTGCAGGCTGTTTGAGAGTGGGTCCTGATACACACTAATTCTTCTCCTGACTAGCCCTCCTGCAGACACATTCACATATCCTCTACAGAATTCTGTGTTCTACCTGCTATGCTGTGAATTCCACCCATGCTCTGTCAGTGTCTTGTAGACACAATCTCTCAAATCTCTCGTGCAAAACTTCTCATGTTATGAACAGTTAGCATTATGAGGAAGGGAGCCTGCCTGAGTCAGGAATGGGAACAGGTCTTACTGCAAATCTCCTGGGACACCTAGCTGCCCTGTGAGAAGAAAAGTATGCCATAGTCCCCAAAATGGTGGTTTCAAAATGTTTATAAAAGAACCCATAGGGTCAGAATAAACAAAGTTGAAATAATAGAAGGCTCTCCCCTGTTTCAACAGTTTTAATTTCATTTATCTTTTCTCAGCTGTCATATTATAGATTACTTTCTTCTTGGTTCTCTTTTGACATTTTTAAGGTGTGATTCTGCTTGCACATTTTTCCAGTTTGGATCTTGAAAGCCAGGTGCAGGTGAGTCATTGCAGTCAGTGTGATGGTGCTGCTGCTGTGCCTTTCAGCTACACACAGATTCTGACACTGCACTGAGCTAAGCCAGATTATGATGTTAACATCCCCAAGGTGCTTAACACCACCTCAGGGACAATCATCCAGGTTGGTTTACACGTGTAAACTACGTGGCTTGGGTTTGCCTTATGCCAGCTGTTTTTGCCTACAGGATATCGGGGAACCTCTCTGCCAGCAGAACTGCAGAAGTGGCAGCTTCCATGGAAGTGATGCTCACACCTTCACCTGTACATCTGACTCAAGGGAGTGCCTGAACAAAGCAACTGGGAGCATTTCTGATCCAAAGTGTGAAGTGTGGATCAGGCACTTAATTTACAAAGAAATATCTCTAAATATCAATGCCTAAAGCCTCATGTAGTGTAGTGCATTATTTAATTCCATTCTTAAATTGAAAAAAATACTTTTTGAATACCTTGACACAAGGATAGTCAAAAGAACTTCAAACCAAGAAATAGAATTTTTTGAGGATAACCATCCCAAAGTCTTGCCCTGTGCCTAGGTTCTGTTCCCATCTTCATACTGCATGGGTAGCATCTCCCATGTCTTTATACTCTACAGTATTGTGTATCCAAATTCATCCTATGAAAGATGCGATTGATTTGTCTGCCTTTTGTTCCATTTACTTCCCAGGCATGTCTTTTGTTTCCTTTTGATTCTCTTTAGGTTGCTTAGATGTTTCAGAGCAAGAGTGCAGAAAGAAGGCAAAGGAAGGGACTAATTTTGACAAGACTTATCCTACCATGACAGGTCACCAGTTGATATAAATTGATTTCTTAAGGCTTGGCCCCACTAAGGGAGCAGTACCCCCAGAGACACAGTATCTCCAGAGTATCTTCAGGGGTGGAAGCCAATCAAGTCGTGTTGGTTGACCTGGAGGGCCGAGTGTGCCCTGCCACACATCTGCAGTAAGGCTGTTCTGTACTATTTACCATGTCCTATTTTAGTTCTCACAGGTAATTTGTCTTTGTCTCTCTTTTTTAATATCCCTTAATCATTCCATTGCCATAATTCCTCAGAAACAATGGAACTTTCTAAGGATTGCATGTGTGGACTCAGACAGGATATAGAAAGGAGCCATTACCACCTAGTTTTAGAAAACAAATACTTGGATGTTTATGGGGCTTAAATTAACCAGTATTTTTACAGTCTTAATCACATAATAAATTTCTCTCTAACTTGATTTTCTCTGTCACTCCAGACCTTTGCCTGAGCAGTCTTTTGAATACATTCTGCCCTTTCATGTGGGGTTGACGCAACTCCCATTTTTCCTAAATGAACCCTGGTTTAGAGTCAACTCAGTCTTCAATTCAGTCTTTTGTTGTTGGTTTTTAGCACTTAATAAAACGTCTTCAAAATATTCAGCTTCAAATCTGGATGACACAGTAAACAGTGCCTCAATAATAGCCATTAACCAGAATCCTTTCAATTTTCAGTTTACATCTCTTTTCTTTAGAAGAACCGTCCAAGATTTGTGGTGAAAACTACTTGTTTGCACAAATGAGTGAATAATTTATAATGAGTAAATTATTGCATTAGTTTTAGCAAATTCTGAACAGAATGTCCACTGGCACATAACAATTTCCACAAATGCAATTCATATTTTAAATATGTTTGATTATTCATTACTGTTTGACCAATGAGTAATTTTATATTTCTGATGAACTTCATAAATATGATTAACCTGAATAGGGACTGAGGTGTGATGGGAACATAAGCTATTATTAATGGATTTGGGAAAGTACTTGAAGACACACATTCTTACTTCCAAGAACTTGCATTAGTTTCTTTGAAATCAAGAAAAGCTAGGAATTGTTAAACATCTTCCTGAATCCAGGCCCAGGTGTCCAAGTATGAACTTGTATTATGAAGTGGGATTTGCTAGGTTTTAGTGCTTGTCCATTGTGCATGCTAAAGGCTAAGAAACTGAAGTCTGTATTATGAGGAATCCCACACGCAATATATGCCTGGAGAAAAGCTGTGCTGAGTCATCCTCACTATTGAGGCAAGACTGCAGAGTGATTACATTACAGAAATCCATGAGAATCACAGAATCACGGAATGGCTGGGGCTGGAAGGGATCTCTGAAGATATGTATTCTAATCCTTCTGCTAGAACCAGTTTATCTAAAACAGATTGCTCGGGGCTGTATCCAGGTGGGTTTTGAACATCTCTAGAGGAGGAGATTCCTTAAATTCTCCGAGCAGTCTGTTCCAGTGCACTGCCACTCTCAAAAAAAAAAAGATTTTCCTCATCTTCGTATAGAAATTCTTGTGTTTCAGTTTATGCCCACTGGCCCTTGCCCTGTTGCTGAGCACCACTGAAATGAGCCTGGCTCACTGACATGAGCACAACACTCTCCCTTCAGATCCTTGTATGCATTGACAAGGTCCCATCTCAGACATCTCTCCTTGAACTGAACAAGCCCAGCTCCCTCAGCTTTTCTTCATAAGCGAGATGCTCCAGTCTCAGTCACCTTCATAGTCCTCCTCTGGACTCACTCTAGGACCTCCACGTCTCTTTTGTCCTGAGGACCCAGAACTGGACAGAGCACTCCAGATGTGCCTCACCAGGGCTGAGCCAGGATCACCTCTCTTGACCTGCAGGCAGTGCTTTTCCTAATGCACCCCAGGATCCCACTGGCCTTCTTGGCCCCCAGGACACACTGCTGGCTCATGGACAGCTTGTTGTCCATCAGCACCCCAGGTCCTTCTCCACAGAGCCACTTTCCAGCAGCTCAGCCCCAGCCTCTGCTGGTGCCTGGGGCTGTTCCTCCCCAGTGCAGGGATCTGCACTTGCCTCTGTTGATTTTCCTTGGGTTCCTCCCACTCTGCTTTCTCCATAAGCTCAAACTGACCAACCTCATACATGCTCCATGGGCTTATGCCTCAATGTCTGACTCTATTCCAAAATATTTTACATTATAATTTTTTTAGAAATCTTCCAGGTGCTCTTCTGCTTTCTTGCTGTGACCCATAGTCTAAAACACACTCAGAGCCTCTACTCTTCTCTGCCCTTGGCAGAGCTCATGTGTGGCTTCAGTGAAGTGCTGTGGATAAACTTTTGTTTTTACAGGCTCCATTAGCAAGCGAATGGGGAGATCTCTCCTCATGAAGGGCTTGAGACCACTGCAGTAGCTCATTTACAAAACTGTCCATCCTTCCTACCACTGTACTCTGATAGAGTGTTGTATGGAAATTCTTCATGTGACTTCTCTCAGAGAATGGCTACTATGAATATCAGGGTGGTAGTGTGGATGCACATGTGTGTGTATGAAAAACACATATATTGTATGCATGTATGTATAAGTCTCATACTTTTATATGTATATACACAGATGTATTTGTATATAGATGTAAATTCATACATAAATTGATACATGTCTGTTTAAAAGTATGACTATATAAAATAGAATATGTTTTTCTTCAACAAAACTTCATATATAAATGCCTGGAAAAGTTGATCCTGGAAAAGTTGACCTTAAGAGAAAGAAAGGGAAATAATAGCAAGATCAATGTTTCCAGGTTATTTCAACAGAGAATTGGAATTAGCAAACAATAAGCTATCTTTTGCTCCAGGAAGGATCAAAGGCCATTAGACACATACAACTATCTTGTGTCCCAGAGATAATTAAGTTGGTCTTTTGCTGTATAAAGAGGCATACTGTAATCCTGCTAACTGAGCCTTTCGGTGTGTAATTAATTGTCTTTTTCTTGAAAACATATTGCTATGGGCCTGGCTATGATCTCAGCAGTGTCTCCAGGTCAGCACGAGTGGTCTGTGTTCTAGGTAGATGTTAGCTATATGTTTATGACTGATTGTTTATAACTGCACTGACAGTTCTTCCTCATCAGCTCATCAGCTAAAGTAAGCTTGGCAAGTCAAATAACCCCCCGCATTTACAGCAGCTAGAAAAGACTCCATTACTACTAAAGCCTCTTATCTGGGCTGGATACAGAGTTGAAAAGTAAAATCTGACTGCTCAGATTTTATTTCTGACTGCTTAGAATACTGACCCAGGTAGCATGCTCTTGAAGGGCTACTCCTACATTAAAATAATTTATAAAGACTAGAAAAGCATCCATATGATAGAGACTAAATTGTGTTTTCCATCCAAGATGGTCCCCAGCAAGCTCCGGGTTATCCAGAAGACCCTCATTGACAGGGTTTCTAAATCAAAGGAATTCCTGCTGGAACTTGGCAGAGGTGATATGTACCTCAAATCCTTTGTATTAAAGGCATCTTCCTTCTCCAGTTCATCAGTGTTTTCCTCATCTCATGGGAGTCGCTCCATGACATGGAACATGTTTTCCTACATACTGCTTCAGTAACAGAGCACATGTGATACTGAGGAGGTTTAACAGGTTGGGTGCTGGTCAAATGCTTGGGAAATAGCTCTCTAAAATGTGTATGAGGCACAGGGACAAAGGAAGGACAAACCCAGTTAAGACTGCAGACTCTTCAGTAGCGCAATCCAGAAGGACCTTTGCTGACAGCAAAACACCAGCTGGTAAGGGCTGATTTCAGGACAGCATGAAAGAGGCTACACCCACCAGCACATGAAAGTCACACAAAATTACATGGTCTCTTTTGAGTGGCACATGTAGGAAAAGACAGGCATCAGATCTGACTGTGGGGAAGACAAGGTAAATGAGCAAAACCAATGACATGGGATAAGGATGCTGGCCTTCTCCTTTATATTTGGTATTTTCTATTTAAATTAAAGATTTTTCAAGCAGGCATGTAATTTGTTGGAAGTTCAGTGCTCTGCAGAGTTTGCCATGGTCAGACAGCCATCCTTGGTACCATCCTAACAAAAAAAGCAATCAGATCAGGATGTTAATAAGTGAGAGCTCGCTCTCAGGTGAAGACAGCTGTCTTGTTTACATCTGAACACTGAAATGCACTCTTGGAGCACTCAGTTTTACAAAGTAACAAAAAATGCTTTTATTATTTTTAACTTCAGACTGTCATAGTCCCAAGCTAGGTATCTGTTCTTTTCCTCATTATGGACCCAAGATGAAAGCTCCTCCTTAGGTAACAGCAGGCTACTGTGAACTGCTGCTGAGTGGAGGTTGACCAGAGCTGTGAAGATCCCTTTCACCAAGGTGAGGGATTTCATCTTTCTAACGTCCTTCCCCACCTGTTTTGGCAGCAGAGCTTGATTTCTTACTTGCCAACATCACATGTTTACAAATCCTAAGTCAGGGCGCCAAACCTCACAGGATGTTTAAAAATACCTTGGAACACTGACTGGAACCAAGGTCTTTGCTGTCCCATGCCAGCACCGTCTAATCTGGTTAGAGATCCCTAGTTTTGTCTGCAAGATTGAACAGGATAGAAAATAACTTCAAACCAGAACATATCACTAATCTCTTGGAGAACTCTTGGTTGTGATAAAGGCTGTTTTGACCCCTGTCACGCTGAGGAAGAATTTAAGCTACAGTCTCCAAGCTCTCCAACATGGAAGGCAGCTGCCAGACCAGATCTCTTGGGAGACATGTGGGAGGTGGCAGGGCCAGTTCCCAGCCTCCAGGAGAACAGCACCCAGCTCTACCTTGCTTTTAGCCTGTGGCTTAACTAGTGGAAAACCCCAGTCAATGTTTTACTGCTCACCATGAAAACTGACACCTTCACCTACTGCTATGCGTCCTGGATCTAGGGCTGTATTGAAAGACATATAAATCCACATCTGAAGGTCTCCAATAAAAATAGGGGGGTGGAGAGGGCAGGGGAGAGAGGGTGGAGGGATGCTGGTGGGATTGCACTGTTATTTCACATGGAAAATTCTGAATTAGCTGTTTGAGGACACAGTGATCAGGAAGAATCCAGATGTTGCCTTCCAGTTTCTAATACACCTCATTTCTGGAGTTACCATAAATGTTTTAAGCTGGTGTCACAACACAATGTCAACAGCAATGTTTTAAATGACAAACCACGCCTGCAAAATGACCGCATTTCTCTGAATTTTAAGGCAAACACTTTATCTCAGTTAAACCCTTAGCAGCCCTGTGGTTTTGCCCATCTCCTCAGGAACATTTAAAGCACTCTTCTTCCTATAAACAGTTTAAAATCGTAATGGTAAACATACAGGCCTAAAGCTAAACTTCCATTCCTTACACTTGTGTTGGTTATTTGCAACAATACCAGAAGTGTTTACCAATCCACCAGCACAGTTTACACTGAAATCCCCCACTCATATACCTCTTGTGCCATGATTAATTGTTGGCCTAAACGAAGGAAGAGAAAGACAAGAGAAAGAAAGCTTGTGCACTGAAGTCTTCTGTTGACTAAACTGCAGTTGTCAAATGTGATTCAAGAAATCAATTTTAGACTCAGTGTTGTAGATTTCTTCTGGCTTTTTCAGTACATTGCAGTGCTTTTAACAAATGTTTCAAGAGCTGCTAAAGCTCAGAAAAGACAGTGGTGATAAAGACTTTGTATGTGATAGCTCTTTCTGGAGAGGTAAGGCAGGTGAGGTGCTGGACAGCAGGTGAGGTGCTGGACAGCAGCTTTCAAAAACACAGTGTTACTTTCTAGAGCCTTCTCCATGTTGCAGTTTGCTGTACACTTCTGGCTTTAAATTGAAGTCCATTATGCATCTGAACAGCTCACTTCAAGATGCCTGCCAAAGGACATACTGGGATGTGGATCCCAGAGATCACAGAAAGATGCTATACCAAGCAAAGAAAACTGTCTATGCAAGATTGCAGTTTCCTCTCAAAGAAGATTTCAGGACTATAATTTTACAAATCATGCTTCCCAGCACTAACTAGCAAATACAGGTGGAGTATAAAGCAAGACTGAGTTTAGGATATCTTTAATTTTCACCAAATAGCAAGGGCAACAGATACCCACATCACCATTTAAGACAAAACTGGCACTGTTATCAACAGCAGGGCAGTCCTGCAATAAACATAATAGGAAAAAAAATAGCCACAACTGCAAAGAAGAAGCATACAAGTTTCAAATTTTAATTTAAACCCTCTGTCTAGTTTTTCAGCAGACTTAGAAATAAAGAGTGGGTCTTGCTGTAGACCCTAGAAACCAACAGTGTGGAGATATTTCATAGCAAGTTCAGAGCCTTCCAGGTTTTTCTTTAATTCCTTGAAACAAGACATGAAACAAATAAATTATTCCTCTAGTTGATTCAGATAAGAACTATCTCTGAAAGCCTACAATATAACACCATTTTCACAGAGTTGCTACTTCCAGATGGCGAGTATTAAATGGAACAAGAAATATGGATTTCAGAGGGAATCTGGTCAGGTATGTAGTCTGATAGAGATCTGGTTGTGCTTCTATAAGAGAAATGCTATAACCTGAGTTAAAATGACACCAAGGATTGCATACGTGTCATCAGCATAAAGCATTGTCTACCATGGGTCTAATGGAGTTGGTAATGGACTCTAGAGCCATCTTTTGGCAATTTCCCCATCATTTATATTATTTTAACTACTACAATTGTAAGTTTCAACTTAATTTTACTAGCTGATATCTTTGTCTTTTAGATATGTGAGTATTTCCTAAGCTTCTATTTGATGGATGGGTAAAAATGGAAATAGCAGTATGGACCCATCCATGAAAAAAGACAACTTCCTAATGACTGATATGCAGTACTTCGGAATATTTTGGTTTTACCTTCCAGTGATTTTCTTTATTTTAGGTTTGCAGGCTGTGATTGTGAAGAGTGCAGACAACAGACACAGAAATCAAGACATATTTCCTTATGCCTTGAACAGAAGCCAGATTACAAAAGCCCCTATTTAAAAATAAAAAAAAAAGGAAATGTGTTTCCATTTTCCAAGTGTCTACAATTAGCTTAGCTGCTCGTATTTTCCGGGAGCTTTTGTTTTCTTTGGTTTTCAAATATATCTTTTTTTTCCAGAACCCACACACAGGAGTTCCACAATCTCATCACTGCCCTTTTAAGGCCATTATCACCTCTTTCCAAAATGCCTCTATCCTAGAGCACTCCCAAAGCACATCCTGGAGAGTTAATTTCCTCACGTGTCACACATGTATTTTTGTCCTTGTGAAAATGGATTTTGAGCTCTAGACTAGATTTCTGATAAAAACCAGGTGACCTTCATTCTATTTCCTCCTGTTTTATAGTCTCTTTGCTTACCTGCAAGAGCCTAGCTCATTCTTACTCCAATTTACTTTATTGCTGCTCTATTACTTTATATATATTTTATTATACACTTGCTACGTGTTTCATAAAGTCCCCTTAGAAGACTGGAAATGTAAGAGTGCTGGAAAAACTTTGCCTTGCCTTTAGCAGTACTCCCATCTTTGGAGGTAGTGCTGCTGCTGATACAGAGCTGTGTAATGGGGATGTAAGAAGGGGGTAAACACAGGCTTCTCCTTGTGGGAAATCATGGTAGGATTAGATAGTTCCTCTGCCCAGACTCCACTTTTCTGGGGAAGCATCCTAGGGGCAAGCAGGTGTTTGTGAAATGGTCAGAGATACATCCAGTGATTCACACAAAAATGGTTATCAGCTACATAAGTAAGAGGAAATACAACATTTAAGAAACCCAGCAAAAATCTCAGGGCTAAACTTTAATTATTAAATTAAGTAGTGTATGGTCAGTATGAAAACAAGAACAACCTATACTCCTGACATGTGAATAAGGTGGAGTCAAGATTTAGGCCAAAAAACTTATATAACATGTAACAAGCTGTTTGCCTGAAAGACACAGCAATCTGAGACAGGGAAAGTAAAAGAAGGAGACATTAAATGTGTTTGCAGTGGCATCTAGTTCAAAGTAATGCCCTGTATGAATATAGCACATTTTGTGGTCATCCCTGCTGCTATATGAAATATGCAGCCATGGTTTATGGGGGATTGTAATTGAGAATGGGACATATTTTATGGTACTAACATGCTTAGAAATCATCTCACCTGCATCCTGATCCATATGAAGCCTTAATCACAGCCACATGCACACATGTCAAAACAAAAGAAAACAAAACAATTTAATATAAACTTGCATTTAATTTGCACATTGTAATTTTTTTTAATACATTAAAAGTGGTCCAAGCCTGTGCAAACAGTTAAGGGTCATTAGAATTACATATATAAAAAAAAAAAAAGACAGGACGCTTCTTCTCCAGGACATTAAAATAACTCAGGCAGTCTTCACACTGAAAACTATTTATACTCACAGGGACAAAACAGTTGCCTACAGTAAGACCTCAAAGAACACAATAGTTTTCTCAGTAAAATTCCTTTCTGGTGAGGTCCCTGCTCATAAAATTCTCAGTGATTAGGATAGGGTTCTGAAAGCATGTACATCAGAAGTGTCATGGAAGGATGCATATGGAGCAAAGCAGCACCTAGCTTGGATTTTACCCATGGTAGATGAGCATCAGGCAGTACAAGCAGGGGGCCAACCGAGGCTAATCTGTCTTAGGTACTTGCACAGGACTGAGTCTCATTGTAGTTCTCACTTTTCCTCAAGCTAGAAGCATACTCCTCCTTTTGCAGAAAGGGGAAGATGGGAATAGGCATCTATTTCTCAGAAAACACTTATGGAGCAATTCCAAAGTCATCTGTCTTCCCATTTCTGTCCTCTTCATTTCTTCATGAGAGGATTTGTATAGTTTCCCAGTGAGTGCTTTTTTCATGCTCCTTACGTGTTGTATTAATAATGTATGTGATTTATTTATATAAAGCAACAAAGAAAGTTATTCCTACTGCATGAAAATATACAAAACTATGCCTTGATATAGGTTCACCTATGTATAGCTAATAGATATTTTGATATAAACCTGGAATATTCATATTCCCATCCAGCTGATCTTTATAGAAAAATTACCCCAGTTCAACTGGTCCACTTTACATTCCTTTTTAAAGTCTGTATAATAGCGACACAAACATTCTACTACAAGCTTTATAATATTTTCTGGAGAATGCTGCTGGCCCATCAAATTCTTTTTCAGGCTTTCTTTTCCATGCCTACTACTTTCTGCTGAAAAATTTCTAAGAGGGCACCTAAAAGGGGTTTGAGACTTTAAAAAACATCACAGTTCCCTAGAAGAAGGTCACAGTTTTTCCAGGGAGAATCCTCAGGGCACAGAATGTGCCTGAAGAAGCTGGTGCTGCAAAGGGAAGGTGTGGAGACTGGGAAGAGTAGTATTGAGAAGGTTACTTCATATGAGGTTGCAGTAAGTTCACATGCAATTTGTTCTTTTACCTAAACCCAAGAGGGGACAAAACTACTTGATAACTCCTTAGCTGTATTTATCTGTATGAAATAACATCTTCTCTTTCTGCACTACTGTAGCACTTGCAAAAACTAGCAAACTTTGCTATGCACTTTGCAGAAGTACAATACCTGCTGAGAGGGGCTTCTAACCACAGTGGATTTTTGTTTACTTTGTGACTGAACCTGTTTACCTCAACATATTTTTCACCTTCTGACATGGAAGAACATGTTCAGTGAACCACAAAGGGACTTAGGATTTTGGGATCTAGTTAATTATTATTTCTCATTACTGCTCTCCTGTAGTTATGGTATATGAGAGTAACAAGAGAGACATCTTGCTGCAGGATGCAGTACAGTGATCTAACAGGTAATGATATCCCAGGGTTAGGAAGTAAAGACTTCCATCTTTTCCAGAGGCTTCGAGACAGATGCAAACTTGATTTTGAATCGAGAGATTAATTAAAGTCCTTAGCAAAAACTAAACTCTACCTTTGCTCCAATTACGAAATTCAAACAGTTGAAGCAGATTGTACCAAAAGTGTGTTGTTAGCTGAGGATTTGCGTGAATGGGTGTTTTCTTAGAGCAGCACTGCCCACACCACACGGGTGGCTGTGGGGAAACCTATCACGAAGAACAGAAACGAAACTGGGCCCTTATGGCAAAGTTGCTGCAGTGACTTCCTTGAAATAATTAATGGTTAGGAGGAGGCTGCCTGCTGTTCCACATGTGAAACAACAACAGATGGGCAGCGTTATATTTCTCTGATAATAAAATGACCTAATGCTCTATTTAGAAAACTAGAAATACTTCTCCCTGACTGTTTACGGATTTTAGAAATATCATGATAAGCAAACCCAGAGTTCAAAGCTGTGATATAAAGGACAAGTGGATAAATAATGACCCAAGTTTGTTACGAAACATAGTGGAACTGTTGTATAGTTAATATAAACACAGATGACCTTTATTTTTGCTCATTTTTCTTCCCTGAAGCAGGAAGCAGAAGATAATCTTTGTCAGCCAGTAGAATCTTCCACTTTGCTTCTACTTTGGAACTGTGGGGCAGATTACCATGCTGTGTTTAGGAGTATGACAGTGCTACTTTCTTTTCCAAGCACAGGCTGAAAAAATGATATGATTTTGAGGAGACAGCTGTAGATATGGCTTTGGGTAATCCTAGGACTGCACCCACTACAGCCAAAAGCACACACTCCTATTGCTCAAAAGTGGGGCCTAAAACCATAAGCACTGTGGCCAGTTCACACTTACCGGGTTTGTGTGTAAAATAATCAAGGAAAGCAAATGGGTTTTCTATAGCAGGAATTATTTATGTTCCTTGGCATGAAGGAATTTGAAATTACTCTGTTTGTGAAGGTTGAGGCTGATATCCAGCAATCTCTTTCTAAAGAGGTTGTATTGCCCTTCTTCTTTTGTTTTTGGTCCCTTCCTTGGGTCAACAACAAGGCACAAGCAAAATAAAATAAAAGAACCGACCCTAAAAAATTATTCTGGGAGATGGTAAGTTTTAACTTTTAAGGCAGATCAGCTCCCTGGTCTGTCTGGTCATATGTACATAGGCACTGCAGTTGGTATAAGATGCCAACTTATCCAAGGGAGGAAAGGGTGAGGACCACAGGACCAACTCCTTATTTTCTGCACAGAGCTTTACTGTCTTAAAGAAATTCTGAAATTGAGATTAATGACTACAGTACTACAAAGGTGAGGCCTCAGCCAAAAATTAGGTTCAAATAATTCTGGGAGCTGCTTAAACCCAAAGCATGCCTCAGTCTGTATTCTGAAATTCTGGCAAAAACCTATTAGAAGGTATACATGATTAGCTCTGTTTTCAGATGAAAGGCAGTAGTTGTGAGATCTGTATTGCTTCATAAATTGCTTTTGAAATACTTGATTATAGGTACCAAAATAAACTAGCAGAGACCCAGGACATAATCCAATTTTCCACCACACGAGTCCAGTGCTTTAATATTAATTTTACCCAGAGAGGTGTAAAGGAGAAACATTATTATCTGGTAGGACTTTTTCTCAAGCTTGCATTGAACCAGTGCAGCTCCTCCCCCAGGTTTGAAATCTTCCAACATAAGGGTGTAATAAGACATTTTGCTTCCTAAATTGGCGGAACTATGCATTAGGCAGGGAAATCTCCTTTTGAGTGCCCTTCAGAAATCGTAAAGCACAATGAAACAGAGACAATGGACTTGCTGTACCACTCCCATACAGACCTCCCACCACTTCCTCTCTCCCACCAGGCAGGCTGGCAAGGGTAAAACAATCCTGCCCTTTTTAGAGATGCCAGATATCTTAGAGAGACTCATGATGTCTGAGAAAAAGTGGACAAGAAGGCAACATACAGTCAGTGGGTGGAAGGCAGATCAGTGTGTGGGACTGGGAAACACAGTCCAAGGGAAGACAGTTTTCTATGCACCAAGAATCGGCAGCTGTCATCTGTGATGTCTTTCTTGGGTGTCAGTCCAGTCATACAGATATCTACATCACTTGTGGAGGTCTAGTGAACTTGGCCTTCAGGGTTATATTACCTGCATTTAATTTGAAATGGCATATTTGTGGCCCTCTGGGGCCAGATGCAGTGCAAGGGATGGGCAATAATTTAAACGATCTGCATGGGATACCAATGAATCCATATCGGAACAGGGCAGAGTGTTAACATAAGGACAGGTCCAACAGAACAGGAATCTGCTAAGACATGAAGTGGATTCAACTTTAAAGTGGAGGAAGTACTTTAAATAAGAATTCTTTGAATAACAGCATGTACCAGTTTCCTGGGTTATACGTTAGCAAATTTCCAGAAAAAGAAACACAAACAGCTCAGAGATAAACTAGTTCTTGATGCAATGGAAAACAAACCCCCACCATTTGACCGAGTTTGCCACAGTGAAGTGTGGCCTTAGAGTCATACCAAACAACCACAATTGCTTCTGGGACAGCAAAAACTCCCAAACGAGTAATTCTGCCAGTAAAGATTTGGCATTTCACAGGTTGAAAGTGTCTTTCTCTTAACATTTTCAGTTTCACTAGGTAATGGGAGAAGCATAGAAATTATAACAAAAAATCCCAACTGAACCTTCGTGAAAATGTATTTTTTTTTATATCCCAGAATTTCCAGTTCCCATTTGTTTGGTTAAAACCAAAGTATTCAGATTCATTCTCTATATCTAGCAAAACAAGTAGAAAACACCATTTTTTCTATGTTTTCAAAGAACATGCCTCAGGGTGGTGATGGAGCAGTTTCAAAAACATGGGTGTTTTATTTTGATGGTGGAATAGGGATCAAAATTCTTGGAAAGCGTACTACTATTAGTGAGAGTTCAAAAATCAAAAACTGAATCAGCTACTCCCTTGCCCTTCATCCCCTTCTGTTTTAAAATTAGCTTGAGAAATCACAGACCCGCAAAATACTGTTGAGACTCTTGTAGTGGCTTTCAGTGGCTTTTTATGAGATTATATTTTTAATATCTTCTCCCAAATCACAGGTATGAGCTAATCCATTCTTTGCATTGACCTTCACCTAATAAGAGGGCCGGGGAGCTGGAGTTACAAGTGGCATCAATCGCTTTGGCTGCTGTGCTATGATGCAGCTCTGGGTCATTTTGTAACAGTTTCTGTCCTGCGAGAGCTACAATAAAAACACAAGGTGGTGGGAGGAGTGCTGTTCTCTGCCCTGGATGGAAATTTCCTACAACTTTGTGCAACATCCTTAGCACTGTTAAGAAAGATAAATTACTATCATTTTTGCAGAGTGTACTCAGCTCCTACAGGCTCTCAAATTTTCCTTGTATTTGAGCCTTTAGTGATTCTAGACAGTGACCTTCCCACTTTCAGAGAAAAAGTTGGAAACCAACCATATTTCAGCGAAAGACATGGGTGCACTGCAAGCCACAACTGCACATCACAAATTACGGGCTTGCAAAACTTTGATTTTATGTTGGATTTTGCAGTGAATGACTAGCTCTAATGTTACACCAGCTTAATCAAGCCCAGCACAGACATTTCACAGTGCTCGGGGGCAGCTGCTCGATGGGGTATTGAAGCTGTATCTGCCACTCCCATTGAACAAGACAGTATAGAACTATCACTTTTTGTAGACTATTATTTAGTATAACCTGAGATCAGCAAAGAAACTGCATGCCTGCTTCAACTGTAAAATATCAGCTGAGGACTTAAGACTGAAGCAAAAACCTAAGCATTTTGCTGCCTCAGGAGAAGAGATTCAGACAATCTTAAGATTATGGGACAAGTGCCTTGGCAAAAGTCTTGCAAATTTAAAGTTAATACTGTGGAGGCTCAGACCAAGGCAGAGGTCAACCATTAAAGTCATTCCAGTGAAGTCCATATGTGAGGTTAAACAACTGCGTGCTGTGTTTATATGAGGAAACTTTGTTTGCTCTTTTGTGATTTTTGCAATTGAGTTTGAGTATAGATGGTAATGAAAAATTAAATGTGCTTGAAAAGCTTGTAGTAAAGGCTATAGGAACCTGTACAGTGTATTTTTTTTTTGTCTTTATTTGAGAAAAAAAGTTTACTTGACTCTGATGTGTGTTCTTAGAATAACTGAATGATTCAGATTGGGAGGGAAGCTAGTCCAACCTAGAGTAACCACCTATTCGTTCAGAACAGGTTGCTCAGAGCTTTGTCAAGTCAGCTCTTGAAAACCACCTCCAAGAGAGATCTCACAGCCACTCTGGACCCTGTTCTGATGTCTAATAATTCTTGCAGTGTTTTTCTCCGTCCTGTATACATCCAACTGTACACTCAGTTACAAACTCTCTTATTCTAAATCATGGCCACTGTCTCTCCACCTCCTGTAAGCATTGCTGATCGCCATCCCACAGGCATTGGGGTGCTGATACCTGCCCGAAGTTTCTCCTGCTCCCGGCTCCTGAGCCAGGCATATCCCAAAGCCTATTTTTGCAGCAGGAGTGCTCTAGCCCCGTCTCAATTGACTCCACTGAAAGCAATGGAAGGGAAATAACGAGCGTGAATTTAAGTTAAAACCTAGGAAGAAAATGGTACCTCTCTTGAAAAAAACTGGAAAAATATAGACAGAATGCAATTTAATCTACCTTGGAATATTTTATTGAATTGAAACAGAAGATACACTGAATGGCCTCATTTCTACTGCTTAGTAACATTCTTCACTCAAGGAGCTCCAGTAAAATTTCATTGCACATTTCCTTCCACATGTTGTTTCTGAGAAATAAGTCTGATAATTTCACAATACGCTGAAATGAAGTATGGATGGAGCCAGTATCCCATTATTTCATTGCATGACAGAGTGAGAGATTACCCAATGAGTTAGCTTGGTGTTGTGTGGGAAAACTGGGTAACTTTCAGTTTGAAATCAAATTCCTAGTGGTTTATATGTAAACTACAACTGAATTCCCGAAAAAGGGAGGCAGTTTTTTGGTGGAGAACTTAAAATTAACTGAAAGATTGTGTTTCAAAGATCTGTTCCTCAGGCCCTGCCATCAGACTCAGAGCAGATAAAAGACTGCTCCTGCAACCCAGCAAAGGATCAAGTCCTTATCTTTATACCACTGGTGTGGGACTTCTGATTTGTACCTATGATGCACAGCCCATGGCATATATTTGTGTGTTGACTGCTTATCACAGGAAGGTGTAGGTGGCACAGAGGAAAGACAGCTCCTCTTTCCATTGTGTTGTCCATCAACTAGGAGGCAGTTATGTGATTTATTTAGCTCCTATCCCTTCCTCGCTATCTTTCTGGTACCTCATTCCCCTAAAAAAAGACAGAAACTTCACCTTCTACAGCTTTGATCTTGGCAGCAGATGTGGAGGGAACATCAGCACAGGACATCTGAGATCTCAGGAACTACAGGAACAGATGTTTCTCTCAGTAATACTATGACTAAAATCTGTCCATGTTTGGTATGGAAATTGTTGACTTCTTAGTTAAATATAAGCAACATTCCTTAAATGTACGGATATGTTGTAAGTTTCATCAGACAGTCGCAAGAATCACAATGATGCAGCTTTCTATTTGTGCTGAAGTTTCAGTAATTTGCTGGTTTAGAAGAAATCAGCCTGGGACGAGAGAAAGAGCTGTTGCAAAATACATTTGTATCCAGATCCAAAAGTGTAAGAGACGTAGGTAAAGAGTTTTTTCTGTAAGTTTCTATCTGCATTAAACAAAAGAAGGAGAAAAAGAAAGAAGTCCTTTTCACCTAGTTGAGAAATGGAGAAATTTTCAGGTAGGCAGACCTTGGGTCCTGGCTTTAGGATTAAAGTGTTCTGAATTCTAAATATTGTTAACTTCATTTTCCACTAATTTTCCTTTGCATTGAAGCCCTTTATCTGCCTTTTTAAGAACTGTCACAGCAGGTTGTCAAAGTGTATGCTCTACACATCCTGCAGTGCATCATTTAGCAATGCTCAACTGTTGCTAAACTGTGAGTGCACAGCAGCACTTGATCTGTGACACAGATTTCTCCTCTGTTTCAGTGCCAACCTGGTGTCCCTATTGCCACAACAGAGAGCTGCTGTTGCAGTTTGTCTATGAAGAGGTGCGAGCATAATTTCTCTCATCTCCTCACTGACTGCCAGGCTGACTCTGTGAGTGAACACCTTTGCCTGTATTAATATGCAAGGTGTCAAAAGATCCCTTTTTCAGCTCAACAGTTTTCAAGCCCATTCACTGCACTGAGAGCACAAAGGTCAGCTTCTACAACAGTCTGAAGACAGCCTGTTTGAAAAGACAGTGTTCTTGACCCTGGTCACAGATCTGCTGTGAAGATGCTTTGCACAGCTTGCTACCTGGGCTGGCAGAAGAGCACAGTGCAAAGAGAAGATCTGAGTGGCTTGGTGGAGCTCTGCATTTTCATAGAAGCAGCAGGTTTAAAATAAAACTTGTCAAGGAGTTAGCCTGTAAGTTTCATTCTCACATCAAATTGAATTCACCAGAGAGTTCATGATGGGACAATATGAGCGGAGTAAGAGATGCAGCTGGCCAATCTCTAAAGCCGAAAACAATGGGAAAAATGAAAGAAGCAGTGTAGAGTGATGGATAATCTCCCCTCACTTTTTTTTTGAAGGAGAGCTTTTATTGAGCCAGAAGTGAGTGTAATTGTCTGACATGTTTTCAGATGTCACTTTCCAACGTATCTCCCATGAAACCAGACCAGGACATTGTTAAACAGAGCTGTCTCAATTGTCAGACAGCAAAATTTGTTAATGAGAAGCAAACCAAAAGAGACATTAAAGAGGCAGACAGAGAATGTGTCACATTTTCCCCTTTCTTTACATGGTAGTTGATAAAGATGCCCCCAAACTTTCACACATGATACTTTATCCTGAGGAGTGGACAGACCGTGAATTAACACAGAAATGCTATGAAAGTTTATTCTTCATACATCACAAGAACCATCTGCTTTGGCCTTAGGAGGTCTCTAAGAGGACCGAAGCACTCATCTGTTACATTTTGCAGCCTCTTATGGCAAACTCTGGTGATTTTTGCAGAGCTAGCTGAAGTCTGCCTTTGATGTATCCAGTGCAGGGTGACATAGAGGAGGTGGAAGGTATTTGAGTACAGGCTTGTGGCCTGCCAACATCCCAATGTCCTATGCTCTGGACACTTACTCCTAATTCCATTTTGATGTTTTTGCAGACAGGGGTCTATAGGCACTTAGCAACTGGTGTCTCACTGATGGGCCAAAAGTTTTAGTTTCATAAGCCTGTCATTTTTCCGAATGATGGCAATAACTCTTAAATGACTGAGATGGTTTAAAAATATTCCTTTGATTTTATTGTTTTGTATGGTCTGTACCATTTCTCTTTCTTAGTGCTTGTTTTTCCAGTACAGACAGTGAATTTGCAAGTTCCTCTGACAGATCTTTAATTTAAAAGAATTACACACAAGGTTGGGCTCTTTACATTTTAAAATGCTTTTGGAAGATCTCACCATTTTGCTTTTCTCCTTGAGCTTCACTAATGCTTATTCCTAACAATTTCTGTTCCTCACCTAGGAGCAGCTCAGTAAAACACCATGCTCAGATCACTTTTGAAGAAACTGCATTACAGACTAGGAGAGCCAATTTGTCATATCTAACATTAGTGGCTGTGTTTGCCAGATGAAGACAAACAAGACAGGTCATTCCTTTTAGTGACACTGCAGGAATCAGAAAAAACTCAATGGGTCGTACGTACCCTCATCTGTTAATTTGAAGCTAACTCTGAGCAGGTGTCAAGAGCTTGCACTGCCTCATTAATACACAGCAATGCTGTCTTGTTTGTCAACTTCAACAAAATGCAGCTCATATCAAACTGGAAAAGCCAAGAAAATGAAAACCACATTTTTCAGGGAATGCATTCACTTTCATGTTGGCTTTCCCTTCCCAGCCTATGGGATGCTGAATGGAGAGGGAGGCTAGAGAAGGAAGCTGGGACTCTGAGTGGTGTGGTCTAGAGCCTGTGGGGTGCCACAAGAAACATCCATTGCTAGGTCTCAAGTATATTGTAGTGTACAGAGATTTGGTCTTTGTTCTGTCTCATTAAAGTAGCTCTTTCAGAGCACAATTTGTTGTGGCAGGGTGGATGCGTTATGAGCTGCCCAACACCCAAGGGAAATGATGGATAGTCCAGATATGGGGGTGGGTTGTGGAGGAAAGGACTCAATGAACAGTATACACTATGTGTAATTTAGGCTAGCACAACATGCTATTCTTAAAAACAACAATCATAAAATTACTCATAAATGTAGAGGAAGAAAAAAAGTTGACTTTATTTTGTTTTTGGCTTGGTTTAGTCAAATTTCAAAGTGTGTAATCCAGTAATGGAAAATGAAGATTTGTTTATAAAGAACTGACATGAAGTATTGGTTTAGATTACATTTTGAAACACACTTATTGCTTCCTATTGTTCTGAAGTATTTATCACAACACTATTCTGATCTGTAAAATTTTTCTATTTTTGGATTGAATATGGTCTTATTAAATGTCCCATTCCTATGACACGTCCAATAGGCTGAACTGTGCATAGAACAGTGCTCATCTACTTCTTCCTAAGGAAGAAGTGACATCAACAATTTTAAAAAAAAATTTGTTACTGCAGGTATCATGTAGAAAGGAGGGGTCAAGGAAGTACATTCACTTGGTCTGTGTTCCATTGAAATACCTGATCCTAACATGTCCTTGTGGCATCTTGAGAGGGTTGTCTGCTCATTTCTTAAGGTCAGTGAATCCTTTTGTCTTCAGTAGCACTTCATTTTCTTCATAGATTAGGAGATCAAATGTAATGTGATCTGGTTACTTAAAACCACACAGCAAAGTTATCCTCTGTATATGTATCCAACATGAAACTTGTGACCAACAACCAAATATTGCACACTTCCACCATTCAGTCATTTGGAGAGGGATCACAGCAGGGTATCAGGGGGAATACAATCAGTAGTAAGTGGGTAGCAGGTCAGAACCTTCTGAATGATATGCTTTTTCTTTTTTCTATCAGCATATCAGCTTTGCATTTATCAAGGCCAACAAACTTGAGTGGTGTTGTGCAGTAGTGCTTCTCTGAACGTTAGAAGAAATACCTGTAGAGGCTGAAGAAGATTCTATACTAAACCACAAGCATAGAACCAAGTTGCATGAGTTTCTTCCTATATTAAGGTTCCATTTATAAATAGTTTATAAAGCATTAATACATTATTAATAGACATTAACCAACAGTGATAAAGTTTGACAAGATGTTTATAAACATTGGCTTAGAATTAGCTACATTACCTTCCCCTGCTTTGTTTATGGCCATTTACAGCATAGACTGATCATGCCTATAACAACCTCAAAGCCTTCATTAATCACATGCTGCTCTTGCAAGAATGTAACCTTAAACCCCAGGCACCTCTTCCCCTTTTCAATTCTGCAAGGCAAGAAGCCCCTGAAAGTCGGAAGCTGGTTCTTGTACAGCTCGGTGCAGCACTATAGGCAGAGCTTGGATTGAAAGGGCTTCAAACTTGTTTTCAAAACTACCAGCACTGATCACAAGCCATACATTTCCTTTGAGGCAGCTTTGTTTTCAGAGCGTGGCAATATGACCAGTTTTGCAGCTGACACAGGGATACAGACAAACAATCATGTGAAATCACAAACACTTTCTGCGGACCAAAGATTACACAAGAGTGAACAGTCCAAAAAACCTTTTCTTGGAATAATGGAAGTTCAGTAGATTTTATGGATGAAGGCAAGACAGGAGTAACATCTGAGAGCTTCCCTGAAGTGAGGCTTTTTCCAGCATCCCCCAGACAGCAGTAATTGCAGCAAGTGCTTGTACGCCCCACAGCTGACATTCAGAGCCATGAGTGTCTCTGAAGAATTGCTGAGGCGTGGACAGAGGTAATCAGCTCAGAAAGCCAGGCCTGTGGGTACAGTGGAGCAATGCAAGTCTGTGACATTGTAGAGGGTCTTTTCAGACACTGGGACAACACTGAGTTTTGCCTGAAGGTGAGTAACAGGTCCCACCAAGGCAATCATGCTTCTACTGTGGGAAGCAAAGAAACTGTTGAAATTGCAAAACTGGTCTGGAGACTGCAGTTCCCTCGGGTATGGGCAGAGATGGCTTTTTCTGGGAATTTCTGTATGCCCAAGCCATCTGTCTGAATCCATCCTGCCTTCTGCAGCACTACCCAGTGTCACCTGGCATCAAAGGTGTTGGCACAAGGCAGCAGGGTCAAAGATGATGATGAATGAATGCACACTTCAGCCATAACTGAGCTTTATATCTCTCAGGAAAACATGCCCAGGGATGCACACAGTAACTAAAGGTTGTGAGATGAGACTTCAGAAGCCCATGTCTTTTTGAAAGCATGAGTGAGAGCTGTGAGTCACTGAGTCCTAGGAGTCAGCTCTGAGGCAGCACTAGCTCACGGGCCTGCTCAGCTGGAGAGAGAGTTACTCCAAGTTCAAGTCACCTACAGAGCTCTGGCACTGCACTTGTTCAGCTGCATCTGCTGCTACCCATAGTGGTGCTGCAGCACAGCATCACACCCTGCTGTGCAGACACAGCCCCTTGCTTACAAGGCCGTGTAGAAGTCACTAAAATGCACCAAAGAACCCCAACCTTAGACATCACCACTTTGTGAAAGCTACAAAGGAAATAAAATTGCCTTTATTTATGCAAGAGACACCATCTACTAATTTAGAGTTAATCCAGTGCAACTATTTTAACTTTGCTAAATTAGTGTTATTGCTACTTGCAAAGCAGCAAGTGCAAGAGTCAGTGAAAACCTCCGTATTTATTTAACCAGGGAAAGAATCCTTGAGATGTATACATAGCAGATTAGTCAAACTGAACAGAACACTCTGAAAATTACTGTCTTGAGATGTATGCCTTGATTTCATACTGATGAACTCTATGGAGAAGTTATCAAGGCAAAGGGAAGGAAATCTTTTAAAAGTCACATCTGCTTGTAAAAATTCTGCAATAAGCTCCACTAAGTTAAAAGTGTTTAGGGGAAGAATGTAATTCTAGTTTCTAGGCACTATCTCAAGACAGATTTATAATGACTCATAAAGTATTCATTTGATTATATATTGCAGTGTTGTTTTCAGCACCCCTATCATGGAAGAGTCTGCTGTCTTCATTAATGCCTACTGCAAGCTTTCAAATGCTTTTGGACATGACAGCTTATTTGTTTTGGGTTTTTTTAAATGAGCTGTTTCATTCTAGAAGTAAAACAGCACTTCACTAGTAGTAGATGGAAGTTAAGAGCCAATTGCTATTTCCGTTCCAAAATGTTTTTCTAGAGTTAAAAGCATATCAAGATGGAATTTGATATACAGGCCCAAACAGATTTTTAACTTGCTGTACTCCATTAACTTATTCCTAGAGATGCTATACATGAAAGTACCAAATGACATTTTTTAGACTTCCTGCAGAATAAAAGACTTATATTATTCTGAAGAATAATAGTCACTTAATCCTTTGTGTGGATGGCTGCTCTCAGCAATTAGTAGGCAAATGCAAACAGCTGAATTATTTAACTTTGCAAAGTGGCTGATGTTAAGCTTAATGGCTGAACTGTGCAAGCATATGTCTGCTGAAATTCAAGGCAGCAACAAATGTCAAGTAAACAGCAATTATCCCACAAATACTTGGCATTTTAGGTATTTCTCATGTGAACGTGACAGTAATTTTAGGAGGCTTGCAGATTTCAAGTAGGATGAATTTTAAAAAATGCACAATAATAAGGGTTTTGGTTCAGATACAGGCTTGAGTTTCCAATTTCAAACCACATTTCTTTTTTTAAATATTTCTTCATTGGAACTTAGAAGAAATTAAGTTTAAATTTAAGTTTTTTTTCCTACATGAAATGAAAATAATTGATAATTTTTCTTCCCTTTTCTTCCACTGACAGTTTCCCACTCAAACTATGTATACTTTGGATGCTGGTGCAGCAGACGTATATGGCTGGAAAAAACATGTCTTTTCGGCTACAGCAGTGGTACTCATTTTCAAAGTCCTCCTTATGTCTCAGTGACAGCTCTGAAGGATATCTGTCCTTTCCCCCTGAAGTGTTCTTGGCAGGGCTTGCTCATGCAGAGCAGGTGGTGCAGTGGAGGGAGTTTCCTTTGCATATTTTCATGTGCCTGCTGCTGTGCATAGCACAGTGTGACAAGTTCCCTTGAAAACTCCCAGGTATGCAGAGGGTGAAGGATTTGCACATCTGCATCTAGTGTCTCCACTCAGGGACATGGAAACTCTGCTAGGATGATAGAAGCTCTTCCACCAGTGACACAAACTCCAGAGACAGCAAAAGCAAAATCACCCATATTTGAGGATCAGACCTATGAAATAATAATAATATCCTTGTGTTGTGGTGGAGTTTGCAGTCCTTACTGTAACTTCCCTTATTCCTGTTCAAAGGAAGTATCTACGGGTTTCTTCTTCTTTTTTTAAATTTCCCATTGCCTTGCCTACTTATGAAATGGATGGAGAAGGCTGCTTTCCACCACGTGCATTCAATCAGCATGTTGCATGGGAGGACCTGCTTCTGGGAATGTTATGAATAATAACTGTGACGAGGAAACCTTATGGTAAGAGGTTTCTGAACATCTCTGAAACATCTGAATCACAACGTTATTCATAATGTGACCTAAAACCTGATAACTAAATGTGGAGTTAAAGTCAACTTTCTACAAAGTTTTGATGGGTGCTGTCCCATAAGGCTGGAAGATTGTTTAGTAGTCAGCTACCGATGAATAACCCTTCTTAGTCACTATCCAATGACTCAGCTTGTAAAATCCCAAAAGGCTGTCACGTCTTTTTGTATACTAGTGAATAAACCTTCACATCTGGCTGCCAGAACATCTTGCAGGCAAAGATGCTGTTTATGAAGCAGTCTTTGGACACAGTGAAACAGTCCTTAAGAGGTACAATGTGAGGTCATGGCAATCTGGGGTATCCCTTATCTTACAGATGTAAGCTGTGCTAAGCACAGACTTGGAAAAAGGACAAGGAAAGATCAAAAAACCCAGAAGCCCAATTTGGATCAGACCTTTTCCCTGCCTTCTTCCCATTCTGTTGCTTAACCAGGACTGGGAAATCTCAGTCAAAAAGGATTGCTCACTTTCTTGACCTCCTGCACAAAACTGTAACATGAAAGAAAAACAAGTTTTGTAGAGAGCTCTGTCAGGGATGCCTAGAAATACTCCAAGTAGCCCTTGAGTTAGCTGAGGGAGGTGCATAGTGCTCAACAGGAGCAGCTGTGCTCTTTTGCCATGGTTTCATGCAGGGGTATAATGGAGCACAGTCCCTGCTGTCAGAAAGCTGCAGGTCAACTCACTAAAGATGTAATTAGATTAGAAAAACTAGAATACAGCCATCCTAGTCTGCATCAAATGTAGCAATGGAAAAAGGCAGTATTCCTGATACACTAATGCCAGTAAAATACTCCTGGTGTAGCTATAATGTGTCTTAAGCACTTTGAAATAGGAAGAGTGCTTCTTCCTATGTTCTTGCAGTGCCTATACAGCTGGAAGCTGTATTTAAGACAACAACCAAAGACATAAATTTCTAAAACCCTGCAGAATTTTTTCTTCTGACAAGGTCAGAAATACCACAAAAGCTACTAGCCATAATAATGGATAATTTTGTTCTTCTAACAGAGGGCATAAAATATCTAACTTGGTTCCTGGAGTGTGTGGCAGGTAACCACACCCATCTGGTAAGGGAGCCTACCAGGGCATGCCCTGCCAGACCTGCTGTTTACAAACAGGAGGGGCTGAGGGAGATGTGGTGGTCAGAGACCATCTTGGGCACAGTGCCCATGGAGTCAATCACAGAGTTTTTGATTCCTGGAGAAGTAAGGAAAAGGGTCAGCAAAGTACTTGGATCTTGGATTTCCAGAGGGTGGACCTTGGCCTATTCACAATACTGGTTCAGAGAGTCCCCCTGGGAAACAACACTTAATAACAAAGGGGTCCAGGAAGGCTCTACATACTTTAGGGAGGAAATCTAAAATGCACAGGAGGAGGCCATCTCCATATGCTAATAGATGAGCAGGCAGGGAATAAGACCAGGCTGGTGGAACAGGGAGCTTTAGCAGTAACTCAGAGAAAAAAGTTTATGGGCTTGGGATGAAGAGGCAGGCAGCTCAGGGAGAGTACAAGGATGCTTTTAATTCATGTAGAGAAAAAATCAGAAAGGCAGAAGCTCAACTAGAACTCAATCTGCTCAAAACTGGTGTAAAATACAATAAAAGGCATTTTTATAAATATATGAACAAAAAAAGGAGGGCCAAGGAAAACCTCCATTATTGGACCCAGGGAGGAACATTGTAACCAAGTGTAAGGAAAAGGCCTAATGTCTTCTTGGCCTCCATCTCTAGTGGTAAGGCCAGTTATCCCCAGGGCAACCAATCCTCTGAGCTGGTCAACAGGGGCAGGGAGCAGGATAGACCCCCTGCAATCCAGGAGGAAATCATTAGTGATCTCCTGTGGCACTTAGCCCTCACAGTTCTGTGGGACTGGGAGGATTCCTCCAAGGGAACTGAGGGAGCTGGGCAGAAGAGCTCACCAAGACACTCTCCGACATTTATCATCACTCCTGGTTAACTGGGGAGGTCCCAGACCACTAGAGATTGTCCAGTGTGTTGCCCATTTACAAGAGTTGGAAGGAGGATCCAGGGAACTTCAGGCCTGTCAGACTGATCTTGGTATCTGGGAACGTTATGGAACAGATCACCTTGCATGTGATCACATGGCATACGCAGGACAACCAGGGAATCAGGTCCATCACAGGCTTAGGAAAGGTAGGTGTTGCCTGGCAAACCTGATCTCCTTCTATGACCATGTGACCCATCCAGTGGATGCAGGAAAGGCTGTGAGTGTTGTCTTATATGAATTTCAATAGAGCCTTTGACACTGTCTCCCACAGCAATCTGCAAAAGTTAGCAGTCCGTGGCTTGGACAGAAGCTCTCTTTCCTGTGTTAACTGTCTGGATGACTGATCCCAGAGGATAGTGGTGGAAGGTGCTGCATCTGGTTGGTGCTGTGCCTCAGGTCTCAGTAGTTGGGTGTTGTGATTTGAGGTTTGGGAAACATGGCGGAAACACCAATTGTGTAGTGGTTTCAGTTCGCCTATTCCAGTTTCAGGCCAAATGCCAGCACAATTACCAAAATTTACCTGTTTTTTGTTGTGAGATGAGGATTAGGAGTAGGCAAAGCAGGCTCAAGCTTTGTAGAATATAAAGAAAGTTTATTAATAAACCTAAAACAAAAGGAAAGAAACAAGAAACACCAGAACAAACTCCTCAGACCACCTCTCCTCCCCCACCTCTCCATTTCTTTCCCACTGACAATACAAAAAGACAACGCTTTGACTTTCAGTCAGTTTACCACCTCTAAAACAGTCTTTTCTCAGTTCATATAGGGAGAGAAGTCTGTCTTGCTTATACCATAGACTCTCTATAATAAAATACAGTTTTTTATGGTTTTTAGCCTCACAACCAGCAGACGCCTGGGAGGAAAATCTGCTAGTTGTGGAAGATCCGTCTCCCCACACCAGTAGCCTTCCCACAGCTACTGCAAGGGGGGCATCATGACAGTCCACGGGGTACCCTTTTAAGGATGAGCAGTTCTATTCGAGCAGCGAAGAAAATTCCCTTCTTCTGTGTCTAGCAGCACAGGTTCTCCTGGCAACACAAGTTCTCCAGTATTCCCCGGGGCCAGGGACAGCTCACAGCATCTTCTGTGTCTCGGCTCAAGCTTCTCATCAGACTGCACTTATTTCAGCACCTTCTCATCTCCACCCAGGTGCCTTGGTTCACTGACTGCCGTTAGAATATCAAATCCCCTCTTTCGACTGTTCCTTCATATATTACAGGGAATTTATTAGCTCAGTCCCAACCATAGTTCTACAAAAGCATTTTCAGCTTCACTATCGAAGCACTTCTCATGATCCTCCCTCTAGGTATCATTTCTGCTTCCTTCACTGACTTAGAGTCTCGATGCTGTATTTATGTAGGTCTCCTCACTTGATTCCTCTCTCTGTGCAAGGAAGGATGGGTGTCTGGAAGTTTAGTCCAGGCATGGAGAGAGTTAATCTCTCTCTCTCTCTCTCTCTCTCTCTCTCTGGGCATTGTGATGATCATGTGGTCTCTGCCGGGCTGTTCTGTTTGAAAAGTCTGAGCCGGGTGGCAGAAGCTCTCAGAGTCTCTGTGCCTGGCTCTGCGGAGCTGGCTCAGCCTGGTGGGGCCTGGAGAGCAGGGCCTGGAGCAGAAGGGCCTGGCCCCTGCCCACTGCAGCTGGCATGTCGGCCCGGCTGAGCTGCCTGTGCCGAGCCCGGGCCGGTTCCTCCCCCACGCCCGGCTGCAGCTGCACGGCCGCTCTAAACCTCCCTTCCCCCTGCTGCTCCCTCTGGGGGCCCAGCCTTACCAGAGAGGGAAACAGGGAGATGCTTCCCTCTGAACAGCAGCAGGCAAAAGAGGGAGAGGCTCAGAGGTGCTCTGCTTATATATGAGTTTTTTCCTCGAAGGCAGATCAACTTTTAATAATGATACAATGGCCATATATCAATGCTTAAAACTACCTGGTTATTGGTTCTCTCTCAGGTAGGAAGCTGTACTACTTCCTGCAGCATAGGTCACTTTCAAGATTGGCATCCCTTGGGCCAACCCAGGACATGGGGCCAGTTTTGTTTAATATCTTTATTGGTGATCTGGATGACGGGATTGACTGCACCTTCAGTGAGTTAATGGATGACACACAGTTGGGTGGTAGTGCAGATCTGCTGGAGAACAGGAAGGCTCTGAGAGGGATCTGGACATGCTGGATCAATGGGTCAAGGCCAAATGTATGACATTTAACAAGGCCAAGTACCTATGCTTCCTACATTCAGCCACAAAAAACCCATGCAGGCTTGGGACAGAGTGGCTAGGAAGCAACTCAATTGGAAAGGACCTGGGGCTGCTGGTTGACAGCCAGCTGATTATGAGCCAGCATGTGCCTAGGTGGTGAACGGCATCCTGGCTTGTATCAAGGATAGTGGGGCCATCAGGACCAGGGCAGTGATTGTTCCCCAGTGCTTGACACTGGTGAAGCCACACCTGAGTGCTGTGTCCAGTTCTGGGCACCTCACTGCAAGAAGGACATTGAGGGGCTGGAGTGTGTCCAGAGAAGGGCAGTGGAACTGGGGAAGGGTCTAGAGTATAAACCTTATGAGGACCTGCTGAGGGAGCTGGGGGTGTTTAGCCTGGAGAAAAAGAGGCTCAGGGGTGACCTTATCACTTCAACAGCCTGAAAAGAGGAGCCAGGTGGGGGTCGGCCTCTTCTCCCAGACAGCAAGTGGCAGGACAAGAGAACATTGCCTCAAGCTGCCCTAGGGGAAATTCAGGTTGGACACCAGGAAGAATTTATTCATGTAAAGGGTTATTAAACATTGTAATGGCTTTCCTGGGGCTGGTGGAGTCACCATCCCTGGGGGTGTTCAAGAAACATAGGACAAGGACATAGCACTTAGTGCTTTGGTCCAGTTGACAAGGTGTTGATCAGTCAAAGGTTGGGCTCAATGATCTCAGACGTCTTTTCCAACCTAAATGATCCTGTGATCCTGTGGATTAACATGTCCAAAGTTTTCTGAAATTGTATGAATCGGTGAGAGGATTTTGGGGTCTGGTCTACTGAAAAAGACACTGCAAAAAGAACAATTTTAATCTCATTTCACTCAGATTTATTTAATTGGCACAGGCCTAAAAGAAGTTGGGAAAAGCCCTTTGTACAACTGTGTGCAGCAGTGAAGAACCTGAGAAATGGCAATTCCTCAGTCAGGGTCAGGAACTTCAGTGAAACAGCCTGTGTTCATGTTCTCCTGAAATCTCTTCCTCAAGGATTGCATTCACCTGATGGGACAGGACCTGGGAAGCTCTTGTCAAGGTGAAAGCATCAGGGGAACAGATAGTCAGATGTGACCAGTTCCAGGGAGTTTTGGGACAGCTCTGCAGAGGAACATCTGGCATGCCAAAATGAAGTAGGAAAGCGTTTCCTTTTTCTGGCTGTAATTTGTGTTAGTCACAGTGAAGACCATGTGCTAGTACACTGTGGTTGTCCTGGCCAGTGCCTGGCAGGGGGTAGGGAACATTCAGTTACCCTACAAATTCCCTCTATTGCAGGCCACGTAGGATACTCTCTCCACTGCCTGTAAAACTCTGTAGTACTTTTAGCAAAGGCAATGATTCAGATCACAGGTGGGAGGGAAATGTGAATGTTAGCCCAAGAAGGTAGATCTCTTTGTTTGTATATGCCTTGAACATAAACACATGCAAGAAACAAACTCATCCCATCTTAGAAATAGGAACAGTCTGCTGACACACAGATGGTGTGGCACAGCCACAGCCCCTAACCCACTGCCACCTTCCTCACACAGGCTGCTGCTGGCAATGCTGAACAAAGGGCAGGATCCAGACTGGCCAGTGTTGGCTTCTGTCATGCTAGCAGAGTTCAAAAGAGCACACAGGTAGGCATGAATGCTTAACTCTGCCCATTGCAACACACATCCTTCATGCTCCAAGCTTCTACAGATAAAATCTGTCGGAAGGACAACAGCTATAAAACTACCATTAAATCAGCACTCAGATTACTTCAACAAACTTTCCACTTTCAGTTCTTGCAAGGCCCTCCTAACTACATGCGACTTGGATATAAGGTATCTGGAGTTTTCATCTTGAGGTCTCTGTTACCACTGGTAACCTTGTGACAGAATTACAGCTGTATTAATTGCAAATATGAGATTATCAAGGTCTAGATCTCAAAAGTAAAAAGGAACAATATGAAGCTCTCATTTTCAGTATTTCTTTCTGCATGGACAATCTCACAAGAAGAAATTTTAACTTACTTTATTAAGCACTGATTCTCCAACTTATATGTTTTTGTACATGGATTCTGATTCACGTTTCAACAACCTCAAATTTATGTGGTGCTCAGGAGAGGAGTAATGTGGTTTACGCAGTAAGAATATATCATTATTTCTCTGTCATTCCAATGTGTGGAGATATCCCCCATTTTGCTATTTACACATTTCCCTTTCTCTGTTTTCTTTCACTCTCCAGTATTTACAAAGTATTTAAAATTGGATGAAAATGAACTGCTATTTATTTCCTCAGTTATTATGGCTTTCATTATTCTATTATCTGAAAGCTTCATAAACATGCAATTATCACCATGATGACACTAGAGGCTATTATCCTCTTCTCACGGTGGAGGGTGAGAGGAACAGAATTAAAATATGCTTAATGTGTGCTGCTTGAGATAGATTGGACCTCTGTGGTGTATCAGAGAAATTAGTGTTGTACACAGCTACGAGATCCAGGCCCAGGTCAGTGTTAATTCTCAAGAGCATAGCACACTTAAAAACCAGACTACTAGCTCTCAAAATTAATGTTCTCTTGGGAAGGGAAGGGAAGGGAAGGGAAGGGAAGGGAAGGGAAGGGAAGGGAAGGGAAGGGAAGGGAAGGGAAGGGACAGTGCTACCCTCACACTTTTCCTCTAAACCAGGAAGCACTGTCACTTTCTGAGCTCATTTTTTCATCTGTCGAGGAGAGCAAATGTAAATCCACGCACCCACAGCTGACTCAGCCTTGATCAAGACTTCCTTCATTCTCACTGTAACTTAGTACATCTATGTGGCTTCCTGGGGTAGCTGAGGGACTTCCTGTGGCTGAAGGAGACATGGGAAGAGGGGAATCTCAACACCTGAAATAGCAATGCTACTGCCTCCACCCCCATTAACTCACTAGATGAGACAAGGATGATAGAAAAAATTTGTATCTGTCAGGGTAATGCCACAATGAAAACTTCAAAACTTGTGATGAAGATAAACTCCTCCAAACCCTGTTGATTTCCTTAAAAGACTTTGGGGAGGAAAAAGAGCAGGCTTTCAAAAACATTAAATGGAGTAGTTTAACCTATTGCCATATCTTCTGAGGATTTGTCCAGGATCAATAGCCCTGTTGTGCAGACCTTGCCCCACATGCTTTGGGATATTGCTTTGTCTTTAATTCTGGAACTGGCATGTGAATTGTGTTACTATTTCCTTCATTAAACATTGTCACCCAAAGTAAAGCTACTTGGCTTAATGGACCTCTAATCTGACCCCCTGTACCTATAGTGAAGTTCAATTATAAGCAAAAGAACGGTTTCTAAAGAAAGGCTCATAAGATTGGAATTGCTTGCATACCAAATACTTATGGAGAAGAGAAACAAACTATGCAATGACGTGTCCTCACTGTGTTCCCAGGTGTTTGCAACACTGGGCAATTTTACATTTGCTTTTGAAAGTTTCTCATGCTTTTCCTACTGTCTCAGACCTACAGTAAACATAATACTGACTGCATCAATGCATCAGTTGAAAGTTGTGCCAGCATGGAAATTCCAGTTCAGTAGCACCAGAAGGAGCATAGGATGTGCTTTTCCTAGCAACCCTGACAAATTCTTTAACAGAAGCATTCCTGTTCTTCCTTCAAAACATGGCACCCTGATTGAAAATCACAGAAATACTCTGAACACTGCCCAGTGCTATGAAGGTGCCCAACCTGGCCATAGCAACTCGAACTTCATGCAGCAGCATCTCTTGGGTTTCCAAGACATATAACACAGGTCTGCCTGTGTTATATTATGTTTCCTTGACTGAAGAACTCTCAGTTTGTGGTTAGCTGCCTTTAAGTTGTTTTGCTACTTTAACACCTGTAACCTATAGAAGTATAGACACAGTTCTATACAGCATTGAGAATAAAAATGGCTAAACTCTCAAAAACTGGGATAATATTGTGCCATCTAAATCCTATCAACAACGCCAACATTTTACAACCTTTTAAAACCAACTCAGAGGAGAATGCTTTGTGGAAGGCACAGAGGAGTAGTTCATTGTTTTTCTAATAAAAACTGCCAATCTGTGATTTAATGAAAATGAGTTATTCCCAACTGAGAAGCCTAGATAAAGAGAAGATGATAATTGGGGATTTTGTGTGGTATGATCCTGACTTCCCCTTAAAATGCAGCCTTGGAGGGTAGATGATGTTTATATTAGAATGCGGTCAAACTACATAACTGCACATTCTGCTTCCTTATGCATTGTGAGTTCAGTCTGGTGGTTGACCAAAATAAGCAATTCTTTCTTCATCCACACATTGTTTTAAAGCTCACAAATAAATCTCTTTATAGGAGAGGCTGCAGCATGTCAAGTCAATGATTCATAGTGACTAAGAATTTAGGTATAAGAAAAAAATTGTGCCAACAAGTTTCCAAGCAGTCTCAAAGGATGCTTCTGTAATGTCCATCACATAAATACCGCAAAGAGTATCCTTGAATTTTCTTAGGGCAGACACTCATCTTTGCATTGCCATTTGCATCAGACCAGCTGTGTGTAAACTGTGAAGAATCAATTTTTTTTTTCAGTTTTTTTTCTGTGGTAAGTGTGTTAATGTTTGATCTCAAAACTTACTCATCTTTGTGCAACTAGTGTTCTCACACTCTGAAGGAGGACCTGAGATCCTTTCCCAGCATAACTAACCTCAGTGCCAGCAAAGGCTACCTTAAAGGAGTTATGCCTTCCAGAAAAAGCAAACACCTGGCTTGACTTCTGCCATTTCACATATTTCATACAGAATTTCCGATGATGGCAATGCCATTACAAGCTCAAGGATATGCATTGCTTCTGCTAAAGTTCCTTCTACTAATTTCAGTTACTACTTGAAAATTGCAGCTTTCTTTTTAGTCAGAGAAACTTTTCAGATTTGAGAGCTTTTTGACAGGATCTCTAGAATGCCGAGGGGCTTCAAGTTGCAACTCTTGTCTTGTTCCAGGATGGAAAATACAGATCTACATGACTATAGAAGATATTTTGTATTAAAAAAAAATAAGTGTTCTTCAAAATGGGTTTTGCTGACATTTTTTCTCACTAGAGGAAGGAGCCCTTCCTCCTCACATCCATTTCATACCCAGAGCTATAGGGCTGTCTATGTATGGATGATTAAGAAATTCAGCTGCTTACCAAAAGCCCCATAAGCTTTTATCATCCCTTAATACCAAACAATGTTTACCTATTTATGTCAATCTTAACTTTGCTTCTTTGTCTTTTTTTGTGTAACGGAAATACACTGTTGATATTTGCTGTTGATTTTATCTCTTGTTTATTGACTGGATGGTAAAGATTTTGAGGGGCACTGAGTCTCTGCTGTAGTGAGTTGTATCAGTGCTTCAGACTTTTCCTTGAGCTACAGTTTAGTACAACTAAAGGGCATTTCAAATGAACTGCACTGTTCAGTATATCTGTTTTATATACCATTTCTTTTTCTCAAAAAACCCCAGGAAATACACAAACAAAAAAAGTGAGGTGATTTGTAAGGGAGCACCCAGCCTTTCATTTAGAACTGTGGCATTTGATTCCCACAATGTGAGAAGGTTTCTACTAATGAGTGATGTATCTGAGACATGAGTCTGGGGACATGATTCACACTGCTGGTAACCTGCATGAAGCTCCAGTGTCTGATTTCAGGAGGTTTCACATTTAGCTAACAAAAGCATGAATTAACAGAAAGGAAGTGACGGTGAGGGAAACCAGGTGGGCAAACATGAATTTACCAAACAGATAATGCAGCTGTTCCTTTAACCAGCTTACTGTGAAGCAGGTTACAACACTGGAAGACCAACCATTTGCCCTTAGCCTAGGCTTCAGATCAGTTCCCATGTCAAGTATGAGGCAACATTTCAGTCCTCCCATTTCAATACCTGTATGAACAATTGTCAAGCGCAATAATGGAGAAGAAAGGACCTTCAGCTCTGCACAAGTCCTCTGCAGTGGGATCAAAACATCCTCACAGTAAGGCTTGCATGGGTCCCCATGTGCACACTGCTGCTCTCCCTGCCTGCAGTGCTGTAATTCCCCATGTTGCCCCTGAACTTTGAGAGAATTCAGGGAAATGCTTCAAAAAATATCTGTTTGGTAGGCAGCTTGGGAACCCTTCTTTATCTCTCTGTCATTCCCTGACTTTGTCATGCACTGTGTAAAAAGAACAAATTATTTTATACTAAAATACTCTGGCTGAACAAAACTACAAACCAATGTTTTTATCATTCTATACAAAGTCAATAGTCAGTTTTTCTGGCCTCTCCTCTATGCCTATGTGACAAGTACTTGATATGCAGTCTAATAATTTCCATATATATAAGCTTGCCTTGTACTTTTTATTAGAGATACACATTTTTATGATAAATGCTTTCTCAACAACCAGCATTTGAAATTTCAGTCTTTTGTCTAAAGACTACTGAAAACTGCAGTATTTGCCTGTGGAATGAGGACTAAAACCTAGTTTATCTTAACTAATTCCCACTTTTGAAAACAAGCAAATAGTAGGTGCTCCACAGGTATCTAGCATATTCCTGACAGATTGAAGCAGTGTCCCACTGAAGTAGGCATCTCAGAAAAAGCTATTGAGTCAAGAAAAGACCTGTTTTTAAACATTCCACTCACCTAAAGGGTCAGACACTGGAATTAAAAACTAGGAGTATTGACTGCAGTGGAGGAGGGCCCATTGCTGTGGGTCAGATCCTGACCTGTCTAAATCAGTCAGTGGAAAACAGTGGTGGGAGAAGGTTGTGGATCTCCTGAGACTGGAACACCATCTCTGCCCAAAGTGGTTTTTATTTTCCCTGTTCTCCTGCTCTTTCACCACTGCAGCATTAAAGGAGAAACTTTTAATTTTCCTAACACTTCTTCTCCTCCCTAAATTACTCCATATTAACCTTTTGTCTGCAATATAAAGTTAAAATAATGAACAGGATACAGGCTCAAATGAATACCTGTGGATGGGTACTTCCTTTCCCCAAAAGATAATAACTCTGAAAACTTGGTTATTTAGGAGCTGGCTCAGGATCCCTGAAGGGCTAGGAACAGAGACTTAAGTTTATAGTTTCCACAGGGCTATGTTTTCTTTAGTTTGTGCTTTGCTTTGGTCAATTTCACTCTACTGAGCTGAGAAGCAAAGACTCTGTGGTGACCTCTGAGACACTGTTTGTTTTTGCATTTACATATTTCCCTTGGTGGTTGCTGGTCTTCAAATTGCAGGGCCAGTAGGAGTCAGGTAGGAAGTAAGGTAGAAAGAGGAATATGGATGTTGTTTCACAGCTTCATGAGAATTTTTTATACAAATCACACACAGAGAAATTGATATGCACATTTAAAGTCACACAACATGTGTAAAAAGTCCATGTGGCTATCTGTGAAACTTAAAAGCTTTACCAGATATTTCACTCCCAAAGGATTTACCACATGGCATTAACAGGCTTACAAGTGAATCTTTTCAAGGGGAATTATAAAAGGCTTGGACATATGTGTAAGTATATTCTTTTTTCCACCATGTGTTTAAGCATGTGTCTTGCTGTCAATGCATGCTTTACACCTCAGAGCAGTCAATAGTAGTTTTGGGGAGATGGCAAAAAGCTTTGTGAGTTGATGTCATTGTCACAATGAAGATGTAGGAAGATGTAGGTGATGGTAAAAAGGCCAGTCTGGGCTCCCAAAGTAATGACTGGAATTCCCCACATTCTTGAAATAAAAATGTGATTTTCAAAAATGTCAGAGTTCCTGAAAAGCATGCATCCCACCAAACTGCAAGGTCTTTTATGCATTTTAGTACCTAAGAACATTTGAACATTTTGTCCTGTTTTGCTTTTTCATCTTGTTTACCTCTCAGACATATGTTCTACCCCTTCCCTGAGGCTGGTATCACAGTTGAGTATATTCCAAACATATTAAACTCTACAGATGTCAGGAAAAGGCAGCATACAAACAAAAGTCTCCATTCACAGTCGTAGAAGCCTGGGAATGCAGCAAATTGTGTCGGCATAGCTCCCTCTGCTGCTTCAGGATTTAAATATTCTTTTCACCCAGAAGGTTCAATATCAGTGTATCGCATCAGAATTCATATAAAATGCTTTGCAAAACAAAATTTTGTTGGAAACTTGTTATCTATAGATTTTTTGATTTAGGAAATCCATCTAAGTATTTCTGCTTTTCCTGTCTGTTTGCATGTGCAAAGTATATATGCCAAAGCTGACTTAAGAACAAAAGCTTTGATCATCCCCTTGCTGAAAGCAAATACAAAATCAAACCATGTGCCTGATCCCATCAGATGTGCATTTGTACCTGTAAAACAGGATATTAGAAAACACTTATATGGGTGGATAAAAATTGAAAAAGTTTTTGTTTCAAACAACTAAAAATTATTACAGAAGAAAGAGAGTGTTCTTACAACATTTCACAGAATCACAGAACCATGAAATCACTGGGTTAAGAAGGGACTCTTGAAGATCTTTCAGTCTAACACCCTGCTAAAGCAGATTGCCCAGGATCACATCCAGGTGGGTTTTGAACATCTCCAGAGAGGGAGATTCATCAACCTCCCTGAGGAGCCTGTTCCAGTGTTCTGTTACTCACAAAGTAAAGAACTTTTTCCTCATCTTCTTACAGAACTTCTTGTGTTTCAGTTTGTGCCCACTGGCCCTTGCCCTGTTGCTGAGCACCACTGAAATGAGCCTGGCTCCATCCTCTGACACCCTCCTTTCAGATACTTGTGTTGATAAGGTCCCCTCTCCGTCATCTCTTCTCAAGGCTGAAGGCACAGCTCCCTCAGCCTTTCCTTGCATGAGAGATGCTCCAGTCCTCTCATCATATTCATAGCCCTCTGCTGGACCTTCTACAGTAGTTCTTTGAACTGACGAGCCCAGAACTGGACACAGAACTCTAGATATGCAGCACCAGGGATGAGTAGAGGGGCAGGATCACCTCACTCAGCCTCCTGACAATGCTCTTCCTAATGCACCCCAGGATCCCACTGGCCTTCTTGGCCCCCAGGACACACTGCTGGCTCATGGACAGCTTGTTGTCCATCAGCACCCCAGGTCCTTCTCCGCAGAGCTGCTTTCCAGCAGCTCAGCCCCAGCCTCTGCTGGTGCCTGGGGCTGTTCCTCCCCAGGTGCAGGACCCTGCACTTGCCTGTTGAATGTCAGATTTTCCTTCTCTGCCCAACTCTCCAGCCTCTCCAGGTCTCACTGAATGGCAGCACAGCCCTATGGGGTATTGGTCACTCCTCCTGGCTTTGTGTTGTCAGGGAACTCACTCAGGGAACTCGCTCTGCCCCTGCCTCCAGGTCATTGATGGATAAGTGGAACAAGACTGAGCCCAGCACTGACCCCTGAGGAACCCCACCAGCTACAAGCCTCCAGCTACACCCTGTGCCACTGGTCACAGCCCTCTGAGCTCTGCCATTCAGCTCGGTCATTCAGTCCCCAATTCACCTCACTGTCCTCTCAGCTAACCCACACTTCCTGAGCTACCTATAGCATGCAGGGGAAACAGTGTCAAAAGCCTTGCTGAAGTCAAGGCCAACAAACACTGTTCTCCCCTCCTCTCCTCAGCCAGTCATCCCACATGGAAAGCTATCAGATTGGTCAAGCATGATTACACCTTGGTGAATCTGGTTGCTTTGGGTAACCTTCTTTTCATCCACATTCTTAGAGATGACATCCAGGATGTCGCCTGTCAATGCCCTGCCTTTAATCCAGACCCATGAGCTCTCAGTTGGCTCCTAATCCATCCCAGGGCAGAACTCCATCCACTTCAGCATGTCCTTGGCACAGACAGCAACATTCTGTTTCTCCTGCCTGTCTTCGAAAGAGCCTGTAACCTCTCATTCCAATGCTTGAGCTGTAGGAGACACCCCACCATATCTCTGTGATGCCTGTTAGGCCATCTCTAACTCCTCTTGTTCATTCCCCATGCTGTGTGTGTTTGCACAAAGGCATTTAAGTTCAGGCCCTGATGAAGCTGACTTACTGGCTGGAGTGTCAGGAATTCCTTTGTGACATTTCATGTATTCTCCTCCTGATCCGCTCCTAGCTCTGGGCATCTCTTGCTGATTTGCCATCAGACTGGAAGGATGAAGATGGAATGAGGTTCCCACCTCCTGATTCCTTGAATTTAAAGTCCTCTTCACCAGCCTGGCAAGTCTATGGCTGAAGATGCTTTTCCCTTTCTTTGACAGACAGATCCCATCAGCCCTCAGTACATGGAATTCTCAAGGTGAGTCATGCGGTCCAAGAGGCCAAAACCCTGATTGTGGTACCAGCCTGCAACCATTTGTTGATTTGCCAGATCTGACTGGCCCTTTCAAACACCTTTCCTTTGACTGTGAGGATCAATGAAAAAACTGTCATGTCAGTCCCTTGTTGCTGCTCCCAGGGCTCTGTAACCCTTGATGCTCCTCAGACTGCTTCTGGCTCTATCACAGGTGCCCACATGAAACCACGGAAGCAGCAGATAGTAACCAATGGACTGTACGAGGCTTGGTGGTCTCTCAATGACAATTTCTTTAAGAGGAACATCTAAGCTCTAAACAGTGAACCAAGTATTTTAATTCAACTAGCTATCCTCATGGGAATAATTCAGCAAATATATGCAAAAAGAAGTTCAAAAGGTGCCTACTGTCATATTTCTGAACCTTTTTGTTTCCTTCTTAATAGTTCTATTCTTACATAAGAAGCATTCCAAGAATTGTTCTAGGGAAGACAGCAAAAATCTTGCTTCCTTTTTACTTTAGATTACAGAATAGTCCACTTCTATAATATCTTTCAAATATTAAGGCCACCCTAGACAGGGTGTGGTATCCACAAGAACCTTGGAAGTTTTGTTCCTCTAATATTTATATACTAATTTATATATTACCCTTTTTCTTTCCTTTCTTTGTTCAACCCAACCCTCTAGCCAGACCTTCTTGGGAAACAATTCCATGTTGACCACTGTTGGTGGGAATATTTTCCAAGGTTTTGTTGCTGTTTAAATTATTTTTTTTTATTTTTCTCTTTTTGCCTTTTAAAGAGCTTTAGTAACAGAAACGGTACAATCTTGTGCATGGATATTTAACTCCTTCTCTGTGTTTTACTAGTACTTTTAAAGGAAATCATCCTTGCTAATGCAATTCAGATTTCTTCTACTTTTATCAAAGCTCTTTCTTTAAAAGCTTTGCCATTTTTGGGATAGAAAAAAGATAATTTTGTTACAGTCTTACATAGTTTGTATTAACAAAAATATGTCTGTAATAATGCAATATTTTTTAATTCAGAGAATGTTTAATTGAAGCAAAACTTAAAAATATTTGTATGACATTTCTGGATTTTCAACTCTATCTCCAGCAGGAATGTGTACACAAAGGGCATTTGCTAGTCTGGCAGCACTTGGCAGTGGTGAAGAACAGTCCAGTACCAAATCCATGTACTGTTTTCAGAGGATTCTGGCTCTTAGCTGATAGTGTATAGTGAACAAAATAATTTTCTTATTCCCCATCCCCTCTCTGCCTTGCTGCTGATGAAGTGACAGTGGCACCAAAAAGCCTGTGCTGCAGGACAGCTTGTAAAATTATCCAAAACTGCAACTTCAACTTCTAGACCATCATCTTCCCTTCCCTGCCTACCACCAGCAGTTGTGATGAATTGAAGTCTTGGAACTGAAAATACCATATACAAGACAAATTTTCTGCTTCTCCAAAATCTGTTCTGTTATTTGCACCAGCCAAAACACAGCCAAAACACAAGGTCTTTGGTTTAGCATTGCCCTGATCTTAGGGAAGCAGGGAGCAGGGAACTGCAGATGACTCATGGGAAGGGGAAAACAGGATGAGACTAAAGATCCACAAAGTATCATGCTCTGCTCCTGCACTTTTCCTGCTGTTCCAGGACCGGAGCCATTAGAAGTGTAACCAGGAAACAACCCTTCTGAGGGGTCTCCTTACTGAATAATTGGAAGACTAATGTGCATGAGGCACAGTGGCAGTCATGGAAGTCTTCTCCAAAGCTGTCAATGTGTAGCTTTCCTCTGTGCCAATGGCATGAGAAATGAACAATGTGAATGGAATAGCACATAAACCCCCTATGAAGAAAGAGAAACCCCTTTCCTACAGTGACTGAAAGAAAAAGCACATTGTGAGAAGCAGTAGCAAGGAATACTTTATCTTTTCTTTTGCGTCCCCACCTTCCACGGTGGGGATGGGTACTTTGGTTCGTGAGATGGGTGATTCACAGGCAAATCATTCCAGTTGTGCGGAAACACCATCGCCAGCCCACTTCTCTGGCACTGTTTCTGCTTCTTCCCCTGTGACAATATTGTCAAGTTAAAGCAAACATGTTCAGGAGCAGATGTGGGGGAAAAGAACACTAGGAAAAATCAATACGCCTCTGCTTTAACTTGTCTGGACAAATACCCAGCACAGTTGTAATTTTTTTCCTTTTGGTCATAAACAGTTTGCTTGAAGCTGCAGATTAAATTTTTTTTCCTAATGTAATATTGAAAATGAAGGGGATTTTCAAGTCAGAAGGCAGCATCAGGTCTCTGTTCAAAAGCGCAATAGAAGTTGATTATATCCCAGCCTAACAACACGGGATTAGTCTTTGGTAATATCATAAACAGAGAACAATCATTAACATTTAGGTACAAATTACTGAGGGAAATGCCCTCCTGATGAGATCCGATGTGCTTGAAATGGCTTTTTAGTAATGTAGCAGCACTCAAAAGCATGCAAAATAAGCACAGTGAAATTGAAACCTCGTCAAGTACTTCTCAAAAAAATCAAGAGTGTCAACATATGCACCATATTTTGACAGGAGTATTCTCATAAAATATTGTGGTAGTTGATAGTAATTGCATTGAACTGCAGCACTTAGGATATTGCTGGACTGGTGACATGAACGTATTAGCAAAATTTGAAGGTCCTGTTAACTTGCAATTATTTATTACTTTTGAATTATAACCAACAGCTCTGTGTCCAATTTGTTCAATAAGCATGGACGTGTATTTTACTCCAGTATACCTTTCTTTCCATGAGATGCTCCTTTTCAGTAACCAGCTGAGAAAATAATCTACGTAACTAGCAAAGTCATGGCTCCCCTACCTTTTAAAACTGCCAGAGTTAGGAGGGCTAACATTTTCTGTAAATCTGAGTTGATAATATATATTGTGTTAGAACTAAGAAACTGAGACATGCCTTTTAAACTCCTCAGTTGCAAAGGTATCCTTTCCTCAGTTTATGCAAACAGAAAAAATGGGTGGTTCTTTAACTTTATGGGCTCAGGCCTCCAAGCTTCCCAGGAATGTCATGAAATTTTGCAATCAGCTTAGCTGAGAATATTGTAATGATAACATAATTCCTCCTTTTCACAGCACACAGGCAATCCACTGGAACACAACAAGCAAATTCCAGAAGTCATTCTTTTCAGAGTATTGAAATGCCTATAACTGCAGAAACATGCAAAAAACCCCCTCACCATTTGATTAAATCGTTCTAACCAGTTTCCCTAAGAGTTATTTAAATGCATTTAAATTAATTAACTGAAATTAAAATAGCAAACTTCCTCTTGAACATTGCGTAGAACATGATGTCTGGGTTCATGGATTTGAAAAGCCTTTTTTACTGCTGAAACCCACATTAGGATCCTGATTTGGAAAAGAGTGGTACATGTGCCTTGGGGAGCTCTCTTTTCATAAGGGGAAAAATTTGCCTGGAAAATCAGTAGGTCATCAGGCTAAAAGAAGGCAAGAAGACAGAGTAGCAGTGCTCCAGGCCACAGAGATGACATCCTGAGGAACAGGAAGACATATGAGTTTCATTTCTCACCACAAAATTCTGAATAAAGTCTGCACACTGAATACAAGAATGTCCCTTTCAAGGCAGCCCTAACTCAGCTGTTTCTTTCTTAACACTGTGAACAGGGGACACACTATGTGCTTTGCACCATGGCAGTGTGGCTTGTGGCGTGGCTGGGGGTTGGCTTTGGTGTGAGGCAGTGCCTGGTTGTTGACTTCCTGATGTGACCAAGAGGACTGGGCAGTCCTTGCACAGTAGCACAGGATGGGAAGCAGGGCAGAAAGACTGTGATGGATGAAGGAGTCACTCCATCTCTATTGGCAATGTGTGACAGCTTGGCAGGAGAATACACATTCTCCGACCATTATAGAGCCATAGATTGACTTGGAAGGGACCTTAAGGATCATCTAGTTCCATCCCCGCTTGTCATGAGCAAGGGCACCTTCCCCTAAACCAGCTTGATCGAAGCCCCATCCAGCCTGGCCTACTGCCTTTGTCAATTTCTTGCACACCATGCTGCTGAGAGAGGTTATTCATAACCACATTCTCCTAGCCAATAACATGGAGCAGCAGTGGCTCTGTTAGCAAAAGTAATATTCATCAAACAGAAGAGAAAAAGGTTCCTAGGTAGCTGAGGATAGGTGATCGTGTAACAGACTTGGCCTAGAATGTAACTTACCAATAGATGCCCTGGTTGAGACCAGCTGGCAAAGACACATAAGCAAGCCTTGTAAAGTTTTTCTCTGCTGTCTTATGGTGGTTGTGCTGTAACAGAAGCCAACAAGAGTTATAACACCTGGGCCAGGGCTCTCCTCACCTCTCTGCTGATAAATGCTATCGGGGTGACACATTCTCAAACTCCCCAGAAGCATCAGTACCCTGTCATTTTGCAATTTCTATGTATCATGCCAGCTGTATGAAAACCACACACTCATTTGTCCACGATGAACACAGGGAAAAAGGTGAATTTCTTCTTGAGTTGTTGTGTGCCTGCAGGAGAACTGTCACACCTGCAAGTGTCACAGCCCAGGTGTGCTGCTATTTTCTTGCAGAGGTGGATCTCTTTTACACAGCATCTCAGCATAGGACCTTTTAACTCAACCAGCCTCTTCCCACTGGTGATCATGGGCTTTGGCTTACTGTAATGTAAAAGCTGGAAGGTCTGCTGCAAGGAGCAGCTGGGATGAAGATCCCACAGGAAGTAGTTCATGATAAAATCACGCTTTTACTGGTCTCTTTGTCCTGCTGCTTTCTGTTACTATCCCTCCTATCTCTGACTTAGCCTCCCTTTGCCAAAAATTTTGAAGTGTCTTACAAGAAATAGTTAGGAAATCCCCATTCAGTACGTGGGGAAGGTGGTTCATTAGGATCTAAAATTATGACTATGGTGTAGATGGATGAAGAAGGCAGTGATGCCGTAACAACACAGCCAATACTTTTGCAAGTCCCAGCTTGTGAATTATTCCCTAAAACCAGCTACAGAAATAAGCATTTAAAACTTTTGCTGTCTCTTCCAGCCTGGGTTACTCACCTCCACTTCTTCCTGAACTCCTGCTTTTCATTTGCCAGCTGGAAATAAGTCTTGTGCTGCTACCTACTGCTCTGGAGAATAGTTAATGAACTTAATGGTTCAGTACAGGCTGCTCACAGACCTATCTCTCTGCCCTATGCGGCTAATGAAGCCACATACTGGAAAAGGACATTGCAGGGAGGAAAAGTGAAAAAAGTATGCGGGAAGAGGAAGCACAGCAATTTCTGACTCTCTGACCCTCTCTTATGCCATGTTGCGAAAAGAAAGCCAGGACTTGCTGACAGGCATCTGGACTGTGGAGAGAGGCCTGAGATTCTCTGCTGGGACCTAATTACAGAAGGGCCTCTCTGCCTTTTCCTCTTTCTGTAACCTGTGATACTGGTCTCAGAGTTACACAGAACCACAGAATTAACTAGGTTAAGATTCCCAACACTGGTCATCCAAAACTGAGAAGCTCTGACTGAATCTTGAAGAAGGACGAACAAATGGACTCTCTTATACTCAGCATGGCAAAAAGAGGCTTTTATTTGAGAGAGATGGGAAACTTTGGTTTCAAGATCCATCCCTGGCAATGTAGAGAACACTCAGAACAAACCTCCAAGCTGCTCTTTTTCAGAATCACTCTGCAGACTCATGTACTGATGGAGTGACAGAACTCTACTTTCAGATGTAAAATGTTACTGTGAGATGCAAAAAAGGAAACTTGCTGGCCTCCTGCCACCTAGCTCACTGCATAGTGAATTCTTTTCCTCACATTATTACTATTGCAATCTTTTATATGTATATCCACTGGTATAATTTAACACTGTCAAGTACTGCATTAGGAATAAAAAGAGAAAACATTTTACTTTCAAACTAATACCCTAGATTTCCTAGCAGCACTACTTCAATCATTTTATCAGAAACTAGATTGATTTTTCTGCAGAAACACATTCAGAAATGCATCTGATGGTCTGGAAATAATTTCTGCTTCATGCTTTTATTTGTCATGTCTTTGCAGCTTTGAAATTTATTTTCCCTTCACTATTTATTCCTTCCAGAAGACAAGCTTTTACAACAAAACCTGAGCAGATACTGTATCTTTTCAATAGCTGTGCTCAAGCCATAAAATTATTTTCTACACAAATGAGTAAGTGGTTAGCTAGAAAACAGTTTAAAAAGTGTAATGCACACCATAGTATCTGAGCACAAGTTATTTCTAAGAACCTAGGCACATAATCATCTACTTTGATCTCATGTTAGCCACTGAATTTTAGCAAATTTGTACCGAATATTTCTTATATTATTTGCAGACTTTCTCTTAAGTCTGCAAGTACAGGAAGATCTGTCATGTTGCTAAAGTGAATTGTGATTCATTCTTTATAAAATTTTTCACCTTTTTTTTTCTGGTCTGAATTACTTTGGCTCTGGATCCAAGCCATTGCCTTTTTCCTTGTGCTTTGGTTTGCTACAGAAAAGAAAGTTCTGTGATCATTCCTGCAGTTAATACTCTAGAGAGTGACATCAAATTGATTCCCTTCAACACATGAAACAGACCAGGCTTCTCAAATAACCTCACAGTAAAAGGAATGCTATTGACTTCAGGTTATTTCTGTAGTTTTTTTTCTGGCTCCCTTCACAGGTTTCTAACACCTTTTTTGATGCCTAAAGCTGCATACAGCCACGACAGCTCCCTTCTCCTAGCTTGTTCCCCAAAATATCCAACCTTTATTGTCTTAGAAGGTCTTCTTTGGAGGTCCCAGCTCAATTAGACTTCTGGCATGACCCATTAGCTCTCTTGCAGTGTGTTATATGATACAAATCCCTATTTTGCAAGTACAGCTTATTTACCTCTCTTCTGAGATATTCAACTTGTCATTTTGCTGAATAAAAACCCATGGTGTTCAAAGGAGGCAAACTACCAAGCAATACAGACCTCTCAGTATAAAATGAATGAGGTACAGCTCAAGAAATTTTATTCAAACATATTTCCAGATGAAACTGATTCTTTAAACATTACCTGAAGCTGGTTCTTCCTAATATCTCTTTTTATGGAGGCTTACCAGAGTCATCTGGGAAAGTCTATGGTTGTGTGGGGGTAGTGCAGGAGAGAGCTCTTCAATGAGCATCTATTTTCCTGCATGCACATTTCCATGAGTATCACTCACTGAGATTGAAGATGTTTTCAGCCCCTAAAGCCTTGGGCTGGGGTCTATTGAAGGCCCTTCAGGTGCTCCTTTCTGCCTGTGGACTCAGTGAGTTAATTCTGCTTTGAGACACAGATGCCCAGTTACCTTTTGATCCTTGTTCACACACCTGTTTTCCCTCACTCTGATTTTAATCTCTGATTTTACTTGAGACTTTTCTTCTGCTTCAGCAGCAGTTTATGTCCTTTGCTTTCTCTTCTGGTTAAGTGAATAATTTAGGAGGCATTTTACCACAGAGTAGATGCCTGCTCAGCTCCAAATTACCTCTGCAATTCTCTAGCAGGGTTAAAGGCTGCCAGGTAACATAGAGTGAGAAGGTCTGCAGGGGTCCTCTGGGGCAGACACTGAGTTTTCTGTTGTCCACCAAATTAGTAAAGACAGCAATCTGTGATGTCAGTGAGGTTAAAATGTATTGTCTCACTAACCTGGTAATCAGTGGGGAACAGGGCTGGAATGGCTCCCAGGCTATTTATCTCTTAGCCTACACAGTTTTTCCTTAGCCTCTCCAGGGGTACTTGGAGTGCTGAATCTAGTCCCAAAGGGGTTTCTACAACACTTTCCTCTTAAAGATTAATACTCCATGGCCCACTAACCACTCTCAAAACTGACAGCTCAAACTTAACAGCTGTGTTAAGATTACATGCACATATTTCTTAAATACAATGAAAAAAAAAATGAAGGAAGCATACTTGTTAAACTTCTGAGTCATCACAGTGGATTTGCAAAAGCAATCTAGTTTTTGCCTTTGGATTTGTACCTGGTACTAATAAGATGAATGTGCAGGCACCAACTCAAAGACAGGATGGACTGCCAGCAAAGGACTGTCTGTGGCATACAGCTCCTACAGTATATAAGATTCTGTAATTGTATCACATGCAGCTGCTCAAACAATAATCCAAGAGGGGTTAGAAATGTTTTAGGACTCAGTCCTTTTAGAGTGCTTTGGTTTGGCCGTGAGACTCAGTTTAAACGGATGACCAACAGGAGAGTTCAAGGAGTGGAAAGGTAATTCTGCTGGTAGCTTCTAGAAACACAGCTCTGTCCATTGGGCTGTCCTGGCTTTATCACCATTATAATCATTATGGACGAAGTTGTTACAGGTAGACAAGCCAGTTCTCTGCACATGCCTCAGACAAAGTGTCTGCTCCCAGCAATGGGGTACATGCAGAGATGTGTGAATCTGTTCAGCTGGCTGTGGATACAACTCTGAGATTTACCTCAGTTTCAACCGGCTCCTGTCTCTTCCCTGGCATGCACATCTTTGGTATATCCAATATATGTTTGCACAGCTCCTTGCACAATGGAACCACCATTTACTTATCATTTACTACTGTAAATGTTAAGTACCCTACATCAGCTTTTACTGGGATGCAACACATCAGCAGGAATGTTGTATTCTGTTGTGTGTGACTTAGCTAGTTACACTCCACAGCCATGCTCTTTGGAGGGGAGCAATATCTGCCTTGCCATTTGCTCATCATTACAGGTTCATTACAGGTACAGCCATGAATCCAAGAACAGAACATAAACAATTCCTTAGCAGTAGGCCACACATTTTATTTGCAGTTTTCCCAAAGCAAAGATTCATTGACAAGAGTGCAAATACTTTGCAACCAGTAAGTGACATGACACAGCCTCTACTTAAACACACTTCATAATAACTTACAAAGTGTGTTTCAACAGCATCATTAAATATATTTCTTCACTGCTTACATCATTGTCCCCGTAAGAGGAATATTGACAAAAATTACAGGTAATGGGATAGCAGCAGTGGAGTTCATGTTGTTGTACAGAGACAATCAGAATCAAAGAGTATAAACTAATTTTCCCGGGCAGAAGTTGAGTAACAACCTAGGCAGACAGAAAATGTATTGCTTCTGATGTAATACTGGACAAGAACATACAATCTCAGAAGGTCATATAGGATGAATCTCAGAAACATATGGGATGGCTGGATAAACTTTCTCATGTAAAGTTCTTGATCACTCATCCCTTCTAGCCTTCCTTCATTTCTCTGTACTTCTGTCTTGTCTGGGTTTTCCCAGGCACTCTTTGGAGCAGCCATGTCTTGCTACCATTATTCTTGCCTGTCCTCTCTGCATCCCAACTGAGAACAAAGTCCCTAAAATGTGATGGTTGCAGACACAGCTCACGTGAAGTGCAAACAATGTCTTGTCTTGATACAAGAGCAACCCCCCTTTCTTTTCACACCACTATTCAGTAAAGGTACTGCAGCCATGTACTATGCTGGAATTAGTGAAACATTTGAAAACCACTGTGTAGACTATGCGATGCCTTTCTGTTTGCATTGGTTTTCCCAAATGTTTCTCGGAGGAGACACTGAACCACTAGAGTTGCAGTCCACTATGGTCTCTTAAACACCACAGCATGCATCTTCCAGAGCCTGCAATGTCCCAGGACTGGATGTCTAACCTAGAAGAGAACAGGGTGAGTCTCACAGCACGCGAAAATATCCATAAATCGCTCATCACATTGTTGTCACTATGCAAATACGGCAATTACCTTCATCTTTGTCAGTGTAGCTATGTGGTAATGATTGGAAAAGGTTGACATTTTAACAGCTTCTTTGATATTGTATCCTTACCTGCCTCTCAATTTTCTAAGAAACAGATCCAGTTAGAGAACTGATGTGTAGAACTAAATTAAGTCTTGGTGAGTGGTAAACAGCATTTGAAAAGTTTTCCATGTTTCACTGGCACATTTCTTCATGCCTGCTCTGACATTCCCTTTAAAAGAAAACAGCACACTGTGTGTATAGTGAATGCACTGCAATGCAACCTTCGCTTTTCAAGTTCAGGCAAAGGGGAGAGACACACCTTTCTGGAAAGGCTCAAAGCATGACAAAGAGGTCCCAGTTTCCCTCATTCCTGCAAGTCTGAGCAAAGCACTGTGAGAGGCTCTGACCTGACTGTTACGACATGCTTGCCTGCTGCTAAATGTTTTAATTCCAAAGTTCATGAGCTTATCCATGGTTCAGAGCCAAAATGGGGAAAAAGCACGGAAATAAAACACTGAACCTTCCACTTCAGGCTTAGCAACTAACAGAGGCTTCAGGAAGACTGGAAGTGGGAGGAGGTAAATGAAACTATTCCCAAAACAGAATGGAAAAGAATATTACCGTCGGCAGAATGAAAACTAGGCCTGTTGGCAGTTTTCTGAGATGAGCTTGGTGTCTTGTATACTGGGCTAAAGCAAGTCATTGTATGGCATGTTTGTATGAAATACGGCAAAGTCCAAGACAACACAGATAACTTCTTTCTGCCACTCTTGCAAAACAGTATCTGTTTTCAGTCACATCTTTAAAAAGGACACTGGGAGATACAGGAAAAGAACCTAAAGTAACGTCTGAGATACAGAAAATCTGCCCATCAGGAAAGACTGAAAATAAATTCCTTTAACTTTGCAAAGAGTAACATAAGAGATGAATTTATGTTAAGTACTTCCTCAAAAGGAAGAATATTGGTTACAGTTTCTAGCTGTCAAGGACTTTGGACCATCTGCATTCTTCTTAACTTGTGGATTTTTCCCTTTCCTCCATCTGAAGTCCCACCTCTTTCCCAAACATCACTCTTTCAGTTGTGTGACCCAGCTGTATACAGGGCTAAGAGTTAGATCAAGAAACAGCTCTAGGTCTAGAACAGTACTGCAAAGGAAAATCTGAACTGGTATAATATCTGGCCCTAAACAACTGTCAGCCAATTGAAAGCACTGAGACACAGAAAAGGTGTTGAGAGCAGACCAAGCATGAAAAACTTCTTAAGTTACTAAGGAAAAAATACACAAGACATGTAGTAAGGTCTGAACCCAGACAGTGCTTCGATACAGAGGGCAGATTCAGAATGAAAAGAAGTTTTATTTTCTAAATTGTAATGATTTATATTTCAATACTAAAGACAAATAACTCACAGCAGCTGTTGGATTCTCTGTGCTTTAAATCATTGTTAAATAAGATCCCCTTCAGCTGAATCAGAACAGGAGTTCAGTTTGTGAAGAGGAATGTGATGGCATTTGCTATGGATCAGACTAGAGGATCCAAAACTCTTTTCTGATGGAGATCTGAAACAGTGGAGTTTATAGCTAATAATACTACCAAAGTAACAATTGCCAGTGGAGCCATAACAATTTTCTCTACACAGAGACCTAGTCCATAATATTTAGCTGATACATTGGCACTATTTAGTTGATTGGTTTTAGTTGGCAAGTTTACTGCATTAAATAAAATCTAAGTGTGTAAATATATCATCTATTTATCTACCTATTGATTCATCTCCTTACATCCGTACATCGTGATTCATACACAGCCTTGTTTTGGCTGGAATGAAAGGCATACCTCATTCCCTTCAGGGGCAGGATTAGCATATTTTTGTGATCTGACCAGAGTCGTATCATAGTATGGCTATGTACTGGTTCTAATGCTGAAACTTATTTTTGTAGCTTAGGAGTTTGTTTCCCCTTGGCAAATCTATCTCTTCACTTCTACCATATGTGTCTGAAAGATTTCTTATGGAAAGTGTGAGATGCCTCAACCAGCCTATGATACCTTTGCTGACAGTCACCTTTTCCCTTCTTCTGTAGGCAGTAGTAAAGACCCAGAAGCACATTCCTGTGATGAATTTGTGAGTCAGCCCTGATTTGCTATCCAAAAGTGATGCTATTACACTACAAAGCAATTTGTTAAAGCCCCTGATGATAAGACTTCCCTGCAGGATGCTGTGGGTTTGCAGAACAGTTCTGACCAACAGGCATCACTGCCAGGAAGCTTAATGGAGAAGAGGACCCTGGCATACAGACAGACCTGGCACTCAGAGCTGCCTCTGGAGATGAGAAACGTTGTTACAGGAATATATCCATTGGTCAAAATAGATGTTGACCTAAAAATTAAGGAAGGAAAAGCCTCAAGAAAAAAAAGAGAATGAGAAAAACAAAAACCTGAGGTGAGCAGATCCAGACTGCTCTTTTCCTCTCTTTGCCCAGGTGAGCATCAACATGTTACAGACTTCTGGCCATCAGAGCTTATTTCTGAGGAGTTGTTCTCCAGAAGGCAAAACATATTAGTTCATATTTCCAATACAAGTTTGATGACTGCAAAATGATTTGTGGGAGGTTATGAGAAATGTCCTTCACCACTAACCCTTCCTTCTGCCACATGACACAGTGTGTGCTCACCTTGGCTGCTTGCTGCCAGATGATGATACTTTTGATTCTGCAAAGAGTGAATATGTCAGATGAGTCACTCCACCACCCTACCTGACCCTCTCCAGCCTGGGGGCATATGGAAACTGCCCACTGAGCTGATGAAACAAGTGATTTATGGAGCACTAGGTCAAAATTGTGTCTTGTTTATCCCATCTGGCTGTACCGGATGTGTAAATAAAATGAGCCAACCCTTAGGCTTTTTGGACCTCTGAATATGGCCCTAAGGTTTTGGGAAAGCAATCTCAGCAGTCGCAGGCAATGCATTACCCTGAAGTGTAATGAACCTTAATCCTTTTAATCTATTAGAAGAAAGGTATCCAGTGCCTTGAAGGAGATGGCCCTATCTTCATCTATGTGATTGACTCAGATGCCGAAAAAAGTTTTCTTTGAATTGTCTTTCCAAAGTAGCTACTTGTGTGGCAGTAGAGCACAGCACTTAGAATTTGTGGTCTCTTTTGCAAAATGGTTTTTAGATGGGAAAAATGGATATTTTTCAGAAGTGTCCCTGAATTTCTATTGCAGAAGAGTTTACAGAAACATGATGTAGCTCATGCTACATGATGTAGCATGAACATGAGTCATTGAACAGCAGGAAATCTTTTCTTGCATCACCTCTGCAGCACTGATGTGCTCCAAATTTGTGTGCTACAGAAGGCAGGTTATAAAGAACAGCACTTCCACTGCTAATCCGAGCACCCACAGTTTGAAAAGCTGTTGAATTTGGCAAGCGCTGGAGCACTCCTGGTGAACCGGGTGGGCAGTGTTGTAGGTTTGAGTGCAGAGGGAGAATTTTTTGCAGGATGAGATGTCCAAGTAAGTCTACTAGATTATGTCTGTTTGTACAAGTGTGACAAAAGAATCTCACTGTCCCTGTACCCCAATGTTACCAGGGGGTAGGTCAGTGATATAATGTTTGTTTCCTTTTTTGTAAGAGAGTCTATTCTGCATAAGTTTACACTTCAGCTACTTTCTGCTAAATAATTCTGTTTCATTCCTGTGCACAGAAAATTACAATGCAAACTGTATGTACATTTGATCAGCAAGCAACAGAAAAATAACTGGCCTTGTAAAAGTCTCATAGTAAATTGTACTACATAAGATCAGACAAAGAGGTTTTCAAATCTCTGCCTTTGAATCAGACAGATGAATCTATCTTACAGCTGCTTTAGGCACTAAGACCTGTTATTTTAAAAGCTAAATAAGTGCTTAACATGTAAAATCAAGTTAACTTTTGCTTCACAGACAGAGGGATATAAACAATGTCCTTGCAGGAACAAATCAATCCCTGAGCAATATTTAAATTATGCCTACAAGGTTCCTGTGCAACGTGTTGTTGTGTAACCACTCAAATCCAAACCTTGTACTGCTAGTAACATCATACCTTGCTATGCTCATGACAGGGGAAATCATCCTGACGCTAGTTTCAGTGTGTGGATGATGAAACACATAGGACATAACAAGTTACACTCAAAAGCAAAGTAAAAATTACTATATTGTAACTGAGTATAGAAACACTACTGTCTTGCAATTTGAAGACTACTTACAGTATCATGACTATTTGTGTAATGTAAGACCTATGTATTGAAAGCTATTTGCATTTTTTCTGAATGGCACTGATAGTGTATTCAGCATTTGAGGAAAGTCTTGAATATCGCACAAGCCACACAGTGTAAAGCAACACAAGGTGAACATAAATCTATACTATAGATGGAAAAAATTTCAGTAGACCACCACATAACTCATTAGAAATAGCATATTCACATTGCACCAAGAGTAGTGTTGTTGTGATGGTCTAAGGAAATAATAGAAATTTTTGTAGTTATGATAGCCATTGGAGGTGATTTTGGAGCTGCAGGCAGCATTCTGCTTGTCCTGTTACATCCCAGGAGGATCTTGTTTAGACCTATGACTGTAAAATACCTTTTCCAAATGTACATCCTTTGTTTCCAGGTCCCACCCCAAATCTGGCACTACAGCTGAGAAGCACCTGCTGTATCTTGAGTACTTGTGGTCTCACCCAGAGTGCTGCAAATGCAGTTGCAGCTGCTGAAGCTGTGAACTGCCATTCTCAGAAATGAGTCACCTGTGGCCAGTCAACCCCACGTTATGCTGAACTTTAAGCAAATAAAGTGGCAGCAAAGGATGAATATATTTCACTAAGAATGCCAAGTTAATGAACAGGTACTAAGCCTAGGAGATAAAAAGAAATAAAGGAAATATCACCCTCTACAGTAATTTCTGTTGGTATCTCAACCCATGTTTTTTCTGGTCATTCCAACAGAATCCTGATGGGACACTTCTAGTACTCTCAAGACTAAGTCTTGTTTATGGCTATCTCTTGTAAGTTTCCTTTAAACCATATTTGACTTGGAGGGTTTTTCACTCAGTTTCAAACTCTCTCAAAGTTCTTACATCATTTATAAACTTGATAGCTAACTGGGATAGCAGCTTTTCTCACTTTGACTGAAGACTACTAGCTGCACCTTAGATTTTGACACTGATATTCTAAGGCATGGCTAGACACATATCTAAACAGAATACTGGACTCTCCAGAGAATGGAAAAGCAAGGCTGCAAAAGGCTGTGAGCTCACCATCACCATGGTGCCATACAAAACGGCAGGGCAGGGTCCTGATCCTCGTAAAAAATATTTGAGCACTATGGATGAAACTAACCATGTAATTTCCCAAAAACAGCCCAAAGGAAAACAGATTCTCATTACTACTCCCTAGAAGATGAATATTCAATAGCTAAACAGTTGTGCCAACTATAGGTTTGGGTAATACAATCCTTGAACCTGGTTTGGTGTAATGGGGAAATACTGCAATCTTTTCCACACATAGTAGATAGCTGAAAACTCCCCAGCCATTCCACATAAAGTCTTCCCTGTAAGAGGGCAATCTTACCAGCTTTTTTACATTGTTTTATGATTAATTTCTACAATAAATTCCTGGAGCAGGAGGCAGCATCTCAGTACTAGGAATGGATGTGGTCAGTTTTAAGACAATGATCTGCCAGGACTTTGAATTTTTGATGTACAGAGTTTGCAAAGCCCTATGATGACTTCTGCGTCCTCTCCATGACTGCACAAGTGCTAATCCTGTGCCTGGTGCAGCAACTGACCACTCAAACTGATTTTCTTCTTGCTGGTGGCCAAGGACAAGGTCTGATGCAAGCCCTCCTGAGAATCCTTCCACCAAAGTGCTCTGAATGAACACAGCAGTGTCACAAAGGAGAGACATAGTCTCTTATGAAAATGAATGTCTCCCAAAAACACCCTCCACCTGTCAGTCCCAGCCCCAAAGGAGATATAAAAATTATGTGTAATATATGATCCTGGGCATTGAAATAAACAGTTCTTTCACTTAATAAAAATCGGGGCATGAGACAAGCTCCAGTTTACGCAGTGACTCTGCATCAAACATTGCTAATTGCAAACGCTCTCAAATGAAGAGATTAACAAAGTTAAATCACATTAAGAGCAACGATGTCTTACCATCAGTCAGTTTGGATCTTGCCACTCCTTGTTAAACTGAATGAAAATATCCTACAGGCCAGAATCTTGTTATTTTTTTTTCCACTTCAAGTGGGAACAGTATTCAAAGATATGGTATTGCCTGTACCAACCACCTTGCTAACTTTCTAAACAAATTGTCCCATATTGACTTTCAAAGCCAGATTGAATGTGTTCTTTCAAATCACCCAGAATTCAGTTCAGTGGATGAATCCAACTCTGCAGATTTCCAGTGAGCATTATACTGCCAGTAGTTCTACTATGTGGCTCATACACATAGGTTTGCTATTGCTGGAGGAACAATATCACAGTTTATAGCACTTACTTAATATCTGAAGTTTGTGAGTAGTTAACATTCAAGAGCTCATGTTTCTGCTGAACTTCGCATGAGCACTGATATATTGTACATTATGCACTCCTAATACCATGATAATAGTTTCCATAGTGATTAAAATAGAGCATTACTGAGGAATATATAAAAATACATTAAAATCAGTATCAGATGTGATATATAAATGCATTGCTAAATTAGTACTTCTGGGAAAAAAGGACTTGCCATCGTTTTTAAAGAAAGAGCATGTCTTATGATCACAGCTGTAGGGAAGTTCAGTTCTGAGCCTAGGTGCTCACTTCTAGCTCATGCCTCCAATGTGAATTCAGTTGTGAAATTTTCTTAATGAAAAAGGAAATATGTAAATAACAAAACTGAAAAACTAAACAAAAAAAAGTATTAATTATGTAAAACATGAGCAATGCATAGCCAGTTTTGATCTTGCTGGCCATGCATATTGTAATAATTAAACTAGGCCAATAACACATCAGCACTGTGATGAACATTTTAGCAGAAAAAAAGAAAAACAGGAAAGGAAAAAAAAGAGACCAGTTTGTTTAGGACACACTTTTAGATGGTGCAAGAGAAATACTTTCTTAATTCAACGAGTTCATCATCCGATATCTTGTTTGCATCAAGGGTAAGAATAGCATTGGAGACTTTTCTAAAAGAATAAAACTGAAGACTTTTGTTATCTGAATTTTCACATTAATTCCCTAAAAATAACACTGAATAAATAAAATACACTGGCAAATCAGTATACTGGGCTTGAGGAGCTTAAATAGAAAACACAGTAATAACTCCACATTAATCTGCTAGGAGGAAATCTATTTCCAGATTTTATTTTGTGTAAGAAAAAATCTTTTCTGATTGGGATAATAAGAAATTTGGATTTATGTCTGCAGATATTGTATTTTGTTTTTATGGAACAGGAAAAATAACTTGAGGTGCTTGTTGAAAATTTCAATAGCTGAAGCCATGGCTAGAATAAAGGGTTTTGATAGATACAACAAATTTCTCCTATTATTTTGAAGAAAAATAAAATTAAGACCAAATTAATGTATTCACTTAAAAATAAATTATATCCATAATTTAGAGTAACATTCAACTCCCCGTTAAAATTCTGAATTAAGTGATACCCTCATATTTTCTTATGGTAAATATTAATATACACTTTCAGTTTGGCTCTTCTGTTTGTAATAATTAATATGGGAGGGAGGGAGACAAATGGAATCTTTTTGCATCAGTCTGAAAAAATAATCTCTAATTACCTTGCAAGAAAGGAAAGGGCCAATATACAAGCCAACACCTAAACTGTTTCTGCTTCTGTATCCAGTTACTGAGGTAGAGTTTCAGAAGAGCCAGCTGGTGGTCAGCAATACCATGGGACTTTTCCATAGGTTTGTGTTGGATCCAGAATAATGAAAGGCCCTTCTGGGAACATTTGTTGCCCTTAGGATTCTTTTTCTTAAAGAAGAAAGTCAATAAATAAAAAAATCAGTGTCTCATATTTCCAAAAAAGAACTTGAAAGGAGCAAACACCCTTTATACATTCTATCTTTTCTGTATAGCACCATGGGGCTCCAGCCTGTAGGTACCATAGCACTGCAATTATATATATATGTGAAAGGCAAGTAAAGACATGTAAATGCACCTCTCATTATTCTTCTGATTAGGAAGAAAATATAATCTTGAAGCAAACCTCTGCATTAAATGATTTGTATGATGGGGGTTTAGCCCTCAGCATCTTAGCTGCGGTATGGAGGATCTAAAAAAGCCTGAACGGTTTTCTTCATTTATTCCATATATCTGAAGCTGCTAACAAGAAAATTAAAGTAATCAGGTAAAGAACAGGCATTGTGGCTCAACAAGTGTTTCTGTACATAAAGATTTTTTTGTGGTTTTTTTCTTGCTTTTTGTTGCCCACTAGAGAAATCTGCAGAAGGCAGCGGTATGTGTAAAAAAACAATGATGAAGAACTTGCTTTGTGGAGAGTGGTAGTTCTGCTTCTGCCTTTAATATTTTTAATTGATCTAGATTTCCTACTTGTCTGGTGCTCGAGAGGATTTCTCTCTGCCTAGGGGCTCCCCGGATGGGAATGTGCCAATGACATCACCGGGAACCACCTTCTCTTCACTTCCATGGTTTGTGCATGGGGGGGCACTCGCCCACTCCGACAGCAAAGGGCTGCGAGGGAGGAGGCAGGGGGGCCAGGGAGGGGGAAGAAGGATGTTGAAGAAGACCCTTCTCGTTTTACAAGCTCCTTTGGCTGGGGGCGGAGGTGTTACAGCAGAGATTCAAAGTGTGACATCCCTAGCAACACACGCTCAGAATCCCCACGACCAGCTCCCCCCTCTTAGCATGTTCTCTGGTCTCCAGGACTGATGCTGAATACGAGAGTGAGTGTTGCCAAGGGAACAGGGAGAAAAAGCAGTCCTTTCCTTCTGCAGTTGCACGGTAAGCCAAGCGGTCAGCTTTGCACCCGTCCAAAGTGATGTATCTGAGAAGATTCAGCTCCGCCTTTCTTGTAAAGAGACATTAATTCCCAGCATGCCTGCACTTCATCAAAACACAAATAAATGCCTGGACAGACTAGTCTTTCAGACAATCAGCTGTGCACTCAACCATGCAGGGAGTGGAAGGAATAGCCAGTGCTGAATAGCCAGTGTCCTTTCCAGTGCCCTGAGAGCACAGGGTCACACAGAGGACTAGAAAGTGCCCTCACTCACCCTGTGGGCCACCTGGCTGTCAGACAACAGTGACCATACACCCATCTCAGCAGGAGAGCTGGGAATGGACGTGAGGAAGAATGTGATTTTCTACCCCGCAACACCTCTCCAGTTTCTATCATTAGCCCTAAGGAATTAGTGAACCACTTTTACAAGCAGGTATCTGAAACACAGAGAGGGACCATGTTCTCAGAGTCCCTTCGGAGTGGGAGTAACAGAGCTGCATTTTGCAGAACCTCTGCCAAAAGCCTTGTGGTAAAGCACGGCACAGCCCCAATTTACCCCTTGGGCCTGTGTAGGCACCCTGAGCAGTCCCAAGTTCTGCGTGTTCCGAGGATGTGTCTATCTGTGCTGTCTGCTCAGATAAGCACACTGGAAAACTTCTACCCCTATCAGTCTATATGGTGGAAGTTACATTCTTGTTAAGAGACATCTGTAAGGACCTACTTCTAAATATACCTCAGGTGCAAATACCACCTACAGTGCATATAATTTAAATACAAAATATACAATGTGGGATATAGCTTTGGTACCATGCTCTTACCACCAACCAAGGCAGAGGAGCTGATTAGTATCTCAAGATAATTACCTCTGTATTGTCCACTGCTCCAAAACTCTCACTTTTTGGTGACCTGAGATTTCTAGGTGATGTATTATTCAATGCTATTTTAAGAGGAAAAAGGCAGAAGAAGCAGAAACATGATGATGAAGTGACCTACACATGTCCCTTCAATCCAGCAACACAGTCAAAATGAAACCCAGGAAAACTAGCACCCTGGCATATTTGAAAGCTGCAAGAGGGCCACAGTAGAGCCAAGATCTTGCACTCACCATTAACCATTGAATGGCAAAATACTAAATTCAATAAGACTTTTTACATGGTCGAGCTAAGGAAATGTATTTTCTTGGCAAAATCTAAGATGGACTTCTGTTGCTTCAAAGCTTGTCTTTTATTATAAAGATTTTGGCTGCAAATAATTATCTATTGGACGGTGGAGGTACCACATTTTTGCGATATACACTGTAATTACAATATGTGATGCCATCTTTTAAAACTCTCAACTAAAATATTTACTCCTTAAGTGATAAAAATATTTATATGCATGTGCATTCAAATTCATAAACTGAAAAGGAAGCCTGTTTTCAAGAAGAGTCTCTTGATGCAGAACATAGGGGAATGTCGTATGCTACTATTAATACTCTCAGTGATTAATTCATGACCATCAATCACTTCTTTTTATTTCTTTCAAAAGTGCAGGCTGCGCATGTTCTCTTATTGCTATATTCTGTGTCATACCTAAATTGAAATTGAGTTTGTGAATGCTCTTATACTCACTGCTGTTCTAATAAATAATATTATCTATAAAGTTTTCATTCCCACATGCACACACACAGCGATACACAAATATACACATATATCTGTGTAGGGAGAGAGCAGAAGAAGAAGCAATCAGAGCATAATTTTGTCTCATCTTGCTGTGATTTCCTCTAAAACTGGTTCAGATCAAATGTCTTGAGAAACAGTCAATATATGCTGAAATTGCTGCACTTCTCACTGAAGCCTGATGAAAAGCAATGAAGTGGCTGTGGTAAAAAGTACCCTGAGTCTTCTCAGGTTTTTCTGCGAATAGCTTTCATACAGGCTCTGTTATTGTCAAAAAGAAGAGTCCCAAAGTGAAATATGAGGCTAAGACACAAAAAATTAATTGGACTCTGTATTACAACACTGAAGTGTTTTGGAAGCCTGATCCCAGAAACAGAAGTCACAGACACAAGTTCAGAGATCTCATATCCAGAGAACAGGCTACAGCCCATGTAGGCACTCACCTGGGCTAGAGAAAATGCATCTTCTGCATAGAGTCACTTCTTCAGCCACTACATCTTGACAGGGAAGCACCACTAAACTACAGGTGGTCCTCTTGGGCTTGGATGTATAAAGGTGGAGTGGAAAAGACTTTTCACTGTAGCAGTAGAAGTAGTATCCTGAGATGCTCCATATCCGCTCAAAGATACTATCCATTAATCTTACATAAGCATACTAATATGTGAAAAAGATGAAAAATACTAATTCACAGCCAATTTTCAGTGTTGTGTCCTCAAATCAGTGGCATTCAGTCTTCATTCTACAAATGCAGTCATGCATAGAGATAACTTCTGCAGTTCACTTTGACACAAATAATGGTGGAAATTGCCCCACTAATTTTCCTCAGGCCACTAAAGACTTGCGTGTGATTTTTGCAGGTGGGTTCTTTCTGTGGAGGGCAAGGGAATCAGGCACTTTGTGGGAAATTTGGGGAGGTGGTTTATTTTCCTCAGTTTCCTACTGACTGATTTATTTCCTTTTGAAAACCTATCCAGATTTTTATATATAAGATAATCAAACTCCAATAAACAGAGACCTTGAACCAGTCTTGCAAGATCTCTTTCCATCTCATTACTAACGATAGCCAAATCTCCCTCTGTAACACAATTGCTGTGGCCATTCTTTGGGCATTTACTTTACACGAAACAACTTTCCTGAAGCAGCAAGAAGACCCTAATAGCTTATGCCAACTGCAGCATAAAGTATATAGGGCTAACAGCCTCATTTCCCCTGTGAAATGTCCTGCTGAAATGTTGCCATTTCAAATGTTTCTTAGATCTTACCACCGAATAGCCTCCACCAGGCACATACATTTGAAGCAAACCTTGTTCAGCCTAAGGGCAAGTTCAGCTGAAACTCACTCAATACCTTACCAACTTTTGTGCTGTTTTCCGAAGGTACTTAAATACATTGGCAAAGATGGTTGTGTTCTAGTTTTCTACCCATAGGAAGAAACACTTGCATTTTATTTTGCATTTATATGGAAGATAAAAGTACTTTTGAGTTGCACAAAACTACTGATTTAAAAATATTAAAATTAATATTTCACTCTTTGCCATGTACATTTTTATACCACACCAAAATTGAAATGTCTGTGATCTTTTTCTAACAGGAATTAGGTCACCTACGTTCACATATCTAAATTTTTAAAAAAATAAGTACGATCCTGTAATTTGGAAAAAAAGCTTTGAAATTATTGAAAACAAATTAAAATTTAAAAGAAGAAGAAAAATAATTTCCTGCAAAGAATTGGATTTCGATTAAAACATACATTCCTGTGCAGTAATTTTAAGATGAGAAAACTGCAAGCAGTTGTGAGGTTTTCTATGCACCAAGCAAAGCACATGTCATAATTTTGGCGTGCTTAAAAATCTATCAATACTCATATTGTGTCTCAATAATTCTCTTTGGTTTTTGGTCTCTGATTAGGAGCTATAATAATTTCTTTCAATGATTGGTACATATCATGACTAAGAGCCAAAGGCTGGAAAGGAATCACAACATTTGCAAGATATTCTTCACGTGCAGTTGAATAAAGCATCTTGAACTACTGTAGAAGAAAACCAATTCTTTCTTAGGTGAAGCAGTCAATTTAGTGTACATTTCCTGTGTATCTTTTAATTTGTAAAAGTGACCTCTTGCTTTCTGCAAAGACCTTTTGGGATCAGATTAGATGTTAAGACCTCTGAAACTTGCTGTCAGAGTACAAAGAGGTGTCTGTTAACTTGTTCTCGCTCCCAGCTGGCAAACTGGAGAAAGAAGTCATCAAAAAAAAAAAAAAGAAAAAGTGACAAAAAAGTGCAATTAGATAATTTGTGTACCTTCTGCTAGATTAACAGAGAGGACGTCACAGTACATATCCCTGGTAACAACCAAAAAAACCTCTGTGCAAATGAGCACATCAAATGCATGCAATGTAGAAATAGGTCCAAAACGTTTGTACGTTAATGATGAAGAAGAGGACATATATCACAAAAAAATACATCTCTTTTTAGTCAAATATTATAAACTCTGCATTATTGCTGCTTTGTGGTGCTTTAGAATGCTGAGCATGAATAGAAATCACTGCTTATAGCAGTCAAATGTAAAAAAATTAATGATAAGAATGAGTTAACAAGAATAAGAAGAAGATACTGAAATATTTGGGCAGTATAGGTCTTGCGATTAGACGTGTTGTTCACATAATACCAAATTAAAAAAATGCTTATGCTGCCAAACAGTACTAATGTAACATTCATTTGGACACCTGCTCTGACCAGACTCAAGAGTCTACATATTTATTTTCTAACTGTTGGTTTATTTTTGCTCTAAAAGAAAGTCTGTGGCAAATGCATGTTTACACAGGAACTTGTGCTGTCCATTTTCAGCTGTTAACCTTAAAATCCCATAGATTTAATGTTTCCTGTTTATAAGGGTGAAACATAGCACTGCCTTTATTTTTCTAAAATGAGTCAAAATAGAATTAAAAAGTGACTTAAATAAAGACTTATCCAAGGGATAGATATTTGACAGTAGATGATTTATAAGAACACAGTATGAGCTGCCCTCACACAAAGATCCAAAGAGACTGGTATTCTATCATCTACAGCTAACTTGAGAATATATATTAATTAAAAAGGCAAGTATAGAGTCATTTTTTTCTGTAATGTCCACCAGCTGCCATTTTGAACAATAAGTGGTAGTCCTGACCTCTACATCATCCTTTTCTGAGTACCTTGTGGTAATGAAGTCTATGATGTCATTATAGTGAGGTTTGTGGAAGAATATTAGGTCTTCTACCAGGCCAAATAATATTGCTGGGGGGAAAAGAAACCCAAAAAATAAGACATGATTTTTAGCCTGTGAGCCATTTTTTACCATGTATAAAATAGAGATAGCATTTTTCAAAAGTTGAGAACAGTACTTTGGATTTTTACTGAACATGCTAACTAGTCAGACCATCTAAGACAAAAAAAGTACTTGGCTCTCATGGGGCAGAAGCAGAGTTGTAGCAGCAGGAGAGGCAATAAGATGATTATGTCTAATGGTAAAGAAAAACAACAATGTGCAATACAATAAATACTTCTTCAGAGTCTATGACTTCATTGTTTGACAGTTAGAGACTTTAATTTCTTGGCTTGTCCTTTGAAAGTGCTTAGTGAACACGTTCATTTGAGGATCCAAACCAAAAGTTTACAAATAGGGTGACTGCTTTGTGAGAAAATAGAGTTCTGGGGAAGTTTTGTCTTGTGCTGATTGTCTTCAAGCTCTGCCTGTCAAGTGGTGGTTAATAAGTTGAAAATCTGCACAAAGTGGCTTTGGAGCACTGGATACTAACACCTAATTTTGCAAAAACATGATAAAGGGACACTGACAGTCTGCTCTGTGGTGTCATGGCTCTGGGAATGTGCTGTCTGAAGATGCTTGGCCATCTAGTTATTGAACACATCAAAGCTCTTCCACAGCTCCCAACTTTCTACATCACGTCTCACTTTACTTTTTCTTGCAGTAGTCTATACTTTCTCGGGTGCATGGCAAAAATGTCTCACAGAGTTTGAAATCAAGATATTGCTTCAAAATATGACTGCATTATTCAGGAGCCTGAGTCACATCCAGTGGTGACCACTTCTGAGAGGGAGGTTGGATCAGACATCTCCATCTTTTTCTCCCAGAGAAAGCTGTGAGTCTCTAGATGTGTGAACTTGACACAGGACACATTGGATGAACTCAGTCCTTTTCTTGGGACAGAGGATCATAGAAACAGAATCATTAAGGTTGGAAAAGACCTCCAAGGTCATAGAGTCCAACCTTTGACCAAACACCACCTTGCCAACTAAACCGTAACACTAAGTGCCACAACCAGTTATTTCTTGAACACTTACAGGGATGGTGACTCCACCACTTTCCTGTGTTCCAGGATTTAACCCTTTCTGTAAAGAAATTCTTCCTGATGTCCAACCTGAACATCCCATAGCACAACCTGAGGCCAGCCCTTTCAGGATGGTGCTCTCCTATCACTGAGTACTGACTGACCCATGTTCAAACACTTTGGTCTTCCAAGCTCTTGTTTGAGTGTTTGCTGCTACCAACAAGACCTGCACCTGTAAAAGCTCCACCTGGACCTAGCTCCCAGGCTCTGAGGTGTACCACAGCAGCCCTTCTACTCTTCACAGCTGAGCCCCCATGGGTCAAAAATGGGTTAACTCATCTTTATGATCCTTTCTGGTATTGTTGGAACTCTACCTGCAGACATATGGCTGTGGAAAAGGAATTCTACTCCATAAAAATATCTGTCTTAGACTGGCAACTTTTTAAATCCTTGGTATTTACTAATGAAAATATCCACTTATTTGAATGAGCCATGACATGCTATGGGTAGTTCACTCAAGTTTACCACAACAGAGGTAGTTTAAAAGATTTTTTATGTTTGTTTTTCTCCAAAACCAGTCTGGCTTAATAAAGGTGCATCCAGGTAACCTGAGCTTTAAAACTTCAGAATTTATAACTGCAAAATACTTCCATCACAAAAGAAGTAATACTGCTGAACACTTTAACCAGAAGGAATATGAATTGTTTATTTTCTTTTCACATCATATATATCTCAAGTTAGTTTTTAAAAACTCACTCTAACTCTTGAATGCATAAAATTTAATAGCCAGGGCCACAAAAAAAACCTCCACTACAAACTGAAACAAACCTTTGTCAGTGAAAGAACCTCCTTCAGAGTTTCAATAAATGCCATTAGCACAAAATGCAATACTGACCTGAAGGATCGGTTTTAGAAAATATTTCATTCAGTAGAGCCAGCACTTCTAAGTGCCACTAATACACAAAGCACATTTCACTTGCCTTCCATGTCCATATTGGATTTTATTAAATAGTGTCTGTAGCATAAAAAAGCGCATTAGAGACATTAATATCAACAGCCTGCAACTTTTTCGTATGGCAGACTTCCATGTGTATTGCAAGGAGGTGCCTTTTCCTTCAAATCTAGTAATCACTTTCTATATTTCCCCAAAAATACCTGATAACCTCTGGTTCAGCTCCTGCTAGTATCTATTCTGCAAGCCCCTAGATGGTATTCTGTCTTCTCAAAAGCTATGCATAATCCAAATGTTCTTTATTCATGCAGATTTGGTGCAAGGCAGATACATTTTTCCTATTGACTTTCAAAATATCTGATGCTATCATAGGCCAATCTCGTTTGACATTGGGAAACTCTTATATTAATTATATGAGCAATGAGTTTTATAAATTCTAAATTACAGCTATAAATGAATTAACTGTAAAAACTGTAAGGAGCTGGCTCAGCAAAATCCCCAACCCTTCTATCCTAATGACACAAGCCCAAGCTTTTGCTGACTGCACTATCACACGCACAGACCTGATCTGTTTGATTTGCACATGAATACTGACATTTTTTAAGAATTACAGCATTTATAGGCAGTGCCTAGAATAATTACTAACTGGATAACTCCCTGTCTTTCTGTGCTTCTTATCTTCCATTAAACCAACTTTTTAACTTCTCTTTCCCATGTGTGCATAGTATAGAGTCTCCCTCCATGTGACCAAGGCCCAAAAAAAGTGACCAGACTATGAAGGAAGATTTTGCTCTTTGATGGGAGTTATTTCCTCTACCTTGGTTTGTGAAATTCTTACATACCATGCTAACTTTTCCCTGAGCTCTGCCCTCAACTGAATATTCACTGCAGAAGCCAACCCCAGCGTCCCTATTATATGGCTGGTCTTGGGTTACTTACACCTGCCATGAAATTACACATGTGGGACAAGTTGTCTAGCAAGATGCCTCCAGTGAATAACCACTTACATCTCTGTCCAAAGGCAAATGCCTTCTTTTCTTCTCTGTTTGAAGGCTGAATAGAATCAGGTGAGCTCTCTGTGAGTGGAAAACACTGGCTTTCACTGACGTTTGAAATGAATCTACTGCAGTTGGCCTCTCAAATGTGACCAGAACTTGATGTTTTGTGGTTTTTTTTGTGAGGGGCTGTAATGTTAGTTGTTCACATTCCTTCTGATCTGGAAGGTAAACCATACTAAAGAAAAGCAAAGTCTATGCTACATATAAGAGTAGACATGGTGGCACAATACAAATATTTTTAAATTAATTTTTTCCTTTTCAAATCAAGAAGTCTGACAGCAAATATATCCCTATTTACATCAGGCTGCAGCATTTTCTACCATATAATGACGCATAAATTATACATGCCTGAACTAGAAAACTAGAGAAGCAGTAGAGCCACTACTAGATCTTGAAATATCCATTTTGAAGAATGTTATTGCACTCATGAAGTGGACAGGGAAGAGAGATGATAAAAATCAGGATAGACTTTTTTATGATGTAAAAATGGGTTTGTGAGAGAAATCTCATGTTAAGAATATGGGATTCACACCCTGGGTCTCACCACAGGCCCCAGAATTACTGGGCAAAACACTGACTAGGTCAAATTTACAAATATATTCTATCTCTCTCTTGCAAACACAAAACTCGTGTCTGTGTGATATCCATAAGAACTTTAAAACATTTCTGCCAGAGTATTGGTGAGACTGGGAACCTGTCTCTCAGGAGGTGGGAAATCTTTCTTTTAATTTTAGAAACCTGGTTCTGCTTTGTACAGGAAGACTGCTACAATTGGCTTTTTCTGATAGCATTTTTGTGAAATTTGTTTTTCAGAGTGAAGCACAAATGCTTAAGTACAAACATGCACACAATTGCTAGGATTTGCAATGAGGCATCCTGCACACACAAAAATAAACAAATACTCCAAATATCTAAATGGCTCCTGTTCAGACCAAGAAACCCACAGTGGGCTGTGTGTAACCCTTCAGAGTCCTCTGGGAGTACTGGGTTTCCTGTTGTCTCCCTTTCTCAGTTGCAGCTCTGGACAGCTTGGGTGCTCCCTGCCACAGAGGACCACCAGCAGAACCATCTGGCCACCTATTGGCACCCATGCTACTTAGAATCAACTCATTGACACAGAGGACTTCTATTTCTATTGGACCTGTGACAATTTTCACAACAAGGCACTGTATATGTCCTAAAATTATTGTAGCCATTGCAAGTTATTCCGTCAGCACTTTGATGGTTAGCTGCAGTGAAGCTTTGGTCTCTCTTTGTGACAGTCTTTATTTTTGTTACAGACATGCCACAGCCTTTCATTGATCAGGATGCCCTTCTTTTTGGGGATGCTTTCTCCATACAAAAAAAATTGGGTGGTCACAGGAAGAGAGCTGCTGAAACTTCCCATTGCTCTCGTGGCAGGACACAGCCTATAGCATGATATTTGTGACTTACTTCCCCGAAGGTGAAAAATCTAAGCTTGTGAGCAAACACAAGCAGACGGGTCCATCTGAGCATGGCCAGGCAAGCACCAGCAATCTGATCAGTGTGCCTCAGGTGGGTGCTTGGCTTTATACTGGCAGTTCGTGGTGAACTGGCAGTGAGTGAGTGATCAGCAGCCACATTTCCATGGCATTGGCCACAGTGCACTCAACACCCACCAGCGATCACCTGACCATGCTCTTGGGAGCTGCTCTTAGCAGCCAGTCTTGCAAAACTCCTGCAGTATCTGTTAATAGAAAGATAGGAAGTGCACACACTTTTTCTTACTTAGATGCAAACATGGTGTAGATCAGAATTAATTGCACTGATAAGTACAAGATTTGACACAAAAATTCTGCTCATGCCAGAATCCAACACTGAACAACGATTTTTAAGGGCTGAGTCCATTAGTACAAACATATTTACTTCTTCTAATTAGTGCAAGGTCCAGGGCAAAAAAAGTCACATCTATAAGCATATTTTTACAATCAATCATCAAAATTCAGAAAACTTATTCACCTCCAATACTACTGAACATATTCTCAATAGTATTCTCCAATACTATTGAACATTGAGGAGAACAAGGGCCTTTTAGTATGCAGTCACAACTTGCCCTTATAGCAAGACTGAGGCCACAAATCAACAAGTTGGTCTTGGTAACTGCTATATGAGAAGGGTTTTACTTTTAGGTTTCTATCAAAACTGGTGTCTTCTAAGGTTGAGTTTCTTTTGAGGGGTGGGGCATGTGTGCTTATTTTCCTTACTGAGTAATTGAGAGACTTTTCAAGTCTCAGTTAAAAGTTCCAGAAATGTTTCTGTGGCCACAGGTTGGTTTTACAGAACTGAGAACATCAATGGATACTTTGGGAATCCCTTTAATTAGTAAGATAATTGTTAAAAAATTCTTTCTTCTTTTTAAATGGCCATGCTAGAATACATAATGTCAACTAATTGCAATGCAATGCTCTCTAAACCAGAGAAAATCATCCTCTGAACTGAGAAGAAGCCTTTTGAATCCTTTTTAATTTTCCTTGCTTCCTGCATAGTGTACTACGTAAATTATAAGCATTTGCTCCCAACAGTTGCAGTAAAAACATTTAGGGTGCCTAAGAGAAAAGAATTACAGAAAATGCACATTATTGAAGGTCTGTCTTTGATTACAGAAGATGGATTAAAATGATAAATTGTGATGTACCTAATAAAGATTTTATAGGTTGTGGTTTATGATATCACATAGCACTCCTACCCCATTTGGAGCAGGTTTTCAGACTAAAAACAGCCCATGATGACACAGCATCATTACAGTGGTAATAACTCACTCTCCCATAAAATCCACAAATTCATAATGGAAGTTAGTAATAGGATAAATCTGGAAGGAGACGGGAGGGAAGGGGAGAGGAGGGAAGGGGAGGGGAGGTCTCATTGTGCAAAGTTTAATAGGTAACTTTCTTTGTTCCTGACAAAATCTGAATAAAATGTTCAAACCTGGATCCCTGGAATTAGCCCACCAATCCTATCTCTAAAGTCAAGTTTCTGTAACCTCTCTATAGGTGGATCCCTGCACTCAGCCACGCAGTGTGGGATATGCAGAGAGAGGTGAATGCTTGAGCAAATAGAGATGTGCCCCTCAGAAGCAATCAAGCATCTTCCAAGATAATTAATGCACTGAATATACACTGTGTAGAGGTACGAAAAATCTCTCACCTCAGAGGAGAAGAGTGCCTGGCCACATTTCCTACCCACGTCTCACTGTTCAACACCTAATTTAATGCACAATTATGTCCTGCATAAGATAAGAATCCCGGACAGCATTTCAGTAGTCCATTTTTAGTTGTTTACACATTTTGCCTATTTTCCTGTGGTTTGACCTGTCCAGTCTTGCAAGCCTTTATGGCACCAAGAGATCATTCCAGGTGTTTTTTTAAATAGGCGCTGCTTAGTGTGCATTGTGTTTCAATTTTCTGCTTCATTTAGAGAAGTGGAAGACAATGGCAGAGCTTCACTAATTCCTAGATTAGGCAAATGGAGATTAGCCTAACCAGGGTAAAGCAGTGGGATTACTCCAAACTAGAGAGGTTTCACAAAGGGTAAGAAGTCTCTCTCAGTGGTTGCACTGGTTTGTCCTGTTCCAGTAATGCCTTATTCCCATCAGAAATGGGATCCCATGAAGATACTGATACATATTTTTCACGAAACTGTCAGTGGGACACTGATTAAAGGGTCCCTGTCTCTCCCTAGGACTCACTGTGACAAATATTCTTCCTCTTTCCTCCATGGTGCTACCAGTTTGCAGCCCTCACTGCAAGTGTAGGATCTTAATACCATCACAAATCACAGATTAAGGGCTTAGTTAAAATTATGCAAAGATACTAATATAAGGCATTTGTAGGCACGAGCTTTTTCTTCAGGGAAGCAAATTCCTGTTTTTCAATTACTGGAAACTTCATCAAAATGTTATGACATCTATACCAAAATCAATGAAGGCAGCTAGGGTACAGTTCCTGAGATTCTGGATGGGCTTCCTGTCACAAAGGGGCATGGTGTCAATATCCAGAGAGACTTTGTTGGATGCTTGACAGTATCAACGTGCAGATTCTTGCTAGCTGACACTACTGACCTGGCTTAGCCACTCTCTCATTCCTGAAGTATGTTGCCTTAGGCAAAAACAAAGGATTTACACAGCAAAACGGAAATCAGAAAACCCGGACAGAATATAAAATGCTAAAAGCCTCCTGGACTAAGCAGAGGATGGGAACTTGTGGTGATCTGAGACACAAAATGGGGAGATTGTCCAATCTCATTGTGCAAAGCAGGTCTAGGATAGTTATGATGCAAACTCCCACCTGAACTAGAATAGATTGGAAGCTGACAAACTTCTCCCACTGATTTTTCACAAAGTAAATTAGAGAGACTTGCTTCAATTCAGCAGTTGCTGATGCAGCCATAGCTGAGGCTGTTGCATCCCGCCAGACCAGAGGCAAATACCCACTTGGCCCAACAAAAATGTTTGCACTATGAGTGGCTGCGTCTCTGGGATTTCCTGTAACTGCTAGCAGACCTTTAAATATCACGAGATTCACAGGCCAGAATTTTCAGAGGTGCTCTTAATTCTGCAGCTGTGGAGCTGGACAGCAAATCTTCTAGCTTGGAATATTCCATGGCACAAACCCGCACTGGAGTTTTGCTCTTATTTCAAAGATATGTTGTAATGCAGTAACATGATTGCAAACTTGTGTGCAGGGTCGACAGCTCTGAGAGGAACTGGTTATGAGAATAAAAAGATTCCTCATCACCCTTACAATTCTGGCCCATGAGTAGAGAAAACTAAAATGCTGGAGGAGAAGTGGTTTTTTTTTAGAATTACCCTTAAAATAACTCAAGCGCCTGTTCTCTCTGGTTTGTTGTAAAGGGTCGTGAAACTGTGGGATAACATCCTATCCATGGCAAAGCAAGGAAACCACCTGGAGTTTTTCTGAAAGAAGCATTGCTCTGTGACTGCTGAGAGGGAGCCTGAAAAATTCCAACAAAATTCTCCTAAGGAGTATCAGACCAGACCAGCAGGAAATAAAAAATAATTACACAAACAATACGATGCTTTAAAAATTTGTCCTTTTCCATGACATGACTTTCAATGTCCTGGAAGAAGTGAGAGGATCTGAGAACATGACATATTTTGGTGCCAGCATCATTACTTTCAAAAGCTGATTGTGTACTCTTAACTGCTCACAATCATCTCCAGACTCATCCATGTTACAGCCACTCTCACTCACAACTCTATTCTTCTCTTTATTTGCTATGGAGAATGGTTTTAATTTTCAGCCTTGTTGGGTCTGTTAAATCTTGATCATTATAAATCTAATTCCCTGATGGGCCAATCTGTAATGAACTCTGACTCCTGCTGCTGGATGGCATTTGCTTCATCAAGGAATGGCTCCCCTTGGTTGTTGCTGTGAAGCAATTGTATTTTCTCGACATAGGCCACTCCAGTCCAATTTCAGTTAAGCTTCCAGGGTTGTGTTGAAGAGGTTTATTCACATGGGAACTCAAGCAGAAGTTTGAGTAGGATAAAAAAGACCCTGATGCATTTAAACCACTTTCTGTGCATCTGGTTGTGCAAAGATTTCTGAAAACAATAATGGAAAATACAACTTTAGGGCAAGCTTTACAGTTCTGAAAGCAAATTACATATACTGAAAGTTCTCTCATCCTTTTGAGAGTACTTTTGACGATGAAACTGACCCACTAACTCCCTTCTGTTCAAAACGAACATGTCAATTTACAGGGCCTGTGAAGATGCCAAGAAATACAATGAAAAGAGAATAGATATTGAGGAGGGAAATATATTTTTGTTTCTTATGTACTTATTTGTAGTACACTGTTCTCAATTTTTACAAAAAACTTCAGAAACACCAGGTTGTTCCAATTTCAATTTAGACTTCTAGAAAGGGGGCTACACTGTTACATTCAAAGGTACAGCTACCCATTTTATAACATTCATAGACCAGAGTAGACTAGACTAGGCTAGACTAGACTAGACTTGAATGTTTCAGTGGAAAGGGACCTACCAGGATCATGCAGACCAGCTGCAGATGCTGTGACTGTAATAAAAACCAAGTTCAAATAAGTTATTCAACTAAAGAAATCATACTGATTTACAAAAGTTCTTATAGGAACTAAAGGTCTCTCAAATTTTCCTTCTGCAAAGTCAAAAATACTTTTTAAAAAGGTTCACAGCTTTACCTTGTACAAGAAAAGAGTTGGATGCTCTTTACAGCTGTGAAGCATAGACAAGGCATACCACACCTGGCATGATTTACGACCCATCAAATTTACTTGCTAAGATGGTTTATGTGACATGGGGATATTTATCATAAGCTCACCCTATAAAGAAATAGAGATGGACTGTGTCAGAAGAGTTTGCAAATGCTCTCATCAAACACAGAATGCCTGCTGCCATGAAAATTGTTAGAACACATGCACTACATCCCCTAAAACTGCTCACTTCTGACTTAAATATACAAAGTTCAAGACACCTAAGGGCTAAAATCAGCATACCATATGTCCTTGCTCCTTGCAGCTTTCCTGCCTCCCCTCCTTTACATTTTCAGTAATATGCAAATCCCTGAAAGATGGTTCCAGGTACCAGGGTCCTTTACCACCCTTCTTATCTTTCTTCCCCTTATTTTTTCTCTATCATGTTGCCATTTCTGTTCATTTTCGTGGGAACACTGGCTTTGCAAAAACATAAACTAAGAGTGTTAATAAACATGGGCTGAAAATCCAACTTCATCCAGAATTACTGAAAAAACCCAGATGTGTTTGTTATAAACACATGACTGGCCAACTTCAGCTTTGCCTGCAGCTCACTTTTATTTTGATACAGGATTTAAGGATTTGAAGGAGCAGTCAGGAAAACAAACAGATATATCTGGGCGCCTCCAGTGCACCCAAAGCAGGAGCGAGGGGAGGTGGGGTTTGTGCTGCAGCTCTGCCTTGATTGCTGAGTTAGGGTGTTGGCAGGGCACCTGCAGACCTGTGCATGCATCTTGAAATTTGGGAGGACACTTTGCACCAGTCTCAGACTGCTGTGGATGGGGTCACTCCTGATGTTCAACAGTGTAAGGGTGAGTAAACAACAGGGCTATTTTGGTTTGTGCTCACAACTGCACCTTGGGGACTGGCATAAAGGCAGGCCCTGGGGCTGCAGGAAGAGAGACACTATTCCCTTGGTTGTCTTGAGTTGGGGTCACCAAACTCATCTTGGAGGCATGTGCACATCTGATAATATCAACAAAGTCTGCTTTGGACACATGCTTCCAGATTCAATCTGGGTAATCTCTGCCTTTTCCTTTCATACACAGTGACCTGCTCTTGCTTGCTGTCAGAAGAAATTTCAAGCCACTTCTTTGTAAAGATCACTTTGTTTTGCTATACAGACCTTTACTGACCTTTGCTTACTGAAGTTCAATTGGTACAAAAGCAAGAAGAGTGAAGACTCCTTTATAAACTCTGCACTGAGATTTTCCACATCCAGAAGCCAAATGACAAATTTTCCAGTGCATAAGCAGTGCATGGTGCATACAGCAAGTCTGCAGTTCTTTTCATGCCCTATGGAATACGGCATGTCCTTATTGCTCAAATTTGCAGCAGGAGGGTGTGACAGGGCATGTATTCTGATGCCAGTTCTGTGGCAAGTGCACATGGGAAAGAATAACCCCAGAATGTACTGGCACAGGCTGTGGGCTGAGCTGCTGGAAAGCAGCTCTGTGGAGAAGGACCTGCAGATCCTGGTAGACAACAAGCTGTCCATGAGCCAGCAGTGTGTCCTGGGGGCCAAGAAGGCCAGTGGGATCCTGGGGTGCATTAGGAAGAGCATTGCCAGCAGGTTGAGGGAAGTGATCCTGCCCTGGTGAGGCACATTTGGAGTGCTGTATCCAGCTCTAGGCTGCTCAGTACAAGAGAAACATGGAGCTTCTGGATAATTATGGGATTGGAGCATCTCTCTAAGGAGGAAAGGTGGAGGGAGCTGGGCCTGTTCAGCCTCAAGAAGGGACAACTGAGAGAGGACCTCATCAATAAGTACTTGAAGCACCAAGCAATAAGACAAGAGACAATAGGAAAGTGATGCACAGGAAGTTCCATATGAAGATGGGTAAGTACTCTACAGTGCAGGTAACTGAGCAGGTTGCCAGAAGAGATTGTGGAGTCTGCCTCACTGGAGATGTTCAAGAGCCATCTGGATTCCATCCTGTGCCATGGGCTCTAGAATGACCCTGCTTGAACAGATAGGTAGATCAAATGAGCTAGTGTGGTCCCTTTGAACCTGACCCTTTCTGTGATTCTGTGATTTGCTGGCTGGGCAACGTTCTGAGTGGCTCAGTGAGGTTTGAGTGCAAAAATTCCACCAATCAAACCCACAGGCTATTATGACTATGCCAAAAGCTCAAGGCCAGGAGATTCATTGAACCCTTGCAAAGATTAGCCATTAGACAGTGACAAAATCCTCACAGCACGAATTTCAAATAGTACGAGCAAACGGAACCTCTTTATTGGCAAGCATCTATTTGCAGTCTATTTTAATCATGGTATGTTCAGGTTTCCAAAGAATGGAAACTGAGGGGACAGCTATGTGCTCTGAATCTGAGAACAGATGCCAACTGATGCCTGCTGGGCATGAACATATTTGTAACCTTCAGTATCTGAGAGGGAAATGAAACCCAATACAAAAGGCATTAGCAAGAAGACAAGAGATTTATTTTTCTATAAGCAAAACAGAAACCATTGTGTGTTAACTGGAAAGAGGACAAGAAAATTTGGGGCTTGATTCCTTAGCTCATGCTAACAGTCTTAAGCCATGATAGAAACCTGGCAAACTTGACTTCTCTACTTTGAACAAGACACAGTTCCATGTCACTCATGCTGGTGACAGGGTGACAGAATATACGGCACTCATCTTACATTGAGGTCTTAGCATTCTGTATCCTGGATTATCATGGCAGCTTGTTACTGTAGATATAGCCTGGCTTGTCATCTGCCTCTCATCTCCAGAGTGTGTCCAAAAGGGCAGTGGAGCTGCTGAAGGGGCTGGAGCACAAGTCACATAAGGAGTGGTTGAGGGAGCTGGAGGTGTTTAGCCTGGACTAAAGGAGCCTCAGGGGAGATCTTATTGCTCTCTACAAGTACTTAAAAGGAGAGTGCAGTGGGGTGGAGTCTCTTCTCTCAGGCAGCAAGGGACAGTACAAGAAGAAATAGCCTCAAGCTGTACTTTTTTGGCAACAGACACTAATGGGAAGACAATGAAAGTCATCCTGTTGGGAAGGCAGTACTATGAAGCATCACCAAGCATGGGGCTTGAGTCATTTCTAGGTGTTCATTCTATGTTCCAATAAACATAGAATCAGAATGGTTTGGGCTGGCAGGGACCCTGAAGATCACAGAATGGTTTAGGTTGGAAGGGAACATATAGATTATCTCCTTCCAATCCCCCTACCATGGGTTAGAACACTAGACCAGGTTGCCCAGAGCCCCTCCAACATGGCCTAGAGCACCTTTAGGGATGGGTTATCCCCAGCTTAGCTGGACAACTTGTTCCAGTGCCTCATCAGCCTCACAGTAATGCCTACAATGAACTGAATTGTTCTTGCTATCCTACCAGTATTGTGGGCTAAACAATAAACGATAAGGTTTTGTGGGGGTTGCATTTCAGTGCTAAACTGTCCATGTGCACAAACCTTTCCGCACACCTGAGCTTTCCTAACAACATCCTTGTTTGACTTTAATGTCTAATAAGGATTAAGCTGAAATATCTGCCTTCTCCTGAGCAAAGACACTAACAGTCTATTTCTTTTGCTATTGATCCATTGATTTACCTGAAAATTATCACTGTAGTTTTGACTAGATTTCAGCCAATTCTTGTAGTTGAAGGAATGGGAGGAATGACAAAAGAGAGGCATCAGGGAAGCATGGCTGGATGTTGGGGCAAGTACTGGCCTCCTAGATTTTGGATGGCTTTAGATGAATGGGTATTTATAGGACAAACAAGTAGAGGTATTGAGTTAAGATGGAATTTGAAGGCATTGGACAAGTGTAAGTGGATAATACAAGATGTTGGAGACAACAGCTTAAACATCATCTAAACATCTTGCCTGTTCCACATACATGCCCCATCACTGGCAGTGTTCAAGGCTAGGTTGGATGGAGCTCTGAGCAACCCGGTCTAGTGCAAGAGCTGGACCTAGATGATCTTTATATTCCCTTCCAATCAGACCATTCCATGATTCTATGATTCTGTGTCCATTATTATGGACTGTCTGAGTTGACATTTGAGAGGTCTGACATGTGAAATGATCTGCACTGTGATTCCTTGCTCTTTTTCATATAAATCCCTTCACATTTCTTCACCTGTTAATTATGAAAGGAGAGAGAAAGCAGTGTTTTCTCCTGTTGTGATCCCCTGTGTCCATTGATTTCTTCACTAAGGAGAAAGTCTGTTGCAGAATGTGTCCCAGCAGACCTAAATATATATGTTTTATTTTAATCCTAAAGATCCTTAAAATAAACCACTGGTCAGTTTTCACAACTAGCTCATTCACAAGATGCACAAGTACTGCAAGTCGCTTTTGAACATGCTAATAAACTTGGACACTGCTATTATGGCAGTACTGACCAGTTCAAACTCTACATCTTAATCACTGACCTCATGCTAGGCTGGGAGTTAAACCTATTCACTTGTTTTCTCAGCTGTTATTTATGACAATATTCAGGCTCCAAGCACAGTTAGCTCAACACAATACTCCTGCAACTGGCATTAAAAATTCAGTTTTTCTGACTCACAGAGAATCAGTATGATCAGAATACATTACTCATCAGCAGCTGGATACCTGAAAGGCTTAACTCAGAAAAAATATGGATGGAGAAGTTCTAAAAAGGAAGCTAGATCAAGTGATAGCTTGGGTATGACCTGTTGCCTTCTAAATCCTATGTCTCATAGACATTAATCTCTGACATTTCTCAGTTAGTTTTCTGTCTACTGCATGTTGCCTGTCTGCTAGGTTATCTCATCTTGATAGAGACTAGAATAATAATCAAAGCACAATTTCTAATATCCTTCCCAGAATTTTCATCATAATTAATTATTACTTCTCTAGTCAGTCTTGTAATTCATGTAAGTTACTAATGCTTCTTTGAATTTAACTAAACACTTGGCTTCGAGATCTCTCCTTTGAAGTGGATTCCAATTCTTTAATTTCTATCTCTGCCTCTGAATCCTTATATTTTGAAGCAGAAATGTCTACTCCTCCATGTTTAAATCACTCTATTTTATATTTTCTATCACCTCCTGTTTGTCCAATCACAAAACAAAGAGTCAGATGCAAGAGCATTCACCCAACAAGCACAATTTCCACATAAAGCAGGAAAAGTCAAAGGCTATTTTAACTTGATCTAAAAGTAAATCCCTGCAGTTTATGCCCTTCTTCTATATTCCATCCAATTCCTGAGCAGTCACATACTGAATATCTAATACCTGCTAAGGATAAATCTCTACCCTACTGAACACCTCAATCAAATCACTGGATAAATCTCATTTTCACTTGCTGAGGACCTGTTTTATAACAATTTATCTCCATGGGCTTTTCATAAAATTTGGATGAAGGGAAATTCTCCCTCTGTTTTCATTGTCTTATACACCCTGCTCTTGCATTTAACCCTTTATTTTAGTTTATCTTAATTCTGAGTGAATGCACTCACACATTAATACTGTCTAATAAATGCATTTCAAAAATTAATTCACATCCTATTGTCTGAATGTTCCCATGCAGCAGGCTCCAGAATATCTTTGAAATACATTGCATTACATACACACATATATATATAAGTAGTTATTGGATGTTTTTATCTTTTATATCCTGTCATCTAGGGGCAGTCTTTAAAAAAACAAAAAAACAAAACCTGAACATTTTGCAGTTTTAACACCTTGAAGTATTTAAAGATCAGGTTCTGCTCTTTCTGTACCTTATGAGTGCTTCTTCCCTGTCCCCCTATCTCAAGCAATAGACATATCTTGCTGGGGCTCACCCTGCAGTGGTACTGACACTGCTGAGACTCTCCTGACTTACCAGTCTCCTACCAAGGGCTGCCCTGTGCTTTTATCTGATTTCTGCCATCACCTCTGCCTGTTCCCCTCACTTGAAAAAACAGGCTTCTTCCCATCTTGTTTTGGTGTTACAGCTAAGGAACCTGAGGGATGGAATCCAGCAGTGGTGTGCGTCATCACTTCAGAATGAAATCAGCGATGTTGTATCCCTGTCATCTCACAAATTCACACCCAAGGTGTTGATGTACATAAAACCCTACAAGCTTTAGGAACCTGTAACTGCAAACGCTTGATGTCCAGCCATCCCCACTGTCATTAAAAGAGGTTTCACATGAACCATTGAACCCCTCTCTCAGTAGCTGCTGTTTTTCTGCTGTTTGCAGATCTTTTCTCCATGATTTGTGCCAGACTGACATTTCTGTTGCAGTTCCCATTAACTGTAACAAAAACAACCAATTTGAAATTGCCAACTGTGATGAAATGAAATGTTTCCATAGAAAGCACTGCGCAATTATTTCTTGCTAAAATCGTGGGCAGGATGCTCCTGTGAAGGTTTTTCATCTAATTTGTATTGTGACAGACATGATTAGCAGGTGGACAGAATCAAAGCATCACAGTGTATAAGTCAGAGCATAGAAAAGATAAGAGTTTAACTCTTGTAATAACACAATCAGATGGCAGCAGTGCTGTCGGCAATACAGATTCATCTTCCAAATTTTCCCTATGAAATCTGCCAGCAGAACTAGCAGTCATTAGCAGACTGCAGAAACAATTTGGCATGTCTCAGGAAGGCAACTAGTTTGGTTTTTAACGAGTGGCCAAAGAAAAAGCTTCTAAGGGTATAGACAGCAAGAAAAAACCAGAAAACATTATAAATGGAATTACAATAGTTAATCTTGCTGATGTAATACTTATTCCCAAACCCACTAAAATAAACAGCAGACACCCAAGAAGCCGCAGTGGATTCTGAATAGGGATTTTAAGATGAAAAATACAAGAGCCAAGAAACTCATAGTGCAACATGGTGCCTTGAGATTTCTTGCTTCTGCTTCAGATGTGGACCACAGCTAGTGTCCCAGAAAAATTCCATTTTTCACATCTGTGTTAGGTGGTATAAGAGCACATCTGCTATTACCTTTTCCCACAGACGCTGCCTCAGGTAATATTTAAGAGCCTATTGTGCAGAGCATGAATTTATAATGACTTATCTGTTTAGATTACCATCATTACAGAAAAATAAATATCCCAAAAAGCATTTAGAACTAAAAAGTCTGGTGTCCATCAAAACCAAATGGGAGCCCAGGGCTTAAAAACATACAGAAAAAGAGTAATAGATGTGATATCACAACTCATTACATTAATGCAACAATACTTTCTTCCCATTGAAGGAGTCCAGGACTTAATTGCAAAGTCACATCAAAGTCGCTGACATTTAGCCTTTGGAGAATATTTACTTCTTTCTAAACACTGGTGCAGACTTATATGGATTGACAGCCCCAGGACCTGACCTGTACAGTTTAGCTACACAACAAGAACAATGCTGTCAGAGTGAGATGCCTCTAGCTCTGATCCCCAGGACATCTGTGGAATAACAGTTTTGTCATTTTGCCCTCTAAAAAATTCAGTCAGCGACAGTCTTATGGAGAGGATGATTTCTGTACCTGTTTGAAATTTTCAGCTCAATTTCCAGCCCTTGTTTCCTAAATACCTAGCTGCTCTGTGTATATAGTAGATTTCATTTAAATTTAATGCCAAAAAGATCACATCACATTATTTTTCTGTCCACTGCATGCTACCAGAAGACAACATTCATCTGGTGGTTTTGGAGGAGACAGCTTTATTCCAAAGAAGGAGGACATTTTTTGCTGCTTAGGTGCTAGACCAAGTATCAGGCTATATGGAGTTTCAATACACAGGACTTTGCTACTGAATTTACCGTAGATAGTAGAATTAAAAAATGACGCTTTTTGGAAGGCCACTCTGGAAGACTTGTAATCCAACCGCTACCCAAAGCATGGACTCTAGGTTCAATCAACTTGCTCCAAGCCTTGTATAGTGAAGTTTCCAGTATCTCCAAGAATGGGGACTGTACACCCTCCCTCAGCCCCTTTTTCTATCTATCAGAGGGAGATTTTTACATCATTATAGGGCTTAGATGACTTGGACCCCTTCCTTTTTCTTGGCTTTAAGGCTGTCCACCTAGATAGACCATCTCTTCCTGTTTGTACAAGGCCTGTCATTCAAAGGAGAGCACCTTTAATAATAACAACAATAAAGTCCTAAAAACATTTTTAGGTGCTTTTGTGAATCTTCATTAATTGCCTGACTACAACGATTTCAACACTAAGCTGAGCAGGTCCAGTGTCCAACCAGGAGACTCAGAGAGGCTACAAACCAATGAAAGGAGGTGAAAAAAAGACATTCATTGGCCAAGCATTTTGAACAGCCTTGATCAATACCTCACCTCTTGGTATTACTAGGCTGTTGCTTTTCTTTTCTGAATATTCCCCCCATATAGTGCTGTTTCAAACTGTTCTTACTGGAGAGGAACCACAACAAACATTAACAAAATCAATCACTGTGAAAAGAAGAGCTTGACATGTAATCACAATCCATCTTGAAGTTTGATTAAGTGCTCTAACAACTTGAGTAAGAAAACAAAAAAAAAGCCAGAAATAGAATGCTGCTCTAGGCAAGTACAGGATTGACTACTAGGTAAGCTAAAAGGAACAATAGGATAGTATATTGTATTTCAGACTTTAAGTCCCCAAAACTTGCTTTGAAACTAATTCTCTCCCAAATTATGGGACTCTACTTGTCTAAGGCTGTTGCCTTTTTTTTTTTTTTCTTTTCACATAAGGCTTGCTAGAAATCCTAGAGTTTTAGTTCGTATCCACTCATTAACTGCTAAAGACATTCCATGATGAGTGAAGCATCAGCCTGACCTCTGTCCATACTCAGCTTCCCATCTCTGGGAGATTTTAAAATTTTTTAAAATAACTTCCACCTGGTACAAATTCAAGCACAGATTCCTTAACTGCATGCTGCAGTTTACCAGTGAGTCTCCTGTTGATCTCAAGGCCCATGTCTACATATTTACTGACAGACAGAGCTGCTCACAGGCTTGATACAGCTGACATACCATCTGGTTTGATGCACTGCCCAGGATATCAACATTTCCAAAAAATAGTTTACAGAAGTGGCCATCAGACTGCAGGAACTGTGGGACTTAAACAAATCATCCAAAAACTAAAAGGCAGGACAAACACTGTATGACTCACTCAAGCATTTGAGATGAAAAAGTACGATTTGAAGAAATTCTTTGCTTAAGAGTCACAGATCAGTGAGACATTGGTCTGTGTTGTGAATTTTCCATTAATCACTGTGCAGTAAAAAACCAGAATACAGCTTAATTTATGATAACATTATTAGTCACTTTTACAGTTTCTGAGCAAGATTTTTACTAATATATTCAAGTATATTAATAAAAAGTGGTATCTACATATATATACCAAAGATAGATTTTCAGTAAAATCACAGAAAATGTTAGAACTCTGCTGAGGACAATGCATCTAGATAAAACAGTATTAATCCCTTTACTGTACAGTAGTGTGTAACTGCTTTATACTACCTTTCCATGAATGAGATGATACAAATTTTATAGCTCTAATAGTCTTGAACCAGTACTCAGTCCCTGACAGAGGGTGTAACTTATCCTACTCTCTTTGAAGTGCAGGGGTAATTAGAGACTTTTTCCTATTTTTGCCTTTTGCTGTTCTCTGCATTTGTCATCACCTCCTCTCAAATTTTCCAGCTGATACAGTTGCCCACTTCTCCTTTAAATCACTAAATCCTTTCCCAGCTACCTTCTCTGTGATGCTGGGACTAAGCTTTTTGGGACCAGGAAAGTCACCAAGAGAAAAATATGGGAGAGGACTACCATTCAGGAACAGTGAAGAGCAGAGGTAATTTTTCTCTTGCTCTTCGTAATGAATATTTTTCCCCTCCTACAATTCCATAAGGAGTATCTTCACCCAGTACATTTGATAGGAGCACAGGCTACTGGGGACTGGGACCACAAGCGTTGGATAACTTTACGTGCAAGCACAATGAGAGAGAACTGTGCAAGGTCTTGTTTCTCCCTTGCAGGTTCTCCTGCAGAGAATCAAATTGACAGCAGCTAAATCACCTCAAAACTGAAAGCAAGGTCTCTTCACCTCTCCTAACACAGATCAGTGCTCCTACACAAATGTGAGACTGGCAGCTCTTGTCTCTAGCTGTGAAAATAACAATTCAGTGAAGATTCTTGCCTGCAGCATGACTTCCAGCCTCTTCTCTAGTCAGATGAGGTGCCCTAAGCTTTCTTGTTGGACAGTTTCCTCTGAGCAGCATCCAGCTCAAAATGCCAATTCTGTTGGTAAAACTCCCTGGCACTGGTCCTCAGATATCAGAATCCTTGTGTATTTCAGGAGATGCTACATTTATCTAATGCTATTTAGTAAGACATCAAAAACTTGCAACCAGAGGCCGTTAGGGCTAACAAACCTACTCTCTCCCTGTTCTGGAAGCCCTCTGCAGAGTTCTTGCAGCTTCTACATGCACATAAGCCAATACTGCTTCAAGGAGTCCCCCAGTTGCAAATTGACTCACAGTTGGAACTGGTGTTGACGTCCGTCTGTGTTGGTGCCAGGCTGTACTGAATTGGCCCTTCAGAAGTGGCCCTTCCTGACAGTAAACGGCAGAAGAGAAAGAAGGAAGGGAAGGGGAAAAGACAGGGGAGAAAAATGGAATGTTTAGATAAACTCACTGAACAGATATGCAGACACCATCTACTGTTTTTTAACACAATCTCTTACCGTAAATTCCTCCCCCTCCAACACACACACTTTTTTTCATGCACACAAACACACCTCTCAGCCAAAATCTAGAGAAAATGATTGCCTAGAGTTTTTCCAACGTATCTCATTTACTTTTTCTGAGTGTCAGCCCACTGGAGGTTTCTTTAACAGGGGTTATTAAAGCGGATGAAGGACATGCAAGCTGTAGAAATGATGATGCTATTGCACCATGTATTTGTAAGACTTCATTGACAGATGAGATCTTTGCAGATCAGACCCTTGCAGATCAGACTGTCGAGCCTGAATTTATCTTTCAACATTTCTGTAAGGACAGATGCATATGGTAAGACCTGGATGTCAAACATGAGCATGTCAGACCTGCTGTCCTGTTCATTAATAGACATTGGATGCAGCAGGAAAAAAAAGTATCTTTGCAGTATTTCTTGTTATTAATAACTTTACCCTTGGAAAAGTGCAGTTCAAATCCTCTCTGGCATTTAGGTCAGCAAGGTCTGTGTTATTAACCTGACATGTGTCTCCTTTGCAGATTCCATTTGTGATTTTGCTATGGAGAGAATAGTCCCTGTCACAGGAGGTGAAGATATAGGCATCAGACAGCTCTGATGTTCTTCATTCCAGATGTGCTGCTCTGTAAGTGACGCACCAGAGGCAGACTGAGAATCTCTCAGTTTGAAAGCTTTTGAGTGCACATATTTTGACATTAGAGGTAATGCTCACTGCATTTTCAATCTAGTTCTCCACTTTTTGGTTCTTATGGACTACACTGAAGTGTTGATTTAGGACCATTTGCGTATCCATGTGCTGTATTGTGAGCAACTCAAGGAACCTGAAAGGGTCATGAAGTTTTTAACAAATGAAGTTTTTGTGCTGCTGCTGCACTACAGTGAATCCATGAGCACCAATGGCACTTGCCATGTAAACAGCAGAAGATTTTACCAGTGAGGAAGAAAGGAGGTTGGCATCTGTCCTTCAGACCAACTACTATGGCAACAGTGAGGGAGTTTAAATACCATGCTTTAAATAAGCACTTCCTTTATTGAGTTCTAATGTCCCTTCCTGATTAGGTGTAACAGAATCTGACTGGGTCATATACACTACTTAATAATGAAGCTGGATGATAAAAGTGAGAATAAGTTTAGATTAGATATTAGGATGTATTTCTTTATGTTAATAGTGGTGAAACACTGACACAGGTTGCCCAGAGAAGCTGTGAATACCCCATCCCTGAAAGTATTTAAGGCCAGGCTGGAGGGGATCCTGACCAAGCTGGTCTAGTGAAAGGTGTCCCTGGTCATGGCAAGGGATTTGGATCTTAATGATCTCTGAGTTCCCTTCCAATCCAAAACAATCCATAGTTCTTTGATTCTATGAAACAGCATTCACATTAGTTACAGGATCTTTCAGAAAGGACATGCAGCATTAAGCCTCATTTGAGAAAGCTTTAGAGTGCACACATAAGCATTACATCATCTAGAAACATTCATTATACTAATTGAAAAGCAATTAATGCTAAGTTGTTGCAGTCAGACTTTCGCCCATTTATACAAATGCAGATGAATAGTACTAGGGTAATTTGTGTCTTGAAAGTGAAAAGACTGAGGAGGAATTTCACTTTTATAATCTCTGCCTTGTAGCAGAGTCAGTAAAGCAAGATGTAGGGCAACTGCTCCAAATTCTGGTGTATTATGAAGTTTTAAGTTACTATTCTTGAGCTACTTTGAAGATTCCAGTCATTTTGGGGCTTTTGTACACTTATTTGTATGCAGCTGTTTATTTATATGTCTGCCTACAAAAACTTTTAACTGAAAATCACCAACAGTACAAATGCATTCAGACTCTTCAGAACTGCTAAAAGAATAAGTAAAGAAAAGGGAATTTGGTCATGAGCTCTTGTTCTCTTGCTGTTTCACATGTGACAAGAACCCACATTCTCTCAATAATAGGGAAGTGAAGTGATGAAACACTGGCCTATTGTTTTTTAAAAGATCACATACTATTCAGAAGTACTCTTTAGTCAGTGCTGTTTTCCCTGCTTTTCCAAAACAGCCTTCTCAAATATATCTAAAAGCATCATGCTTCCTATCTAGGCTTCCATTTGTTCCATGTATTTCTAAGAAACCACTTCTAAGGTGTTCTCATTGTTTATAAAGTTTTTCCCAGAACTTGCGGTCCTCTATTCCAAGCCCTTTGATCTCCAGCTTCTGTTTGGGCTGTTCACAACTTTTCTTTGCACAATAGCTTTGATTTATCTAATTGCATATTATTTAACACTCATCCTTCACAGATTGTTTACCCTCTCCTTTTCTTGCCTTTGCTTCCTTACAGAGGTATTTTAACTGTAAAACATTTTTAAATAACTCACTATTCTCTAATTAAGTCTTTATTTCTTGAAGCATTTCTGTAAATGTTAAACTGAAATGTCTCAAAGACAAGGCTGGTAGAAGCCCCTCTGCCCAAATGCTGGGTTAACACATTTTGCCACCATATCTTCCTCTGAAGTCTGAGTCTCTTGAAAGTGTGCATCTTCAAAGCAAAAAATAAGAAACCAGAAATGTTTTTTTAAGGTATAAACACATATCCTATCTTTTCAGTGCTGCTGAAAAATGCGTATTACCAGTCATTTGTCAACACTCCTCTTTTGACTTTGTGAACTGCTTTTTCCTTTCTTTAGTGAAATTGTGAACTATTGCAGAAGTCCTGAAGCAATACTACGTACTGAAAGATTGCCACAAAACCACTTTAAATTAAAACTGCATTTAAAATTTCAGCAGCAGTTATGATTTTCTTTCCTTTGTTTAAATACACTTATTTACAGCTTAGCTTCTTTATATAAGTGAAAAGTAGAGAAACACTGATCTATAGAAACAATGAAAAGTTCAGACAAAAAGAAAAATAGCTTTTGTAGTTGTGCATAAAAACCTAAAAACTTGAGCCCTTCCTGCTCAGAATCCAAACTATTAAAGCCATTAAACTTTCATTTCTCTATTATAAGTAATGATTTTTAAGGCAGGATTAAGAAGAGAAGGTTAACATGGACCTATTGCTCTCTTCATCAGCGACATGGGAGGGGAGAGAAACGATGGAGACAGTCTTTTCTCAGAGATGCTCAGAGAAAGGGTGAGAGCCATCAAGTATGAGATGCAACACAGGACACTAATAGAAATTTTTTTTTCCCCCAAAGAAGACTGTCACTGTAACAAAGCGTTAGGGGTGTCACAGGTACTCCATTCTTGGAGCTATCTACAAAAATAACTGGTCATTGTGTAGAGCACTAGTTGGACTAGAATTGAGGAGGGAGAGGCAGATTCAATCTGCACAGGTCCTTTCAACCTGCATAGTTTTATGAGTCATGAGAGAGGTATTTAGCAATACTAAATGTTGGTATTTACCTGCCACACGTTTGAGAAAATAATCACTGACAGGTGCTATGGTACCTTCAAGAGAGATGCTTTCCACCAGCTAAAAAAAAAGTAAATTTGGTTATCTATTACATTCTTTGCCTGGTTTCACATGAAGTGCTCTGTATAATTCACCAGAGACAGCTGGAGTGAACAGTACATGCAAAATGCAAGATAGAATCATAGGGGAATCGAAGCAGCAAAAAAGATGCTGTGTTGGTACAGATATAAAAGTCAAAATAAAGGACATGTAGAGAAATTGCAGCCCCTAAAATCTCTTTCAGTGAATGGCCTTCTGCTCAAGAAATGAAACAGGAGTTACCTACTTCAGTTTCTAAAAGATGGAAGTGTAGTTTACACAGTGCTGACAAGTGTAAATCTGGCCAGAGAAAATTAGCAGATTACTGGGCATCCTGGGAATTTACATCCAGCACAAGCAGGCTTCCTCAGCCCTCTGACAATAAACCAGAATTCAGCCTTCCACCTTCAGCCTCCCAGATTCCCACCACGGTCAAGAGAGAGCAACCAGGGCAATACAAGCAGCAAGGAGTTCCCTCCAGACCAGAAGCAAAGTCCTGTTAGATACAAACACCATCAGCTGATTTCTTCTTACAAATTCCTTATCCACCAAGTGGACCATCTATCAAATCCATGTCTCTTCAATGTAGAGATAAGGATACTTTGTGGGACAGTGCCAAATGCTTTGAATAGGTCAAGGTACATGGCATAAGCCACTCTTTTCTCATCCACTACCTCTGTAACCCCATCACAGAAGGCCACCAAATTTCTCAGGCATCATTTGCCCTTAGTGAAGACACTTTTTCTGTCACCATTCACATTCTTGTTTTCCATGTGCTTTAGCGTAGTTTCTAGGAGGATCGGTTCCATAATCCTGCCTGACACAAAGCCAAGAATGACCAACCTGTAGTTCCACAGGTCTTCCTTTTTTTTTCTTTTTAAAGAAGGGTGTTATATTTCCCCTATTCCAGTCAGTGGGAACTTCACCAAACTACCACAACTTCTCAAATATTATAGTGGCTTAGCCACTTTCTCCCACAGTTCCCTTAGGGTTCATGGATGCATCTTGTTAGAACTCATAGAATTGTGCACCTTTAGGTTCTGAGCACCTCAGACTTTTCCATGAACCAGGAGAAGGAAACTCTTGTTTCTTTCTGGAGAGGCCCACTTTTTTTCCTAGTCTTCCTTTAAATCACTTATGTACATATGGAAGCTTTTCTTGTTGCCCTCGACATCTTCGAACAGCATTAATTTAATCAGATCTTTAGCTTTCCTAACCTGATCCCTGCCTGCTCAGACAATATCTCTGCACTCCTCTCAGGCTACCCATCCTTGCTTCCACCCTCTGAGTCCTTCCTTTTTGTGTTTGTGTTTGTCCAGGAGCTTCTCATTCATCCACATAGGTCTCCTGATATTTCTGCCTTACTTCCTCCTTATTGGGATACATCACTCCTGCGCGTATAGAAGGTGATCCTTGAATAACAACCAGCTTTCTTTGGCCTCTCTTCCCTTCAGTGAGTTATCCCTGTTATCCCAGTGAGTTATTCAGTGGTACTCAACTAAGGAAATCCCTGAGGTGGCCAAAACCTTCTGTCCTGAAGTCCAGGGTAGTGAGCTTGCTGTGTGCCTTCCTCACTGCCCTGAGCATCTGAAACTGCACATTTTATGGTCACTGCAGCCCAGACTGCTCTTGGGCTTTACATTCTCCTCCTCCTCTTTTTGCTGTGAGAACAAAATCTAGCACAGCGCCTCCCTTTATATCATTTGCAGAAGAAAAGTATCATCAACGCCTTCCAGGAACCTATTGGACTGCTTGCTCTCTGCTGTGTTGTCCCTCAGAAAGATATTGATGTGGTTGAAGCCCCCTATGACCAGGTGACCAGGGTCTGTGAACACAAAACTGCTTCTATTTGTCCATAGTGTGACTCATCCAAGGAGTCTTCCTGGCTGGCTGGCCTGTAGCAGACCTCCACTATAATGTCATTTATCCCATCCTGCAGTGAGCTGCAGTCAGAAACCAATGCATTATGTCAGAGAAACTCTGATGCTCTGGCTTTCTTATGAGAAGTCTCCAAAGTACAGTGAATTTTTCATGTTTTTGTTCTCTGTCAGTGTCACTGGATGGAACCTTCTTGCGTTCATCTTGAAAACTAGAAATAAAAAGGAATGTCAGAGAAATGGAATGGGATCAGATTCTTAGTTCACTTAAGGAACTACTGAGATAGCCAGTTCCTGGTATTTGTCAGCCAGAGCTAAAAAAAAAATTATTTGGTGACACTAGTCATCCTTATACGCATTTTGCTTGGAGTGTATGTGTGTAGCAAGGCTGTATGCTTGAAAGATTTCTAGGTGCATGAAAACAAATGTATTGTCTGCAAGAGTTTGCTTCCTGCCTGGTATGAACTCAAAACAGGCAGAAACTCTAGTGCCTGTGACATTTCTCTGATCCATCTTTACAAAGAGGTGTGAACTCCAGAAAATGCCATCTCTTCAGGTTAAAGAAAGTAAGGCAGCTGAGGAATTATATGTCTAAGAAAAGATAAGCATCACAGGGAAATGAGCAGAGATTATTTTTTCAGTCAAACAATAAAGTGCTTGATAGGCTTCTAAGCACATATCTCTGCCTCAGGAGTCCCACAGCCACGACTATACAAAAATTCAGGCAGTGATAATGAAGCAACACCAGATCCTTGCCCTATTCTTGATTTTGTTGTACAGGACACTTGGCTTAGTGGACTCTGGTTTCATCTGTTATGACGGTTTCTATGTGACTCCATAAGGCTTCTGGATGTGATGATGTTTAGAATTTGGGCAACTGCACTTAGTAGCAGTTTCAAAGAAGAAATAAGCATACGAAATGGAAATTAATTGACAGTCACCTGTTTTGGCATGAGTATTCATCTGCAGAGACTGAGGCTTCAAGATACTCTGCTGATAATCGTGTCTTATCTTAGTTCTTACTTGGGGAATGGCCACAAACAGTAATGTGTAATCACCAGGGGCTGTGAGAGAGGAAGTCAGCATCTCTCAACTGTCTGCAGAGGTAGGAGTCAAGAAGAAGGGAGGAGCTTGCAGGAAGCTAAAAAATAATCCCACTTTATTGACATAGCCTTGTTTGCTTCATGGTTGTGTGAAAGAAAGACATGACTGATTTCTAGTGTCATGAAAAAACATCATGCAAAAACAGTCACTCTGTGGCTTTGTTTAACAACAAAAGGATCAGCCTAGGGAATATTAATCAAACAGCTGCAAAGAACACACAGTGACTATATGTAAGAAAAAGAATTAATTCAAATGCACTTGCCAAAACTTTATTATAATTCTAGGACAGCTGGACACAGTTTTTCAGAGTAATCAGTGTCTGCACTGACTTTTGTGGTGGGAGACAGCCTGGGTTATTTAGAGCTAGGTTTGCACAATGTGAAGTTCACACACTCTGGAGACTCACCCACACTTTTTAAAATCTTTCTAAAAGCATGCTTGAAAACAGAGAAACCTGAACTCACAGCCCACTTGGAAAAGTGGCTTAGACAACCTTCAAGTCTTGCTTTTCTACAGATTCCTTCATCCCAACCACCATCTGTGTTTTCAAAACAGCTGCTGTCCGTGTCCTCAAAAAACCGCCACCAACTATGCCTTCATGATACCCCTGCCTCTTCTCTCCATACCTATCTTCCCCTTCACTGAAGTGATCACAGTTACTTCTGTTCATATCCCTTCTCTTGCACCAATCCATGTACATGCAAACACCTTTCCTACAGGGGAAACTTCTCAAATGTTTAATGTAAAGCATTGCTTTCAAATCACTTTTTAAGCTTTAACTACAAAACTAAAATCTAATATATTCCTTGGATATTCTTACATGCATCTCTATTGCAAATAAATCCCAATTTTCCTCTAAGAATGATGTTTATACGGTTGCATTTGTTATAGTAATGTATCAGATGGAAATAAAGAATTTGAAGGTAGAAAACTATTTGGAAATGGAGACTTGAACGGGATGATTTCTAGTATAACATTTTTACATTATTATTCTTCCATCTGTCCATCTTCACACTACATACAGCTATCAAAATCTGCAGGACCAACTACATTCTGCCCATATTTTTTCCTAAATCCTTTTCCCCTTTTATGTGCCTCACAGAATTTGCCTGCTGTGTTTACTTGCTCATATAATGAATAAAGTTATCATTCAACTAAAAACTAAAAAAAACGAAACTAATTTCAGCCTCTAAATTATTTAAAGATCAGATAAAACAGAGGAACATATTCTAGCTTAATTGCTTCTGGCATTTCTGAAATTAGGCCTCAGAAAACTGAGAAAAAGGTCCTGTTTTCATGGACAGGGTATTGAAAACCAGCATCAAGTTACGTATTTTTTAAATAGTGCTTTTTGCAAGATTTTTCTCATCTAATTGCAAACTAGTGCTAAACTGTTCATGCTTTATGGTTGAAAACCTCTTAGAACACCTGTGCAGCTTGGGAAGGTTAGCTGCGTCTTTTAAGTATCAAAATGTAGGATTCAATACAATTCTCTGTGCAGTCTGGACTGCCTAAAGTACAACATAAGGTGAGGCAAAAATGTCAAGGAACAGAAGGTAACTCCAATGTTGTCCATTTTTCTCCACTGCTATCATGAGTTACATGCTGCTGAATAGTTTTGGGAAACATTTTTTTTTGCCTGGCTGCAATCTGGTCAGAGCTCAAAGCTCAAAGCAGATGTACCTGCACAGGCAGCAGACTGCAGCAGCAGCTTGCCAACACCACTCATTCTGGAGGATGCATTTCCAGCCCATTTTTATACAGCTCCTTAGCTTATAAAGAGGGAAGCTGAGCAGCTACTAAAATGAGGAAAAAAGGAAAACTAGAAGAATCAGTTTTTGTCAGTGTGCGATCACTGCTGAACTCCAGTTACTCACTTCAGAATGACAGACAGCTAAAAACTAAATCAGCTGTTATCAAACTGGGACATAATCAAAGTCACTACACTAACTACCACACCCATCCTGATGGCTTGTGTAGCTCCATAAATTCTTCCTTACAGCAGAAGCAGGGAAACGTGTGTGGCTTGTATGTATTCCACAGAAGTTTCTACACATGGGAATATTTTTAAAGGCCTTTAGACTAGTCAGTGTGTTTAACATTCATAGATATGCAAGGATGAAGCATGGATTAGAACTGACAGTCAGACTTAGTATTTTTAATCGGTATTATTATTATGAAAATAGCCCAGAAATCCATAAGAGAAGGATTACGGCATTTCAAATAACCTGAAATATTCCCTATGATGTAGTAAGTGTCATTCATTCTCTTCTTACCTATACCAAAGCTAAACTAATTTGAGCATGCCAAAATTATTGACATTTTGCTGTGATATGTAATAACTCCTATCAGAGGAAGTGTTCATACTTCACAAATGTTAATTAATTAAGTTCCAGAACTCTCTGAGAGATAAGAATGTGTCAGTATACCAGTCATCTCAAAGACCAAAAGCTTTAAGGCAACTGATGTTTGGGATGAGAAGAACATAGCCCAGGAGTTCTTCTCTGTCCCTTATACTGACAATTTGCTGCATTTTCCAAATTTTCCAACAAATGGATGGAAAAGGCCTGTTTCATGGGATAACTCCAAGCACTCCCTAAAGCTTCTATTCGCCAGAGCCAAACTCCTCTAACAGGCAACAGCAGAATATGTTTAGCTGATTGAAAGTGTAGGTTCAAAGGTGAACAGAGAGCTGAGTGAACAACCTCTCACAGGCACAGGTTGGGAGCTTGGCCTCCCCAAGGAGCCACAGAGGCAGAACAGAAGCCAGTCACGCAGATGCAGAACGGTGATAGTAAGCAGTGATAGTAATTTGCTGTCATTAGTAGGAGTGGGGTATGTAGCAAATTTATTTTCACTTGAAGTCAAAGCAAAGCCTAGGTATCTTCCCAGTATTATTCCATGTGCACTACCAGTTGTGGCCTGAGTAAAGACAGAGCAGTGATTCCTGTAGTGCTGGATTTGTTGAATGAAGTGAGGAGGGTGCGTCACTGTGGGCATTGAATGGAATAATCACAAGTGTCTCTTTCCAGCTGTAGGATGGATGCGTTTTAGACACTTGGTGTCAGAGGGTAGGCAGCTGTGTGAATTAAATTGCAAGCATTCTTATTTTATCTGGTGACTGCTTGCTAGGCAGAAAGAAGTACTTTAAAATAAAGTTTGAAATATTTAGCTGATTGGATTAAGTGTCTCAGAGCTCCCGTGATGCAGTCATGGACTGGTCTGAAATAATCCCTCCTGATCTTGGTGCTCAAATCCTCCCATGCATGGAAAGCAAGGCACTGCTGTAGGTCCTCTGCTTGCTTTTTTACCTTCATCTAACACAGGCTTCACTTCACTGTCTAAGCAAGCCTTTCAGGAGAAAGGTAGGTCCAGACTGAAGAGGTTCCTTTGTCTCTGCTTACTTCCTTTCCCCATAACGCTTCTCTGGGTGAAGAAAGGAAACAAAGGCCTCTTCCTACACATATCTTGTCACCAACAGTATGCTAATACACACCCTGGGTCTGACAACATCTGACTGCAGTAAGGCATGAAATCTTTGTCCTTTTCTTGGTTAGAACCTGGTTTCATCGCAAGCAGCAGGTAACCAGTGTCATGTATATAAACACATTGTCTGAACAGTCTGACTCACAGAGTTAGGAAAGATGGATATTTCAGTAACTTCTCCAAATTATGTTAGTATTTGTAACTTCTAGATCATCTTTTAACTTTTCTTCTTGCCTCAATAAAATGCATCAAAATCTAGAGCCATCTCCAAGTATTAAGTAACCTTCAAAATAAAATTAATACCCTGATTTCTTGGTAGTGGATTCAGATAAAGAAGTCCAAATAGAAAACACTGAACAGTGGTATTTACATTCCTGGCTTCAGTTTTAACAACTTTGCCCTACATATAAAAAGACTAAAAGGCTTTAGGAACAGGCTATGTGATGCAGGTAGCTACATTATTTCCAATATCTGCACAGGCAAACATTCATTACAGTTAATTCTTTGGTGAACATTTGAGGCTGAAGTTATGCTCCCAGTTGTGTGCATTTCTCTGATGTTATGAACAAACCTCTCTGTACCAGGACATGTAAAATAGGCACAAAGACTGACAAAAGAAGTGAACCATTCTGCTTCTCTCTTGCACAGCTGCTTCACCAAGGTCTGCACCATGGGCTGCAGTGGAATCCCAGTTCCACCCCTCCCACCTGAGGCACCTCCTGTTCCTCTTTCTGCACTGACCTTGGTGTCTCCAGAGCTGTTCCTCTCACATACTTGCACTCTTCACTTCTCTGAGCATAATTGCGTCTGCACAATAACTTTTTTTCCTTCTAAAACATGTTATCACAGAGGTGTTACCACCATCTCTGACTGGCTTGGCTTTGGCCAGCAGTGAGTCCATCCTGGAGCTGTCCTACACTGGAAAGACTGTTTGCTTTCACTGCTTCTGTAAAAGTGCAGTTACCCACTTTTGCTTTGAATGAAGAGTTAAAAAGATAAAGTTGTATTGAATTAGTGTCTTAAACTCCAGGTTTCTACAGAAACTATACATACAGAAAGAAAATTAGGAAGCTTCCAGAAAACATCCTGCCAGGTACAGCAACACTATTAGATGTCATCTATTTTTCTTATTCTCTTCACCGATGTGTTCAGTTCCCTTTTTAATTTTCCTCCTCAAACTTGTTTCACGCATGTCTTTGCAAACAATACCAGACACAAAATCTGAGATTTTATCCTTAAAACAAAGTAGTTCTTTGAGTTCAGTGAATGGTGACCTTAGTTCAGACCTCAATTCTACTAAGAACTCAAGGATACTTTGTATACTAACATCAACAAAGCTATAAAAATAACTACAGGAACCAGTTAATACACAAAGGCTTTCTGATCCCACAGATAAAAGGGGCATTGCACACTGGAGGGACAAAACACACAGGTTTACAGCTGAAATGGGAGTTGCACCTCGAGGACTTGGCTCTCTGATCAGCAGTACATGTTCATTGGTTTTACTGCAAAGCTGTGCTGTAGTACACTGTAGTCATTGCAGTCAATGAGGGATGGTATATAGCCAGTTACGTATCAGGAGAAACTGCCTCATTCATCCACAAAGCACTCATACAGCTAATATTCCTTTAGAAATATATCCCTGGGTAACAATAAATATTTTAGCTGCAATAGAAGTCCATCACCTGCATTTCTCAGGAGGCTGTTCAAGCACCAAATGGATAGCTTTGAGCTGTAATGATAACTAACGGGTTTCATTTCCTTGCTTTACAAATGATGGGATCAAACTATACACTACAGGCTACAGAAGCAGCTATGCTAATTCACACCAACTCTGCAGATAGTTTAGACTGTATAAGAAAGCATTACTAGCTGGGGCATAGCTGTCCCTAAATGCCAGCGTTATGGGAACTACTGTATTCTGCATTAGGCAGGCAGCTATCAAATACCCAGTCCAAAAGAAAAATCCACCCCCTTGATTTTTACGGTCCGTTCCGGGTCTGCAAGTCCCAAGTTTAGAATTTCTGCAGTGAAAAAGATGGTTTACTGAAGTGCAGAAATTACAGACTTCATTCTGTATGGATTTCAGCACATTATATCATGTGACAAATGTGCACTCTCTAAAGCTAGTCATTCTAATGCCTCCTGCCTGAATCATGAAGTTTGATAAAGGCTGATACTAATACCTCAGTCCTACCTGAATCATGAAGTTTGATAAAGGCTGATACTAAGACCCAGCAGTCTATTCACACAAAACTTGGAGAAACTCAAAAATTTGTAGATCAGAATCCTGTTGCCAATTTTACCTGAACTTCATCAACAGTCTTAAACGCTACTTAGGAGGCAAAGGCATGGTAACAAAACTTACCAACTGAAGTACCCACTTATGCATAACCTTTGAGTCTTCATTTTCTTAGGAAACCAGAGTAAAAAAACATACTTATAATATTCATGATTACCAAACAGGGATCTTCACAATTTACATAGCCTTTTTCCAATTTAGTGTAATCTTTGCAAGTTTGCAGACAAGCTCAGCTGAGAATGTACCTTTTCCTGAACTCCTTTACCTCCTGAAAAATGCCGGCTGTTAAGTGAAGGAACACTCAGTAGAAAATGAAGAAGTTTTGGGTGGTAAACACTATGCTGTCTGTCAGGTAATATATATATAAATAAATAAATTTCATATTCTCTCCTTTGCAGAATTTTTTGTGCTGCAGCCTCCCCTATGGACTAAATGCCATTAACTGTAGCTCAGCTCATCTGTTGTTAGTTCACTTCACTGTGACAATAATAGTGCATCCTTCTTGCACTGTGGGCTGCCAGGTATGGGTCTGTGAGTATGCAGGCATTTTCTAATAGACCTATATCAACCAAACACTAAAGATGTCATCCTCTGAGAAAAAAAATAGCAGGGTCAGCAGCAAAGAAAACTTCTTCTGTGAAGTACCAAAGCAGATCTGGTAGATTCTTCCTTACAAGGTATCCAGGTGGGCTGTGAAGAGGCTTCTTGGACTTTGCAAAGGAAGGAATATGGGCAGAGCAGTCAGAGGAAGGAAACACTGGAGAACCATACTGGCAATACTGTTAGTTGATCCAAGCCCATGTAAATTCAAAAAACCTGCAACTATCTGCAGGTCAGACCCACTTGGACATGCTCACAAGATCAAGCTTTATGTCAGCCAGTTGCTCTAACTCGGGTACAAGTATAACAGAGCAATTCTGAAATTCAGAAGTTACCTTGGGCTTTGATGGTAGCAGGGAGTAGATACACTTTAAGTGCATTTAAACACACATACCCCCTTAATCCTTTCTCTTGGCTTTGATTTCTGATAATTAGCCTTCGAGTGTCTGAAATCACACACAACTGATCTGCAGGAGACAGGTGGGCAATAAAAAGTTTATGGAACTAACTTCTGATTAAAGGTCTTTCATAATCCAGTTATCGAGACAGGGTGGAAAAATGGCAAGGGATAAATAAGGAAGTGGAAAGAATTAGAAAGATGTAATTTCAATTTTTTTTTCACTGTAGAGCTTAAAATGATAAAACCCAGAGACCTCAGGCATGAGGTAATTTTCCACAGCATCCTACTTTCTAAAAATATCTTCTAGCTGTCTTCTTTCTCCCCCTATTTAAAAGGACTGATGTCAGAGCCTTCTACAGAGCTGATGTCAACAGCTGCCCTGCCTCCGTTTTGCTTCACTTTCCCACCTGTGACAGCAGATGCCATGGCTCTGCAAAAAGCAGAGTCACAGGGCTGTGCCAAGAACTTCCTCTGGGGTGTGTGAGGGAGGGGACCAAGGAAGAAACTCCACAACAGTGCAGTCAGGCAGAAGAAAAAAATGCAGAAGGGAAACCTTGACCAAACCCAAAACCTGTATTTTCCATACATTCACATCTTCTATGCCACAAAGCATACAGTTTGTGAAGCATTCTCAAAGACTACAAAGTCTAAAAGAAGAGTGTAGATAGCATAAAAGGCTGATCCTTTTTGTGGACTGTGGGATAGGTTGAACATCTTCAGGGACTCCATTTCTCATTATGCACCTGTTACTCCGGTGTAAATATTTACATTTCATGGTCAAGTAGCAATCACTTTATTTATGAAATACTGTACATTCACCAGCAACTCTCCCAAGATGTGTTTTACAGAAAATAAATCTGTCCTCACCAAAATACAGTGCTGAAGAAGTAGCTCACAAACAATGTGTAACTACTAGGCACCTCATATGTTTCCCTGTAAGATGTTAGTAGGACACTGAGGTGAAAACTTAAATTGAAACTTAAAGATTAATAATGAAACACTGAAATCTGGAAAGTGTGATCTCCTAATTTCACTTACAGCTTTTGAAATCTCCATTTAAATATATTCCAGGGATGGCTAATTTTGGAAACAAGTGTCTTCTCACTCATCCAGTGAACACAAATTTTGTTTGTGTGCTGCTTTCTAATAGAAGAGGAAACTCTGGTGGATCTATGCCTGGAAAACATAAAGAAAAAAGCCCCTCTTGAAGATATCGGAGAATGGCTGTGATAGGAAAGATCGGTAAAAATAAGAAATATTTTATCAAAAATCTACTAACAGAAATTCTTCCTCATTTGGCAAGTCATCACTTGCATAATGGCTTTTTATCACCTCATAACTACAAATCAAAGGACGAAGCCCATGTCACTACCACTATTTTACATGGACTTTGGCTGGCAAGGGATCCTTCTGGTTGCATTTTAAACAAAATTTTAAAAAGTGAATAGCAATTGCACTGACCCTAGAACTGAGGAGAGCGTAAGATTGTCAAACTTAAATCTGCTCAGACACCATTTGTACACCTGTAAAGTCAAGGTGGACCCACTTGATCTTACATGCAGCCTAAAGGTGTAACTTGTGGCGGTGGTGCAAACGTCCTGGGGGATGTTCCCCATAAGGAAACCATGGGGAAAAGGAGCTGAAGGCTGAGGACACCCCTGGGGTGTGGTTTCACAGTGGTTTGCCCCAAAGAGGGGCTGGACTTCCAAGAGGCTGGATGCGCCCATGCCTATAGAACTGACCACCTGCCCATCAGATGTCCATCACCCCCTGTTCTAGAAAGTTCTGTTATGATGGTTTGTTTATTGTTGTGTCAGTCATCCCCTCTCCTCCCCTTTATGATCTCTGTTGGTCCCACACCTCTTGTCCCTCCCTTGTTCCTCCCCTGAGCTGCTTGGTGATTGGTTGCCTTGATGTCAATAAAAGGCTGGTGCACCCAGAGCTCGGGGTCTCTCTCTGACTCGGATGCCCAGAGTGCAAGGACCTTGTGTCATTGTATCTCTTTTATTCCCGGAAGAGAGATCCCCCTTACAGCCATCCCAGCGCTTTATACATAGTTCGCTGTTCAGGGAGCTGCAGCCCTTCAGCAAGGGAATTGCCCTCCCGACGCCAGTGAACTTGGTGAGCCAAGGACACTAGGTCCTACCTGCCTTGGGTCTGCTACCCATGCCAGACCATCGGCGGCAGGAACGCGACAATAACTAGTAATCAATTCATTGAAATCTAAAAGCTGTCTGCAACCTGAAGATTTCATATGCGATTGTTCTTCCTGCACACCACAGGTGAACTTTCTGCACACCACAGTCCAGGGTGTTTGAACTTCTCCTCAGAAGTAACTTTTAACTCACAGAAAATGGGACTGAACACACTCATGAAAAATTATGTGCATCCTTCAAAAAATTTTGCTTCTGGGCTCCTTTACAAAGACTGAAGGAGGAATGCCTCACACAAAATGCAGAGTCTGCTCTTATTCACAGGTGGTAAACCTGAGACGGGGCTGTACCTCTCCAGGTGTCATATCCATCAATTTCTGGCAGGCTTCACAAGGGCAGAGGCAAGCTCTCCCTTCCACTTGTGATTAAATGAACACCAGCATCAAGAAGGCTCTGCTATAGCAAGAAAAAGGACATGGCTCCAAGCAACCTTCAAATACAAATTTAATTAGTTGATTTCATACTTTTTAATTGTGTTTATACTGGAAACTACGAACACTCAATGATCTCCAAAGCCTGAAAAACGAGGCCTCAGAAAAAAACCAAAAAACAAACCATTTGAACTAAAGTATAAATTACAACTTAGTATATGACAAAATAAGTGTTTCTACTCTCAACATTCTGTTACCCAGTGTGTAACTACATTGACTTGCAATGCACTAACTGTACGGTCTGTCTGCAAGGACAAAATGACCTGGAAAAGTAGTGAGCACATGGTGAATAAATCTTTTGACATACTTTTCTAGTGCTAAGGCCATGTGACCAAGTGGTGAGTAGAAATTTTGAAGGAGGTGAATTTTCTATCTCTTTGGAGAAAGGCATAAGAGGAATGTAAGAAAATTTAACAAATAACACAAGAGTTGTGACCAATGACTGAGTTTCAGAACTGAGCAAGTGCAAGAAATGTTGCATCTCTATCACTGAAAGACTTTTGTTGGAAGTGCCACCTCCCAGTGTCCTAGGCCCTGACTTCATAAAAGTTATGTGCTATGCTACTGTGTAACCAAAAATAACGACCATCAGTGAACTGATTGAATTAATTGGTTTTGCAAAATGTTTCTTTCCAAATAAAATGCTGTGAAGTAAAAGAAAATATTGGATCTTTGGCAGGACTACTTGGAAATTTATACATATTGTGACTATTGACATAGTCAATTTTATACATAGTTTAAATGTTATACTTAATAGATCTAAATAATTTTAACCTCAATTCTCTGCTGTTGCAGCTGACTTTGGAGAAGTCAAGTTTGTAGTAGAAGCAATTCTCTGAGAAATAAACAATACCTAGCATCTAGTTCCCCACTGAAGATCTGTGTGAACTCTCCCAGCTCTTTCACAAGAAAGGTCTAGTTTATTTTTGCCATATTTAATGAAATAATCATCTTCAATTTATCAATGGACAGGACAAAGTATCAAAATAATAATAAGAATTACATAAAGTATTTTCTTGTTTGCTTCTAAAATGAACCTGTTTTGATCTATATTTTACCAAGGCATGAGAATGAATGGGTAAAATTGCAAGGGATCCAAGACACCTAGCAACCTTGAGCACAGTTCTTTGCAAATAAAGAAGATTGTTCTGCAGCAAAGACAAAAGAGGGTAAAAATGCATACATTGCAAAGTCATAATTACATGAAACCAAGAAATGGCAGTCAGAATTGGAATATCTGTTGATAGCTAGCATACAAAAACGGACCATAAAGCTCCTCTTGTTTTATCTCACTCAGTGACATGGTGCTGAAAAACACCTTGCTATAGAGACTGTAACAGGAGTTGTTTAGACTCAATATATGGTGCCACTTTGATCTAAAAGTTCCTTTTGTCAATGAGAATTTCACTGTAAAGAAATGTGCTTCATTTCCTAGGATGTCATTCATTTTGTGTTGGAAGTGTAAACACTGTTTCATCTCACTAACTGCAGCATATTGCTCTTGGCAAAAATTGAATAGAGCCCCACTGAGGGCAAAGGGATAATTACTGAAAAAAAGAAGGAAGAAAGTGTGTGTTTTAGTTGCCCACTCCAATAGGTGCATGTCCTTCTCTCACACATTCCCTAATTTCTGCCAATCAGGCCTAATGGTATCTCACTGATCTGCTTTTAGGCCTTTCAGCAGCATTTAAGAAATGCTGCTAATTTTTTTTTCAGGATTTATCCTTTGTTCTGTATTTTCAGTGTGTTTTCAGAGTTCCCCAACCACAAGCATCTGAGCATGGGGTGTCATGCATCACTCTTAGGGTGTCCAGCCCTTGGGAAGAGGATGTCTTATACTGCACCTATGCAGCATTATTCCAGTTTCACAGTTTTCCCAATCACTACTGAAGCACTATAAAGGTAAAGGTTGTGAAAACATATCACTTTTTTGAGTTCATCTTCTACTTAATCTCCTTACTCACCTTAAAATGCGGGGTACCTTCAGGGGAGGCAGAATAGCATAAACTCCTGCTCAGGGTTTCTATTATACCTTTATTTTAACAATACCATCCAGCCTCAGCCTACAAGGAACGTAGCATTCAGATAAGACCTGAAATGTTAGGAGACCTCAAAGCCTATGCTTTACTGATTAATTGTAGTTTTCACCATAAAGAGAAGAGTCTAGTCATATTATATATATTTTTATGTCTTTTGCTGCAGCATAAAACACCTATACACAGGCTAACCTAACACGCATAGTACAGCTCTAAAAGGTGTATTATTTACACATGAAAACCCATTTCCAGGTGATTTTACACAAATTATGTGCAAATAACTGATCTATAACCATTTAAACAACAGCTGTTCTCTTCTAAACACTTACAGTGATCTGTAGTCCCTTAAGTCTGAAGCAAATATGATTCAGCTAAAAACATTAATGCTCCTTCCTCTGTGGCTGCCCAGAGTCTCAATGACAAGTCTCAAACCTATGCTATTTTCATCTTGCTTCAATAAAATGCACCAGCCTAAAGTCTCCTACACACTTTGTCCTGTAATTTCTGGATGTTAATTGACTTAATGCATGGGCATTCATCAACACTATGAAGTTTACCACAGACAAGTGCTGGATTCTGCACCTGGGATGGGGCAACCCTGGATGTATGGACAGACTAGGGAATAGGACTCTGGAGACCAGTAGTGGAAAGGGGCCTAGGGGTCCTGGTCAAGGGCAAACTGAACATGAGTCAGCAGTGCCCTGGCAGCCAGGAGGGCCAGCTGAGTCTTGGGGTGCATCAGGCACAGCATCACCAGCTGGGCAAGAGAGGGGATGGTCCTGCTCAGATCTGCACTGGGGCAGAGTCCTGTGTGCAGTTTTGGGTGCCACAATATGAGTAGTTCATAAGGCTATTAGCATCTAAATGAGAGGATGATGAAGGGCATTGAGAGGAAGCCTTTCAAGGAGTGGCTGAGGTCATTCAGTCTGTTCAGCCTGGAGATGAGGAGACTGAAGGCAGACCTCATTGCAGTTACAGCTTCCTCTAGAGGGGAAGAGGAGGGGCAGGCACTGATCTCTTCTCTGTGGTGACCAGTGACAAGACCCAAGGGAATGGCCTGAATTGTCACAGGAAGTTTAGTTTGGATATTAGGAAAAGGTTCTTCACCCAGAGGGTGTTTGGGCACTGGAGCAGACTCCCCAGGGAAGTGGCCACAGCACCAAGTGGACAATGCTCCCAAACTTGGTGTGATTCTTGGGAATGTCTCATGTAGGACAACGAGTTGGAAATTGGACTCAATTATCCTTGTGGGTCTCTTTCAACTCAGAATATTCTAGGAATCTGTGAAGATTAACCCCAGGAAAATATTTTCCCATTTACATTTAAAGGAAGTTCTCTTTCCAAATAGTCTTGAGCAAAGACACCATACCATCTCTTGCTGTTCCACTGCATCTCCAATCACTTAATCAGGATGGAAGAGATCCTAAAATATTAACTGCACCTTTAAAATGCCATTAAACGAAATACAAGCAGACTGTCCCTGTCTTCTGTCCCTAAAACAAAAGTTTTTCAACTCTGTTTAATGCAACCACCTCCCTAAGCCCCTCTTAGGATTTCTAGGTTTGATATTTATCTGGGACTATCACAAAGTACATGGCCATATTTAGAAATGCACTGGTGTATAGCCACTTCAGGGATTGGAAACAATCCAAGAGGCTCAGATAGGATGCTGCTTTGTAAGAGATAATTTGTCTGATAAAGTTTTCTTCACAATTGGAGATGGCCTGTTTCTGGTGTCTACACTAAATCATGTGTACCAACAGCAAGTGCATTTTCCAGTTTAATGAGCTAAATGCTTACATATGTCACATATGGACACTGGCTGCACCACCGAAATGTGATTTTTCTCTGATATTCTTGCAATTTCCTGAAGATCCAGAAGAAAACAATCCCCATGAATTCAGCAATAATACTGTAATTCACTACTAGGAGTCATAGGAGATACCTCAAGAATGTGGTAATGGACATGGGCAAAGGCAGTACAGACACAATAAGCCCCAGTCAGATTTCACTTGTCCACACACTTAACACTGCAGTGAAGCCATGCAGAGCCATGAGATCACAGGATAACTGGCACTGGAAGACATGTCAGGAGACCATTATGAGTTCAGTGGCTTTTATCCTCATTTCAGTCAGTTTAACCAATCAAAACTCTTTAATACAAGGTGTCAGACTGTGTTGGGTGGGTTTAGAAGCTGAAAGGCTGAGAAGCAGTTACAGTCCAAATACCACTTATGTCTTTACTGCCGGTTTCTTCACATGTGTTGGATGTGCTGGGTTAACATCAATAAGTGACAGTGATGACAAGCCACACAATTGTCTTGCTGCAAGAAAGTCTTTTCAAATTGCAGTTTATTAAAATCATAAGCTCACCGAAGAGCAAAAGGGAGCACCATAATCTGAAGAAAAAAAGCATCTGTACTGTGGTATTTCTATGGCAATTTGTAATGTGATGCTTATTGTCCCTCCTGCAATGACATACACAGAATCTGGTGAGATCATCAAATCCAAACTGGATCTTCTAATAGACATAACTTAAAGCTGGAGCAAACAAAGACTAACAATCCCAATCCTAATAGCATTGAAATTTTCCGTGTGTGTGTGTGTGTGTGTCTGTGTGTGAAATAAATACACACAAAATAAAATCTTCAAAAGCAGAACATTTGAACTCTAAAGCTCTTGGGAGAAAAGACCTTTTACTTCAGTGAGTTTAATCTCTCAGGCTAGTCCCCATCAGGAGCTCTCTACAGTGTGGGTAGTTGCTGTTCTCTTTTAAGAGAGCCTCTGTTTCTATGCAGACTTAAAATTTAAACATTAACAGATTTCTAGGCTGGAAATCTTTATGCATCAGCAAGTGTGGACATTAACACAAACATATAGACCATACCCAGTGGGCCAAAGCAGGTGAAGCCTCCACGTGTGTCTCATGGGTTTGGATGTCCTTTGTGTGCTACCTGCTTAGGGATTTCTCCAAAGAGTGGGAGAACAGAATAAATCACAGTTAAATGACAAAGGTAGAGGTCCTCACAGTCCAGACAAAAAAAAACTCCCAATGAACAGATAGCTGTAAACAGAGCTCTGTATTTCCTGCTTTCCAGTGAGTACACTGTTCTACTGTGTGCACATCAGTGACTCTACAAACACACATATGCTCTCTAACTGCTCAAGACAACACACAAAAAAGCCAAAGAGACACAGGTTAGACTTGTGTAAGTAGCCAGAGAAAAAATTTCTAGGCCAATAAGCTCCATGCAGGAACACACTGGGAAATTGCCTATTGAGCATTATTCTGTGTAAACAAAAGAATCATTTTGCCTTCCATTACACTATATACATGGAGTCAGTGCTGCCAATTTAAGCTGTTAATTGAAAAGAGCTAATCTGTTTTTAATTCACAACCTGTTGCCGTCCAAATTAGCTTTCCAATATAGATGTGTATTCAGGCAACTCTAACAAAAGCCAGCATATTCTGGAGTGGGTTTTTCCAAACATTCAGAGGCATCTGTGCAATGCAGCCAGCTGAGAGCTCAATGATCTTCAAAATAGACACAAAAAAACCAGTCAATTTAAGGCACGATCCAAAATGACTGAGTTGCCTGTGGCAGTCTGAAAACCACTGGCTGCCAAAGAAATCAACCTAAAATTGCAACACTTATGATTTTATGATTGTATCTCAAATGCTGGCAGAACTGTGATCCTTGGGCAGAGTTCCTCAGTGAGAAGCAAGATGAATCTTCAGCCAATATCATTTTAGCCATGGAAAAAACAACCAGAAATACACCTTGCAAAACTACCTAAAGCCGGCCCAGTAATTACTGGCTCAGATTATTTATAAATAGCCAGCAGTTGACCTTTTGGAAATACTGCTAGGATATGTACTGCATGAGAAATTGCATTTTTCTTCTTTGATGTTGGCAAGAATTTATGTCCTTAAAGGTAATTATTATCTGGAAATAACTGCTGTAACAATAACTGTATGATAAACAGCAAATGTTTGTCTATACTATAAATGCTACACAGCTATGGGTCTGCAAAACACAGATAACTGACAAGCATTAACCATTTTTAACAAGAAGAATATGAAATACAACATAATTGCTGACATCAGCTATCTGAATTCACAGAAGCAGTTCAAATCATTATTTGTATGAAAGATATTTATGTTAAAAAATTGTATTTGGTTCTGCTGTTGACTGCTGTTAATGGTGACCTAATGTGGAAAGCAAATGGCATTTTGTTAAACTTACCAACTTGATGTGAAACCCAAATGTCTACAATCATATAAAACACTAAGGTCAGCACTGGCAATTCACATGATTTTATTTGGATTCATATGCCTTTTTTTATTTTTTATATATATTGCATTTCCTGCAGTCATGCAAGTCTATGGGGATGCCAACTTTTTTTTTCTTTCTTTCTTTTTCTTTTTCTTTCTTTCTTTCTTTCTTTCTTTCTTTCTTTCTTTCTTTCTTTCTTTCTTTCTTTCTTTCTTTCTTTCTTTCTTTCTTTTTTTTTTTTTTTTTTTTTTTTCCCTTTTTTTTTAGTTTAGCAGCAAATATCTAGCTTTTGCTGCTGTGGAGACACTCTTGCAAACAGGAACCCATAAATGCACATAGACCAAGAGGTAAACACAAAAGGACTGGAGGCTTTTCTACTTCTTTAAAGATGTTATTGATATTTTTGAAACCTGTTACCAAATCAGATAAAGAGTTCTGTGATTTCCTGTCACAAACTCTAAGTGCTGGAAGGTTGTAAATGGAAATATAGAGAGAATTGCTCCTCTCATATCAGAACATGCAAACTTCTAAGCAGGCCTGAAAAACAATGCCTGCCAAAACTAGGAAACAGGGTGGGATTTTACAAAACAGAACTATCAGTGAAAACAGCCTTCCAAGTATAAGATGGGTCATACACTCCAGGACTTGTCCACTTGGGAACTTTTTCTAGCACAGCTATTCTTCACTAGCTTTGCTGTTCACTATGTATCGGAAACAAAAGTGAGTTAACCAGACTAAAACCAGTCTCAATAAAGAATCGACTATTTGTTAATGCCATGGAAACAAAATATTTTAAATTCAAAGCCTACTTTAGTCCTACTTTCTCCATCTTCTCTCCTTAACCAAGCAAACTGGCTCTGTGAAACCAAAAGCATAGCTGCAGGCCCATGCTTCCTGAACTTTCCCTTGGGAAAAAGAGAAATGCAAAAAACACTGCAGCACTGACAGCTGCAGCAGATCTGCTATGCCAAAAAAAAAAAACAACCAACCCAAACCAACAAAAACTCCCTACCACTCCTCTCCCAAAAAACAATGCAAAACAAAACAAAAAAAACCAAACCAAAACACAAAAGCAAAAATCTGTGACAAATGGGTACGGAGTATTTCCACAGAACATCATGCTAAGTTGCACAGTGCAATCTTTATGAAGTCATTAGAGTTCGTGAAGGTGATGCCCAGTTAAGTGTGTAATACTGTGTGTTACAGTGTGTAATAGCACTTCAAACTCAATATGCTTCTAGGGAGCATAGACCATTCTGAAAAAGCAGTCAGGGAGAAGTTTCACACTGTGGCAGTTGCTGAATAAAGAAACTGCCTCATTAGTACATATAGCAGAGTGGGGAATATATTAAAATTGGTTTCCAAATGGTGGAGAATACATTAAAATTTGTTTTCAGTTAAAAATACTTGCGGATTTGTAAAACGGGTATTGCGGCTTTGTAAAACAATCTGCTATGAAGTGATTTGACAATTGCTTAGTGACATTGCACTCTTAAAGTTCAGTGTCAACTACTTTTCACTGTTTGTAGACTTGAGTATCTTGGAGCCCATGTTTGGAAGAACTGGTGGGCCAACCAGAAAAAGTCCAAAGCCAAATAACAAAAATGACTTGAGGTCAGAAATAGCAGTAAGACTGATTTGCAAGTGAAATGACATTCTTCAGAAGGAAAAAGACATCAAAAGATACTGCAGTTACCAAGGCCTTGTTGTAAAGAGGAATGGAGCAGTCTGTCTCTGCACCTGTAGCAGATGGGACATGCAGTTGTGGCCTGAAGCACCAGAAAGGTCAGACAGTGAAAGGGTTTTCTGGGGGCACCATGGGAAGGCAGCCCCACCATTATGGGTCTTTCAAAAGAGTTAGAAGTGACCTTTGGATAAAAAGATAAATAACTTTTCAAACTTTCAACACCCCGTCAGTATACATTTGACACATGCTACGGCCAAGCAACAGCAGAATTCCTGCTCTCCCACCAGCAGCTTCAAACCACTCAGTTTTACAGCACATTCTCTGTACTATCTACGGTACAAAAAAGGGGGGGAAAAAAGAGATAAAGCTGCTGCCAAAAATGTAGCAAACTTAAGACATTTGATTAATTGGGGTGATGAGGATCCATTCTCCCTTTACCTTAATGCTTAAAGAGGCAGCATTTGATGCAGAATCAAGGTGTGCTAGAAACACATATTGTCCTATTGCATGGCCTCCAAGAAAAAACAATGCCCAGCCTTTTGCCATGGGGGCTCAACAGGTTTCGCAGTTCCCATTGCCCTGCCTGTTTTTCTGGGTATGCTCCTCCACTCTCTTTTGGTGACTGTACTTTTCCCATAGGCTTTCTCCCCTGCATTACACAGCCAGTGAGCTAGAAAACAATCAGAGACCAGCTGCTTGTCTTTTATTGCACAGGAGTGTCACTCACTAGCATGAGCAAAGAAGCAAAATGGATGTGATTTCTGCCTCCTGCCAACTACTCACTGCTCTGCAGTGTGTAGGTGCGTGCCCCCTCTCTCCCGAAATCCTCAGCTTCAGTGGCATTACCCTTCCGTGTTCATGTTGGAAACATCAGCACCTCCACATTTCCTCCGCCTACTTGGCACATCTAAGAGCTGCCTAGAAAAGGTCAATACCATTCTAACTGCACGCCCTCTCTTTTCAAGAGAATGACATGAGCAAATATTTCATAATCCAGGCCTGAATTACTTTACAAATAATTACACCTACCTCTGATAATTCACTGGGGTCAGTGCACTGAAATTTCTGCACAGTTAACAACTGCATTACTTTAAAGAACTCATTATAGAACCCATTTAAGATGCTGCCAAGAAGCAGAAGCAAAGAAATTTGCTCAAGATGAAACATGCATGGATTTCATTCCCATCATGCACTACTGGGAAGTCCCTGAGCAGCAGTTGGGGCTTGCAGGCTGCTCCTTGCAGACAGAAGATTTTACATCACTAAGCATGGTTATTTACTGATCTATCTACCTTTCCTCTACCACCTTCAGCTAGTGGCTAATCTCCACAGGCAGAAAGGATAAAGATGCAATCTGTAATTTTTTCTCCATATGACCAACATATTTAAATCATCCCTGAGCCTTCCAAAACTAGCTTCATTTTGTTTCTCTAAATCAGCACTTTGCCAATGCTATAAAAGCTTGAAACAGCTATATTTGGCATCAAAGTCCACAGTTGCAAATGGAACTAAATAAGTTAGTCACCATGAATGAGGTAAGGAGTTAGTGCATTCAGTTTCTAGAAGACATACAAATGCAGTTGAACAGAGAGATAAAAATGACTTTTACACAGTGCAAAGAAGCAACAAAATATAGACCTGGGTGCTTAAACATGGACAAAACCCACAGATGAGACACCCAGGAGGGATGTCCTACAGCGTACTTAATTCCCTCATCTTAATAAAAAGATGTGAGAAAAACAGGCACTACAATGCCACTGTCTTGGAAGATTGCAGGGCAACTGTTATGAAGAAAACAGCATAAAGTCAGATGCATGCATGTATATACGTGCAGATACAGATCCTTCATAAGAAGGATTCCCAAAAGTTGCTTCCATTGCTTCTATAATATTCTTATTAAAACGTAAAAACAAGCGACAGCAATGGTTTACAAGAAAGGGTGATGGTGACTGCTGTACATTACTAAGGCATTACCAACCTAACAGAATACCCAAGAGATCAGGTTAAAATTTTATGCATATATCCATGTGTACTGCCACACACACACACATATTATAACGGTGCTCATTCCCACCATGTGTAGGACACTTTCCTAACTGCCCCAGGCCCATAAGTCTACTCCAGGCCATACATTTAATTCAAGGACATCTGAAGACAAGAAGGACTTGATAAAGATGACGTGATTTGCTCCTGGGAACTCTTTTGTTTTCTGACCAGTATAGATGTTACAGACTTCAGAAGGAGAGACAATGTGTGAGACAAAGCTAAACTCCTGAGATAACTTCCCCTATCCTTTGTCTTTCCCAGTACATCTTAGATGAACAACACAGACGAAAAAACTGAAATACAAATGAAGAGCAAATCAAGAGAAGACAGCTGCCTTTAGACATCTGGAGCCTATTCTAGAACTTCAATTCTTTCACACCAGACCCTACAACCACTGCATTTTGTCTCAAGATATTCCATGACTCAGCTGTTGAAAGACAAGCAATCGATGAAAAATAAGAAAAGGGAGGGGGAAATGTCAAGCTGAGAGTCTCTAGCTAAGAGAGCCTTGATTTCACCACAACACACTTCAACACACTTTTCTATCTTTACCACTGGTGTGTGGGTGATTCCAGGAACACAGAGAAACAAGCAAGCCTTGGCCTCTCCTCACCCTTTAGCTAAGGAAAATGTTACAAAAGTTTCACTCATCTTCATGTCCTGTTTTTTTCCACACACAAGAACTACTCCTCTAAGCACTCCTAATGCTGCATCTCATGCTCCAGAGATTAAACAGAAAGCACAGGGAGCAAGAGAATAAGGCAACACCTTGAAAACTTGGCAGAAAAAAAGGTTTCTAGTGCTCAGTTATCTGCAACAGGTTGTTAGCTACTGCTTTCTTCAGCTCCAGTCCCACTCACTGTAAGAGGTGCCCCTCCTTCACCATTTATTCACACCTCTGGAAATAATGTTAATTATGCTTTGGCAACTGGTAGCTATAAGGTGCCTGGGAAAAAATGGCATTATTGAGAACAACACAAAATGCCTTGCCTTCCCTCAGGTCTTAGAAACATAAGGAAGTTGCAGTGGATGCTGCTGCAGGGTTTGCCAAAGCTGCCCCAGAACATATTCCCATGCTGTCACTTACCCTATGCACCAGAGCAAGGGCTGGGTGCAAGGAGCACAGGCCACCCATCACATCCCTGATGCACCTGCTTTCCCACTTTCTCCATTTCTGTCACTGAAACATTGCCTTTTGAAAGCTAACCCACTTTAGCACAGGATTAAGACAGCCTTATGGGAATTTCTACACCTGGCTTTTCATCCAAGGTCAGTTGTGCCTGATCCTATATACAGCTTGGTCTGACAGGAGCGTTCTGTCACAGCTTCAGGGGATTATCTGCTTGTATTTTTGGTAGATACCAGTGCTGGTAGAAGTGCCAGGTTCCTCCTGGCTGTAGTCCCTGGCCTGGCACTGCTGGCACCATGCTGGCATGCAGTCAATCATCAGAAACAAAACTGAATTCACATGCACAGAAGGGCATAGCTTTGTGTTCCCTTCTGAAAAGAATGCACTACTTGCATAGTGCTTAATGCTTTCCTAATTATTCCACCACCAGGACATGAGCTACACTTCACTGGCCTGTGCCCTTCACAATAGCACTGAAGCAGTTCTTACAAGGCCAGAGTTTTGGCATCTGACTCATGTCAGATGGGATTGGCTACAGATTGAATCGCTCTACCCAGTTAAATAATTATTTTTTCCAGTTGCATTCTCCTCCAGCTGGTCCTCTATGAGCTGTAGCCTATGTCACATTCCTATGTAGCCTGTCTTCTTGCCTGCATCAGCAAGTGTGGCACCACATGCTGGAAAAGACCATAATAGCAGAAGGTGACTAACAGGCACACAATCACCATGTATGTGGTTTTTGGACAGTATGCCAAAAGATAAAACTGCACAGAAAAACCTGTATTAATAACTTTCCTTCTATCAAGTGTTTTCTATGCTTATAGGAAGCAAAGCAGGACCTTAAGAAAAGTCATTATTGTTCTTCAGTGTTTTGCTGATGTGAGAAAGGCAGGACCAACACTTGGACTACCGAAAATGGGTTTGATGCTTCCACTTGTTCCTTTATGTCTGGTGAGAAGTCCTCCCCAACCACACACCCCAGAAGAGCTGAGGACTTTTCCAGAGATAATGGGTGAAACAACAGGAAACCACAACAGCTGTGGCAAGACCTGCAGTGAGTTCATTCATCATAAGATGAATTATGAGAGGACACCCCACAGCACTCTCACTTTATTGTTGTCATGACTAGGTATTTGTTGCCATCAGATTTGTATCAGCTCAATGCTGAATGCTTCTTCTTCTGCCTGTAAAGAAATGCTTATTGTTGCTAAACATTTGCCTCGCTCTGGAAATCTCTGCACAGTTATCAGTCTATTATTCGATGTATCAGTACTCACTATACAAAAAATAGAAAAAGAAAAAAAAAATTAAATAATATACAACAAAAAAATCCCGTAATGCCAAACATCATCAACATCATCATCATCATCATGAAATGTGATTTTTAGATTGTTTTTTCACAAATGTGCTGATATTAAACACTGAAGAACAAATTTGGAGAACTCCTGTTCTTGTGCCAGTAGTGGCAGCTATGATTGCATTTTACACTAAAAAGGCTAGTAAATATTCCCATAGCCATAGAAAAACAGATGTTGAAAAACAAATGTGAGAGTTTGGAGCAGTCAGAAGATTACTTAAAAGCTGCTACTTTACCAATTTTCGTGTATTTTTGAAGCGTAAGTGTGTTGGTAGTGCTGCTCCTTTAAGCCTGCAGAAGCACTGCTAGCAAAGGGGAAGCAGAAATAGTTTCTTCATGAATTGTAAGACAGTTCTCATTCTGTCAGCAACTCTTTCTCAATGAAACTGTGGAGGTGATGAGTCCTTTGAAAATCTCTTCCCCCAAAGCAGAAGGGTGGAATCAGTATCCCTGCTGTATGAATGCTTAAAATGGATGCAATTTAATCACACTGGGTGCCATTGGAACAGGAATACATTTTCCCCACACTGTCCAACTTGTTACTGTATTACTATTTGGATTTGCTTTCATAAATTATATTTTTCACAAGCACAACTACTTGGAAATGCATTCAGATGCAACACCCTTTATAAACCCAAGACTGTGTACCTCTCTACCTAAAGTGGGGCTGCTTGACTTGAAAACAAGGGGTCCATCATATGATATGCCGCACTTTTCATAGGAACCAGCGCTCAAACAAGGAAAGAGTGAAGCTGGAAGATTGTCCCCTGTCAGCTATGAGCACAGCTCCTGGCCAGCCTGCAGGTACAGCCTGTCAGGTGATAGCATGTTCAGTATATAAATTCTATTGAAATGCCCATGAAAAAAACCCGACTTCTTCAGATTTCCTTCCCCTGTATGCACTAAGGATCTGTGCCACAATGCACTGCAATAAAAAGCCCTAATGAGCTATATCATCTCTGAGATTTCAAAATGCTTGATTTCTTCATTTTTGGTTCATTGCACATACTCTGTTTCCACTGAGCCATTATGTGAGTTTTCTTTCCCTCTTTGTAGCCACTCTCTTTATTGATTGATGATGCTGATTTTCAGATTGTATTTCTCCCTTCCTCTTGAAGAGTGTGGAACAGGAATGTAACTAATCTCACTTACTCCTCATTGTTCTAAGGCCTCTGGTAGTTTTCAACAGTCCAACTGGATACCAAGCTGAACTCCATAGGATACCAGTGGGGAAAAGCAGCCAGAGCACACATTTGGAAAGAAGAGACCTCCATTCTATTTCTGCCCATCCGATGCAATCATCCCTTCCCTCCTCATAATCCTTGTCGAAGCAATGGCTTCTCACTGTGTACAACATATATCAGATCTCACATGGGCACTATACATGTGACCGTACTTTTTCTTTCTGAAGGTCACATCAATATGAGTCTAATGCAGCTGGATTGAGTGAGGTAGCCTCCAAGAGGACAAAATTAGAAGTATCCCTTTTTGCTGCTCAGGTGACATACAGTAAGGTAGGGCAAACCTGAAAAAATTGATGAAAAAAGCATGCACTGTAAAAATAAGATAAATGCATAAATAATATATATTCCATCTGATAGATCTCAGAAAGCATGCAGAGGGCAAGATATGATGCAGTGATAAAACTATATTAATTTTTCAGTATTTGAAAATGACTGGGCAGATGACATTCCTGTTTGCTGACTCTCCTGAATTTGGAACAATACTGGCCTCACAGGGATTACCCTTGAAGTTTCCAGTAACAGAAGACTACCTCCTACACTACAAACACTCTATTGCAATATTTAGACCATACAGCAACTAGTTTAAAAACAAACCAAACAAAATCCAAATCCTGAAAAACATGGAGTTCCAACTAAGAGTTAATCTAAAGCTTGAAAAAGAGGCAATAGGCCACTTCTAATTTTTCTCATTTACCCTCTTACATCTAAACCCATCTGCTTCCACCTGACAGAACTCAAATAGTTGCATTGTGACTCAGATGAAGTAGAAGAACATTGACTTCAGAACCATGTAATTATTAGCCTCCAGAGTAAGAAGCCAGCTCCTTGTTTTATGATGGGACCATGACTGAGGCTCCCAGCTGAACAATGGGGATGAGAGTTAAACACATCAACACCAGTTTGCAATAATTCTTCCAGGCACTATCCAACTTTTCTTGTTTTTCATAAGTTACTACTGACTGACTGTAAGAGTAATCTGTACAAGTGAGGAAATGTGCTGTGAGGTCAAGGAACAACCTTGTTTTTGCCATGCACCCAAGCTACTCTCTATTTGCAGGCTTAAACTTCAGCACACAATGACCTCTGAGTATGGACATATTTTAGTGGTACAGAGATGTCTGCATTCCAGTGCCTGCTTCTTCAGAGGCAACAATGATGGAAGGCTATGCAGACACCCCCAAGGAAACACTGAGTGTACTTTTATCTGGGAAACAGTGTGCCCCATGCTCATCCAGCTGGGACTTGGCAGCTGCACTGTTTTTGCCTCCTTGGACTTTATTTATTACTGCTCTTCACTCACAGAAAAACATGTCCCAGGAGTGCCAGAGGCCAACCCTCCTCAAACCTTCATCCCTTCATCTGTTCTGTCTATGATTCCTTGCTATCTAGCCTTCCTTGCTAAGGTATTTGCTCCAAGGCAGGAGGCTTCTGCTGATGAGGTAGTAACAGCAGCAGATGTTACTGCTGTAACAGAGCTGATGAGGGTCCAGCACACTTCCAGACCTCCTCCCCTTAATACTGTCCTTTCTCCTGCCAATCTGCCCAGCCTTCTATAAGGTGCTTCACAGGCATGGGGGTCAGCCCATTTTGGGCTCTCACTCAGCCAAATGTCTTTTATAGTGAAATTAATCTTCACCCCAGTGGCGGATACTCCTGTGCAAATTTTCTGCGTGATGAGTTATTTGTGCTAGCTTCTAAAAAACAAATATAGCACTGTACACTCACAGATTCAATACTTCTGTCAATAAAACAACATTTTTACCAGATGTTAGCAAGGGGTCCCACAATGTCAGGCACATTCTTGTAACCTAAAATGCCAAAACCTCCTATCCTGGGATAAATTATGCATTTGCAACAAGAAAAATAAAAAATGTCAGAAAGACCTAACTTGTTTTCACTCTGCATTGCAGATGCACAATGCCAGCTGGAAGAGTTAACAAGATTGTCCCAGTTCATTTTCAAGCACAATTTCTCAGAGAGGCCAGAAGTAAGTAATTTCTAGGTTGTTCTGAGTTGCACAGTAAATGCTGTTCTCAGAGCAAGACATGGGAATGCAGACCAGAAGTGCTTCTAAAAACCTGTCCAATCCATGCAAGATACACCATCCGCTGCACTAATGAGAATGTGCTCTGCCCTCATTTGGGATGATGCTTCACACTGCTGCATGTGAGACAAACTTAGCAGAGCACTCACCACCTGACAGATTTATTTGACACTCCCAGAGGGTCCTTTAAAATTGCACTAGGAGAATTGAAAATTCATATCCTTCTTTCCATGCCTGAAGAGGAAGAGGGCCATAACTCTCACATCTGAGGCCTGGCAACTGCAGGAACCTCTTCCTCTGGGGCCACATAAGGAGTTGCATCCCAGCACTGCAGCATTCCCATAGCCTGGAATTTTTACCACAACACTGGTGCTGCATACCCTGCTGAATCTCAGCTTGGGAACACTATGTCTCTGACTTTAGAAAACAGTAAGAGAAAGAGAAACTGAGTGCAAACTGCCCACTCTCCAAGCTTATTCTGCATCCAAAGCATGGTGATTTTTCTGATTACTAAAATATTTCTCTCCCTGGATTGTGTGAGAGACCAAACAAGGCCATGAAAATACTCTTGGGTGGTGATGGACACTAAAAACATACAGATACTGAAGACCCTAGGAACTACTTATTTTTGGCAAGCTGTGAAAAAAAGTGTTTAGATTTGTAACTCAAAGGACTGTAAAGTTTTCTGAAGACAGTGCCATCCTCAGAAGGGCTCCTGTGGTTAGTTAATATCTAACAGGTATGTGTGTAATCAGGTCCATACCTGCAGGTAAGCACGTAGAATTTTCCAATGTCAGTTCATTTTTATTAAACTGGTAGTGATGATGTCACTTTTCCTTTCAGAACAATATGCACTGAAATATTCAATGGACTGAAACAGAAAAGGAGAGGCATCCCACCTTGTCTGTGCCATGGATTTCAAAAGTTTTGAACAATGGTCTCACACAGACACTGAAGAGCTGTAAGTATAAGTACATAAACCCCAACTGATGAAACCAAAGGCAGTCCACAAGCAAATACTTATACCTTGCTGTATTTCTAGCTCAGAACCACTATGCACTGAAGCTTTGAAGATTTTTTCCCCTTTCACAATATTCTTCTGTTTTGAATTTCTTTACCAGCCAAACTCTGATGGCTCTGATGGAAGTAAATTAATGATTTTAAGACTGTTGGCTACACATATAGACAGTGAAAATCATGGAAGTGGAAGGGCCATGAAGTGTGGAATATGTATGTTTAATTACTGCTTCATCTGTAACACACAGCTAACTTTGCTCATTGACATTTTCCTAGTGCCATGTGCTTAGTATACCATGCTCTTCTCAGCAATTTTGAGTCTTTTGAGAGGAGTGAGGGATTTTTTACTACAGTGAACATATTTTTGCACAGTTATTATCTAGATAATCACTTTCTTCAGCAATTTCCCACCTCTTACACTTGAGAAAATTGCTTTTATCTAAGAAATGGGCTTTGATCCTCCTGGGAGGAAGAACGGCAGAACTCCAATGTATTGTGCATGATAAGTAAGATTTCCTGTACCTAAAGCCTTTCACAATCCTTCAGGTTTCAAACTGGGAACATCCCCAGTTTAGAAACTAGGGTATGAAGGTATGAATTATTTACAACTAACTGGCTGGTTTGCTGAGTACAAAGGTCATCACCGTCACCAACTTCATACTTAGAAACAGCCAAATTCAGGTACTTCTCTCCCCAAGTCACTCAGCTGCATTATAAGGATGTCAAGGATCACCTCACATCTGACTATTTCTGTTTCCTCACTATGCTCCATGTGCAAAAGTAAAAAGTCCATTGTCAGTTGTAGAGCAGAGGTTCAGGGGTGGTTCTGAGCCATTTTCTGTGGGAGGAATAGTGGAATAGGGAAAAGTAGCATCCCAGCAACAGGCTACACTTGACGTGACAGCAGATGGAGTGGGACAGCATCAGAGATACCAACACAGCCCTGCAGCTAGCAAATCTATGCACCTCAAATACTGCACCCAAGGGAGTAAATCCCTGGGTTTCATTTATTTCAAGGAGGATCTGAGTGTTCAATTATTACAAGTGACTCTTGAGAGAAGGGGGAAGAGGAAGCCACATGAATACACATTTACAATTCAAAACCCAGTATTTATGCTGCTAGCAAATGAATGTGTCAATGTCCACAAGTACCATGTTTAGATGACAGCCATCATCAACTAGCACATTGGAAATATCACCACTTCTAATTACCAACTGCTTTGAAAAGTATGAATGTCAGTCTATCTAATACAAATTATTTCACACACATTGTTACTAAGTACAGCATAAACGTAAACATTTCAAGCCTTTTCCTTTGACAAATAGCCACGATTTGACAATTCAGATGCAGCCCATACTTATCTAGTCTATGGTTCAACATAAAATCTTTTACTGTCCTTCAATTGTCCAAAACATCAGTTAACAGAAAGAATTTATTGTGGGGTTTTGGAGGAAATTAAATGGATAGATCTTCTCATGCTGGAAAAGCTCTGACTGCCCAGTGCCATCACAGAATTTGCTCTGGCCCATGTCAGTACTATAAACTGGCAATTACACCAGCTATTTGGGATGACAGGCTTTTCAAGTGAGAAATTCAAGAACAGCAGACTTAATTGTTGATGTGAAATATTCCTCTCCAGAGAAGTTTACTTTTGGTAATTTTTACCATATAAGAATATCTGAAAGCAGGTATCCCCTGTAGCTAAAGTTTCCCATTTGTGATGGATAGGACCAAAACAGTATAGAGTCCCAAATTCCTTTCACAGGAGAGATTTTACTCTAATGACTGATAAGAAAAGAGGCACCTTCCCTATCCTCTCCTAATTCACCTGAGGATGTGGGTAGTGATAGTTTATACTGCTCTTTACAGCTTCAGTATTACCTGGAAAAGTTAGTCAGTGAAATTTTAAGTTTGCTGTGGAAAAGAAGGCAACAAAGATAGGGAATGGCATACCTGAAAAATACCAGCTCTTCTGACTATGGGAAAGATGGAGAGATGGGTGCAGTAGGGGAAAAAAACAGGATGAATAACCTTAGCCAAAGACCAACATAACTGCAGAAATGCAAGAGCAATGCTACCTATCAGCAGCAGTAAGTGGTCTGCATGAGGCTTGGCAAAACAAAGCATCCTATAAGTAAGGCAATCTGCTTGCTTCCCTTTTTGGTCCACACCCCACTTGTTTCAGTTAAAAAGCAAATCAAGAAAAGAGGCACTTTATGTGTACTGTAGCTAAAATAGCAGGCCAATTCTTCTAAGTATTCCGAGAACATTTTCAGGCCATTTGCTTCTGCAGAAAATTTTTCTGCTACTCAAAAGAGTGCTCTAAATGGAGCCAGGGGAGTATTTGTGTTGTGAAACAGCACAGACTGATGAGGACTCACTATAATAAACTGCCTCTCGGGGCTGGCTGAGCAGCAGGGTCAGCAGCCTGTGCTGAGCCACTTGCTGCCGTATTAGGAAGGCTGTGGCCCCAAGGTGCAGACCCAAGCAGACCCAGGCCTCCATAGCCAAGGTCACCTCCCCAGCAGAGGTATTGCACGTGGCCTGCCTCCATGCACAGCAACACACACAGCGCTCTCCAAGCTGTCAGCCTTGGGTATCCTGCCAGGCTCACAGGATTAATCAGTAAGCTGAACAGTGAGAAGCCATTGTGTGCGTGTTTCCCAGAGCCTATGGGCTGCATTTGAAATCAGGATGGTTTGAGGTGCTCAAGCAGAAGTATCTTATAGGGATATCCTATTTTTCTGTGGATGTGGTGAGTGCTGAGTACTGAAGTGTCATTCCTTTCAAAGTATCAAGCTGATACCCAGCAGCGAGACACTGCTTTCAGCATCTATGCCTGAAAGTCTTACATAGTCCTTACTGAAGAGTTGTACAGGAACAAAGGGGGTTTTGGGTTTTCCTATTTCTGAATGTGAAAACTCTAGCTAGTAAACTAATAAAAGCCAGAAAAACACTAAACATAGGCATCTTAAGCATAAATCTGTGAAATAATTTTGAGCTTTACAGATGTAATACTTGGATAGACATCACTCCATATTTCTTTTTCCTGAGTGTGCTTTGTGTCTTTGTACACAATATCACTAACCTGTTACAGGTAAGATTCCTACAGCATAAAGGGACAACAGCAATCTTGTAATAAATCCCATTTTGAGGGGGAGGAGAGGGTAGAATGCAGACAGTTTTGGGTACAAGGCAGTGCCCCAGGCCACCTCATAGCTTTTGCAAACACTCATTATTTTTTCCATAGCCTATGTCAGTAGTAAATTTCCTACAGCTGGCAAGGCATCCTGTGGGACTCAATAGGCTGAAGCAAGCCCTTCACAGAACCATCTCCCACCGTTGTATGTGCTCTGCACTCCAAGGTATCTCTGCCTTGGGGATGCCTGATTCAGTGCCTCTGCCAGACTATTAAAATCTAAAAATCATAGAATGTTAAGGGGTTGGAATGGACCCTAAAGAGCACCTAGTCCCAAACCCCCTGCCAAGGGCAGTAGGCTGCATCACGGGCCTCGAATATGTTAACTCCCCCGCTACATTTGCCTGTATCATTCACCTCTCAGATCAATCACCTGCATCCATCAGTTTCCATATCTTCCTCCTGCAGATTTTTATCTTCCATAATAAAGGCAGAGGTTTCTCAGCTGAAGGACTAAATCAAACCCTTGTCCTAAACACCAACTCTGTTAACTCTGTTTCCACAAGCAGCCCCTGTTCTGCATACGTTCATGTTAGAGAGACCCAAAAGCTAATTTTGTCACCTCTCAGCTGTGGGCACTAAATTCTTAGGCAGAGTACCCCATGAAAACTCTGTTTTCATGGCAGAGGACTCCTTTGCTTTTCTGAAGCTGCTCTGCATCCATGCCATATTTCACACCTCAGCTGGAGATGATTTCCACCTTTTCCCCTTCTCACAGCCATCACTTTTCCTCTCTTCAAAGTTGTTGTCTGCCACAGTATACCAGTGCAGTAGGTCAAGGCTCTAGCTCTCAACTCCTCCAGTCCTTGGTGGCTACAAGCATGGCTTTGTGGTGTTTTCACTGCAACACAAGCCTTCTCACATGAATGAGAACTCTACACCCAGACAGAATTTGTAGCCATCACTCAAGAAGGCTGAGATTGCCACCAACTGACCTGGTGCTTTTCAGGGGGATCAGCACATACTTTTTTTGAATAACAGTTCCAGGGGGGTCATATAAGAAAGATCCATATGGATCAAGCTGCCTCTGCCTTGCCAGATCTCCAAGGGTTGCACTTGGTCAAGCTCTTTGTACGCAGACAGAAAGTCCCACATCCAAGCAAATTTCTGATATCAGGATAAATCCAAGCAGGTTTTGTACCAAACTGAGGATGTGGCAACAGAAAGAGCAGCAAAAGACTTTATCTTTCTGTGTGCCAATCTGCAGGTTTACAGCCTTCCTTTCCTTGTTGCAATTACTCATGCTCACCTCTAGTGAAAAATTCTGGTGGCTCAGGCACATTTAAGCACAGAAACATATCGAGACCCATGTAGTCTTGAACAGATTGCTGAACCCATTCTACTGCAGTACTTAACACCTACTAAGTAACTGTGGAATAAAGACCCAGTACTTAGATGCATCATTCAATTTTACTTCAGATTTCTTGCTCTGCTGCCAAAGTGCTGGATAAGAGAAAGACTGAACACAGAAGTGACCATGCAAGTGCTCCTGGAGATAGGAGCAAAAAAGCAGGTGCTGTAAGCTGTGATACTTTGGCAGCTAGTGCTCAGCTTTCTTCTGAATTACAGTGTTCCCCAGAGTACAGTAAATGACAATACAGCGCTCTGATATAGGTACCACTGGAGGAACTCAAGGCATTTTGCAGGCAGTAAACTATTCAGTTGTATGAACATATGTTTTTGTCAATTACCCTCTTCTCTAGGAAAAACCCTCTAGTGTAATCCTGTTAAAGTCTGTGTGGTTGTGTTAAGCACTGAATACAATCCAAATTTATACTAAGGAACTTAATCAGGAAGAAAGTGTGGAAGAGAACTTAGAACACTGTCTCTATATATTAGTTTTACTACAAACCACCTATATACCTGCAGATGCACCCTTCCATTTCTCCTGGTTGTTTGCTGTTATAAATTTAATTTTACACTACAGTATCTCTGGAGTCTGAGCTTAGACTCATGATCTCAGCAGAAGCATCAGGATGCTACTGTTTGATGGGCTGAGGCGTACAGACTGGTTGCTCAGAGTAGCAGAGCATGGGGACTGTGAGCTTCTGTTCCTCCTTTGATACACAAGCAAGAATGTCAGTGATCTGGACATGACAAGGATGTTGTTATTTTTTGCCATCATCTACTTGATTTACAAGAAAAAAGAGAAATATCTCAATGGGAAATTTTTAAACTTTATTTCCTTTCCAAACTACAGCTTCAGTGAGTAAGGAGGTGAGACCCAGATCAAAGCACATCAGCAGGGAATACTACAGACAGCAAAGAGAGTATTCCAATACACATGGCTGTTGTTAGCAATCCCTTAAAGTTTCTGCAACATCTCTGAACCAAAATACAGTCCCACTGGGAAACACTGGCAGACAGTGAGGAGTTTCAAGCAAAACTAACCTTCCCACCTAGCTTAACTGTTAGCACAACAAACAGACATTTCACTAAGGAGCACATCACTTTGCCTCTGTTCATACAATCATCTTTTGTCCCTCTATGGCAGAAATATCCATTTTCTGTATCTCCATCCGAGACTTAGCACCTCATTTTCTGTTTTCCACTCATCAAACAAAACTGAACAACAAACACAAAACAACTACAAGCAGCAGGTTTGAGGATAAAATTCTCAAAACTGCCTAGTCTTGCAGTTCTGCATCAAAGATCTCACTCCTGCAACATTTAATGTTATCAAAGTGATTAAGGGCCTAGAGCATGACCCAGGAAAGAGGGTGAGGGAGATGGGCTTCTCTGGTAAAGAAAAAGACAAGCCTGTAGTTCTTTAGTCATAACTTAAAATATTTCAAGGGCGTTACACAGAAACCTTACCATCAGTTGCAGGTGGAATAACAAGGCCAGGGATTGCACTTTGGGAGTTTTGGGCCAAAAAACCAGGAAAATGTTTTGGAAGGTGCAGATGATTATGCAGACCAGGATGGGCTCACCACAAGAAAACAGAAGTGTGTTTGGCTGTCTGGAAGGGTCTGAGGTGGTAACTTCACGTTGAAGAACCAGCAAAATTGTCTAGGGTGACGTGCAGAGCAAAGAAGAAAGGGAGGAAGAAGGACACAACTGGTAGGCTGTGAAGTGGGGGAGTTCAATCATTAAAGTAAGTTTCTTGATTCTTGGGATAAACTTTAATCTGTCATACTATCTCACAGAGGTATATCACTTGTCATGATGACAAATGAATGACATTTTCCTCCCTTGAGGCTATTTGACTTCATCACATATTTTGACAGCTACATGATTCTGAAGACAGCACTTTGCCAAGAGATGTCATCATAATTCACAGATACTTTCTTCACAGATAGAGAAGAAATAGTTTAGTGAAAGTTCAAAAATAAATTAGAGGCGGAAAACTACCACATGCCCTTGAGTTTTTGGTAGGGGCTTTATTATCACAAATAATATCATAAACTAGTGATTAAACTGAACTTCTAAAAACTATTTGAAATAAAATTAAGTAGAGAATTATACTTCATGAGTTTGATAGCAAGTTTAAAAAGAGGAAAGACTTCAGGAAAACTTTCAGATTATTTTTGATTCTTTTTTCTGGAATTGTAAATTCCCACTGCCACTGCAAAGATTTTTTTTTTTTTTTTTTTTTGGGTTAAATTCAGGTGATCTGTACTATGTTAAAATGGTATTTCCAGTCTGAAAGACAGAAAAAAAAACCCATGTGACTTTAGATCACTATATTTCAAGACAAATTAATTTGGAGTTCAGTACAATCTGCTACTTATTGTGTGCAACATGTTCTCAGTTAGCTGTTTTGTCCTAGCCTCTGCCCAGTCTGTGACCTATTCAGGGCAGCAAATTCCCAATTTATCTCAACACCTGCAAGTATGGTGATGCTGGTTTACATTTTTAGATTTTGTAATAAAAATATCTTTTCAGAGCTATATTTCAACCTGGAAAAATGGAGTAATCAAACTCCATTCACTGCCACACTGCTGATGTATGGACATTAATTTGCATAGGAAGAAAACAACACTGGAATTACTGATGTGAAATGGATCACAGAATGCTAGATATAATAAAAGGGTATTTTTGGTATTATACCCCATGGACACCTACACCTTGCAGAGTTTCGCAGAATTCATTTTTTGAAGTCAGAAATATAGTCTCTTTGTTATTGTCTGGTCAGAAAACACCACCTGAAAACATGATCAGTTTCAATGGCTCATTGTCCAGCAGAGAGAAACACTTTGTTTCTCTTAAAAGGCAAAATGCCAAGTGGAGAAGGCGTAATTATTGAGGATATTCACTTTGCTTATGGCAATTTGTATGTGGGAAGTATAAGTAACACTGAGAAAATTATTATCCACATTTCACCTAAGCAGCAAAACAGTAAGAAATCCAATTATGCAAAAGCACCATCTTAATCCCAAGTACTTGCTACTTTTGATAAAGGAGTTCTTAGAGTCTTTTCTAATTTACCCATTCTGGAATTTTACATCAAATAACTGAGAGGAAAGTTGGAAGTTTATACATTGTTATTACCTATTGAATATTTCAAATTTTAAGAAACTTCTTTTCATCCTTGAAATTCACTCACCCTCCTTTACCCCTGTGTTTTTGGAGTTTCCAAGTCATTCATTCATTCATTTTGTGTATTACAACTACATCAAGGTGTATTCTATTCTGGCTACCCCCAACTTGCTTGCTACTTTACAGATGCAGAATATGACTGTCTTCTAAATTTTTCACTGTTTCCCAGGATTGCCTAATCAGCAGTTGGTAGATGATGCTGTAATACACATGTTTCTAAGACCCCTTTCCCTTAGTTCTTCAAAAGTTAGACAGTGGGAGGTCGGGGTTTTTAGGCATTTGAGAGTTTTGATGGTTGGGGAAGGGCAAGAGTGTTGTGGCAAGCAACAAAGAATTGCAAGACCACTCAAAATCTTTCTGAGAGCAAATTCCAAGGAAGATCTGCTTGTTTGAAAAGGCAAGCTGCTTAGGCTGGTATTATGGAGGTAAAGTTTCTTCTGGGGTTGTTTCTGTCCAGGGAAAACTATATACAGCATAAATGGATAAGCTGTATGTATTAAATACAAACACAAGGCACACAAAATGCCTTCTCCTAAGATTCCCTTTCCAGCAGGAAGCCAACTTATCATCCCACATTCCACCCCCAGCGCCCTCTGCTACACAGCAGTTTCTTGAAGGAGGCATTCATGCTTTGGTCTCACAATGCTATCTCTCCATTATGAAACAGATTTTAACTCACACCTGTCAAAGCTGTAGTGTAGACAAGACAATATTAAAGATCACCACATTGAAGACAATGAACATTTACTCTGTCAGCCTAACATATAATAAAAATCACTTTTCTCCTCACACATTAAAGACATTTTTCTTAAAGTAGGAATGCTTTCACTACTGAGGATCCTAAGTAGAAGGAGAGGGAAGTTATTTCACACAGGAAGGAAGTTTATACAAAGTCAGATTCATAGCAAAACAGTTAACAAGTTTATTAGCAAATGAAAATACCTGTCACTTAGTGTTTTACAGATCCACCATGTAAAAACAATACAAATATATTACTGCTTTGAGGAAAGTGTTTCTTTAAAAACCTGTAGAAGCTAGAGATGAACTTTTATGATAGTGTCAAGCTGGTCATTAAATGCTGCAGATTAACAGCAGTGAGATGAAAGACATTCTTGGGCAATATTGGGTGCTGTCCTTCTCTGTGCTGCATTTCCCTAAGTGTTTAATGTTTTCCTCAGTATAAAGACTATTTATCACTTCATACACAGTTAAAATTAAAGAGCTGGAAACATTGTTTTCTTTGGTTAGCCCCAAGGCCTCATTTGCTGGATGGCTCTGGGCAAATTGTTTTCACATCTTGGCCATCTGCAGAATTGTAATAACACAGATGATACCCGTATTTCTCCAGCATTGCTGCAGATTCAGTCATATGACATTTGAGAGTCTGCCCTTGATTTCGGTGCATTGTTATGAGTTACACAGAAAGGTAATATCATGCACTATCACCTGTGCTTTTCTTGAATAGTGGTTGAATTAACCTGACATCATGCTCCGCAGATTCCCTACAAGAAGCAAGTTTCATTCACACACAAAAAACTTGTGGGACTTCAGACCTGTTGTGCAAGGACCCTATAGAAAAGAATCTTAGTTACAGCATGATTTAGGAGAAATAATATGAAATAATACAAAATGGTATTTTCTACTGCAAAACAATGGCATGGGGGTACATGAAACTGAAGTAATGTTCATCATGTTCGCTACAGGTTCTGTAGGTACAGAAGAAGATAAGAAGCTCCATTTTCATGAAGAAGAAATAAAACAAGTTTCTAGACTTCCTAGCTGCGTGGGAAGGGTGAAAGACAGAAGAGCTGCAACCCAAAAGCTCTGAAATTGGAGAGAAAACTGACAAACTGTGCTGTGTCTTTCAAGGCATGTGGTGATTTGGGGGGCTTTAAGATGTTCTGGTAAGACTTACAGAGAAAGGCGAATTTGAATGTCACAGAGTAGGAGTTAAGAAGCAACCAAGAAGAAATCCACAAGCTGCCTTGAATTCTCAGACCTCTGAAAATCTCTTGGAGACAAAAAAACTCCACAGAGAAAACTGGCTGGCATAAAGCCAAATACATTTTGGAGGGGAAAAAAATTACAGTAAAAAGCTATAATAATGTGCTCTGGCTGAAACCTAAACCCACGAAGTTTGTGGTCCCAAATGTTGCTGATTTAATCCTGGGTGCTAGCTTAACTTGTTTACTTTGCAACCAAAAGAAAACTCACAGATAAAAAAACTCCTATTTCAGGAAGTGGCAACATCATAATTCCAAGAAAAACTCAACTGGGGACTGTGTGGCTTGTCTTATAAAGTATCTACAGAAATATACAGCTGAGAAAAACAGAATTGTCTAAGAAGAGCACAATGCAACTGCTGCTAGCAGTTGTGTAGGTGCACATCTAGGTTACTCACAACACTCCAGGCTGTCTTGTTCTTCCTGAGTCTGTCTCGAGGCCACTGTGCCTTGGCTTGCAACCAGTTTAACTCTGTCATTCAGCCAGCTGCTTGGAACAAAACTTTTCAGCCACTGGCTGTCCTGTTAGCCCTCATACCTGCATCAGTTCCTATTTTTGGCCAAGCAACACCTGTTTTTTAGGACAGTATTCAAAACTGTGAGAGGAGACCAAAAATTCTCTCACAGGCAAAGAGTGTCAGATGACAGAGAAATCGCATGGGTGAAATACTCATTCTAGAGTTGAGAACACAATGCACTTATTTACTTTAGCATGCATAGCCCAATACCAACACTCCAGGTGAAGTTACTGTTCTGTTACACTATGGGACTCCCGTCACTCTGTTGCTGGATGATAAATTGTCTACACCTGGTGAGCTAACATAATGCTTATTCGTCAAAGACCATTGGCCTATGAAACTGCTCAATGCCCATTGTGTAAAAAGGAGAACTGGAAGTTCACCAGCCCCAGTGCCCTGCCAAATTAACAGACCAGGTGTACCACTGGGGTCTCTGAGCACCAGGTATCACTGAAGAGACCCCCAGGACAGAAGAGAACATGTGTAAAGGGGAGAGAAAATATGTCAATGATTTTTTGGGAATGATTATCATATGTATGTTTATTCTGGGACAATCAAAGAATATGTATGTAAAATACCATATATAAACAAAAACTTTCCTGTACTCCTCATGCATGATTTTCAGAGGAGCTATCCCCCTGTGCATCTGGTCAAATAAAGAGCATGTGCTTCGTAACACTACTTTGGTATTAAGAAGTTTTTTATTCTACCGTAACAACTCCATTTTACTTTGTAGATTGACAGCAAGTAAGAATTTCAGGTTTCACTTTAAGAAGTTTCTTGGCCTTGGAAGTATGCAGCTTTAAAAATGGAGTACACCCAAAAGACTCAATTCAGAAATCAAATACAAGAGGATTCAAAAGCTATACATAACTGCATCAGTGCACTTACTGCTATTGCAAAGTTCTCTAGTCTGGAAAACTTTCATACATTTAGAAAATTCCAATTCATTGATTGTTAACTCAGCTCACAGTCAAGACTTTTGCCAAAGCATAATCTGCTACGTGAAGAATTTCTACACTACATTAAAGTATCCCCTTTTTTCCAAACACCCACTTTACAAATCATGGATCTAATTTTTTCTTAGAATAATTTTACTAATGTGAGGCAAAATCCTTTGTGGAGGAGCATGCAGTAAGATAATCTATCTGTATTTTCCTTCTAATGGTCACTAAGCTTGTATTCTAATACAGCTCTGTCATATATAAATGATGTCTACATTAATATCTGACATGGCTGGCTTGTCTCTACCCTTCTAGGAAACACTGAGGTAGCCTCCTGTAGAAGACAATTCAAAGCACAGATCTCTACCCTTGCTGGTATCAGTGGTTATCTGGGAAGCTATTTGATTTAGCACGCAAACTATTTAGGTGGAAAAACATGCATGCTCTTGAAAGTATGTGGCATGGTCAGCCCATGAGTTCATGAAGCCCTATATGATCCAGAAGGTGCTGCATTGCTGCTTCCCCACGCCCTTCTTTTCACATACTACTCCTTAAGTGCATGATGCAAATCCACTTGTGCAGAGACAGTTTTACAATTTATGTGAGCAGCAATAATGCAGCAAAGAGCCAGTGTGGTACAAGCTTCAAGATATTATAGGGATAGAAGCTCACTCACACATGTAGTCAGGAAACAGGAATTAATTAAAAACAACCAAAAAAAAGAGACTAAAACATGTGGGTAAGAAAGTTGTGTATATTTATGCATCTGTTTTCTTTTTTGAATACCTGGTTAAACACTGAAAGTTAATGATAAGCAAACCAGCATTAACTTGGCAGTTAATGACGGTTCTGACAAGGTGAGCATCAGAAGCCCTGATGTCCACCACGGAATAAGGAGGGTGCAGGGATGGGCAGAACTGTAGGGGCCAGGTAGCTTAGCTTTTCCCACGGCAGGAGCTGAGCAAACAGAAACCGTATGAGTTAGTGGTATCAGAGTTTGCTCAGAGAAGAAGCATGCCTCAAAAATGCTGCCTGGACTATGAAAGACTGTATCAGACGTATCTTGGGGTGGTTAGCTGGCAAACCTCGTTCTTCGTCCTTTAGTTAGTTTTCAAGCCCACGGCATAGCTGCCCCCAGTCCTGTAAAATTTACATGCTGGCATTTCAGATGTGATGACCCTCCCAAAACGCCTGGAGCGGTACGAGTTGTGCCACCAGGGGTCAGGTTGAACACAGCACAGACAAGCTGGGCTCAGGAGCCTTCTCCGTGCAGCGTGCAGGCTGAGGATCTGCCCGCAGCGCCCGCCGGTGTGGAGCCGGCCCGGTGGGGCCGGTGAGTCCCGTGAGCCGGTCCATACTGACGGAGCTGCCGGCAGAGCGCGGCCTGGGCAGGCAGTGCGGGGCTGGGCACACTGTGCCGGGCTGGGCAGGCCGTGTGGGGCTGGGCAGGCCGTGCCGGGCCGGGCTGTGGAGCCGGCCTGTGCTGCTGATGCCATCTGCCGGCTGCACCGTGTCCCATGTCCCATGTCCCGGCCGGACCGGCGGGACAGCCCGCACACACCTTCCCGCACACCTCACCTCCCTCTTGCTGTAAGAAGCTGGCAGGCTGCGAGACCGTGAGAAGGGACAACAAGCTAAAAACCAAAGTATGCATGTACAGAGTCCCCTCACGCCTCCTCCATCTGCCCTAGTAGAACTCCAGGGAAAAGAAGCTTAGGAGGAAGGTTGTTTTCAGTCCAGCTCACAGGGCCTTTGCATGTTCGTTCCTTACATATTCACCATAGATCCACTCACGGGGATGCAACTCATCAGAAATTTTCTATGTTGGAAAAGATTGCTTCTTCTGAAAAGTGAATCTGGGCTATCACCTGGTATTGCTGCAAAGGTGGCTTGTAGCTCTGGCAGTGTCCCCCAGGTGAGGACAGTGGGTGTGCTTGGCCCTGTAGTGATCCCACAGCAGGCTTAATATGGGACAAGGGGACAGGGGACCTCTCACTGATGTCCCACCCTTGGCCCCTTCAAGGGGCTCTGAACTCAAGTGTTTCCTGTGAACTGAGAGAAACCTACAGGACTAGCAAGCACCACCGTGGCTTGGAGTCAGATCTCAACACAGCAGCTCTCCCAGAAGAGTGGAGAGTCAGAAGGACAGCAAACGTACAGGGTGCCAAATCAATGTGCGTGTTAAAGTGCAGTTACTTGGCCAATGTGAAATCTAAATTACTAGACAATGGAAGCCCCTCAACAGTGTGGCATAAGCTAAAAAAATTCAAAACATTGAAACTTTCTGGTTTTGGGATTCCGTTGTCGTGAATTACATTTGCCAGTCAGCTGTACTGAACAAAATTTAAGATGTATCTTGAGGAACAACAGAGGAGTTCCAGAGTAGGGCTACTTCTGAGACATTTAAAAATGGGATTTGATTGCTTTTGAGTATGTCTACCCTAAATTCCATTTTGTAACACTGCTGATGTGGTGATCTCAGTATTTACAGAAAGTGATGTTATGTTCTATTAGTTGCACTGACCTAAGCAGATGATAGCACTTTGTTTGGTTTCTGACTCCACCTCCCTATCATGTTTCATGATGTGTGATTTCTTTTGCAAACAGATAAGCTGATATCTGAGGTAAATAAACTTTCCACAGTGTTGCAGAAAGAGTGTCACAGCTGTGACAGCCTCAACCAGACAACCATTTGTTCTGATGAAAGTTTTACCTCCCCCTACATCTGTGACCTCACTTTTACTCACAGATAGCTTTTTAGAAACCCATCCTGATCTCTCTGATAGTGCTGGTGCAGCCTTGGCTGGACACAAAAAATTCCCACATGAAAATCAAACTCTAGTCCAAATGTCTTCAGACCTGATTGTTCAAGATAATGGCCAGTCTCTTACTGTGAACTACAAGATATACCATCTGCTAGACTTAAACTGAAAGTGTCTTGATTAAAGAAATACTAGCAAAATCCTAGTAATTAATGAATAATATCATAATTCAAATTTGTGTCCCTGCAGTTCTCTAATTGTGCCCTTCTGTCTTTCTCTTTTTTAATTGTTACCTACATTTTATTACAAATCCCTTTGCTCTTGCATACCAGCTCCTTACTCTTTCTATGTATTATAATAATTCCCAAGATATCAACATGTTGTATGTTATTTTTTCTCAGCCATTTTCCTTTTCCCAGCCTTCCTTCTTGCTGTAGTCCATCAGCTTAGGCTGATGGATCTGTGCTTTTTGGAGAGAAAATTAAAATGCATTGGGAATAAAAAGAAGCAGAGGGAGAGGGAGAGAGCAGAGCTGTTTCTGTGACAGGCTTCCCTCATGACCTCAAGAGTACTCCTACTTCCCTTCATGTTGTCATACCTAACAAAACCCCATTTGAACCGGATCATCCCTTATGATACACATTTTTAGATCATCATGTTCAGTGGAATTCTGACTGACAGGAGCCTCAGTACATAAGTTTCTGTAACAGGCATACCATACAATTTTTTGCACTGCAAATTCTTGTGATATGATGGCGCATCAAGCAGTTCTTCACTGCGTGCCAATGTTACCATGTTTCATAAGTGAAAAAGACTTCAATTATGAATAGCAGATGGTTGTAAATAGATAAATCAAGGTTTTGTGAAAATCACAATAATTTCAACATTATTGGGCATGAAACATGATGCTCATTTAACATGAATCCAAAGCAATGCCAATAAACCACCTAACCACAGGAAATAACATTCTGACACTTGTATTTTATTTGATCATGCCTATTGACTCTCAACATCACTCCAACAAAAGTTAAGGTTTACAAATGTCCAAAGGGAATGTTCCCTGCTGATACAAAGTGACCTGCCCTGAAAGTGTACTTTTGACAGCTAATTTCACGGAATAGTCAATGGAGCAGAAAGGATCCACACCTCTCAAAATTAATGTATTGGGTGCTTACATTGCAAGGTTCCAAGAATCACCTTCATGCATCATGATCCAATGTACACAAAGGCAAAATGTCCGATGGTTGCTAGACTACTGAGTGGAACTGCTCAGGACACTGCTATCCATCATAGACCTTTTTAAAATTTTGCTTACAGTCTCAGGTGAAATTAAGCAAAGTCTCAGCAAAGCAAAGGTCATCAAGTACTTTAAAGACACTGTTACTGCTGTAGAATGAGGCCCCATCAGAGATCGTGCAACAATTTGGTTTTATTTGCTGATCAGAAAACCACTCAATGAAGATGCTCCTTCCTCTTTTTGGGAGAAGAAGGCATTGCTGTTTATTTCTTCATTCCTTTGAACTTAAGCTGTTTACGGAGTGATGTCTTACTCCAAGTAATACCACGTACCTTATAAGGAGAGTAAGTTCAAAAAGTTATATGAATACCAATTTCAGCATCAGGAAATAAGCTATTTCTTTCTATAACAGGATCTTGAAATGTAGGAAGAATCAATGTGATGTTGGCTTAGAAATACAAAGATCTACTGAAATATTTCCATGTGGACAATGAAAAATGACTGTACAAATCTGGTTTTGTATAATAGCACAGGACCTTAATTTTTAGCAGGGATTCCAAAGAAAATGGAATGTGTTCCATCTCCACCTTGCAACAACTTTTAAAACCACACAGGCCAACTCTATCTAAATTTGACTGCAGGGTAAGTTCTCAAGTCATCTCTTTAGTGCTCTAAAAGTTTCTAAAAGATTTGTGAAAAAGAGAGGGTAAAATAATGCTGCCAAACACCAATCTGTTCCTCTAAAAAAGGCTGGGCAAGCATATTATTCAGTGCTGGAGAACTCCTACAGAAATCATTCCACAGGTTTTAAGAATGCCTCAAAACCAGGAAAAGACTCAAGTACTCTGCATTTTTAGAAAATAGTAATGCAGCCAGAAGCACAAAGGCCTGTTGGATTGTGTCAAAAGATCAATTAAGCATCTAGGAAGTGTCTAGAACACAAGTCTTATGTGAATTGTGAGGTGGTGGAGGGTATTTAGGCTGGAGAAAAGGAGGCTCAGGGGAATCCTTATCACTCTCTACAACTGTCTGAAAGGGGGGTGTAGCCAGGTGAGATTGGCCTCTTCTCCCACCCAATTAGTGATAGAACAAGGAGAAACAGCCTCAAGACGCCCCACAGGATGTTCAGTTGGAATACTAGGAGAGATTTCTTCACTGAAAGAACTGGAAAGAATCACTGGAACAGGTTGTCCAGAGAGGAGGTGGAGCCACCATTCCTGGAAGTATTTGAAAGATATGTAGATATGGCATTGAGTGACATGGTTTAGCAGTGAATTCAGCAGTGTTGGTTTAATGCTTGGACTCAATGATCTTAAAGGTCTTTCCCAACCTAAAAGATTCTTTGATTCTATGCTTCTGTGAAACTATTTCTGAAATTCTGAAAAATTTCTGAGGAAATTTTGAACAGATCCATGAGTCCCTGTTGTATAATTCATGGACAGTATTCAGTACAGAGACCTATTGATTTCACAGGGCAACAGGAAAGAAAGAACCTAAAATACATAGCTGAGGAAAAACAGCAACTACAGACAAAAGATGAATGAGCTTCAGTGGAGAGTATAATGGAGAGAAGAGTCCTCACTCCCGGATCTGAACAGGAAAGAAATGCAGTTTTTCAGACAGAAAAGTATTCTTCAGCTGAGCTGGATTTCCTGCAGGTCCTTAAACTGTCAGAGCAAAAATCAGATCACCTCTAGAAAGACTGCAGGTCATTACTGTTGTATTTTAATGTCTGTTACCTTCCTCATGCTGTGAAAAATACTCTATCAATATCTTTCTACCATAAACAGCTTTTAAGGTCAGGATAACTGTCTAATCTCTTGGGTGAGGATGAACTAAATCTGTATATGTATAGCCCAATTTATGGTGATATTTATTCCCAAAGACAAAGTAATAAAATCAAGTAGCATAGTTCTAAATCCATAATAGAGCTCAAGGAACAAAAAAAAGTCTCTGTTCTCTACTCAGTGTGTTATTGAGGTAAATTGATGACTCCCACACAGTAATACAAGTCACCAGTGCAGTCAGCTTATCAGTAATTAGCCTTGCGCAGACATAAAATAAAAAGAAAATTAATTTGTGAGTTTTAAAGCTTCTGTTCTCTTAGGGACAAATTGTCTCAGCATATGGGGATGTGTGTGACTTACAGAGGCATCTTAGTGCTCAAGGGAGTGGAGACTTTCCTTATACTTCACTGAAAGGACGTGGAAACTGCTGATAGACTGTTCGGCAGAGAGGGAACCCCAGATTTAAATTTCCAGATGGCTTGTGAAGCTCCCTTTCATATGTTCTCTAGGGATAACACCTCAGTATTCGATAACTTCTTATTTCCTGCCTCTTTTTCTGGCTTGTAAGGGAACCTCATAAAAATTACTTTCTTAGTGCCATTAGCTCACTTTTCCCATCTTGTAAAAAGCAGATATTTATACTGACTTCTTTCCGAAAATTCTTTCACGTCTGTTTTTTTGCAATGAGTGTTTTCCCTGCCACTTATACAAGCAGATATAGAATCCAGTATTTAAAGCTTGTAAATCTGATTACATGCCTGTGTCAACAAAGAGGATACAAATCTAGCAAACTAAGATATGTAATGATTATCTCAAAGCTGAGGAATATATTTGTGTAAAGCAAACTTTCAGAAACAGTTCTGACTCCAAGCACCACGTTTAAAAGGCAGTCAACCACATGTAAGTCTTATCCTCCAGCAATGCAAGAAACTTTCTCTCTACTAAACCCAAACTGTACCCCAAAGATCACTTCAGAAGGGGAGGGCAGTCAGTTTGCTGCCATTGCAAAGCATCAGCCTGAAAACAGAGGAACTCCTATTTTAACTCTCACTTGTGGCTCCTGGGAGCCCAATGCCAATGGTGGAGGAATCCCTCTGTATAATACTGCCAGAAAGCACAAGTCCATCTCACCCTCTGTTGACTCAAAAGAAAAGATACTTTAAATAGGTGCACCCTGGTTTAACACCCATGAGGAAGGATATTTCACTCACTGATACAGATTTGTAGCTGACAGAGCCTACCATTACAGAGGAGACTATTGAGAAATAATGAAAGGCTGGCACATCCATCTTACTTCTTTCAGACATAAATTTTTCAGACATTATCTTAGCAAAAGTCTCCCTGCTATCTGACGAAACTATCACTGTTGGCACATCTAAGTGAAAGTGGCTTTCACAGCACATAAACAAGACACTGAGAGATATGAAGAGTACGAAATGGTCTTGTTGCTAGAACTAAAAGGGCTGTCTCTCTGATTAGAAATTACGTCCTTGCCCATTCAGCACATCTCTGAATAATAAAAGCAGAAAAACGGATATGCTTAACACCTGTTGCTTGTTTTGAAGCATTCAGTAAAAAAATGCCGCCAAAACATCCTATTCAACTGTGCCATAACATATCCAAATCAAAAGCAGTACCTGATCCTCTGTAATATTTTACCCACCTCTACAAACGTGAAGACTTTGCATCCTTGACCATCCCAGTTGCTCAATTTATAACTGGCAAACAAAAAAGCAGCCTTGTTCTGGCCAGGCAATTCTATTATGTTTTAAAAGCCTACTGTACATTTGCTTCCCATGCCATCTTAACTGTTGCTTAATATGAACACTCAACACAAGAATAGAATACAAAACCAGATAATCCAGATTGTGTTAAAAATCAAACAGAATGGAGGAGACCTCTAACTTGAAAATGCACAGGTAATTTCCAGTTAGTGCTACTATGCTTCAGTACACCAAATCAATACTTCTTTAAAAGGATAAATTGGTACTTTTTTAAGCTCTATACTCAAGGCTTTCTGGCATATTTCCTCCCTCCACTTGCATCCACTTATTATAAAAATACCCTGAAAACAGAGAACAGATTAATTTTTCAAATTCTAGGAAGTCACTCATGTGTGGTTAGACACTCCACGTATAAGGAGGGGCAACTGCACCTGCAAGTAAGGGTCTTCAACGCTGTGACTTGGACATTAGTGAAACATCTTCAGGTAAGTTTTGCAATGATTTTAAATCACTAGATGGCGATGTAACAACCGGCTTTACAAGTGCTGCAGATGCAGTCAGGTTGAAGATTGGTTCTGTGCAAGGAAAGATAGCTCATTTCAAATGGAAGAAGTGAGAACAGGTAGAATGTAAGGGAAGAACATTTTATTTTGCTTTAAGTGAACTGGAATAAATGTTCAATTTGGATTAAAAATGGCAGTGGAATATTTTGAGTTAAAAGACTTCTCCAAAACCTGCATGAAAGGATTATTTTTAATACAAGTTCTAATTTTGAATGGTTCTATAAGGAGCTGTTAAGTAATGGAAGAAACACTACTAGTGTGTCCCAAAGATTTCCTGAAACAGACTGTGGCATGATGACACTATTCACTGTATGGCTGCTCTTTGAAGTAAATATGCTTTAATACTATTTTACACTCCAAAATTCCCTCAGAAACAAGAGACCTAAACAAGATAAAAATCTGAGATACTTTACCTTAAAGCCAAAAATAAACAATTTTCCATCTGACCCTGCTAAAATTAGTGTCATTGAAGTGACGCTTTATTGAGGTTAATGGGATAACTTGTGTGCACTCGTCGCTGCCAATAAAGAAGGGTTATATGCTGACTTAAACAGCAAGTATTTGACACCTATAAATTAACTGTGGGAAATTACTTCCACGTACAGGACAGCAGCTGCTGCAGGTCCACATAAAACTGCAGAAACCTAAGACTGGGAAAAAAAAAGGAAGAGGAATGTGAAGACCATTCCATAGTGTGAGGGGCATGTTTGAAACTTGCAACAGCCAAAATGCTGCTAGACACTCAAGTCAGAAGATAAATTGTAATTCCACATAATTGTTGGTATCAGAGGAAGCTCCAACCAATTCAATGTCTGCAAGTTCTGTGTGTGAATTCTGTGACTTTCCTCCTTTCCAAGTCTACTGTGGGCTTCTTGTCTGGGCCATCTAAGGAGAGTGCATCAGCTAGGTTGGACATGGATCTCTGTATGCAGAACAATGGCTTTGGGACATCACATCCCAAAGCAGCAGCTCCATATGTTATGGTACTTCTGGAGTGCAGAGAAGCAGCCCGAATTTCTGCATGGAAGCTGGAAAGGAAAGCTCCCAGGACAGGATGAAGGGGTGGGGCACATTGTATTGGCAACATCACTGTCACCTCAAAGAGAAGTCGTATGAGAAAGGCTTCTGCAGAATGGATGGGACAAAATAAAATAAGTTAACATACAAAACAGCTGACTTAGAGGAAGGAATTCTGGAGATGAAACTTCTCTCCTTTTAGAAAGCTTGACAAATCATTTATTTCAAAATATTTTGGTTTTTTTGGTTTTTTTTAAATAAATCCAGGTATATTCTGTGCGATTTGATAAGTAACATCTGTAGACTAATGCCCCACTCTTTTGATTGACAACATTCAAAAAGATCTTTGCCTAAAGATGTTCTAGAAAACATGCACCAAGATAAAAAGTTTGCATTGTCTTTTTGATGGTGTTTAAAACTTCACCCAGGAAAAGAAACTTTCATCATTTTGTCTTTCTCAGATGATTGCTGGTAGAGCCTGATAGAGTTCAAGACTTTCTGTTCAACTCCATGTTGCCTTATGACAACTATCCAGCTATTAATGTCTAGAGCAGCTGAATTGGCAAGGATTTATCAAAATACCTTCTGCCAGGATTCAGCTGACTACTATGTTCCCTTGATCAGAGGGAACAAAGAGAGAAATGCAGAAGCTCCTAAATGCACATATTTCACACTTCACAGTCAGAAAGCTTCCAACCTAAGTTCGGTTAGTGGAGCAAATCCAGGTCATTAATATTTTCTAGGAGCTGAGGCCTCTGAAAGAGAAAGTAAGGGCAGCATGTGGATTTGATCTGACAACAGAAAACACTGAAACTATTCACCAGTTAGCCCCACAAAGTTAGGATTACAGCATGCTCCTGGAGGTTATGCTGGAAGCTTGAGAATCACTCCTTAGTGCAGTATGGTCAATTGGATACAGATGATGCAAACACAAGTCTACAATTTTGGAGCTACACAAAAACATGAGAAAATATCAGTAAAGTGCAGAGTTGTAGGACACAATCTGTCTGGAATTACTGTGTTTTCATGAACAGAATCTTCACTCCTTCTGAAACAGCATTCCAACAGTATGACAATCCTTCCTCCAATAGTTTGCACACAATTAGGCAAGGAGCAGGGCAGTTCTGAAGAAAAGGAGTCAAATAAGGTGAGGTCAGAGACATGGCCTTTACTCCCTAGGAAATAGTTGGGAATAGCCTGTGCAGACATAATTGCTGCCCAATCACACTTTGTAGTGTTTTTTAAAAGATAACATACGGGCAGGTGCTTGAAAGTATAACAAAACTAAAAAGTGATAAAAAAAGTGATCCATCTGAGCAGAAAATTTTGGGAGTCCTGGTCCTGGGAGTCCTGGGAGTTCTGGTACCTCTGAACACCCATCTAGGCATCTCCAAGTGGGGGATGTTCTCTATTACTAGAGAATCCAAGTGCCTCATAATTTTCTCATTAGTCTGTGAGAGCAGAAGAATTGTTACTTCTGTTTCCTTAAATTTTTTTTGTGACAAAAAAGCTTGAAGTATTTAAATCCTGGTTCTCACATACAGATTAGACTAGAGATGTTATCAATGATAGTCCAAAACCTGAATAGTCCTGAGGATCAGAGACAGAGTCCACAGAACCTGTCCACATCATATACAAACTCTGGAGGTGGACAAACAAACAAACAAAAAAAAAGCAAGATCACAATCACTAAGAAACCCAGTAGTACTTTGGTTCTTCAGTCCTGTTTAACCACCATATTCTGCAAGTGCTTGGAGTCCATGGCCAGGGCTGATTTCCACTAGCTCATCTTGCTTCTAATCCAGGTGTGTAAGTTTTTTGTGGGAGGGTATATAGGACATGGGTGTCCAGTGTCTCGATACCTTCTTGGATCTGGTTTTTTAAATTGCCATTCAAACACTTTCTGAGGATGTCTTTGTATATATAGATATATATAGACACTGTTTTTATTTTCTCAGAACACAGCCCATGCCTCTCAGTTACTTTTTTTCAGTTTTAGTACAGTTGGAGCTGCCTGACTTTTTTCTATGTAAGAAACAAGAATGGAAAACATTCTCAGAAATCTGTAAAAATAAGAGAAAAGGCAAGCATCTCCCAAACCTCTGCAAAAGTAATTTGGAGAGTTCTGAAATCACTTAAATATATTAAGTATTAATCATTTCTCAGTGAAGTTAAAACTTTATTTTTATCCTGAATAGGTGGCTTAGACAGATAATTAGGACTGCAGTTTTTCTCTTGACTCAACCGGATTGTGTAAACAGCAATTTACCAAAGAGAGAGAATCCAAGTCTTTACACAGCCTTGTAACTTCTGAACTAGAAGGGAAATATAAAGGGGATTGAAACAGGAAATCAACTACATTGATTTAACTTGTAGGAATTCAATTTTTGTGAAATAAAGTAAATTGTAAAAGATCCAACAAGGACATTTTCTTTCCCTGCTGGAGATGAGTATTGACACAGCTCTCATAACACATGCAATGATACTTCTTTTAGCTGCAGGTGTACTGAAATTTGCCACAAGGTTGAGATCTAGCTCTAACAGGAAAAATTCTGTTGTAAATTATTTCCTTCTTAAATTACTAGTCCAGAAACATCAGGGCACTTTTCAGACCCAACTAAACAAGAAAACAAGCCATAATCAACATGGCTTTCATGGTGGTTTTCCACACATTTCTGTTTCTGTTCCTTTGTGATACTCACACACAGCAAATGCATGGAGGGCACTACATACACATACAGAATTTGGCATAATGGTAGGAAGTCCTAGGGCTGAACAAGGCATATGACTTTCAAAATTGTGAGACCTTGAAATACTATAGATGTTCAATACCAGGCTGCTCGTTGAAACCAAAATGTTTAACAACTACAGGATACATGCTACTCACTACAACTTTTGTGGCTAGATCATCTCATCTTTATGCATTTTGTGGAACAGAATTCAGCCTTTTGGGACCCTAATAACCTCTGATAACTTACAGGTGACCATTAACTTCACAGTCACTTAGGCACACTAATAAATGAAACTGCAGGCTTTCAGGGGTTCAGCTTCACAGTCAAGTACTGAGCAGCTGGAACAGATGTGGCACAAACATGTCATTGTTAGGTTTAGGTGGCCTAGTTCCACTACTGGCTATGCAAGAAGGAAAGGAATTACACACACAGGGAGAAGGTGACTAAACTTCCTTTTCTGCCTTGGTCCTCAGAGTTGGATTTTTGCAAGCCTTAGAAAACACAGTGATACTGATTAACATTTAAATTTTGGTGAGAGCTTTCACCTATGTGCCACTGGACTGGCATTTCTAGTCCTCGTGATCATCTTCCTTTGTCCTAGCTGATAAAAAAAGCCCAACCAGACTGAGAGATCATGTATCAAAATAGCCACAATTTTCACTTTGCTGCCTTGTTAATAAACTCCTGCTATTTCTATAATCCAGCAGAATGATGCAAAGCCCTTCAAGACACACATCGTCATTAAGGACTGACAGTCATGCACCAAAGCTGGCCAAAACTAATTTGTGGGAAAGGTGATGGTTTCTCTGCCAGCTTCTACAGCAAGTACGAGTCGTACAGAAGGCTGAGAGTTAGTTAACAAAATTCATTTAAATGTGCTGCATGCATCACTAGGCAGTATTGTTTCCTACCATTTATTCAAAGCCATTTCACCAGCAAATGACAAAAAGTGTGCACAACTGCAGTGTGCACACCTGGCAGCACTTTACAATTGGTTCTTGAAACCATTTGTAGTGCGAAGCAGACAGCATTCTTGCTAGACTGCTGATGATAATTGACCTGATAGGATGCAAACTAGCCAGTTAGAATTTTCTCCTGGGTCTAACCTCCAATGTGATTTTCCAGATCCTTTAATACTTTGAGGTCTGGCCCTTTTCTAGTTATCTCCTGCCATCAGAGCAGGACTGATCAGTGCTTTAATGAAAGAGAGTTCATTAAAGCTGACTAAAGTCAAAACCTTTGTTCAATAATTGCTTTGAAATTGCCCACACAGATTTTCAAGGTGTTTGTATGCACACTGTGAATTATTCCATATTATGTTGCTTGTCCTCTTTAAACAGTGATTTAGACCATTTACACAGATTATAAACACAGCAATCGAACATACAATTTGAAATGTGGGAAGTTGCATGAATTTCATGTCTTTTTTTCTCTAACCATGATAGGACAATTTATGTCACCAAGCAACTGAAGAAATGAAAATTTTATAATCAAGGGAGGTACTTTGAAACAGTTTTTTGTGAATCTTCAAGCTCACAGTCCTCTCTTTTTCCAATTAGCTTATCTCAGAATGAGTAGAATTTACAGACACTGGCAAAAAAAAATTGAGAAAAAGCATGGGAGATTACTCTCGTGGCTGAATTTTCTTTTTTTTTTACTTCACCATTTTAATTTCCTATATTTTCTATTATATCTTTGGCTCTCAAAGCCTAGTGCATAAACACTAAAGGCAGATGACTAATGCTAAGCACATCAACATGACAAAAATATCTTCCATTATTTCAGCCTTGTCTCTTCATTATACTCAGTTCTAGTTGCAAGAAACATTACATGTATTTTTTTATTGGGAAATAAAGATTGTTCATTCTTTGATAAGTAATTTCTCCAACATTTTTGTAATGGTAAATTCAAAGTTTCAGCAGGCTGCATTCTGGGAGCAATGCCAGCAACAGACTGGAGAATCTAGGGTAACTTTCAGTACCTCTTCCCTCCCATATGGAGATACCTCAAAACAGAAACAGAGGTGTGCTATCTATAATCACAGTACAGGCTCAATCCCCCCCACTGAAGTGACACACACAACTTGGTCACCGAAAGGAGCACATGCACCACCCACTCCTCTGCTGTGTTGCTGTTTCCTGGCTTTATTCAGACATCTGTCAGTGATTATTAGCCACAGCAACTGTAATGAGCTAGATATGATTTCTGTTTAAAGAGTGCTAAGTGCAAGTCCATTTTGGGTTCAGATTACATGCATAGGCTTACTGGGTGAAAAGCAGCTGTCATCACCAAGGTTTATGAGAAGAGCTGTTGACTGCCTTCTCCCAGCAGTGGTGCAGACTGGACTACCTGTCTTAGCAATGTAGGCAACATTTCTCCAGAACAGGACACAAACAGGATGTGGCAGCCTCCAGCACTGTTCATCCCCTATCTCCCACCATACCACAGCTTGCTTGTCAAGGACATGCACGGAAAATCTGCAGGATTCACCACTGTCTATCACATGCCATAAATATCCTTGTGAAATCCTGGTGGTATTTTCACCTCCTGCAAGAGGCTTGATTACATAGCTGGTCTCAGAGAGATGAAAAAGTGCCTAGCCTCCTCTTTCATCAGAACATGCAGAAGACCTAAGTGCTTCCAAACTGCTTCTGGGACAGGCCCCAACCAGACCCTGATGTTTTCTGTCTGGCAGACACCTCCTTTTACCTGTGGCTTTGCCTTTGCTGCTTTGTAGCCCGGTTGTGCAAGGCTTTCTCTCCCAGCTACATGGTTCCTGCTGGCAAGTACTGATGGGGTGCCTAAATTAACTGGCTCCTGTTGTCTGCTGGCCAGTGGATGAGAGGTCAGCATACTGCTTCAGCTCAAGCCACTTAAGAGACAAAGCAAACCACCTCCTTGCTCTCCTGAAGGCTGCTCAGCATAAGAGAGAGCAGGCCTCTTTCATAACACACAGATTTTGTGCACAGAATTTATCCTCCCAGAGTTAAGATTTTCCTCAACATTACAGCTCTTTGAAGGCAGCCTATTTGCTCTGCTAAACCCAGCAGCTCTGCCTATCTGCAGCAGATTTATCAGATATTGCCATTATCATAATGCATTTAAATTTCTTTCACTGAAGTTATAGGGAGAACAGCACTCTTGGGATGAGCTATCCAAGCTGTGGATAGCTGTGAATATTCAAGCTGTGACAAGAGTCAGCTCCAGCACAGCAACAGAACACTTGAAGGTGCAATATCTTTTTCTTCAGGAAAAACAGCTTTGCTGGTCTCTGGGAAAAACTTTTTGGAGCCTGCCTTAGATGTACAATGAGCTGCACAGCTGCTGTGCCATGATAATTCTTCTATGACTGATAGTGGCTTAGCTTAAGAGGAAACCCTTCTGAAAAAACATGAGGAGAGCTCAAAAACCATGGGGAAAATAATACAGCCTGAGAATATAAACACATGATCTGGACTTCAAAATGCTCATAAGAAATGAATAACTGTCAGCTAGCAGGACAATCCCTCCTTAATGTTTCTCCTGCTTGTTCTGAGAGAAACAAGCATAATATAACAATTCCCTTTATGATCCTTAAGGATTGGCAAAGGCAGGCTTTCTTAGCAGAAGATTTAAGGGGTGCTGGAGAGCTCAGTATGAAAAGCATCTCCCATTGCACACTTTCAATGTGAAGAAAGCCTGACCTCCTCCCTGTTGAAGTCCCAGCAGAAATTTTCTCACAGTATTTCCTATTCAGCTCCCCTGTCAGCAGACCTCCACAGTCCATCTGGGTCTCTCAGCCCAGGGCTGACAGCAGCTTCGGCTTCAGGGGCCAGATGGTTACAACACCTATCAGCAACTCAGGTCTAAGTGTCTTTCACCTTCTGTTCTCAATGCCAGGAAAATGAGGATTTGGTTTAAAGTCCTCAGAGAGCAATGGGAACAATTTCATCAAACCAGTCAGGTTATTTCATGAATTAAAGACCTAAATGATGTCATTTTCAGTCCAGCTTCTCAGGAAGAAAGAAAAAAGCAATGCTACCAGAAAAACAGGGGAAAGATCCAAAAAATGCTGTTCCAGGGATGAAGAAACAAAAGCTAGGCAGAAAGGGTTACATAAGAATGTAAGTATATCACTTATTTGTCTTTCCAGGCACCTGGGAAACCTGGATTTGATTATAAATTCAACAGTCCAGCATTCCTGTGCATAAGAATTTTTCTGAAATATAAGGCATGAATTTAGGTTGGGTCCCACCACCAGCAGCACTAGGAAATAGACTCAGACCAGGCCCATTTCTGTAGAAAATATTACTGCAACACGTTCATTTGGAATAGTATTTATTCAGCAAATTGAGCAGATTGGTTCTTTGCAAGTAGATTCAACTATGTGTAGGTACAAGGCAGGTAAGCTATGAGCTGTGGCCAAAGGCCAGCAAGTACGTCCTGTTTTCATCTTTCCCAACCAGAAACGTGGTTGTAATACCATGAGAGCTAAGCTTAGTTTGGTCCTAAGACAATCAATAGGAAATACCAGAAAATCAAAAAAGATCCAGCCAAATGCTGGCAAACTGAGATAATTGGACTTTGAAACCTGGTTAAGCCCTTATCTACTCACAGGACTGTGTTTCTACAATTGCACAGCATCAGAAAATATGGATGGCCATTTTGAAGTAATACAACACAATTCCAGCAGCCCCTAAATAAAGCAAGCATAGTAGCCACACAAAAGCTGACAGGGTGCCATACCTCTGTCTCCTTAAGCAGGTGCTCTTAAATATCAAGCAAACAACATCACTATGCTTCTGATGGTTGGAAGAAGAGCTATACTGCCTATTTCTGATAGAATTTGAATAATTTGTGCTTTTTCAGCTAAGATTTCACCTATATTGACATAGATAAATTTGCATAGAAAGAAAAAGCTGTAGAACATTCTTAGAGGACGTGTATACGGTAATGAAATTTAAAGTGTTGCATAGTAAAGTTTTCATAGTAAGGAAAGCTTTCAACCTTGCTTTTGCATCGGTGAGAGCAACATTATCTTATGCCAAAGGTTCATTAACTACCGAGTAAGATGGATTTCCTTTTAGTGTCACTGAGTGTCCCCTCATGGTTTTAAAAGGTGAGGAAGACTGAATAGACACCCTGAAGTATCTTGTGATGCCTTGTTCCATTGAGGATTATCCTGTCACTGCTTTCCAACTCTTGCCTGACTTGAAACTGAGTATATGGCAATCTCTACCTGCAGCCATCTCCTCAACTCCAAATATTTTTGTTGCCTGTTTGCAAACCCCCTCCATTTCAAACAGACAGAAGTGCAGCAAGGTTCAGGGAAAGTTTTTCCCTTTGTAGTTACACTATTTTTATTTCAGCGTAATTTTACATTGCATTCTGGTCCTTTCCTGCTTTGATTCTCTTCTTCTGGTTTGTTACACTTATTGCTTCACTGTGAGCTGTTGCATTGACAACCACGCAGTAGCAAGGAGATATTCCTCTCCGCTTTTTTCATCTTTCTATGATTTAGTCATCTATGGTTTCATTTCTCTCCCCAATGAAGCCTTATTTGTCTTGTACCTTTAAGAAGGGTAGAGAAAAACTGAGGAAAACTCTAGTCAAGATTTAAAAAAATTAAAAAGACAATAAAATAAGACATGTCTATATGTTAGAATTATGTCCTCAGAACACACTGGCTTGTGAAGCAATGTTTTTATTACAGCTAAGCCAAAAACTTAGGAGTATTTTTTTAAAATGGGAAAGCAATTAGACATTCAAAAGATGATACAACTACTGTTGAGACAACTGATCTCCTAAGTCACCAAGCTGTTAACCATGGTTGAACTCAGAGGAAGCCAGGGAAAATCATCTTCATCCAGGCTGATTAATAACTCTGTTGTCCTGGATTAAGAGATACTGTGTTTAATAATACCCAGTTCCATGTGGCACATTTACATTGCATACATACACTCTCTGAGCGGGTGCAAAACGGAAAAACTGGAAAAGCCTCTTGAAGTGTTTTAAAACATTCAACTTTCCCAGGCACAGATCCACCTGCAGGGACAGAGTAAGGGAGGGTTTTGAGAAGGAAAATATGTTAAGTGTTACTTAAATTCCCACATCAGCACTCCTGACTCGGACACAGTCACAGCTCAGCAAGAGGTACTGTCACTTTTTTGCTCTACTCAGATTTGGGTCAGCTTTATAGTTTTCTATGTTCATTTAGACAAAGGTTCAGCACTACTCTTAATCACGCTCTTGACTTCAGATGTTCAAATTTATGTAGCAAGGGCATGCACATGTGGCTTGAATTTCAGCTCCTGCCAAAAGAGAATAAACTATTTCTCAACAGCTGGCCAGAGGGAAAGATTCCCTAACAAACCATAATGAGAAAAAACGCCCTAAGCTGTCCCCAGCTATGTACCAGACTTCTGCAGCCCTAATTGGTTTCACTCTGCTTTCAGTGCAGACGAATTAGACCGTATGAGCAGGTCACCAGAAGCAATGTTTGGAAGCAGGTAACCAGGAAGATGTTCTCCGCTGGGACTCTTAGTGACATTACTGTAAGATTCAGCTACTTCCTGTAATTAAGCCTTCATACAAACTTAATTATTTTAATAGTTTGAAATCAAGAACTGAAACCCAGCTAATTAATGACAAGCATGAGTTAGCTTATTCAAATCCCACATGGGACAATTGTCTCATTTCATCACAATGATTTCATTAGAAAATGAAAACAAATTACGGGAGAGTAGACCTGAAACATCTGAGAAATGCCTGCCAGAGGAGCAGGTTCTCTTGTTGTCACAGAGAACATTTTCAGTGTAGAACAAGGGCTGAGCCCAGAATGCTTGTTTCTTGCAGCATCTTGTGTGGCAGTGCAGCCTCAGGAACAGGGACAGTCTTTGCAGATACCTCTCTGAGCTAGCACAGCCCAGAAGTTTCCTGTGTGGATGATGCCAGCATAGTGTGCATGCACTTCCCTTCCCCTTAAGGCAGGGTATACTGTGGTTAAAAAAGGCAGAGGATTTCAGCAACAGCAACAGCCCAGCCTATGGGTCTCTGTTCTGGACTTACCCAGACTGTTAAGCATGGCAACTCTGCTATGCATCTCCCTGTTCTTCCAGCTGCCACGGCAGAGCAGTGCTTTTCCACATAAAACATTTACAGCACAAGGCCATCAAGACTGATAAAATATACAAGAAGCACTGCCTAGAATTGTGGAGGAGTAACTGAGGAAATGGAGAGGGCAAGGCAGCTGCTCTCCTGAGCAAGGGTGCCTGCATACTACTGTGTTGCCTGTGTCCAGTGTTGTTGCCTGAGTGTGAGTGAGAACATGGCTTTGAGAGCATGTTTTTCTGAAGTTGCTTTCCTCAGCCCACCTCCCATTTGTCATATAAGCACCAATTGCTTTCTGAACTCAGCAAAGCCATCTGGCTCCTGTTGTAATAAACAATGTCAAAGTACTGAGAAATTAATTTATAGCCCATCTACCCTTCTTCAAGAGTAGGAAGCACTCCACATACAAGTAAGTGTCTGATTACCACCAACCTCTGTGTATGAGCTCTGTCCACTCAGATGATGTAAAGGCAGTGCATTCATCTACTTTCCACATTATTGCTTCCTGATTAGCCCAGTGCTTGTCTTCCAGGGCATGACAGACCTGGGCCTATGGAACAAGGAGCTGAAGCACAGTGGGGGGGACCATTGCCAGCAAACGAACTCTCCCCTGGGAAATCATCCAAAGCAGCACCGTACTGGGGACTCTCTTCATAATAAGCATTGTTGTTTCTAAGATGCAACCCGTGACTGAATGATTAAAATTACTTTAAACAGCAAGGAAAGACAGAGAGTGGCACCAAAACACCAAGCATAATATGCCCATAAGAGCGAACCTGAATTCACACACCACCATGTATCACCAAACACAGCAAAAGCTCAGGAGTCACAAAGATGCTGCAGAGACCCCTGTCCTGGAGCAGTGCTGTGCAAGACAGCTCACACAGCTTGCCAAAGCCACCCCCTCCACAGGTGTACACAACACAGAAGATCACTCTCAAGAATAGGCATGGAACATCACATTGAGATTTATGAATGTTCCTACAGCTGTAGCAGAGAGAGAAGACACTGTTGGTACCTGCTGCCACATCATGGGTGTTGAGCAATACACCTGGTGCAGGCAGCTCGCTTTGCAAGGTGCAGTTCAGGATACAGAGTGAGATACAGACTGAATTCTGGGTGAGAGCCCACAGAGACAAGAGGCCATGAGCTGCCCACCCTTAGCACAGCAAAGCACAGGAAGACGGTGGTGCCAGCCAGGGGAATGGACACTGGGAGACACAGCAGGAGCTTAGGGCTCTGGAGGAGGAGTGAGATTTGGGAGACTTGAGACTTGCACACATCTTGGACTGTGAGGGTCTCCTTTGCTTGGGATCCTCCTCGAAGGCACCAACTTGAGCTGTTTCTGTGTTACTTCATTGTGAATAAATTGTTCTGTGGAATGAGACACCTGAGACTCTGTCCTGGGAAGCCTTGTCTGACTGAGAGTGGGGAGACTCAAGCAGAGCTGCTGTGGGCTCAGTGCAACCCCTGCTTGTGAAAGGGCTGTGGTCCCAACAGTGGCAGTCTCTGACACTGGGACTGGGCCTGCCAGAGTCTCATCAATGGTCAGACTAGGAAGTTTCCTTAACAATGGGTGAGGAATTTTTTTTAAAAAATGTGAGCACCTTAAGTGGTCACTTTTGTAAACAAATTAGGCACTGCAAGGTTTTGTGAAGTGATGCCTTAATACTTTTAAATCTCAAAGTCCATGTGTTTACATCCCTGTCACATCAGTCAATGCTCTGTGCAACAGCTTTCCAGCTGACATTGCTATTTCAACCCTGCCTATGTTTTATATTTCCCTTCCTTAATTTGTTTTTTTCTGTAACAGCATGATTGTTTAATTAGCCAACAAAAGATCTGCTGCTCTCTAGCATAACCTTTTGTGCTTCCACTGAGCATACAAGGCTGTTTGGTGGCCTGTCCGCTGCAACCACAGCACACTTTATGTGTACAATCCACTTGTGAGCTCTCTGCTCTCGGGACCTGTCAACACAGGGAATTTACTGTCAAATAAGTTCAGGTGCAAATTTATGGGCCATCATTATTCTTCCCTAACTATCTTTGTGGGTTATCAAATTTCACAGAAAAATGCCTTTGAGCTGTTCAACTTAATCCACTTCAGAGGAGTCCAAAGAGAACCTGTAAAATAAATGTTTACATAAATAGCTAGTGCTAACTAGCTTTTTTGTACTGTTACTGTAAGTCAAATGATTAGTTAGTGTGTGCACTCTGGAAAGACTCTCATCTAATCCCAGCTCTAAACTAAAGTGATGGATCAAATGACCTACTGAATATGACTTGCCAGCCCTGCTTTCTCAAGGATTGTATATATAGGAGGTGAGTCTTGGATTATTTAGTGGTTTGACTTGAAAGAGGAATACCTACCCGAGATGAACTCTCTAATGCTTTGCATTTTGCTCCAGACTGTGTAACTGATACCTGGCTCATTCAGGACTGGGCCCTTTTCAGTTGACCACACTTCTGATCTGGGACAGACATTCTAAGTCTCAGGGGAGGAGCACATATGCTGAGCAAGTGTCAGGTAGGCAAAACTTTAATTTATCTAGCTTTATATCTAAGGCATTCATCACTGTGATGTTCTGCTAATCTGGCATCACATAAAAACTTTCCAAATCTACATTATTGTAAAAATATAAACATGTTTATTTTTAGGTTTCACAAACATTTGTGAACACTGGCATAATCTAGGACAGCTGCCCTCACTTATTTTGCAACCATTTGTTCCTTTAGCTGTTTTTCACTGCCTCATGTTTTAATCACAGTTTTATTATTTGATGACAGCTTAGTCTGAATATATGATGTGCACATTTGAAGGATGTTGTTGCAGGTTTTTAACAGACCTGTTCCCCTATTCACTAAAATATTCAGATTTGTAAGAGCAGATGGTGTTTTTGAGGCAGAGTTTTTAAATTCAGGACAGGTTTGGCAGCTCTGTCCACAACACCTCATGAGCGTTTCACTGCTTGCTACCCCATTCCTTCTCATCCAGATGCCAGGTCAGGTCTGATGTGTGGTGAACATTTTCATTTTCAAAGCCCTGCTGCTGGCTTGGATCCACATCAGCTCTGCTTTTCTTTAATTTTCTGTAGATCTCTTAAGTAATTAATTTGTGTCTGTCTTTCAGACAGCACCAGAGAGCTGAAGAAGTTGTGCCAGAATTACATTAATACTTAGGGCAATATTGGTTTTGGTTTTTACTGCTATAGTTATTCCATATTCACCACTGTGTTTCTTACTATCAGATTAATAAAATATACTTTTCGAAAACATAAAGACCTAAACTAGATAGGACAGACAGACTAATTATCACAGAATCATTTATATTGCAAAAGACCTCCAAGATTAACAGCTTCAACCTTTCGCTGGTCACCACCTTGTCAACTAGATCGTGCTACATCCAGTTGTTTCTTGAACACCTCCAGGGATGGTGACTCCACCACCTCCCTGGGCAGTCCATTCCATGCTTTCCATGAAGAAATTCCCCCTGATGTCCAACCTGAGCCTCCCCCAGTGCAGCTTGAGGCCATGCCCTCTCATCCTGTCTCTGGTTGCCTGGGACTGACCCCACCTGGCTACAGCCACCTTTCAGGCAGTTGTAGAGGGTGTTAAGGTCACCCCTGAGCCTCCTTTCTTTCCAGGCTAAACAACCCCAGCTCTCTCAGACGCTCTTCACAGGATTTACTCTCTAGGCTCTTCCCCAGCTCCACTGCTCTGTTAGCCTTCTCTGAAGTCACTCAGCACCTCAATGTCCTTCTTGCAGAGAGGGGCCCAGAACTGGACACAAAGTGTGGCCTCACCAGTGCTAAGCACAGGGGGACAATCCTTGCCCTGGTCCTGGTGTCCACAATATTTCTGATACAGGCCAGGATGCCATTGGCCTTCTTGGCCACCTGGGCACAGCTGGCTCCTGTTCAGCTGCTGTTGACCAGCACCCCCAGGTCCTTTTCCACCAGGCAGATTTCCACACACTCTGTACCCAGCTTGTAGCACTGCCTGGGGTTGTTGTGACCCAGGGGCAGGATCCAGCACTTCACCTTATTGAATCTATCATTATTATGGACCAGAATTATTGCACTACATCATTGCTGTTCTTGAAACTTTTCCATTACCATTTCTGTAATTGCATATGATGCCAAGACTCTGAATGTGCACCAATCATCTTTTAGTACAGAACACTTCAGGAGAACAGCTATCAGTGACTCTGCTTGTACTTCTCACAGCATGGTAAAATGAACCAGTTCCTAATTCAATATACCAGACTTCAAAACCTACACTTTTTTCCTGTCATAAAATCTGTAAGATGGGAGGACCAAAGTCAGCTGAAGAGTGTTGCTTGTAGCAAGAAACACTGTAAACAGAAAGAATGAATGAATTTTTCTATCATACGAACCTTCAAGAAAAGTAGAGGCCAGCTATTTAAAGAGACTGTTTTGTGAACACTTGCTATATGGTGCAGTACCTACATGTAGGACTGATTCAAAGCCATGAGAAGGTCAGCGCATTGTAGCATTGATCATTGGAGCTTTAATTCAACCATATTATCTGAGGCTCAGTGTGGGACAGAAGCTTGACAAATGATCTCACCATTGGAAAAGCAGCAATAAGTTCCTCATTTATCATACCAGAAAAACCCCCAAGCTAGGGATGTAAACCAAACCTCAAAGTGAAATTATTTCCTTGTTTGGAAATATCGTATTTATGATGACCTGAGCTAAGGATACCTGTAAGGCAAATTAAGCAATACTCATTAATAATGTGAAGAACTATATTTGGACTGAAGTTTCCAAAACTGCAGGCAAAAATGTAGGGAATTTTTCAGTCTTGCTCAGAGTCCTGAGTAAGTTTGAAATATTTGAAATCAAGTAGATAGTTATGGGAGATTTATTTTAGAGGTCTTTATGATTTCTATGTAATTATCTGTCACTTAGAGGAAGAGAGGACATGTAACCATGCATTATGAAAACATAGCATAAGTTCAGGACTGCTACATCTCTTAACTGCCAGTCTGAGCTGCCAGTCTGAACAGCCAGTTCATAACAGTTCACAAATTTACTTCACCCAGATCCCATTTTATACAGAAATATTTCATGTCTCACAGCCACTTCAGTGCTGTAGGGAAACAAAACTATTGGAAAAACCGTCAATGCTGACACGTGCAACAGAATTGTCCTTACAACCTATCCTAAACTATTTCAAGCCATCTGATAGTTACATCCAGTTGTTCTAGCTGTTTTCTGGTGACTTCCGAAAACTGAAGCATCATAAAATATGGACACTCTTTTAATGAACACTGCCTTATTCTTCTAAATTGTGCCATCATTTAGGAAAGAAACACATACACACACACAGACTACAACACCCTAACTGTGGTGAACTGCATTTGACACTGCTGATTCTGTGTATGATTATTAATAGAAATTCCATGTTGTATCATGTGCAAAACCAGCTGGCAGAGAAAAAAAAGTAATTTTTATAATTATCTGAAAGAATCACATTATACCTCTAGGCTTTAATATAAAATTTTAAAATTTTGAGAAAAATTTGCCTAAAACCCAAATAAGCCATTAAAGTATCATTACACTCTCACAATTATCCTAAAGCACAACATTTCATCACTTTCTGATTCCTTGGCATTTGTTATTCTGAATAGCAGACTGGGAACTGTTTTGACAGGTAGGACATATCTCTAGGACTCAGAATATTTGCTCCTAGCTGTTAAGTGGAATTGGCTACTCATTTCACTCCTCCTTGTCTATACTTTTGGAACTTTGCTGTCTTGCTTAGTAAGACTTCAAGTACTTTGAGACAGATAATGCCTCTTAGAAATCTGGACAGCAGGCAGACAACTGGACAGAAATACAATGGGACTAACTCATTGTCAGAGTCCCTGCTGAGGACTGAGGTGTCGCTCTAACAGAAAACAAACAATGACTCACATCAGCTGTGGGAGCAATTAAATGTTTTTTCTTTAGAGAACACAACACCCGGCTCATAGTCTGATTGCTTCTGAAGGCTCTAAAACAGCCTACACTAGCATCCAAATATTTCTGGTTCATCTACAAGTATAAAATAGATTCCATGTTCATTTCAACCCCACAAAGATATTGAAGAACAGATTATTTTAGCATTTTACCTTTAAACTGAAATAGACTTTCACTACTAATACTGCTTTACTGATTATTTCTTCATGTCTTTTGTATCTGCAATTGCAATACAATTCAGATTATCTGCTTCTGTCTTCAAAGAGCTGTTGCAAAAGGTTAGACTTACAGTGTTCAGTAAAATGCTTTTCTTCTCTAATAACTGTAATTCACAGAAGGATGAACCTGTTGTGCTTTTAAGATTATGATGATTATGATGAAGAAGGACAGGTAGCATTACAAAGGAAATAAAATTTTGCACAGTTGTTCCGGCAACCCCTGTGAATTTTCTCATTTATATTTTTAGCTATTTAACCACTAACCTTCAAAAACAGCTTGAAAAGACAGATCAGAGTGAATATGTTCAGATTGAATACACATGTTTTTAGCTACAAAATGACAGTGAGATGGCAGAATTGGATCATGTCCCAAAATAAGCCTGCTTCAGAAGTAGCTGTAGGTCAGTCTTGAGTCTTACATAGAGCTTTTCCCTTATGTCACAGTTTTTTGGCTTGTGACTCAAGCACTTGCCAAGCAGTGGTGCCATCAGCTCCCCTTTCCCTTTCTTTTTTTTTCAGCTACAGAGTGAGCTGATGCTCACAGGTGTGAAACCAGCCACACAAGAGATGGTAGGGAATCCATCTCTTGTGTTCCAGCCCACTGGGCCACACCACCCTCTTTAAAATAGAGCAGTAGTCTGGAAGCACTGTAATTCCTCTGCTTCCAGCATCCATCAGACAATAGTACAAGGAAGAAAGGTAAAAGGTTGAACAAGGTTATTCACTTAAAAATGCAACAGGTTCTTAGAAATAAGCACATTGGGTTAAATTCCTTGTATCTGTTACATGTGTAAATCATTATAGAAACCCAGGAGTGTTAAAGAAATTTAGAAGCTAAGAAATTTGTGTGCTTTCAACAGTAACAGGTTTTTTTGCCTACTGACCTTTACAATTAGCTTTACAGTGTAAAGCAACTACAAAGGAAATCTCAACAAAATGGATTTTGTACCTTTTTTTAAAAAATGTACTTCACATGACCTATAATTTCTTACTATCAGAGCCTATTTTCCTGTTTATAGTGACTTTCTCTACTGCCCAGCTGCTGTGGCAGTATTGTGAGGGTCATCAAATAGCACATAACCATGCAATGGGACCACCTTTATCTTCTCCCAGGAAGTCAAAGTGTTTGTCCTTGCTATGACTTTATATTCAATCTGAGGTTCCTTGGCGTGTGCACACTGAGTAGAGACAAAAGTGTAATTCAGTTCAACTGAACAGCTTCAGAAAGCTGGGTTTTTTTCGAAACTCCAGAGTTTTTTTAAAATTCTACATGTAGTTCTCAGCATTTTCACAAACTTGTTGGTCACAAGAACTGCCCCTCTTTGGAGTGGGAATATTCTCTAGCATTTTATTGAAGGGCGAGCCAATTGTCTCATACAAGAAGTGGTTTCCAAATGAAATTTCCGTCCCAAAATTATTTTCAAGATTTCAGTATTTTCCAGTGTACCCAGTGGAACGGTTGCCATGGTGATTCCATATGACTGCCAAAGGGGAGGAGTTCAAGCCCAAAATTACATTTTGAGCAGGAGTTTATGGCTGTGTTGTGACTGGTCAATAGCACATGTTCAAAAGACCCTACCATTTGAATTGCCACCTTGCAATTTCTAGGTGCAGAGAAGGTCCTGGTAAGTTCCCCATAGCTTTCTTTTTTCCATGCAAGAAGAATGCAAACTTGGAATGATGCCATGCCACAAGGAAGTCAGTAATTTATTCTGGCAGGGGAGGTGTGGAAGATGAGTTTGGGAGGAAGAGACAGTTGCTTCCTTGCCCTGAGGTTCATGTATCTCTGCACACATGGTGAAGACATGATTCATGTTGTTCTTCCCTAACTCCTTTTTCTGATGAAGCCAAATGTTGAGCCCTGCTAGGATTGGCCAGCAATAAGGGATCTATGCTTACCTTTCCTCATAAGGGAGTGCCAGATGTTTTTGGTCTGCACCACAGTAATTCACAGAGACAGCATCTCCAAAGAGAGCACACTGCAAATATGCTCCATCCAGCTGGTAAATGCATTTGTCACAAGGTACAAGGTTTACTAAGCTTTGCTGACAGGCTGAGACAGAACAAAAGATAATGTTCACTAGAACTTAGAACCCTTGTGAATAAGAAATATCATACTGGTGAGAAAGGGAAATTATGGAGGATTTCACTGAAAACAGGTATCTTTTCACAATGAAAGAGCAGAATTCTACTCTCTGGGCAGATTCCAGTCTGGTGCAGCCAATGAATATAAACGATGGACTATAAAGGTGAGAGACTTATCACTAGCACAGAAATTCAAACTCCTGATTTGCTTCCCTGGGAGAATTAATTTAAACTTATATGGAGACCTTATATAGCCTTGGCCTTTCAAAACAACATGATCAGCTTTCCTTTTTTAGCACCTGGCCTAGTACTGCACAGATTTCTGTGCATGAGTAGTCCTCTTACTCAAGTTAATAGGCCTTTTCCTATAATTAACTATTTGGATTTAGGATTGAGCTTCAGGGGTGACATACCGTAACAGTATAAAAAATAGTTTGCTGCATCAAGAAGAAATTATGCGAAGCTGGGGTAAACTCTGAGGTCAGTGCAGGAGGGTATGAATATACATGCCTCACTGCCTGTCTCTGCTTCCTTGGTTTGGCTCACAACCAGCAAATCCATGGCAAAGTACAATTCTATTTATTGCTTTCTCAGAGAAACATAGATATATTTGTGCATTCATAACTGTTCTAAGCTTAGATTCAAAGACAACAGGCACCTATTTGAAATATTAGCTGTGCAGTACCTTTCTGGATGTGCTTAGACACTTTGACCTGGTCTGTAAAATCACACTGTCATCACTCAAGTTCAGGAATTCTCACCTTATTGCAGGGTTGCAATAAGGCTGCCTATAAAGTTGTGAGGATATAACTTTGCAGTATTTGACCAGCAGCGTTTTCTCATGGAGCAACGCACAGACAAAAAGGCATAGAAAGAAAATGACACAAGGCAAGAGAGAGAGGTGGGACAGATGCTCTTAGGTGGAGAGAACCCATAAAAGATTGATGGTTGCAAAAATATGAAAATGCAATCCAGTTTCCCCAAAAGCATTTAATCCTTTTTGCCCTATTGTGCAGTATGCGGTTATACATGCATACGCATACACACAATATCCTTAACTTTAGGGTTTGTGGGTGTTGCTGTGGGTGTCAGATGCATGCTGCCTGGTTTGGGGATGCTCCCATGTGTCAGGTGCATCTGGATTTGTTCCTGGATTTGGGCAGTGCTACCACGTCTAAGGATTACTTCAGGTTTTGGGGGTGCCACCTGGTTGAATGTTGTTGAAAGCAGCAATCTGGCCCAGAGGAAGAAAACCTTGTCCACGAAGCAGAGCCAGACAATGCATCCCCTGAGATGCTGGCTGGAAATGCTGTGGTCTCCAGCCGATTGTTTTGGTAGCTTGGCTACCCAACTGGCCACCCGTGAGAAGAGCTAAGTTGCTTCCCCCAGGTGTTTTTAACTCGCCTTCTCTGGCATGAAATCATATCTCTCATGTGATAGTACCCACTGTGCTGTCTGCTATGCCTCAGCAGTCAGTGCTGTGTTTCTTTTCAGAGTTTAAAGACCTAAGTCCTCCTTGGAGTCTCTGGTGATGACTCCTGGGGCCACTGACCAGGGCTGATTTTCCTTTCTCAGCTGGTTTGCTCAGCAGTCCTGTTGGAGGGAAGTCAGGCAGTGCTGCTCTGCTGCTTTGTGCTGGAGCAGACATGGAGGGAAGAGCCTTCAGGAAATCCCTTCCCAAATCCAACTGAGGATTAAGAGGTTTGCTGCCAGTGAAATTGCTGTGGCACCTACATCACCTGTCAAAGTCTCTAACTTCTCCTGGGTTCACATTATTTTCTACTCTGCAGGATGCTGTTGACAAGCATTGAACTGTCACTGTCTGAGCTGTTGGATACTCTTGTTTTTTGTCACAAAGCGCTCTGTCAGACACTTGGCTGCAACTGCTAGTTATGGGTCACTGTCATGTTGCTAAGTATCAAGAAGAGCAATCAAAGCTATTTCTAAAAATGGATCTCTGCAAAGACACAAGTTTCTGCCAACATTAAGACAAGTGTTTCCCTTTGTGAATGGTCTCAGTAGACTGGTCTGACCTGTACTTGGACTACTGACTATCAGCTGGTCTGACCTCATGTATGACAAGGAGACCTGATTCTCCACAGCTATTCCAATGTGGGAGCAAATAGCTTGCTGGTGATGCAGAATATATCTCAAGTCAGATGCCTTACATCATGCCAGTCTTTTTAATAGCAAAGGTAAAATTGATTTTTAAAGATGACTTTTCCAATTATTTTATTCTCGCAGGTAACAGTGGTACTCTGCATTCAGTGTGTCAGGGTGTCGGAGCATGACTTTTCAGGGAGAATGGTCAATGACTAGTTTCAGTTATCTTCAGTCGATTGAGTACTCACAAGCTTTGACAAAAGAGAGAAAGGTCTTTTGACAGCCAAACCTTGATTGCTAAAATCTAAAATCCTCACTGACTAAGCTCTGGTTGGATTGCTAGGGCTCTGCAATTTAGTCTCATTTGATTCATCTAGTATCATTACTGAGGAAGACTCTGTAAGAAGCTGACAGTTTGATGCAAGGCTGGCAGATTTGTCAAAATCTCAAGAAAATTCTGTTACTTGATTTTTTTTTTAAAAACTTCATGTCAGCTTGTTCTTTTCTTGACACATTTGCCACTTCCCACTTTCATGGAACAAAGGTAGGGTAAAAAGAAGTCAATGCTCTGAATATCTGAATATTTTCCCTTTCATGACAAGGTAATGAGCCTGCTAGATTACACTGATCCAGTGAATAAGAGGAGATGCTGAGAGAGTACAGTGGAGATATCCCCCATGGTGTCCTGCAGCATTCACCAGCAAGCCATGTCAGCTTAAGGGCAGATCTTCACCCACAGGTCTGTCTCCAACTCAAGAAAAATACTAATAAATATCAAGGAGAGTACTAGCAAGTAGTACAATTGGACTTAATAATAAATTAACACTGCTTTGTTTCTAGTATTAGATACTTCTCCTGTCTTCTGGAGCAGAGTGGGAGAGCTGTAACAATTTTAAAACTGACAACTAAACACAGTAAATATTTAATTCACCATAGGGGTAATAGGGTTTGAGTAATTGCAGTGGAGATGTTTGCATTACTGTGGAGGTCATCAAAGGGTTTGCAGAGGACAGAAAACACATTCTGGTAATGGTGAGTAAGACCAGAGTTGTTAATCTGCAGCCTTTTTAGAAATAAAAAAAAATGTAAAAACATAAATCTAATCAAACTGAAGCTCTAGAGAGTATTTCAGAGAACCATGGTGGAATTATCTAAGAAAAATGGTAATAAAAGCATACACATTTCCCATTACTGCAGTCTCAGTCTTTCAGTGCTAACATACTCTATTATGTCATTATTCATCTTCAGATACAGTAAAAACAGTAACACTGTGTTGAAATTAGACCTCTGACCCTATTTTTTGTAAAAGGTCTCCCACAAAGGTCTGGCACACATCTAGTGTTCATCAATGCAGGGAGATAGGGCAGAATAGTTCACTCACCTAATAGAAGAGTCATGTGTACAGGAATTAGGTCATCCACAAGGTGTTCAGGTATGTGACTGCCATTGGGGTTAACTGTTTATTTCCATCAAAGACAGATGCTCAGGTAATACTGATGATCTGCACTGGTGCAACCTATCCAAGAGCAAGGGACAAAAGCCCTAGTGCCTGCATAAGCCTTCCTTCCCGAACAGCTGTATCCACAGCTGGTCACACCAGGACCATCAGCCTTCCTGAAAGAATGACAGAAAGAATGTCCATGCCAGATCAGAGCCTCTCCTGATATTCTTGACGTGAATGAAGCAAAAAGAAAAAGGAAACTAAGAAAAAAGGAGACCTTTTTTGACAACCCTAAAATTAAGAGATTCATCATTGTTTATACCAGTGCTGTCAAATGAGAGATGTGAGAACTGCTGCAGGATCACACCAAAAAGCTGAAGATAATCTTCAAATCCTTTGGGCTTTTTTTTTTACCCATTTAAAATACTTATTTCAGATGTACTGACTAACCTGTGTCAACAGCATTCTGTTTTAGTCAGATGCATTATTAAATCTATTTTACTCTAAAAGAAAATAATTACCTGACAACAAGCAATGTATGAATCTTTGTTAAACATTAAAATAAGAAGTTGTCAGTGCATGTCAGAAGCAAACCAAGACAATGGATCTAAATTTTAAAGGATGTAATGATGCCAAAATTTGCTTTCTGACTTTATAAAGTAACACTTACTAAACAGGACATGCTTAAAAGTTAATTTTTTGTTATCTACACCAAGTGGCAGATTACAGCAGTTCTGGAAACTGAACAAATGATATCGAGATGAGCCCATTTAGAACTCTATGTGAAGAAGTAGAAAACAGATTATGGTTTAATTTCAGCAAAGACAAATATAAGGCCTTGCCCTGGGGAAAACATAATCCAGGAGTGCAGCCCAAACTGGGATTTACCCATCTAGGGAACAGCTCTGTAGGAAGGGGACCTGGGGTTCCGGTGGACAGCCAGCTCAACAGGAGTGAACAGTGTACTGCTGTGGCAAAGAAAGACCAGAGGATTTTGGGTTACCATCAAAAAGGCATCACCAGCAGAGATTAAAGAAGTCACTATCCTACTCTACTCAGTGTTTGTCAGGCCACCTCTGGAATATTGTGTTCCATTTTGGTCCCTGCTGGACAGAAAAAAAAAATGTAAACAGGCTGGACAGGGTTCAGAGAAGGGCCAGAAAGATGATCAAAAACTGGGAAACCTGCCATGTGAGGAAAGGCTGGGTTTGTTCAGCCTGGGGAAAAGAAGGCTTAGGGGAGCCCTTATCACTATGTTTGAGTGCTTAAAGTGTGGCTGCAAAAAAAGATGGGAGACTCCTTTTTCACAAGGATTCACACAGAAAAGATGAGAGGCAATGGGTACGAGTTAATTCTGGGAACATTCCTATTGGACACAGAGTAAAATTTTTCACAATGAGAACACCTAGCCATTGGATTAATTTCCCCAGGGAAAGGGTGTATTCCCCAACACTGGACAGTTTTAGGATCCATCTGGACAGGGTCCTGTCTGCCTTTCAACCAGTAATTAGCAAGGCAAGATCAGTTCTAAGAATGGTGTTCAGAACCAGAGGTAAAACTCATGAAACTTCATTATCTGCTCCCAGCCCTGTACAGGGAACTGAGCAGAGAGGATTACATCCACCTGTACTGTCACCATCAGATATAAACCCCTAAGGACAGCAGTGGGGTCTAGGGGCTAATCATTTATCAGGCAACTGACCTGAATCCCTTCATTGCAACACTCTGTCTTTACAACATCCTTTCAGAACAAGGCTCTTGAGTTTGTCCCAGAGAATCTGGAGCAGAGAGGAATTGCCTGGCTACAAAGTCTGCAGGCATGGTGGGAATGAAGCTGTGACTTTCCTTCCAGTCCACAGCCCCAAGTCATTCAGTTAGTCATCACTAACCTTGGTGCTGTGCCTGGCATACTTCAAGGCAAAAATACATATCCTTTTTCTTTCCAGGGAAGGCAACAGTTGGTGTTCCCAGGCTGCTAATTTCTTGTGTGCCTGAGTCAAAAGGGTTATTGCATCTTCCCACTCATCCACTTCCTAACAACTGTTGTCGCTCTTCTCCAGCTATTACAAGGTTTCTCATTTTGCTCTTTGCTTCATTACCGTTCCCTAGTATGGAAACCTGCAATTCTGTGCCCGCCCTGAGCAGCAAATGTAACAAAGCTCACCCCAACTTTCTCAACATCATGGTGTCATTGCCCTTATCTGCAGGTTTATTCCAGGCATCTAGACAGGCTGCATTTGCAAATATACTGATGCACTCTACGTAGTGAAGGTTTCTCTTGAACTCTGCATTAGCAGTAGCAGCTCCAGGCATGACCTCCACCACACAACAGCAGAGACAATCAATGCAATGCATTAAAAAATACACAGAAGGACACCAAGACAGATGGTAGGCCCGCCAGAAAGGGCCTGCCTACCTGAGCTCTGACATCCTAGTCAGTTTAGAGTTAAGGTGAAGTTTAAAAACTTTGAAGTGGAAAAGAAATTTGGACTGCGAGAAAAACATTTTGGGGGCTCAGTTCTCTCCCGTACATCCCCATACAATTGATTCTTTGCCTAAATTTTGAGGATATAATACATAAGGTTTTGTTCCAGACTGAGGCTGACAGGCTCCAGTTTTAATGGGACTGCACTGCATTTTATTTATACATATGTTAAGTGCATTTTCTCAAACACCAGTCCCCACTTTGAGGGATTGTGTGTGTTCCTGTTGTGCTAGTACTTACCTCAGAACAACACCACAATGTAGAAAAAAAAAAAGTAAAGAAATTACAAGACTCTTAGAATTCTCTTTGAAATAAGTTACAGTTATTCCTTTCTGCTATTTTAAAAGTCAATATGAAATAGAAGAAAGTACTTTCCATGAAGACATGCGAGCAGTTCAGAGCCCCATTCAGAGTTTCAGGGTTTTCCATTTTTGACAGTTTCTAGTGCTAACAGTGGCTCTGTAGCAGTACAGCATGTTAGCCTCAGGATCTGATTTCCTTTCATCAGGAAAAGAAGGAGAAGAACAGTTACATTTCCTTATGCCTTTTTGAGGCACAGCCAAACACCCAGTTGTTGGCTTTCTGAGAACTCAGACATTCAAAATGTATGCTCATACTTAGCCTGTTTTTCAGGCTGACATGTAGCTCCCACTATTAGGAATACTACCAATATAAGAGAAAATCTTTGTACTTCAGGAATTCAAGGACATTTGTGACCAAACTCCCCAATACAGAACTATGAAGCATCAGCATGTGACAGCCTCAGAATGCTGTAAGTAACTCAGTGATTTCTCCTCTCTTTTATAAACCCAAGATTTGGCCTTATTTCTTTACAAACTTTGCTGCCTGTAGCCACAAACAACACACAAAAAAAAAACAAACACACATTTAAATTCTTTGACATTTTGGTTTTCACATTAAAGGTCTTATCTATGTACATGAAAATTTTAAGTATTCCTTGTTATAGGGACTTGATTGTCATTGTAAAAGCGAGTGACACGCTCTTCTGTGTTGGAAAAGAAAATTTCAGATCCAGTTGGATTAATTGAAATTTTTTTATCTTGCTCACAAAGATGTATATATAGATATTTGTACTGAAATTATATTACTACCCTCTTAACATGGCAGTGGATGTAAGAGGGTGGTCATCAGAGGTGGAAACCTTGTGTATTGTAATGACAGATTGTTGTATTGTGCCTGAACCAGTATGTCCTCATCCAGCAGCCTGACATATGACAAACATAATTGATTTTATCATAGTGACAGGCTTCTATCTGCTGTTTTGTTGTGCATTTCTAATAAAAATGTCTTTTTATTAGAATGAATTTATTTCTCTAATTTTCCTCTCCTCCAATCTCCTTTGAATTTTTTGAGACCTATAGCAATATATGTATTACTTTCATGGTACTTTGTTGAAACTGCTGAGTAATTAAGTACCAGACTGTGATAGAACATCCATCCTGTACCAGGGCAGAGTGGGTTTTAACACAAAATTAAGGATAAAACTCCCCTCAAAAATAAATGCATGAAAAAATTCAAGCTGAAAGAAAATGAAGAAGGGTAGTTGTCAACTTTTACAGAACTGATAATACATCTCTTTAAAAAAAAATGCAAGGAAAGCACTGAGGCTTTCATTTTCCTGAGTGATTTGTTGATGTTTAGATAAAACACAAAAGACTATCAAAATTGAACAAAATTAGATTTAATTCACTGGATGCAGTAAATGGAACAAAAGTGTGAGTTGTGTGAAGTTATTTTCAAATTGTTTGCTGATAAATACCCAGTATTTTGAGACAAAGAATTTTTCTTCTGCAAAATTTTTACACCTATATAATAATTAGAAGAAATGGGTGCACTAAGTTATAGCAAGTTACCACAAACTGAGTTTTATGCACCCTGATCTAAAAGACACAGAAGAAAAGGAAGTTAACATCAAACACCTGACTGTTGACCTGGATAAAAATAAAAGGACTATTCTGGTTACAGTGCCTCATGTCTATTTTTGGCTTTATTTATAATCTGTTCTCCTAGAGATTTCCAAGGAATTCTGTCTTGCAGGTCACCCAGTGAGTAGAACAGTTGGGCCTTTTAAGTTTGACTCACTTTTCAATTCTCAGCTGTATTTCTCTGTTAAATTTAGCATACGCTTAGTTACAAGCAACAGAAAAATAAAAAGTTTACTTTCTTCCAGTTACTGTTGAGTTTCAGAGACTCACAGAATAATTTAGGTTGGAAAAAACCTGAAAGATCATTGAATGCAACTGTTAACCCAATGCTGCCAGGTCTACCACTGAACAATGTCCCTAGGCATCACATTTACACACTTATTAATATTTGCAGCAACAGTGATTCCATCACTTCTCTGGGCAGCCTATTCTGATGTTTGACCACACTTTCAATGAAGAAGTTTTTCCTAATATTGAATCTAAACATGCAAAAATGGTAAAAAAGCTTCACTAAAATATCCTGGGCATACTTACAGGATATATTTATTTGGTTTTCTGATTTGGAAGTGTGTAAAAGTAGCACGTGCATCAGGCCACACATTATGGTCTTTTTTTCCTGTGACCCTTGACACTGGAATGACTGCCTGTTCAAAATGGCCATGGTTTTGTTGATAAAACTAGAGGATGCAGGCAAAAAGAGACTAAATGTCGGTGAAGCAGCCTGAGGGATGTGAGCTTTGCACTGTAAAGGAAGTGGGAAACCCCATGTGCCCTTAGTAAATCCTTGGAAAGCTGAAGCCTGCGGTAAATTACAGGGTCTCATGATGTAAACACTGCTATGGATCCCAAATTAGAGGACACTGCTTGGCACAGTACTTCACATTCTCCTGAAATTCAGCAGAGACAAGCAGATCCCTTCAAATGGTGATTCATCTAAGGACTGAAAAGCTATGCCCACTCACCAGCAAATCAGGCACAGGGGCTGAGCTAGAATTTGGGTCGTGTAAATACTGCTGGTTTACCTACATCAGAGAGGCAAAGTAACAACTCTGTCTTCTCCAACAGTGTACAGTACCCACGTACAAGAAACACTGCGACAAGGAGGAGGTGTATGTGTGACCTGCCACATCCTCATTTGTGTTCTCAACTGAAAAATGATTTAGGAACCAGAACTCCAACCCACTCTGCAGACGATGGTACTGTAAAAATACTGACAAAGACATTTGGAAAACTATTCCTGCTCATGTCTTCTTTGGACATGACATAATGATTTGCACAAATCTTTGTTTGTCTGTTCGAGAAAGTCACATCACATCTTCCAGTAGCCATGAAGATTAACTTTTGTGGCCAGTATCATTGTATTGTTGGTTTATGGGACTGATCAGCATATACTCGTCACGTGCTCAAAAAACTTGCAAATGCAGTAACAGGCAATTCACCCTAGAAACCCATAAACCCACTCTATATATTCTATACAGCTTCAGCTTTTAATTGTTTAATATTCATGGCTGAGTCTAAATTATTTGAATGTAGATACATAGCTCAAGGTCAAAATACCTTCCTCAGAATTACCCATTTCTGAATTTCCAATAAACTGCTCATTTTTATCTTGCAATGGGAATATTGCTTTTACTACCCGACTTTTAAGCAGTCATGAGTATATTTTTAGCTGGTGTAAATTGTCATAGCAACATTTCTCCCATGAGATGGGGATCACATCTCTCCTCTCTCTGTCTTATGTCATATAAAGACAGAAGGCAGATTTTACCACATGTCAGAATTTCATACCATACTGTTATGCAAGCACAGGTCATCACATTCACATTATTAGATGAAATGCAATGGATGTCCTGTAGAACCAGTAAATGATTTTTTTGACAAATGCAGCTTGTTCCAGGCTCTGTGCTCCTTTCTAGGAAATTGTGGTCAACATCTGCACCAGTTCTTTTATATTGTCCAGCTATTTGCTCTCATCATTTTTTTCTCCTAGGTTGGGTAAGAATATATAAAACTAGAGGAAGATGTTATCACAAATTCCTGAACAAGACTTGAATTAGGTCCAGCACTGAAAATTGTATAGCTCCTATAAAACCTGCTCAAGACATGGGAAACCCCATCCACACTGGGTCCTCATTGTCCCCCAGGCCATCAGCAAATAAACCAGTGGGAGTCACACCTTTCAGTGTTGATATGCACATACCATCTGGCAGAGTGATGAAATGCTTTTTTTTATTATTATTTTCAATGTGGATTGCTTTCCCCCTTGATAAGAGGGAGTGAGGAGTGTAATAGGTTTCTTAACTTCCCTTTCTATACTTTTTGAAATATTGATGATCTTCTATGCAGTCAGTGGTTTTTGTTGAAATTATTGTAAGAACTACAAGCTTGCCTTTTATTGGTAGCGCCTAAATCTTTCATGTTAGAGTCTGACACTAAAATCCAAAACAACACTTCCTCTTGAGGGCAATAAAGAACACATTACTGAACTTGAACTGTGACTGAAAAACTGGGGATTTAAAAAAACAACTTTCTCAAAATAAAAAGGGATGGGAAAATCTAAGATGAAGTCCTGTTATTTTAATTTAATTTTGATAAATCTGAAAGGACACTTCCTGGCTATAAGCCAGCTGGCTATAAGTCAACAAGTTTCAAGTGGCAGAAAATTTCCTTAAATGTGTGTACAGCTCACTAGGGACATGAACAGGAGCATATGATTCCTGCTTTGACTATTTGGAACACATCTGAATGAACATCATCACAACAGAAGGATATGGGAGCTGGGGTTGATGACTTCAGGCAGGTTGAGTGTGAAACAGGTACCAGGGCCAGATATGAGAGAGGGGAGAGACAGAAGACCAGGTGGGGTTTTTTTTGGGTTTTTTTTTTTTTTTTAAGGGATAATTACTGATCCATTCATTTAAGGACTACCATTCACAACTCTAGTGAAAAAATGGTCCTGGTGCTGAGGCAGCAATAGTCAGCTCACAAAATGCAGGAGTGGGTAGGTCACCTTGTCTTATTCCACTCCTATTTGCAAACCCTTGCAGCAAATCAAGAATCTAGTCATGCATAGAGTCCAAAACTGCTGTGGGATGACTCTAAAATTATCACGGAAAATTTTTCACCCCAAAATCAATGTGAATACCTTGCCCAAGGCCTCTGCAGAAAAACATATCCTGACTAAACTACAATAGGGTATACTTTCTGTTGTGCTTTTGGTCTCCTTCAAAGAGGAACATAAAAGAGATTTTGGTAATTATGTAGAGAATTGAATTCTTACTGAAATAAAATGTGGAATTTTTCCTAAATTAAGTCCTCCTAAGCAATCCTAAGCACTCAACAGAATGGTTAAAAAGATAGGGGGTTTTCTAAGTATATTGTGCTTCCTGGCAAAAATAATTTTGCAATGTGAGATCAGATTCAGCCAGCTTACTTCACAAGTGATTCCAGTAAAAGTACACATATAAACCTGGGCAAAATGTATCTTCCCATGCAGATGATCATTTTCAAGATATAAAGGCAGAGATCTTTAAGCTGACTCATATGATCTTCCCCTCCCTGTCTTCTCTCTACTCTGTGTTTCAGCTTAGACATAATTTTACAGCTGTGTTAGAGATCTAGGATATGTTTGGAAAAAAAACCAGCTTTAAAGTAATTAAGTGTTAAGTGGAAGAAAGAGGCTTTTAGTTGTCCTGTGTGAAATTCTGAAATGTAGAGTCATGAAAGGCCTGGATTCTCTCTGTCTAAATGTGTTTTGTTATTAGCTCAGTACCCTTACAACCCAGCAGCCTATACAGAGTGTCTTTTCACTAATTGTATACAAAGGTTTGTTGAGATTTTGATGTGAGTATAAATTACTTTAGGGCCTAAAAGAGCACACATATCTTTGTGACAATTCAGCTACCACAGGAAAGACACCTTCCCTTTACAGCCTTCCTATATAAAGCAGAGCTAGCATGTGTACTTCTGAAACTTGAGAGTGTGCAGGACTGAGAAACAGCCTTTAGACATCTGGTGAGACAGCTGGGACTGCAGCACTGCCATAGCAACTCCTTCAAGTCAGCGGGGTTTCATGATGTTCTCCTCCCTGGATCAAAACACCTCCATGCTTTTCCTCCACAGCTAGCATTGCCATGTTATGAGGAAAAGGTGACTGCACCCTGAAATGCCTTGATATTGTCCATTTACTTGTCTAAAATCAATAATCCCACTAATTCATGGGTGATGCTTGATGGCTTTCCTCAAAGTCCATTACAGGCAATGAATAGGCCACAACTGGTATATAACAAAAAGCTCAACCAAAAATAAACTTGAAAAAAATGAATTGCATGGATCAGAGCATTTCAAAACAGGTTTACATAATTCCGTCACTTGCCTAGCATTCTCTGTCCATTGTAGAGGAATGGATACCAAATAGCACTGTTATGATATTCAGGACCTGTGGTCTAAATTATGCAGATTAAGGAAATCCCTATGTTGTGAATGTATGGCTAAACTACCTAAAGACAGTATACGGATTTTAGTGGAATCCAAGCTGTAGGAGAGCAACAATATGTTTTATGAAAATTGCATTTATCTGTGGTATATATCCCAGCTGTGGACTAGAAGTCATACAGTCGAGTACCTCTACAATAAACCTCTACCAGTTACTAATGTTTCTTAACCCATCAGCCTAAATTTTCAGAAATTCCTTTACTTCTCTCTGTAGTTTACACCTAAACAAATCAAAAGCATTCTGCAAAACACACACACACACACAAATCACACACACACAAAAAAAATCCTTGTAAAGACTCTGAAATATTTACATACCAAGTAAAACTTAAACACTACCATCTGGTGGTGCCGGTTGCACTGAGAATAACAATAATTTCATCTGAGGATCTCAAAGTGAAAATTTAGTCCTTATCATATTAACAAAGCAAATATGTAATATGGAAAATGCATTTTGAATCACAACAAGTGTATTTTGTTTCCACTGGTGGCAAATGTAAAAGGCCATTTGGAGAGACCTCATCAGAGTATGTTTGCTGCTGAACATTCCTCATCTTCCTCAGCAATCATCAGTCAGAACAGATCTGAGGGCAGATCCCTGCCTATTTCCCTTATAATCTTCAGATATAAAGGCATATCATGTATATCTGGTATAAAATATTTTGCCAATGAAAAAGTAAAAATCCAGATCTGCTGTTCAAAAGCATTTTGCATTAGTAAAGAAGAGTTTTGCACACAACTTCTGAGTCTGGGTAATCTCAAGTTTGTCCTAAACATTCATCATGTCAGAAGCCTAAGGATGATGGAGAGAAGCTTTGTTAAGCTGTTTGTAAGATGATTATGATAATTACACTGTTGCTATTATTACTATTATTATTATTATTATTATTGAAAATATAGTATTAATCCTTACAGAACATAGGTTTTACTTTGCAAAGTAACAATCAACTACATAGCCACTTTCAAAATATGACTCTGAGGTTATTGAAGAAAAAAATCTTCCTTTTGTTCTACAAGCCAAAATTTTGACTATACTAATGAAAATATACTTACTGTTTCACAGTTACTGATTTTTTCTGTTGAACACATTCATTTTTAACTGGCTCCTTGTATCTATTTGTGCAAGGTTCTCACAGGGATAAGCAATACTACAGCTTGGTTGTTTTTGGCAGGTCTTTTTGTATTTTGTTGTATTTTGTTTCATTTTGGCTTGGTTTGGTTTTCTCCAGAAATATCCAGCTGTTTACTTTTTTTTTTTTGTCATCCCCCATCTGTGCTGACAAATCTTGTAACAAGGGAAGAGATATGAAAAGTTTTGGAACAGACTGGGTGAGAATGACATAGAAATGGGTAGGGAGTGCATTGTAAAGGTATCTGTTCCCCCTGCTGTCTTGCATTCGGGTGTTACACTATTTTAATTAGTGCACGGCAAGGTACGGACTGGGGTTAATACACCAGTTCTGACCAACTCCTGAGCTTCTTGCAGGGTCACACTGTGTTTCCTGAGACTAAGCAAAGATGTGACACAGGAAGTTTACCAAGGTTTAGTGTTAGTTAATAAATAATGAGAAGTTTGTTGTCCCATGTAAAGTGTCATTGCTGCCAACAGGTAAACTTTGCTTCTGCCCCTGGCCTGTTTTAAAGCCCTTGGAACTGATTTATAAACAAGACAACTTGAGAGGAAGACATCTACATAGCAGGATCTGCAAGGGAAGACACAACTGACAGCAAGCATCTCACTGTGAGGATTTGAAAAAGCAGAGAAAAGCATGGAAAAGAGATGAACAGTGAAAAAAATGTTAGAAACAGCACAAGAGGTGGAAACCCAGTGTGAAAAAGAGCAGCAGGATCCTTTTCAGTCTGTGGGGAAGTAGAGCATGGGGAGATTTTGTTTTGCATCAAGTCCTTTGCTTAAAACACCCCACTAAATTAAAATATAATTCAGGCATATTTAGCTATGACAAATGTCCTTTCTGTGTCTTTCAACCCTGCCCATGCTCTGAGAAGCTGCTGTGCCACCATGTTGCATATTGCAGGCAGACTTTCCTCTTCTTTGCTGGCTACAGGGACAGTTTCAGCTCCTCTGGCTCAGGGTTGTTGAGGCAGTCTGACATGGGCAGTAATCAGAGAGTCTGAAGGTACTGGCATACATAGTGGGATGTATTTGTTTTGTTTTCCTAAGCACAGAGAGTTTAAGACACAAACTGCTGAGCTTAAGATGCATATTGTCAGGCTTTTCTCCCAAAGCATATGGACAGGTTATTTTTGAAAAAAAATAAAGAAAATAAAAGCAGGGAACTGTAGTAATGGACTCTAGGAGGTGGGCTTTTTTAAGACCAGCACAGATGATAAAAAGGGAAGGAAGTAGCCATTCTTTTTCCTTGATTCAGACAGGAAAATAATTTTCATCCATCATGATGTTGATAAAATTTTTAAATAAAAGGATTTCAATATACTTTTTCTTCAGTAAGGCTTCAAGCAGGTTTAATACCTAGCTTCATAGATAGCAAACACACTGGACTCTGCCTGGACTATGTCTGGTAATACTGCACATTCATATATCACTTAATCAGTTGATACTCTTTCCAATGGCAAATAATTATACTTAAAGTTTTCTGCTATCCCAAAATCCTTTCTCTTCTCTATGTCATGTAAATTTTTTGATTTTTTCTAAATGTATTTATTTTTCTCAAAATATTATCCCAGCTTTAAAAATATAAAAAATGGAGGAACAAAATCACTTTTCAAGGTTTAAGGCAAAGTGAATCTGAGTAGCTCTCTCTCAAAAGCATCAGCACTGTGATTCAGGAAAACAACACATCAAGAGAACTGATGATGATCTAAGTTGCAGCAGTTGAGCTTTTTCCAGATCCAGTCTGCACAAAACCAGAAATAAAAAAGGCAGCTCTCAAGGTGGGGTACAGAAAACATTTCAGCTCTTTTTCTACCCTGCAGCTTAGATTACACGACTTAGCATGAGCCTGAGACCTCCAAAAATTGCTGTGGAGTGAACCTGTCTTCAGAGTGAGCAGATAAAACAAGCACCATCCTCAAATGACGTTAAAAAACTAAACAAACCAGACAAATAAATATTGTGGGATATCCTCCTTAACTCTGAAATATTCCTGACACTCAAATATGCAGTGCCAATGGGCTTGAAAGGATAAAAGTGATCAACATTAAAAAAAAGGTAGAAAGTAGAGAGTCAAAGCACGTCTGATGTATTGCTCTGTGTAGAAGTTGCTGCATTAATTAGTCATGCCCTTTAATTTCACCTATTCCGCCTTGGGACAGAAAAGGATCACTAAAGTGAAGACTGCAGTGACCTGCCCTGGGGAAGCAGTACACTTTGGAAGAACCTGATTTTAGGAGGTGATAAAATTTGGTTGATTATGTTAATGACAATGTCCAAATGCTTACCTTTCAGCTAAAAAATACACAGAAATGGATTTCCGTTTTGGTAGGAAATTAGAGCAATTATTTTTTCTTCAGAAACTAAAAAAGCCAAGCTTCCTAAGCAAGTAATAATAGCATAAAATATTTATTTGATTCTGTACAAATGCCCTTCTGAGCAAAACATGGTCTCCACCAGAAATACTGTTTTCTAGAAACCACACTGTTAAGTTACAGTAACTGCTTGTCTTGAAAAACACATCAACTACAATTAAGCTAAGTCAGGTCACATCAAGTAATCTCTGACTGCAAAAAGTATGAGGTCAGATAGGAGTAAGCCTGCTCCTTGATGAGGAGTAAGAAGATGATGGTAATAAATTCACAGCATCTGAAGATCTGCCCTTGCAGCTTCTACTGTCTTTATTAAAGAATATTAGGCATATCATCCTGGGGAGAAAATAAATGATGAAATTACAGAAGGAGAAAATAAAATAATTAGGTTTGGGCTCCAAAGCATGACACTACAAATAAAGGGCAACCTGAATATGTTCTGATTAGAAACTCCATAGAGTGGCTGTAAGTCCAAGCCTAATCAGAGTGTGTATTGTTCTCTTCTCTGAGATGCCTTATTCTTTTTGGCCTTTTTATCAGTCTGGCTTACTAGCACCTAGATTTAGGAATTTTTTCCAAGGGAGTTGCAATCTTCCCATAACAATCTCTTCCACCTTTAAATGTGTGAGCTATATACTCAATGATAATTTGAGCTTAATGAGATTTTTAATTCTGGAAAATTAAATACAATTTTCTTAAGACTTAACAAATACTACCATGCTATTTCATTTGAAGGTTTTAGGCAATCAGCAGTCTACAGACTCAAAATATTTTTTCTTTATCTTTGCTTAAATGAAGAATATTTCCCCCTGGTTTAATATATTACTCCCAGCTCCACTTTTTCAACTGGTTCTTATGATAAGCTAAAATAACTATGAATGAGAAATGTATACTGGAAAGATTAATTTTTTAGCTTAATACAGTTGGAGGAACTGTGAGGTAAGCTACAGCCTTATTCTTTAGAAGATACACAGGGAAAGCTGATCTGCAGTTCCTAAGGAGACTCTGTAAGCTGATGCTTGTTAGGAAAACAAATACGAAATTCTGCAGGTGTCCAGGTAGTTTATCATTATCTTTCCAAGAAAGAAAAGAAGTTCACTGCTGAACACTCAAGAAATAGCTTATAATGTTGGTAAATTATATATTGTTATGTTTGATCCAAACAATTTCAAGATGGACACAAAAGTCAAGAGTCAGGCACCCAGTTACTGCAGCAGTCAGTGAAAGTCTAGCTGCCTTGGAATTTTCAAATCTTTAGAGATAAAGGAGGTTAACCTCCCTTGGAAGCTTAAGATAATCCATGAATTAAAGGGATTTAAAATCGCTGAAGAAGAACAGATGAGTGTGGATACCATTTCTATAGTAACACATGTTGAGAGCTAAAGATAGTCATAGAGAAAGAGTGTGTTTTGATTTTGATGAGTCAAGTCAGTCATGTGAATGACTATCTACTTCAGCTTTCATGTATTGTCAAAATGACAAATACATTTATTCTTAATTATTACTCTAATTCAAGAGTATCTGAAACTAGAGTGTTTTTAAAGAGCCTCTTGCAATTAAAAGTATTAATAATAATAAAAACAACAGCAAGAAATATGCATATTTTAGACTCCTATTAATGGAGAAAAACAGCATTATAAACTTGAACTCACTGCAGAAAGTGCTAATTCGGTGTTCTTCAAATTAAGAAAATTAATTCCAGCAGAAAGGAGTATAGTTACATAAGAACCAGAAAACAGGCAGAAAACAGTGTAATTTAGGGCTAAATGAACCCTTCAGAGAGATCAAAACACAGAATTGTTTCTGAATTGATTTCTTGTTCCTTCCTCTCCCAATCCTAAACACTTCCCTAGTCTGTCAGTGTAAAAGTTTTCTTTAAAAAGTTTTCTTTAAAAAGTTTTCTTTAAAAAAAGTTAATTAATATACACTGGAGTAGACAGCACAGATTTATTTTCTAGTTATCCTCCTAAGACTTGCAAAGCAATGTATTCAGATAGATTTTAACTCTTGATAAAGAGAAGTCTATTGAAAGGCATCAGAGACACTAAACCAATAGTGGTGGTTTCTAAGGACCAGATTCTAAAGGTTTTGTGTTTGCCAAAGCAGAAATATTTGGGAGACATGTTGAAAATAGCTTGCAAAACTTCCGTATGTAGTTCTGATGTACTTCATGTACTTATTTTTTCGAAGTTTTGAAAGGTGAGATGGATGCTAGTGTCTCAGGATGGTTCTGTTAAGGCAGGAATTGTCTCCAAAGCCTGCCATCATATCTTGAACCACAGGGTTGTTTGGTGTCAAAATGGCAGCTATGCACCAACCACCTCTGACAGTCTCAGCTTTTGATCTCCGATAAAGTAAGTGAAACAGAAGTGAAATGTTCTGGTATGGCATCAGAGCTGCTTTGAACACAAACATATGAGGCAAGAAATTTTGCAGATTTCTGGATAACCTAACAACAAGAGAAAAAAGGCTGTTTGAGAAGACCTTCTAATAAAGTCTCTATTTCTGAAGTGAAAAAATTAGAGCACAGTCAAGTCTTTCTGAAAATCATACCCAAGGAGTCAATGAAAATGCTGTGCAGCTGTTTGCAATAAAGACGGATGTTCAATATATGCAATCATTCCTTTAAAACAGTGTTCAAACATCTCTCCAAAAATCAACAATCTACTTACCTCATGTTTCTCTCTACCTATTCAGTCCATTATGTTTATTTTATAAATGAACCGTAAGTTGAAAGAGGACATAATATTGAGGACCCAAAGGTTTCATGCTACAAACACAAAGCTAAGCACCTAAAATATCCATAAGTCTCCCAGAGACTTGTAACTTTCTTAAGCCCCTGCAGTTCTCAGAACAACCAGTTCACTCTTTCTAAGCATCCTGTGTTTCAAAGAATCACTGACTCACAGAATGGGTCAGGTTATCCCAGACCCCATGGCACAGGATTGTGTCTAGATGATTCCTGAATACCTGCAGCAAGGGAGATTCCACAGCCTCTCTGGACAATCAGTTCCAGTGCTTCCTGACCCACACAGTAAAGAAATAAAGTTCTTCCTCATGCTCAGGTGGAACTTCCTGTGCATCAGTTTCTGCCCATTGTCTCTTGTCCTGTTGCTGGGCACCATTGAGAAGAGCCTGGCTCCCTCCTCTGACACCCTCCCTTCAGGTACTCATAGATGTTGATGAGGTCCCCTCTCAGTCATCTCTTCTCAACTCTGTAAAGGCCCAGCTCCCTCAGCCTTTCCTCATAGAAGAGACATTACAATTTTATTTACTTTTTCTCTCTTTTCTTTTTTCTTTTCTTTTCTTTTCTTTTCTTTTCTTTTCTTTTCTTTTCTTTTCTTTTCTTTTCTTTTCTTTTCTTTTCTTTTCTTTTCTTTTCTTTTCTTTTCTTTCTTTTTCTCTTCTCTTCTCTTCTCTTCTCTTCTCTTCTCTTCTCTTCTCTTCTCTTCTCTTCTCTTCTCTTCTCTTCTCTTCTCTTCTCTTCTCTTCTCTTTTCCTTTTTTAAATATTGGACATTTTATTAAGTATTCCTACTTGTGATGATACCTCTTTTCACATGCCGTCCTTTACCTATTATTATTATTGTTATTATTACATATGCAGAAAAGAAAATTCTTTGCCACTTTAAGAAAATTATGACTGAAATGTTAAACAATTCCAGAGAAAATCAAGTTTTAAACTTGGATGTACTTTTTCCAATGATCTCATAAGAAGATTTAGAGTAATGCTTCTTTTTTGTGGGTGGGAGTTTTTTTGGTTGGTTGATATTGGTACTGCATTTTTTATTTTTTTTTTGAGTGGGATGTTGTGCTTTTGGGTTGTTGGGCTTTTTAAACTCCAACTTTCACCAGAGTTATCAAGAAGTCTTGCAAAGAAGCTCCATTCAAATAGTTTTTTGCTGTGCATTAGGCTGGCTCATAGATGACATATTCCTAATACCCCCAAAGGGAGTCAGGAATATTACAGTCAGGCATTCTGATGAGAGGGAAATGGTATAGCTTCCAGCATGAAGGGAAAGGGAAGAAGAAGCTGGAGGAATGTAAGGGATAACAGTGAGTAGGAGGAGGTGACTGCTCCAACTCAGAAAGTCCTCCCAACATGCAAACATGCAACTCACCACATTGTTGCTCCATGGTACTAAATGGGGAAAACACCATGGTAAAGGATGCTGCAGAAAAGGGAAAAGTGCCAAGAAAAATGCCAGTGCCATGCTTCTGTAAGTCTCAGCACTTTGAACTGAATTCAGAGATACTAGAAGAAAGATTTCCATGTCTTTTTACTGACTCAATCTGAAGTGTATCACTTGATATTAAAGATTCATACAATTTGACTTTCTTTTTTCATTTATGCATCTGCCAAAACCACAAGTCTGGCTTTGTCATGTATTAAAATGGTACTGGACTCTTAACTTCCTGTTTTCCTGTGGTCATTATGACTTAGGAAAAAAATCTAGTCAGTTACACAGCACATGACCCTGAATCTTATTGCTGGATGAGAAAGGAAAGAGAGAGAGATACGATATCTTAGTAAATGGAATACAAAACTGAAAACCTCATTATCTGTTTCGTCTGCTTAAAGAGAACTTTAAGGTTTTCCTGTAAGATAAGTGACAACTATATAAAAAAAAAAATGGTTTTTTTACATTATGTTCTTGCTCTGAGCTCATCTGATGTTCACTTTGCCACCACATAACTGACTCATTTGCTAAAAGCTTTAAGATGCAGTGGTGAATAAAGTACTGTAAAAACAGAACATGTTAATCTAATGCTATGCAAAGATCTGCTAGGAGTAGTTCAACAGAAAAACGGCCAATTCCTCACCTGTGTGAAGATTTTACCTTAGACAAGGTTAAATGTGAGGTTTTTTTCCCCCTTATATTAACCTCTCCCTGTGGGCCAGCTCTGGCCTTCAGAGTGTTTTTTACTTCATTTTCTGGAGAACTAAGAGCTTGGGAAACACACTCAAGCAATGTGTTTAATTGACATTTCAGCAAAACTACTGTCAACCAAATGTTGAAGATTAAAAGTTTAATCTTTTGTTTAAGCACTTGTGCTGTAATAAATAATTTAAAGTAGCTGCCTTTTGTGAGTTCTTGAAAAAAGGCATGGTGATGCAGCACAAAGCATGTGTCGGAAATGGAGGGGTAAGAAGACAGGAATGTGTAAGTGAACTGATAACCACCCTATTCATGGTCCCAATTCTGAGGGAAGCATGGATATGTCCCTTCAATTCCCATTGACAACAGCTCTGAAATGGACTCTGAAGAGAGTATGTAGGAGAGGGAAGAAGCATTTGAAGCAGCCTGTCCTCAGGAAAGTTCTAGCTTTGCTCTGAAATGTGTGTTTCTCCTGATTTTATTTGTTGGTATGGCAAAGAACAGTATAGGGTATTGCTGAAAGCCACAATACTCCATCTCCAGCTGAAGTGTTCAACTCCAACTATCAATATTTTGTGGTAATTAATAGAAGGGATACTTTCCCTTGAATCCATGGTGGCACAAAGTGATGATACTCTGTTGCAGATGGCAGGAAAAAAGGTGTCTCTTCCATGAGAACTGTTTATAGAAGGTTTTTCAGTTTGGTTTTGGTTTTGGTTGGTATGTTTCTCGGTGTTTTTTCCCACAAAAATTTATACAAATTTATTTCATACTGATATTTGGCACTGGGGTTTTAAGTACCTTTTTAAAAGACATTTGAGTACCTTTACTTTCAAAATTTTATTCATTTTTATTTTTGGAGGGTGGGAGTGTTTGTTTTTTAATTTTTGCTCTAAAATCCAAAGCATTAAGCTTCTGAATCTTTTGGAAAGGCTTTTATTTGCTTGTTTGCTTGCTTTTCTTTTTCTCCTCTTTTTCTTGGAGGGCTGGGGGACTGGTGTGGTTGATTGCTTTAAAGTCCACAGCATTAAGTAATACTTCTTAAAATTCAGCTATCTTCAGAGTTATCCCATGAAAAGGAAAAATAATCCAGGGATTATTGAACCTGGCAGAGCATGAAAAGAAGATTTGTGCCCTCAGCTAGTGCATTCTGCCATGACCTTAGCTGAGTGCAGCAGTAATTTGGATCCTCTAGTGTAACTAAATAAAGCACAGTTACTTTCTCAGGTGCTAGTCCAGCTTGGTGTTATCAAAGAACAGGCCTCGAACAGAAGCAGGCACTGAGGCAATGTAAGACCTTGATTACTCTTTGGGATTCGACAGTTCTGAAAACACCCCATTTAACATTAACCACAAATAAATTCCACAATGCTTTTTACCTGAATTATTAAATATCTACCAAACTGATTCAGCTTTGGCTGGGCTGTGAGAGTACAAAGGCAAAAGACCTCCTATAGTGGTAGCCCCAGTTCCATGCTGAAAGCTAGTCTTCCTCTTAAATCAGCAGTTGCACACTTTTTGAAAACAGACAGACAGACCAGGCACTTACTCCATTTCACTGAGGCCCAGGAGCCAATCCTATATATGAAGCAGGTGTTTTGACCTTGGGGAGATCATATTTCTAAAAATAAAGCATGCAAGTGTAATCCATAAATAAATGGATTAGTTTGCGCTAATAGTTCTGAGGATACCCTATTCTTCACAGTTCTGAACCTATGAAGTTTTCAATTAATTTTTTACAAAAAAAGGCAAAAAACCAGAAAGCAAAGACAGGCAGGTGCACTGTATGTTACAGTTTTGTTTGCAAAGTCAAGCATCTTGTTCTGTAAAGACTCCAGTATTAAGTATTGCACAAATCTTTGCAAGTATGGAGTAAAGCAGAGTTCCTTATAGGTTATAGTTACTTTTGGGTTAAACTTCAAAATCTCTTGGTAATTTAAACACCATCTGAGTAGGGATGAAGAAAGGAAAGAACTCCATTGTCAAACAGTAGGAATCATGAAAGGTTCTAATTAAAGCAATCATTGCTAAGAAACAAGAAAGAGGAAGAAGTGTTTGTATTTGGACAGGGTTGGCTATTTGTACTATGTGAGTTAATCCCATTAAATCGCCGCAATGTCCTCAAGGAGAAGGAATATTTTCTAAATTCTCCTTATCATTTTATCCACTGGTGAAAAATACTTACATGCCAAACTGAGATTTATAAGACCTGTAACAAATTATGCCCCGAAAAATGAAAACCAAGCCTGTAATTGTCCCTTTAGCTTTGCAAATTTTCCTGGCAGAACATTCTTGTATATGTATTAAGAATTATTGGATTGAAACCAAACTAAGACAAGAAAAAATGGAAGAGGAATACTCTTTTGATGCACTAATATAGCACACAGATTCCATACTAAGAATGACATGTTGATTAAAAATATTTCTTACTTTTTTTTCCTACTGATTTCTTCTTTTATGCCATTTTCTTCTTAATTTCAATTGCTGTCATTAGCAGTTAACTATATATCCTTTGTAGCCCTTTTAATCAGTGAAATTTTAGTGGAACAGACCTCCACAAATGCTGTCTCAGTAGAATTTAAGGAGTGACCTACTCTGACAGCAAATGAACATACACTCTTGTTCTGCTGAGATCCATCCATCCTGGAGCCTATGTAGCTGCAAGGAACTGATAATCTGGGTAAAGACAGGTCAGGTCACTTTCTCAGCCATTTGTAGGATGGAGTATATTCTGTTTTGGCAAGTACAGTCAGGTTTTCCATCACCCTGACATTTCAACAGCAGAAAAATCCTTTCAAACTTAGCACATTCAACTGTATTTCTAACTTAGACCTTCAAGTTATAGAATCATAGGACATCCTGAGTTGGAAGGGACCCACAAGGATCATCATGTCCAACTCCTGGTCCTGAACAGGATACCCTAAGAATCACACAATGCACCTGAAAGTGTTTTCCAAATGCTTCTTGAACTCTGTCAGGCTTGATGCTGTGATCACCTCCCTGAGGAGCCTGTTCCAGTGCCCGACTACCCTCTGGGTGAAGAACCTTTTCCTGATATCCAACCTGTTGTGGTGGTTCGGAACCAGAAGACTTCTGGACAGGTTCCACGGACAGAGGGTTTCCCCCCGGAGCTCCCAGGGGCAGAAGTTGGACCACCAATCCACGGACCCAAGCTCCTGCTATTGGTTACTGGACTTGTCTGTTATGTATTCCCGCTCTGGGAAATTCCCTGTCACTCCATAGTTAATTCGTTGTTCTCTCTGTTCCCCTCCCCTCCCTAAACCCCATTTGATCATGTACCCCAGCCCCTCCCCTGTATTGTCCCCTGCCCTCATCCTATTGGGTGTTGTTCCTCCCTTAAATACCGATGTAATAAGCTGCTCTTGGCTCTTGGTCCATGTGCTCCCTTTGGAGGCAATAAACCTACCGAAATCACATACCAAGAGACCTCCTTCTCTGGTAGTTCTTTGCTGTTTCACCACGCTCCGGGGGCAACACCTCCCCGGACCGAACGCGGGCCAGCTGTGCCCGAAGTAGGCACTCCGAGGAAGTCTTCCAGATCGCGAACGGCTTCCTAGGGTAGCGCTGGGACTCTGCTGCCGGTACCAAGGTGGGACCGAGCAGGGAACGCAACACCAACCTAAACCTCCTCTGATTCAGCTTCATGCCACTCCCTTGAGTCCTGTCGCTGGTCACAAGAGTGAAGGGATTGATGCCTGTTGCTCTGTTTCCACTTGTGAGGACCTTGAAGACCTCAGTGAGGTCTCCCCTCAGTCTCCTTCAGGCTGAACAGACCAAGTGACCTCAGCCACTTCTCGTATGGCTTCTCTTCTAGATCCTTCACCATCTTCATGGCCCTCCTTTGGACACTCTCTAACAGCTCCATGTCCTCCTATCTCTGTTCCTACAGGCCTGCTTGATTTCCCCCCTCCTGTTTACTGTTTCTCAGGGACTAAGAAGCATTTCATGTTTCAAGTCTTCTCATGGCTAAAGACCTTTTAGGAGCTCTCAAATAACTTGCTAGAAGTTGAGGTGCTGAGGTGCATTTTGGGAACTTTTCCCTTTCCTGGCCAGCTAGCTAATACATCAGTTGGATTTTATGAGGTCAGTCTTAAAAGTTTATCTGTGTTTCCTTGAACTTCAACATCTTTGTCTGTCCCTTCTTACCTGTAGCATAACAATGAAAAGTACACTTGCAAATTTAAGCAATATTAGCTGGCAACTCAGGAGCCAGCCAAGGCCTTTTGAGGTCAGTCTTGACAACAACATCAGATATGCAGCCACAGTTTATTGAAGGATAAGCTTTTCTGTTTGAACATAATCCCTTCTATCAAAACTCTCTACATAATGCCATGTGTCACAAGCCCATAATTGACTTCACAAAAAAAATTGATTTCCTGGGGCAATACCTGGGCTGAATGGATTTTCTCATAGCCTGTGGTTTCATTAAAACCTTGCATTCCACACATGTCCACATTCCCTCAGTAGATTATTACTCTCTCCAGTCATGTTCACCTTTTTTCCTATTTAACAGGTGGCATAGGATTTTCTATCAGGCCTTTTTGTTGTTGTTTCTGTAGACAAACTGTAAAGTTAAATGAAACATAACCCAAGCATAAATGAAAAATATATTCACTTTCTCTGGTGTTGCTAGATACAATGTCTGGTTCTGCTTTGAAGTTAAAATTCTAGTCCTTCCCGTATCATAAATCCAAAAGTGGCTTCTTTTTGCAAATTTTTGTATAGGAGAGCTGTTATACACCAGCTGGGAAGTATTTAGTAATATTTAGTATCTCATAGTAGATCTGGGCTGAGCCATTTTGCTTTGCATCAAGTTGCAACCTCTCCCAAAATCACTGCAGAAAGGTAAAAAATCTGCCATTTGTTTACACTGCCTTTTGGCTTTGCCCATTTTACTTGCCTTCTTAGAAGCAATTTGCTTGAATGCAACTGTTTTAATAAAAACATGTCCCATTAATCTGTCAAATTAAGAGATGTCCTCATTAGTCAGTGCATTATTCACTATATTACTCTTCCTATTGAAGTACTAAAAATAAATCGTCTCAAAATGCTGCTATTTGTGGAATGAAGAGGGAACAACCACAGCTAGGGGAAGCTACAATCTAAACATAACCCTGAGGACACTTAATGGACACAAACAGCTTGAGGTGGTGAGAAAACACACTCGTGAAGGAGTGCCAATAAACGCTAGTCTATTGGTTGCATCTTTTTGTTTTTTGGGGTTTTTTGTGGGTTTTTTTGTGGGTTTTTTTGTTTTTTTTGTTTTGGTTTGGTTTTATTTTTGGTGGGGTGTGTTTTTTGTGGTAAGGACAGGTTTTGCACAGATAAAGGTATTGATGAAGATTCTGAATGATTTTCGATAATAATTCCAAGTCTTCTCTGTGCACATGCAGCAGGGGACTGCCCTGGACTGTCCCCAAATGCATCAAGGATAAGGACTTTATAGACAACGGACTGCTCCTACAGCCAAAAGAATTTGAGAATCTTTTAGGTTATAGGCTCCAGGTAAGTCACTCAGGTGTTCGTAAAGCAAATCAGGTTTATCTCCTGATGTACTGGAGACTTGCAGGGGGACTGCAGCTGACATGTATAAACATTCTGCTGTTTCACTAGGCAGTCTCTAGGGCAATTACCATTGCTGGCTTTAAAGGTAATTCCCTTTCAGTCAGCTGGAGTTTGACAACCAGAGAGGACCAGGATTCCCTTTATTATAACTGGATTCAGTGATCTAACATCCCACCAACATTATTTCTACCTTTAGTAAGATTTTTGTAAAGATAAATAAGCATTTCTAAAACAAGAGATTAGCACGCTGCCCGAATATCATTCTCTGTTTCAAGGGCACATTAACAGTTGCACACCTAACCAGACTCACATTGTTCCCTGGTCCCTCAAGCCTGAATGCCATGCCTATGGAAAGCACCTCCAGACAACAGGAAAAAAATGTGTGTTGTTTTTTGGGCTTTTTTGAGATGGTTAGTAAACTTCCGTGCCAGTAGGCTGGCTTAAACAACCTATTTCAAAAACTGAAGTACCTCACTTCTCAAGGTCATCACCTTTGTCTACAGAAATTATTTTTACACTTTAATCAGTAAAGGAAATTTAATTTTTTTTTCCTTTGGCAGAAAATCTAAAAATATTTTTCTGAAACTTCCTGTTTGGTAAGAGAAAAAAATTAATAAATTAATTAATAGGGGTAAAAGCCAACCCAAAAAAGGACTATTCTGAGACTATGTTCTCTAAAGCAGTCACAAAAAGCACTTGTATTAAACAAAACTGATATCTTTTATTCACCTAATCTGAAGAGTCATCAAAATAAGAACACTGGACATGTGCAGTATTAATTTCATTTTAGAAGCCCTAAGCAGAAGGTTGTTTTGCATACAAAAGATGTTCCCACTTTATTGTTACAGAGTGAATTTCTGATGATTGCTGTGGAAAAACAATTGGATTATACAACGCTTTAGAGGATAAACTAAAAAGAATAGAATCACAGTTTTCTTGTGGGGTTCTTTTCTGAGTGGTTTATTTATCAAGACAAAAATAATATATCCTAACTCTCCTTCTGTCTTCTTCTAGTCTCCCAAGAATATTATGTCAGAGTTATGCTAGGGTACATGAAAAATGACAAAAAACATTTAATCAGATAAAGGCAGCTAAAATTCTAGCTAAGATAAGTCTCATAGTTCCTCACCTTCCAGAACAAAGCAAAAAGAGAAATTAGATAGAAAAAAGAGCACAATAATCCTACTCTTAAAATACGTTGTTCTGGAAGTCAGACACCAATCACTAGCTTATTTCTACATCTGAGGCATTAAAAAGTATTGGTTTTCATTTTTGAATTTCTAGATCTCTGCCAGCTTATAATATCAGGCAATCTACAAAAATGCAATTGCTTAAAATTGAGTCATTTTGATAACTCTACATTAATTTTAAAGGGATGAGGTCATGCCAGGAGCTGAACAAACTTCTACTTTTCTACACAAGTGATCCACACCATGCAGCCAAAATAATCTACAATTCAGATGAAAGCTTCTTCCTAACTTATATGAAGCTTGCTGAGCAGAAGGTAGCCACCTGAAGAGGTAAGTTCAAGAGACAATATTCTGATCTCTGGCTCAAAAACGCAAAGGTTTGGTAGAACCATCCTTATTTTCTAAGGGTAAGCAAGATCAGAGTTATCTTTTAACTGTTTTATAAAAGACAGCCAATTAGAATATCCAAAATTAAAATGAGTAGGCTTTCTGCCACAGGTAAACAAGCCAATTGTTAGGCCTATTATCTTTGTGCATAATAGAATAATTTTCAGGCACTGTATTGAATTATGATTCACAATTTAACTTCCTCAAATTACAGTTTGCAATAACCAGTGTTAGGGGTATGATTATTGGATTGTAAATTATTTCAGTATGCCAATAATGTATTTAACATCACACCAATGCTTCTTTATAACCTAATGTCTTATTATTGATGCCAGGTATTACAATTAGGATGCAAGAATTTTTGTGATAACAAAAAAACTCAGTGACTCAAGACAGTAAGCAGTCAGAGCATATTTTTCCCTTCTGTTCTATTTTCCTATTAGACTACAAATGTATTTATTGTAGTTTATTAATTACTGCTGCATGAAACTTTTGTTGCTTGGTCCAGGCCACTGCAGCATGACTTGGTCATCTCCTGGGAGTTTACCCTCACTTTTCCCCATGAGATACAGTGAAGTGAACAACTGAGAGCCTTTATCTTTCAGGGCAGTACTCAGAAATCCAGTGTCATCTGAGCTCTAAAACCTGACCAGCAATTCAGACATCTTGCTAAAGCTTTTAAACTTCTTGTGGATTTGTTTAACGAAGCGTTCGAGGTGGCTTGAATGGTTTTCACCAGGTGACTGCTGGTGGTGCGTCCACTACATCACCAACAAGCCGTAGAGGTACTGGAGTTGAGGTTCCCCTCTGCCTCATGGCACAGCCACGTGCTGCTGCTGAGTGGTCTAGCTTAGGAATTCCTTTGTGCCTCTAGACTGGTACTGTTCATGATTCAGTCACATCAAGCAAACATCCACTAGCTGCCAATGCAAAGGAAATGCCAAAGCTGTTTTTGTAGGTACATTTCCACAGTACATCACCCAGCTCTTGAGGCCTCTTCTCCCTTACCCACAGCTCTAAAGAGTTGCAGATCCAGGGATTTCATACTCCTGGGAGTCAGGGGAAAGACACGACCTGGGAGAGAGATGCTGGTCTGACTGTAAGACTGCCTGCTTGATATGAAGTCCCATGGCAAAGAAGAGCCAAGAGAAGCTATTGTTAGTTGTGCTGGAAGAGCCCCAGGCTTTTGGTATTCCCTGTCCATCCATGGCCACTCTGCAATGGTACAGTTGTGCAGGGCAGCACCACTCATGTTGTCCGACAGGCTTGGGGACTGAGCTGGGCCTGACAAGGAAAGAGCAAGAGCCTCTACAAGTACCAGGTCAGCGAAACACCAACGAAACCTTGATCCTTGCTCCACTGTGCAGCCTGAAAAGGGATCATAAAGGCTCCAAAGGGCCACATAAATGTCTCATCAGACAGACAGTACACTTCTCAGAGGGAAGAAAGAAGGATGATTTATCAGCTTACTGAAGACAAAGATGAGAAGTAAGTGCCAAGCTGTGTGAAGAAAAAGCCCTGTGCTACAAGGAAGAGAAAGCCCTGTGCTACAAGAAAGGACTTCTAATTTCATCAGGTCAAGGACCTAATGAGAGCCAGAGGCAATGAACTTGAACTGGTGTAGTTCAAACCAGGATTCACATAAGACAGAAAAATGTAGAAAATAATAAACTGCCGGAGAAGTACAACAGAAGAAGACTATTCTCTATTTCTCTTTATGGCTGTCAGTTATGTGGAGGAGGAGCAGATGTCTCTGCAAAAGAGCTGCTGCAGTTTGGGAAGCTTAATAGGAAACTGCAGCAATCCTAGGTGACATGACCCAGGCTATAGTATTCAGGAGGTCAACTAAATCTTCATCATTTTGCCCTTTATCCTTAAAGAGCACCATGACCACACCTAGTGCCTGCTTGTGCCAGATGAATTAAAACAAGTTTTGCTGTTGTTCAGCTATTCCCAACTCTGCAGTCCCTCAGAACCCCTCAGAAAACAAAGGCTCCCATAAAGGAACACTGCTTACCATCCAGACCTTTATCCCTGTGCTACACAGACCTATATTATTTATGGCTCATTGCAGATATGGGCAGTCCTAGACACCCCATCTCACAGTCATCACAATATTGCCCAGGTATCTGTTCCCATTTACTCATTTAATTTTGCTCTCAAGTTGCTCAGTTGCACAGAATTGGTAAAAATAGGGCTGAGGAGGACCAAAAGCTACTTCTATTCTGTTCTTAAATATTAAATTTATCTAATGCAGTGTCTTCTACTGCAGAGTCCTCTGGCTGTTCAGTGCTAGGATCTGGCACTCTCAGAGATCTTTCTACAGATACCAGCAATGGCAGTTCCACCTAAATATATACTTCTTTTATTTCTGTTTTTGTTTCTTCTTTGTTTGTTTTGGGGCTTTTTGAGGTTGTTTTTTTTTTGTTTGTTTTGTTTCTCCTATATAATAGGAACATTCCTCCAGTTCCTGCCGAACCTCCCTTCTCTCCCCTGGAGATCACCTTTTTCTCATTCCAGTACTTGGCAGTCACTGGGAACACATGCAGTTCAGGGAAGCAGATGGGTTGCAGCCTGATGGGTCATTCAGGCAGTGGGAAATTGAATCTTTACACCACCATTTTTCTTCCTTGCTATGTAAAATGGCTCAGTAATTCTGTAATAATCATCCTGATGCTAGTGTCAAGACTGAATTGTCAGTCCTGTCATTATAGTTACACAGGGAATGTAAATACAGTCACAAAATACATAATCACACACATACACACACAGACACACACACATTAGTTGCTGTTCATCTCAGTTCAGAAATTGCTCCATGTGATCAGTAGAAAATGAGTCCGTGTTGGCCAACTGTTGGATCATTAGCATCCTCAGGAAGGACCAAAGCCACCTGCATTTTACTCCTATATATGTCTGGGTATTTGTGTATGACAATGGTCCTCCATCACTAGACTTCTGTTCTTTTTCTCTCACTCATGGTAGCAAGGGCTCCAAAGGAGAAGCTTTATCTTCTAGCATTTTCCTTCAGTAGAGCTGTATTTTTAATGAGGTTTCCTTTTTAACTCGATGTCAATTACTTTAAGCAATAACTCTTTGAATAGACTTTTCCTATTTTCCTAGGTTTTTTTTTTGTTTTTTTTTTTTTTTTTTTTTGTTTTTTTGTTTTTTTTTTT